>JAPTYO010000015.1:8659682-9899682 GCA_036873135.1 Clarkia xantiana subsp. parviflora | reverse complement strand
AAAGGGAAGGCTGGAGGACTCGTCGCCCAAAGATGCGACGACCATTGTATTCTACCCAATGAGTTACCCTAAGTCCGCGACACACGCATACCAGCTCGCAGCTCCACGATCCCAAGGTTCGACACCCCCGTCACAACTATACAAGGCAATCTGGTCGAGAAGAGACACCTAGAGCCTAGGAAATTCACACATTTACCATTGCCAACAACAGAGGTGTACCGACAAGCGCTTGCTCATAGACTCATTGGCCTTGAGGTTTTGAAGTCAGATTCCAGATTAGCCAGAAATGAACCGCACTCAATGTGTGAATTTCATATGGGTGCGACAGGACACGCAACGGAGGACTGCATGAGTTTGAAACATAAAATTCAAGACCTCATCGACCATAAAGTCTTGTATCTCAACCTGGCTCCATTACGAAATGTCAACGCCAACCGTGTGCTTCCCCATAATGTCGTGACTTCCATCAATATGGCTCCTCAAAGAAGTCCACCTCGACACTTCCGCCGCTCATCGTCTCAACAATGAATAAACTTTTCAATTCTGTTGTACTCCTTACGCGGCAAGATCATGAGCCCCGCATAGGAAAGAGAGATATTTTCATGATCTTATCAATATAAATAAATCCCTTTATTTCAATTTCACTCATTTTCATTTATTTCCTGTCAAATTCGCATTGATTCCGGTTATTTTCCTTACTGTAGGAAAAATCCAGGAAAACGCGAGAACCATAACGAAGTGATTCCATCAGAGGAATATAGCGATGACCATGTCCCGATAGAAATAAGAGAGAGCCTCGAAAGATTCGAAGAGGGAAATCCATCGACTGCCGAAACTATCGAAATAGTTAACATCGGTACAAAGGAAGAACCCCGAGAGCTCAAAATTGGGGCAACCCTTGATCCTTCTTAGAAAGCCCAGATGATCGAGCTACTAGAAAGTACAAGGAGATCTTTGCTTGGTCATATTCTGACATGCCAGGTTTAGATACAGCAATTGTGCAACATACTTTGCCTTTAAAAACAGAGAAGTTCAAGCCCAAAAGACAGCATTTAAGTCGGCAGAGTCCAGAGTTACTCCTAAAGATCAAGGAAGAGATCATCAAGCAGATTAACGTAGGGTTCCTTGAGGTGTGCAACTACTCCGAGTGGGTCGTCAATATCGTCCCTGTACCGAAGAAGGATGGTCGTGTTCGAGTCTGTGTTGATTATCGAGATCTCAACAAGGCTAGTCGGAAGGACAAATTTTCACTCCCTCATATTGACATGTTAGTCTATAACATGGCGCGGCACAATATGTTCTCATTCATGGATGGGTTCTCTGGATACAATCAAATCAAGATGGCGGAAGAGGAGATGTCAAAAACCACTTTCATCACGATGTGGGGCACATTTTGCTACAAGGTAATAACTTTCAGACTCAAGAATGCGGGGGCAACTTACTAGAGAGCAATGGTGACATAGTTCCATGACATGATGCATAAGCAGATAGAAGAGTACGTTGATGATATGATCGCAAAGTCCCGCGAAGATGAAGACCACCTTGTCAACTTGCGGATGCTATTTGAACGGCTCAAGAAGTTTAAACTTTGGCTGAATCCAGCAAAATGCACATTCGGAGTAACATCCGGTAAGTTGCTGGGCTTTATAGTTAGCAAGAAGGGTATATAAGTGGATCCCAACAAGGTCAAGATGATCTTAGACCTTCTAGCGCCATCTACCGTCAAGGAAGTCAGAAGCTTGCTCGGACATTTGAATTACATCGCGAGGTTCATCGCCAATATGACGAGCAAGTGTCAACCGTTGTTCCGCCTCCTGCGAAAAAACGCACTGATTGAATGGGACGAAGAGTGTCAACATGCCTTCGATTCAATCAAAGCATATCGAGTCAATTCACTAGTCCTGGTCCCACCCACTCCGGGTTGGCCTCTTTTTTGTACCTGGCGGTTCGAAAAGGCTCATTGGCCAGACGGAAATGGAAAGGAAAAGTTCACCGAAGGAGAGGCCAAATACACGGAAATGGAAAGGAAAAGTTGCGCGTTGGTATGGGTGATGCAACGACTCCGACAGTATACGTTGTATTACACCATACATCTCATTTATAAGCTCAATCCCTTGAAGTACATACTAGAAAAGCAGGCGATAATGAAGAATATCGCCAAATGGCATGTCCAACTCGATGAGTACGACATACACTTCATTCCTCGTAGTTCTATAAAAGGGCAGGCTATTGCAGATCATCTGGCTGAGTTTCCCATTGATGACGACCATCAAGCAAATCACGAGCTTCCGGACAGCGACATACTTCACGTGGAAGAAGAAGCAGAAAATAGTAGCATGTGGAGAATGTATGTCGATGGAGCTGCAAATTCCACCGGGTGTGGTGTAGGGGCAGTTCTCTTCTCCCCAAATGGCCAACATTTTTCGGTAGCGGCGAAGATTACTTTTCCAACGTGGCAGAATACGAAACGTGCATTCTCGGGTTGCGAGTGGCCATTGAATTCAAGATACTTGAACTGGAGGTTTATGGATATTCCATGCTGATCATTCTCCAAACCTTGGGAGAATGGAAAACGTGAGATCCCAAGTTGCAAAAATACCATCAACATATCGAAGAGTTGAGCGAGAAGTTTGAAGAAATAACATTCACGCAGATGCTCGGAGTAAAAACCAGTTCGCAGACTCGTTGGCAACCCTCGGATCAATGGTGAATATTTCAGACTGGAATTCCGTAGAGCCTCTTGAGATTGAGGTAAACAAACTTCCTGCGTATTATTGCACAGTTGAATAATCAGATGGCGAACCCTGGTTCATCGACATAAAGAGATACTTGCAGTCAGGCAAGTTTTCCGAGGGTGCAAGTGGCAAGGATCGGAAAACCATCCGCAGAATGGCATGCAATTACTTTCTTAGTGGTGAGGTTCTCTATAGAAAATCTTTTGATGCTACCCTTTTGAGACGTGTAGGTTCAGAAGAAAGTGATTGATGGAGGAAGTCCACGAAGGAAGTTGTGGACCGCCCATGAACGGTCACATGCTCGCGAGAAAGATCATGAGAATGGGCTATTTCTGGACTACCCTGATGTCAGACTGCGTCAAGCACGTCTAGCGGTGCCACCTATGCCAGGTATACTCTAGTCGATCCGCACATCAACCGGGGCAACTCCATTCTCACTCGTGTACGGAACCGAAGCAGTTCTACCCGTAGAAGTGGAGATTCCCTCAGCAAGGATCCTGGCAGAATCGGGACTCGACGAAGTAGAATGGGCCAGACGAAGGTATGAACAGTTGAACCTCATCAATGAAAAGAGGCTCACGACACTTTTCCATGGGCAATCTTACCAGCAACGAATGGCTAGGGCCTTTGACAAGAAGGTGCGACCACGTAACTTCCAACCAGGAGACCTGGTACTGCCAAAAGTATTCCGTATCAATCCTGATTCGCAGGAAAGTTCGCGCCCAAATACGAAGGACCCTACGTGGTCAAAGAGGTGTTCAAAGGAGGTGCGCTGATCATCACCGATATGGACGGTCGAGACTTCCCGAGTCCAATCAATGCACACGCACTCAAAAGGAACTATGCCTAAAAGAGTAGTTTCCCATTTTGAAAAGAAAAAAAAAGAGAGAAAAAAGGAAATAAAATTCCCGCTAGGTTGAAAATCCGTAAAGGCGACCTAGGCAAAAATTAGGGATGAGAGGCATAATTGAAAATCTAAAAGGACAATCATGGAAAAAGGGTAGTTTTCTTAAAAAAATTCAAAAATAAAAGAAGAAAAAAATTCAAAAAAAAAAAAAAAAAGCAAAAAATCAGGGCCCTAAGTAGCGAGGACGATCCGTTCATAACGCATCCTGAGCTACTTACTTGAATTTTCAAATGTTTCCTAGGGCCACATCCACCCTTAAAACAGCTATACACAATGAATGATTCCGTAACTTATGAGAGCGGAAGAATTTTAAAGGGCCACAGCCACCCTTAGAGGAAAATGGCTACAAATAAAGAGTGATCCCGCGAATTCTGTGAGGGCGGGAAAAGAAAGAACATGCCACAGTCAACCCAAAATTGACTACTGAAAAGAAGAGCTTCCGCAATGGAAAATGTGGAAAACAATTGAGAGGGTCACAACCACCCAGTAATCGGCTACCAAATAAAGAGTGCTTCCGCTAGGTTGAAAATGTAAGCATATGGTGATGGGCGCCGTAATTGGTAGCCCATAATATATATACTTTACCTAATGAAATTAGGTACATGTCACATTAGGGTAATTGGGCTAGACCCAAATCCCAATTGACATGAGATGCCCAAAATTGGGCCTCCCTATACATGTGGCCGGTCTAAACCCTAGGAAGGGTTAAAGTGGACTTTTGTCCACTTTACACCCTCCTATATTTATGGAGAGTTAGGGGTTTTACTAAGGTTAATCACAATTCCCTTTAAGTGGTGTTTTGAGAGAAAACACTCCCTAGAAACACCCATAGCCGCCGAACCTTTAGTCAACAAAGGGTGTGCCAATTTGCTTTCTAGCAAACACTCCAGAGATCTGTCCCCTTGCAAAGAATCGATCAGAGGATTTTCTGTGGAGAACATACCGCGTAGGGCTTCCTTAACCAGAACCTCTACGGGTGCCGATCGGAGGATCGCGAACTCCCTAAAGGAAGAATCTTGGGACTACAGACATTGTTTGAGGTATGTGCGAATCTTCCGCTGCGTAATTTCGATTACTAGCATGTACTACGATTTAATGTCCGTAGTGATTACTCCCCGTAATCTAACAGTAGTATCAGAATTATGTATGCAAGCATGAGTTACTGGGAACATTAGACGCATGACGCGTAAGCATGAGTGTGATTTGTATGATGAATGTTGCTGGCGTATGATAATTTACAGGGATAGTATAATTATATATGCATGAGTGAGTTCATCGGAATATTTTCCAAAACTAAAAGGGCCTTGGGAAAGCCAAGATCGGGTATGCTTATTTTAAAATTCTCGTTCCGGTAATTTGCGATTAATGTGAACTTTTTCACAGCCATCTTCCATTGGTTTACTGGTGGTCGGTTGGTTTAGATGACTGAGGAATTTTTTTTTTTTCGGATTCCATCTTAATAGATATTTGATGTATGCAATTCTTTCGTAAAATGTTATTGTCTCCCTGATTTTTGCATAATCGTCGATGTGTTAGTATGAACTCGTTGAATTAGTGAGATTCGATATTCCTCGCAATCTTGTTGGTATGAATCATGATGAATAAAAGGAGTACGTGTTGAACTCTCTACTACGATTCCGAAAAGTGGAGAGGACAACTACAGATAAATATAGTAGTCTGTATGATTTTGAAAATGAGAGACGAATGCAATAATTTGTTTCACCAAGCATGGAGTAGGTTCTTTGATGATCTGAACGCATATGTGGTGATACATTCAACCTTGGTAAAAAGGGATTGAAGAAGACTTCAATTGCAACCAGGCAATGTTGCAGCTTAGTATCCCTTTGCATCCGCCTTGGTGGAAGCAAGGATGCAAAAGCTAAAAGTTTCGGTTGAACGTGATGGTCTTCTCTCTTTCCATGGACGCTGGTGTAAAAGCCGCTCAAGACCTTCGCAGTGAAAGGTCATCATGGAAAGGATGTATATAGTTGTCTGATGTTGACATGACTCAATAACCTTGAGCCTGATCAAGTACGGTAACCACATCAGTGAAATGGAAACCTTATCTGCTCACCATACTGAGCTCGAAAGAAGTCAATCATGGTCCGCATAACATGGAGAGAACATGACTGAATAGGTCCTATACGATAATACAGAGGGTTTAACCTCGTTGATAATGTGCGTCCCCAGTACACCTCGTATATCATGAGTATAAAGTTGTGAAGTGTTTTATACAGACACAAATTGTTTGATGTGATTCACTCGTGAATCTAATCAGATGTAGTGTCCAACTCAAGGTTCTCGACTCTATGCACGACTAGCATGCATTAAATATGCGGTTTTCAGATCAAGAACCATACCATTGTCATATATCAATCATTGTTCGTTTTAATTACTAAAATTTTGGTTATTTCGAGATTCTGAGTTATTGAATAAAGTAATTGTAGCTCGATTCGAACCACAATTTTTTTTATCAATTTAACGGCCTGGTGAAAGGGGACGATCCGAAAAGAAAATTCAAACCCACGGGTTTGGAACCAACGGCTTGGTAAAAGTGGTCGAATAAAACGAAACGATTCATGTACTCCGTCATCTCAGTCGGGACAACTGAACTGAACATATACATCGATTGCGTAGCTAGATCGAAAAATTTAGTATTTCTTAATTATTAGTACTCCATTGAATGAAATAAATGTTAGCATATGGTGACGTGGCGCCGTAATAGGAGCCCTTTAATTAAGGGAATTACCTAAGTTAATTAGGTAATTTTCAATCTGGGCTAATTGGGCCAAATCCAATTAGTAATTGACAAGGGAGGCCCAAAATGGGCCTCCCCCCTTTTTACATGGTTCGGCCGAAACCCTAGTACCACATAGGGTAGAGTTGCCTTTTTGCAACTCCATCCAATACTATATATAGGGGTGACTCCTAAGGGTTTACACACACAATTAAGAATAAGGATCTCCATTGAGAAAACTTGTCACCCTAGTCTAATATTTCGGAACCATCACATCAAGTCCGAGGTTCCATATCCGTTGAAGAATCGATCAGAGGTCTTGTTGTGGAGCTACATCGCGTGGGTCTTCTTCTGACGAAGAACTTGCACGTGGTTCCGACCGGAGGATCAGAACTCCCTCCACATCGTTCTCGGGCAGGAAAGATAAAAGGTATGTGTACTAATTCCGCTGCGTAGATTAGATATCTTGTTAGTACACATTTAGCATTCCGTAGTATTACGTCCCTGTAATCCAACAGTGGTATTAGAGCATGAGTTAGGAGTTCTTAAATTTTTGATAAATTGATGTTCTTGATGTTTTGTAAATCCGAAATTTTCAAGTATATGAACACCATGAAGAAATCCGAAATTTTTAGCTATTTCTACGTGTTTGATCTTTAAAAAACTTTAAAATTTTCAAATTTTACATGTTTTTATGGATCATAGCCGAAAAATTTGGGTTTGAATATAAGTTTGATGTTCATGATCTTCAAGAACACCATGAGTTTTATCAAGAACACCTTTTGGATGCATGATCAAGTTAGGGTTTGATCTTAAAATTTGACAACTTTTCTAACTTTGCATGTTTGTGCCGAAAACCCTATGGGTATTTTAGGTAAAAAAATTAATTTTCTTGGCCAAGACTTTAAAAAAATCGGCACCAATATAAAATATATATGTTGCCCTTTTTAAATTTGATGAATAGATAACTATATATCTATAAGTTGGAAAATATGGATAGGTTTATAATATAATATTGTAAAAGATATTAACTATCAATATATATAACTAAAATGTAGGGATAAAGATATATTGATAGGATTTAGTTACTTAAAAAGATTAAGAAGATATATTGTCTACGTATTTTAATCCCTAAAAGATATATTTGACAATATTTTGTATATATATATATATATATAACCGGCCGAAATATATATATTAATATATATATTTATATTGTTGATTGATTTACATTTTAAACATAGAATCTTGACAATATATATATATATATATATATATATATATACATATATGTGCCGAATTATATATGTATATTAGCAATATTGGAAATTATTTCAAATAATTAATATTTCTTGGTGGCTAAGTTAAGTTTTTAGTGGACTTTAAAACCCTACTTAGCCCACAAGACATATTTCGGCCGAACCCTAGGGTTTATGGGCCGGTCCAATTGCTAAACTGGAATTAATAAAACCAATACGGGTTTTCTTAATCGGGTCGACCTAGTCGGGTCGGACCGTAGTAACTAAATTAAACCTAACCTAACCGGTTTTGAGCGATAAACCGAACCACTATCTTATTTTATTGAACCGTTTCAGACCAAACTGGAATTTTTAAAATCAAACCGGGTTGAACCGGATTTTAAAATTTGGACCGAACTACTTTAAAATTTTCGGAAATCTTAAATTGTTCAATAAAATGGGATGTCAAATTTTAAATCCAAAATGTTTTCGAACTTTAAAATTAACCTAAACAGTGCTCTTAGGGTTTGTGTTTTAATACACGGTTTCAATCAAAACCCTAATGCCTGGTTTCGATTATATGGATGGATCTTTGACTTGCATGTTTTTGGGACTGGACTAAGTTAGTGGGCTGATTTGCAATTGTTTACTTTCTGCATCATATATTTTAATATAAGTGTTAATAGGTGTTTTGGTCTATGATGTTTGCTCGACTTTTGGGTTTTGGTCCATGATGTTTATTTTTGCCTAGTTTTGGTCTCATATGTTTGCATATTTTTTCTAGTTTTAGTCTTTCCGTTAAATGACATGTGTAAGTAACGTGATCCACCCTAAACTTTTGATTTTGTTCAATTTAGTACCTCTAATACTTTCCTAACTTTTTTTTGTTCAATTTAGTCCTAAAGTCTCAAAATTGACATCTCCAATTTGGGTCAATTTTGAGACTTTAGGACTAAATTGAACAAAAAAAAAGAGTTAGGAAAGTATTAGAGGGACTAGATTGAACAAAATCAAAAGTTTAGGGTGGATCACGTGACTTGCACATGTCACTTAACGAAAATTATTAACGGAATGCAACAGAAAGACCAAAACTAGAAAAAAAAAATATGCAAACATGTGAGACCAAAACTAGGAAAAATAAACATCATAGACCAAAACTCAAAATTCGTCAAGCATCATAGACCAAAACACCTATTAACCCTTAATATAATTAGAATTGTCGTCTTGACTTAGTCAAGCTAGCTGGATATTATATTGCGAGCATTTGAGCTCTGGGATTTAAATATATGGTTTGCGCAATAGGATAGACATGCTATGCTGATTGAAAATGCCTAGAATCCATGTCTAGAAATTCGCATGATTGATTGTAAGCATGGATTGCAAAACAGCCCCTAATATTTTCAAAACATTTTATAAAACCAAAAATTCCAGTCGCCAATTATGCATGATATGTGCGGAAATTGCATGTTTTTACGCGTATGCTAGGATGTTCACGATAGAACGCATGTGATAATTTACTTTACGTAGAATTATATATGCTAGGAACATTAGACGCATGACGCGTAAGCATGTTGTTTTCGGTATTTATGGCATGGTATGATGATTTGCTAGATGTAGTATAATTATAAATATGCATGCGTAATTTATCAGATAATTGTATCAAATTATAAGGGCCTTGGGAAAGCCAAGATCGGGTATGCTTATTTAAAAATTCCCGTTTCGGTAATTTGCAATAAAATAACCGTTTTCAAAAGACTGATATATTAGATTGAAAACGACAATAGTGTGAATTCTTTCACGAGACCCCCTTCCTCGGTTTACCGAAGGTTGGTTTGGTTTAATGACTGAAGGATCACTATTCGTCGTATTCCATCATAATAGATAATCCGATGTATGCAATTCTGTCAAAATGTTGTTGTCTTCCTGACTTACATAAAACATATGTGTTAGTTTTGATGGCTGGGTCGGTACGCTTTTATAAACCATGCAATTTGGATGGTATGGATTACGAGGCATGGAGTGAGATGGTGAGAGAACATCTTATAGCATGTGACACACATATGTGTATCATGCCAATAAGAAACGACATGTTGGTACAGCCGAACAGCAACCTAATTCCCAGAATTGGGAATATAGGTTTGGGAGATAAGAAAGCATGCAAGGTGATATTGGCAGCCTTGGATAAAGAGGTTGCAGAGGACTTCACACTCAATTATTCAGCTGCTCAGCTTTGGGCTACCCTTAAACTCCGTTTCGGAAGTGGAAAGGCAGCCAGAGCAAGACAGATAATAATGGAGTATGATGACTTACTTTCAAACGACACCAGCGCAAAACCTGGGTCTAACCAAAGGATTGAAATATCCAATTGGAGAAAGATAATCAATATCGCAAAGGGATATCCCATGTCTTGGTTTGCTGATGACTTTGGACTAGAATACTTAATAACAACAATTAAGTATTCTATGTACTTGTTCACGGAAAGCAACCAACGGAGACTGACATGTTCCCCGGTGAAAAATCGCAAGAGGACAAAGGAAAAAGCGGAGGAAACAGGATCGACTTGGTCATAAGGACGGGAACACCGCGATCCTTAAAACTCAATCACCGAACTAATCTTCCAGTCCTCGACCTCGAACTCTCGAATTTCGGATCCTGCACGAGGGGCAGTAACCAGCGTGGGAGGGGGGAATGCTGGTTGGGCCCACTCCGACGCTCAAGTTAGAACTTCTAGAGAGAGAAAGCCTTAGGGAGAAGTCAGAGCATCCAAAGTCCAAAAGTGAGGGAGTTGTTTAGAATGGGAGACCTAGGCCCCTATTTATAGGGAACCTAAGGATCATGCCCAATTTTGAACTACTTGATGTCGGTATTTAAGGAAGACGTATACCGTCATCAAGGCGGACTATGCATGCACCGACTTCCCGCACTTGGCAAATTAATCGGGGTGTGCCCTGAAGAAAAAACGGTAATCCGGACCTCCGGATCGCCTTAGGGAAATCCGGAAGTCCTACGGCCCTGGAATTGCACGTATCCCGGACCGTTTTAGACTTGGGTGTCCGCAAAAGGGTTTTTTTTATGGGTTTTGGGATATTTTACGAGGCCTGAAATGTAAATACGAACCCGAATTGGACAGATATCTAACACTTGCCCCCGAGTCAAGTACTGGTTCAAAAACCGTACTTGACTCTTTTTCAAAGATAAGATATTCGTCCAATTTAGGTTCGGTACTGACCTCAGGGGTGGCCTGTTTGTCAATTCGAACGTTGAGATCATAAATTTGACCAACTTTTAATTTTCCGCCGTACGTACGTAATCTGTTTACAAGGTTAGCTTAACGGACAATATGCGTACAATGACATGCAATGTGATAATATCATAGTATATGTAATAAGCGTATAACACGTTGTCAATATGTAAATGATGACAGTGTAGTAGACGAATGACGTAATCATGCGACAAGCAAAACACTTAGAATAATATGGAATTGGAGAACATGTATGTAATCATGAAGCATGATGTAAACATGGGAAACGGTGCGAACACGTAGTATGATGCAATCATGGAAAATGATGCAAATATTCAATTCGTACTTAGATTATAAAAATAATCACGCGACCACTATGAATTTGCATCATGTACGTATAAAAGGGATAGTATGCATGATGATCTACGAAGCGCGTTATGCAACACTAGGGAGTATGTGTGTAAAACAAGCATAGGAGAGGTGTAAGTATGCTTATACATGATACTAAGGACTTGTGTGAAAATAGATATTAGTTTAGTCCTTAGCACATGGTGTAGGCACTATTAATGAGAATTAGGAGAGAGAATACCCATTGTCTTACATCCTTAATAGATAAATCCTCAAGAAGCTCTCCATTCTTGATGAAGAGGGAATTCATGGAGGTGTGAATTTGGAGTAATCACATCACTTTTGACTTCGATCAAGATCGAATCCGGGCAAGGAGGGAATCGATGCGGCGCGTGAGGCAAGGGAGACGGCGCGTGAGACAACGGCAGCGGCGCGTGAGGACGGCGGCGGCGGCGCGTGAGGAAGGCGGCGGCGGCGCGTGGGTCTTCGGGTGAGGGCGAGTAGTAATTCGAACTTGCCTCGTGTTGGTGAGTCCAATTTTGTACATGGCTAGACCTTTCGTGACTTCGTTTGGCCTTGATTTAGTCTTGAAATCATCATGTACCTAGCTATCTTATCATGCATATAAGGTGTTTGATAAAATGCATTAGAATACTTAGCCCCAAATCGGCCAAATTTTTTCTAAGTGCTGAAAATTTTAGAAAAGTGTAAATGAATCGTCATACTTCCCTTATGCATAGTGTTCATTGTCGACATGTTTTCCCATGCCTTAGTCGTTGTTCTAGCATGCTTGATATTGATGATTGGTAGTTGTACGTACATGGTCGTCAATGGTTGTATGTTGGTAATGATAGCTTAGGCAATGTACGTTGAGCGTCATGTATACACTGTCGGTCATTGTATGCAAAAATGCTAAAATACTTAGAAAATATTTTAACAATATCTAATGCTTGTTACCATAGAAGTTGTCGTATGAGCTTTTTCGATAAGCGTTGTAGGAATGCTCAGGGAGCATTGTGTAGAAGTCGATAGTAGCTACTTGATGTGTGCAATCCATCCTTGTCGACATGTACGTACATACATAGAAACACTTAGAAAATATTTTCCCCTTGTCGACATGTATGTACGTACATGGAAACACTTAGAAAATATTTTCCTCTTGTCGACATGTATGTATGTACATGGAAACACTTAGAAAATATTTTCCCCTTGTCGACATGCACCATTGTCGACATGTATGTATGTACATGGAAATACTTAGAAAATATTCTTCACTTGTCGACATGCATCCTTACCGACATGTATGTACGTACATGGAAATACTTAGAAAATATTCTTCACTTGTCGACATGTATGTACGTACATGAAAATACTTTGAAAATATTCTTCACTTGTCGACATCCATCCTTGTCGACATGTATGTACGTACATGTATATGCGCACTTGCCCCCATACTTAGAATTTTTTTTTCTCTTTCCCTGACTATGTATGTTGTATCCATGTACTTGATGTAAACGCAGTTTGTATGCCAACACCTTGTTGTATGCTAACACTCGGTAATATGCTTGACACATAGTAGCGTGATGTCCACTTGCAATATGCCGACTGTCATCTTGAGCAAACACTTAGAAAATATTTCACCCTTGTAATCATGTATCCATGTCGATAAGTATGTACATACATAGAGCTTGCACACTGATTGACTTGTTACTTGTAATTTTCAGGATTCCAAGTTACGCAGTCTTCTTTTCAGAGTTAGTCTTCTTGCCGTGGTTATTATGAGTAAGTCTTCTATCCCTGTTCCGCGAGTGACATTATGTTCAGATGTTGGTGACGAGCCGGGTATCAACATAGTTGAGTCTCTTAAGGACACCACGAGGAATGTGAGTTACTTCTTCAACTATATTGATGAAGATATGTTTGAGCTATATGCGACTTGTTGTGGACTTGATACTGCTTTGGAGGCTATTCTTCCTTATGACGTGCTTCCGGACTCCAAAAAAGAGCAAGTTACTATTCCTCCAAATGATCTATCCGCAGTTTATACCTCGCAGATTAAGGAAGGTTTGCGTTTTCCCTATTGTCCTGACTTGGTGGACCTTTGTCGTTATTACCGGATATCACCCTTAAGTCTATCTCCTGCTATCCTCCGTGTATGGAGCTGTTTTCGAGTTTTGTTCCACAAGCAATCTTGGCACTATTCTACCACTCTTTTCCGATGCTTCTATCAACTGATGTGTCCAGACACGACGGGGTTATGTGGAATGAATATGCATTGGCCGAACTTGCAAGATAAGGGCTTCGAGAAGCTTGGTCTTGGAGATGCCGAGTGGGATCACAAACAACGTCTAGCCGCCCCGGCTGATCGTTCTGGTTCTCATTGGCGACATCACTACTTCTTCGTATGCGATGTCTGGACTATTTGGGATGTTGAGAATGTGGAGAAAGCTGATCCCGCTCCTATTTTTTTCTGACCTTTCCTTGGATGATAGGGAGGCGGTGAAGAGTATTCTTCGATGTCTGCAAGAGCGTCGCTATCGTTGTCTATTACGTGCTTCGGATCATGATTTGATTGATGCCGGGATTCATATACTTCCTTCTGAAGATTTGGTATGTTGATATATTTTATAACATGTACTATGTTGCAATGTAGATCGTATTGATGGAAAAAGCTCGTCTTTGCAGACAGCTAATGGTCGTGATAACCTGTCAGTTGGGCGTCGTGCTCGTAATATTGCCCCCACTATTCCTGAAGGCTCCAGACATGATCGTGGCAAAGGACCTAAGATTGAGGCATCTTTTTGTATCTTCGCTTGACTTGCTGATTTTTTCAAGTTTTGTTATATTCACGTTGTCTTTGTTCCTTTAGGTAACTCCGTGCATGTGACTGAGCGCGTTGTTGCGGTACCTGCCCCTAGTGTTCCTCCCAAGAGATCTGCCGCATGGGCGTGTCCCTCGAGTGACCCGAAGCGCCCTAAACTGAGTGCGACTATTCCATCTCCTTGTTGCGATAAAGGGAAGAGAGTTGAGAGTCGCACGATAGCGCCTTCTGCCCCCCGGTCGAGGGACCGGACCGAGGAGGAATGTTCTTCCCGTCGAGGTATGCATTGTTCTATTTGACATACTTCTTATAGTTAGTATACTTTGCTAATGTCCTCTTTGTTTTATGTTGTTCTTATTGTAGCTTTGCCACGTATTAAGCGTGATGACTTGATCCTTTCTGACGGGATTGATGTCTCTGGAGAAAACTGGTCACCTTTCTCCACTGGTAGTCTTCATTTTCCGAAGGACTCCAAACTTAGCACTCCAGGAGTTGGCGTGCGGGTGCTTCAAAGATGTGTCCCTCCTGGTGATCATGATGTCAAACCGTCTACTGATGAGAAGGCACATGCATACGTTGAGAACGGCTTAGCTGAATTTGCGCCGGTAGATCTTGCTCTAACTTTTTTCTTTCCTGTTGTACGCGTATGCTTTATTGTTGTTGTTGATCATGATCGTCCTTTTTGTTGTACTTAGGTTATTTCAAGGATGATGAACATGTCTTCCTTTGTGTTGGAGCTTGTAAGTGAGTGGAAAGCTGCTATCAAGAAGTGTCGTACAGTTTCCCGCAAGCTTGCACAGTCCGAAGAGGAAGTACATAATTTGAACTCCAAGGTTGCCGATATTGATGCGCGCATTGCTACTCGTCGCGTTCATGTTGAAAAACTTGAGGCCGAGATTTCTGCTATCAAGCAGCAAATTGCGGAGAACAACAGTGTTCATGATGTCGCGCTTGCTTCTGTTCGTGACGAGGCACATAGAGCGGGTGTTGAGAAGGGATTGGCTGAGTATCCTAGTACCCCTGCCTATTCTGCCGCCGTCCTTGCTGCTGCTAAAGCGGATCTTGCACCTTTGGTTGATGAGTTTGCCAAAGATTACATTGGCAGAGTTCACGCACTTGCCCCCGGATTTCCGTTCGACAAGCTGGGTCCTTATTCTTCTTTTGCTGTTGACCATGTTGCGGATTTGCAACGCAAGGCAGCTGAAGCGGCTTCTATTGCTTTGACCTTTGGATATGATAATGCCGATGTTGAACTTGGTGTTGATTTCCTGGATACGCTGTCTTAGTCCTTTGGAGATGATGATATGTTTGAGGCTTTTGTCCAAACCTTTATTTGTATGTTTGCTTTGTATTGAACTTCGTCCTTTGGACCTATTTTCAATAATAAAAAACATGTGATATCTTGTTAGTAATATTTCATACCTTGATTTATCGATGCTGTCTGTATGCTTTGGAATTGGAAGATAGGATAGATATCCTTAGATGATGAACATGATGTCCGTAATTGCGACTATATCGTTGAGTGTTATGAGCGCCCCTCTTGGTTGGATTCCAAGATGCATACGCTAGGTACTTGTAGTGTTGTAAATAGTAATGTACTTGGCGCGGGCATTTGGCACTGGCGCTTGACATGTAGCAGTGTCGTCTTGACGAAGCAAGACTTAAGTTTATACCATCTCTTAGTTCCACTCTAAAGCGACGTTGTTGCAAGGTACTTCAAGCTTATTTTGCTGTTTTTGCGTTAAATGCTAAAGAGCAAGATAACGTTATAGAAGACTCGACTTGTAAGTTTGATGAGTTTTATACAAAGTTTGCTTAAAAAAGCGTATAACACGAAGCTATCCCTTTTTGGGCCTAAGTCTTCATGGTGTATGAACCCTTAAGAGAGTATGCATACTTTTAGTGAGTGGGGTTGTCGTCTAACAAGAGGACTTCCGCCACGGTGGGGTGATCAGTCCCATCATTGCATTTGCCGCATCCTGTTTCTATTCAGGGAATGACTATGAACATGAGGATTTGCCCGAAGGATTTCACAACATGTCATTTTTTAGAAGTAAACATGAGGTTTGCCCTCTTGGAAAGGATGTCGCAGCATGTTACTTTTGATAGATGTGAACATGTGTATTGTCCTTTTGAGAAGGATATTGCACCATGTCACTTTTGGAATATTGCATGATATTGCTTTTGAATTTGTTGAAGATGCACTTGTTGATGTCGCCTATTATAAGTTGCATGGCGTGATGATTATGAGTAGTATGCACGTTGTTTTCTACTTGATGTTAATCCAGAGTATAATGCATTATGTAGATATGTACCTACGAAAGTAAATTGACCATCATTAGATACTTGTCGTGTTTACAATAGCTTTGCGGGAAGGCGTCTATTGACTGCTTCTTCCGAAATACTTCTAATTACAAAGGCATGAACTGCACTTATATTCCTAAAGGTGCTCTGAAAAAGATAGATTAGAAGTGGAAAGTCTATCTCCCTCAAATATATCTTGGCGGCTGACAGGCACTGTTGTTCGCGACATAGCTTCCCAGAGCTCCACGCGCAATAAATTCTTCAATCTCCATCCTCAAGGTCAAACACCCATTGGTATTGTGCCCCCAAGTTTGGTGATATCGGCACCAATCTTCAATATCCCTGCCTAAGAAGGCGGTTTCCGGCTCAAGTGGTCTTGGAAGCTTGTTTTCCAGAAGCTTGACGTATATCTCTTCCACCTCCGTATTCAAAGGAGTGAAGATGTTGGCATAATCCATGCTTGAGCCTTCTGATTTCCTTGAAGTTTGAGCTTCCACACTTGCGTTGAGAGGTGTGCCCCATCTCAATTCATGCTCACAGGAGATCGCAGTCTCCATCTTGTCTTTTAAGCACGCCATTGTCTTAGTTGTACGCCATCCAAATTCCCTTCCGAACAGCAAAAATGTTGGTGCGTTCATGTTTAGGAAAAATGCGTTGATGGCGTCTTTCTCGATTGCTCTCAGTGCAGTTGCATTTTGAGCGAACCTCTGTAAGTAAGAAATGATGGATTCTTCTTCTCCCTGTCTGACATCAAGCACACTCCGCTTAGGCGAACAAAGAATCCTGTCAAGTTCGGACCTTGGTGACAACTTTTCCTTCTTCCTTCCGTCATCCTCGTTCGAGGCGAACATATTTCTCTTTGCACCAACTCCTATCATGGCAATTGACACTTGTTTCATTTTCCTCAGGGCATTGACATAGCACTTTCGTGCGGCTGTTTGATCACCTAGCACTTCCCCAATCCCGTGAGGAGTTAGGAACTTTATTTTCTGATGAGCTGTAGATGGCACAATGTCATGTGGGTTGATCGTTGTTCTCCCTAGGATGCCATTATATGCTCCCAGGTTGTCTACCACCACAAATGTGACATCTATATGCAATGCTTTCCACCCGTCTCCAAGGATAACTAGAAGTGTAATCATGCCCAATGGGTAGGTTGCCACTCCTGCGAAACTAACCAACGGAAACGTGCTCGGCGAGAGATCGGTTTCCGTTTTTCCCATCTTCTTGAGCACTTCTATGTGCACTATATCCGCAGCACTCCACCATCAACTAGAATCCTTTGCACGTCAAATCCATTGAAGTCCATTGTTATGACAAAAGCATCATCATGGGGATACACTATGTGTTTCTTGTCGGCGTTTGAGAACGGGATGATTATGTCTGCCCTCTCTGGTTTTCGCCTCTTCTCGTACTTCGGCAGAACTTGCAGCTGCGAGGCATAGACATCCCGGGCGTTAGAAACGCTACCTCCTGCCACTGGTCCACCATGGATTACGTTGATGACACCACGCTTTGGCGGTGGTGGGTTTTCATTCACTTTCTCCTTTCCCTTGTTTCCCTTTCCGGATTGCTCTGCATGGTTCTTCTTTTGTCGTTTGTCGCCTTGGTCGACATATTGCTTGAGCTCTCCTTTATGGATGAAATTGTTTATACGAAATCGCAAGCTGACACAGCTGTTTGTTTCATGGCTGTAGACTTCATGGTTTTGACACCATTTATCTCCCTGCTTTCCCAGTGGCCCCTTTCAGAAGTTTGCTGGCTCCCTCCACATATTATCCTCCTTCATCTTCTTCAAGATTACGGAAAGTGGTGCGTTCAAAGGAATGCATTCTGCCAGGTTCACATCTTTAGGTCTTTGAAATTCGGGATGATACGGCCTCTTATGGGGCTGGAATTGTCTCGCTTGCTGCGGGCCTTGCTGGGGTTTTGCTTGCTTCTCCTTAGCGCGAGCTGCACTAACTTTCGCCTTATGTTGCTCTCTGAATCTGTCCAAATCCTCGAATTCTTTTACCCTCGCCGCCAATTCTTCAAGTGTTTCAACTGGGCGCTTTGACATCTCTTCAGCCAGGGCATATCCTCTTCGACCTAAATTTGCAATGAAGGCGCGCACGATTTCTCCTTCGGTGATGTTTCCTTAAATGTCTGAGATGTTTTGATTGAAGCGGATGTAATAATCTGCTAACGACTCGTCATTTTGCTGTGTCACCTCATTCAACGCGTTCGGCCCTTTAAGGAGTGTGCACTCTCCCATGTATCTTTGAATGAATTTTGCCTTTAGATATGCCCATGACGTAACGCTTCCGCATGGCAGCGAGAAGAACCAATGTGCGGCCGTTCCAACGAGAGTATTAGCAAATGTTATGGCAACGTGATGCGGGTTGTCCGTTCGTCCCAGCAGAGATGCTTCATGTTTTGCACATGCTCGATTGGATCTCCTTTTCCTCTATATTTTTCTCCACCGATTCTATACAGGGCATCTGGAACGTGACTGTGCACTAATTCATCAGAGAATGGATGTGATGCATTTTCTTCCTGGGCATGCATTCCCTTCATCTTCGATTGCTTCATTTTTCTCTCAATCATTTCTTCTAAGGCCTTAGCCGTGAGTCCCGTGATTGGGATGTCATTGTCGTACGCGGGCTTCCTCCACCCATCGTTTCATGTGTCAACATGGCTTGTTGTCTTAAAGTTATCCTCCTTGTGTGGGCATTGTGAATTGCTCACTAGAGGCTGCTTCCATCTCACTCCTTGTTGTTGCTTCATGCCAACGCTTGGAGTGCATGAACGTGCTGGCTCCCGCCTAGTCTGCTGATGGGCATCTTCAGAGTCTCCTACTCCCTCTGGGTGTTGCGGCTTTTGCTGGTTGGCATCATGTGACGCTTCCCTGGCTGGTGCAGCTTGCTCATTAGCACGCGGGGGTGGTGGCGGAGGTGCAGCATATCCTTGACTCCTTAAGGTCTTCCTGAGAGTAAGAAGTTCTTCAAGTGCCGCAATCATTGCCGGTGTGACTGTAGGCATGTTGGCTGCATTCCTTGGTTGTTGCTGTGTTGCCTCAGCTGGCATTCCCGATGGGAATTTTTTATTCACCCTCGTCCCTTGCTCTTGTGGAGGCGCATTGTTTTGATCTCCTGGCCCGTACTGTGCAGGAGGGGCATTTGTGGACGGAATGGACGAAGCCGTAGATTCTGCGTCCGGAATATGAGAAGGTCCCGGTTGACTTCTTGTTGGTTTCATCTTGCTTACACCCACTTTCTTTGATCGTCTTCCTGCCATGGCTTGCAACACGGCTTTTTGTTCGAATCACTTCAGACGGCACCAAATGTTATGTCAGCTTCACCACTTGGGCAGCTTCGGGCTTTTTCCTTCACGAGCAGGTTTCTTTCTTCACGAATGGGCTCGAGATATGTGTATAAGGACGGGAACACCGCGATCCTTAAAACACAATTACCGAGCTAATCTCCCAATCCTCGACCTTGAATTCTTGACCTTCGGGTCCTGCACGAGGGGCAGTAACCAGCGTGGGAGGGGGGAATGTTGGTTGGGCCCACTCCGACGCTCAAGTTAGAACTTCTAGAGAGAGAAAGCCTTAGGGAGAAGTCAGAGCATCCAAAGTCCAAAAGTGAGGGAGTTGTTTAGAATGGGAGACCTAGGCCCCTATTTATAGGGAACCTAAGGATCATGCCCAATTTTGAACTACTTGATGTCGGTATTTAAGGAAGACGTATACCGTCATCAAGGCGGACTATGCATGCACCGACTTCCCGCACTTGGCAAATTAATCGGGGTGTGCCCTAAAGAAAAAACGGTAATCCGGACCTCCGGATCGCCTCAGGGCAATCCGGAAGTCCTACGGCCCGGGAATTGCACGTATCCCGGACCGTTTTAGACTTGGGTGTCCGCGAAAGGGTTTTTTTTATGGGTTTTGGGATATTTTACGAGGCCTGAAATGTAAATACGAACCCGAATTGGACAGATATCTAACAGTCCTCAAACGAGAATCGTTGTATGACAAATACTACCGATTCCGTACTGTAAAAGGAACACCTCGTTTGCCACTTATATGAAACCGTTAAACATTTTGTTACACTAAGTATACTGATATAATTCATTTGTGAATTTCTTTCAGGCGTACTCGGTGAAGCTGGCTGGAGTTTTTCTTTCAAGTTTTGTTTTCCTTTAACTCTAAGATCTTTGTTCTGTATCTCATTAACGTACCAATATCTATAAATTCTCTTACTATCAATAAATGTTTGATATTAGTTAATTATGATTCGGAATTATTGAATAAAGTAGTAACCATTCGCTCCATGAAGTGGTGTACTTATCAAAATTAATCGGGCCAGTTAAACAAGCCCGATCCGAAACGAACAACTAATCTTAGATTCTTCCAATAAAACAGTTGAACCAGATAACATACACTCACCTAATCAATTGTCCATCGATTTCGTAGTTCCAAAAAAAGACCGACCAGAAAATTACATCCTTATTTATCAAATACTCCATTAAAATGATAAAACTCCCGAAGTAATATGCATGTTAAAACCGATTTGCTTTTAATTTTGGAGACTAAAACGATTCTTAAAACCACGGTTTAAAACCGGGTATGCGCGTGACACATGTCACCTTGAAAGACGGGACTCATCGTTTTAGAACACGAATTTAATAATCAAGTATTTTTATGAATGCGGAATTTTCGTTTGTAATCCTTTGGATATAACTCTTTGATAACTACTTAGATTATATGTAAGCCTTCCAGCTACTACAATCTAATTAGAATATAAACCATGACATTAAAAGCGACAGCTCAAATGCATGATCCATAAGAGAGATAAATCTATGGATGAGTTAAATAAACGAAAAGAAGTAGTCGGTAAAACGACTATCCCACCATTAGCCGTGAACGAAGAGTTTGGCTAAAAGCATTCATTAAACACTTCAAGAAACATAGTTTAGAATTGCATAATGTTAGAGTTACACATTAATTGTTCCTGCGGGATGAGATTAATTTAACTCACTTTAATGTAAAATACTATGTTCTGACAAAATCGGTTAACACGTTACCATAAAAGCTAATGAATGATTCGTGTAAAACCTTATCACAAAGACGCATAAATTTGCGCATTAAAACGTGTATTTATTAAGAGTACGTACTACTCTTGGAGAATACGAGTTTTAAAATTAGTCTGGAACAATGGTTTCGTGGTCAAACATGGCACATTATAAAGGTTTGAGGATGGATTTCCAATGCTTTGCAGAACGAACGAACTACTACTGATTGAGTTAATAGATGGTTGATGGAGATTCTCAGGTCCCACTTACTTCGAGTGGGAGAATTGATACAACATAAGTGATTGATTTGGTAAATGATGATGGAAACGTCCTCATAATAAATCAAGTGAGAGGGCTCACTCCCCCTCACACATAATCATCACTAAATTTTAAAATGCGAATAAATTCGGACCTGATAATCATGATAATAAACTGTTTCAACTACCCATTTTTCCTAGTGGGAGTGGAACAACCAACTCGATTCCAGATCCTAGTGATCGAAGAATACATCTTGGAGGTAGAATCCCGAGACCGAGAGGTTATTCCAAGTAAGTTCAACCACCACCATTGTTTCCAGTGGGAGTAATGCCCCGATAAGAAGCATTATTCCGAGTGGGAGTAACGATCAGACTAAAACATGGGATTAACGTGCCTAGACATAGTCAAAGGCAATAAACATCTCTAGAGAAGTGTCCCATCAAATGAGATGTGTCTCACATCTTAATAGTCGTTCTTGAACCAGTGACGGTTCAACAAGCAAAGGAAGGACCTCAAACCGAGGGAATGGAGGAAAACAATGAAGGATGAAATTGCCTAAATAAGAACTAATTCGGTTTTAGTCTTTAGTTGATTTATCTGTTAACCACAGAGCTAGAAAGTGAAATCTTAGAATTCACTTCGGGTGGAAATTTTGAGTGATGCAAAACTCGAATAATTGCGAAAGGATATACACAAATCCACGGAGTGGACTTTGATGAAACATACTCACCAACTGTGCGTTACACTACAGTAAGGGCCATCCTTGCCCTAGTTGCTAGTCTTGACCTAGAGCTACATCAAATGGATGCGCATTCCTCCATGGAAACCTGGAGGAAGAGATCTATATGGAGCAGCCGCAGGGTTTCATTACTCCTGGCAAAGAACATAAAGTTTGCAAACTCCAAAATCTATATACGGCCTTAAACAAGCGTCTCGACAATGGTATCGCAGATTCCACGAGGAAATCGTCGAATACGGATTCGTGAATCTTCACGAGGATCCATGCGTATACACTAAGACCTCCGGGTCTAATTATGTCATCATAACACTATACGTGAATGATATACTCATTGCTGCGAACTATAAGTTTCATGAATAAATCAAAGTCCTGGTTAGCATCAGCATTCGAGATGAAAGACATGGGAGAGGCCACGTACATCTTAGGCATCAAAATTGCCCGAGATCGTGTCACCCGGAAATTATGTCTATCTCAGGAATCATATATCAACAAACTGTTGAAAAGATTCAGAATGCTGGATGCTAAACTCGTGGATACGCCGGTTGTGTTCGGGTGCGCGCTATCGAAGTGTGATGGCCCGAAAAACCAGCAGGAGCGTGAACAGATGAAGAATACAGAGTATATGAACATGGTAGGGAGCCTAATGTACACCATGTTCTGTACTCCGCCAGACATCTGTTACGCTGTGGGCCTAGTAGCAAGATTCCAATCAGATCCTAGTTATCAACATCTAAAGGCCGTAAAACGAATTATCAGATATCTGAAAGGTACTACCGACTACATTTTGTGCTATGAGGGCAATCAGCTCGAATTGATCGTAAGTCCACCACATGAGGAGTTTTCCTCCTTGCTAATGTTGCCATATCATGGGTTAGCAAGAAGCAATCTTGTGTCGCGCTTTCCACTATGGAATCGGAATTCGTTGCCCTCTCCAAAAACGCACAAGAAGCAGTCTAGCTGAAAAGGCTTCTTACTGCATTAATTGGCACCGACAAGAAGAGTAAACATGTGAAGGTGTACTCCGAAAGTCAGGCGGCCATTGCGACAGTTAAGAATCCAAAGTACCATAGTAGGACAAAACACCTAGATGTGAAATACAATTATGCTAGGTCGGTTCTGGAAGACAACATAACCGCTTTAAGAATACTTGCCTACAGATAATATGGTCGCAGACCCTTTAACTAAGTCGTTACGTAGGGAGATTTTTTAAAAGCACGTAAAAAAATGTTTGGATTACGTAGGGCTTAAACTGTGTGGCTTGTAAAAGTGATAACATTTTGACATTTGAAATTATGTTTCAATTTGAATAAAGGAATTGCAATTTGAGTTTATGATTTATCGACGTCATAATGATTAACAAACATCAGATTTTATGGTCTATAAACTAAGTAGTAGGAAGAAGTAAAATTCTTCCACCAAAATTATGTCGAATGTGAACCTTGCCTAGTCACACAAGCACGGTCATCTTGTAAAGAGAGAGGGATCTCTACCATAACAAGATTGGCTAAGAATCAGGGGAGTAAACCTGATTAAGCAAAACGATAACTTTGTCACGCTTAACAGCATGACTTAATCTTCGTTTTGTAAATCGCCGAGTTGGACTTTGTCCATCACTGTATATCACATTCAAAGCCAGATGAGAGATTCTGCGATAGCATTATAGACATATCCCATCCCTGGCTTTACCAGGTGTGCTATCGACGCGTGCTTCATACTACGCGTGCCATATACGACCTTGGGGTCATGCTCGGTTGTGCTAGCTAGAATCCTTGTGATTCAAAGGGCGCATACTTCTTCACCTTGAGCGTGTAATTGATCCGGGATGTCTTATGAAGAGGCATCCAAAGTATCCTCACAGACTCAGAACTTATACCTAAGGTCTGGCTCAATGCTCGCTTCCCGGCGTACGAGCGTAGTGCCAAAGAAAACAGCCAAGTGACCACGTCTTGGAAACCGGTTAAGTCAGGCTAAGGGTATATGCGATGGGGATGGTCAAGTTCACCTTTAATTCATCGACTCTCATGTTCACTAGGTGGCCGCCAACTGGATATTAGTTGAAGGTTGGTGAACACTTGTACGGATGCCCTTGAGAAGTATTCATTTGTGGAAAACTGGGCAGTTGGAGAATTAACAGTTGACCAAGGATACAATGCGGTACATAGTTTTATTTCAAACAGTTTTGGTTCATGAAAGGGAATCAACGTTCTGCGGGCGCTACAATACTCCTAACAGATGAGTAGCACGATGCCCGTCGTATCCGCCGGTCGCACGGAAAGCCTCGTATGAACTATTCGGAGACGGAGATGAAGACTGAAAACTGAGATGTTGATACCATTGCGTAATCATATAGATTAACGAGCATCCTCCCATTCCGGCGAGTGGGAGCTGTTATCATATGGTGACGTGGCGCCGTAATAGGAGCCCGTTAATTAAAGGAATTACCTATGTTAATTAGGTAATTGTCAATCTGGGCTAATTGGGCCAAATCCAATTAGTAATTGACAAGGGAGGCCCAAAATGGGCCTCTCCCCCTTTTTACATGGTTCGGTCGAAACCCTTGTACCACATAGGGTGGAGTTGCCTTTTGGCAACTCCACCCAATACTATATATAGGGGTGACTCCTAAGGGTTTACACACACAATTAAGAACAAGGATCTCCATTGAGAAAACTTGTCACCCTAGTCTAATATTTCGGCACCATCACATCAAGTCTGAGGTTCCATCTCCGTTGAAGAATCTATCAGAGGTCTTGTTGTGGAGCTACATCGCGTGGGACTTCTTCTGACGATGAACTTGCACGTGGTTCCGACCGGAGGATCAGAACTCCCTCCACATCATTCTCGGGCAGGAAAGCTAAAAGGTATGTGTACTAATTCCCCTGCGTAGATTAGATATCTTGTTAGTACACATTTAGCATTCCGTAGTATTACGTCCCCGTAATCCAACAGTAAACTGTAATGATAATCATGTTTGAAACCGATTGGATTAAATTAAAATTAAATTCAGAAATGAGACGATTTAACCAAGGGTTAAAACATCGGTAAAATTGCGCTACGTGCAAGTGGACCTCGAAAAAGGATCACATCATTCTAAAGTATGAGTTTAATAATGAAGTGTTTAAATGATGATGTGCTGAATTTTCGTCTGCATTCCTTCGGAAATAACTTATTGATAACGTTTACATCGGTAAGAAGTAGGCTTCGAAAGCTACCACGACCTTCTAAAAGTATCAACTGACGCATAAGGTGAAAACCTAAAATGCTCAGTTCGGAGATGGGATAAAATCTCTGAGATAAGTTTGCAAACGAAGAAGGACGAAGTCGGTTAAATGATTTTTCCTTCCGTACGCCTTGAATGAAAAGTCAGGCTAGGCATTCAAATCAAATCACACACTTCTGGAAGCATAGTTTATAATCATAATGTTAGAGTCACTTAATCAGCTGTTCCCTAAGGGATGATGAGAAGTGATTCACATTCATGTAAAATTATGTTCCACTGAAATCGGTATAACACGCCACCATAAAAGCTGAAGAGTGATAATGAGTTAAATCATATAACCATGCGACATTAATTTGCGCATTAAGACAAGAGTATGTTAACTACTCTTTGAAAATACATGTTTACAGTTTAAAGACATGGTACCGTGGTCGAACATATGACATTACATACTTGAGGACGAATTTTCCGATGCATTGACAATTAAGAATAATGAGTCTTGATCAAATCTGGAGCAAGATATTACAGATAGAAGGTCCCACTTAATTCGAGTGGGATAGATTTGAACCAGCAACTCAAGTCAATGACATGGTAAATGATAATGGGAACATTTTCATAATAAATCCGGTGGGAGGAATAAACACCTACCACATGTAATCATTGTTGTTGTTTTGACGAATCAAGTTGAACCTGATTATCATAATGCTGAACCAGGATTGCCACAACTGCCTATACTACCCATTGTTCCTAGTGGGAGTGATCCGACAAACTTGGTTCCAGATCACAGTGATCAAGGAATTAATCTTGGAAGTAAAACTCCGAGACCGAGAAATCGTCCAAGAAAAGTTGTCGGTTATGGTTCAAGCACTCCTCTTGTAACCAATAGAAACGATGCTCCAATTAGAAGCGTTATTTTGAGTGGGAGAATTGATCCCAATTGGAAGGAATGCTCCCAAAAGAGACATTATTCAGAGTGGGAGAGACGTTAAGACTCAAAGAAGGGATAAACAAGCTTAGACAAAATTCAAAGGCATCAAACTTCTCCAAAGAAGTATTCTATCTAGAAGGGTGATAAACTCACTCTAACAACTGTTTACTTGCATTGGAAAGACCTCAAGTGAAGAAATGGAGGAAAATAATAAATGAGAGAGATCGCCTAAATGAAAGCCACTATTGCCAATAGTTGATTTACCTGTTAACCAAAGAGGCATAAGGATACGGTGAGTCCTGAAGAAAGCTCACCACTGATGGAAAAGGTCGTGCAGTACAAAGCTCGACTTATTGCAAAAGGTTGTACCCTAATTCACGGAGTGGACTTTGACAAAACAAACTCACTAACTGTGCGTAAAACCACGGTTAGGGCCAGTCATGGTCCTGATCGCAAGTCTCGATCTCGAGCTGCACCAAATGGATGTTAAGAACGCATTCCTCCACGGAAACATGGAGGAAGAGATCTACATGGAGCAACCAGAGGGTTTCACTACTCCTGGTAACCAACGCAAAGTTTGTAAACTTCAGAGGTCCATCTAGGATCTTAAACACTCGTCTCGGCAATGGTACCGCAGATTCCACGAGGAAATCGTAGGAAACGGATTTGTGAATCTTCACGAGGATCCGTGCGTGTATTATAAGACCTCTGGGTCTAAGTATGTCATCTTAACCTTATATGTGGACGACATACTCATTGCCGCAAACGGCGTGAGTTTTATGAACAAGGCAATGTCCTGGTTGGCATCTGTATTTGAGATGAAAGACATGGGAGAGGCCACATATATCTTAGGCATTAAAATTGCTAGAGATCGAGCTACCCGGAAGTTGTCTCTATCTCAAGAAGCTTATATCAACAAACTGTTGAAAAGATTAAGATTATAGGATGCCAAACCTGTGGATATGCCGTGGTGTTTGGGTGCGCACTGTCAAAACTTGACGGCCCCAAGAACCTGGCAGAGCGTGAACAGATGAAGGGTCGATAGTTTGATGTACGCCAAGCAATGCACCCGAATGGATATCTGTTACGCCGTGGGCCTGGTAGCACGTTTCCAATCAGGTCCTGGCTATCAACATTTAAAGGTTGTAAAACGAATAATTCGTTATCTGAAAGGTACTGCTGACTACGCACTGTGCTATGACGGCAAGAAGTTAGAATTGACTTGTTGATCGTAAGTCCACCACAGGGGGAGTGTTCCTCCTTGCTAATGCTGCCATTTCATGGATGTGCAAGAAGCAAACATGTGTTGCGCTGTCCACCATGGAATCAGAATTCGTAGCTCTCTCTAAGAATGCACAAGAAACGGTCTGGCTGAAAAGGCTTCTAACTGCACTGCTTGCTGGTGATGTTGAGAATAAACCTGTGAAGGTCTTCTCTAACAGTCAAGCAGCCATTGCGGCAGTTAAGAATCCGATGGTAGAAGACAATACAATCACTAGGGAATACTTGTCCACCGATAATATGATTACGGACCCATTAACTAAACCACTACGCATGGAGATATTCGAAAAGCACGTAAAATTGCTTGGATTGCGTAGGGTTTAGAAATGGCATGTATCTGTGATATCATTATGATATTAGAAAGTTACATTTTGTAAGTGAAAGAATTGCAACTGAGTTTATGATCAATCGACGTCATAATGTTTTGATTACATCAGATTTACGGTCTATAAGCTAAGTCGTAGGAGGACGCAATCCTTTGCCAAACTATGTCGAATGTGAGCCTTACCTAGTCACACAGGTACGTTAGTCTTGCGGTGGAGAGAGGCCTCTACCAAGCAAGACTGGCTAAGAGTCAGGGGGATAAACCTGATTTAGCAAGATGATTATCTAGTTTCGAAGTAACTCGACATGATCTTCCTTTTGCATATCGCCGTGATGAACTTCGTTCGTCATTTAACCACATTCTGGGCCATATGAGAATCTGTGATTGCATGATAGATGTTAGGTTCTGAGATCTGGGTCAAAGGATGATTGGCTCAAATCTCGTTCCTCACTGGAGGAGGGGGGGATGATCCGGTTCTCTCGGGTTGCCCTGTCTTAGCTTGCGTCCTTCCTTCTGTCACTTCTCTTCTCCTTGCGCCCTGCAGAAGGGGCAGTACCAGACACAGAGAGGGGGGGTGGTGCCTGGTGAAACCTCTCCGATGCCTAAGTCAGTATCGTTTTTAGAGAGATAAATCTAGAGAGATGTCAGAGCAGAATAATCCAACTTGCCAAGATGTCCAAATGAATTGTGAAGGTGGGGTATTTATAGGCAACGGTGTCATCAAGGTGGCTTAATGACATCGTTAACCTTTAAACACAGTTAATTAACCTTTAAACGCATAATTAAGACTTTAGGATACGAAGAAGGTAGGCGGAGTAAACCGAGTATGGGAGTCCACAAGTGGTGTCGGGGCCCTTGGGGGGAAGGGAAATCCGACCCCCAAGGGTAGGGGTTGGGTGAGGGCACCCAACCCCTCCTAGGGAGGATGGGGTTGGCCAACCCGATCTCCCCTAGGGGAGGTCGGGTGTGGCCACCCAACCTCACCTAGGTGAGTTTGCCTCGGCCGGACGAGCGCTTCGGCCTCGTCCGAGCCGTTGATGTTTTCGCGAAGTGTTCGGGTTGAAGTTTCGATTTGCAATTGATAATGGGATGATAAAAATACAACGGTTCGGAAGTCAACGGGTTCAAATTGGGCGTATATCCATCACATGCCCCCGAGTCAACCAATGGCCTAACCCTTGATTGACTCTATTTCAGGATGGTATGATACGCGCAATTTGAAACCGGGGTTTTACCTTTCGTCTGAATGTTCGCTTATCCATGGATGCGCGTCTCCAACTTTGCCCCCTGCCTTATGAGATAGAGGAGTTGTAAACGTTAGAGTAGCGCGGACGTGTGCCTAAGCACGCGTCCGTCTGAGGTGGGAGTAATAAATCTACCTTTGCTACAGACATGTACTCGAAAAATGCATACTCTCACAAGGATGCAATACGAATGCAACTAAGTGACTTATGTTTCAATTTCATGCCAGGATTTTGCCTAAGTAAGGAAAAATTCCAATTTTGGTCCGAAATTTTTCTAAGTATGGGATACTAGAAAATAAACCTATGGGATGTTAACTATGGTGGGTGTGAATTTAACCGTGGTTAATGGGGACTAGTTTTTGAATCTGTCCCTTGAAATTTTCCTTTCTAAATATCAACGGTGTTGATTTGGCGACTTTGGAAAAAACCCTAATCCTTTATACTATAAAAGGGTAAGTGATTACCTCATTCTTGTTGTCCTTTTCTCTTCTTTCCTTTTTGACGGTGGGATTTCTGGTCAGGCTTACTTCTCGGGGCGCGCGTCGCATTGAGGTACGTGTTTTTTCTTTTTGTGTAAGCATTGCTTTTGAGGGACTTAATCCCGCTTCTCCTTCAATCGTTTCCTTACTTGTCTCGTTCTTGATTTGTATGTCTTCATGGTAATATAGTCTTGTTTGATTCGTCATTTTTCCATCTTTTTGCCCTCATGTTTCCGCTTACTGGCGGGCAAAGTCTTCTATATTGGGATTATAATTATCTCCTTTTGCCCCCTGTTTCTGCTTGTTGGCCAGTGGGGTCTCTCTATGCTGGGGGTTATAACTATCTCCCCCTGCCCCCTGCCTCTGCCTGTTGGCTGATGGGGTCTCCTTATGCTGGGGGTTATAACTATCTCCCCCTGCCCCCCTGCCTCTGCCTGTTGGCTGGTGGGGTCTCCTTATGCTGGGGGTTGTGACTATCTCTCCCTGCCCCCCTGCCTCTGCCTGTTGGCTGGTGGGGTCTCCTTATGCTGGGGGTTGTGACTATCTCCCCCTGTCCCCTGCCTCTGCCTGTTGGCTGGTGGGGTTTCCTTATGCTGGGGGTTGTGACTATCTCCCCCTGTCCCCTGCCTCTGCCTGTTGGCTGGTGGGGTCTCCTTATGCTAGGGGTTGTGACTATCTCCCCCTGTCCCCTGCCTCTGCCTGTTGGCTGGTGGGGTCTTTCTTGTCGTCTTTCTATTCTTGTCTTTTGGCTTTGTATCCATCATTTTAGGGAAATGAGTTTGTATCTCTTGTCCACTGTTCGCTTTCTGTTTTCCTTGGACTAAGCCTGTGTTTTTTTGATCAGCAGAACTCTCCGGTGATTGATGAGGAGTAAGAGGCCAGTACGTGTGGGAGTGATTAATTCTGGGACCGGACCTTCGATTGCGAAAAGATCGGTTTTCTATGGTGTGGGGAAGTGTCCTCTAGTTGGAGGTAAGGGTGGTGATGTTAGGGTGCCATCTTCTTTCTGTATTGATGCCCCCAATCGAAGGTCCGGGAGCCATCTTTTCCTTCTTCCTTGTTTGGTGAGTCCTTGAGCATCTGAGTTTCCTTAGTGTACATTGGTTTTTACTTTGTGCTTTGTTATAGGTAGACTTCATCTTCCGCGTCTGAGTCGGAAGGAGCTGTCTCGCCCACCTGTTGGTGGAATTGTTGGGTCTGAGTGAGCGCCTTATTATGGGCGTGGAGCTCGTTTTGATAATCAGTCTTCTTTGCAAACTCCTGAGGTTGGAGTTCGTGTTCTGCAGTCTGCTGTTCCTCCTGCCGATCGCGTGTCCCCGTCTAAAGGGTCGGAGGCAACTTATGAATTGGCTCGTGATGTGTTGGCTCGCTATGCTCCTGTAATGTTGTTAACCGTTTTATCCTTTAGCATACTTCTTTTCCGTGCGTTACCCGTCTTATCTTTTGTTTTTGTTGCAGGGTATGGCCGACCTTGTTAATTTATCTACCCTTGCTATTGACCTTGCTGAGGAGAGAAAGGTGTACGAGGACATTTGTGTCTCCCTTAACTCCAAGCTTATTAGCTGTTTGGAGCATAGTCGTATTACCGATTTGCGGTGCCGAGACTTGGAGGGTCGCATTGCTCTTCTCAATGAAGAGGTTGAGGCCTTGAGACAAAGGTCTTATCGTGATTGATGGATATACGCCCAATTTGAACCCGTTGACTTCCGAACCGTTGTATTTTTATCATCCCATTATCAATTGCAAATCGAAACTTCAACCCGAACACTTCGCGAAAACATCAACGGCTCGGACGAGGCCGAAGCGCTCGTCCGGCCGAGGCAAACTCACCTAGGTGAGGTTGGGTGGCCACACCCGACCTCCCCTAGGGGAGATCGGGTCAGCCAACCCGATCTCCCCTAGGGGAGATCGGGTGGACCAACCCGATCTCTCCTAGGAGAGATCGGGTCGGCCAACCCGATCTCTCCTAGGAGGGATGGGGTTGGCCAACCCCATCCTCCCTAGGAGGGGTTGGGTGCCCTCACCCAACCCCTACCCTTGGGGGTCGGATTTCCCTTCCCCCCAAGGGCCCCGACACCACTTGTGGACTCCCATACTCGGTTTACTCCGCCTACCTTCTCCGTATCCTAAAGTCTTAATTATGCGTTTAAAGGTTAATTAACTGTGTTTAAAGGTTAACGATGTCATTAAGCCACCTTAATGACACCGTTGCCTATAAATACCCCACCTTCACAATTCATTTGGACATCTTGGCAAGTTGGATTATTCTGCTCTGACATCTCTCTAGCTTTATCTCTCTAAAAACGATACTGACTTAGGCATCGGAGAGGGTTCACCAGGCACCACCCCCCCCCCCCTCTATGTGTCTGGTACTGCCCCTTCTGCAGGGCGCAAGGAGAAGAGAAGTGACAGAAGGAAGGACGCAAGCTAAGACAGGGCAACCCGAGAGAACCGGATTATCCCCCCCCCTCCAGTGAGGAACGAGATTTGAGCCAATCATCCTTTGACCCAGATCTCAGAACCTAACACTTGGCGCCGTCTGTGGGAATCGGACAGAAAGCCTAATTATCACCAGCTAGATGGCAGGCGTATATGTCATTCATGGGGGTTATGGAGCTGGAGGAGAGTCAGCAAATGCTAGGGAAGCGTATATGGCACAGTTAGAGGACCATAAACCAAAGGAAGAACAAGCAGAAGGAAAAAGGGAAGATGTAATACAATTTTCAAGAAGCGACATGGAGCATGTATTACCAGACAACAAGGATGCCCTAGTCATAACAACGAAGATCACTGATATGGACATTGGAAGAATCCTAGTAGACAGTGGAAGCTCACCCAACATCATTAGCAAGAAAGTCCTCAGCATACTAGGAGTAAGGCCAAGTAGTATAAAACAGGTTCACTCCCCCTTGGTGGGATTTTCAGGAGAGCCAACATACCCACTGGGGGCAGTCACATTACCTGTGACATTGGGCACAGGTCAGAGACAGCTAAAGATTGATGTCCCTTTCTTCATCACAGAAGAAATGGAGGAGTACAATGGAGTCCTGGGTACCACTACAATCAACAAGTGGGGTATGGTACCATCAACACTACATCAGAAAATGAAATTCCCCACAGGCCAAGGAATAGGGGAAGTAAAGGGTAACCAGAAGGTAGCAAGGAAATGTGCAAGGATTGCACTAGGCAAGAGGAAGAAAACAAGAGAAGTCCTACTAGTAGATGAGGACCCAAGAGAAGATCATGGAAGACCAGCCCCCATGGAGGAACTAAAAGAAATACTCATAGAAGAACCCGATAGGAAGGCAAAAATCTGGACCGCCTTATCTCAGGAGGAGGAAAACCACTTAGTAGCTTTACTAAGGGAATACAAGGATCTGTTCGCCTGGTCACCAAGCGATATGCCAGGAATATCAGAAGAAGTAATCTCACACAAGCTCAACATAGACGCGGCAACGCGACCAATAACACAAAAGGAAAGGCCAATGGGAGGAAGCAAAAAGATGGCTATCCAGGAAGAAGTGGAAAAGCTATTGAAGGCAAATTTCATCAAAGAGATCAGATTCCAAACATGGGTGGCAAACCCAGTACTGGTAAAGAAGGCGGGAGGAAGTTGGAGAATGTGCATCGATTATCGCGACCTAAACAAAGCATGCCCTAAGGACTCATATCCACTACCAAGAATAGATCAATTAGTGGATGCAACATCAGGTCACCAACTAATGAGCTTCATGGATGCATACTCAGGATACAACCAGATAAAAATGGCCCCTGAGGACGCCCCTCACACAGCATTCTATGCTGATAGCGAGATATACCATTACACGGTGATGCCTTTCGGACTCATAAATGCTGGAGCGACATACCAAAGAATGGTCAACAAAATCTTTGGGGACATGATAGGGAAGACAATGGAGGCATATGTGGACGATATGATAGTCAAATCCAAAGAGAAGAAGGACCATGTGGAGAACCTTCGCTCAACATTTGAGAGGATGAGGAAATACCAGGTCCGTCTAAACCCGAAAGATTGCGCATTTGGGGTGCAATCAGGGAAATTTTTAGGCTTCATGGTAAGCCAGCGTGGCATAGAGGTAAACCCCGAAAAACTTCAAGCAATTGAAGAAATGCAGTCACCTACGAAGCACAAAGAGGTTCAACGACTGAACGGGAGGTTGGCAGCCCTTAACAGATTCCTATCCAAAATAGGAGACAAGGCATTACCCTTCTTTGAGGTACTAAGGGCGAACAAGAAATTCGAATGGACACCGAGATGTGAGGAAGCCTTCCAACAACTCAAACAACATCTAAAGACACTACCACCCCTAGCGAAGCCTACACCAGGGGAGCCCCTCTACCTCTACATCTCTGTGAGCAACGTGGCAGTAAGCTCAGTGCTAATTAAAGAAGAAAACGCTACACAATTGCCGGTATACTTCGTAAGCAAAACATTGGCAAAGTATGAGATCAACTACTTGCCAATAGAAAAATACCTCTATGCACTGATTATATCGGCAAGAAAGTTGAGACCGTATTTTCATGGGCATGAAGTAACAGTCCTCACAGACCAACCATTGAAACACCTCCTCCAGAGACCAGACACATCAGGAAGACTGACCAAATGGGCAATTGAGCTAAGTGAGTTTCGTATTCATTTTGCCCCAAGAACAGCCATAAAGGGGCAGGCTCTAGCGGATTTTATTGCCGAGTTCACCGGAATTAATCCAGACGAAGACCTGGGAGAAGCCAAAACTACAAGCGAGGCAAGTAGTAGTCAGGAGCCACAACCAGAAGAATTATGGGAAATGCATACTGATGGGTCATCCAACGGAGGAGGTTCAGGTGCAGGCCTCTTACTATACCCACCAAACAGCGATACGCCTATGCGCTATGCCATGGCACTCACCTTTAAGGCAACAAACAATGAGGCTGAGTACGAAGCACTGATAACTGGCCTGAGAATAGCCAAAGGAGTAGGGGCAAAGCATCTAAGAGTCAAGTGTGATTCTCAACTAGTTGTCAACCAAGTAAAAGGAATCTACACTGCAAAGTCCGAAAACATGCAGAAGTACTTGCAGCAAGCCAAGGACCTAATAAAGAACTTCCAAAGCTTTGACATTGAGTCAGTCCCAAGAGAACAAAACCAAGAGGCAGACGCCCTAAGTAAACTAGCACTAGGGATAGAAGCAGGCAAAGAGGTTCACTTTGTAGAGCAAAGAATGCATTCAGTGATAGAACAAATGGAGGTTCTAGTAATAGATGAAGCAGAAGCCTGGATGACCCCAATGCGTCAATACATCATGGAAGGAAAGCTCCCAAAGGATAAGGTGGAGGCAGTCAAGATTGAAAGGATGGCCAGGAATTACGCAGTGATGGACAATGAACTTTACAAGAAAGGGTACTCCACGCCCTTCCTCAAATGCATAACATACCCAGAAACAGAGAAAGTGCTTGCAGAACTCCATGAGGGAGATGCGGGATGCCATGAGGGAGCACGATCTATAGGCCGAAAGGTCTACAACCTAGGATACTATTGGCCATCAATGAGTAAAGAAGTAGCAGACTTGGTACAAAAATGTGATCACTGCCAAAAATGTGATCACTGCCAAAAATGTGATCACTGCCAAAAATGTGAGCCTGTCTCGTTAAGCGCCCTCCCCATTTGGCAGTGATCACATTTTTGTACCAAGTCTGCTACTTCTTTACTCATTGATGGCCAATAGTATCCTAGGTTGTAGACCTTTCGGCTTATAGATCGTGCTCCCTCATGGCATCCCGCATCTCCCTCATGGAGTTCTGCAAGCACTTTCTCTGTTTCTGGGTATGTTATGCATTTGAGGAAGGGCGTGGAGTACCCTTTCTTGTAAAGTTCATTGTCCATCACTGCGTAATTCCTGGCCATCCTTTCAATCTTGACTGCCTCCACCTTATCCTTTGGGAGCTTTCCTTCCATGATGTATTGACGCATTGGGGTCATCAAGGCTTCTGCTTCATCTATTACTAGAACCTCCATTTGTTCTATCACTGAATGCATTCTTTGCTCTACAAAGTGAACCTCTTTGCCTGCTTCTATCCCTAGTGCTAGTTTACTTAGGGCGTCTGCCTCTTGGTTTTGTTCTCTTGGGACTGACTCAATGTCAAAGCTTTGGAAGTTCTTTATTAGGTCCTTGGCTTGCTGCAAGTACTTCTGCATGTTTTCGGACTTTGCAGTGCAGATTCCTTTTACTTGGTTGACAACTAGTTGAGAATCACACTTGACTCTTAGATGCTTTGCCCCTACTCCTTTGGCTATTCTCAGGCCAGTTATCAGTGCTTCGTACTCAGCCTCATTGTTTGTTGCCTTAAAGGTGAGTGCCATGGCATAGCGCATAGGCGTATCGCTGTTTGGTGGGTATAGTAAGAGGCCTGCACCTGAACCTCCTCCGTTGGATGACCCATCAGTATGCATTTCCCATAATTCTTCTGGTTGTGGCTCCTGACTACTACTTGCCTCGCTTGTAGTTTTGGCTTCTCCCAGGTCTTCGTCTGGATTAATTCCGGTGAATTCGGCAATAAAATCCGCTAGAGCCTGCCCCTTTATGGCTGTTCTTGGGGCAAAATGAATACAAAACTCACTTAGCTCAATTGCCCATTTGGTCAGTCTTCCTGATGTGTCTGGTCTCTGGAGGAGGTGTTTCAATGGTTGGTCTGTGAGGACTGTTACTTCATGCCCATGAAAATACGGTCTCAACTTTCTTGCCGATATAATCAGTGCATAGAGGTATTTTTCTATTGGCAAGTAGTTGATCTCATACTTTGCCAATGTTTTGCTTACGAAGTATACCGGCAATTGTGTAGCGTTTTCTTCTTTAATTAGCACTGAGCTTACTGCCACGTTGCTCACAGAGATGTAGAGGTAGAGGGGCTCCCCTGGTGTAGGCTTCGCTAGGGGTGGTAGTGTCTTTAGATGTTGTTTGAGTTGTTGGAAGGCTTCCTCACATCTCGGCGTCCATTCGAATTTCTTGTTCGCCCTTAGTACCTCAAAGAAGGGTAATGCCTTGTCTCCTATTTTGGATAGGAATCTGTTAAGGGCTGCCAACCTCCCGTTCAGTCGTTGAACCTCTTTGTGCTTCGTAGGTGACTGCATTTCTTCAATTGCTTGAAGTTTTTCGGGGTTTACCTCTATGCCTCGCTGGCTTACCATGAAGCCTAAAAATTTCCCTGATTGCACCCCAAATGCGCATTTTTTCGGGTTTAGACGGACCTGGTATTGCCTCATCCTCTCAAATGTTGAGCGAAGGTTCTCCACATGGTCCTTCTTCTCTTTGGATTTGACTATCATATCGTCCACATATGCCTCCATTGTCTTCCCTATCATGTCCCCAAAGATTTTGTTGACCATTCTTTGGTATGTCGCTCCAGCATTTATGAGTCCGAAAGGCATCACCATGTAATGGTATATCTCGCTATCAGCATAGAATGCTGTGTGAGGGGCGTCCTCAGGGGCCATTTTTATCTGGTTGTATCCTGAGTATGCATCCATGAAGCTCATTAGTTGGTGACCTGCTGTTGCATCCACTAATTGATCTATTCTTGGTAGTGGATATGAGTCCTTAGGGCATGCTTTGTTTAGGTCGCGATAATCGATGCACATTCTCCAACTTCCTCCCGCCTTCTTTACCAGTACTGGGTTTGCCACCCATGTTTGGAATCTGATCTCTTTGATGAAATTTGCCTTCAATAGCTTTTCCACTTCTTCCTGGATAGCCATCTTTTTGCTTCCTCCCATTGGCCTTTCCTTTTGTGTTATTGGTCGCGTTGCCGCGTCTATGTTGAGCTTGTGTGAGATTACTTCTTCTGATATTCCTGGCATATCGCTTGGTGACCAGGCGAACAGATCCTTGTATTCCCTTAGTAAAGCTACTAAGTGGTTTTCCTCCTCCTGAGATAAGGCGGTCCAGATTTTTGCCTTCCTATCGGGTTCTTCTATGAGTATTTCTTTTAGTTCCTCCATGGGGGCTGGTCTTCCATGATCTTCTCTTGGGTCCTCATCTACTAGTAGGACTTCTCTTGTTTTCTTCCTCTTGCCTAGTGCAATCCTTGCACATTTCCTTGCTACCTTCTGGTTACCCTTTACTTCCCCTATTCCTTGGCCTGTGGGGAATTTCATTTTCTGATGTAGTGTTGATGGTACCATACCCCACTTGTTGATTGTAGTGGTACCCAGGACTCCATTGTACTCCTCCATTTCTTCTGTGATGAAGAAAGGGACATCAATCTTTAGCTGTCTCTGACCTGTGCCCAATGTCACAGGTAATGTGACTGCCCCCAGTGGGTATGTTGGCTCTCCTGAAAATCCCACCAAGGGGGAGTGAACCTGTTTTATACTACTTGGCCTTACTCCTAGTATGCTGAGGACTTTCTTGCTAATGATGTTGGGTGAGCTTCCACTGTCTACTAGGATTCTTCCAATGTCCATATCACTGATCTTCGTTGTTATGACTAGGGCATCCTTGTTGTCTGGTAATACATGCTCCATGTCGCTTCTTGAAAATTGTATTACATCTTCCCTTTTTCCTTCTGCTTGTTCTTCCTTTGGTTTATGGTCCTCTAACTGTGCCATATACGCTTCCCTAGCATTTGCTGACTCTCCTCCAGCTCCATAACCCCCATGAATGACATATACGCCTGCCATCTAGCAGGTGATAATTAGGCTTTCTGTCCGAAGCCCACAGACGGCGCCAAGTGTTAGGTTCTGAGATCTGGGTCAAAGGATGATTGGCTCAAATCTCGTTCCTCACTGGAGGGGGGGGATGATCCGGTTCTCTCGGGTTGCCCTGTCTTAGCTTGCGTCCTTCCTTCTGTCACTTCTCTTCTCCTTGCGCCCTGCAGAAGGGGCAGTACCAGACACAGAGAGGGGGGGGGGGGTGCCTGGTGAACCCTCTCCGATGCCTAAGTCAGTATCGTTTTTAGAGAGATAAAGCTAGAGAGATGTCAGAGCAGAATAATCCAACTTGCCAAGATGTCCAAATGAATTGTGAAGGTGGGGTATTTATAGGCAACAGTGTCATTAAGGTGGCTTAATGACATCGTTAACCTTTAAACACAGTTAATTAACCTTTAAACGCATAATTAAGACTTTAGGATACGGAGAAGGTAGGCGGAGTAAACCGAGTATGGGAGTCCACAAGTGGTGTCGGGGCCCTTGGGGGGAAGGGAAATCCGACCCCCAAGGGTAGGGGTTGGGTGAGGGCACCCAACCCCTCCTAGGGAGTGATGGATATACGCCCAATTTGAACCCGTTGACTTCCGAACCGTTGTATTTTTATCGTCCCATTTATGATTGCAAATCGAAACTTCAACCCGGACACTTCGCGAGAACATCGACGGCTCGGACGGGGCCGAAGCGCCCGTCCGACAGAGGCGAACTCACCTAGGTGAGGTTGGGTGGCCACACCCGACCTCCCCTAGGGGAGATCGGGTCAGCCGACCCGATCTCCCCTAGGGGAGATCGGGTTGGCCAACCCGATCTCTCCTAGGAGAGATCGGGTCAGCCAACCCGATCTCTCCTAGGAGAGATCGGGTTGGCCAACCCGATCTCTCCTAGGAGAGATCGGGTCGGCCAACCCGATCCCTCCTAGGAGGGATGGGGTTGGCCAACCCCACCCTCCCTAGGAGGGGTTGGGTGTCCTCACCCAACCCCTACCCTTGGGGGTCGGATTTCTCCCCCCCCAAGGGCCCCGACACCATCTTCAGACGCCCATGCTCGGTCCACTCCGCCTACCTCCTCCGAATCCTAAAGTCTTAATTATACGCTTAAAGGTTAATTAATTGTGTTTAAGGGTTAACGATGTCATTAAGCCACCTTAATGACACCGTTGCCTATAAATACCCCACCTTCACAACTCATTGACACATCTTGGCAAGTTGCACAATTTTGCTCTGACATCTCTCTAGCTTTATCTCTCTAAAACCGTACTGACTTAGGCATCGGAGAGGGTTCATCAGGCACCACCCCCCCCTCTGTGCCTGGTATTGCCCCTCTTGCAGGGTGGCAAGGAGAAGAGAGCCAAGGAAGCAGAAGAGTATAGAGCAGTAGGACAAGCCCCAGGGGTAAAAAGTACAAGCCTCAGGAGGTCAGAAGGAGAGAAGGAAAGGAGGTCAGAAGGAGAGAAGGAAAGGAGGTCAGAAGGAGAGAAGGAAAGGAGGTCAGAAGGAGAGAAGGAAAGGAGGTCAGAAGGAGAGAAGGAAAGGAGGTCAGAAGGAGAGAAGGAAAGGAGGTCAGAAGGAGAGAAGGAAAGGAGGTCAGAAGGAGAGAAGGAAAGGAGGTCAGAAGGAGAGAAGGAAAGGAGGTCAGAAGGAGAGGAGAGAAGGACATATATCAGAACGACTACCCCAAGGGAGTAGAAGGGCATGTATCAGAATGACTAGTCCTAGGAACAGTGAACCCGACATTTCTTTAGTGGGAGATAAATTCTAGATTGACGACCCGTTGACCTAGACTTTATAACCTAACACTTGGCGCCGTCCGTGGGCTTCGAACAGAAAGCCTGGCAATAACAAGAGCGATGACGAGCAGCTTAGTATATAGGCATCACCGCCCACCTGGGGGCAATAGGCGAGGGAGACAGCCTATACCTCCAGCAAGGCAGCCTAACCCAGAGAAACAGCCTGCACACCAGAGCTTCAGATAGCCCCACAGGCACCCTAGCCTAACAAGCAGGGAGGAGGCTTCCACAGCTCCAACTCCATTGACTAGGAAGCCACAGGGACAAGGGGGGCAACAAGGAGTGCCATCCCAATACACGGCACCTCCACAGGGGTACTACTATGAGGCACAACCTCAAGGGTATCCATATGGAATACTAACTCAAAGGAACGACAATCGCACCCACACAACCAACATAAGGCCCGCATACTCGCAAGGAGCACAGAAAGTGACTCCGAGGTTGATGAACGCATTGGATGAGCTGCTAGCCCATATAGAGACTCTGAGGAACAGGCAGAGAAGGCAACACCAGCATGAAGAAGAACACCACTTGCACCCTCGAACAGGGCAGTGAGAAGAACAAAGTAGAGACAATCAAAGGCCACACTCAGGGGGAAGGCAGCAGTCTGTGCCTCCAAGACAGCAACAAACACAGTAGGATGCCAAGGCATACACCCCTCTGGGGGCAGATAGACAGGTAAGACCTCCAAGGAGGCATGGATTCAACCAAGTACCCCAACAGGGACATACACCGCATTAAGGGAAAACATACACGCCAGACCAACAAGGATATAGGAGTTCCAACATCCACCCTGGCAATGTACACATACAGTCCGTATCACTACAGACATGACTAAGGGACATATCAAGGAAACCTAAAAGAGAGGGACATAGTCCCAACAACACAACAAGGCAACCACCTACCCATGATACAGCACGACAGGTCCAAACCCCTCATGCATTACAACCCTTGGCACACATCCCCCTAGGACAGGGGAACAGTCGAAAAGACAAGAATTTGAACAGGGGACTCATAGAGTACCATACCATGTTAGTACATAGCTACTACAATGGGAAGTCTCATGGAGAGACATAGTGGAGTGAGATCACACATAGCATACATGAAGGATACATCTCCACCTAGTCCGCCTTGCAAGGATGCGACCTTATATTCCTCAAGTGGAAGGAATACACACAGACTACTGGAGGAAGACAGCTACATTACCAAAGAAGCAAGGGGATTTCAACACCCCACACCCATATCCTTCCCATATCCTCTTATTTAATTTAACTGCATAACAAGTCAACTCCCTAAAAGGAGTAGATTATGATACTTAACATCAACATGTTTTCCAAGAATGACCATACCGGACGCCTTCGGGCTCCGTGATATATATATACACAGGTGGACCACTAGAAGAATCAGTAAAAGGCCGTCGCCAATCAAGAGATGCACAAGCAACAGATTCCTCAATCCCAAAGAACACCTATAAGGTCAAGTTTCTGGGAAAGATCACAAGATGGAAGGCTCAGTTACAAAAATAAGTCGAGCACTCCCAACATCCTATAGAAGAACTACCATGAAGGTCACAAATGATTACCCCTACTACAACCTTCCACTAAGCATCTTAGGGCCAAGCCCGCCAAAGGATCCCATCTGGCATTGGTATGCAAGGGGGGCACCAGTCACAACATGCCCTCCTCACAAACGCCCATTAGCACAAGAAGGGGTAGCCGCGAACACATCCCTCCAAAAATAGAGGAAACCATATCACATGGGCAACACCCACCATCAAAGGCAAACACCTCCAGCGGATCTTTATGATTTCACAAAATAGCCAGGAGATACAACTACACTTAGAAAGCTCATCCCAGATAATGGAATACACCTCCATCAAAAACCCTCAAGGACACCAAGCCTAGCAAAGGAAGAACGGTGACACCATCATCAAGCTTTTAAAAAGGGATATGGAAAACATAGTATTTCCACACAATGATATGTTAGTCATAAGAGAGGAAATCACCAACTTTGACATGAAGAGAACCATAGTACATGAAGGGAGTCCGTCAGACATCTCCCATGACCAACCATTGATGATATTAGAGAAGAGTCAGGCATACCTAATACCAAAGGACCCCCTACTAGTAAAGGTGGTCAGAACATCAACACACCCATTAGGGACACGGCACTGCAAATGAACCAGGAATAAGGATGGAACACATATCCTTAAAAGTATCCTTACAAGTATCCTTGCATTTTATTCTTGCAAAAATAAACTCCGTAGATAAAGAGGTTATCTAATAGATGACTATGTCTCTGTTCTCAAAATATGATCCTAACCCGGAGATCCTTGGACTCCGTATTATATATGCAATGAATAACATGTTCATCAAAGATAGGTACACGAAGATTCAAGACAGCGCCATAAAGATTAGGCGCATACCTCTACCAAGTACGACACATTTGAGTGTTCATAAACACTCCCTCGCCGTCGCACAAGAAAGAAAGGCAGCCAAGGATACAAGTCCTAACAAAACAAACATCGGTAGAAAATTCGGTCATTAAAGTCATGCACCAAGAGAGAAACTCTAAAGATGCAAGTTTAGCAAAGGAGATAGTGCAACAACTAGAGTGTGAAAAAGGAGATACATCTCCTATCAAGAGCCTTAGGGCAGGATAATAGTTCTACAAGATCAACCAAAGAAGAGCTCTAAAGCTTGGGGAGTAAGGTTTCAAGATCGACCTTCACACCAGACGCACATCCCGATCAACCACCTTGTCTGCAAATGATAAGACATTTGACTCTGGCATCCCATCAAGAGGAGAACCCCATAAGGGCAGTGAAGAATACTCCAGTGTGAAGGAAAAGGCAAGGCACTCTAAATGCCACAACACTCCAAGAAGATACAGCCCGGTCAGACCCCCACACCCCCATGCACAAGCAAAGAGCATGGATTAGATTAACTAGTCTGAAACACACCTATGAGATTAACAACTCAAGACGCCATTCTATGAGAGAGCTTTTCAACCTAAAGCACAAGGAAGGGGGGGAAAGAATTTACAAGCACCCCTAGGATACAAACATTGCCACATCCTAGTTATCAAGAGAATGAAATCCACCCCCACCCACCCAAGGCAAAAGCTCTCCCACACAACCTCCAAAGACACATCCGACAAAGGCACCATCCAAACCATGCCTATGACTGAAACAAGCAGGCATGAGAAAGAGTAAATCCTACAAGGGACACTCATCACATTCAAACAAGCAGACAAGGGAGCCCCGAGCATAAGGGGCACCCAACCAAGAAAGTGAACGAGGGGCCTTCAACGGCCAAATATGAAAGGCGGTGTGACCACCAAGCAACTTGGGGGCACCAAACGAATAAGTGCTTGGTAGTCCACCTAAGTGTAAGAGAAGAGATTAGAGGCAGAAGATCACAATCACATGCAATACCACTCCTCCTAGAAGAGGTCACATAGAGGAAAACATCCTCAACTCCCTATACGAACTCGTCCTAAGTTGGCAACACACAAACATCGCCCTCGAGAGGTGGTCTCCCACATTGAAGGAAAAGCGTGACAACAAGCAATATCGTAGAAGGAGAAGTCAAGTAAAGACTCGAAAAGCATACCAAAAATGCACCATGCATGAGAAGGGACACAAGATAAGGTAACATTATGAGCCCTCCGGGAGCCAATCCCGCGAACACATTCGACGCCCCCAAGAGCGTATCTTGAGAGTAGTTCTAAAACTACGAACCCTGTGCCCTCCGGGAGCCTATCCCGCGAACAGTTTTCGACGCCCCCAAGAGCGTATCTTGAGAGTAGTTTATACACTACGACCTTCGACGCACCAAGAGCGTATCTTGAGAGTGGTTTCCAAAAACTACGAATTTCGACGCCCCCAAGAGCGTATCTTGAGAGTAGTGTTCATACTACGACCTTCGACGCCCCCAAGAGCGTATCTTGAGAGTAGTTATTACACTACGAATTCGACGCACCAAGAGCGTATCTTGAGAGTGGTTTCCAAAAACTACGAATTCGACGCCCCCAGGAGCGTATCCTGAGGTAGATTTGCAACCTACCAGATTCGACGCCCCCAAGAGCGTATCTTGAGGTAGAAAAAACACTACCAGTTCGACGCCCCCAAGAGCGTATCTTGAGGTAGATTTCAAACTACCAGTTCGACGCCCACCAGGAGCGTATCTTTGGTCTAACCTGAGCCCTCCGGGAGCCCATCCTGTGAAACGTTAAGTGCCGTCCGAGAGCCTGTCTCGTGAACAGATTTGACACCCGTCAAGAAGGTATCGGTGGACTAACCTGTGCCCTCCGGGAGCCTATCCTGTGAAACGTTAAGTGCCGTCCGAGAGCCTGTCTCGTGAACAGATTTCGACGCCCACCAAGAGCGTATCTTTGGTCTAACAGTACAACGTATACCGTGTAAGGGGTATCAGAAGAGATCATCACACCATGCTTAGAAGGATACCACGCTTAGAAGGATACCATGCTTAGAAGGATACCATGCTCAGAAGGATCCCATGAGAAAGTAATCTTAAAGTAAGGTTGTATAAAGAACACATAATGTTTTTTCTTGATGAGATGGCAGGTACGGCATGAAGGAAAACACAAAAGAAAGATAAGGAAAGGAAAGCATATACAAGGGACAAGTCCATGACCAAAGGATCATATACATAAGCACAAGAGGTTATCATGAAAAGTAACGAGTTATCCTACCATCCATATCACAAGTCAAAAGAAGTATCTCAAAGGAACCCAACACCACCAAGAAGGATAGCAAAGACATGAAATCCAAAGTTCAAGGCTCTCAAAATAAGCTCGACCCATCAAGAAGAGAATTGCCTTACAAGCCACACAAACCAACCTCCGACAAATGTTATTGTCATGCATGTCGCCCTCGCGTGACCTATGCTCATATCAGACTTGAACATCGTCAAGCACAACTCATGAAGGAGACATCTAAAGAGCATAAAGGATACAACATCCGACAAGACGAGACATCGGGACCTAACCCAACAAACATAGCCTACACAAAAGGCAACTATAGCAACGAAGGCTCTCCAATGAGAAAGGAATACTAAAGCACAACTCCATACATCGTGATGTGGCTATCATGTCCACATACACTGAAGTGGCTATCATGTCCACATACCTTGAAGTGGCTATCATGTCCACATACCTTGAAGTGGCTATCATGTCCACATACCCTGAACTGGCTATCATGTCCACACACTACAGAAGGGCTATCACTCCGACACATCACGAAGTGGCTATCACGTCCACATACCCCGAAGTGATTATCATGGCAGCACATCATAAAACATCTGTCAAAGACATGAATTGTAAAGACACCATCCCGACCGCGAACATCAAAAGGATACGCCTAGCCCTAGGAGGAGGTTCAAGAAAAAGGAAAAACAACACCCTTCGTACGCTCATCAAAGGTAGGCACTTATATTTCAACCCACTGGGTGATACTAGGAAGGAGACGTCCTCATTATGAAGACAACCTCCATATCTCACGAAATCAACCATGAAACAAAGAATCACGACAAGCACTATTGAAGGGCATATAACAAAACGATCCCCACAACGATCACAACTACGATACTAGTAGAGGCTAACTCAAGAGCAGTCTCCACCAAACTCCAAAGCAAGAATTCGCTATCTTAATCAGAGCCATGGCAAGAGAAAGGAACCTCAATGAAAGGAGATGATCACACCTATCACCAAAAGAAAAATCTTCAACGCAGGGATTAATAACATAACCCATAGGAAAGACAAAAACACCTTCAAAAGTCGTCAAATCTACATGAAGATGAAATAAACTTGAGACTCGGCCCCTCGGCTGGGGGGCAGGGGATATAGAAGAGACATCAAGACCTATGATCACCTCATCGCCAGCCACAGGTTGTTTCCTTTGGTCAAGCAAAGAGGGTGCCTCTTCAACCACTACCTCCTTATCGTGGGAGAGAGTCAGCAAGGGGGCACTTGAAGGAGAGCCTCTCGCGGTTTCCTTCTCCTTGACAGCCGAGGGCCCGACCTCAGAGTCAGGTTTCTGCGCCTCAGATTTAGATTGACTTGAACTCTCACCCACCACAAGAACCATTCGGTAACCAGGGAAGAACGCTCTAACAACAAGAAGGAAGCAGCATGAGAACAATCATAAGTATATCACAAAGAAAAGAGAAGGGAAAAAGAACATACTGGAAGCATTGGCAGCCACCCCTGACTTAGAAAATTTCTAGGCCTAATAAACAGAACCAGAGGGTCCTTCCCTCTCATCTGATTCAACGGACGGTCAGATTTGGTCTGACTACCTTGGAAAACGATCTTCAAGGTCTCCCTGTCTGAAGAAGAAAGCTTCCCAAAAAGTGAGCCATCTATACGAGCAATCGACCCTTACTCATGGAGGGGCGAGATACGCCTACTACGGGGGCAACCTTAACACCAAGGGAAGAGGGCGAACTTTTAGTTTCCCCAAATGGAGTAACGCTCCAGCACATCCGAAGGAAGGGTCAACCCTTAACACATGTCAATAGACCCCTTCGCTCGCGGCGGTAAGAAGAAAGCTTGTAATCTTTTTCACCCTCACTTTTATGGGGAACAAATTGCAGGGTAAAGGTCAAGAGCTATACACCCGCTCCAACGAATGAAGGAGAAATGTTACACGTGCCGAAGGTCGAGATTAATGGACAATGCTCACGCTAGTATGAGGGAGACGGAACGTTGTGTCCCATTGAGTGGCAGAGTTCCCATCCTCAAGTAAAGGAGAGGTCTATGCTCTCACCTTTGCATATGCTCATATTCATGACTAACATCTACAGGTACATCAATGTCATCACTCATGCTCATACTCACAACCTGTCCATGCATACATACATGTTCATGCTTGCACTCATATGCATGCTCACATACACACTCCCATGTGTTCAAACATTTAGACGTCCATGCACGTGGCCGCCATATATTCATGCATACATTCATGACTACAATCGCAGCATGTCTCCACTCACTCCCATCCTTATGTTCCTACTTGCATGTATGCTAGTACACATCCTCATGTTCATGATATGTCCATGTTCACTCCTAGTTAACATCCTAGGTGTATTTTCTAGTATCCCATACTTAGAAAAATTTCGGACCAAAATTAATTTTTCTTCACTTAGACTTATCCCGGCATGAAATTGAAGCATAAGTCACTTAGTTGCATTCATAATTGCATTCCTATGCGAGCGTGTATTTTTTGAGTATACACCTGTAGCAGAGATAAGTTTACTACTCCCACCTCAGACGGACGCGTGCCTAGGCACACGTCCGTGCTACTCTGACGTTTACAATTCCTCTATCTCAGTAGACAGGGGGGCAGAGTCAGAGGCACGTATCCATGGGTAAGCAAGCATTCAGACAAAGAAGGTAAAACCCCGGTTTCAAATTGCGCGTGTCATACCATCCTAAAATAGAGTCAATCAAGGGTTAGGCCATTGGTTGACTCGGGGGCATGTGATGGATATACGCCCAATTTGAACCCGTTGACTTCCGAACCGTTGTATTTTTATCGTCCCATTTATGATTGCAAATCGAAACTTCAACCCGGACACTTCGCGAGAACATCGACGGCTCGGACGGGGCCGAAGCGCCCGTCCGACAGAGGCGAACTCACCTAGGTGAGGTTGGGTGGCCACACCCGACCTCCCCTAGGGGAGATCGGGTCAGCCGACCCGATCTCCCCTAGGGGAGATCGGGTTGGCCAACCCGATCTCTCCTAGGAGAGATCGGGTCAGCCAACCCGATCTCTCCTAGGAGAGATCGGGTTGGCCAACCCGATCTCTCCTAGGAGAGATCGGGTCGGCCAACCCGATCCCTCCTAGGAGGGATGGGGTTGGCCAACCCCACCCTCCCTAGGATGGGTTGTGTGTCCTCACCCAACCCCTACCCTTGGGGGTCGGATTTCTCCCCCCCCAAGGGCCCCGACACCATCTTCAGACGCCCATGCTCGGTCCACTCCGCCTACCTCCTCCGAATCCTAAAGTCTTAATTATACGCTTAAAGGTTAATTAATTGTGTTTAAGGGTTAACGATGTCATTAAGCCACCTTAATGACACCGTTGCCTATAAATACCCCACCTTCACAACTCATTGACACATCTTGGCAAGTTGCACAATTTTGCTCTGACATCTCTCTAGCTTTATCTCTCTAAAACCGTACTGACTTAGGCATCGGAGAGGGTTCATCAGGCACCACCCCCCCCTCTGTGCCTGGTATTGCCCCTCTTGCAGGGTGGCAAGGAGAAGAGAGCCAAGGAAGCAGAAGAGTATAGAGCAGTAGGACAAGCCCCAGGGGTAAAAAGTACAAGCCTCAGGAGGTCAGAAGGAGAGAAGGAAAGGAGGTCAGAAGGAGAGAAGGAAAGGAGGTCAGAAGGAGAGAAGGAAAGGAGGTCAGAAGGAGAGAAGGAAAGGAGGTCAGAAGGAGAGAAGGAAAGGAGGTCAGAAGGAGAGAAGGAAAGGAGGTCAGAAGGAGAGAAGGAAAGGAGGTCAGAAGGAGAGAAGGAAAGGAGGTCAGAAGGAGAGAAGGAAAGGAGGTCAGAAGGAGAGGAGAGAAGGACATATATCAGAACGACTACCCCAAGGGAGTAGAAGGGCATGTATCAGAATGACTAGTCCTAGGAACAGTGAACCCGACATTTCTTTAGTGGGAGATAAATTCTAGATTGACGACCCGTTGACCTAGACTTTATAACCTAACAGGGAGGATGGGGTTGGCCAACCCCATCCCTCCTAGGAGAGATCGGGTTGGCCGACCTGATCTCTCCTAGGAGAGATCGGGTTGGTCCACCCGATCTCCCCTAGGGGAGATCGGGTTGGCTGACCCGATCTCCCCTAGGGGAGGTCGGGTGTGGCCACCCAACCTCACCTAGGTGAGTTTGCCTCGGCCGGACGAGCGCTTCGGCCTCGTCCGAGCCGTTGATGTTTTCGCGAAGTGTTCGGGTTGAAGTTTCGATTTGCAATTGATAATGGGATGATAAAAATACAACGGTTCGGAAGTCAACGGGTTCAAATTGGGCGTATATCCATCAATAGACATATCCCTTTCCTGTCAAGCCAAAAAGGTTCAGGTATGCTATCAACGCAAGCTTCAAAATACACGTGCCATGTTCGACCACGGGGTCATAGCTCGGTTGTGCTAGGAAGGAATCCTCGTGATTTTGGCGGGCGCAAACTTCTTCACCTCGAGCGTGTGATTGATCCCTGGAGCCTTATGAATAGGCACCTAAAGTATCCTCATGGACTCAGAACTCATATCTAATGTCAGGCTCAATGCTCGCTTCCCGGCGTACGAGCGCAGTGCTGAACAAAAAGGCCCAGTGACCACCTCTTTGGAAACCGGTTGGGTTTGACTGAGGATATGAGCGATGGGGATAGTCAAGTTCACTTATAATTCACCAACTCTTGTATTCACTAGGTGGCCACCAACCGGATATTAGTTGACGGTTGTGAATACTTGTACGGATGCCTTGGAGAAATGTTCCTATGTGGAAACTAGGCAGAATGAGAATTATCAGTTGACCTAGGATACAACGCGGTACTATATAAATGTTGTTTATAACAGGTTGATTAGAGAAAAGGGAATCAACGTTCCACGGGCGCTACAATACTCCTAACAGATGAGTAGCACGATGTCTATCGTATCCGCCAGTCGCACGGTAAACCTCGTATGAACTGTTCGGAAGCAAGGACCAGATCGAAGGAGTGAATTGTTGATGCAGATTTGGACGACAATACATTAACAGGCACCCTCCCATTAATCGGTTACCAAATAAAGAGTGCTTTCGCTAGGTTGAAAATGTAAGCATATGGTGATGGGCGCCGTAATTGGTAGCCCATAATTTGTATACTTTACCTAAGGAAATTAGGTACATGTCACATTAGGGTAATTGGGCTAGACCCAAATCCCAATTGACATGAGAGTCCCAAAATTAGGCCTCCCTATACATGTGGCCGACCGAAACCCTAAGAGGGGTTAAAGTGGACTCTTGTCCACTGTACTCCTCCTATATATATGGGGAGTTAGGGGTTTTATTGAGGTTAATCACAATTCCCTTTAAGTGGTGTTTTGAGAGAAAACCCTCCCCAGAAACACCCATAGCCGCCGAACCTATAGTCACCAAAGGGTGTGCCAATTTTCTTTCTAGCAAGCACTCCAGAGATCTGTCTCCTTGCCAAGAATCGATCAGAGGCTTTGCTATGGAGAAGATACCGCGTAGGGATTCCTTAACCAGAATCTCTACGGGTGCCGGCTGGAGGATCGTGAATTCCCTGCAGGAAGGATCTTTGGACTACAAACATTGTTTGAGGTATGTGCGAATCTTCCGCCGTGTAATTTCGATTACTAACATGTACTACGATTTAATGTCCGTAGTGATTACTCCCCGTAATCTAACAGAAAGCCCGAAAGGGCGGCCTAGGAAAAATCAGGAAACGAGGGGCATGATTGCAAGATCCATAAATTACAATCAAGGCAAAGGAAAGAAAATGAAAAAACCGAGGGGCATGGTCGAAAATCCTTCAATGTCGACTGTGACAAAAGGAATGAATATGAGAGATTAAAAAAAAATCCAGTTAAGTTGTTGTGTCATGCACAACTTAGGCAAAAATTAGGGAGAGACATTCAAGTCGTCAAACCACTAGAGGTTCTTCTCCGACGGACGCCACTGGAGTCTCTTCACCAACGGACGCCGCTAGAGGCTCTTCTCCGACATACCCCACTAGAGGCTCTTCTCCAACGGACGCCACTAGAGGCTCTTCTCCAACGGACGCCACTAGAGGCTCTTCTCCAACGGACGCCACTGGAGGCTCTTCTACGACAAACGCCACTGGAGGCTTTTCGTTGTCGCTCGCCACTGGAGGCATCACCTCTCAAGATTTTACTTTATTGCACGTCACTGGAGGCATTTCCTTGTCGCTCGCCACTGGAGGCATTGTCGATTGAGGCTTTTCTTTACTGCACTCCACTGGAGGCTTTTCTTTACCGTACGCCACTGGAGGCTCTTCTTTACTGCACCGCCGATGGAGGCTCTACGTTCCGCACTACCATTTGAGGTTTTTCTTTAGCATTGTCTGTAATAAAGCCAAAAGCCACCTTGGAGACTTGAAGACCCGGAAGAAGATATACTTCCTAGCCAAAATTAGTGTTTACTCGTCTTTGGAAAAACCCCCTCGAATGCATTTTACGGGAGTCCGTCCAAAGAGGGGCAAGCTGTAACACCTAATTTTGGTACGCGCGACACGTATGTAACACGTTAAAAATGTTATGTGTAACGCGTTTAAAAAATGAAATATCTAAATATGGAAGGTCACGGGGTTGCTAAAAATAGGTTTAGCTTAAATTTGGACAGTGTATCTGCATTTAATAATATGAAATATTCAGAAAATATACAATATATATTTATTGTAATATTCATAAATATATGTGTATAATTTTCGGATTTTTGGGTGTGTATATTGTGGTAATATTGCTTTCCAAATTTATGGGGTGTCAATTAACCTATAAATAGACCTAGCATCAATGTAAAAACACATTGAAAAAAAATCAGCAATAAAAAATACTTATTTCTCGAAGTCTGTGCAAGTTAATATTTGATTTTTCAATCTCTCCACTACGTCTTCTGCAAAGCTTGGAACGCAGCCCGTCTTCCGATGGTCACCCCCGCTCCGCCTTGCCTCAGGTGAGTCCGACCCCAACATCTTCACTACTTGCCCAACCACCAGAATCACAAACCGCTGCCAGAAGCCGTCCAAGCCACTCGGCGGAATCGTTCCCGGAGTCCACCGTTGTTGCTAGCTGTGACCACCGTCGTTCGTCTTGCCGTCCTTACCGCCACGTGCGCCGGATCCGCCCTGTCCAGCCCGCCGAACCCTCCAGACCACCGGAGTTGGTCTTTACGGTGGTCCACAACCAGCCCCGCTGCCAACTCGCCTGAGGGATCAGTCCTCCGCCCTACGCAGCCCCGCTCGCCTTCGCTGAAGCTCGCCTGACCGCCGCTCCAAAGCCACCGTTGACATTGCCGGAGCTGTTGCTGTCGTCGTTTGGTTGTGTCGTCCGCCGCCGGGATTTGCTGCTGCTGTCCTTCTTTGAGTAGCAGGCAGGTATATTCACCTTTTTTTTTAATTATTATTATTATTATTATTATTATTATTATTATTATACCATGTTAATTAGTTATTTTAGGTTAAATTAATTAGATAACATGCTTTGATGAGTATATGTGTATGACATGTAGATATTAGATTTTATCACGATTTTGAGCATGTTTAGTTTAGTTTCGTTTAGATTTTATTTTAATTAGAAATTTTAGATGCTTAATAGTTTTTTTTTTGTTTGGATTTATCGTTAATAATAATTTCGCATGAAACTAGTTTAGTTTCTTTTTGTTTCATTAGATTAATTCATCGCAAAAGCATGTTTAAATTTTAAAATTGGCAAATAGGTATATTAAGTACTGAAAGGGCGTGATTAAGAAAAATATTTTTAATTCGTAACAGAATCCCCGAACTCAAATTTTGGATCGCAAACCGATTAATTTACTTAGGTGTTTAATTCGTTATTTACCTAGGTAATTTAGCTTTCTAGTTAGCCGTAATTAGCTAGTGGCGACTCTTTTAAAAATTCCATGTTTTTTTCAAAACGTAATCGCCTTAGGTTAGATTTAGGTCTGACATACATGAGACTCCCAACCATGCTTAAATACCCTGCACTCCTCATTTGTTCACGCTCTTGCTGGTTCTTCGGGCCGTCCCGCTTTGACAACGCGCACCCGAGTACTACCGGCGTTTTCACGGGTTTGGTATTCTGTAATCTAAACCTTTTAAATAGTTTTTTGATATAGGCTTCCTGAGATAGACATAAACTCCCTTTGGCACGATCTCTAGCAATTATAAGTCTCAAGATGTACGTAGCCTCTCCCATGTCTTTCATCTTAAATATAGATGCCAACCAGGACTTTGATTCATGCATAAAACTCACATGGTTTGCGGCAATGAGTATGTAATCCACGTATAAAGTTAGGATGACGTACTTAGACCCGGAGGTCTTTGTATTCACGCATGGATCCTCGTGGAGATTCACGAATCCAACGATTTCCTCGTGGAACCTGCGGTACCATTGCCGAGATGATTGTTTAAAACAGTAAATAGATCTTTGGAGTTTAAAAACTTTACGTTAGTTACCAGGAGTGATGAAACCTCCGGTTGTTCCATGTAGATCTCCTCCTCCTGGTTTCCTTGCAGGAATGCGGTCTTAACATCCATTTGGTGCAGCTCTAAATCGAGGCTTGCGACCAAGGCTAGAATTTCCCTGACTGTGGTGTATCTCACAGTTGGTAAGTAAGTCTCATCAAAGTCCACTTTGTGAAGCTGGGTATATCCTTTTGCAACCAGTCGAGCTTTGTATCACTCGACATTTCCATCAGCAATGAGTTTTAGTTTCAGAACCCACTTTGAACATTTGGCCCTACGGTTAGCAGGTAAATCAACTAAAGACCACACATAATTGGCTTTCATTGAGGCAGTCCATTGCTTTCCTCTATTCCTTCGCTTGAGGTCCTTTCAACGCTTGTTGAATCGTCACTGGTTCGTCAACAGAAGTTAGGGTAAATATTTCACCCTTCTCGATGGGATACTTCTTGGGAGAAGTTCGATGCCTTCAACTTCGTCTAGGCTCGTTAATCCCATCTTCAGTCTGAACATTGCTCCCACTCGGAATAATGCTTTCTATCGGAGCATCACTCCCATTGGGAACAAGGGCAGTGCTGGAACCTTGACCTACAACTTTTCATGGACGACATCTCGGTCTCGGAACCAAGTTGGTTAACCCACTCCAACTGGGAACAATGGGTAGTTGTGGTATTATTGGATTTTTATCCAGCAATTCGGGACATGATTATCAGGTTCAACTTGATTCGCACCTGCAGCAAAATTGATTTGTGTGGTAGGATTGGCTCCTCCCACTGGATTTACTATGAAAATGTCCACATCTTCATTTACCATTTCATTCACTTGCGTTGCTGCCCCAAATCTCCCCCTCGATGTAAGTGGGACCTGACTATCATTCTTATCCTGCTCCAATTCGATCAAGACTTCATCTGTTTTGATTCCATCAAGCGTTGAAAAAATTGTCCTCAAGGCGTGTAACGTCTCATGTTCAATCACGGCACCATTATCACAAGCTAATTTAAACATGCATCCTCTAAGAGTAGTCACCATACTCTCGGTCCAAATACTTTTTTAATGCGCATGTTAACGTCGCATGATGATAAGAATTAAATCAGTATCATTCCTTTTAGCTTTTATGCTGTCGTGTTTGACCGATTTTGTCGATGAAGTGTGTTTTCGATGTGAATGTCTTGCCAAACTTCTCGCTCAAGGAATTTTGTGGGAGAGACATTTTACAAACATCATCATTTTCATTGGCTAATTCATCCCAAAGATTTGGACATCTTTGAACTGTGTAGTTGGCTTTCGCCTTATGAGTCAGTTTATGAGTTCGTGGTAGCTTGTGAAGCATACCTCTTTTCATCGTGTAAGCATTGAATGAATTATTCCCAAAAAAGAGGGAGGCTAATGAAAAATTCAGCATTCATTTACACTTCATCATTAAATTCGTATTTTGAAAACGATGTGTCCCATCTTTTGAGGTACACGCGCCTGTGGCGCCTATTCCAGGTTTAACCCGTGGTTTAAATCATTTCGTTTTCAAAATTCAATTTAATTTAATCTAATTGGTGTTAAACATGTTCATCATTACAAAATTTGTCATATAATGGAGTACTAACAAATAAGAAATATTTAAATCGGTCAACCCTTAAAACTACGCAATCGATGGATATAAATGGTATTTCGATGTTCCGCGATATTTAGATGAATGAGTGTGAGTATTCATGATTGATCCGACCATCTTGGTGGATTTTCCAGGTTTTAACTTCGTAACAGATCGATCCCGCTTTATTAGGTCAATTAATTTTGACAAGTAGATCTCATTTCAAATTGAATGGAAACTAATTTATTCAATAAATACGAATCTTAACCAACCAAAATTCAAACATTAAATAAATAAATAAGAGAATCAACGACAATTGGTTTGTTTTAAGATTTTCGACAACGCTGTAAGAGATAAAGGTAAAACTGCAAGGAGAACTGCTGCCAACTCGACGAACGTTCCTGAAAGAAATATTCACAAGTGAATTTCATCAGGTGACATTAGTCATATAAAACTTTAACGGATTTATATATGTGGCTAACGAGGTGTACCTGTCAGGGCACTAATCAATATTGTTTGTGCACTGGATCTCGTTTAAGGACCGATTTGATCCCGTTCCCTCTGCTGATTCCCTCGATCTCTTGCGGTGGTGCATAGTGGAACCTCCCGGCTCCTTATGGTTGCTTTTGGAAAATAAGACCATGTTAAACCTAATCGATTCGATTAAGTAACCTAATCCTTTGTCGTCAGTTAACCATGATAACGGGTATCTCTGTGCTATATTGAGTACTTTCTTCCAATTGGATCTTTCGTCCTGAAGATCCGACGTGGTTTTTACGCCAGCATCTTGGGAAAGTAGGGCAACCTCTGCAATATCACCTTACAATCTCTCTGATCCTCAATGCCTCTAATCCCCTGGCGGGTTTTGAGATTGCCATATTCATCCACCAATGTCCTTCCCATTTCAACATCAATACACTCGTGTGTATTTTCTGCTATGAGAAGTTCCCTTACATGTTCACTCCATGCATCATAATCCATACCATCCGGATTGCGAGGTTCATAGAAGCGTACTAACCCAACCATGAAAACTAACACATTGATAATCATGCATAATCAGGGAGATAATAATATTTTGAGAAAGAATTGCATATATCAGATATTTATTAAGATGGAATACGACAAATAATGATTCCTCAGCCATCTAAACCAACCGACCGCACGTAAACCGAGGGGAGGGGGTTCGTGAAAGAGTTCACATTTTCTTCGTCTTCAATACAATAGATCAGTCTCTTAAAAATGGTTTTATTCGAACATTACCGGAACGAGAACTTTGAAATAAGCATACCTGATCTTGGCTTTCACAAGGCTCTTCTGTATTTTACAATTGTTCCGATGAACTTACGCATGCCTATATAATTTTACTTCACAAGTAAATTATCATAACAAGCAAAAAATTCATCAACTAAACCACTCATCATGCATACGCGTCATGCGTTTAATTTTCCGAGGAACTCATGCTAGCAAATATAATTCTACTTTCCAAGTAAATTATCACATGCAGTTACATCCTCAACATTCAAGCATATGTGTCATACATGAACACTTCCATATCAATCATGCATATTTGGCGACTGGCTTTTGTTTTTAAAACATTTAAAATATTAGGGGCTGACTTGCAATTCATGCTTACAATTAATCATGCGTGTTTCTAGACATGAATCCTAGGCAATCACAACAATTACAGCATGTCTGTCCTAATGCGCAAACCATATATTTAATTAGGGCTCCGCCCCCAACATCCAGCTAGCATGACGTAGTCAAGACAACAGTTCTAATAAATATATGTGATGAAAAGTAAACCATTGCAATTCAGCCCTCTAATTAATCCAGTCCCTAAATCATGCATTTCCGAGATCCATCCCCATAATCGAAACTAGGCATTAAGGTTTAATAAAAAACATGAAAGTTTTAAACCTTCGAGCACTGTGTAGACTAATTAAAGTTCAAAACATTTGGATTTTAAAACTTGACCATCCTATTTTATTAATTGACTTGAACTCGATTTTGAAAAATCTGATTCGGTTCAGTCAATTTCGGTCTGGTTTGGTTCGGTCCAGTAAATCCGGTTCAGTTCGGTCCAGTAAATCCGGTTTGGTCCGGTTTAATTTTCAAAATTTGGTTCGGTCCGAACCGGTCCAATAAAATGGGGTTTGGTTCAACATACAAAACCGGTACGGTTAGGTTCACTTAGTTACCCCGGTTCGACCCAACCCGGCTAGGTCGAACCGATTAAGAAAATCCGGTTTGGTTTTATTCCTATCCGGTTTAGCAATTTGGACCGACCCATCGATCACTTAGGGTTGGGCCGAAATAATCTTGTGGGCTAAGTAGGGTTTTAAAGTCCCCTAACAACTTAACTTAGCCTCCAAGAATTATTAACTACATAAGATAATTTCCAATATTGCATATATATATAAATCGGCACACATCTATATATATTTATTGTCAAGATTCTATCTATAAGGTGTAAATCAATCAACAATATATATACATATATATAAATTTCGGTCCAACTATGTATATATTTATATGTTTATTGTCAATATCTTTAATAGAGAAACAAATATACTGACAATATATTTTCTTAATCTTCATAACTAAATCTATCAACAATATCTCAATCCCTATAAATTAGCTAGATATATTGATAGTTATATATATTTCCATATATTTAATGTGAACATATTCTTATGTTTCCAATTATAGATATATTGCTACTTTTAATAAAAATTAAAATATGGTAAACAATAACCCTACAGTTTCTGCCGAAATACACATTACTTGGGGCCTAATAAATTAAAAAATTTCACATTGTAATTCCTATAGGGTTCGGCCGAAATCACCAAATTGGAAACAAGTGGTCGAATTTCAAGATCAAATTTTAATAAGATCTACAATCCAATGTAAGATTTTGATGAAATTCCCATTTTTCTTGAAGATCATGAACATCAAATTTTACTAAGAACATCATGAAAATTTCGGCACACCCATTAAAGTTTCGAAAATTTCAAAAGTCACAAATTTTTTTTTTCGGCCAAAAATGTTAAATTCTCAAGAAAATCAATTTATCTAAATAAAGAACTTCTAACACAGGCTCTGATACCACTGTTGGATTACAGGGCAAATTACTACGGAAACATAAACAAGGTACATGCTTGTAATCAGAATTATCCAACGTAAGATACACACATACCTTAAACCTCTTTCCGTAGTCCCCAAAGATCCTGCTGAGGGAGTTCACGACCCACAGGACTGAACCCGTAGAAGTTCTTGTTAAGGAAGTCCTACGTGGCATTGTCTCCGCAGCAAAGCCTCTGATCGATTTTGTGGCAGGGACGGATCTCCGGAGTGATTTGCTCTAAGCAAATTGGCACACCCTTGGTGGTTCAATAGGTTCGGCCAAACTACTGTTTCTAGGGGGGAGGTTTTTCTCTCAAATCACCACTTAGGAGGAATTGTGAATTACCCCAAATAAAACCCTAACACCCTTTATTTATAGGAGGAGCAATATGAAAAAAATTCCATTTTGCCCCTACATGTAAAGTTCGGCCGACCATGTATAAGGGAGGCCCAATATTTTGGGCCTCTCATGTCAGTTGGGATATGGGTCAGGCCCAATTTCCCTAATGTGACATTTACCCAATTTTTTAGGTAACGTATACATATTAATTGGCTACCAATTACGTCGCCCAGTCACTATATGCTAACACTACTAACTAACATTTAAAAAATTTATTCGCACATGTTAAGATAGAAATATATATATGAGTGTTAGATTAAGGGGAATAATCACTACGGAAACTAAATCATGGTACATGTTAGTAATCGAAAATACGCAGCAGAAGATTCGCACATGCCTCTACAGTTGTCCGTAGTCCCAAGATCTTTGCAGGAGGGAGTTCACGATCCTCCGGTCGGCACCCGTAGGGGTTCTTGTGAAGGAAGGCGTACGTGGTATATTCTTCATAGAAAAGTCTCCGGTCGGCACCCGTAGGAGTGTTTGCTCGAAGGCAAACTGGCACACCCTTGGTGAGGTAGTGGGTTCGGCCGAACTATGGTGTATTTGGGGGGAGGGTTTTCTCTCAAATCACCACTTGAAGGGAATTGTGATTAACCCTAATAAAAACCCTAACTCCCCATATATATAGGAGGAGTAAAGTGGACAAAAGTCCACTTTAACCACCTACAAAATTCGGCCGGCCACTATGCATAGGGAAACCCAATTTTGGGCCTCTCATGTCAATTGAGATTTTGGTCTGGCACAATGTCCCAATGTGACATGTACCTAATTAACTTAGGTAACATATACATATAATTGGCTTCCATTTATGGCGCCCATCACCATATGCTTACAGCTCCCACTCGCCGGAATGGGAGGGTGCTTGTTAATGTATTGTCGTCCAAATCTGCATCAACATATCACTCATTTGATCTAGTTCTTTGTTTCTAAATAGTTCATACGAGGTTTGCCGTGCCACCGATGGACACGACGGGCATCGTGGTACTCATCTGTTAGGAGTGTTGTAGCGCCCGCGGAACGTTGGTTCCCTTTTCTCCAATCAACCTGTTATAAACAACTTTTATACAGTGTCGCGTTGTATCCTAGGTCAACTGATAATTCTCCTTTTACCTAGTTTCCTCATAGGAACATTTCTCCAAGGCATCCGTACAAGTATTCACAACCTTCAACTAATATCTGGTTGGTGGCCACCTAGTGAATACAAGAGTCGGTGAATTACATGTGAACTTGACCATACCCATTGCTCATATCCTTAGTCAAACCCAACCAGTTTCCAAAGACGTGGTCACTGGGCCTTTTTGTTCAACACTACGCTCGTACGCTAGGAAGCGAACATTGAGCCTGACCTTAGACATGAGTTCTGATTCCGTGAGGATACTTTGGGTGCCTCTTCATAAAGCTCCCGGGATCAATCACACGCTCGAGGTAAAGAAGTTTGCGCTCGCCAGAATCACGAGGATTCTTTCCTAGCACAACTGAGCTATGACCCCGTGGTCGGTCGTGGCACGCGTAGTATGATGCACGCGTCGATTGCATACCTGAACGTTTAAGTTCAAAGGAATGGGACATGTGAAATCATGCTATTGCAGATTCTAATCTGGCCCAGAATGTGGATTAATAACGAACAAAGTTCATCACGGCGATCTGCAAAATGAAGATCAAGTCGAGTTACTTGGACATTAGATGATCGTTATGCGTAATCCGGTTTATCCCCTAATTCTTAGCCTGCCTTGCTTAGTGGAGGCCTCCCTCCACTACAAGACGACCGTACATGTGTGACGATGTAAGGCTCACATTCGACATAGTTTTGGCAGAGGATTGCGTCTTCCTACGCCTTAGTTTATATACCGAAAATTTGATGTAATCAAAACATTATGACGTCGATTGATCATAAAATCAGTTGCAATTCTTTCACTTACAAAATGTAACTTTCTAATATCAAAATGTTATCACAGATACACGCCACATCTAAACCCTACGCAATCCAAGCAGTTTTACATGCTTTTCGAATATTTCCCTGCGTAGTGGTTTAGTTAATGGGTCCTCAATAATGTTATCAGTGGAAAAGTATTCCATAGTGATTATATTGTCTTCTACCATAGATTTAGCATAAAAAATATTTCACATCAATGTGTTTGGTCCTACTATGGTACTTCAGATTCTTTACTGCCGCAATGGCTGCCTGACTGTCAAAGAACACCTTCACAAGTTTACAACCGACGTCACCATAAAGCAGCGCAGTAAGAAGCCTTTTCAGCTAGACCGCTTCCTGTGCGTTCTTGGAGAAGGCTACAAATTCTGATTCCATCGTGGACAGGGCGACACAGGTTTGCTTCTTGCTCGTCCATGAAATAGCGGCATTAGCAAGGAGAAACACTCCTCCTGTGGTGGACTTCCGATCATCCGGATTGCCACCATGGTCAGCGTCACTGTAACCGGTCAATTCTAACTTCCCGCCCTCATAGAAAAGTGCGTAGTCGGCAGTACCTTTCAGATAACGAATAATTCATTTTACAGCCTTTAAATGTTGATAGCCAGGATATGATTGAAAACGTGCCCATGGCGTAACAGATATCCGGACGGGTGCATTGCATGGCGTACATCAAACTACCGACAATGCATAAATACTCCGCACCCTTCATCTGTTCACGCTCTACCAGGATATTGGGGCCGTCACGTTTTGACAGTGCGCACCCATACACCACAGGCGTATCCACGTGTTTGGCATCTTGTAATCTGGATCTTTTCAACAGTTTGTTGATATAAGCTTCTTGATATAGACGCATTTTCCGGGTAGCTCGATCTCTAGCAATTTTAATGCCTAAGATATATGTGGCCTCTCCCATGTCTTTCATCTCAAATACATATGCCAACCACGACTTTAACTTGTTCATAAAACTCACGTCGTTTGCGGCAATGAGTATGTCGTCCACATATAAGGTTAAGATGACATACTTAGACCAGGAGGTATTACAATACACGCACGGATCCTCGTGAAGATTTACAAATCCGTTTCCTACGATTTCCTCGTGGAATCTGCAGTACCATTGCCGAGACGACTGTTTAAGACCGTAGATGGACCTCTAGAGTTTACAAACTTTATGTTCGTTACCAGGAGTAATGAAACCCTCTGGTTGCTCCATGTAGAACTCTTCCTCCAGGTTTGCGTGGAGGAATGCGGTCTTAACACTCATTAGGTGCAGCTCGAGATCGAGACATGCGACCAGGACCATGACTGGCCCTAACCGTGTTTTTACGCACAGTTAGTGAGTTTGTTTAGTCAAAGTCTACTTCGTGAAATTGGGTATATCCTTTCGCAACAAGTCGGGTTTTGTATCACCCGACCTTTCCATCAGTGGTAAGCTTTCTTTCAGGACTCAGCGTATCCTTGTGGTCCTGTGGTTAGCATGTAAATCAACTATGGACTATAATGGCTTTCATTTAGGTGATCTCTCTCTTTTATTATTTTCCTCCATTTCTCCACTTGAGGTCTTTCCAATGCTAGCCAACAGTTGTTAGAGCGAGGTTTTCACCTTGCTCGATGGGTTCGAAGCCTTTGACTTTCTTCTAGGCTTGATTAATCCCATCTAGAGTCTGATCATTTCTCCCACTCTGAATAATGCTTCTTATCGTAGCATCTCTTCTATTGGGAACATTTCTCACACTCGGAACAATGCTTTTTATCGGAGCATCGTTTCCTTTGGGAACAAGAGCAGTGCTTCAACCTTGACCATCAACTTTCCTTTGACAACCTCTCGGTCTCGGGATTTCACTTCCGAGATGAATTCCTTGATCCCTAGGATCCGGAACCATGTTTGGTCGGATCACTCCCACTGGAAACAATGGGTATCACTCCCACTGGAAACAATGGGTAGTAGAGGCAGTTATGGCTTTCCTGGTTCAGCAATATGACCATAAGGTTAAACTTGATTCATCTCTGCGGCAACAGTGATCCCATGTGGTAGGGTTTATTCCTCCCATTGGATTTACTATGAAAATGTTTCCATTATCATTTACCATGTCATTCACTTGAGCTTCCGGATCAAATCTCTCCCACTCGAATTAAGTGGGACCTGATTGTCAGTGTTATCATGCTCTGTTTTGATCAAGACTACAATTTTTTGAAACTGTCCATGCATCAGAAAATTCGTCCTCAAGTATGTAATGTCTCATGTTCGACCACGGCACCATTTTCCCAAAAGCTGTAAACAGGTATTTTCTAAGAGTAGTTAACGTACTCTTGTCCCAAAGACGTGTTTAATGCGCAATTGAATGTCGCATGATGATGTGATTTAACTCATTATCGTTCTTCAGCTATTATGGCGACGTCTTTTACCGATTTCAATGGAACACAGTGTTACATATATGTGAATCACTTTTCATCATCCCAAAGAGAACGTCCGATAGATTGACTCCAACATTATGTTTATAAATTGTGCTTCCTGAAGTGTGTCAGTTGATTTGAATGCCTAGTCTGACTTTTCGTTCAAGGCGTACGGGAGGAAAATCGTTTAACCGACTTCATCCTTCTTCGTTTGCAAACTTATCTAAGAGATTTTATCCCATCTCCGAACTGAGCATCTTGGGTTGTCACCTTATGCGTCAGTTGATACTTTTACAAGGTCTCGATAGCTTTCGAAGTCTACTTCTTACCGATGTAAATGGTATCAATAAGTTTTTTCCAAGTGAATGCAAACGAAAATTCAGCACATCATCATTCAGACACTTCATCATTAAATTCGTATTTTGAAACGACGTGTTCCGTGTTTCGAGGTTCACACACGCGTAGCGCTATTTACTGAAGTTTTGACCCTTGGTTAAATCGTTTCATTTTTGAATTTAATTTAATCCAATCGATTTCGCACATGATCATCATTACATATTATTTCATTCAATGGAGTACTTAATAATTAAGATATACTAAATCTTTCGATCTAGCTACGCAATCGATGTGTATGTTCAGTCCAGCTGTCCTGACTGAGATGACGAAGTACGTGAATCGTTTTATTTTATTCGACCACTTTTACCTGGCCGAAATTTCGTTTCGGATCGATCCTGTTTAACTGGGCCGATTAATTTTGACAAGTAGATTGATGGGTTCGATTACAGGCGTCAGGCCCTTTAACGGCAAGGAAACGGCAAACAGGCCCACCAGGCCCCAAATGAAGGTCAAGATGACCCAGGAGAAGGGTCCCGACGAAGGGAGTCCCGATGATGAAAGGTCCCGACAGAGTCGGTCCCGATAGGTGAGCTGGAAGCTCCCGATGAGAAGCCTTTAAGTAGGCCCCGGTGACGAATCCCCGAGAACGATTGGCCCTGTCACGATGACGAGGGGCCCCGAGCGGTGACACAACGAGATAACTCTGGAGTCCCCGACTAGAGTCGGGACTCGTTATCAGTGGATAAGACCAAGATACGCGGGGCGTGGCCGAGATACGCGGAACGTGGTTAAGATACACGGAGCGTGGCCGAGATACGCGGGGCGTGGCCTAGATATGCGAGATCATGGCCTAGATAGGCGGGATCACATCCGAGATACACGGGATACGGGCTAACCACCCCCAACGGTTCACCAGGTACCTGAGGCACCTCTTCGCCTATAAAAGGGCAAGAGGTCACCTCAGATCACTTACGTTGAATGACATACCCTTTGAGATTATTGCTTGCCAGTTCGTATTAGGCACTCATTTAAGCATCGGAGAGGGATTCTGGGTCACCGCCCGGTCTATCCCCTCTTGCAGGATTGCGTGGAGCAAAGGAGTCAGGATCGCCGTCAAAATCCGTACCGGAGTTCCACCGTGATCCAACATTGGCGCCGTCTGTGGGAATCAAACAAAAAGCTGATATGCCTTCTACTCGATCGATGGCGGCTGGCAAGCATAGAAGACAGGGACAATCCGGTGGTTCCCGTCACCCCGCTGCAACAAATCTGGATTCACTACCAGAACAGGAGGAAAACCAGAACCACCCACCGGCCGAGCTCTCCCAGACAGAGGGGCACAATGAAGGTCCCGAAGATATTGCTGCTCAGCACCAGGGCAATAGGGGGCAAGAGGCTCCCCCAGCTACAGACTTGACAAGGGCCGTGGCAGAAGCCATGCCCATGTTTCTGGCAGCCGTGGAGGCTCTCTTGGATCGGAGAGAGGCTGCGAGGAGGCAGGAGGAGATGCCCCCGTTGGAAGAAGTGGCCCCAACAGCAGAGGTTCAGAACGCACAGGAGGCTTCGCCCCGGGGTCAGAACAGAAGTAGGGTATCCGGTCAGCCGGAGAGGTTCGTGGTTGATGGGCCAGGACCAGTACAGCACAGGACCATTCCCCTGAATGGTCCCATCACCCCCGATCAGGTGGTAAAGATCGTGATCATCTGCATGGGAGAACAGAAGCCGCTGGTGTCGGAGCTAAGGGATCGATCTACTCATCCCTTCGTTCCCCGACTCATCGACACCCTAGCCCCGCCTGGGCTAGGCATCCCCACGATAAAGGAGTACGATGGCGAAGGAGATCCGGTTCGCCATGTCCAGAAGCACCTCATGGCGTGTCTGGGAAGAGCCCCGAATGAAGACATAGTGTGTACACTGTTCCCAAACACACTTGGAGAAAGAGCCTTGACCTGGTTCTTCAGTCTGCCCCTAGGCTGCATCACTTGCTGGGCAGATATGCACGACCGATTCATTCAGCAGTACCAGGGTCGTAGACATTTGTTGAAGAGTGTGAGATCCCTGACCCAGGTGGTACAGAGGCCCGACGAATCGGTGGCACACTATTACCAGCGGTACACTGCTAGTGTGGCAGGATTGATGAAAAGATCTCCGAAGGTGAGACCATTCGTACCTTCATTCGGAACTTAACGGCCCCCTATGGTTCCGACTTAATGCACAGCGTGGCTGAGAAAGCTGTGTGGAATGTGGAGGCACTACAGAAGAGGGTGAAACGGCAAATCGATGTCCAGGAGTCGAAGATAGCCGCAGGAGAGTTGACGCCCCCAAAGTCAAATAAAGGGAAGCAGTCGGTTAAACCTTTTGACGATCGTAAGTCAAAGGGTAAACCCGACAGTAGTCGGAATCGAGGCCGCCCGGATCGGAGGGACGATAGGCGCTCTTCAAGGAAGGATAAGCGGAAGGATCTCGACATTCCTCTCAACTGCTCCATGGCGGAGGTACTGACGGTCATGGAACGACATGGTATCTCCAGGTACCCCCCAAAGAAGGATGGAGAATTCTTGGGATCTCGCACGGATCGCTACTGCCGATTTCACCGCGCAAATGGTCACGACACCAACCATTGTCGGGAGCTGAAGAAAGAGATCGAAAAGCTGATCCAGAAGAGGAAGCTCAAGGAATTCGTCGGGATAAGCGGTGTCGATCCCGCTCTCGGTCCCGATCGCGGTCCCGTTCGCGATCCCGCGATCGGTCCCCAAAGAAGAAGAGAACCGACCCAGAGTCATCCGGTGCTCGTAAGGAGAGACGGGCCACTATCAATGTGATTCATGGAGGGTTTGCTGCTGGAGGTGATACCTCATCCGCCCGAGAGGTTTATGCCTCTAGAATCCCTACGGCGGTAGTGTTAGGTAAGAGGTCCCGATCCTGGACCCTGAAGGAAGAAATGGTGATCTCCTTTTCGTCGGAGGATCTAATAGGCGTGGAAACTCCACACGACGACGCCTTGGTGGTAACCTTGGATGTAGACGGGTTTGAAATGAAGAGAATTCTAATTGACGGAGGGAGCTCCTCCGACATTCTATTCATGGACGCCCTGGAGGCTATGGGGAAAACGAAGAAAGATCTGAAGGAGGCAAACTTCCCGGTGGTCGGGTTCTCTGGCTCTACCTCCTATCCGCTAGGGGTAATCACCCTTCCAGTGGAGTTTGGTAGCGGGTGGAAATCAGAAAGGAGGAACGTGGAGTTCGTGGTAGTTGATTCTGCGGGGACTTACAACGCGATTATCGGGAGAACCACCATTAACCCCCTGATGGCGGTTGCTTCGACAGTACACCAGAAGATGAAGTTCCCGACCGACCACGGGGTCGGAGAAGTCAAGGGCGACCAGGTAGCTTCCTGAAAATGCTATGTTAATGCCACCCGAAGGAGGAGGCGAGAAGCCATGACTGTCCTCCAGACAGATACAGATCCTAGAGAGGAGTTTGGACGTCCCGCCCCCGTAGAAGATTTGAAAGAAGTCGAGATCGATGGCCCCCAGACGAAGGTGAAAATCGGGTCTGCTCTGACTGAGGAGACAACCCAGAAATTGATTGAATTATTGAAGGAGTTCAAGGAGCTGTTTGCCTGGTCCCCGAGCGATATGCCAGGAATCAGCCCCGATGTGATCGTACACGAGCTGAAGATAGATCCCGCGATCAAGCCTATCACACAGAAAAGGCGTCTGATGGGCACAGACAAGAAGATCGCGATCCAGCAGGAGGTGGGCAGGTTGCTCGATGCTGGGTTTATCAAAGAGCTCCGATTCCAGACTTGGGTTGCTAATCCGGTGCTGGTGAAGAAGACTAACGGGAAATGGCGGATGTGCGTGGATTTCCGTGACCTGAACAAGGCTTGCCCAAAGGACTGTTACCCACTCCCGAGAATCGACCAGCTGGTGGATGCCACGTCGGGGCATGAGCTGTTGAGTTTTATGGATGCGTATTCAGGCTACAACCAGATCAAGATGGCCAAGGAAGACGCTCCCCACACAGCGTTCTACGCAGACAGTGACATCTATCACTACGATGTCATGCCTTTCGGGTTGATCAATGCTGGGGCAACCTACCAGCGGATGGTGAACAAGCTGTTCGGAGATATGCTGGGGGAAACCATGGAGGCTTACGTGGATGATATGCTGGTGAAGTCCCGACAGGCCGATGATCATGTGCACAACCTAACCATGGCGTTTGAGCGGATGAGGCTTCATCAAGTTCGCTTAAACCCGACGAAATGCGCTTTCGGAGTCCACTCTGGGAAATTTTTGGGCTTTATGGTGAGCCAGAGAAGAATTGAGGTGAATCCCGAGAAGCTGAGAGCGATCGAGGAGATGCAGTCTCCGATAAACCATCGTGAGGTACAAGTGTTGAATGGCCGACTAGCTGCAATGAATCGCTTCCTGTCCAAAGCCAGCGACCGATCAATGCCATTTTTTGAAGTCCTGAGGGCCAACAAGAAGTTTGAGTGGACCGCCAAGTGTGAAGAGGCGTTCCAAGCACTCAAGCAGCACCTTCGCACCCTCCCGTCGTTGGCGAAACCGGTTCCAGGCGAGCCGCTCTATCTTTATTTGGCTGTTTCTGAATTTGCCATTAGCTCTGTGTTAGTAAAGATTGTCGAGGGTAATCAAGTCCCCGTCTATTATGTAAGCAAGGCGTTTTCCAAGTCTGAATTGAACTATCCTGCCGTTGAGAAGTACCTCTTTGCGTTGATTATTACTGCTCGGAAGCTAAGGCCTTATTTCCACGCACACGAGATCACTGTGCTGACGAACCAGCCTTTGAAGCATTTTTTGAACCGACCGGATGCGTCGGGGAGATTAGTGAAATGGCCAGTAGAGCTTAGTGAGTTTCGCATACACTTCGCTCCAAGAACGGCCATTAAGGGCCAGGCATTGGCAGATTTCATAGCAGAATCTACAGCCCCCGAATGGAAGAAGCGGGTCCTGTAGAGGGGGCAACCATGGAGGTCCCGATAGAAGAACAACCAGAGAGGGCAGAGCAATCAGAACAGCCAAACGAAGAAAATACCTGGGAAATGTACACAGATGGCTCCTCGAGTTCGGACGGATCAGGAGCGGGCTTTTTGTTGATACCACCGGGTGAAGGTGAACCGCTCCGATACGCCTTAGCTTTAACATTCAAGGCCACAAACAACGAAGAGGAATATGAAGCTCTTATCACGGGCCTGAAAATTGCTAAAGGCACTGGAGTCGATCACTTAAGAGTGAAGTGTGACGCAGCTTTAATCGTAAACCAGGTTCAAGGGCGATACGAAGCGAGGAGTCCGATAATGAAGAAATACCTACGTGAGGTGCAAGCCCTGAATGAGAGCTTCAAAAGCTTCGATATCGAGGCAATCCCGAGGGAGGAAAACGTAGAGGCAGACGCTCTGAGCAAATTTGCCCTGGGGGCACCCTTAGAGGAAAATCGGAAGGTGCACTTCTTGGAGAAGGTGATCTTATCGACCATCGACCCGACGCATGTGTGTACCATTGAGGCAAAATCGGAGGAGGAGCCCACTTGGATGACCCCGATAGTCGCGTACCTGACTACGGGGGCAGTCCCCGATGATAAGGTAGTAGCAGACAGGATATGTCGGATCGCGGCTAACTACGTGATGCTAGACGATCAGCTATACAAGAAGGGCTGGTTCTCGACTCCGTACTTGAAGTGTGTGGCAGAACCCGATACAGATCAAATCCTGAAGGAGGTGCATGAAGGGGTCGCGGCTTGTCATGAAGGAGCCCGATCTATTATGAGGAAGGTATTGAACTTGGGCTATTATTGGCCCACGATGAGCAAGGAAGCAACGGCGTTGGTCCGATCCTGTGACGCGTGCCAGAGGTACGCCCCGAGTATCGTGGCTCCGGCCGCTAATCTGACATCCATCAAGAGCGCGTGGCCCTTCGCGCAGTGGGGCATCGACTTGGTGGGACCTCTTCCACAAGCACAAGGTCAATGTAAGTATTTACTTGTAGCAATCGATTATTTTTCGAAATGGATAGAGGCGAAGGCATTGGCCAGAACAACGGGGAACCAGATCGTCAAGTTCCTCCAGACCCACATTGTGTCCAGATACGGGATTCCTAAGGTGGTGATCAGCGACAATGGTCCACCGTTTAACGGCTCTCAGGTGAGGGAATATCTGGAGGAGTTGAACATCGAGCATCGGACTGCTTCCGTACGCCATGCTCAGACTAATGGCCAGGTGGAATCAGCCAACAAAATCGTGATGGATGGCCTGAAGAAGAGGGTCTATGCCTTGAAGGGAAAATGGCTGAACGAACTGGAAAACGTGCTTTGGGCTGTTAGAACGACACCCAAACGATCAACGGGGGAGACTCCGTTTGGCCTCGTTTATGGCACGGAAGCTGTCGCCCCCGTGAAGGTAGCTGTGGCGTCCCATCGGATGAGATATTACGAGCCTCTGACGAATGATGAAATGAGACGTCTGGACTTGGACTTACTCGAAGAGAAGAGGCGGGAAGCCGATGAAGTCCAAGCTCGAATGCGTTTGGCGACGGCCAGGTACTACAATCGGCGAGTGAAGTCCCGACAGTTCTTCGTCGGGGAGCTGGTTTGGCGTCGCAGCGAGTTCACCCTTGTGGATCGAATCAACAAGATGTCACCAAAATGGGAAGGACCTTATAAGGTCGTGGGGATGCCAGCTCCAAATGCGTACAAGTTGGAAGACCTCGATGGCAGAACGTTAAAGCATTCTTTTAGTGGCGAACACTTGAAGAAACACCATGCTTGAAGAAAGTCGCCTTAAGTGGTGCCCGATAAAGTCGCCTTAAGTGGTGCCCGATGTAAAATCGCCTTAAGTGGTGTATGCTGTTTATCGTTTAATTCGATGTAAGCCAATTTTGCGCCGTCAATAAATAAAGAGGTTGCTTCCAATCAGAGTTATCCTTAGATTTATGCTAAGTGTCAAAGTCGCCTTGAGTGGCGCACGAGAAAAGTCGCCTTGAGTGGTGCACGAGAAAAGTCGCCTTGAGTGGTGCACGAGAAAAGTCGCCTTGAGTGGTGCGCGATATTAAGTCGCTTAAGTGATGCGTGATTCTTAGATTTACTCTAAGTAATAATTAAGTCGTCTTAAGTGATGCACGGAACCAAGTCGCCTTAAGTGGTGCACGATATTAAGTCGTCTTAAGTGATGCGTGATTCTTAGATTTACTCTAGGTAATAATTAAGTCGTCTTAAGTGATGCACGGAACCAAGTCGCCTTAAGTGGTGCACGATATTAAGTCGTCTTAAGTGATGCGTGATTCTTAGATTTACTCTAAGTAATAATTAAGTCATCTTAAGTGATGCATGGAACCAAGTCCCCTTGAGTGGTGCACGATATTAAGTCGCCTTAAGTGGTGCAAGTTATTAAATCGTCCGGAATGACGTACGAAAATGTCTTAAATGTCGAAGTATCGACCTAAGCCAGCGTAGTAAAGCCACTTGAAGAAATTTATCAAGAATATCGGAACTAAGAAAGTCTGATAGTTGATAAGGGCTCAAAGGCCCGACAATGACAAAAAATGAGAAGATACAAGGACTCTAAAGATAAACGCTTAAGCTTGGTCCTTGTCGGCAACATCGGCAGCAGCTGGGTCGGCGGAGTCGGTAGCAGAAGGATCCACAGGGTTGGCCTCGGGAGGATCGACTATCGGAGCATCTGCACTTGGAAGCTCAGAGGCGTCTTCGACAATTACGGGGGTACTCCCCCCATCACTCTCCTCGGAAAGAGCAAAATACTTCTTCGCAAAGGGAGCGAGGGAAGGAGACTTGTCAAAGTTGATGGCGTCCCCATACTCCAGGTGAAGCTCCTCAACCGCGTTGAAAAGAGTGTTCTCCACCTCCGCGCCGAAGAACTTCATAGTGTCGGCTTGGAAGTCCCCAGACCTCCGATAATCCTCCCGGCCCTTTGCCTCCGCCTCGACCAGCTGCGCAGGAAAGCCCGCGATTTACTCCTCCAAAGCCTTCTTCTCGAGGACCAGTTTGTCCTCAGCAGCCTTCTTCTCCTGGACCAGTTTGTCCACAGCCTCCTGCCACTCCTGCCGCTCTTGCCTCAAGAGCCCCTCGAAGTCCCCGACCTGCTTCTGGAGGTCCCGAACCTTCTGATCAAGGACAGCCTGCTCCTTGACAAGCTTTCCCCGTGAAGACTGAGAGGCCTTAAGATCCTCCGTGAGCTGGTCAAGGGCTGCTCGATCCCGCTCCCGGGATTCATCATAGGCGATGATGTACCCAAGAAGACGGTTGAAGTCCCCGAGCTCCTACAATAAGAAGAAAAAGTGTTAATAGACAAACAACCCGATTTATCATTGAAAAGAGAGAAGCGGAGTCTTACCTCTATACGGCGCATGGACATCTCTCTGACATCCCGATGCATGGCCGTCCGATTAAGGGAAATCGGATACCGCATAGTAGGCAGGATCGAGCCTGCCAGCAGATGCAGGGCCAGGTCCTGGTGCTGCTCCCATTGTGTGAGCGGGACTCCTTGCAGCGTCTGGATGGGATTCCAGGGGGCATCCGCTTGCGAAGGGTTGAAGGGCCTATAGAAATTCCTATCGAGAGCGACAGGAGGAGGAGGACGATACGTGGAGGGGCATGCCTCCGTCTCGGCCCGAACGGGGGAAGGAGTGAAGTTATGGATGGGCGACGGCTGCCGCGGCTGCGGAGAAGATGAAGGAGGCGACCCCTGAGGGGCTGGTTTCAAGGGGGATTGCCCCGTCCTCCGACGATGACGAAGGGAGCCACCCTCGTCGGTCTCCTCGGAGGAGTCCAAGGTTTCCACCCGACAAAACTGTTCGCCGGTCGGAGCCTTCTCCCCAGCTGAGGGAGGCACCCCTGCTGAAGATGGTGCATCCGCGGAGGCTGCAGCACCCGATGGAACTCCCGAGCGACCTGCACCTGGAGGATGAGAGGCTTCAGAAATGTAGTCAGGAAGTTCATCAGGATTCTTACACCAAATGATACGTCGTGAGACGTATTGATCCTTCCCGCGATAGTGGTAATAGCCCGCCTTCAAGACACGAGGAGTTTCGCCTCGAAGGATTCGTTTGACGTCAGCGATACGGGCCTCCTTGGTCGAAGAAATCAAATCCTTCGGGACCATCCTCTTGTATGATTTAATAGCAAGTCGGAGCTTTTTACCTTCTTCAGCATTCTGGACGTCGAAGAGCTGGTCCAGATCCACCCGCTTCCGCTTGGGCTGCTCCGCGGAAGGAGACCCCGACTGAGCAGCGGCCTTCTTTGCGGATTTCCTCTTCCGCGAGGGGCGGACAGCATCAGTCTCCCCCTGCTTAAGGAACAGATCGGTCAGCACAGATACCTTCTTGGCTGCAAACAGTAAACGAAGAAGAGTTAGAAGTTTACCCAGGGAACCATATTAGAAGGGCCGTCGAAAAGCTGCCCCCAGAGATTATATCGAGGAGTCGGATCCCGGCGTTCACCAGGTCCTGCTCCACGAGGGAATTGGCGTCGAGGGGAGTGTATGACTCCCCCCATTGATAAAGCTGGATGAGTTGAAGAGTTTCGAAATCTTCATCGGAATAAGTGTGGAAGGCAGGCGGGGAGTCTGCTGTAACCTCCCATCGGGGCCAGGGGATCGAAGAGTGTCGGATGAAGAAGTAGCTCCTCTTCTAACCACTGTTGTCGGACCCCGTGTCAACCAGGAGTCCCCGACCCTTGACCACCTTCCAGGTGTCATTGGTCCAGTTACACCGTGCAAGCTGCTGCTTACTCCACTTGGGCATCCGAGGATAGAAGGCGCAAACCCCCGCCTCGTTGCACTTCATCCCATAGAAGGTTCTGAAGAGCTGGAGGCTGTAGACCCACTTCTGTCGGAAGCAGAGAACCTGAAAGGCGTTCCATAGACGGATGGCATGGGGAGAGAAGGTAGTTGGATGCGTTTTGTAATGCTGGCACATCTCGACCAGATTACCACAGAAGGGGAATCTGATCCCCGCTGATATTTGTCCCGTAGAGACAAATACCTCCCCTTTTTGGGGACGAGTAACCTCAAGGCTACCCGAGGGGCGAGGCCAAGGATACGGAAAATGGGGTTCCCAGGTAGAAGTGATACAACCCTCTCGGAGGGCTGCATCATAGGCAGTATTGGAGATTTCATTCAGAGCATAATCAAAATTAAAAGGCTTTCTCCCCTCAGAGCTGGACCCGCTGTCTGAAAAGTAACAATTGCAAGAAAAACACAATGGGATTCTTGGAGAGCTATGAATAAGGAAAAGACGAACAGACAGTGAAGGAAAAATCCTTACCAGACATGATGAAGTGGAAGTTGAGGAAATGAACTGGGCGTCGCCGGAAAGATGACCGGAGAAACTCTGAGACCTTCGGAATTACAGAGCTTGAGTTCGCAGAGAAGTTGCAGAGAGCTTTTGAGAATTCGAAAACGGTAAAAATTAAATTGTGCCCGTGGCTAGGGTTTTATAGGCGAAGAGGACAGTTGAAGGGACACTTCGATCCGAGTCGTCGAAGTCGAAGAGTTTTAATCTGGACCGTTGAGATGAAACGTGCAGAAGGACAGCAGACGTAATGATGAAACGGCCTGAAAAGCACTTTTCAGAGAAGAGCAGGCGCAAAAAATCAGGCATGAGGGCCGAAAACGTCGCTTCACTATCTACTGCATTTAATGAACTGGGGAATCGGGGAGACCCCTGGAATTTGGCAGTTACCCACAAAACGCTGAGGAAACGTGAAGGAAAAGATTAGTATTGGATGACCATGTCAAGGGAAAGATCCCCGATTCCAATATCGGGAGGTCGGGAGTCGGAAGACACGACGAACTAAAAGTCCCTCATGTCTTGGGGGCAAATGATGGGTTCGATTACAGCCGTCAGGCCCTTTAACGGCAAGGCAACGGCAAACAGGCCCACCAGGCCCCAAATGAAGGTCAAGATGACCCAGGAGAAGGGTCCCGACGAAGGGAGTCCCGATGATGAAAGGTTCAGACAGAGTCGGTCCCGATAGGTGAGCTGGAAGCTCCCGATGAGAAGCCTTTAAGTAGGCCCCGATGACGAATCCCTGAGAACGATTGGCCCTGTCACGATGACGAGGGGCCCCGAGCGGTGACACAACGAGATAACTCTGGAGTCCCCGACGAGAGTCGGGACTCGTTATCAGTGGATAAGACCAAGATACGCGGGGCGTGGCCGAGATACGCGGAACGTGGTTAAGATACACGGAGCGTGGCCGAGATACGCGGGGCGTGGCCGAGATATGCGAGATCATGGCCTAGATAGGCGGGATCACATCCGAGATACACGGGATACGGGCTAACCACCCCCAACGGTTCACCAGGTACCTGAGGCACCTCTTCGCCTATAAAAGGGCAAGAGGTCACCTCAGATCACTTACGTTGAATGACATACCCTTTGAGATTATTGCTTGCCAGTTCGTATTAGGCACTCATTTAAGCATCGGAGAGGGATTCTGGGTCACCGCCCGGTCTATCCCCTCTTGCAGGATTGCGTGGAGCAAAGAAGTCAGGATCGCCGTCAAAATCCGTACCGGAGTTCCACCGTGATCCAACATAGATCACATTTCGAATCGAAAAAAAACTACTTTATTCAATAAATCTGAATCTCGAAATAACCAAGATTTTAGTAACTCAAACGAACGATAAATGACAATGGTAGGATTCTTGATCTGACCATCGCGTATTTGATCCATGATTGTCGCATAGATAGTTGAGAACTTTAAGCCATGTTGAACATCACATCTGAGTATATTCACAAGTGAAACACGTCAAATGAATTGTGTCTGTATAAAACATTTTACCGCTTCATACACATGACCTACGAGGCATACTTGAGACGCACTTTATCAACAAGGTTTAACCCACTGGATTATCGTATAAGACCTTTATAGTCTTGTTCTCTCTATAATATGCGGATCATGGTTGACTTTCGAACCCAGCATGGTGAGCAGAGAAAGTTTCCCTTTTACTGTTGTGGTTACTGTACTTGATTAAGCTCAAGATCATTGAGTCCTGTCAATATCAGACAATCATATACATCTTTTCCATGTTGACCTATCAATTTGAAGATATGGTGCGGGTTTACGCCAACATCCATGAAAAGACAGAAGATCATTACGGTTAACCGAAACGTTTAGCTTTTGCATCCTTGCTTCCACCGAGGCTGATGAAAAGGGATACTAAGCTGCAACATTGCCTAGTTGCAATTGAAGTCTTCTTCAACCCCTTTCTACCAAGGTTGAATGTATCACCACATACGCGTTGAGATCATTAAAGAACCCACTCCTATTCTCGGTGAAACAAATTATTACATTTGTTTCTCATTGTCAAAATCATACAGACTACCATATTCATCTGTAGTTGTCCTCTCCACTTTTCGGAATCGTAGTAGAGAGTTCAACACGTACGCTTTTTATTCATCATGATTCATACCATCAAGATTGCGAGGAATATCGAATCGCACTAATTCAACCAATTCATACTAACACATCGATGATTACGCAAAAATCAGGGAGATAATAACATTTTTAGAAAGAATTGCATACATCAAATATCTATTAAGATGGAATCCGAAAAATAATGATTCCTCAGTCATCTAAACCAACCGACCACCAGTAAACCAATGGAAGATGGCTGTGAAAAAGTTCACATTATCGTCGTCTTCTATCCAATAGATCAATCTTTTAAAACGATTTTGATCGCAAATTATCGGAACGGGAATTTTAAAACAAGCATACCCGATCTTGGCTTTCCAATTCCCTTTTTATTTTGGAAAATATTCCGATGAATTCACTCTTGCATATATAATTCTACTATCCATGTAAATTATCAAACGCCAGTAACATTCATCATACAAACCACACTCATGCTTACGCGTCATGCGTCTAATGTTTCTAGGAACTCATGCTTGCATATATAATTCTACTTTCGAGTAAATTATCAAATGCGGCTACATCCTCAACATTCTAGCATACGTGTCAAATATTAAACATTCACATCCATCATTCACATTTGGCGACTGGTTTTTGATTTTAAAATAATTTTAAAGATTAGGGGCTGATTTGTATTTCATGCTTATATTCAATCATGCAGCATTCTAGACATGAATCCTAGGCAATTCCAAGCATCACAGCATTTCTATCCTAGTGCGCATTCCATATATTTAACCAGGGCTCAGCCCACAATACGCAATATCTAACTAGCATGACTTAGTCAAGACAACATTTCTAATCATGCATATATATATTGAATAATAAATAATTGCAATTCAACCCACTAATTTTACTAGTCCCAAAAACATGTAACTCCGAGATCCATCCCCATAATCGAAACAAGGCATAAAAGGTTATCAACCCTTGAGCACTGTGTAGGCCTATTAAGGTTCAAAACATTTGGATTTTAAAACTTGACCTCCCTATTTTAATTGACTTGAATTCGGTTTTGAAAATACGGTTCGGTTCAGTCAATTTTAGTCTGATTTGGTCCGAATTGGTTCTGTCTAGGAAATCTTGTTCGGGTCCGGTCCGTAAAATCCTGTTTGGTTCGCTCCGATTTTAATTTTAAAATCTGCTTCGGTCCGAACCGATCCAATAAAAATAGGGTTCGGTTCGGTTCAACACACAAAACCGGTTCGGTTAGATCCACTTAGTTACCTCGGTCCGACCCAACCCGATTAGGTCGAACTGATTGATAAAATTCGGTTCGGTTTTAATTCGTCCCGGTTTGACATATTGGACCGGCCCAATAATTAAAATTTAAAAGGTTGGGCCGAAATGTTTACTTGTGGCCCAAGTAGGGTTTTAAAGTCTAAAAATATTTAACTTAGCCACCAAGTAACATTAACTATATAAAATAATTTCCAATATTAATAATATATATATATATATATATGTAATTTCGGACCTTATATAATCATGTATATATATATATATATATATATATATATATATATATATATATATATATATTGCTAAGATTCTATCTTTAAAATTAAAACAATCAACAATATATATATATATATATATATATATATATATATATATATATGTGTGTGTGTGTGTGTAAAAATCGGCACCTATATATAAATATATATATTATTTATTGTCCATATCTTAAATATGAAACACATATTAATAATATATTTTCTCAATCTTTTAGGTAACTAAAATCTATCAATAATATCTTTAACCAATTTAAATATTTAGATATATTGATAGTTATATATATTTCTATATATTAATGTAATCTATCCTAATGTTCCCAATTATAAATATATTGTTACCTAGAATGAAAATTAAAATATGGTAAACAATAATATCAAATATTTCAGCCGAAATTTTATCCCTTGGTGCCTAAGAAATTAAAAATTTTACCTTATAATTTACCTAGAGTTTCTGCCAAAAACACTAATTTAGGAACAAGTGGTCAAATTTTAAGATCAAATTTTAATAAGATCTACAATCCAATGTTTGATTTTGATAAATATTACATTTTTCTTGAAGATCATGAACATCAAATTTCGTAAGAACATCATGAAAATTTCGGACCTCCTTAACCATAAAAATTTTAAAATTCCCTTTTTAAATTTCGGTCCAAAGTTTAAATTTTCAAGAACGCCAATTTATCAAAATCATGAACTCATAACACAGGCTCTGATACCACTGTTATATTACGGGGAGTAATCACTACTGAAACTAAGTCATGGTACATTCTAGTAATCAAAATTACGCAGCGGAAGATTCGCACATACCTCTACAGTTGTCTATAATCTACAGACAACTATAGAGATATGTGAGAATCATCCGCTGCGTAATTTCGATTACTAGCATGTACCATGATTTAGTAAAGTGTCTGTAGACTACAGACTGTACTCCCAAGATATTTGCGGGAGGGAGTTCACGATCCTCCGGTCAGCACCGTAGGGGTTCTTGTGAAGGAATCCCTACGTGGTATATTCTTCACAGCAAAGCCTCTAATCGATTCTTGGTAAGGGACGGATATCTGGAGTGTTTGCTCGAAGGCAAATTGGCACACCCTTGGTGAGGTAGTGGGTCCGGCCGAACTATGGTGTATTTGGGGGGAGGGTTTTCTCTCAAATCACCACTTGAATGAATTGTGATTAACCCTAATAAAACCCCTAACTCCCCATATATATAGGAGGAGTAAAGTGGACAAAAGTCCACTTCACCCACCTACATAATTCGGCCGGCCACTATGCATAGGGAGGCCCAATTTTGGGCCTCTCATGTCAATTGAGATTTGTGTCTGGCACAATGTCCTAATGTGACATGTACCTAATTAACTTATGTAACATATACATATAATGGGCTTCCATTTACGACGCCCATCACCATATGCTTACAATAAGTTTAGGTATTACATATACATCTTAAATTTGTTGTACTTTTTTTTTCCCATAGGGGCGCACATTAGGAATGCAGCACCCGTAGCATGTTTGCTCTGCACCTAGACTAATCTTCACTCACATCGGGTCAGACCGTCATGGGTAAAGTGTTATCCGTGAATACCTTTTCACTTACATAATCTCAGGGTTTGATCCCTGACCTTTTGGTTAAGGGTTGTTGTGTAGAACCATGTGTAATAGTATTTCATTTGCATTGAATACATTATTTCAAATAAAAAAAGACTAGCAAAATTATCAATATGAAATTTTGTGTTTTATGTATCCTAACAGTTCTATAAACAAATTACTCATCTCCCGAAACGCAGGTATACTATAGGGGTGAGCTCGGGATGGGACGGGCGGACTTCTTTTCTGAGCCCGACCCCGAATTTTTTGGGACACTGGATTGTAGCCCGAGACCGAGTTTAAGTGAAATGTCCCGAGACACAACGAACATCGTGCTACCCATTGGTTAAAAGTGTTGTAGGGTTCGCGGAATGTTGATTCCCAACTTGTTCCCTATGGGATGATGAGAAAGTGATTCACATTAATCTAAAAACTATGTTCCATTATAATCGGTAAATTCCCACCACCATGAAAGCTGAAGAGTGATAATGAGTTAAATCATATCACCCTGCGACATTAATTTGTGCATTAAACACATATCTAGGACAAGAATATGCGAACTACTCTTTGAACGTACATGTTTACAGCTAGAAAAATGGTGTCGTGGTCGAACATGAGACATTACATACTTGAGGACGAAGTTTCCGATGCATTGACGGTTTCAGTACAATGAGTGTTGTTCAGACAAAAGGGGATATTAATGACATCAGGTCCCACTTAATTCGAGTGCGAGAGATTTGAACCAGCAACTCAAGTTAATGACATGGTTAATGATAATGGGAAAATCTTCATTTTAAACTCCTTCCACATGAAATCACTGTTGATGTTGAGACGATCAAGTTGAACCTGATTATCATAATGTTGAACCATGATTGCCACAGCTACTTTTACTACAAATTGTTCCCAGTGGGAGTGATCCGAAAAACTTGGTTCCAGATCCTAGTGATCAAGGAATTCATCTTGGAAGTAAAATTATGAGACTGAGAAGTCGTATAAGGAAAGTTGTCGTTTATGGTTAAAGCACTCCTCCTGTACCAATAGAAGTGATGCTCCGATAAGAAGAATCATCTCGAGTGGGAGAATTGATCCCAATTGGAAGAAATGCTCTGATAAGAGGCATTATTCCGAGTAGGAGAGACATTAAGATTCAAAGACGAGATAATCAAGCCTAGACGAAAGTCAAAGGCGTCGAACTTCTCCAAAGAAGTACCCCATCTAGAAGAGTGATGTTCTCACTCTAACAACTGTTGCACTGCATTGGAAAGACCTCAAGTGCAGAAATGGAGAAAATTAATAAATGAGAGAGATCACCCTAAGCTGTTGGATCTCGGTGGAACTCTGGTACAGTCTTTGACGGCGATCCTAGCTCCTTTGCTCCACGTAATCCTGCAAGAGGGGATAGACCGGGCGGTGACCCAGAATCCCTCTCCGATGCTTAAATGAGTATCTCGTACGGACTGGCAAGCAGTAATCTCAAGTAATGTATTTCAACATAAGTGATCTGAGGTGACCTCTTGCCCTTTTATAGGCGAAGAGATACCTCAGTTACCTGGTGAACCGTTGGGGGTGGTTAGCCCGTATCCCGCGTATCTCGGGTGTGATCCCGCCTATCTAGGCCATGATCTCGCTTATCTCGGCCATGCCCCGCGTATCTCGGCCACGCTCCGTGTATCTTAACCACGTTCCGCGTATCTCGGCCACGCCCCGCGTATCTCGGCCTTATCCTCTGATAGCGAGTCCCGACTAACATCGGGGACTCCAGAGTTATCTCGTTGTGTCACCGCTCGGGGCCCCTTGTCATCGTGACAGGGCCTATTGTTCTCAGGGATTCGTCATCGGGGCCTACTCAGAGGCATCTCGTCGGGAGCGTTCAGCTTGCTTATCAGGTCCGACTCTGTCGGGACCTCTCATTCTCGGGCTCCCTTCGTCGGGATCCTTTGTCTGGGCCATCTTGGCCTTCGTTTAGGGCCCACCGGGCCTATTTGCCGTTTCCTCACCGTTAAAGGGCCTAACGGCTGTAGTCGAACCCATCATTTGCCCCCAAGACATGAGGGACTTTTAGTTCGTCGTGTCTTTCAACTCCCGACCTCCCGACATTGGAATCGGGGATCTTTCTCTTGGCATAGTCACTCAATACTAGTCTTCTCCTTCACGTTTCCTCGATGCCTTGTGGATAACTGCCGAATCCGAGGGGACTCCTCGGTTCCCCAGTCATCCAATGCAGTAGATAATGAAGTGACGTCATCAGTACCCGTGCCTGATTCTCTGTGTCTGCTTTTTCTGAAAAGTGCTTTTCAGGCTATTTCATCATTACACCTGCTACCATCCTGCACGTTTCATCTCAACGGTCCAGATTAGAACGCTTCAACTTCGACGGTTCAGATTAAAGCGCCCCTTCGACTGTCCTCTTCGCCTATAAAAACCTCACCCAGGGTACAGTTTCCTCTTATTATCTACAAATTTTCGAAAGCCTACTGCAACTCTTGAGACCTTAGTGTTTCTTCGGCCATCTTTCTGGCAATGTCATGTTCATTCTTCCAGCCTCCAATTATCATGTCAGGTAAGGGTTTCTTCTCTATTGTTCGTCTTCATCTTTGCTTAGTTTGATTGTAATTTTCCGGAAAAACCTAACGTCCCTTTCAATGGCTGATTTCAGACAGTGGATCTGGTTTCGAGGGAAGGAAGCCTTTGAACTTCGACTATGTTCTGAACGAAATTTTCAGCACTGCTTATGATGCAGCTCTCCGGGAAGGATGTATCATTTCCACCAGAGAAGCCGATGCTCAAGGCCGGAAATGCATACCACAAGTTCAGAGTGAAGAGGAGCTACTTCTTCATCGGAAACTCCTCGATCCCATGACCCCGATAGCCAATCCTCCAACGGCTGACCCTGTGGAGCCTTCTGCCCCAGACCTTGCGGACCCTGTTCCCGTTGATGCCGCTAACAAGGATTAGGCCTAACTGCTTATCGCTAGAATCTTTGTATTCTCCTCCTTTTGTAATCATCGGGCCTTCGAGCCCTATTAATATCAGACTTTCTTAGTTCCGACTCTTTCATTGCACTTCTCCCAGTGGCTTTATTATACTTTCTCAAGTCGAAACCTCGATACTTAAGATACTCTCATACATCATTTAAGACGATTTAATAACTTGCACCACTTAAGGTGACTTACCATCATGCACCACTTAAGGCGTCTTTTCAATACTCAGAATAAATCTAAGAATCACGCGCCACTTAAGACGGCTTAATCTCGTGCATCACTTAAGACGACTTAATCTCGCGCATCACTTAAGACGACTTTTCAACACTTAGAATAGATCTAAGAATCATGCATCACTTAAGATGACTTAATCCCGTGCATCACTTAAGACGACTTAATCTCGTGCACCACTTAAGGCGACTTTTCTCATGCATCACTTAAGACGACTTTGAAAATACTTAGAGTAAATCTAAGACTCACGCATCACTTAAGACGACTTAATATCGTGCACCACTTAAGGTGACTTTTCAACCTGCGCCACTTAAGGCGACTTAATATCGTGCACCACTTAAGGCGACTTTTCAACCTACGCCACTTAAGGCGACTTAATATCGTGCACCACTTAAGGCGACTTTTCAACCTGCGCCACTTAAGGCGACTTAATATCGTGCACCACTTAAGGCGACTTTTCAACCTGTGCCACTTAAGGCGACTTATATATCGTGCACCACTTAAGGCGACTTTTCAACCTGCGCCACTTAAGGCGACTTAATATCGTGCACCACTTAAGGCGACTTTTCAACCTGTGCCACTTAAGGCGACTTTTCAACCTGCGCCACTTAAGGCGACTTAATATCGTGCACCACTGAAGGCGACTTTTCGCCGTGCACCACTTAAGGCGACTTCTCAACTTGCGCCACTTAAGGCGACTTAATATCGTGCACCACTGAAGGCGACTTTATAACGCTTAGAATAAATCTAAGAAAAGCTTTGTTTGGAAAACAACCTCTTTATTTATTGATGGCACAAAATTGGCTTTACATCGAATCAAACGACAAATAACTTACACCACTTAAGGCGATTTTACATCGGGCACCACTTAAGGCGACTTTTCATCGGGCACCACTTAAGGTGACTTTTCTTCGGGCACCACTTAAGGCGACTTTCATCGGGCACCACTTAAGGCGAATTTCATCAAGCATGGTGTTTCTTCAAGTGTTCGCCACTAAAAGAATGCTTCAATACTCTGCCATCGAGGTCTTCCAATTTGTACGCATTTGGAGCTGGCATCCCCACGACCTTATAAGGTCCTTCCCATTTTGGTGACATCTTGTTGATTCGATCCAAAAGGGTAAACTCGTTGCGACGCCAAACCAGCTCCCCGACGAAGAACTGTCGGGACTTTACTCGCCGATTGTAGTACCTGGCCGTCGCCAAACGCATTCGAGCTTGGACTTCATCGGCTTCCCGCCTCTTCTCTTCGAGTAAGTCCAAGTCCAGACGTCTCATTTCATCATTCGTCAGAGGCTCGTAATATCTCATCCGATGGGACGCCACAGCTACTTTCACGGGGGCGACAGCCTCCGTGCCATAAACGAGGCCAAACGGAGTCTCCCCCGTTGATCGTTTGGGTGTTGTTCTAACAGCCCAAAGCACGCTTTCCAGTTCGTTCAACCATTTGCCCTTCAAGGCATAGACCCTCTTCTTCAAGCCATCCATCACGATTTTGTTGGCTGATTCCACCTGACCGTTAGTCTGAGCATGGCGTACGGAAGCTGTCCGATGCTCGATGTTCAACTCCTCCAGATACTCCCTCACCTGAGAGCCGTTAAACGGTGGACCATTGTCGCTGATCACCACCTTAGGAATCCCGTATCTGGACACAGTATGGGTCTGGAGGAACTTGACGATCTGGTTCCCCGTCGTTCTGGCCAACGCCTTTGCCTCTATCCATTTCGAAAAATAATCGATAGCTACAAGTAAATACTTACATTGACCTTGTGCTTGTGGAAGAGGTCCCACCAAGTCGATGCCCCACTGCGCGAAGGGCCAAGCGCTCTTGATGGATGTCAGATTAGCGGCCGGAGCCACAATACTCGGGGCATACCTCTGGCACGCGTCACAGGATCGGACCAACGCCGTTGCTTCCTTGCTCATCGTAGGCCAATAATAGCCCAAATTTAGCACTTTTCTCATAATGGATCGGGCCCCTTCATGGCAAGCCGCGACTCCCTCATGTACCTCCTTTAGGATTTGGCTTGCGTCGGGCTCAGTCACGCATTTCAAGTATGGCGTCGAGAACCAGCCCTTCTTGTACAGCTGATCGTCTAGCATCACGTAATTAGTCGCGATCCGACGTATCCTGTCAGCTACTACCTTATCATCGGGGACTGCCCCCGTAGTCAGGTATGCGACTATCGGGGTCATCCAAGTGGGCTCCTCCTCCGATCCTGCTTCAATAGCACATACCTGTGTCGGGTCGGTGGTTGACAAGATCACCTTCTCCAAGAAGTGTACCTTCCGATTTTCTTCCAAGGGTGCCCCCAGGTTAAATTTGCTCAGAGCATCTGCCTCTACGTTTTCCTCCCTTGGGATTGCCTCAATGTCGAAGCTTTTAAAGCTCTCTTTCAAGGTTTGTACCTCGCGCAGGTATTTCTTCATTATCGGGCTCCTCGCTTCATATCGCCCTTGAACCTGGTTTACGATTAAAGCTGCGTCGCACTTCACTCTCAAGTGATCGACTCCCGTGCCTCTAGCAATTTTCAGGCCCGTGATAAGAGCCTCATACTCCGCTTCGTTGTTCGTGGCCTTAAATGTTAAAGCCAGGGCATATCGGAGCGGCTCACCTCCACCCGGTGGTAGTAACAAAAAGCCTGCTCCTGATCCGTCTGAACTCGAGGAGCCATCCATGTACATCTCCCAGGTATTTCCCTCGTTTAGCTGTTCTGATTGCTCTGCCCTCTCTGGTTGCTCTTCTATCGGGACCTCTATGGTTGCCCCCTCTACAGGGCCCGCTTCTTCCAGATCGGGGGTTGTAGATTTTGCTATGAAATCCGCCAACGCTTGGCCCTTAATAGCCGTTCTCGGAGCAAAGTGTATGCGAAACTCACTAAGCTCTACCGCCCATTTTACTAATCTCCCCGACGCATCTGGTCGGTTCAAACAATGCTTCAAAGGCTGGTTCGTCAACACAGTAATCTCGTGTGCGGGGAAATAAGGCCTTAGCTTCCGAGCAGTAATAATCAACGCAAAGAGATACTTCTCAACGGCAGGATAATTTAATTCAGACTTGGCAAACGCCTTGCTTACATAATAGACGGGGACTTGATTACCCTCGACAACCTTCACTAACACAGAGCTAATGGAAATTCAGAAACAGCCAAGTAAAGATAGAGCGGCTCGCTTGGAACCGGTTTCGCCAACGGCGGGACGGTGCGAAAGTGTTGCTTGAGTGCTTGGAACGCTTCTTCACACTTGGCGGTCCACTCAAACTTCTTGTTGGCCCTCAGGACTTCAAAAAATGGCATTGATCGGTCGCTAGCTTTGGACAGGAAGCGGTTCATTGCAGCTAGTCGGCCATTCAGCACTTGCACCTCCCGATGGTTTATCGGAGACTGCATCTCCTCAATCGCCCTCAGCTTCTCGGGATTCACCTAAATTCCTCTCTGGCTCACCATAAAGCCCAAAAATTTCCCTGAGTGGACTCCGAAGGCGCATTTCGTCGGGTTTAAGCGAACCTGATGAAGCCTCATCCGCTCAAACCCCATGGCTAGGTTGTGCATAGGATCCTCAGCTTGTCGGGATTTCACCAGCATGTCATCCACGTAAGCCTCCATGGTCTCCCCAAGCATATCTCCGAACAGCTTGTTCACCATCCGCTGGTAGGTTGCCCCAGCATTGATCAACCCGAAAGGCATGACATCGTAGTGATAGATGTCACTGTCTGCATAGAATGCTGTGTGAGGAGCGTCTTCCTTAGCCATCTTGATCTGGTTATAGCCCGAATATGCATCCATGAAGCTCAACAGCTCATGTCCCGACGTGGCATCCACCAGCTGGTCGATTCTCGAGAGCGGGTAACAGTCCTTCGGGCAAGCCTTATTCAAGTCGCGGAAATCCACACACATCCGCCATTTCCCATCAGTCTTCTTCACCAATACCGGATTAGCGACCCAAGTCTGGAATCGGAGTTCTTTAATAAACCCAACATCGAGCAACCTGCCCACCTCCTGCTGGATCGCGATCTTCTTGTCTGTGGCCATCGGACGCCTTTTCTGCGTGATAGGTTTGATCGCGGGGTCTATCTTCAGCTCGTGTACGATCACATCGGGGCTGATTCCTAGCATATCGCTCGGGGACCAGGCAAACAGCTCCTTGAACTCCTTCAGCAACTCAATCAATTTTTGGGCTGTCTCCCCAGTCAGAGCAGACCCGATTTTCACCTTCCTCTAGGGTCCGTCGATCTCAACTTCTTTTAGATCTTCTATGGGGGCGGGACGCCCAAACTTCTCTCTAGGATCTGTATCTGTCTGGAGGACAGTCATGGCCTCTCGCCTCCTCCTCCGGGTGGCGTTAACATAGCATTTTCGGGAAGCTACCTGGTCACCCTTGACTTCTCCGACTCCGTGGTCGGTCGGGAACTTCATCTTCTGGTGCACTGTCGAGGCAACTGTCATCAGGGGGTTGATGGTGGTTCTCCCGATAATCGCGTTGTAAGTCCCCGCGGAATCAACTACCACGAACTCCACGTTCCTCCTTTCTGATTTCCACCCACTACCAAACTCCATTGATAAGGTGATTACTCCTAGCGGATAGGAGGTTGAACCAGAGAACCCGACCATCGGGAAGTTTGCCTCCTTCATATCCTTCTTCGTTTTTCCCATAGCCTCCAGCGCGTCCATAAATAGAATATCGGAGGAGCTTTCTCCGTCGATCAGAATTCGCTTCATCTCGTACCCGTCTACATCCAAGGTCACAACCAAGGCGTCATCGTGCGGAGTCTCCACGCCTATGAGATCCTCCGACGAAAAGGAAATCACCATCTCTTCCTTCAGGGTCCAGGATCGAGACCTCTTACCTAGCACCACAGCCGTAGGAATTCTAGAGGCGTAAACCTCCCTAGAGGACGAGGTATCACCTCCAGCAGCAAATCCTCCGTGAATCACATTAATGGTGCCCCGTCGTTCTTTGCGCGCACCGGACGGCTCCGGATCGGACCTCTTCTTCTTTGGGGACCGATCTCGGGATCGAGAACGGGACCGCGATCGGGACCAAGAGCGGGATCGACACCGCTTATCCCCGACGAACTCCTTGAGCTTCCCCTTCTGGATCAGTTTTTCGATCTCCTTCTTCAGCTCCCGACAATGGTTGGTGTCGTGATCATTTGCGCGGTGAAATCGGCAGTAGCGATCCGTGCGGATCCTAAGAATTCTCCATCCTTCTTTGGGGGGTACCTGGAGATACCTTGTCGTTCCATGACCGTTAGTACCTCCGCCATGGAGCAGTTGAGAGGAATGTCGAGTTCCTCCCGCTTGTCCTTCCTTAAAGAACGCCTATCATCTCTCCGACCAGAGCGGCCTCGATCCCGACTGCCCTCGGGTTTACCCTTTGACTTACGATCGTCGAAAGGTTTAACCGACTGCTTCCCTTTATTCGACTTCGGGGGCTCCAGCTCTCCAGCGGCTATCTTCGACTCCTGGACATCGATTTGCCGTTTCACCCTCTTCTGTAGTGCCTCCATATTCCACACGGCTTTCTCAGCCACGCTGTGCATTAGGTCGGAACCGTAGGGGGCCGTTAGGTTCCGAATGAATGTACGGATGGTTTCACCCTCAGAGATCTCCTCATCAATCTCCGCCACACTGGCAGTGTACCGCTGGTAATAGTGTGCCAGCGATTCGTCGGGCCTCTGTACCACCTGGGTCAGGGACCTCACACTCTTCAGCAAACGTCTACGACCCTGGTACTGCTGAATGAACCGGTCGTGCATATCTGCCCAGCAAGTGATGCAGCCTGGGGGCAGACTAAAGAACTAGGTCAGGGCTCTTTCCCCAAGTGTGTTCGGGAACAGCGTACACACTATATCTTCATTCGGGGCTCTTCCCAGACACGCCATGAGGTGCTTCTGGACATGACGAACCGGATCTCCTTCGCCATCGTATTACTTTATCGTTGGGATACCCAGCCCTGGCGGGGCTAGGGTGTCTATGAGTCGAGGAACGAAGGGATGAGTAGATCGATCCCTCAGCTCCGACACCAGCGGCTTCTGCTCTCCCATGCAGATGTTCATGATCTTTACCACCTGATCGGGGGTGATGGGACCATTCAGGGGAATGGTCCTGTGCTGTACTGGTCCTGGCCCATCAACCACGAATCTCTCTGGCTGAACGGACACCCTACTCCTGTCCTGGCCTTGGGGCGGAGCTCCCTGTACGTTCCGAACCTCTGCTGGTGGGGGCGCTTCTTCTAACGGGGGCATCTTCTCCTGCCTCCTCGCGGCCTCTCTCCGATCTAAGAGATCCTCCACGACTGCCAAAAACATGGGCATGGCTTCTGCCACAGCCCTCGTCAGGTCCGTAGCTGGGGGAGCCTCATGCTCCCTATTGCCCTGGTGCTGAGCAGCAATCTCTTCGGGACCTTCATTATGCCCCCCTGTCTGGGAGAGCTCTGCAGCGGGATGGTTCTGGTTTTCCTCCTGTTCTGGTAGTGAATTCAGAGTTGTCGCAGCGGGGTGACGGGAACCACCAGATTGTCTTTGTCTTCTTTGCTTGCCAGCCGCCATTGAACGAGTAGAAGGCATATCAGCTTTTTGTTTGCTTCCCACAGACGGCGCCAATGTTGGATCTCGGTGGAACTCTGGTACAGTCTTTGATGGCGATCCTAGCTCCTTTGCTCCACGTAATCCTGCAAGAGGGGATAGACCGGGCGGTGACCCAGAATCCCTCTCCGATGCTTAAATGAGTATCTCGTACGGACTAGCAAGCAGTAATCTCAAGTAATGTATTTCAACGTAAGTGATCTGAGGTGACCTCTTGCCCTTTTATAGGCGAAGAGATACCTCAGTTACCTGGTGAACCGTTGGGTGTGGTTAGCCCGTATCCCGCGTATCTCGGGTGTGATCCCGCCTATCTAGGCTATGATCTCGCTTATCTCGGCCATGCCCCGCGTATCTCGGCCACGCTCCGTGTATCTTAACCACGTTCCGCGTATCTCGGCCACGCCCCGCGTATCTCGGCCTTATCCTCTGATAGCGAGTCCCGACTAACATCGGGGACTCTAGAGTTATCTCGTTGTGTCACCGCTCGGGGCCCCTCGTCATCGTGACAGGGCCTATTGTTCTCAGGGATTCGTCATCGGGGCCTACTCAGAGGCATCTCGTCGGGAGCGTTCAGCTTGCTTATCAGGTCCGACTCTGTCGGGACCTCTCATCCTCGGGCTCCGTTCGTCGGGATCCTTTGTCTGGGCCATCTTGGCCTTCGTTTAGGGCCCACTGGGCCTATTTGTCGTTTCCTCACCGTTAAGGGGCCTAACGGCTGTAGTCGAACCCATCAAAAGCCATTAAAGTCTACAGTTGATTTACCTGTTAACCACAGGGGCATAGGGATATGGTGAGTCCTAAAAGAAGGCTCACCACTGATGGAAAATGTCGAGCAATACGTAGCTCGATTTATTGCGAAAGGCTGAACCCAAATCCACGGAGTGGACTTTGACGAAACATACTCACCAACTGTGCGTAAAACCACGGTAAGGGCCATTAATGGTCCTGGTCGCAGGTTTCGGTTATGAACCTCACCAAATGAGTATTAAGACCGGATTCCTCCGCGGAAACCTAGAGGAAGAGATCTACATGGAGCAACCAGAGGGTTTCATTACTCCTGGTAACAAACGTAATGTTTTTAAACTCCAAAGATCCATTTACGGTCATAAACAGTCGTCTCGGCAATGGTACCGCAGATTCCACGAGGAAACGTAGGAAACAGATCCATGCGTGTATTATAAGACCTCCAGGTCTAAGTATGTCATCTTAACCTTATGCGTGGATGACATACTTATTGCTGTAAACGACATGAGATTTATGAATAAGTCAAAGTCCTGGTTGGCATCTGTATTTGAGATAAAAGACATGGGAGAGGCCACGTATATCTTAGGCATTGAGACTTCCAGAGATTGGGCTACCCGGAAATCATGTCTATCTCAAGAAGCTTATATCAACAGATTGTTGAAAAGATTCAGAATACAGGATGCCAAAACCTGTGGAAACGCCAATGTTGTTTGGGTGCGCACTGTCAAAACGTGACGGCCCCAAGAACCTGGCAGAGCATAAATAGATAAAGGATGCAGGAAGTTTTTGCATGGTCGATAGTTTGTTCTACGCCATGCAATGCACCCGTCCGGATATCTGTTATGCCGTAGGCCTAGTAGCATGTTTCCAGTCAGATCCATAGTATCAACATTTAAAGACTATAAAACGAATAACTAGTTATCTGAAAAGGTACTGCCGACTACGAACTGTGCTATGAGGGCAGGAAGCTAGAATTGACCGATTACCTTGACGCCGACCGTGGTGGCGATCCGGATGATCGTAAGTCCACCACAGGAGGAGCATTCCTCCTTACTAATGTCGTCATTTCATGGACGAGCAAGAAGCAAACATGTGTCGCGTTGTCCACGATGGAATCAGAATTCGTAGCTCTCTCTAAGAATGCACAGGAAGCGGTCTGGCTCAAAAGGCTTCTAACTGCGATGCGTTGTGGCGATGTCGAGAATAAACCTGTAAAGGTCTTCTTTGACAGTCAAGCAGTCATTGCGGCAGTTAAGAATCTGAAGTACCGTAGTAAGACCAAATGCATTGATGAGAAATAATTTCATGCTAAATTTTAATGGTAGTAGACAATATAATCACTATGGAATACTTATCCACCAATAACATGGTAGCGGAACCATTAACAAAACCACTACGCAGGGACATATTCGAAAAGCATGTAAAACTGCTTGGATTGCGTAGGGTTTAGAAATGGCAAGTATCTGTGATAAAAATTTTATATTAGAAAGTTACATTTTGTAAGCGAAAGAATTGCAACTGAGTTTATGATCAATCGACGTCATAATGTTTTGATTACATCAGATTTACGGTCTATACACTAAGTCGTAGGAGGACGCAATCCTCTGCCAAACTATTTCGAATGTGGGCCTTACATAGTCACACGGGTACGGTATTCTTGCGGTGGAGGGAGGCCTCTACCAAGCAAGACTGGCTAAGAGTCAGGGGGATAAACCTGATTAAGCAAGACGATTATCTAGTTTCGAAGTAACTCGACATGATCTTCGTTTTGCATATCACCGTGATGAACTTCTTTTGTCATTAAACCACATTCTGGGCCATATGAAAATCTGTGATAGCATGATTGACATATCCATTTCCTGTCAACCCAAAGGGTTCAGGTATGCTATCAACGCGTGCTTCATACTACGCGTGCCACGTTCGACCACGGGGTCACAACTCGTTTGTGATAGAAAGGAATCCTTGTGATTCTGGCAGGCGCAAACTTTCTTCACCTCGAGCGTGTGATTGATCCTAGGAGCCTTATGAAGAGGCAGCTAAAGTATCCTCACGGACTCGGAACTCATATCTAAGGTCAGGCCCAATGCTCGCTTCCCGGCGTACGAGCGTAGTGCTGAAAAAAAAAAGGCCCAATGACCACGTCTTTGGAAACCGGTTGGGTCTGACTAAGGATATGAGCGATGGGGATGGTCAAGTGCACCTGTAATTCACCGACTCTTGTATTCACTAGGTGGCCACCAACCGGATAATAGTTGAAGGTTGTGAATACTTGTACGGATACCTTGGAGAAGTGCTCATATGTGGAAACTAGGCAAAAGGAGAATTAACAGTTGACCTAGGATACAACGCGGTACAATACAAATGTTGTTTATAACAGGTTGATTGGAGAAAAGGGAATCAACGTTCCGCGGGCGCTACAATACTCCTAACAGATGAGTAGCACGATGCCCGTCGTATCCGCCGATCGCACGGCAAATCTCGTATGAACTATTCGGAAGCAAGGAGCAGATCGAAGGAGTGAAATGTTGATGCATATTTGGACGACAATACATTAACAGGCATCCTCCCATTCCGGCGAGAGGGAGCTGTAAGCATATGGAGATGGGCGCCGTAATTGGTAGCCCATAATATGTATAGTTTACCTAAGGAAATTAGGTATATGTCACATTAAGGTAATTGGGCCAGACCCAAATACCAATTGAATGAGAGGCCCAAAATTGGGCCTCCCTATGCATACTGGCCGGCCGAATATTAGGAGTGGGAAAGTGGAATTTTGTCCACTTTGCTCCTCCTATAAATACATGATGTTAGGGAATTTTTTGGGTTAATCACTATTCCCTCATTAGAGTGTTTTAGAGAGAAAAACCCTCTACCCCACACAAGTTTCGGCCGAACCTATAGTCACCCAAGGTGTGCCAATTTGCTCTCTAAGCAAACACTCCAGAGATCTGTCCCTGTGCCAAGAATCGATTAGAGGCTTTGCTGCGGAGCTTGTACTGCGTATGGCTTCTCTAACAAGAATCTCTACCAGTCCTGACCGGAGGATCGTGAACTCCTTGCAGAAGGATCTAGGGACTACGAATCATCTTTGAGGTATGTGCGAATCTTCCGCTGCGTAATTTCGATTACTAGCATGTACCATGATTTAGTATCCGTAGTGATTACTCCCCGTAATCTAACAAAAATAATATAAAGGACCAAAAGAGTATAAATGTGCATACATTAAATATTGCGGGAAAATGAACATAAATAATTTCGTAATTAAAAATTAATGTGTTGTCATGTCCAATCGTATAACACCATTGCCTTTGAATAACTATAACAATTCTATTTAAGATTATACTTGATACATTTTTCTCACATTTGTAATATTTTCGGCCAACTCTCATAATTATAATATTTTTTCCAACTAATTATAATTGGATATTTAAAAATACTTGGTAAGTTTTTTCCATGAAAATCATACACATTATTTGAAAAGTGCGGTGGTTATTTTAGCTTGTGTAATTATATATGTTAATATGTAGATATAACATGTGTAGAAATATAATTTTGTAACAGTATTTTGTAACGTTCGTTTGAGGATTGTGGGAGCTTGGACATCATCTAAGCAATGAGAATTGCTTAGTTGGACAATGAGAAACATTTAAAAGAGAAATAAAATGAGGTGTAACAATTACATTTAACTATTTGTATATGTCAGCGGTATGTTTGCTTATTTTTCATAGCCACATTAAACCCATCAAGATTATATTATATATAGAAGATATAGATATAGATCTTCCACTAGTGATTCAGTTTCATTAACTCAATGAAACATAATAATTACTGTATTATTAATTTGTTCATGGTTTTCTTTTTTTGACCACTAATCGGTTTATGGGTTAACTATCAAATTATTGACTGAAATTACGACACTTGCATAAATTTTTGTTATCTTAAGTTTTTTTTTTTTTTTTAATTTGCTAACTTAAAAATTTAGATGGTAGGCAAGTCGCTATCTCTTTTAAATGTTTCGTGTAATCTAAATATGATTTATCATGTATTTTACAAGTGATTAAATAATGAATTAACATAAGGTTAATACATAGTTTGGTTACTTACGTTTGCTAATATGATCATTTGGTTCAAACGTGTGCTTCTTAGTTATCTACGTTTGTAAATGTGACAGTTTAGTTACATTTTAGTAAAATAACCAAAATACCCTTTTTTATATTTTTATTCATTATCTTCCTCATGGTTTTTTCTTCAAATTTGTCAAATACTGGGTCTGGGTCCAAATCTCCATTGTCAACGTTTACTATTCATATTAGGCTGTGACTGAAGCAATTCGCTAGCCGGAGAAAGATCTATTTATAGTCTTAATTTTTAAATTCAAGCTGCTTAATGTTGAAGAATTAAGAAATTGGTCTTACAACATCCCCAAATGTCGATTAATGGAAAAGTAACATGATTATAAGTGATGTTGTGGCTTCAAATTCAGCTATATAAGAGAGTTCTTTAGTTGTGGCTACTCATTGCTCAGAATCTGATAAGGCTTCCTGTTACAAAGGTTTTGGTCTACCCAAGACGGGAATCTACTACGATGCCATTGTCCTCTCCAATTTGACAAGGATTCTTGTTTCAGGAGCTAGGTTGAGGAGTGGAAGCTTGAAAACTCTAGGGGTTTAGAAACATTTGCTCGGTTGAGATCAATGATATTTTTCATTGGCAGTTAGAACTTTTTTATGACAAATCTAATGAAGCAAACGATAGATGCATTGAAAAACAGGAAGAAAACAATTAAATTAATTAAATATAAGGGTAAATTGTCATTTTATAACCATTTAATCACATTTGGTGAAACATAAGTTACCAAAAGTAACAAGTTTGAACCATTTCATCACGTTCTGGAACGTTGGTAACCAAAATATCACGTCAAAAAACAAAAGTAACCATTTATTTTTATCACATCGTGCAAACATAAGTAACTAAGCAATGTATTTACCCATTAACATATAAATTCCTCATACGTAGAAGAGTGCATATATATTATTTAGGTCATTTTTCCAATTTTTTTAATCACGTACAAACCATGCAATCAATCCATTTAAATTTGATGAATATTCGGAAAAAAAAACTAGCAATTTTTCCCCAAATGAAAACTAGAGCTGAAAAATTGTCAAAAAAATTAAAACATTCAACATCTAACGATTTGTATGAATGCCTAAACATCACAAAGTAATAATTTGATAATTAACCCAACATTTCGATATCTCTATTTTTTTTCTTGTGATGGTTTAATAAATTATTAATATCTCAAATGCAAAGATTCAAGCACTCGCATAAAACATAATCAAACAAACAAACAAACCAATCATGACATAAGTTCGGGCAAGTGGTCGGTGATTAGTTGGGGTGGTAATTTTTGTGTATCATTTCGCATTGGTGTAGAGTTATGTATTTACGAATTATTAAAAACACAAAGCGAAAAAAAAGACAAAAAAAAAATATAGCACGTAAAATATGGATTAAATTTTTAGGTACTTGAGAAAACACCGCTAGACAAATTTGGGTTTTTTTTCCGGTAACTCGGAATTTCAAAGTGTTGCACCATATCTTTCTCCGCCTAAAATGGATGGAAAATTACTATATACTTGTCATGTGATCAACAATGAAACTTGAATGGACATAAAAACATTGTCTTCTTCCTCTCCCGACGATTTCTTCGACGACATCGAATTGTCCAATGAATCCTCCTCCTCTTATGACTCCTTTAAATAATACTCCTCTAGCAAGTCAATAAGATGAGAAGGAGGAGGAATTGAAGGATGAATATTCTTCTTTATAGGAGGATGATATGAACGGGTAAAGGGACGGTGTAAAATTTGGAGTTCCGAGTTACCTAAAAGTGACTCAAAAATTTCGCAGGTGCCAATTTGTTAAACGGTGCTTTCTCAAGTATCTAAAATATTTAAATTAACCTCCAATAAAAAATTCTCCTCATTTGAATCATCCACATTCCTTCTCTCCTCCCCCGACACCTCTGACGAATCTTCCTCCGACTAGTCATCATCCGACCAATGTTTCTCTGGTATCGAAAATATTTCATTTCCTTAAAAATTTATGCAATTACTGAGGTTTTGACACGTCACACTTTCGACACATGTAAATGGCTAGCCTGAGCACATACATTTTTATATTCTACTCATGTCGATGCATCATGTCAAGTGATAAACTGTGGAAACCATAAGCATGAACAAAACTCTAATTAGATTGGATGAGGTAAAATAAAGTCTAGAGACACAGCAGAGGAAGGGTTGAGAAATTGGAGAGTCACAATTACAGATCATCAAGATTGGTTCATTCATTTGAAACTCATTCACCTTATATCACTAAAGGGATCCAGACATTTCTTCTTAATTATCTACCCACAAGTTATAAAATGAAGGAACTTGTCTAATATTACAAAAACTGATAAAATAACCTCTAAACTAATAACAAACAAAACAGGCTTATAAGTGCAAACTAAACAAGACCAATAAGTGCTAGATGGGTCAGATTGTGAAGAACAAGCTAAAAAGCCCGATTTTTAACACTCCCCCTCAAGCTGGTCCATCCATTGCTCATGCACCTTCAACATCATGCAAACCTGCAACAAGTTTCTCAACAACAAAAATGTTAATCATATATATTCAATTTCCCCGCCAAAAAATCATGCTGCTTAGTAACTAAAGTTTTGGTAAAAACATCAGCAACCTGATTATTTGTCTTAACATATTGAAACTTGACTAAACCATGAAGTAACTTTTTCCTAGAGAAGTGACACTCAGTTTCAATATGCTTTGTTCTTTCATGAAAGATGAGTTTTGAAGCTATCGGAGCTGCAGCCTAGTTTTCACAATACAAAAAATAATTTTTCATTTTTTTTTTACAAAAACTAAGTTCAAGTAGCAAACCCTTCAACCATACAAGCTCCTGCATAACATGCATAATACTTCTATACTAATATTCAGACAGAAGATAGTGAAAAGAAAAATCATGCTTCTTTGCCTTCCAAGAGATAGAAGACTTACACAACATCACACAATTCCCTGTCAAGGACCTTCTGGACTCTGAACATGTCCCCAAATTTAAATCACAGAAAGCTGAAAACTCAACATAACCATTAGCAGACAAAATGATACATTTCACAGGTTATGCTTTTACTAATCGAACAATGCGCAATTTAGCTTCATAATGAGATCTTTTGGATCTTGCAAGAACTTACTAAGATGCTGCATATAGTAAGATATATCAAGACTGACAATGGTCAGGTAAATGAGTTTTTTTATTAACCACATATACGAAGAAACATCATCTAGGATAATATCATTATAATTAGGGTTAAAGGTCCTTTTGGTACCACATGTTCGCAAAAATTACACTGTTCATACCACTAGTATTTTTTCGTACCGGATTGGTACCATATGTTTCCAAACCTTACTGTTTTGGTACCTCCGTTAGGGTTCCGTCAAATCCAGCCGTTAAATGACATGTGCCATGAACGTGACCAGCCCAAAACTTTCAGTTTTGTTACAATTTAGTCCATCTAATACATCCCTAACTTTTATTTTGTTCAATTTAGTCCTAAAACTTCAAAATCAAACAATTTCCCCAAATTGACCTAGCCGGACCTAGCCATGGGCTAGGTCCGACCCTGGGTCATGGTCGCTGGACCCAGGCGACCCCGACCCTTAAATTGGGGCTAGGTCCCAATTGACCTAGCAGGACCTAGCCTAGGGCTAGGTCCGACCCTGGGTCGGGGTCGCCTGGGTCCAGCGACCATGACCCAGGGTCGGACCTAGCCCATGGCTAGGTCCGGCTAGGCCAATTTGGGGAAATGGTTTGATTTTGAAGTTTTAGGACTAAATTGAACAAAATAAAAGTTAGGGATGTATTAGATGGACTAAACTGTAACAAAATTGAAAGTTTTGGGCTGGTCACGTGCATGGCACAAGCCATTTAACGACCCTTTTTGACGGAACCTAACGGAGGTACCAAAACAGTAAGGTTTTGAAACATATGGTACCAATTCGGTACGAAAAAATACTAGTGGTATGAACAGTGTAATTTTTGCAAACATGTGGTACCAAAAGGACCTTTAACCCTTATAATTAACATGTAAAGCATCATCATACTTTTTACTTGTCAGCTTAAGATTAACTTCCATAGGTGTTTTAGCAGGTTTACAACTTGCCAAGCCAACATCGGAAATTAACTTAAGAAAATACTTACACTGACATAATTCCCTTCTGATCAGAACGATCAATTTTTGTCCCAAGTAAATAATGAAGTTCACCTAAATCCTTTATTTTGAAATTTCCTAGAAGTAGACATTTCAATTTTGTGATCAACAATTTATCGTTTCTAGTAATTAGCAAGCCAACCACATAAATAATAGAAATATAAACTGATTACCGTCATTTTTCATAAACAAAGAATAGTCATGCAAAGATTGCTGGTAACCAGCATCTAAAAGTGACTCAATCAAGTTTAAGTTACGTTACTACGAGGCTTGATATAACCCATATTAATATTTTTCGTAAGCTACAAATCAAATTGTTTTAGAAGATTCTTCATGATTAGAATAACCCTATGGTAAATACATGTAAACCTTCTATGTTAAATCTCCTTGCAAAAAAAGCATTAAACGGAGCTGTTGGATCATGAAAGTATGGCTAAGCAAGGAGTTCTTCTGGACAACGCCTGGATGTCTCTCTGAGGCTTTTAAAGCTTTGTGGACTAGCTTATCTTTCTTGGCAAGACTCTCTTGGCAGAACCTGAGAAATGTGGGGTTTTTCCAAAATCAACATTCCTTAGATCCTTTTTAGTGATACCCAAATTTAGATATGCCTCGTAGAATAAGATGTATGTTGAGCTTCCGCCATCACAAGGACTCTTTTCACTTCAAAATTGCCTATAGTCGACATGATGACTAATGGGTCTTCATGAGGTTGGGTTACCATCATCAAATCATCGGTTATGAAACTGATGATGACCTGGTCAGGCTCGCTGGGTCTCTTTCCCAATATAGCAGCGGTGGAAATTTGAGTAGCGTAGACCTTTCTAGCTGCACCAGTCTCTCCTCCTGGCGCAAATCCTCATGTTATCACATTAACCGTTCCTCTTTGAGTGGGAGTAGGATTCGCGGGAGGTGGTGGAGTCATAGATTGCAGCCTTGAGCTTCTACTCGTCTTCTTTTGATTCTGAGGCTTTACCACGAACTTTTGAAGTTTTCCTCTTTGGATGAGGACCTCGATATCTTGCTTTAGAGCTATACAATTGTTTGTATCGTGTTCCTTGATGCGATGATATCGAAAATAGTCGTTAAGCTGTTGCCCTATAGGGCTCTTTCTTACTAGAGGAGGGTCAACGAGATTTAGCTTTTCCATTTCTCGTAGCACCACAAAGATGTTTCGAGTAAGAGGAGTGTAGGCATTGTTGCCCCGCCTTTGGTCTCTTCTAGGTCCCCTTCTGTCTCCATCGCTCATGTCGTCCTTCATTTGGGATTTAGAGGAATGAAAAGATTCATCTTTCTTGTAGGTGATTACATGTTTCCCTATGTCTGATAGAGGCATTTCATGTGATATCTCAATGTCAATGTACTGCTTTACATTAGCGGCGAGAGCCTCAAGTTTTCTGATGGGCTTTTTCACCATGTTATCCTTGAGTGACTAGCTTCGTGGCCCCAATCCTCTTTAGAAGGCTCTAACTATCTCGCCATCAGTTGCGTTTTCAATTAGTTGTTGCAACGTTTTATGGTACCTGTTATAATAATTGGCCAAGGTTTCATTGGGTACTTGCTCAATTTTATCCAATTATTCCATATTCTTGAGGCGTTGGTGTTTCCCAATGTTCCCCTCTATGAATTTTGCCTTCAACTCTACCCATGAATCTATACAACTATCAGGGAGTCCATAGAACTGAGCAGAGGCTTCTTCAATAAGCGTGGTGGGGAATAGTACTGCATAGTGATCCATCGTTACGCCCATTCCTAACAAAGAAGAGTTGTGCACATTGATATGATGAACGGGATCACCTTCTCCGGTGTAGTCATCTTTCTTTCTCGCGAAGACTTCTGGTGGCACCGGGATACAAACAATCTTCGAGAAAAAGGATGAGAGGCGTGGTCTCTGACCGTTAGCATATCTTTTTCCCTATTTTTCATTTTCCCCAGTAATTCCTCCACTGGTTCCAACGTGAACATCACCTACGCCTCTTCCCTTGGAGAATTAGTCAAAGCCACCCTCTTAGCGACAATAGGGGCAGGATGCCTAGTTCCCATAGTTTTTAGGGTTAATAGGTGTTTTGGTGCAAGATGCTTGCCGATATTTGGCTTTTGGTGCAACATCTTTATTTTTGTATACTTTTGGTGCTAAACGTTTCCACTTTTTACACTTTTGGTGCAACCCTTGACATTCCGTCAAAAAGCACCGCTATTTTGCCATGTGACCAGCACGTGTCGTGGGAAAAAAAATTAAAACGAAATTTACTTTTTGAAAAGACGAAACTGCCCTAACCTCATGTCTTAGGGCAGTCTCGTCATTTCAAAAAGTAAATTTCGTTTTAATTTTTTTTTTCCTACAGCACGTGCAGGTAACATGGGAAAATAACGGTGCATTTTGACGGAATGTCAAGGGTTGCACCAAAAGTGAAAAAAGTGGAAACATTTAGCACCAAAAGTATACAAAAAAAAGATGTAGAACCAAAAGCCAAAATTCGGCAAACATGTTGCACCAAAAAACCTATTAACCCTAGTTTTTATGCTTGAGTCTTTACCCTCCAGTGGAAGCACTTATGGTGTTGGCTTCTAAGGAGGCGGGACTGCCCCTACTTATGCATAGTTCTAGAAGGCGGTAAATGCTACCAACACCTCGGGTGGTACATCCACAGGATCTGGTCTTTTTTCTTCTAGGACCAGAGCTAGAGTTTCCACTGGGATAGGTGTCACACCTCTTTTGGAACCAATGATGGTGGGAGCTGTGAGTTTTTCTCTTTATTAGCAGTTTGCACACGAGTCTTCTCTGTGGGCTTCTCCTTCTCGATCTACCCTTTGATGGGCTTCTTCTTCCCAATCTTCTCCTTGACGGGCTTCTTCTTCCAGGATTCCCTTCTCATTTCCTCACTTACCTGCAAAGGGCACCGGGGGGTCCCGGTAAGCCCACTCTGAAGCTTAAGTCAGCGAGAGCTTCTAGAGAGAGGGTGAGCTTAGAGAGAGAGTGATTACCTTCAAATGAGGGGATGAGCTCTCTATTTATAGAGTTTCTATCGGACCGCCTCGGTTCCAGTGGTTCTCTGGTCCGGTTGTAGCAGTTTCGTAATATGACTTGGCCTTTTCCGTAAATAAGGTGCCTTTGACCCAGGTTCGACCGTAGGTAAGATTATCATAGTTAAGTATCGGTATGTGGCCTCTAAAGGCAAGCCCCGGGCGAAATATCGTCCGGGGGTGGGGGTCAGGGCGAGGGGGGCTCGTCCGAACGGATGGGTGTGCCCGGAGGGGTACCCCCAAGGTCCTGCTCGGGTTACCCGAGCAAGGGGAACCTTGGTCGGGTTACCCGAGCAAGAGGGACCTTGCTCGCGTAACGCAAGCAAGGGTCCCTTTGGGGTTCCCCCCGGGTAGGCTTTCCACTCGGGGTCTTCCCGAGTGGATTTTGCCACTCGGGGTGCTTTTCGGGCTTACCTGATGGGCCTCAGGTTTCCGTGTTCTAAATTTTGAATTATATTCGGTTATGGGCCATTTATCGGATCCAATTAGTGGTAGCTTGGGCGTATATCCAACACTTGCCCCCGAGTCACGGAATAGTTTAACCTTTTCTTGATTCTATTTTCTGCGGAATATCACCCAAGCGGGAAGAGAGGCGTACCTTTATGAAGATCCTGGCCTCTATCGAGTTCTCGAGACGCGTCGTGATTTCCATCACCCTTTCTTTTCAGGAAGGTTTTATGACGATCCCGGCCTTTATCGAGTGCTCGAGACGTGTTTTGATTTCCATGCCCCCTGTTTTAGAGAAGCTTAATACATAGACGAAAAAATGCTTTTGTTAGATTTAAGCAAGTTTAGGTCATGTGATAATATTTTATGAGGGTAAGAACAACAAGCCTTGGTCTCGTTTTACTTATCCTTCGGACTGTTTCCTTTTGTTTGTATCTCATTTTATGGAGCTTTTTGGAGAGAAAATTCATATCATATACTTTATAAAGCATATATTTAGATTTCACTTCATTATTTCCTCCTCCTTCATCTTTTTCTAGAGCATTTTCTCTCCTCCTCCTTTTCTAGAGCATCTCCCCCCTTCTTCAACCTAGGTTTTCTCATCCACCTCATTTTCCAATTTTTCCACCCAACCAAGTCACCACATTTCACATGGAGCTCTCCTAGGTTTGATTTATGGTTGGATTTGGCTTGAAAGGCTTGGCTCAGATCGGCCGGCACGGGACACCGGCTTGGAGGCGGCGTCGGGCGGCAGACCGGAGAGCTTTGGGGGCGTCGTTAGGTGAGGATCGGCCACGGTGAGGCTGGGCACAGAGGCGACAGTGACGGCAGCTCACCACCCCCCCCCCCCCCCCCCCCGTGGCAGCGTTCTCCGGTGGCTGGTTCATTTCGGACCGGTTTTTTGACCGGTTCCGGTTCTTCAAAGGTTCGATTTACTAGCCCTTCCTCTCTTGTATGTTCTCCATTGATCATTATAAAAGCCCGGGCCTTGAAATAGATAGTTGAGTTGCTTCATTGTGCATTGTTGATTGAAAGAGGACTTTTTTCTTGAGCTTGGGAGATTTTTTAGGTGAGTATTTGGTATAGATATTGCCCCCTTATGAACTTGGTAGGTGTTTGTCGTTTGGGTTCCTTAGTACCATGCTTAGGTCATCCCTTGCTTGTATAGATGATATATGCTCTCATGGAGGATATTTGGCTCCTTCCTTTCTTTACCTTAGGCAATATTGACATGATTTTATTTATCCTCCCTTCTAGGGATATTTTCCATGTTTTGTCCATCATAGTTCCTCCCTTTGACAAGTAGTATCATCCGTGCACGTGTCTTTTGCCCCCGTGGTAAGCATTTGATCTTTATGAACATTGGGACGTACCCTTTGGTAGGTTGGTCTTGATGAATTTGCATGGTGTCATGTCGGACCACCATATTTTTGGCGGAGCGATGTTTTTCCTGACGGACCGTTGTTTTTCTTTCTCCTTGCCAGGTGTGCTTTTGGGGCTTCTGTCGGGCTAAGGACCGTCGTTCCGTTTCTGCTTCAAAATGAGTAAGCCTTCTTCTCCGAAGGCTTCTCATACTGACCTTGCCTCTAATGTTCCCATAGTCCGCTTCCCGCATAAGAGGTTTTTTATGGGAAGGCGGTTTCCGCATCCCGGCCTGAGTCCGGACTATGTCCCTGAGACATCTGATCCCGAATCAAACACGGAGGTCGAGTTGCGGCCTATCCTTGAGGATGAGATGGCCTTTCTTCGTGACGCTGTGTTCCCATTTGAGACCAATAGTAAGAAATCGTTGAACTTGAAATGATAAGCTGGCTGGGTTGTTTAGCATGGGAAAATAATTTTTCCCATTCACCATGCCATACCGTTATGGTGGCAGCTCCGTTACTCCTCTTCCGGATGGAATGTCGGTGGTATACATTCATCAGATCAAGGCAGGGCTCTGATTCCCTTACTGCACCAACCTTCGGGAGCTCTGCCAGTATAATCGTATTTCTCCTCTCGAGCTTGCCCCTTCTGCCATTCGTGCCTGGGTTGGATTTAGGGTGTTGTGCCATCGCCAACATTGGGCTTACTCTTTTCTTCTTTTTCGATGCTTCTACCGCATCAAGCACGGTGTTGAGTCAAGGTTTTATTCTCTAGTGACCCGATTCCCCCTATTGTCCCAAAAGGGGTTTTCGACGTTGGGAACTGCTAAGTGGAATAACAAGCTTCGGTTTGTTCTTGCCTTTGAAGGCAGTAGTGGCCATTGGGAGAAATACTAAGGTCTGGACGTTTCTTGGTCCTTGGATACCCCGATGTTGACGGATGTGCATCCCGACTTTTCCGAACTTTCCACTTCCGATAGGTAGACCCTGAAGCTGATATATATTGAGAGCACGACGGCCTCCTTCGGGTCCGTACATCGCATTTCTGAAGAGGAGCTGTCTTCCACGAGGATTCGAACGGCGCCCTGCGTTTTACCCTTTGTATGCAAGTCTTTGATTCTTTGATTCTTTGATACTTGTAACTTTCTTGCTATGTCTTGTATGTTGGTTTCAATATCGGCCTTCCCTGTTTCAGGAGGATGATGATGCTGGTGAGGATGCCCCTTCCGAGAGGGAGAATTCGATCATTTCTCCTATTCCTTTGCCTGTGGCTGAGACTCCTGCTACCATTTCACTGTCGTCTGGGGCTGTGAAACCTTCCTCTGATATTGTGTTTGTTATGTTTTCTTTTATTTTCTCCTTATTTTTCTTATGTTGTATTCACCCATGTTTCTTTGATTTTCAGGAAGCTCCCTCTCTATCTCTGCCGTGCAGAACTTGGCTAAGATCAAGTCGAAGAGGTCTAGCTTGTAGGAAGAGACCCCTGTTTCTAAGGCTCAAAAGATAGACTCATTCTTTTCTCCCTCCAGGTCCTCCTCGCCCCATAAAGAGAGAGAGGTCACTGTTGAGGATGTCGCTGACGGTTCTCACATTGCCCCGGAGAATAAGGAGGCTTCAGATGATGCTGATGAGTCATCTTCTCCTCACCCCATCTCCCCCCCGAGGGGTGAGTCCTTTGATGATAGACCTCCCGTGCCAGGTATATGGCGACTTTTTTTTCTTGCATATGTGTGTTTTTCTTGCCCTTGTCGCGTCTTATATTTATTTTTCAGGTAGGATCGAGTTGTCTTTAATCTTTCCCAATAATCTTATCCGTCCCGTCGATGGTGATGTTAGGGGTAATTCTTGGTTGCCCTTCCAAAATGCTGATCGGAAACTTTATGACCTAAGTGCCTCCCTTTCCATTCCAGAAGTTGCTATTCCCATGATGAACTCCATTATAGCTCCAGCCGATCGATCTCTTCCTCCCACCGACCTTGAGGAGATTCATCATTGTGTGAAGGGCGCCTTGTCCCAACTTACTCCCGTGAGTGCGTACATTATGTTTTACCTTGTTTTGTTCGATCTTCTTTTTCATCTTGACTCTCGTTTCCTTTGTAGGGCATATCTTTTGTTGTTAAACTCGGCTCCCACCTGGTTAACGTTGGTCGTTAACAGGATATGCTTCGGGAGATGGTTGTGACGCTCGAGTCTATACAGAAGTTTCTTGAGTCTACTCAGAAAATCACCGAAGAGCGGCTGCGCTAGGAGAATGAGGAGCTCAGGGTGTCGGAGGTTACCTTGGCTAGCCGTTTGACTGTTCTTCAGCAAGAACTTGATGATGTTCGTGCCGACCGAGCGGAGGAGGCTTTAATTGCGGAGTTGAAGATTAAGAGTGCTCTTCGGGATGCCCGGGAGGAGAGTAGGTTGTCTGGCCTGAAGGAAGGTGAGGCTCCTGGAGTTGAGAAAGGCAAAGTTGTTGGAGTCCGGGAGTTTCTAGCTTGCGAACAGTTTTCTACTCATGCTGAGAAGAACTGCAGGGCATTATGAACACCTTTGGTGTGAACATGGTTAAGAAGATGCATTCTCTTTGTCCCTCCTTCCATTTTGACCAGCTTGGGGAATATACTATGTTTGCTATGGCTATCGTTGCCCAAATTGCCAGGCGGGCGGAGCGAGCGAAGATTGCAGCTGGGCGAGTTGTTGCTGATTGTTCTTCCAAGACTAAGACTGTGGTTTCTTCTCGAGCTGCTAAGGTTACATTCCCTTCACGATTTCCTGTTGGAGAGGATGACCCCCCCCCCCCCCCTTGTGAAGGACGGTTGAGCTTATACACCCGGTCGGTGTTTTTATGATTGTTGCATTTGTGTTTTCCTCCTGCTTGTTTGGGAGAGGATTTTGTTTCTTGGATAGATACTCTGATTTGCTTTCCATTGTTGTAGTACTTCTTTCTATATTGTGTTTGTATGACTTGATGTGCTTTTAGCACGCCGTTTATTATGATGTTCTATTCAGATGGCCTATATTTTCAGGACTTACATTCCTTTTATTTTTTGTTGTAATGGTTGTCCTTATAGATCTTTCCCTTTACATATGTAAAGGTTGTTGATCGCTTTATCATATTTCAGGGTTGTCATTTTGGATCTTAACATTTTCGGTTGTAAGGGTGGCCCTGTGGGTCCTATTTCCATTTTCGGTTGGAATTGTTTTCCTTATAGATCTTCCCCTATCCATATGTAAAGGTTGTTGATTGCTTTATCATATGTTAGAGTTGTCTTTTTGGATCTTCCCATTTTCGGTTGTAATGGTGGCCCTTCGGGTCTTATGTCCCTTGTCGGTTGGAATGGTTGTCCTTATAGATCTTCCCCTATCCATATGTAAAGGTTGTTGATCACTTTATCATATGTTAGGGTTGTCTTTTTGGATCTTCCCATTTTCGGTTTGTAAGGGTGGCCCGTCGGGTCTTATGTCCCTTTTCGGTTGGAATGGTTGTCTTTATAGATCTTCCTCTGTCCATATGTAAAGGTTGTTGATCATTTTATCATATTTCAGGGTTGTCTTTTTGGATCTTCGCATTTTCAGTTTGTAAGGTTGCCCGTCGGGTCTTATGTCTCTTTTCGGTTGGAAAGGTTGTCCTTATAGATCTTCCCATGTCCATATGTAAAGGTTGTTGATCGATTTATCATATGTCAGGGTTGTCTTTTTGGATCTTCCCATTTTCGATTTGTAAGGGTGGCCCGTCGCGTCTTATGTCCCTTTTCGATTGGAATGGTTTTCCTTATAGATCTTCCCCCGTCAATATGTAAAGGTTGTTGATCGCTTTATCATATGTTAGGGTTGTCTTTTTGGATCTTCCCATTTTCGGTTGTAAGGGTGGCCCTTCGGGTCTTATGTCCCTTTTCGGTTGGAATGGTTGTCCTTATAGATCTTCCCATGTCCATATGTAAAGTTTGTTGATCGCTTTATCATATGCCAGGGTTTTCTTTTTGGATCTTCCCATTTTCGATTTGTAAGGGTGGCCCGTCGGGTCTTATGTCCCTTTTCGGTTCTGGCAAAATCCTGGAAAAACATCTCATTCATTGAGTTCCATTGTCGCTTCATACATAAGGAAAGTCTAAATGGAGTCCGTGGATCTCCTTCAAGTACTCTAATACATAAACATAAAAAAAAAAAAAAAAGGTTTATATATTCTCCACTCTAATTGGGGGCAAACTCCAGCTCTTCTGATACAACCTCCTCCTCCAGGCGTCCAGCGTGGATTTCCTCTTCGACCTCTAGCCTGAGGGCTAAGCATTTGTTAGTATTATGTCCCTAGGTCTTGTGGTATACACAATCCCTCCACTTCTGTTCCAATGAAGGCCATCGATGATTCCATGGGAGGTGGGATCCGGTCACAGAGGACTGTGTTGTATAGTTATTCTATCTAGCTCCTTAGAGGTGTGAAGTGCACTATCCGCCCGTCACTGAGTCTGTAGTATCTCCTTTCTTCCTCTTCCTCTGTCTGTATGGCTTGCCACAGTTTATGGTTGAATTCTTCGACTGAAGATATGGCGGCGATGCCCCCTTCTCCTCCGAAGTATTCCTCGGCGTCCCTCCTTAGGTTCCTGAAGAAGGCCTTAACGAATTCATTCCTGGTTGTTTTGAGTTCTGCCGCCACCAACGCTAGCCTCACGAAATAGCTTTTTATCAGCTCATCTCCCTTTTGTTGGATACCATCCAAGCCTGCACGGTTCTTCCTTCTTTCTCTTCTTCTTTTCTTTCTTTCTTCCTTTGCATTCTCTTCGACCTTTTCCACGTCCTGCTCGTGGGACTCCTGCCTTTTCCTCTTCTTGAAAACTTCCATTGTCACATTTAGGAGGTGAGTTACTGCTTCTTTCATCACATCCATCATGTTCCTCCATCCTTGCTTGACCCTTCCCTTCATATTTCTTCTTGGGGCTACTATATAGGCGATTGGTAGTCCATGTTGTACCCTTCTCCTCATAGCATTCAGGTAGCATTTCCTCGACGCTGCTTGGTCCCCCAGTACCTCTCCAATGCCATTTGGTGTCGGGAACTTCATCTTTTGGTGGACCGTTGATGGGACTATGCGGTTTGGGTTGATGGTCGTGCGGCCCAATATTCCATTGTATGCCCCTAACTCTTCAACCACCACAAAGGTTATTTTCAAGTGGACTTGTGTCCAACCTTCGCCCAAGGTTACTGGAAGGGTTATGATCCCCAGAGGGAATGTTGTTGCTCCTGCGAAGCTCACCAATGGGAAGTTAACGGGCTTGAGATCCCGCTATGTCCTTCCTAATGCTCTAACCACGTTGATGTGAAGGATGTCTAGGGAGCTGCCCCGTCCACTAACATTATTCTTACGTTGCAGCCGGCAATATCCATCGTGATTACCAAAGCATCATCATGTGGATATACCACATATTCTAAGTCTTCATCTCATAATGTTATCTTCATGTTCTTAACTGGCCTTTGGCGTTTCCCGAACAATGGCATTTCATTGACCTGGGTCACATATACCTCTCTTGAGTTGGAGGCTTCTCCCCCGCTGCTAGGCCACCATGGATGACGTTGATGGTCAATTTTCTGTTTTGTAGGGGAGGAAAGTCCTCCATTTTTTCTTTTCATTTTCCTTTGCCGGTGTACTTTGGTTGAGGGCTCCTATCTCTTTTTCTCTCATCCTTCACAAAGTTTTTCAGCATGCCTTATTGGATGAGGTTTTCAATGTCACGTTGGAGGTGGAAGCAGTTATCTGTGTGATGTCCATCGGCATTGTTGTATTCACACCACTGTTCTATGTTATTTCCCATCATTCCCCTTCTTTTCTCCGTTGGCGGAGTCCATAGGTTGAGCCTCTTCATCTTTTGCTAGAATACTGAGGTTTCCCTTGTCAGAGGGGTAAAGACGATGTTGTGAATGCCTTGATTGGCTCTTGCTCCTCCATGGGGCGTCCACGCCTGTCTTCTCGAGGCCTGTTGTTGATGCTTTAGCTGTTGGGGTTTTCCTTTTGATGGTTTGTTCTCATTTGCCTGTGCTTCATAGCCTTTCTTTCGATTTGAGTGTGCGCGCTCCAAACCGATATAAGTTTTTACTCTCTCCGCCATCTCTTCCAGTGAGGTGATTGGCATTACCTTCGCGTTGTCCGCCAGAGGTGCCCCCCGACGTCCCGGATTTCTTATGAAGGCCCGAACTATCTCCCATTCAGATAGCACTGCTGCTATGTCGAAGATATTCTGGTTGAACCTCGTGAAGTAGTTTGCCAAGCTTTCGTCGTACCCTTGCTTTACATCATCCAGCGCGGAGTCTCCCTTCAGGAGCTGCCTTTCCCCTAAGTACTGCTGGATAAACTTGTCCTTCAAGTCTGCCCATGAGGTGATCGATGCCTGGGGCAGACTAAAGAACCAGTACGAAGCATTTCCTGCCAGAGTTGAGGCGAATAGAACTGCATAGTGGTCCTCCACCGCCGTTCTTCCCAAGAGTGATGATTTGTGCTTCTGGATATGTTGTATTGGGTCTCCTTTTCCGACATAGTCCGGTATCTGACGAGCCGTGACGTTCGGTGGAACCATTACATTGATCAGCTCCTGAGTAAAACGGTGCGAGTCCCTGTCTCTTAGTTTGTGCATTGAGCTTCCCTTCGAATCCTTGATCTTCTTAGCTATTAGCTCCTCAATTTCCTCATTTGTGAGGGCTATTCCTGCTATGTTATGCTACCTTGCATTTTGAGGACCGATACTTTGTTGGTTGTTTTGGGGCTCAACATGTCCTTGTCCGTTTTGAGGTCCAACATACCCTTGGCCATTTTGGGGTCCAGCATACCCTTGGTTATTCTGGCGTGCAGCATACCCTTGGTAATTCTGGGGTCCAGCATATCCTTGACCGTTTTCTGCCTGGTAATTTGGGTTCCTTGGTTGGTAATATCCCCTTCCCTGGGGTTGCTGGTTCAAGGAGTTGGAGTATGCCCGCTGGTGTCCTCCCATCGACCTTGGAGGTGATGTTTGGTACCTTGTTATTTCCTACCTTAAGTGTGTCCTTAGAAGCTCCTTTCTTTCTAGCATTTCCTCTAATGCCGCCATTAATTCAGAAGTGATGTTGTATGTTCTTCCTTGTTGGGGTGGCTGGGGTTAGGGTTGGTTCGCCGTTGCTTCCGGGCGGGCATTGGTTGAGGAGGTTTGTTCTTCAGGAGGTGGGTGTTCCTCGTTTCTAACACCTTCCCGTTCTCTATCGATGGTTCATGTTGGCTTACCACTGGAACTTTCCTATTCCCCCATGCGGGTGCTTGGTTGTTTTCTCCTGTGGGTAGCTGTCTGCTGGTCCCCCAACTTGCCTTCTTGTAGTTGCCATCGATCGCAAGTAGTAGCAACATTCTTCTTGTTCGAGTCCAGTAGACGGCGCCAGTATTTGCACACGAGTCTTCTCAGTGGGCTTCTCCTTCTCGATCTTCTCCTTGATGGGCTTCTTCTTCCCGATCTTCTCCTTGATGGGCTTCTTCTTCCCGGATTCCCTTCTCCTTTCCTCGCTTACCTGCAAAGGGCACCAGGGGGTCCCGGTAAGCCCACTCTGAAGCTTAAGTCAGTGAGAGCTTCTAGAGAGAGAGAGTGAGCATAGAGAGAGAGTGAGCTTAGAGAGAGAGTGATTACCTTCAAATGAGGGGATGAGCTCTCTATTTATAGAGTTTCTATCGGACCGCCCCGGTTCTAGTGGTTCTCTGGTCCGGTTGTGGCAGGTTCGTAACATGAGTTGGCCTTGACCGTAAATAAGGTGCCTTTGACCACGGTTCGAACGTAGGTAAGTTTATCATAGCTAAGTATCGGTATGAAGCCTCTAAAGGCGAGCCCCGGGCGAAATATTGTCCGGGGTGGGGGTTCGGGCGAGGGGGACTCGTCCGGACGGATGGGGGTGCCCGGAGGGGTACCCCCAAGGTCCTGCTCGGGTTACCCGAGCAAGGGGAACCTTGCTCGGGTAACCAAAGCAAGGGTCCCTTTCTTGGGTTTCCCCCGGGTAGGCTTTCCACTCGGGGTCGTCTCGAGTGGATTTCGCTACTCGGGGTGCTTTCTGGGCTTACGCGATGGGCCTCGGGTGTCCGTGTTCTCAGTTTCGAATTATATTCGGTTATGGCCCATTTATCGGGTCCAATTAGTGGTAGCTTGGGCATATATCCAACATTAGCCACTCCATTGCCCTGTTGGGGCGGTTCAAGTCTTACTTCTTCACCCACTTGTTGAGAGCTTGTGGGGTCTAAACGAGGCATACTCGTTTCTTCAACCACAGCACACAGTCCTCTGGGCTTATTCTTCAACAGGGCCAGGACTTCTTGATCGCGTTCCCACATAGGACGCCAAATGTTGGTTCAAGTTTGTCCAGCATGTCTTCGAGAGTGAAATTTTAGACTCGCCTTTGGTTACTCTAGGTATCTTTCGTGACCTTCAATGGACACTTACCTTCCTTCGTGAGTCTTTAAACTTGGGGGGGGGGGGGGGGGGACCTGAAAAGGGGGTGGGGATTTGTCATTGATTTCACTCTGAAGCTTAAGCCAGTATATGGAATATATGAGAGATAATGTAATGTATGGAAAATACATATGGTATATATAGGCTACGAATTACCGACTTTAAGTGGCGGTTTGACCCCTTGGAAGGAGTTTCCTCTAGTGGCGGTTGGAGTAAGTGACAAGCATGTCGCCACCTTATTGTTCCTTAGAAGGAAGGGTTTCTGAGAGTTGGTACAAGCTGCTTTCCACCTCACCATTCCTTAGAGCGGAAGGTTTCCTCTTGAGGTGGTGAAAAGTAAGTCGTCACTTCTTCATTCCTTATGAGGAATGGTTCCTCCAAGCTGGTGACGAGCAGGTCGCCACCTCATCGTTCCTTAGGATGAAAGGTTCCTCCAAGTTGGTGAAAAGAAGCTCGCCACCTCATCGCTCCTTAAAAGGAAGGGTGTTTTTTTTCTAGAGAACAGGGTGTCACCTCCCTGCATTCCTTAAGAGGAATGATTTTAATGAGGGGTGTCATTCTCTTGTGGTCGTCGACTTTCTTGGCGTTGACCCTTAGAAAGGCGTGTCGACCTTTTATCTTCGTCTTCTTATTTTGGACCTAAAAGGCCGCCGACCTTTTTGGGGTCTCGACTTCTAGGGTCCCGACCCACCAATCGTTGACTTCAAGTTCCCGTTGAACTATGATCTAACACTAGTCACATTTTTTTTAATCTTTCAATGACATGGTTTATCTAGTCCAGCCCGATTTTATCTCATCAAATCTGGTTCAGTGTGCGTTATGATATTTTGCTAGAACCGAAACGCTAATGTGACCAGTTCATAGTCCGATCAGGTTTGGTTTTGAAATCATTGCAAACAAATACTAAAAAAATTATGGAAGCATTTACAAGAAATGTGTCATAGGAAACGAGAACAAAAATCAGGGGAATAGGCATCGTTGCTAGAGATGAAAACTGTCGAATTATAAGGGGCTTAAATTGCCACTCTTTACGCTAAGGTACTCATATCTTGGAAATGTTCACGGTCCATGAAACTCCCCAACTCGCTTTGCAATGGTTGGAGCCGTATTATCTTTGAATAAGAATCGAAAGAGGCTATTGAAGCCGTAACAATAGTGGATCGACCATGTGATTGGCGTATCAAACACTTCTTGGAAAAGATATACAAAATGACGAATGATTTTTCGACTGTTCGATGAAATGTTATCTCTAGGAAAGTAACTAAAGTTGCAAATTCGATTGCTAATTGATATCCAAGTTAGAAATACATGGTATTTCGATAATTGGATCTCGAACCTCCGCTCTTTTTTTCTTTAATTCAAAATAATTGTCTTTATAATCTGTCGTGAACATCATTACTTGATTATGAATATAATTCCGAGTTGACAAAAAAATTACAATTAATAAAAACAAGGTAGAATTGAGCAACCGTACAGGCATCTTCGACACATTGCATACGGCTCCAAAATCAAATTCACTTTGACCTGACCTTCTAGTGAAGAAAGATAAAATAATATAGATTAGATATAGGTTTTAGTTTCTCAGATATGGGTCGGCAAATGATCCAGTTACCATCCTTGCTTTCAGTACAGTTACAAAATACTATGATGGCCCCGTTGCTTTTTATATATTATCTCATTGTGATTCAGCAATCCCAGAGTTTCTTTTTTTCGTACTCTTTCATTTTATAGGGGGGGAGCAGAAAGATGGATATTCCTTGCTCATTATCAGACAATCACTTATTCAAAACCTCGTGCGGGGCTAATCGTTTTCATTTCGCATCTCATGAAAAACTATTTTCGCTCCGCTTAGCCTTATCCCCCTCTAGGGGTATTTTATTGATAGGTTCTATATGAACTGGAAGATCCTATTGTTGGACTTGGCTATGATTTAGCCTTGATGGGCTTCACGAGATTTGGCCCAAGTAGCCAAGTATAGGTGTGAATGTCAATATTAATTTGCTATGCAGTGTAGTTGTACCATACCGGCCAGGATTTGATTTTTGGCTACTTTATATAGTGCTAAACTTTACATACTAGTAACTACTTACTAGATGGAAGACTCTCTCCACGCGCGCAGGGGGGTGTGTAGTCGAGTGGATCGAATACCCACCCCGGTAAGCTTGGCTTGTGTGCGTGCCCGCGACGTGCGTACACGAATGTCGGTCCGAAAAGCTAGCCTTGCGCGAGTCCGGTTTTGCTAAACCGAACCGTGGTCTGTCCAGATACATTGAATCCGAAAATTTATTTTTGGTAACAGTTAATTATGGACATAATATATTTCGAGATTAATATGATGTAATTAATGCGTCCAATTTTGGATATAATAAATGTAAAAAATATTCTAATGGAATCTCGAAATTAATGCAGCCTTGAGCCATCTGCACTATAAATAGAGACCCTTCCCCCCACATTCAACACACCAATCCGAAAAATCCCTCTCATATTACTACTGCTCTCTCTTCTTCTTTACTTCCTGCAATCTGCGAGTCGGCTGTCAGGTGGTTCATATTGGTGTATTGTTCTAATCTGTTTGATTAATTATTATTCGTTTATTCTGCCGTCGTCGTCGGCATCTCTTTTAAAAATCCTGTTGTTTTCAGGTATTGAGTTCGGTTCGGTCAAGCGTGTTTCGTGCATAACATGATTTGACAACACTGTTGAATCCTGAGAGGTGATCGTCCCCTGTTTAAACTCCTTTGCATAACCCGAGGGTGGAGTGGGGCGAAAATGCCTTAAGGAGATCGTGATCAGCACGGGCCTTAGTATTAAAATTACGTTTTCGTCTTTCTCGATTTTACGTGTAATTTCAGAGTTGTTATTATCTTGCATGATAATTCGGTATAGTTATGTAAGAACTCGAAATTTGACTATTTACATTTTAGCCCCTGAAGTTTCAAATATTGCAAATTGATCCCTCAACTTTTGTGTTTTGTAGTTTTGACCCTGATATTTGCCAACACCTATTTGGTCAAAAGTCGCCTATGACCATCAAATGAAAAGTGAATAACCCGTCCTCCTCTCTTTGAATTAAGGCGGCTTCTGGTTTTGTCGGTGCTTGAAACTCTTGTACTATTTTCTACACAAAATAAGTCTATGCATGTATGTAGTGTTATCAGAATCGGACCGGACCAATTGTCCGACCGTATCAGACCGAGAATTGGTGCCCTAGCCGGTCTGATTCGCTCAAAAGGCCGGGAAGGAAGCGAACCTGGTTCGCTAACTAGTTTTTTTTTTTTTTATAGAACTTAGTGGTTCTGAGCGGACCGGGCGGTTCATCGGTCTTTCGAATTCTCAAATCCAGATTGGTAAAAATCCAAATTCGATCCAATTCGTAAATTCCCAGCTAGTTGGAGCAGAAAATCAAACCCAGGCGGGATCAAGGTACTGCGGGGAGGAGAACTAATCTAGAGAAAGTTATCAAAGCCCGATCAGTTCCTCAAGCGTCTATTCAGATAAGAGATTGAGGAAACGGTGAAGGATTCGTTCCTCATGCGACTGGCGGTGGGGGCGACAGGTGGTGGATCAGCGGTGGTTCAGTGGGGGCATGTGGAATTGTAAGGGTAACAGTAGGGGAGGCAGAGAGAGTAGGGGAAGCACAGAGGGGAGGTGAACCGTGGAAGGAGAGGTAACGGCATAGGAGGGAAATTCTACAGCTAGTGATGTAGGTGGAATGGAGGGATTTAAGGTTAGGCCAATGTTTTTGTGTTGATTTGAGCTATCAACTCTAGAAAAATATATCGTATATTGTGTGCATTAAAAGCGGTCGGACCAAGTTCTAATCGGGTCGCACTGAACGAACTGAAAACCAGACACCAATCTAGTTCGGTTTCCGACCCAATTCTGATAACATTGCATGTATTACACTTTATTGCATGTATTGCACTTTAGTGGTTTTCACTTTTCCTTTTCCATTTATCTTTCTGCCATATCAATTAATGTTATAGAAAGTATCATCTTCCAACAACTCATAATCCTGATAAAAGTATGATTTAATAATAATAATACTATAAAATGCAAATAAGCTTTTTTCCGTAGCAATTAACTATAATGAAGAATTCCAATAATTTTATCTACGTCATTTTCTTATCTTGTGGAAACTTTTCTTTTTCCCGTAATATGAATTCCTATCCATCCAAGTTATTGACAACACGGATTGACTTTATAAAAGCTGATGTATTCGATTTAACCAATATTTATATAAAGTAAACTTTCAGATCTAGTAGATTTAAAAGTTTATAGAATATATCTTGTCTGGATCTGTAAATCGGAGCTAGAATTTCACATTTGGAGTTCTTCCATGGAAATTGTTGATTGTTTAGATCACTCAAATTTTGGTGGAAACTGCATCTTCCTCGAGATTACATGGTTGCTGGTGAAGATGTTCAAGGACTGACATATCAATTTATTGGAGCATCGTGAACGTTAACAATCCATCAAACACCATAGTCAAAATGTGCCTCGAAAATATTGTAAATTTGTCTAATATAATACAATTATATATGCCAACTGAGTTGTTATTCAATCTAAAAAAATATATATCCAGTGAATTGAGTGTTGTTACCTTCACCTTTTTAACTTCTGTTTTATTTTTAATTGTAATTCTAATTTACATATATATTTAAACAAAGACAAAAAAAGAAAATTTAAGGGTTGGTCCTCCCTCACACCGTGTGAACCGTAGAGCACTAACTACTGAGTGCTGATTACTCTCTTTGGATATAAATGCAGAGGGTATAAAGCCCTATATGGTGAAGGATTCATTCATTCATACATAGGTATATTTATATATAGATAGATGATGATTGATACTGAATGGAAAACTAGAATATCGGTTGTGAAGCTTTGTTATCGGGGTACAACTTTATAATTATTTATTTATGACTAGTATGTTATCACTTACGGAGTAATTAAACTAGGCTTAAACGTAAACATTTGTTGGAAAAAAAAAAACTTGTAAAAAAGAAAGTTTGAGATTTTTCTTAAGATTTATTTTTTATGTTTGAATGAGCTCAGGTGTGATGAGCTTGATCTGAAATTGAGAGGACATACTATTTATTTATTGGTAATGTGAAATCCTTTCTAGGTTAAAACTTTTTGGTTGGAGAGTAGTATTCTATCCCATCTTTAAGAGACTTTTACATTGCATGACTTTAAATGCTTATATTTTAATTTTCTAGGGCTGTGATGGAGCCGCGAAGCTAATCTCGATCTGGGGACTATTGAATTGAATGCTTATCTGTGGGTTTCGCTTATGACTGAATTTGTATATAATTTTCTCAAACGGTAACCATATATAACAAGTAAAATGTGTGTTATCACTTACTTCATCACCAATATTCACATTTTCCAAACTTACATTTTCACACTTCGTTTAATTTAAGTTACTAATATAGAAGAATATGATGTATTTAACACCAACAGTTGCTTCACTTTTAACGCATCTTTCTAAACATTTTATCATTTAATTTTTACCATTCATCCAAAATAAATGGCACCGCCATAATCATATGTCTTTAGCCGTCATTATTTTCACAATTGCACATTACGATGATGCGCATCAAAACTGACACGAATATGTTATTTATTTTACATTAATTATCAACAATTTTACGAGTTGTTTTGCTAAGTAGGCATATTTTTAATTGTAGTTACGAAAATAAGCATGTAAAGTTAGAATTTCCAACTTTAAGCAAATCCTCGGATGGGAGTCGAGGATTTGACCAAAAGCTTTGGTCAAATCCTCGACTCCATCCGAGGATTTGACCAAAGCTTTTGGTCAAAACCTGGACTCCTATCCGAGGATTTGACCGTAGCTTTGGTCAAATCCTCATTTTTTTTTAATAAAATAACTGGAAAAAAAAAGTTCCAATATTTTCAATATTAAAAAGAAATCATTGAGATGAAATGCATATTATTTAGTGTTAACTTGATGATTGGTTTGCTTAATTGCGATGAAATGCATATTATTTAGATAATTATAATTATTAGTTGATAGATTGAGATGGATGTAGATAATGTAGTGATTAATTATGATTAATTGTTGATCAATTTGCATAATTGCGATGAAATGCACCTTATTTAGATAATTATTAGTTGATAGATTGAGATAAATGTAGATCGATTTGCATAATTATTAGTTGATATTTAAATGTTGGAATGATTTCTTTTTAATGTTGAAAATATTGAACTTTTTTTTTTTTTTTAATTTCAGTTATTTTATTTAAAAAAATTGAGGAATTGACCAAACTACGGTCAAATCCTCGGATGGGAGTCGAGGATTTGACCAAAGCGTTTGGTCAAATCCTCGACTCCCATCCGAGGATTTGACCAGAGTTTTTGGTCAAATCCTCGACTCCTATCCGAGGATTTGCTTAAAGTTGGAATTTTCAACTTTACATGTTTATTTTCGTAATTATAATTAAAAATATGCCTAATTAGCAAAACAACTCCAATTTTACCATTTTTTTATTTCCATATATCCTCAGTAAAAAGAATGAGTCTCATTTAAGCTAGCGACCATACATGGTGTGTCGCGTAATTTAGTCACAGGTAAGTGCTGATTTTATTTTTTAAATAATGGGAATTAATTAAGCTGGTTCGTAAGTACGTTGTAGTAGCTATCACTCATTTATTATAAATCTTACTACGTGTATAGCATGCAAGAGAATAGAGAAACCGCCGTCTACAAATGAAAGTGACCTAACAATGAATCACTGCGCCCCTAAATAATGGACCGCCTTCATGACTTATAGGTTATTATAGCTACGTCAAGCCAATAACCCCACAAACAACTAAGTGGTAAATGGAAGTCAGTATTCAATCAAATTGAAGCCTAAAAATATAATTGATCTAAACTTTAAACTCTAATTATTCAGTGAAGCTACATATTAAACTAAACCAGTGTAAAAAAAATCCCAAAAATCCACTTTACAAGATAAAAGTATTATATCTAATCTAAAACTCAAAAACCTAATGAAAAATAGACACAAAGCTAGCATGTATATGGCAAAAGAAATCACATGACTTGTTGATGTGGGCAAAGTCTTGGATTTGGGCGTGCGAGTACAGTTTTCAATGTGCAAACGACAATATGAGCAAGACCTATAGTACTATGGTGTTTGACGTTTTTTGCCAATTCGTTGATGGAAATGGAAGCAGGGCTTTCTATGTTTCAATCGGATACCAATTGCTTAGATGCGTTTGAAAGTCTCGAGATGACTTGCTTGCAGAAAAAATGCTTCCGGTACTGGCAGGGGCAATTACCATGTTATTAACCGATCGAAACTTTAATACAACCTTTTCTGATCCCGCAGGAGGGGGAGACCCCATATTATACCAGCATCTCTTTCGGTTCTTCGGTCATCCAGAGGTGTATATTCCCATTCTGCCTGGATCCGGTTGATTCCGGCGATTCTGTTGATGAAGCAGTCGACCGAGCAGTAGATCCTGTCGATTCAGCAGAAGTCGATCTAGAACCAGCTTCCCCACCACTACCTCCACCAGCAGCATAACGCCTAGTAAGACGGGGAAGGAGTGTTATGAAAGGGAGAAAGAGATGGTTTCAGGCTGCTGACTAGCTGGGAGCTGAACGAGGAGACAAAGACGGATGTTTGCTGTTGCTGGATAACAAGCAGAAGGAGACCTGGGAGTGGAATCAACAGCTATAGATGAATAGGCAGGGAGGTATGAGGACAACAAAAATGCCGTCCCCGTCTCACCGAACGAAACCCTGTAATATATATACACTATCATGATGATCATTAAACAACCTGTGGTGGCAGCATCCACCCCAAAAAAAATGAAAGTGCCGCTGTCTTCATTGAGAAATGGCTGGATAAATATTTAATATACTCGTTTGAGAGGGGACTGTTGTAGAGGGTCTAATTTGATCAGGCTAGCAGACAACCGGAAAGTTATTCCCTTGAGAAAACCAACTTCCAAGAGCCAAATTCCTTCGTCTAGATGGTCAAATTTGCAGTTTTATATTTCTTTCGGTCTTTTTTATAATTTGTCAGTTTTGTTTGGTGCTTTATTGCTAATTTCGGATTTTGTCCTAGGGTTAGGGTTTTAGATTTTTCTATTTGAACTTTGTTAGCCGTCATTTACATTCAGTTTATTGATATATGAAAAAAATCGAGGTTTTCCTCAACCCTGCGTCAAATTTTCGGTATTCTTCTGAATCAACGAATTCTTGCGCCTCTATCCAACGAATTCTCGGCATTCCCTTTCGAATCAACGAGTTTTTGTTCCATCTATCCCCTTCACGCTGCATCAGATTGGTATCAGAGTCGAAGATTCTGCACGATGTCGTTCCTTGATTGGCTGACACCGGATCATACCAGAACTGCTGTTGTTCTTGATAATCCAATTTATGATGAGTACGTTGAAGATGAAGAGGTCACAACGATGTTCCACCATCACTCCACCTTCCATGATCCTGGATTTATCCTTTCCCTGACCGCCAGGAGCGAGTTCGAAGGCCTCTTGACCTCCGATTTCGGGTACAAGCCACAAGGGAAATCGACCCCAACATCGGCACCAAGACCACACTCGAACACCTCTTCACGTGAAATTTTTTATGATTTTGTGGCTGAGTGAGTTCTTCTTCCTGCTTCCTATTACTGGCCATCGTTGCGCAAGATACGAGGTCGAATCTTCTCTTCCCCGGAGAGAATGATGTGGACAAAGTATCGGATTTGGGCGTGCGAGTACACTTTTACATGGGCAAACGACAATATGAGCAAGACTCATAGTAAACTATGATGTTTGACGTTTTTTGGCCAAATTCCTTCTTCTAGATGGTCAAATTTGAAGTTTTATGTTTCTTTCGGTCTTTTTTATAATTTGTCAGTTTTGATTGGTGCTTTATTGCTAATTTCGGATTTTATCCTAGGGTTAGGGTTTTAGATTTTTCTATTTAAACTTTGTTAGCCGTCATTTACATTCAGTTTATTGATATATGAAAAAAATCGAGGATTTCCTCAACCCTGCGTCAAATTTTCGGTATTCTTCTGAATCAACGAATTCTTGCGCCTCTATCCAACGAATTCTCGGCATTCCCTTTCGAATTAATGAGTTTTTGTTCCATCTATCACCATCACGCTGCATCACTTGTTTAGATATTTTCTTTTACAGTAACTCGATTTGAAGTATACTATTGGAAGATGGGAAACAATAATTTAATATATAATATAAAAATAAAAAAAGAGATAGTACTTCAACTGATGTATAGATTTGCCTCATTTCGCATGGGATCGCATGGTGCATTCGCACATTCTAGCTTTTTCTAAAAAAAGCATACTAGAGATTTGTTACACCGTAATTTTATTTAGGATAATCAAAGTGAAACACAGAATGCGATCTAGGTTAAAAAATTTAGTTCAATATTTTTTTATAAGATTGTTTTCATAATTGCGAGTTGGATAGAGCTTTTCCTTATTAGGTGTCTTTAGTGAAATTTGAACATAGGTCGTGATGTAGGCTAGAAAATCGAGTTGATTTCCTAAGAGCAAAGAACCGAAGGTAATGGTGTGAAGGAAGGAAGAAAAACTTACGAAGCTACACTGTCCAATTGAGTTTTGTCTATCAAATACAACTCATCATTGTTATACTATCTATTCTGAGTAGTTTTTTTTATTATTATCTTAAACCCGATATTATAATATAAAATAAAACTAGACGAATGCTCAGGAATCTAGCAAAATAGCGGGATATTCGGGGCATTTCAATATCCAGTTACATTGGTTTCCACAACGCGGTTAACAACCTTGTATGCAAAATAAATAGAGTTTTTGGGTGCAACATAAACATTAAAGGAAAGTAAAGCAATAAGTGTTCTAATATATTGGGTAACCCCAAACAAGGAATGGTTGTAAGTCGAAGAGGTGGATTCAATATTATTCAGCAATATGGTCGAGTCGGTAATTAGAAGTTTGGACCCCGGTAAGTGTGACCCCGCTAATAGTAATCCAGCTCTACAAGCCAGTCCTTCCGCCAAAAGTGGATCTATTCTGAAAGCCGAAGTAGTGGTAACTGCAAAAATCCTTTCGGGTTCATTATACAAAATGGAAGCTCCATTAATAGTATTTTTGAGGGGTCGTACCGCCGCATCACAAATGATATCGGGCTTGGATTGTAGTGGGGCGTGTCGTGTGCGGGCTATGGGTCTGTCTCTTAGGGGAGGGGGGGCTAGAAGGCCTGGAGCACCAAGTAGCGCAATAAGATTTTCATAAACAATATTAGCAATAAAACCCAAAACAGAAGGAGCATCTGGCTTTTTGGCACGGAAAAATGCAGCGTTCCATTCAAGCCAAATCCCCCACATAATCAAGCATTTTTGTACAAGGAGTTCGCCCATGAGGTAAGGCCGACGGGTGGTACTCTGACTCTCAAATAACCATGCAAATCGTGTTGTGAACGGTGTGCAAGATGGGTGTACTCCTAAATTAGACCCAAACCAGACTCTCTAAGCAAACGGACAAGTCCACATAAGGTGATCAAAGTCTCATTGGTATATGAGCAAAGGTGGTGTTGAGGTCGATTCCACCCGGGACACCTCGAGTTGCTTTTACGGACCTCGATCCTCGAACCCCGAACTGACTCTGGCTCTTACTTCGGTCTTCTATACACCAGGTACTGCAAAACGGGCAGTAACCAGCATAGAGAGGGGGTGGCGCTGGTTCAGCCCTCTCCGATGCTAAAGTCAGGGACTAAAGAGAGAAAGGGTATAGAGAGAGGTCAGAGCACAAATAGCCACTTTGGGAGAATTTCGAGTTAAACTCTCAAATGGGAGGTCTAGGTTCCCTATTTATAGGAAACCCGAGAACCGTACCCGGTTTTATGCGGTTCAACGCCGGTTTACAGGAAAACGCTTACCGACATCGAGGTTGGCTCGCGCTGACTTCTCATACTTAGTAAAAATGGGGGTAAACGCAGTACTAGTCGGCAATCCGGAAGTCCCGGTCCGGGTGCTGCGCGCATCCGAACCGTTTTGACCCGGGTTGACTGCGGTAAAATCCGTTTGTGGTTCTGACGTGTTTGCGAGGTCCGAAATGTAAATACGAACCCGAATTGGACAGATATCCAACACTTGCCTCCGAGTCAAGTAGCGGTTTAAAACCATGCTTGACTTTATTTAAGATAGGATATTCGTCCAATTTAGGTTCGGTACTGACCTCAGGGGTGGCCTGTTTGTCAATCGAATGCGCGGAGCACAAATTCGTCCATCTTTATTTTTTCGATGAACGTGCATAATCTGTTCACGGGGTTAGCGTAACAGATGGTATACATATAACAACGTGCAATTAACAACTTATTCGTAATAACATGCAATAAGCGAAATACTTGTAATAATAAATAATCATGCAACGCGGTGTCATCATGGTACGTGATGTAAACGTGTAACATGATGTTAACATGGAGATGACGACATAGCATATGGATGACGTAATCGCGCAATAAGAAAAATACTTAAAGAAATATAAAATTGGAGAACATGCTTGTCAACATGAAGCATGATGTAAACATAGAAAATGAGGTAAGCATGTAATATGATGTAAACATGCAATATGATGTAAACATGTAATATGATGTAAACATGCAATATGATGTAAACATGCAAGTCATACTTAGATTATAAAAATAATCATGTAGCAATCATAAGTTAGAACCATGCACATATAAAAATAATATCTTACATAATAGCCTATGTGTACGCAACATGCAATAATAATTGTACGTAGCGCGTCATGCAACATTAGGGAGCATGTATGTAATGTAAGCATAGGAGAGATGTAAACATGCTCATACATGATACTAGGGACTTGTGCGAAAATAGATATGAGTTTAGTCCTTAGCACATGGTGTAGACACTATTAGTGAAAATTAGGAGAGAGAGTAGTCATTACTTACATCCTCCCTTGATAGTTTTCCAAGAAGCTCTCATTGCTTGTTGAAGAAGGAGCTCATGGAGGTGTAAATTTGGAGTAGTCACATCATACTTGACATCAATTAAATTCAGCCAAGCTTGAGGTGGAAGTCGACGGCGCGTGGTGGGAAGAACGACGGCGCGTGCAACCAGCGGAGGCGCATGGGGCGGCGCGTGCGGCATTCTTGGGTGACGCGTGGAGCTCCGTTCGACGACGTGTGATAATTCGGACTTGCTTCGTGTTAGTGAGTCCAATTTCGTGCTTGGCTGGACATTTTGTGACTTCGTTTGGCCTTGATTCAATCTTGAAATCACTATGTGCTTAGTCACCTTAACATGCATACAAGGTGTTTGATGAAATGCATTAGAACACTTAGCTCCAAATCGGCCAAAATTTTTCTAAGTGCTGAAAATTTTAGAAAAGTGCAAATGAATCGTTATACTTCCCTTATGCATAGTATTTATTACCGACATGTTGCTCCATGCCATAGCCGTTGTTTTAGTATGCTTAATGTTGACGATCGGTAGTTGTTCGTACATGGTCGTCAATGGTTGTATGTTGGTAGTAGTAAATTAGGCAATGTGTGTTGAGCATCATGTATTGATTGTCGATCGTTGTCTGTAAACATGCTAAAACACTTTAGAAAATATTTCAATAATATCTAGTGCTTTGTTACCATTGATGTCGTCATATAATTCTTGTCGACCGTCGGCATAGAAACACGTAGAAAATATTTCGTAGTAGTTGATGTTTGCCACTTGATGTATGTTATCCGTCATCATGCTAGTATACTTTGGAGAATGCTCTTAGATAGTTGATTCCATGCCGCTTGTTGATTGTTGACATCAACGAAATACTTTGACAATATTTTCTGACGGTTGGTTCCTTGTCACGTATAGTCCCATGTCGTAAGCAAAATACTTAGAAAATATTTCAGCCGTACTTTGCAGCATGCCGACACCTTATCGTACGTAGATATTTGATAGTATGTTGACAGCTTGTTGTATGTCGACAGTAGTAGCATGCTGACACTTAGTAGAAAGCTGACAGCTTGCAATATGTTGACTGTCATCCTGAGCAAATCACTTAAAGAATATTTCGCCCTTGTAATCATGTATGCTGCGAGTATGAATCTTGATGTTGACATGTAAGTCGATGTTTTGAGAGGGTTGCCCCCCTTGCATGATGGTTGTTACTTGTTGTACGAAGACTATTAAGTCATTGCGTACATAGTTATCTCACATGGAGCGTTCATTTCATAGATGTTTACATAAGTGTTTGATGTGTGCTTGTGCACTGATTGGATTGTCGGTTGTATTTTTCAGGATACCACATCACGTTGTCATCTTCTTGTACTTAGCATTTTCACAGCTGTTAATATGAGTAAGTCTTCTATCCCCATTCCGAGAGTGAAACTATGTTCGGATACCGATGATGAGTTTGATGTCGACATAGTCGAGCCGGATGTCAACGTTGTTGAGCCGTTGGGTACTATACCAGGTGTGGAGGCCGAAGTCGTCGTAAAATCTCCCGTTTTCCCTAAAGTCATAAAGGTTAAGGAAACAGGTGTGAGTTACTTCACCAACCAGATTGATGAAGCTATGTTTGACTTATACGCATCTTGTTGCGGACATGATCCAGTGCTGGAAGGTATACTGCCTTATGACGTGTTACCCGGGGTCAAATAGGGGCGAGTCACCGTACCTCCCACTGACTTGACCGCAGTTTAGACTTCACAGATTAGGGAAGGCTTGCACTTTCCTTATTGTCCTGATTTGATAGACCTTTGTCGCTATTGTCGAATCTCGCCCTTGTATATTTCTCCTGCCGGCTTTCGAGTATGGAGTTGCTTCCGGGTGCTATTTCATAGGCAGTCTTGGCACTACTCCACTACCCTTTTCCGCTGTTTCTATCAGATGTTGTGTCTGGACATGACGGGACTATGCGGTATGAAGATGCGTTGGGTCAACTTGCAAGACAGGGGTTTCAAGCAACTTGGGCTTGGGGACGCCGAGTGGGATTATAGACAGCGACTAGCTGCTCCGGCTGATCGCTCGGGTCCTCATTGGCGACATCATTATTTCATCGTGTGCGATGTCGGCACAAATTGGGAAGTTGAGAAAGTTGGAGAGCTGATCCTGCTCCTATCTTCTCCGAGCTTTCTTCAAATGATAAGGAGACTGTGAAGATTATTTATCGATGTCAGCAAGAACGCAGCTACCGTTTTCTACTACGCGCTTTAGAGCAAGAGTTGATTGATGCCGGGATTTTCATACTTTCTTCTGACGGTTTGGTATGTTGATAATCTTTATAACCTGTATCATGTTGCAATGTAGGTCGAACTGATGGAAAAAGCTCGTCCTTGCAGACAACTGATGTTCGCGGTAACCCGCCTGTTGGACGACATGCTCGTACTACTGCCCCCGCTATTCCTGGAGCTTCCGGACATGGTCGCGATAAGGGAATTACAAGTAAGGTACCTTCTTGCATCATCTTTGGACTTGTTAATTTTCCGAGTTTTGTTGTCTTCATGTTGCTTTCAATTTCAGGTCACTCTGTACTCGTGACTGAACGCGTTGTTGCCGCCCCCGTCACTAGCACTCTTCCCAAGAGGTCCGCCACAGGGGCGAGTCCCTCGAGTGATCCCAAGCGCTCTAAACCGAGTGTGACTGTTCAAACTCCTTCTTGTGATAAAGGGAAGAGAGTCGAGAGTCGCACGGTGGCGCCTTCTGCGCTCTGGTCGAGGGACCGGCCCGAGGAGGAGCGTTCCTCTCGTCGAGGTACGTGTTGTTTACTTCGACATGTTTCATTTACTTAGTATTTTTCGCTAACATCTTCTTTGTTTTATGTTGACTTTATTGCAGCACTTCCAGGAATCAAGCGTGATGAATTGATCTTATCCGACGGGATAGATGTATCTGGAGAAGATTGGTCACCTTTCTCCACTGACGGTCTTCACTTTCCGAAGGATTCCTAGCTCAGCACACCGGCAGTCAGGGTGCGAGTGCTTCAAAGGTGCGTTCCTCCTGGCGATCATGACATTAAGCCATCCACTGACGAGGAAGCACAAGCATATGTTGAGAGTAGCTTGGCTGAATTTGCACTGGTAAGCATTGCTTTAACTTCTATGTTCGCATGCTGGAAGCATATGCCTTGCATTGATCGTTTTGTTGTTTGGGTTGTTGTACTTAGGCTATTTCAAGGATGATGAACATGTCATCATTTGTGTTGGAGCTTTTGATTGAGAAGAGGGCTGCTGTCAAGAAGAGCAATGCAGTTACTCGCGAGCTTGCACAGTCCGAGGAGGAGGTACAAAACTTGAACTCCAAGGTTGCTGATTTTGATACACGCATTGCTGCTCGTCGCGTCCATGTTGAGCAACTTGAGGCTGAAATTTCTGCTATCAAGCAACAAATTGCAGAGAGTAGTAACGTCCATGATGTCGCGCTTGCTTCTATACGTGAGGAAGCACATAAAGCAGGAGTTGAGAAGGGACTTGTCGAGTATCCTAGCACCCTTGCCCATGCTGCTGCCGTCCTTGCTACCGCCAAGGCGAAGTCTTCATCTATGATCGATGAGTTTGCCAAAGATTATATTGGCAGAGTACGCACGCTTGCCCCTGGCTTTCCGTTCGATAAGTTAGGTCCTTATTCTTCTTTTGCTGTTAACCATGTTGCGGATTTACAACGTAAGGAAGCTGAAGCGGCTTCTCTCTCCGTGATCTTTGGGTATGGTAATGATGATATTGCACTTGATGTTGACTTCATGAAGATGTTGTCTTAGTCTTTTGGAGATGATGTTATCTCCTGGATAGTATCACTTTGTTTGCTTTCAGCATGTTGAACCCTTTGTGAACGGGTTGGCATTATGTTGAGGCTTTTGTCACCACCTTCTTTTATGTGTTTGCTTGCATGGTATTTCGTCACTTGGACCTGTTTTCAATAATAATAAACACGTGATAACTTGCTAGTAATATTTCATACCTTGAGTTATCTTCATTGTCCGTATGTATTGAACTTGCATGATAAGATTGATCTCCTTGTTATAATGGATAAACATCCAATGTTGCGACTTGCGCATTTCAGGGTGTTATTAGCGCCCCTCTTGAAAAATTTTCCAAGGCATGGCATGATATGTACACTTGGTACTTGTAGCATTATAGATAGTAATGTACTCGGCACGGGCACTTGGCACTTGGCACTCGGCACTGGCACTTGACATGTAGCAGTGTCGTCTTGACGAAGCAAGACTTAAGTTTATACCGTCTCTTAGTTCCACTCTAAGGCGACGTTGTACAAGACTTGACTTGTAAGTTTAATGAGTTTTTCAAACAGGGTGCGCTCCTGCTAGCGTTTTTGGATGAAGCCTGCCCACTTAAGGTATTGGTCTTCATTATGTCTGCATCCTTAAGAGGATATAAATAGTTTGAGTATACTTGAAGCTATCCTATCAAGGAATGTATCTTCATGGCGTATGGACCCTTAAGAGGGAAGTACATACTTTGTAGATGTGTGGGGTTGTCGTCTACAAAGAGGACTTCCGCCACGATGGGGTGATTAGTCCCACCTAAGTGCCACATCCTGGTTTGTATGCAGGGAATGGCTATGAACATGAGGATTTGCCTCTAAGAAGATTTCACAGCATGCCATTTTTCATAATAAATATTGGTGTTTATCCAAGATATTGCTTGTTGTTGACGCCTTTGGAATAGTCGTCATTTTGATAGTGTACCTTGGTGTTTTACCAAGATATTGCATGTATTTGACGTCTTTGAAATAGTCGTCACTTTGAGTAGAGAATTTTTATAAGTCCATTTTTGTAGATAATCCGCAAGTTGTCATTAAGACATATAAGTTGACTGTGCACATAGCATGATGGATTTGTGTTGCCGACAACTTCTTTAGATAGACGCCGTTATAGATGGAGAAATAAACTCCTTGTTGGTGTAGATAATAGATATGTTGGCGTTGTATGCCATAAGTTCCTCGTTACACATATTATTTAGCTTGTATTGTTGATAATAATCTTCTTGATGCCGCATAATATAAGTTGCATAGGATAATGACTTGAGTTGTTGATATGAGTAATATGCTCGTTGTTTGTTACTTGGTGTTAATCCGAAGTAAAATATGTATTATAGAGATGTACCTACTAAAGTAGATTAATCTTCATTAGAATTTTGTTATGCGTACAATCACTTGCAGGAAGGCGTCTACTGATCGCTATTTCCAAAATATTTCTAAGTACAAAAGCGTAAACAACACTTAAGTTCTTAGCTACAATAGACATGTTGACATCTAGGACGCTTTGTCTTGTTGGGAAGAGCATCCTATCGAGTCCAGCTCTTGGTGTTAACTCCTTTTTTCCTTCATCATCATCACTTGAAGCGAACAACTTTCTTTTTACGCCAACTTCTATCATGGAAATGGACACTTGCTTCATCTTCCTTAGAGCGTTGACGTAGCACTTCCGTGCGGCTGTTTGATCGCCTAGCACCTCGCCAATCCCATGAGGAGTTAGGAACTTCATCTTTTGGTGGGCAGTGGACGGCACAATGTCGTGCGGGTTGATTGTCGTGCGGGTTGATTGTCGTTCTTCCTAGGATGCCGTTGTATGCTCCTAGGGTGCTCACCACTACAAATGTAACATTGATACGAAGCACCTTCCAACCTTCTCATAGGATGACTGACAGTGTGATCATACCCAACGGGTAAGTTGCAGCTCCTGCGAAGCTGACTAGCGGGAATGTACTTGGCGAAAGATCGGCTTCCGTTTTTCCTTTCTTGAGAACTTCTACATGCAGTAAGCCTGCGGCACTTCCACCATCCACCAATATCCTTCGCACGTCGTATCCGTTGACATCCATCGTAATGACGAGAGCATCATCGTGGGGGTAGACTGTGCTTCTTGTCGGCGTTTGAAAATGGGATGATCACGTCTTCCTTCTCTGGTTGGCGTCTTTTTCTATACTTGGGCAAAACTTGTAGTTGTGCAGCATAGACATCACGACCACTAGAAATGCTTCCCCCTGCAGCTGGCCCTCCATGAATTACATTGATGACGCCACGCTTCGTAGGTGGCGGATTGTCGTTCATTTTCTCCTTTTCTTTGTTCATCTTTCTGGATGGCTCAGCATGGTTCTTCTTTTGGCGCTTGTCGCCTTGATCTAAGTATTGCTTGAGTTCTCCTTTGAGGATGAAGTTGTTTACACAGAATCTTAGGTTGACACAGCTGTCCGTTTCATGGCCATAGACTTCATGGTTTTCGCACCATTTGTCTGTTTGCTTTCCAAGTGGACCTTTTCGGAAGTTTGCCGGCTCCCTCCACATGTTGTCTTCCTTCATCTTTTTCAGGATCACAGAGAGTGGTGTATTCAAGGGAACGCAGTCAGCCAAGTTCACTTCCTTCGGTCTTTGAAATTCCGGCTGGAACGGCCTTTTTTGCGGCATGAATTGCTTTGGTTGTTGCGAAACTTGTTGAGGTCTCGCCTGCTTCTCTTTAGCACGGGCTGCGCTGAGTTTCGCTTTATGTTGATCCCTGAATCTTTCTAGATCCACGAACTCTTTGACTCTTGCTGCCAATTCTTCAAGTGTCTCCGCGGGGCGCCTCGACATCTTCTCCGCTAGGGAGAACCCTTTTCGGCCTAAGCTCCCAATGAAAGCACGCACGATCTCTCCTTTATTGAGGTTGCCCTGAATGTATGCGACATTTTGGTTGAAACGAATGTAGTAATCCGCCAACGACTCATCATTTTGTTGTACCACCTCGTTCAATGCGTTTGGTCCTTTTATGAGTGTGCGCTCTCCCATGTATCTTTGAATAAACTTCGCCTTCAAGTATGCCCACGATGTAACACTTCCGCATGGTAGTGAAAAGAACCAATGTGCGGCAGTTCCTACAAGGGTGTTGGGGAATGTCATGGTGACATGATGCGGATTGTCAGTTCGTCCCAGCAAGGAGGCTTCATGTTGTTGAACATGTTCTATCGGATCTCCTTTTCCTCTGTATTTCTCTCCTCCAACTCGGTAGAGAGCATCTAGGACGCGGCTATAAACTAGCTCGTCGGAGAACGGATGCGACGCGTTCTCTTCAAGGGCATGCATTCCCTTCATATTTGACTGCTTCATCTTCTTTTCGATCTTCTCTTCAAGGGCTTCCTCCACCCTTCATTGTATGTATGAGCACGGCTTGCTTCCTTGAAATTGCCTTCCTTGAGGATGTCGGCATGGCTTGCTGACTTGAAGTTGCCTTCCTTTTGTGGCCGTTGTGAGTTGTTCACAGGGGGTTACTTCCATCTTACTCCTTGCTGCTGCTGCTTCACACCAACACTTGGAGTGTATGAATGTGTTGCTTTCTGCCTTGCCTGCCGGTACTGGTAGGTACCTTTAGAATATCCTTCGCCTTCTGGATGCTGCGACTCATGATGGTTGACATCATGCGACGTCTCCCTCGTATGTACAGCATGCTCGCTAGCTAGCGGAGGTGGTGGCGGGGGTGCCATGTATCCCTGGTTCTTTAGAGTCTCCATGAATGCGAGGAGCTCTTCTAGTGCGGCCATAATGGCAGGTGTGACTGGTGGCAGGTTGCTTGCGCCTCTTGCTTGCTGCTGCACTCCGTCAGCTGGCATCCCGTGTGGGAACTCTTCGTTCCTCTCCGTCCTTTGCTCGAACTCGTGCACTGGTACCTCGTTCTGGACCTCGAGACCATGCTGCGCGGAAGGCGCATTTGCGGTTGGCATGGAGGAGGCAGTAGACTCTGCATCTGGAATGTGAGAAAGTCTTTGTTGGCTTCTCGTCAACTTCGGCTTGCTCACACCTACCTTCTTCGTACATCTTCTTGTCATAGTTTGCGGTATGGAACGGCTTCTTGCTCGAATCACGCTGACAGCACCAAGTGTTGAGGTCGATTCCACCTGGGACACCTCGAGTTGCTTTTACAAACCTTGATCCTCGAACCCCGAACTGACTCTGGCTCTTATTTCGGTCTTCTATGCACCAGGTTCTACAAAACGGGCAGTAACCAGCATGGAGAGGGGGGGTGGCGCTGGTTGAGCCCTCTCCGATGCTAAAGTCAGGGTCTAGAGAGAGAAAGGGTATAGAGAGAGCTCAGAGCACTAATAGCCACTTTGGGAGAGTTTCGAGTTAACCTCTCAAATGGGAGGTCTAGTTTCCTTATTTATAGGAAACCTGAGAACTGTACCCGGTATTATGCGGTTCAACGCCGGTTTACAGGAAAACGCTTACCGACATCGAGGTTGGCTATGTGCGCGCTGACTTCTCATACTTAGTAAAAATGGGGATAAACGCGCTGTACTAGTCGGCAATCCGGACCATGTCGACATCCGACATGGTCCGGATTGCCGAGCAAAACGGACCATGTCGACATCCGACATGGTCAGGATTGCCGGGCAAAACGGACCAGTCCAGATCGCCTTGGCAATCCGGAAGTCCCGGTCCGGGTGCTGCGCGCATCCGGACCGTTTTGACCCGGGGTGACTGCGGTAAAATCCGTTTGTGGTTCTGACGTGTTTGCGAGGTCCGAAACGTAAATACAAACCCGAATTGGACAGGTATCCAACAGGTGGCACTCTTGATTGAAAGATGGAATCCGTTGGTGGAGATTCTGCTCGATAGGTAGCCCTTCATTCCAACCTTTCCATATGAGCATTCAAATTTTAGGAAGAAGTTTAGAGGACCATAGTTTCTTTCATGGTAACGAACTAGCAATCGTGGAAGTGGCTGACGAATACCCCTACTGTTCTGATATGAGCAGCGAATTAATAAAGTGATATCCGGATTTAACAGTGTAAATCCCAAAATCATTGTGAAGCCAAAGGAACTGATCCGTTGTTTCAAAGATAGGTAGGGTGATTTGGATGATTGCGTTGACGATGATTTGTGGGAGGAGTTGTGCTAAAGCAATGGCATTCCATGATCCGTGACTATAGAATTGATGGAAAAATAATTGGGGAAGCACTACGTCTTGCGACATCCACTATTTGAGGAGGCCCATATTTGGGACCCAAGGGTCTGTCCAAAAATCGATGTTGTGCTCATTTCTAACATGTCATCTTCCTCCAAGCAGAAGGAAACTTTTTAGTTTGATCATAGTGCGCCAGACTGGATAATGGTAAGGGTGTGCCTTTGCAGAGAAAAAAGAGTTATGTGTCAGGTAATTGTTGCGTATACACCTAACCTAGAACGAGTCCTGGTTGTTGATGATTCAAGCCGCTTATTTTGTGAGGAGTGCCAAATCGAAGGCGTTCATATTGCGGAATCCCAGACCTCCCGCATCCTTTGATCTGCATAGTTTGTCCCAAGAAATTCAATAGATACCCTTCTTGTCTTATGTTGTGTTCCACCAGAATTGACGTTGGAGTTTTTCCAGGTTTGACGTCACATTCTTTGTGAGATTGATGCAAGGAATAACATAAGTAGGGATTGAGCTTGCAGTTGACTTTAGAAGAAATTCTTTTCCTGCTGGAGAGAGGAGTTTGTTCATCCATCCTTGTATTCTTGTGGTAGTGCGCTGGATAAGGTTTTGACTGATTTTCCTTCATTGTTTGGTATATTCTGTTGGTAATCCTAGGTACATTTCTTCTAACACCATTGCTTGGACTCAGGATCGTCGGATATTTGAGATGTGTTCGTGTTTTCTATTGGTTCTGAACTGGATGCTAGACTTGTGGTAGTTGATAAGCTGTCCAGATTCTTGATGATATCTATCCAGGATTTCTCTAAGGTTTTGGGCGTTCGTAGCAGAAATCTCTTTCGTTTGTCCCCCTAGTTTAATCTTACGAATGCGTCCTTGTTGTTGTGCCCTGGCAAGTTCTTGTGAAAGCATTTGTGATACGAGGATGAAAAGATGCGGGGAAAGTGGGTCTTCTTGTCTCAGACCTCTTGTTGGGCTAAATTGCTCTCTCTTGTTTCCATTGACGAGGATCACCAGGGACGTTGTAGAAATGCATTCCAAGATCCAGTGGATGAATGAGGGGAGAAACTGCATTGAACTCATGACCTCACGTAAAAAGGATCGTTCAATCCTAACGTATGCTTTGCTCACGTCAAATTTTAGTGTAATCAGTCCAATTTTCCCTTTGCGCCTTTACTTGATTGTATGAAGCCGTTCTTGGTCTAGTAGTGTGTTTTCATTAATGCTACGACCTGGGACAAAGGCAGTCTGAAAATGTGAGATTAGTCCAGTGATAACCGATCTTAAGCAATTGGCTAGGATTTTCGCAATGACTTTTTCGTGGTGTAGTTGAGACCTATTGGGCACCAGTCCTTCATTATAGTCGGATGTTCCACTTTGGGGATGAAGACGAAGAAGGTGGAGTTTGACGAGGAGGGTAGAGTTGATTTCTGGGTAGTTTTAATTATCAAATAACTACGGAACAAAATAACCATCTAACAAGAAAACCAACCCCCAAATAAAAAATGCTCGCTAAAGTTAAAACTAAACAACACAAACTAAAAACCAAACTGTGAAATATAACATAGTCAAACAGGAAAACCACTTACATCCTTGCATCAATCTCCTCTGGTTGGAAATGGTTCATCCTCAAGCCTGACAATAATTTATTCACGTGAGTGGTAGGAGGTTTAACTTTCTTCTCACCACAAGGTGCTAATCTTCTTCCCTTTATTGCTAAATGTGTAAGTGTTATTGCACCCATCATGAATGACATTATGATCACACTGCCATGGTCGACGGAATAACAAATCACACGCGTCAATAGATTCAATGTAACGAAAAGAGTTATCAAAATACATACGTCTTATAGAAATCGATACAAGACAACGTATTTGGACTACTATCACGCTACTCTTAGTTTTCCACGATAACTTGTAGGGCTGCGGATGTTGATCTTTCTTCAGTTTCAGTTTAACAACCTCCTCGGATATAACATAGTAAAAAGTTCCACTGTCAATTATCAATCAACATACCTTATCCAAAATTGTACATGTGGTATGAAAAATATTGTTTCAGAACCATTTATACGATGAATCAACTTTGGGTGTTAGGAGACTGTTATGAGTAAACAATGTCTCATAACCTTCACCATGTAATACACCATTATTATTATATTCATCATATGTTGCATCACTACTCCACAGCTTCCTCAACCCTAGACTCCGGGTGCAGTACAACTACTAAGCCGCTTCCATATTTCAGGAATAGGGCATCCCAAATATCCTTTGTGGAACGAATATCCCTATACTTGTTTCCGATGTTTGAAGACATCTGTGACAGCAAAATCTCCTTTGCCCTTGTGTCATCCTGCTCCCACTTGAAGTGGGTGTATCCTAGCCGTTTAGTCAGGCCCGCATCTGGACAGCTCATCGTTCTCTGTGGTCTATCGGACCTTCGCCTTCTAGCAGATTACTTATGCGTTTGCACCACGAGTCGCAGTTCGTCTCATTAAAAAGTTCATTAGCACATGATGAATCCATCTGTGCAGCAATTCGATACTAACATATTAACAAATATGCATAAGCAGGAAGACAATGAAATTTTGAAAAAGAATTGTGTTCAACGGATATCTATGAGATAGAGGATGACCAATAATGATCCCTCAAACATCTAACCCAACCGACTGACAGTAAACTGGGGGAAGGGGGGCCGTGAAAGAGTTCACATTTACCGTCGTCTTCTTTCTAATAGATCAGTCTTTTAAAACGGTTTAATCGCAATCACCGGAACGGGAGGTTTTTAAAACACTCAATCTTGGCTTTCCCAAGGCCCTTTTAGAACGTTTCTAGGAACTCAAATTTGCACATACAATTCTACTACACAAGTAAATCATCATGCACAGATCACATCCAAGAAACAAACCACACCTCATGCATACGCGTCATGCGTTGTTCCGAGGAACTCATTCTTAACGTATATAATTCAAATCCTTAAGTAAATTATCACATGCCAATTCATCCTCAACATTCATGCATACACATCATGCGGGATCACAACAATCAAACATGCATATTTGGCGACTGATTTTCGTTTTTAAAACATTTGGAGCTGACTTGCAATTCATGCTATAAACCAATCATGCGCACTTCTAGACATTTATCCTAGGAAATTGCAACATCATAACATGTTTATCTAGTGCGCAACTCATTAATTGAAAACCAGGGCTCCGGCCACAACATGCATAATCCAGCTACCTTGACATGGTCAAGAAGACAGTTCTACTCATGCATTAATATCAATTAAATAGAAATTTCAATTCAGCCCACTAAATGACTCAGTCCCAAAATCATACATTTTCGAGATCCATCCCCAAAATCGAATCTAGGCATCATGTTTAATTAAAACACGAATAATTTAAACATTTAGGCACTGTGTAGGTAATTTAAATTCCGAAAACATTTGGATTTAAAAATTTGACCATCCTATTTTAATTTAATTAATTCGGTTCGGATTAATTCCGGTTCGGTAAAATGGTTCGGCCGGACCAGTTCGGTTTAAAATAGGATTCGGTTCGGTTTGTCACTCAAACCGGGTCGGTTCGACCATATTCGTTTCCCCGGTCCGACCCAACCCGAATGGGTCGGACCGATTGAGAAAACCCGGCTTTTGACCCGCTCCGGTTTGGACCCGTGTAACCCGACCCGGTTCGGTTCGGTTGACCCGGTTCGGCCTTGGTCTCCCGGGTTGGTTGACCCAACCCGGTTGTGCTAAATTGGACCGGCTCGTTACCCGTAGGGTTCGGTCCGAAATTATGACTTGTGGGCCAAATAGGGTTTTAAAGTCCACTAAAAACTTATCTTGGTCTCCAAGTAACAATTAATTATTAAATAATTTCCAATTTTCTTCACATATATATATATAATTTTCGGCACAAATATATATATATATATATATTTATTTATTTATTTATTTATTTATTGTCAAGATTATATATTTAGAGATATATAATCAATCAACAATATATATACGTATATATATTTGGCAACACTATATATATATATATATATATATATATATATATATATATATTTATTATTTGGTGCAGCTCTAGATCGAGGCATGCGGCTAGGGCTAGGATTGCCCTGATTGTGGTGTACCGCACAGTCGGTGAGTATGCCTCATCAAAGTCCACTCCTTGAAGCTGGGTGTATCCTTTCGCAACCAATCGAGTTTTGTATCGCTCGGCATTTCCATCAACAGTGAGTTTCATTTTCAGAACCCACTTCCCCCCTATGGCCCTGCGGTTAGCAAGTAAATCAACTAAAGACCATACCGAATTGGCTTTCATTGAGGCGATCTCTTCTTCCATTTCTTTCCTCCATTGCTTCGCTTGAGGTCCTTTCAACGCTTCTTGAACCGTTACCGGTTCTTCAACAGAAGTTAGGGTGAATATTTCACCCTTCTCGATGGGATACTTCTTGGGAGAAGTTCGATGCCTTTGACTTCGTCTAGGCTCGTTAATCCCATCTTGAGTCTGAACGTTGCTCGTACTCGGAATAATGCTTTCTATCGGAGCATCACTCCCACTGGGAACAAGGGAAGTGCTAGAACCTTGACCTACAACTTTTCTTGGACGACCTCTCGGTCTCGGTATTCTACCTCTGGGATTAATTCTTTGATCACTAGGACCTGGAACCAAGTTGGTTGATCCACTCCCACTGGGAAAAATGGGTGGTTATGGAAGTATTGGATTTTCATCCAGCGGTCCGGCTACGTGATTATCAGGTGCAACTTGATTCGCACATGCAGCAACATTGATTTGTGTGGTAGGATTGGCTCCTCCCACTGGATTTACTATGAAAATATTCCATCTTCATTTACCATTTCATTCACTTGCGCTGCTACCTCAAATCTCCAACTCGATGTAAGTGGGACCTGACTATCATCGTTATCCTGCTCCAATTCACTCAAGACTTCGTCTTTTTAAATTTCACCAAGCGTTGGAAATTCTTCCTCAAGGAATGTAACGTCTCATGTTCGACCACGACACCATTATCACAAGCTAATTTAAACATGTATCCTCTAAAGTGTACTTATCATACTCTTGGTTCAAATACTTGTTTAATGCGCAAGTTAATGTCGCATGATGATAAGATTTAACTCGTTATCATTCCCTTATAGCTTTTATGGCGTTGTGTTTGACCGATTTTGTTGGAACATAGTTCTACATTGATGTGAGTCGATTGTTTTTCATCCCTTAGGGAACGTCCGTTGTTGAACTCTAACATTATATTTTCAAACTATGCCAGTTGAAGTGTGCTATCGATATGAATGTCTTGTCAAACTTCCCGTTCAAGGCATTTAATGGGAGAGTCATTTTACGACATCATCATTTTCATTAGCTAATTCATCTCAAGGACTTATCCATCTCTGAACTGTGCATTGGGCTTTCGCTTTATGCGTTAGTTGATACATTACGAGTTCGTGGTAGCTCGTGGAGCATACTTCTTTTCATCGCGAAAGTATTGACTGAATTATTCCCAAAGGGAGGCAAATGAAAATTTCGACATTCATTCATTAAAACAATTCATCATTAAATTCGTACTCTGAAAACAAGGTGTTCCGTCTTCGAGGTATACTCGCATGTGGCGCCTATTCAGGGTTAACCCATGGTTTATATCGTTTCATTTCCAAATTCAATTTAATTTAATCCAATCAGTTTCGCACATGTTCATCATTACGAAATTTATATAATGGAGTACTAACAAGTAAGAAAGAGATAAATTGGTTTGCTCTTAGAACTACGTAATCGATGAATATTAATGGTATTTCGATGTTTCACGATATTAGATGAAGGAGAGTGAGTGTCATGTTTGATCCGACAAATTGCTTTTGATGGATATTTTGGGTTTAAATTTTGTTCGGATCGATCCCGATTGATTGGGCCGATTAATTTTGACAAGTAGATCTCACTTCGAATCGAACGGAAACTACTTTAATCAATAAATCCTAATCTTAATCAATCAAAAAATTCAAACATTAAACAAACAGATAAGAGAAATAACGACAACGTGTTTGATTTCAGATCGTCTACGAAACCATAAGAGATCGATAAAGACAACTCTGAAATATGATAAGGCGATCGACAACCCTTACATATGGAAAGAGGAAGATCTATAAGGAGAACCCTTACAACCGAAAAGGGGCATAAGACCCATAGGTCTACCCAGAAAAGGGATATAAGACCCACAGGGCCACCCTTCCAACATGATATGAGATATAACTCCCCCCCAATCAAAGGGCAACTCATCAAACAAGATATAGAATGTAAGTACTCCAACAGGTGACTATCATGTCTGTATATATCAAAGGAGGGTGCCAACCCCCCTATATACTTCAGCAGGTGACTATCATGTTCACATATCAAAGAAGAGTATCATCCCCCCTATAAATCATCAAATGGCTATCATGTCCATTTATCAAAGGAGGATACCATCCCCCTATACATTAACAATGACTATCATGTCTATATATCAAAGGAGGATACCATCTCCCTATACATCAACAAGAGCTATCACGTCCATATATCAAAGAGTTGTGCCCTGGCAACGCTTCTCAGCACGGGTGCCAAAATCCTTGGAAACTAGGAAATCCTAGACTCTAATAGCTTTACCTTTATCGACGCCAATGGCCTCGCCCCTCGCAACTCCAACAGCCTCACCCTCGGCTAAACCGGATATCCTACCCACTTCGCGAGCAGGCCGAAGGGCGTCCTTCATCCTCACATGTGCCATCAAATCATCAGCTGGAGGGCCAACCACCGGCAAAGGAGGGGGGAGAAAGCCAAGACTTCCCTCTCCGAAAGGATGTCATCTTCAACACCGTCGTTCTCCTAAAACAGGGAAGACCAATATTGAAGCCAACCTACAAGGCAAAGCAGTAAAATCACAAGTATTAAAAACTCGAAGACTCACATACTGAAGGAGGGACGGAGCGCGCCGTTTGAATCCCCGTAGCACATACCTCCTCCACTGAGAAATGATGCACAGAATCATAAGAAGCCGTCGTGTTCCCAATATATATCAGTTTCAAGGCTTGCTTGTCGGACATGGAGAGTTGGGACGACGCGGACGCGCATCCTTCACGAGAAGAGAGTCCAAAGACCAAGGAACATCACGACCCTCAAGGAAAAAGTAACATTTATCCCAATGACCAATACCATTTTCAAAGGCAAAGACGAACCGACGTTTTCTATTCCATTTAACATCACCCAATCCAGAGAACCCCTTATGAGACAACAAGGGGTAGGATCGCTAAGGAACAGAATCCTCACTCACCACCGTGCTGGATACAATAGAAGCATCGGAAGAGACGAAGGGAGTAAGCCCAGAGTTGGTGGTAACACAACACTCTAACTCCGACCCAAGCACGGATAGCAGAAAGGGCAAGATCAAGAGGGGAAATTCGGTAATGCTTGCAAAGCTCTCAAAGTTCGGCACAATAAGGGAAGCGAAGCCCCGCCTTAATCTGATAAATATACACCACCGCCATCCCATCCAGAGGTAGGGTAACGGAGCTGCCACTATAGCGATGCTGCACGACGAAGGGACCTCAAATAAGAACACGGGGTCACGAAGAAAAACCCGCTCATCCTCAAGGATGAGCTGCAACTCAACCTCCGAATCTGAATCAAAATCAGACATCGTAGTCTGGGCTCATGTCGGGAGGAGGAAACCGCTTTCCCATAAAAAAAAAAACCTTGGGCGGACAACGTATTATGGGAGCATTAGAAGAGAGACCACCACAGGGAACCTTAGAAGAAGAATGCTTAATCATGGTAGGAAGAGAGTGATGCAACGACCTTTAGCTCCTAAAGCACGCCTGACAATAGAAAAATGACGGTCCGTCAGAAATTAACAATCCCATCTCAAGACATTATATAATATCCATCAAGACCGACCCACTCAAGAGTACGTCCCAAAGTGCATAAAGATCAAATGCCTACTATGGAGGCAAAAGACACACGCATGGACGATACTACTTGTCAAAGGGAGGACTATGATGAATAAAAGCGTGGAAAACAATCCTAAAGGGGAAGAATAAGTAAAAACACCTCAACACTACCTAAGGGAGTGAAAAGAAGAACAAAACATCCTCCATAGGGGTATGTATCAACTACACAAGTATGGGATGGTCTAAGCAAAGCACTAAGACACCTCAAATAACAAGCTACTACCAAGTTCCAAAGGGGGCAACACCCATATCAAATACTCACCTCAAAGACAATCCTCCACTACCCATATAAAATCACCATGAAGACATTATCTCTATTTTACAAAGTCCAACAACCACAAGGTCGGAGGTCAAAGAGAAAAACTAAGGAAAGAGCCTCCACCAAGCTCTCGAAGAACTATCAATAGCCTAATCGGACGCCTATCCGACCATCATAGAGTCAAGCAAAGGTTAAGGTCATTGCTTAACTCGGGGGGGGGGGGGGGGGGGGGGCAAAGCAGGATACGCACCTAATTATGCAACGGACACCCTTCAGCCCACCCCACAAGCAAGTAAGGAAACTTCAAGGAAGTAGTAATAGAACACAAGGAGACCGTCAACCATAGCAAACCAGGGGGACTAATCACATAGAAAAAAGTACCCCAGGAAGAGGAGCAATAATATATCAAGCACTATTAACCCTGCCACGACGCACTATGCTAATTCATCAACGCCAACCTACCCAGGAGTACGTCCCAAAGTGCACAAAGATCAAATGCTTACTACGGGGGGAAAGACACGTGCATGGATGATACTACTTGCTAAAGGAAGGACTATGGTGGATAAACAAACATCACAAGCACCACTAAGGGGGAGATAAGCAAGACCATCCCAACACTACCCAAGGTAGCCGCGGGAGGGACCAAACACCTACAGCGAGCTATGTATCAACCAATGGCATGAAAGGAACAACCTTATATATGAACTACCAAGCGTAGTCAATACAAGGAGTATCCCCTTATATATAACAACGTGTCCACTACGGGGGGCACTCACACAATCATAAGTTACCAGGCGTAACCAGCACAAGAGGAAACTCCTACATATAAAGATATCAAACACTCACTACGGGAGTAGCGACACATACATGGGCTGCCAAGTGTAGTCACCTCAAGGGTTAACCCCCAAACACACCCACTGTAAGGGGCAGCTATATATATACAATCTCATAAATGCAGGTTTCGCAATTAGCGCAAGGGCTAACCCCCCAGCGTCCGAAGCATGCCTACTACGTGGGCAACCATATGCATACAACTCTTTATGCACAGGTCACAGAGCATGAGTAACGCAAGGACCAAACCCCCTCTTATGGAGGAGCAAGGTGTGCTCATTGCGGAGCCATCCTCAGCACTGAGCCACGAAGGCAAAATCAGCATCCGGGAAGCCCCGAGAACAAATCACAAGAAAATCTACAAGGGAAGAGATCCCTTAACCTACACGAAGGGAGTAACGCTCCAACATATATGAAGTGAACAACCTTCTACATACATTTATAAAAACTTTCTCATACGAAGGGTAAGAGGAGGGATTTTAACCACTCTCACCTCCATCTATATAGAGTGAATTGCAGGGATAAGGTTAAATGACCATGCCCACACTCCGACAAACGGGGAGAAAAATGCCACGCCCATTGAAGGCCAAAGCTAGAAGATCATACTCACAAACGGAGCGCAACACCGCTCCCAAAGCATCCAATCGGCTTTAAGAGCCTAAAAAGGAGGTTCCTCCAATAAGGAAACGGTCCTAAGGCTAAGTGAAATGGGACTAAGGCCCATATTTCATACTTATAATCAATTACATCATCCATATACATACTTGGACTAACACCCACGTTCATGTCGGCTAACGCTCACATGTTATATGAACGTCCTTCCAACAGGGGATGACGTATAGCCTCTCTTATACAGAGTTGTGCCAAGAGCTTCTACAAGAAGCTACAATGAAACAGACACTCAAATGAAGGGACACATTCCTAAGGCTAAGTAAAACGAGACCAAGGCTCGTTACTCTTACCCTTATCAAATATCTATACATAGCATAAATTTGCTTAAATCAACAATAGTGTTTGGTGTATCCAACTTCCTTGAACAGGGGGCAAAGAAAATTACAACGATCCTCTAGCACTCAACGAAGGCCGAGACCGTCTTAAAGCTTCTTCAAATAGGGGGCAAGAAAAATCGCGACGTTCCTCGAGGACTCAATGGAGGTCAGGACCGTCTTAAAGCTCCTTTAAACACGGGGCAATGAAAATTACAACGTTCCTCGAGCACTCAATGGAGGTCAGGACCGTCTTAAAGCTTCTCTAAACACGGGGCAAGGAAAGCTACGACGTTCCTCGAGCACTCGATAAAGGCCGGGATCGTCACGAATGTACATTTCGCAACTCGCTTGGGAAATATTCCGCTAAAAATAGAGTCAAGAAAAGGTGAAACCATTCCTTGACTTGGGGGGAAAATGGTGGATATATGCCCAAGCTATCGCTAATTGGACCCGAGAAATGGGCCATAACAAAAAATAATTCAAAACTTGGAACACGGAAACCCGGGCCCATCACATAGGCCTTAAAAACACCCCAAGTGGCGAAATCCGCTCGGGCAGACCCCGGGTGGAAAGACCACCCGGGGGCAACCCGAGCAAGGCCTTGGGGGTACCCGGAGGGGTACCCCCATCCGTACGGACGAGCCTCCCTCGTCCGGACCCCCATCCTTGGACGATATCTCGCTCGTGACTTGCCCTTAGAGGCCACACACCGACACTTAGCTATAATGAACTTACCTATGGTCGAACCAGGGTCACAGGCCCTTATTTACGGTCAGGGCCAACTCATATTACGAACCTGCCACAACTGGACCAGGAAATCACTAGAACTGGGGCGGTCCGATAGGAACTCTATAAATAGATGCCTCATCTCCTCATTTGAGACTAATCTGTCTATCTCTTACTCAAGCTCTGCCTTTTCTCTACTTTATCTCTCTAAGAGCCTATACTCATTTAAGCATCGGAGAGGGCACACCGAGCACCACCCCCCCCCCTTGGTCTCGGTATTGCCCCTTTTGCAGGTATCATGATGAGAAGGAAGGACGGAGGTCCGAAGTAAGAAGACACTGAAGACGTCGTATGCAAAAAATGGGCTTATCGGGAACTCCCTCCCCAATACCCATCTGCAGGTATACGAGAACGAGAAGCCCATGAGGCGAGAATACTAGAAGGAAAAGCCCACAGAGCGGGAATACTAGAAGGAGAAGCCTACGAAGAAGGAGAGTAAGGAAGGAGAAGCCCACGAAGGACACTCGTGTGTAAACATCTCCCACTCGAATTAAGTGGGATCTGATTGCCAGTGATATCCTGCTCCGTTTTTATCATGACTACATAGATTTAAACTGTCCATGCATTTAGAATATTCTCCCTTAGGTGATGTAATGTCATCATGTTCGACCATGGCACCATTTTCAAAAGCTTTAAACATGCGTTTTCTAAGAGTAGATATCATGCTCTTGTCCTAAATGAGTGTTTAGTGCGCAAAATAATGTCGCAAGATGATAAGAGTTAACTCATCATCATCTTTTAGCTTTTATGGCGGCGTGTCTTACCGATTTTATTGGAACACAATTTACATACATGTGAGTCATCTTTTTCATCCCTTAGGGAACACCTGATAGAGTGACTCTAACATTATGTTCTTGAACTGTGCTTCTTGAAGTGCGTTTTAATTGATTTGAATGCCTAGCCTGACTTATCGTTCAAGGAGTTTGGAAGGAGAATCGTTTAAACCGACATCATCCTTCTTCGTTTGCGAACTTATCTCAGAGATTTTATCCCATCTCCGAACTGAGCATCATGAGTTTTCACCCTATGTGTCAGCTGATACTTTTACAAGGTCGTGGTAGTTTCGAAGCCTACTTCGTACCGATGTAAATGTTATCAATAAGTTGTTTCCGCGGGAATGCAAACGAAAATTCAGCACCTAATCATTCAAACACTTCATTATTAAACTCACATATTGAAACGATGTGTTCCGTCTTTCGAGGTCCACTTGCGCGAGGCGCATTTTACCGAAGTTTTAACCCTTGGTTATGTCGTTTCATTTTTTAATTTAATTTAATTTAATCCAATCGGTTTCGCACATGATTATCATTAGTAACTATTTCATTCAATGGAGTACTTAATAATTAAGAAATACTAAATCTTTCGATCTAGCTACGCAATCGATGTGTATGTTCAGTTCAGTTGTCCCGACTGAGATGACGGAGTACGTTAATCGTTTCGTTTTATTCGACCACTTTTACCTGGCCGAAATTTCGTTTCGGATCGATCCTGTTTAACCGGGTCGATTAATTTTGACAAGTAGATCACATTTCGAATCGAACGGAAACTACTTTATTCAATAAATCTGAATCTCGAAATAACCAAGATTTTAGTAACTCAAACGAACGATAAATGACAACGGTAGGGTTCTTCTGAAGATCGCGTATTTGATCCATGATTGTCGCATAGACAGTCAAGAACTTTAAGCCATGTTGAACATCACATCTGAGTAAATTCACAAGTGAATCACGTCAAATGATTTGTGTGTGTATAAAACATTTTACCGCTTCAAACACATGACCTACTAGGCGTACTTGAGACGCACTTTATCAACATGGTTTAACCCACCAGATAATCGTATAAGACCTTTATGGTCCAATTCTCTCTATAATATGCAGATCATGGTTGGCTTCTTTCGAACCCAGTATGGTGAGCATAGAAGGTTTCCCTTTTACTGTTGTGGTTACTGTACTTGATTAGGCTCAAGATCATTGAGTCCTGTCAATATCATACAACCGTATACATCTTTTATATGTTGACCTTTCATTTTGAAAATCTGATGCGGGTTTTACGCCAACATCCATGAAAAGAGAGAAGACGATTACGGTTAACCGAAACGTTTATCTTTTGCATCCTTGCTTCCACCGAGGTGGATGCAAAGGGATACTAAGCTGCAACATTTCCTAGTTGCAATAGAAGTCTTCTTCAACCCCTTGGTTGAATGTATCACCACATACGCGTTGAGATCATCAAAGAACCCACTCCTATTCTTGGTGAAACAAATTATTACATTCGTTTCTCATTGTCAAAATCATACAGACTACCATATTCATATGTAGTTGTCCTCTCCACTTTTCGGAATCGTAGTAAAGAGTTCAACACGTACTCTTTTTATTCATCATGATTCATACCATCAAGATTGCGAGGAATATCGAAACGCACTAATTCAACCAATTCATACTAACACATCGATGATTACGCAAATATCAGGGAGACAATAACATTTTTGAGAAAGAATTGCATAGATCAAATATCTATTAAGATGGAATCCGAAAAATTTTGATTCTTCAGTCATCTAAACCAACCGACCACCAGTAAACCAATGGAAGATGGTTGTGAAAGAGTTCACATTATCGTCGTCTTCCATCCAATAGATCAGTATTTTAAAACGGTTTTAATCGCAAATTACCAGAACGTGAATTTTAAAACAACCATACCCGATTTTGGCTTTCCCAAGGCCCTTTGTATTTTGGAAAATATTTCGATGAATTCACTCATGCATATATAATTCTACTGTCCACGTATATTATCATACGCCGGTAACATTCATCAAATAAACCACACTCATGCTTACGTGTCATCCGTCTAATGTTCCGAGGAACTCATGCTTGCATACATAATTCTACTTCCAAATAAATTATCAAATGCAACTACATCCTCAACATTCTAGCATACGTCTCAAACATGTAACATTCACATCCATCATACACATTTGGCGACTGGTTTTCGATTTTAAAATAATTTTAAACATTAGGGGATGATTTTCAAATCATGCTTATATTCAATCACGCAAAATTCTAGACATGAATCCTAGGCATTTTCAACCATCATAGCATGTCTATCCTAGTGCGCATTCCATATATTTAACCAGGGCTCAGCCCACAATATGTCATATCCAGTTAGCTTGACTCACTCAAGAAAACATTCCTAATCATGCATAAATATATATTGAATAATAAACAACTGCAATTCAGCCCACTAATTATAGCAGTCCCAAAAACATGTATCTACGAGATCCATCACCATAATCGAAACAAGGCATAAAGGTTATCAACCCTTGAGCACTGTGTAGGCCTATTAAGGTTCAAAACATTTGGATTTTAAAACTTGACCTCCCTATTTAAATTGACTTGAATTCGGTTTTGAAAATACCGTTCGGTTCTGTCAATTTCAGTCCAATTTGGTCCGGTCCGGTTCGGTTTGGTCCAGAAAATCCGATTCGGGTCTGGTCCGGAAAATCCAGTTCAATTCGGTCTGGTAAAATCCGGTTCGGTTCGTTTCGGTTTTAATTTTAAAATCTGGTTCGGTCCAAACCGGTCCAATAAAAATAGGGTTCGGTTCGGTTCAACACACAAAATCGGTTCAGTTAGATCCACTTAGTTATCCCGATCCGACCCGACCCGATTAGGTCGAACCGATTGAGAAAATCTTGTTCGGTTTTAATTCGTCCCGGTTTGACATATTGGACCGACCCAATGATTAAAATATAAAAGGTTGGGCCGAAATGTTTACTTATGGCCCAAGTAGGTTTTTAAAGTCCAAAAATATTTAACTTAGCCACCAAGTAAAATTAACTATATAAAATAATTTCCAATATTAATAATATATATATAAATTTCGGACCTAATTAAAACATATATATATTTATTGTCAAGATTCTATCTTTAAGATTAAATCAATCAACAATATATATATATATATGTTATATAAATATATATATTATTTATTGTCAATATCTTAAATAGGGAAACAAATATTAACAATATATTTTCTCAATCTTAAAATCTATCAATAATATCTTTAACCTATTTAAATATTTAGATATATTTATAATTATATATATTTTTATATATTAATGTGAATATATCTCAATGTTCCCAATTATAGATATATTGTTACCTAGAATAAAATTAAAATATGGTAAACAATATTAATGACATGTTTGGCCGAAATTTAATTACTTGGAGACCAAGAAATTAAAAATTTTACCTTGTAATTCACTTGTGGTTTCGGCCAAAACCACATAACTGGAACAAGTGGTCAAATTTCAAGATCAAATTTTAATAAGATCTACAATCCAATGTTTGATTTTGATAAATATCATCTTTTCCTTGAAGATCATGAACATCAGATTTCCTAAGAACATCATGAAAATTTCGGACCACCTTTAACTTAAAAATTCGAAAATTTAAAATTTTCCTTTTAAAAATTTCGGTCCAAAGTTTAAATTTTCAAGAACACCAATTTATCAAAATCATGAACTCCTAACAAAGGCTCTGATACCACTGTTAGATTACGGGGAGTAATCACTACGGAAACTAAATCATGGCACATGCTAGTAATTAGAATTACGCAGAAGAAGATTCACACATACCTCAACAGTAGTCCGTAGTCCCAAGATCTTTGCAGGAGGGAGTTCACGATCCTCCGGTCGGCACTCGAAGGGAATCTTGTGAAGGAAGCCTTACGTGGTATATTCTTCACAGCAAAGCCTCTGATCGATTCTTGGCAATGGACAGATCTCTGGAGTGTTTGCTCGAAGGCAAATTGGCACACACTTGGTGGATGTATAGTTCGGCTGATAAAGGTGTATTTGGGGGAGGGTTTTCTCTCAAATCACCACTTGAAGGTAATTGTGAATAACCATAATAAAACTCATAACTCCCCATATATATAGGAGGATTAAAGTGGACAAAAGTCCACTTTACCTCCTCACTATATTCGGCCGGCCACTAGTATAGGGAGGCCCAATTTTGGGCCTCTCATGTCAATTGGGATTTGGGTCTGGCTCAATATCCTAATGTGACATGTACCCAATTAACTTAGGTAACATATACATATAATTGACTTCCATTTACGGCGTCCATAACCATATGCTTACATCAAGAACATTTATCAAATCATGAACTCCTAACACAGGCTCTGATACCACTGTTGGATTACGGGGCAGATTACTACGGAAACATAAACACAGGTACATTCTTGTAATCAGAATTACGCAGCGGAAGATGTGCACATACCTTAAATCTTTTCCGTAGTCCCAAGGATCCTGCTGAGGGAGTTCACGATCCACTGGACGGAACCCGTAGATGTTCTTGTTAAGGAAGCCCTACGCGGTATTAGCTCCACAGCAAAGCCTCTGATCGATTTTTGGTAGGGACGGATCTCAGGAGTGTTTGCTCGAAGAAAATTGGCACACCCTTGGTTCTTGGTGAGGTTCGGCCGAACTAGTGTTTTTTAGATGAGGGTTTTTCTCTCAAATCACCACTTATGAGGAATTGTCAATTATCCTAATGAAACCCTAACACTCCTTATTTATAGGAGGAGCAAAGTGGACAAAAGTCCACTTTGCCTCTTTATTATTTCGGCCGGCCTATATGTGTAATGGAGGCTCAATTTTAGGCCTCTCATGTCAACTAGGATTTGGGTCAAGCCCAATTTCCCTAATGTGACATTTACCCAATTTCTTAAGTAACATATACATATTAACGGGCTTCCATTTACGACGCCCAATCAATAAATGCTAAAAGTTCTAGCTCATGGATTTGTGCCCAAAATTGAACTAGATGGAAATCAACCTTGTCCAAGCTCTTGTTGTCTTCCCACTCTTTGAGACTGAGGCAGTGCCCCTGAATTGCCCAAGGCCCCATGTTCAAGATTGCATCTCTGACCTGGGTCGAGTTGAAACTGAAAATCATGACTCGAACATTGGCCTCCTCCATCTCAATTCCAGAAAATTTTGACCACGCTATTCGGAGCACTTTCTGAGTCACGGAATTCTGTATCGGTTTCATAGCTATAACTTTTCCCACAAGTTTCAATTTTCATTATTCGTCACTTGTCCGACTAGTCCTAGCCGAATTCTTCCGGGGTGGTTGGTTTCATCAATGTTTGAATGTGGTTCCATGATCTCCAAGTCCCAGACTTAATCAGCACTCATTCGATTCAGTAAGCACTGATTTAGGGTTATGGTTTTCCTGTACAAACGTTTCAGCAAAAAATCCCCTAACGTCAAAAGATAATTGGCGCAGAGAGATGATTAATCCCTCCAAGAGGGAAGAGAGACGTCACTAGGTAGCGGTGTGAGGGGAGGAGACCAGCACCGACGTAGGTCGGATGCAGTCTCGATAATCTCTCACAGTCGGCGGCACCGGCGGAGGATTATCAAACACTTCAACACTTCTCACCAGATCGGAGAGATTATCGAGACTGCGAGAGATTATCGAGACCACCATTTTACATTTTATTTCCGTAAGTTTTTTAATAGGGTTAAGAACACAATAGGTGATGGATATACGCCCAATTTGAACCCGTTGACTTCCGGATCGCTTTATTTTTATCACCCCGTTAATGATTGTAAATCGAAACTTCAAACCGAACACTTCGCGAAAACACCAACGGTCCGGACGAGGCCGAAGCGCTCGTCCGGCCGAGTTAGACTCACCTAGGTGAGGTCGGGTGGCCACACCCGACCTCCCCTAGGGGAGATCGGGTTGGCCAACCCTATCTCCCCTAGGAGGGGTTGGGTGGCCTCACCCAACCCCTACCCTTGGGGGTCGGATTTTCCTCCCCCCCAAGGGCCCCGGCACCATTCTTGGACTCCCATACTCGGTTTATTTCCGCCAACCTTCTCCGTATCCTAAGGTCTTAATTACGTACTTAAAGGTTAATTAACTGTTTTTAAAGGTTAACGATGTCATTAAGCCACCTTAATGACACCGTTGCCTATAAATACCGCACCTCCACTATTCATTTGATCATCTTGGCAAGTTGTATAATTTTGCTCTGACATCTCTCTAGCTTTATCTCTCTAAAACCGTACTGACTTAGGCATCGGAGAGGGTTCATCAGGCACCCCCCCCCCCCCCCCCTATGTGCCTGGTATTGCCCCTCTTGCAGGGCGAGAGGAGAAGAGATGCTAAGGACAGAAGGACGCAAGCTAGGACAGCACAACCCGAGAGCACCGGATCCACAACATCTCCAGTGAGGAACGAGACTTGAGTCGACTGCCCGTTGACCCTAGACTAAGAACCTAACACTTGGCGCCGTCTGTGGGAAAGTGTTAGGTTCCGAGTCTAGGGTCAACGGGCAGTCGACTCAAGTCTCGTTCCTCACTGGAGATGTTGTGGATCCGGTGCTCTCGGGTTGTGCTGTCCTAGCTTGCGTCCTTCCGTCCTTAGCTTCTCTTCTCCTCTCGCCCTGCAAGAGGGGCAATACCAGGCACAGAGGGGGGGGGTGGTGCCTGATGAACCCTCTCTGATGCCTAAGTCAGTACGGTTTTAGAGAGATAAAGCTAGAGAGATGTCAGAGCAAAATTATACAACTTGCCAAGATGATCAAATGAATAGTGGAGGTGCGGTATTTATAGGCAACGGTGTCATTAAGGTGGCTTAATGACATCGTTAACCTTTAAACATAGTTAATTAACCTTTAAGCACATAATTAAGACCTTAGGATACGGAGAAGGTTGGCGGAATAAACCGAGTATGCGAGTCCGAGAATGGTTCCGGGGCCCTTGGGGGGAAGGAAAATCCGACCCCCAAGGGTAGGGGTTGGGTGAGGCCACCCAACCCCTCCTAGGGGAGATAGGGTTGGCCAACCCAATCTTCCCTAGGGGAGATCGGGTTGGCCGACCCGATCTCCCCTAGGGGAGATCTGGTTGGCTGACCCGATCTCCCCTAGGGGAGGTCGGGTGTGGCCACCCGACCTCACCTAGGTGAGTCTAACTCGGCCGGACGAGCGCTTCGGCCTCGTCCGGACCGTTGGTGTTTTCGCGAAGTGTTCGGGTTGAACTTTCGATTTACAATCATTAACGGGGTGATAAAAATAAAGCGATCCGGAAGTCAACGGGTTCAAATTGGGCGTATATCCATCACATGCCCCCCGAGTCAACCAATGGCCTAACCCTTGATTGACTCTATTTTAGGATGGTATGACACGCGCAATTTGAAACCGGGGTTTTACCTTTCGTCTGAATGCTTGCTTACCCATGGATGCGTGCCTCTGACTCTGCCCCCTGCCTTATGAGATAGAGGAATTGTAAACGTCAGAGTAGCACGGACGTGTGCCTAAGCACGCGTCCGTCTGAGGTGGGAGTAATAAATCTATCTTTGCTACGGGCGTATACTCAAAAGATACATGCTTGCATAGGAATGTAATATGAATGCAACTAAGTGACTTATGCTTCAATTTCATGCCGGGATTTTGCCTAAGTGGAGAAAAATTTAATTTTGGCCTAAATTTTTTTCTAAGTATGGGATGCTCAAGAATAAACCTATGGGATGTTAACTTGAGTGAAGATATACCTAATCATAGTATAAGGGGGGGTAAAGGTGATGGTTTTTCTTTAACCCTTAGATCTCACCCAAAATTAAATGGAGGGTGGTGATTAGACCACTTTAAAAAAGCCTACCATCTTTCAAATATATAGGAGAGTTAAGAAAATACCTTAGTTAGCCACCATAGCCATCCTTTTCCCTCTTTTCTCACCCTTTGAGAGCAAGAAAGAATTTGGAGCACACCCAAGGAGGAGGCCGGTCGAAATTCTGGTGGTAGACCAGAAATCCCGACCAGCACGGGCGGAGGGGAGTCACCGGCATCGGGCGAAGGCGGCGGCTGACTGGGACGACAGCCCGGCTAGCGGCGGCGCAGAGGAGCAGCGGGACGACGGCGAGGTCGTTGCTGGCGGGGACGGCGTCTGGTCCAGCGGGGGCGAGCGACGGCGAGGTGGGACGGCTCCGGCGCGGCGTGAGGCGTTCTCCGGCGACGGTGGGGTGAATGAAATCAACTCCGGCGACGACAAAATTGGGGCTCCGGCGAGGGGCTGATTCCGGTCAACGTCGAAGTTCGAATTCCGGACACGTTTATCACATCGGGTCGGGTTTTCCTAAGGTCCACTCTGTTCCTTTTCATTACCGCGCGAAAAGTTAATTTTTGAATTGGCGATACTTGATTGCCGATACTTGATTGAATGTGGGATTGCCGTGGATAGCCGTAGATAGTTGTGGATTTGGGGAAAAAATTTGGCCGGTCGTCCGGAGATAGTTTTTTGTCCGATTAAACTATCCCCGTTTTGAATTTGATGTCGAGTCGCCATTTGTGTGTTGATTTCCGTTGGAGGGCGCAATGGTGATTTTGCCCGAAAACCGACTTTAGGTCCGGACGAAGTTGTTCGATTTGGTCATCGTGGTGTCCTTGGCTCATGTTTGTTATCTTTGTTGGGTGTCTTCGGATCTTTGGTTGTCGTTGTTGGTCGAGCGTCGGGGTACTCCCTGTTTTTCAGAAATTTTCTTGTTTTAACATTTGTCATGCCGTGGCAGGTACTGTATTCCTGGTGGTGTCCCCGCACACAGACTCTACAGAGGCGTTACATCCTTCGAAGGATGAGTGAGTTCCTTTTCTCTTCTTTTCGTCGCATTACTTCCTTTCCTATCATTAGCTTAGTGTTGCGATCTGAGCTGGGGTGTTAGTCGAAACTTGATTCGGACTTTGGGATTTCCTGCTACTTTTGACTTAGGTCTCGCTGCTCTGTCGGAGAACCACCTGACTAGGTCTGATTACAATGAGCACGTCACCTTAGGTGATATCTGTCCCTTAGATGAGCCTCTATATCCTTTCCTCCCTTCCTTGGGGAATACCCGCGAGACGGTAACAGAGCCCCCTAGGGGGAAGGTCGTCGTTTACCCCTCCTAGATTCGATTTGGGTTGAGGCTGCCTTACTGCGATGACCTCGTAGAGTTGAGTAGGTTCTTTAGGATTTCTCCTGTGAACCTTGCTCCTAGTGCCCTCCGCGTCTGGGTGGGCTTCCGAGTGTTGTGCCACTGGTACTCCTGGAAGTATTCACTAGTTCTGTTCCGATGCTTCTACCGGTTCCAATATCAGAGGAAGGTAGGCTTTGCGAGTTTTGTAACTCGCCATCCGTCCCTCAAGGATTCCCGATTTGATGACTTCGGGTTGAGTGGGGTCGAGTGGGATACCTCTCTTCGCTTCGTGGCCCGGAGTGACAACTCGGCGAGCCACTGGGCCAAACACTATTTCTTCATTATGGATCGATATGTCACTTGGTCGGTCTTGAATGAGGATCGGTCAGATGCCTGGCCTGCCTTCGGGGAGTTCTCTCCTGTGAATTTGGAGACTATGAAGATCATTCATGAGAGCAACAGGACCCGGTCATACTGCCTCGTGTCCTTAGTGACTGAGACGGATCTTTATGAGGCAGGGATCAGTTTGACTCCTGACTCCGGGGTTTGGTATGTTACTTAGTCTTCTTATCTTTATTTACTTTCTGCTTTTCCTTTGTAGGTTGGTTTCACGGAAAAACCTATAACGTGCAGGGAGCACCGGTCGATCTGAGCAAGAGGAAGGCTCCTTCTAGCTCTACCCTGAAGAAGTCCCCCATGTTTGGGAAGAAGGCTGGGGCCTCTGGTATGCTTCCTCCTGTTTGCTTCTTTATGGTATACTTTGTGTTTTCCTTATCTTGTTTTTCTTACATTGCTAGGGCGCTCTCCCTTGGTGACCGAGAGGGTTATCTCCGTAGGCAAAGACTCTGGACCTTCTAAGTCCAAGTCGCGGAGATCTGACTCTGAGGCCGGGGCCTTGGCTGTCAAGAGGAAGAAAGCTGCGGATCCTCCTTCGCCTGTTGTTCGTCCCCCGACCATGTCTCGCGATAAAGAGATGGTGGTCGAAGAGGCGCCTTCCCAAGCTGATAAAGGGAAGCGACCTGTTGGTGGTGGTTCCCCTGCCCCCCAGCCGAGGGCACGGTCATCAGGTTCGATCTCCACCTTATCACTGATGCTTCTATGTTTATATTTTCCTTTGACTTGCTTCGTTTGCATAGGTGGGCCTCCGGCTTTGAGTTGGAAGGACTTCGCACGTCTTACTGACGAGGATGTCGTTGGGTCTGAGTGGACTCCCTTCGCTGGTTTGAAGGAGTTCCACCTTGATAGCGGCTCCTCTTTGTGGACTCCTGAGGTTGGCATCCGTGTACTTCGCGGTGCCATCCCTCCTGGCGATCGTGCTGCTCAGCCTAAGTCTCCTGGGGAGACTCGGCGCTTTGTTCAGGGTGTACTCTCTCGTTATGCGCCTGTGAGTTGTTCCTTGCTTTCTTCTTTTTACTTTTATGTGGTTGGTTTTTCGGTTACTCATCCCTTGTTTAAATTATCAGGGTATGTCTGACATGGTGAACATGTCATCCTTCGTGCTCGAGCTATCTGACGAGAAGAAGACCCTTGAGGACAGCCAGGTCTCCCTGAAGGCGGAGCTCGCCACTGCTGCTAAGAAGGCGCGCTTATCTAATCTGAAGATGCAGGAGCTCAGGGACCAAGTGTCCTTACTTGAGACTACCGTAGGTAGCTTACGCCGGGAGGCTGAGGTTGCATCTTCACTCCATTCTGAGGAGTTGCGGAAGTTGGAGGCTAGGTGCCGGGCGGAGGAGAGGACTGTCGCAGTGTCTGAATACAAGGCTTCTTCTGCCTTCACTGCTGACTATAGCGTGCGGCTCACTCAGGAGATGAACCAGTTTGGTGAGTATCTGGTTGATCATATTTTCCGCATTGATCCTCAGTTTCCAGTTGGCGATCTTGGTGAATTTGGGCCATACGCTACTGGCTACATGGCTGTCATTAGGGGTCAGGCTGCTGTTGCAGACGAGCCTGCCCCTACACAGGTGGATGCTACGCCTGTGGATATCGACACTTCAGACTCCTCCTCTTCCTCCATCTCTGCCGGTGGTTCAGCCTCAGGGGGTCAGGGTAACTCTCCCGAAGGCTCTGATTGATGTATCTACATCTTGCTATCTTTGTATATATAACCATACTCTTTCTCCCCTTTTATGGGTTGAGTATCTTTTGGGATTGTTGTGGGGTTTTGTGTTGCTTTCCTTTGTCGTATTGTGCTGTTGACTATGTGGTTCACTTGGCTTTACATTGGTACTTCGTATGCTTTTGTATATACTCACTTGATTATGGACTTTTCTCTTGGTGTGTTTCCTTTACTTATCTTTCTTTCGTGTTTTCCTTCATGCCATACCTGCTATTTCATCAAGAAAAAACATTGTGTGTTCTTCATATCACTTTACTTTGAAATTACTTTCTCATGGGATCCTTCTTAGTGATGGTGTAATTCTCTCTTCTGATACCCTTTGAATGGTATGTATGGTATTGTTAGACCAAAGATACGCTCTTGGTGGGCGTCGAGTCTGTTCACGAGACAGGCTCTCGGAGGGCACTTAACGTTTCACAGGATAGGCTCCCGGAGGGCACAAGTTAGACCAAAGATACGTTCCTGGTTGGCGTCGAAATCTGTTCACGAGACTGGCTCTCGGAGGGCACTTAACGTTTCACAGGATAGGCTCCCGGAGGGCACAAGTTAGACCAAAGATACGCTCCTGGTTGGCGTCGAAATCTGTTCACGAGACTGGCTCTCGGAGGGCACTTAACGTTTCACAGGATAGGCTCCTGGAGGGCACAAGTTAGACCAAAGATACGCTCCTGGTTGGCGTCGAAATCTGTTCACGAGACTGGCTCTCGGAGGACACTTAACGTTTCACAGGATAGGCTCCCGGAGGGCACAAGTTAGACCAAAGATACGCTCCTGGTTGGCGTCGAAGCTGGTAGTTTGAAATCTACCTCAAGATACGCTCTTGGGGGCGTCGAATCTGGTAGTGTTTTTTCTACCTCAAGATACGCTCTTGGGGGCGTCGAATCTGGTAGGTTGCAAATCTACCTCAAGATACGCTCCTGGGGGCGTCGAAATTCGTAGTTTTTGGAAACCACTCTCAAGATACGCTCTTGGTGCGTCGAAGGTCGTAGTATAGAAACTACTCTCAAGATACGCTCTTGGGGGCGTCGAATGTCGTAGTATGATCACTACTCTCAAGATACGCTCCTGGGGGCGTCGAAATTCGTAGTTTTTGGAAACTACTCTCAAGATACGCTCTTGGTGCGTCGAAGGACGTAGTATAAAAACTACTCTCAAGATACGCTCTTGGGGGCGTCGAAGGTCGTAGTATGAACACTACTCTCAAGATACGCTCTTGGGGGCGTCGAGGGTCGTAGTATGAAAACTACTCTCAAGATACGCTCTTGGGGGCGTCGAGGGTCGTAGTATTGAAACTACTCTCAAGATACGCTCTTGGGGGCGTCGAAAATTCGTTGTTGACTTGAAGTCATATCTGTGTAAGGATAACTTCATAATTATATCACCATATTCATTGGAAAATACCTTTGAAGGAACCACCCTTTCACAAGGGAATTGGAGATGAGCAAGGTGCCGGACTCCCTGCATACAGTCCAGATTGCAAAATACAATGGCAAGGGAGACCCTTTGGAGCATATTCAACAGCATGAAGCCTCCCTATTTGGGAGAACTACTGATGAAAGATACAAGGCACTCCTATTTCCAAACACCCTATCAGGGGTGGCCTCACACTGGTTCTTCAGCCTACCCTCTGAGATCATCCACTCATGGGAGCAGCTAAAGGCGAAGTTCCTTCAGAGATATCTAGGAGAAAGGAAGCTCCTCAAAGGAACAGGCTCCATCGATGACGTGAAGCAAGAAAATGATGAATCCTTGGCCAGTTACTACACTAGGTTTAACCAAAACATAGCAGACATTCAGAGCGACATCACTGAGGGTGAGATAATACGAGCCTTCATCAGAAACCTAGGCCGCTTCGGGTCAACGCTGGCAGAAAAGATGGCCAAGAAACCAGCGAGAACCTTAGAGGAGCTTGCAGGAAGAGTAAAAACTCATATAGACCTGGAGAGGCACAGGGCAAGTGAGAAAGCCAAGATCCAAGCAGCTAAGGAAGACAATGCAAAGCCGAACAGAGGAAAGCCACCTCAGGCACCTCAACACACAAGGCAGCAGGAATGGCGTCCGCCCCAGCAAAGAAATCAAATGGGCGAACCACTGAAAGCCAGGGAAATCAACGTCATCAAGTTCATCACATTGAACGCCACTCCAGCTACTGTCCTCAGAGAGATGCGGAATCAGAAACTCTGGTCACCCCCTGCAAGGTGGAGAGCCCCAATGGTGGGGACACACAAGGATAGATGGTGTGATAACCATGAAGCATACGGGCATGACACGAACGAATGCTTCAGCCTAAAGCTAAGCATCAACAATGTCATCCAAAGTGGAGAACTAAAGCAGTTCGTGGATCATGGGGGTAACAGCATACAGTTAGGGCCATCATACAGGGACAAAGGCAAGAGCAAGGTAGACTACAATCCTCCACCCAACAAGAGAGGAACCATAAACATGATACACGGAGGAGTGGCATCAGGTGGCCCAACTGCTAATGCAAGGGAGGTTTACGCATCAAAACTGAGTTCAGTGCCAAGGTGGAGGAAAAGGCCACGAGAAGGAGAGGAGATGAAGATTGAATTCTCGGAGAAAGACAAGAGCCACATTGTCTTCCCACATGACGATGCGTTAGTCATCACGATAGACATCGATAATTTTGATGTAAAACGAATATTGGTGGATGGGGGCAGCTCGGCTGACCTCTTAAGCCTGAGAGTCCTAGAAGAAATAGGGAAGACGAAGGCAGACATCAAACCAGTCAACTTCCCTCTAGTTGGCTTCTCAGGGGCAACAAGCTACCCCCTGGGAATGATAACCCTGCCGGTGACCATGGGCCAAGGATGGACACAGCTGAAGGTGAATGTTAACTTCTTGGTGGTTGAAAGCCTAGGAGCCTACAATGGGATCCTAGGAAGAACAACCATAAACCCATACGAAATCGTGCCATCCACCGTACACCAGAAGTTGAAGTACATCACTGAGAATGGAGTCGGAGAAGTCTTGGGTGATCAACGCACTGCAAGGCAGTGCTACGTCAACTCCATGAGACGTGGATCACACGGGACAGACACAGTGGCAATGGTCATGGTAGGAGCCAACCAAGACAACAAGAAGAAGGGAAGGAGACAAAGGCAACGAAAGATGAAGAATGGAGTTGTACTCCGTTTGAGCAGGCAGTTTTTTCAAATAATGCCTGAGCAGAGACACATGAGCAAGGCTGTGAAGGTGACAGCCATACCTTGGCAGCCAGAAACCATAAAAGGGAAAAGAACAAGGGACTCCATCATAAGAGGCTTCCGTTACATCGATGATATCAAGCAAATGCCGCAGGAGCCAATATCAAGCTACTTCCAGAGATTCTCCAGTTATGGTGCCAATATGGACATCACAAGAGGAGAAGCCGTCAAAGCATTCATTCGAAACATGCATCCAAACTCATTTGAGGCCTATGGAGGGCTTTATGAGATGATCATGACAAGCACGATGAGAGAGCTCAAGGAAAAGCTAGATAAGGCATTTGCAAAGGAGATGGAGCAACTGGATGAAGTCCTGGAGAAAGAAAGAGAGACTGACACACTGGGAGGAGGTGTAAATTTCAAATTCACACCCCTTACAGTGAGCACAGAAGAAATTTTTCAGAAACACCTCAAGGAGGAGCTACGCACATGCAGAGAGGAGGGCAAGGCTTTCCTAGGAAGAGATGCACAGGGATGGTGTGAGTACCATGGAACCTGGGGGCATCAAACCAACAACTGCATGGTGCTGAAGATAGAAGTGGAGGAAATGATTCACAATGGAGGCCTAAAGGAGTACGTGGCAACAGACAAATTGACCACCCCATATCCTTAGTTTCATATTTAGCACTTTGCATGTTCAAGCTTTCTAAGTTTTTCAAAAACAACTTTTGAGAAGGAGAACTCACGAAGTTACTCCAACTCTACAACTATCTTTGATTTCCTCCAAAGGGTGTCTTGACCCACCCAAGGCACCCCATGTGTACAAAAAACATGAATGCTCTTAAGGGAGTAGGATTTCCTTCAAAGGTATTTTCCAATGAATGTGGTGATATAATCATGAAGTTATCCTTACACAGATATGACTTCAAGTCAACAACGAATTTTCGACGCCCCCAAGAGCGTATCTTGAGAGTAGTTTCAATACTACGACCCTCGACGCCCCCAAGAGCGTATCTTGAGAGTAGTTTTCGTACTACGACCTTCGACGCCCCCAAGAGCGTATCTTGAGAGTAGTGTTCATACTACGACCTTCGACGCCCCCAAGAGCGTATCTTGAGAGTAGTTTTTATACTACGTCCTTCGACGCCAATCAGGAGCGTATCTTTGGTCTAACCTGTGCCCTCCGGGAGCCTATACTGTGAAACGTTAAGTGCCCTCCGAGAGCCAGTCTCGTGAACAGATTTCGACGCCAACCAGGAGTGTATCTTTGGTCTAACCTGTGCCCTCCGGGAGCCTATCCTGTGAAACGTTAAGTGCCCTCCGAGAGCCAGTCTCGTGAATAGATTTCGACGCCAACCAGGAGCGTATCTTTGGTCTAACCTGTGCCCTCCGGGAGCCTATCCTGTGAAACGTTAAGTGCCCTCCGAGAGCCTGTCTCGTGAACAGTTTTCGACGCCCACCAAGAGCGTATCTTTGGTTTAACAGTACCATACATACCATTCAAAGGGTATCAGAAGAGAGCATTACACCATCACTAAGAAGGATCCCATGAGAAAGTAATTTCAAAGTAAAGTGATATGAAGAACACATAATATTTTTTCTTGATGAAATAGCAGGTATGGCATGAAGGAAAACACGAAAGAAAGATAAGTAAAGGAAACCCACCAAGAGAAAAGTCCATAATCAAGTGAGTACATACAAAAGCATACAAAGTACCAATGTAAAGCCAAGTGAACCACATAGTCAACAGCACAATACGACAAAGGAAAGCAACACAAAACCCCACAACAATCCCAAAAGATACTCAACCCATCAAAGGGGAGAAAGAGTATGGTTATATATACAAAGATAGCAAGATGTAGATACATCAATCAGAGCCTTCGGGAGAGTCACCCTGACCCCCTGAGGCTGAACCACCGGCAGAGATGGAGGAAGAGGAGGAGTCTGAAGTGTCGATATCCACAGGCGTAGCATCCACCTGTGTAGGGGCAGGCTCGTCTGCAACAGCAGCCTGACCCCTAAGGACAGTCATGTAGCCAGTAGCGTATGGCCCAAAATCACCAAGATCGCCAACTGGAAACTGAGGATCAATGCGGAAAATATGATCAACCAGATACTCACCAAACTGGTTCATCTCCTGAGTGAGCCGCACGCTATAGTCAGCAGTGAAGGCAGAAGAAGCCTTGTATTCAGACACTGCGACAGTCCTCTCCTCCGCCCGGCACCTAGCCTCCAACTTCCGCAACTCCTCAGAATGGAGTGAAGATGCAACCTCAGCCTCCCGGCGTAAGCTACCTACGGTAGTCTCAAGTAAGGACACTTGGTCCCTGAGCTCCTGCATCTTCAGATTAGATAAGCGCGCCTTCTTAGCAGCAGTGGCGAGCTCCGCCTTCAGGGAGACCTGGCTGTCCTCAAGGGTCTTCTTCTCGTCAGATAGCTCGAGCACGAAGGATGACATGTTCACCATGTCAGACATACCCTTATAATTTAAACAAGGGATGAGTAACCGAAAAACCAACCACATAAAAGTAAAAAGAAGAAAGCAAGGAACAACTCACAGGCGCATAACGAGAGAGTACACCCTGAACAAAGCGCCGAGTCTCCCCAGGAGACTTAGGCTGAGCAGCACGATCGCCAGGAGGGATGGCACCGCGAAGTACACGGATGCCAACCTCAGGAGTCCACAAAGAGGAGCCGCTATCAAGGTGGAACTCCTTCAAACCAGCGAAGGGAGTCCACTCAGACCCAACGACATCCTCGTCAGTAAGACGTGCGAAGTCCTTCCGAATCAAAGCCGGAGGCCCACCTATGCAAACGAAGCAAGTCAAAGGAAAATATAAACATAGAAGCATCAGTGATAAGGTGGAGATCGAACCTGATGACCGTGCCCTTGGCTGGGGGGCAGGGGAACCACCACCAACAGGTCGCTTCCCTTTATCAGCTTGGGGAGGCGCCTCTTCAACCACCATCTCTTTATCGCGAGACAGGGTCGGGGGACGAACAACAGGCGAAGGAGGATCCGCAGCTTTCTTCCTCTTGACAGCCGAGGCCCCGGCCTCAGAGTCAGATCTCCGCGACTTGGACTTAGAAGGTCCAGAGTCTTTGCCTACGGAGACAACCCTCTCGGTCACCAAGGGAGAGCGCCCTAGCAATGTAAGAAAAACAAGATAAGGAAAACACAAAGTATACCATAAAGAAGCAAACAGGAGGAAGCATACCAGAGGCCCCAGCCTTCTTCCCAAACATGGGGGACTTCTTCAGGGTAGAGCTAGAAGGAGCCTTCCTCTTGCTCAGATCGACCGGTGCTCCCTGCACGTTATAGGTTTTTCCGTGAAACCAACCTACAAAGGAAAAGCAGAAAGTAAATAAAGATAAGAGGACTAAGTAACATACCGAACCCCCGGAGTCAGGAGTCAAACTGATCCCTGCCTCATAAAGATCCGTCTCAGTCACTAAGGACACGAGGCAGTATGACCGGGTCCTGTTGCTCTCATGAATGATCTTCATAGTCTCCAAATTCACAGGAGAGAACTCCCCGAAGGCAGGCCAGGCATCTGACCGATCCTCATTCAAGACCGACCAAGTGACATATCGATCCATAATGAAGAAATAGTGTTTGGCCCAGTGGCTCGCCGAGTTGTCACTCCGGGCCACGAAGCAAAGAGAGGTATCCCACTCGACCCCACTCAACCCGAAGTCAGAAAATCGGGAATCCTTGAGGGACGGATGGCGAGTTACAAAACTCGCAAAGCCTACCTTCCTCTGATATTGGAACCGGTAGAAGCATCGGAACAGAACTAGTGAATACTTCCAGGAGTACCAGTGGCACAACACCCGGAAGCCCACCCAGACGCGGAGGGCACTAGGAGCAAGGTTCACAGGAGAAATCCTAAAGAACCTACTCAACTCTACGAGGTCATCGCAGTAAGGCAGCCTCAACCCAAATCGAATCTGGGAGGGGTAAACGACGACCTTCCCCCTAGGGGGCTCTGTCACCGTCTCGCGGGTATTCCCCAAGGAAGGGAGGAAAGGATATAGAGGCTCATCTAAGGGACAGATATCACCTAAGGTGACGTGCTCATTGTAATCAGACCTAGTCAGGTGGTTCTCCGACAGAGCAGCGAGACCTAAGTCAAAAGTAGCAGGAAATCCCAAAGTCCGAATCAAGTTTCGACTAACACCCCAGCTCAGATCACAACACTAAGCTAATGATAGGAAAGGAAGTAATGCGACGAAAAGAAGAGAAAAGGAACTCACTCATCCTTCGGAGGATGTAACGCCTCTGTAGAGTCTGTGTGCGGGGACACCGCCAGGAATACAGTACCTGCCACGGCATGACAAATGTCAAAACAAGAAAATTTCCGAAAAACCGGGAGTACCCCGACGCTCGACCAACAACGACAACCAAAGATCCGAAGACACCCAACAAAGATAACAAACATGAGCCAAGGACACCACGATGACCAAATCGAACAACTTCGTCCGGACCTAAAGTCGGTTTTCGGGCAAAATCACCATTACGCCCTCCAACGGAAATCAACACACAAATGGCGACTCGACATCAAATTCAAAACGGGGATAGTTTAATCGGACAAAAAACTATCTCCGGACGACCGGCCAAATTTTTTCCCCAAATCCACAACTATCTACGGCTATCCACGGCAATCCCACATTCAATCAAGTATCGGCAATTCAAAAATTAACTTTTCGCGCGGTAATGAAAAGGAAAAGAGTGGACCTTAGGAAAACCCGACCCGATGTGATAAACGGGTCCGGAATTCGAACTTCGACGTTGGCCGGAATCAGCCCCTCGCCGGAGCCCCAATTTTGTCATCGCCGGAGTTGATTTCAGTCGCCCCACCGTCGCCGGAGAACGCCTCACGCCGCGCCGGAGCCGTCCCACCTCGCCGTCGCTCGCCCCCGCTGGACCAGACGCCGTCCCCGCCAGCAACGACCTCGCCGTCGTCCCGCTGCTCCTCCGCGCCGCCGCTAGCCGGGCTGTTGTCCTAGTCAGCCGCCGCCTTCGCCCGATGCCGGTGACTCCCCTCCGCCCGTGCTGGTCGGGATTTCTGGTCTACCACCAGAATTTCGGCCGGCCTCCTCCTTGGGTGTGCTCCAAATTCTTTCTTGCTCTCAAAGGGTGAGAAAAGAGGGAAAAGGATGGCTATGGTGGCTAACTAAGGTATTTTCTTAACTCTCCTATATATTTGAAAGATGGTAGGGTTTTTTAAAGTGGTCTAATCACCACCCTCCATTTAATTTTGGGTGAGATCTAAGGGTTAAAGAAAAACCATCACCTTTACCCCCCTTATACTATGATTAAGTATATCTTCACTCAAGTTAACATCCCATAGGTTTATTCTTGAGCATCCCATACTTAGAAAAAAATTTAGGCCAAAATTAAAATTTTCTCCACTTAGGCAAAATCCCGGCATGAAATTGAAGCAAAAGTCACTTAGTTGCATTCATATTACATTCCTATGCAAGCATGTATCTTTTGAGTATACGCCCGTAGCAAAGATAGATTTATTACTCCCACCTCAGACGGACGCGTGCTTAGGCACACGTCCGTGCTACTCTGACGTTTACAATTCCTCTATCTCATAAGGCAGGGGGCAGAGTCAGAGGCACGCATCCATGGGTAAGCAAGCATTCAGACGAAAGGTAAAACCCCGGTTTCAAATTGCGCGTGTCATACCATCCTAAAATAGAGTCAATCAAGGGTTAGGCCATTGGTTGACTCGGGGGCTTGTGATGGATATACGCCCAATTTGAACCCGTTGACTTCCGGATCGCTTTATTTTTATCACCCCGTTAATGATTGTAAATCGAAACTTCAACCCGAACACTTCGCGAAAACACCAACGGTCCGGACGAGGCCGAAGCGCTCGTCCGGCCGAGTTAGACTCACCTAGGTGAGGTCGGGTGGCCACACCCGACCTCCCCTAGGGGAGATAGGGTTGGCCAACCCTATCTCCCCTAGGAGGGGTTGGGTGGCCTCACCCAACCCCTACCCTTGGGGGTCGGATTTTCCTTCCCCCCAAGGGCCCCGGCACCATTCTTGGACTCCCATACTCGGTTTATTTCCGCCAACCTTCTCCGTATCCTAAGGTCTTAATTACGTACTTAAAGGTTAATTAACTGTGTTTAAAGGTTAACGATGTCATTAAGCCACCTTAATGACACCGTTGCCTATAAATACCGCACCTCCACTATTCATTTGATCATCTTGGCAAGTTGTATAATTTTGCTCTGACATCTCTCTAGCTTTATCTCTCTAAAACCGTACTGACTTAGGCATCGGAGAGGGTTCATCAGGCACCACCCCCCCCTATGTGCCTGGTATTGCCCCTCTTGCAGGGCGAGAGGAGAAGAGAAGCTAAGGACGGAAGGACGCAAGCTAGGACAGCACAACCCGAGAGCACCGGATCCACAACATCTCCAGTGAGGAACGAGACTTGAGTCGACTGCCCGTTGACCCTAGACTCGGAACCTAACAATAGGGGCCTGAATGTTTGCCCATGTTGCCAAAAGGGGTCTGAATTGAAAAAACGTATTATTAAGGGTCTGAATTTTGAGTTTTGTTGATAATCGAGTTTCCGTCCAAATTTGCTGTTAAATGTAACGGAAATACGTGAAATGACAGAATTACCCTTTTGCAATTATTATACAATTTATCAGTTTAATTAATGAAATGTGAAATGTCTAAAATACCCATGCACACTAATTATGCCCTAAGGCCACCACGGCCACGGCCACCGACCACCACCCCAGCTCCGGCGATAACCACCCCAGTTCCGGCGACCACCACCCCAGCTCCGGCGACCACCACCCCAGTTCCGGCGACCACCACCCCAGCTCCGGCGACCACCACCCCAGCTCCGGCGACCTCCGTCGGCCCAAAAAAGCTTCGATCGGAGCTCTGTGGCTCCGATTCGGGGTTCGGGGCCACAGAGCTCTGATCTGGAGCTCTGTGGCCCCGAATCGGAGCTGGGTGGTGGTCGCCGGAGCCGGGTGGTGGTGGTCGCCGGAGCTGTGGTGGCTTAAAGGGTATTTTGGTCTTTTTAGGTCAAACATGTGAGGGTCACACTCTGGTCAAAGGCATTTTCGGGTTTTTTAATTATTTTCGGTCACATGCCAAGCATGTGACCACTTTCTGTCACTTTTAACAGAAAAAATAGACGGAGACCTCACTTATACACAAAACTTAAAATTCAGGCCCTTAATAATACGTTTTTTCAATTCAGACCCCTTTTGGCAACATGGGCAAACATTCAGGCCCCTATTGTGTTCTTAACCCTTTTTAATATCATAAACTTTTTTTTACAATATTACTTTTGACAGAATTTCGTAATGTGGCATGAAGTTTCCAGCAAGACTTGCAGTTATTTCATGTTGAGAGAGCGTAACTCGGTTTACTCGGTATGCAGTGTGAAGTGACAAAGATGGAAGTTGCTATAAGAAAATAGGAGGATTTTTTTATGTTTGTGGTCCAGGTTCACGTTAGTGGCTCATTTTAGTTTTACTAATCCACACCACACATATCAACATCATCAACATTTATTTGAGAATCAGTGAAAACCGAAGGAAGGATCCACTTAAATTTCCCATGCAAACGCGTTAGCAACGACTTACTTAACTTTACAAATAAATAAATACAAACAAGTCAAAAAGCATAATGACTTACTTATTCACATCACATCTTCTTTCTCTTACTTCTATATAAACAACCCCTTCACCCTTCTTTCCCCTCTATCAGTTGCTGTACATTCCTTACTCCTCAAGTTATATGCCATCCAAAGGAATGAAGAGCCTCTGCTTCCACACAAGGACACCTTCCATGTCTCCTCTTCCTTCCTCCAGAGGAGGTTCAATCTCCATCTCCGCCCGAGCTCTCACCTTATCGGAGACTACAATGGAGAGAGTCATCGAGTCAGCTGAGTCTATCATCATGAAATGGGACGCAGACACCTCCGCTTACGCCAGAGTCACCTCCCTCTTCTACGAGGACAAGAGAGCCGCCGCTCAGTTCATCCAGCGGGTCAACGACCTCCAGCTAGCGATGCAGTCTCTTGTTCTTGAGAATTCTGTGTCGGAGAAGCTGGTTCGTGCTCACAGGTTGATGGAGATCGCGATGAAGAGACTCCAGAAGGAGCTCTACCAGATTCTGTCCATGAATCGGGCGCATCTGGATCCGGAATCCGTTTCCATGCGGTCGTCGAGGACGTCAGTGTCCACCAGATCGACGGAGTCTGATTTCGACGATGAGGAAGTGGAAGACGGTGGTGCAGTGGGGGAGTCGATCTCGGAGGTCGAGGAAGCGTCGTCGATGGTGATGTCTGAACTGAAGGCAATATCGGAGTGCATGATCTCGTGTGGGTACGGCAAGGAGTGCATCGGAATTTACAAAATCATCAGGAAATCGATCATCGATGAAGGAATTTACCGTCTCGGCGTGGAGAGGACGACTCAATCGCAGATATTGAAGATGGATTGGGAGGCCGTGGATGCCAGGATCAAAAATTGGTTGCAGGCGGTGAAAGTGGCGATGAATACTCTGTTCCGCGGGGAGAGGATTCTGTGCGACCAAGTCTTCTCTTCGTCGGACTCCATTAGAGAGTCTTGCTTCAGCGATATCTCCAGAGAAGGCGCTGCGCTTCTGTTCGGATTCCCAGAGGTGGTCCTGAAGAGCCGGAAGTCCTCACCGGAGAAGATCTTCCGCCTCCTGGACATGTACACCGTGATTTCCGACCACTGGAACGAGATCGATTTAGTCTTCGGTTTCGAGTCTACCTCCGCAGTTCGTACCCAGGCACTGAACTCGCTCGTCCGACTCAGTGAGTCAATCCGGACACTCCTCACGGATTTCGAGGCAACAATCCAGAAGGACGCCTCCAAGACGGTTCCTCCCGGCGGCGGAGTCCACGAGCTGACAATAACCTCAATGAACTACCTCTGCCTCCTCACCGATTACAGCAGCATCCTTGGGGACATATTCGGCGACTGGACAACCGCTGCGAGATCGCCGCTGCCGGAATCATTTTTCGGAAGTCCAGCCAGGGACGAGACTCCGGCGCCGGCGATTTCGGTCCGGCTTGCATGGCTTATCCTCATCCTCGTCTGCAAGCTCGACGGCAAGGCGAAGCACTACAAAGAAGTGTCGAGATCGTACCTCTTCCTCGTCAACAATCTCCAGCACATAGTCTCTCGCGTCCGCGCCTCGAATCTGCAGTACCTCCTAGGAGAGGAGTGGATTGCCAAGAACGAGGAGAAGATCACTCAATTCGCAGCGAATTACGAGAGAATCGGCTGGGGAAAAGTAATCGCCGCCGCCGTAGTGCCGCCAGAGATCCCAACCGCGTCACCATCTTCTTTTTCACTAGCGGAGGCGCAGGAGTGTTTCAGGAGGTTCAATTCGAGTTTCGAGGAAGCGTACCAGAAGCAGAGCTCGAGCGTAGTTGTGGATGCAGAGCTGAGAGAGAGGATCACGAACTCGCTGAAGGAGAAGATGGTGGGGGCGTACCGTGAGATGTATGGGACGCAGAAGATGGCGGTGGAGGAGATGAGGAACGCCGCCATGTTCATCAAGTATTCACCTGAGGATGTGGAGGAGTGTTTGTCGCAGTTGTTCATAGCGTGTGTGAATTTGAGAAGTTGTTCTTCAATATCATCGTCTTCATCTTCTCGACGTCGATAATTATGGCCATCATCATGAAAGATTGATGTTATGTGCTAAGAACACATTATTAGTGTTTATAGAATATATATATATATACAAAAAACGTGAAGAACTTTTGAATTGTGTTTATGTTTCAAATTCAATATTGTTCAATAGTTACAAAAAAAATTATATGAATATATCATCAAATTGCTTCAAGTTTCAATTTCATCCAAGTACATAGAAATTCCAATTCCAATTTCGATATTCATATCCATATCATAATAAATCATGACTATAGTATCATTCTTGATGTAAGCCTCAAGATCTTTTTGGGTTTGTTTCGTTTTAAAAATAACAATAATGATTTGTACAACATTGAATATAAAATATCGATTTGATGCTAATATAATTTATTTAAGTAGAATGTATGGGTGAAATTTTTTCATCCAATTAACGATTTTGTAGTACTTAAACACGAAAATATTAGTTTTGTTAATTCGTTGACTAAAATACTTAAGTGCACGGCTCTAATAAATATACTGAAGTTAACGTGACTATCATTTGCGTCATGTAGTCAATTTAAAAGTAATTAATGTAATTAAGTTTATTTAAAAAAATATTATCGCCCTAAATATGAATATGATTCACATACATGCTATTTTTTTATGCATTTTTTGTTTTTTGTTTTTTTATTGATTTTAAGTTGTTTTAGGAATAAAGTGTTATTTAAGTATTATTTTTTTTTAAAAGCAAATGGCAAACTCGTTGAGCCCAATACGCAAATGAGAGTCGCGTCTTTGGGTCAACATATAACAAATACGATATTAAGTATTTGGTTATTAGTACAAAATCATTATTTGGGTGAAAAATTCCAAAAGTAATACTTAATCAAGCCAACATGAATTTATTATTCTTTGGATCTAAATAATGACAATAGACTCGGTCATGTTGTACAGGACTAGTGAAATAGTTGCGTAATAAAATAGTATTATAGTCGATTCGGAATCGTGATTGTAACACCCAACTACCCATAGAAAGAATATGAAATATTTACTTGATATTGGTTTTGTCATATATAAGCAAGAGTAACACTACTTGAATTTTTTATTTTTTGACGTTAAGTGAAGACAGTGAGTGTAATTAGGCTAAAATGGGTTAAAACTAAGGGTTAAGAATTTATGAAAGGTCTGAACTATCACCCATGTTAACGGAAGAGGTCTGAAATTTAAAAAGTTAATAACGGAGGTCTGAAATTTCAGTTTTGTTGATAACAGCGGTCTCCGTTAGTTTTTTCCGTTAAAACTAACGGAAGTTGGTCACATGCTTGGCATGTGACCGGAAATAAAATAAATTTTCAAAAATGCCCTTCTATCAAGTGTGCCCCTCACATGCTTGAAGTGAAAAGACCAAAATGCCCTTGAAGCCACCATGGGTGGTTTTAATTTGACTTTAGGGGTAAAATTGTCATTTCACATTTCCTTAAATAAGATATTAAATAAAACAAAATATTAAAGGGGCAAAAGTGTCATTTCACACAATTCTGTTAAATTTAACCCTAAAAATGGACGGAAAACCTCAAATCAACAAAATTGAAATTTCAGACCTCCGTTATTAACTTTTTGAATTTCAGACCTCTCCCGTTAACATGGGTGATAGTTCAGACCTTTCATAGGTTCTTAACCCTAAAACTAAAGAGAACAGTTGCTCGCACTTGCACTTAGGACTGACATTTGGTAGAAATAACTTTTTGTATTGTTATTTATCAATAAAGTAGATTATCGTTTAACAGAGTTAATTACTTAATATAAGTTTATCATAATTAATTACTTAATATTGTTTTTGGGGGAAAAAAGTTTACTTAATATGTTTTCTTATATAAATAAACTGACTAAAAGTTAATAGATAAGTCAAACTTAGTTTTGAGTTTTTTTTTTTGTGCAAAAAATTAGTTTAGTTGGTAGCAAATTTTTTTCACTTATATGTTTGACACTTACTTCCCTTCCAGTAATTTCTTTTTTGGGCATGGTCCTTTTATGAATGAAAGAATAGCTAAATGTGTAGTAAGAGTGTAAATTGGTTTTAAATTTGAAAGATTTTGCTTAAAACAAGCATATATTGCATGATCTTCATGGCTTCATCAATATTTTAATGTTTGGATTAGATAAATTATAATATTATTAGGCACTGAGCTGAGCCAATCACACGAGTTTGGTAGCTAGTGCAAAAGCTCGAACATTCCAATATGCAACAAGAAACAAATATATAAAAAGTGGCTGTGCTGACATATAAAAAGTGGCTATTTGAACCTCGTGTGCCTCAATTAATGCACCTAATCCATCCATGGGTGCCAAACATTGTTCAAAATGTAATTATTTCAACTGAATCTAATAAATTATTTGATACTATAAAGTATAAGCAAATTGATCATATATATATATATATAGGAGGATTGTGTCTTTTGTGTTTGTTCGTGTTCGGTGGCATATAATTTGTATATTGTGCCGTCCAAATGGAGGCAACATGAAATGAACGTGTCTTTCAGAAATTGTACACGCCGTATGCAGACTTCTGTTGGGAAATATTGGTGATATGATATTATTTGTACGTTGCTTTCATATTTTAAAGTCATAATTGGAAGGAACAACGCTATATTTGATTTCCCTATTCAACTTCACTAATCATTATTAATACAATCAAATCTTGTCATGCCATTATTATCAATTCATATATAACTAACTGGGACTGGGAGAAGTTGTGGATTGACTTTTTCAAGCACCTCTTCCGATAAGAAGTTTCTGCTATCACAACTTCATTTCACTGCTTCAATAATAATCAATAAAATTAACTATAATAATATTATTATGAATTCATATATCACAAATGTGTTAAGAAACTCTCAAATTTAAGAAAACTTTCAAAGTTAGTAGTAAACAAGACTTATTCAAACCAATACTAAAAAAATCACGCTTATCAGTTCAACTTTGCACTGTTATTTTGTGTGTTGTATTATGCTACATAAACATAAATAGGACGTGGAATTATCCCTTGTTAACATATGTATGCACGAACATACTTTTGTTAGTGTCTATCTGTATCATATTATCATGTTGTGTTAGAAATTGCAGCTCTACTCCTGACATGTTAGACCAAAGTACAATGTATGTATCGCATACGGGTATAATTTCATACATCTAATCTAATAGTTATCAAATGGACGCTTCACCTTGAACCGTAAGACTTGGGCATCGAATCAGTTCGGAAGTGAATCTGTGCAAACTAGTTTAGAAATTGAACTGATTCATTTTTACACTTAAATAACACTTTTTACGAACCGGTCGGGACCGAACCTATTCAACCAGTTCAATTCCTAACTAGTTCAACTGAACCGATTTTTCTACCCAACCCTATGCCCGGCATACGAGACTGACTAAGCTACCAGCTGAATATCACTCTTAATAGTTGCATTGTTTACCTTTAACAAAAAAAAAAAAATTTAATTTTAGACTCCTAATTAATGACATTAATTGTTTTGTGTTTTTTTCAATCTAAAAACTAGTTGAGTAAACATAGAAGATATAATAAGCTCTCTCCTCTAACTGTTTTTTAGAGTGAGAATTCTCTCCTTTGTGAGCGAGACCCCTTGCCGCCATGGCTTGTCATCCAAGCTACAGCTTCGTTGCCAAAATGGCATAGCTTATGTATCCCGAAATGGCAAGGGCATAGCTTATGTATCCCGAAATGGCATAGTCAGTGTGGATTGGCTGAGATCTCCTTTGATAATATTCCTTTTTGGATTCAAACCCATGGTTTAGTAAGAGATCTGATTTCTGATGGTAATGTTGAAAGAATTGCGAGGAAAATTGGTTCTGTCTTGAAGGTTGAGAAGGTAGGGGAGGCTAGGCAGAAGGCAGAGGATTTTTGCGTATGCAGGTTGACTGGGATGTGAAAAGTCCTCTGTTACCAGGATTTTGGACCTACAGCGAGGTCAGGGGAAAGTACTGGGTGGATATTGCCTACGAACGAATTTCAGACTTTTGTTACAACTGTGGTTGTTTGGGGCATACCAAAAATGGGTGTAACGTGACTGTAAAAATGTTAGAATGGAGGGTGGGAAAGCCTCTTTACAGGCAGTGGCTGAGGGAACTTAGGCCTAGAAGTCTGACTAAATCTGAAAGAGTTGTGGGTTGCAACAAGCAGGATACTAGCAAGAGTTGGGATGATATCACGAGGAAGTTTGAAGAGAGCAACTGGCTAAGAGAGGATGGGGGCTCCTCGGAAAATGTAGTCCCTAGAGAGCAAGAGAAGGGACCTGGGATTGATATAGAGAATTCTGCAAGGATGTCTCAAAGGGAATCTGATGGGGGTAATTGCTCTAAAGAAGGTGTAGTTGAGGTTCCTGGAGCTGTGGATACAAGTTCTGTGCTGGCTGAAAAAGGATTGAGCTGTGCTAGCAAGGGTGGGAGAAGGTTATCAAAAATCAAGAAACATGTCAACGTGAGGGACGAACAATAGCAGAGGCTCTAGTCTCAATTGAGATCTAGAGAATTTCTACTAGAATGGATCTTAGCAAAAAGTAAAAGTGTCTTTAGAGAGTTGCTTTTATATTAGGACCTAACTTGGACAGCTAAGACTAAACAACAAAAATAACCGACTTAGCTGACAGCAAAGCATACACTTGATATTCTAACAGCCCCCCTCAAGTGGATGCCTCATGAACTTCTACACTCTCTGCATTATCTATCATGTTAACATCTGTGCTATATATGTCCTTCACGCCCATCTTATTCAGAAGGCTATTATGTTGATGACTTCCCAAGGCTTTTGTGAGTAAATCTGCAAGCTGCTCTTTTGTAGTCAAGTACTGAGGTTGAACTACCTTTTTCACTATATGATCGCGCACAAAATGACAATCCACTTCAATATGTTTGGTTCTCTCATGGTACATGGGATTGGAGGCTATCTGAAGTGCGGCCTGATTATCACAATACAACTGAGCTGAATTTGATTGCTTAAAACCAAGTTCCTCAAGCAACCCTCGAATCCAAATGCCTTCAGCCACTGCAGCTCCCATTGCTCTATATTCCGCCTCTGCTGACGATCTGGATACCGTGTCCTGCTTTTTGACCTTCCAAGATACAAGTGAGGCCCCAAGTTTTACACAATACCCACTCACAGACTTGCGGGTCATCAAACATGAAGCCCAATCCGAATCACAAAAGATGCTTAAGCCAAGTTCTGTGTTTGCAGGAAAGAAAATTCCTAATCCAGGTCGTCTCTTAATATAGCGTATTACCCTCAATGCTGCCTCATAGTGTGATTGTTTTGGAGAATGTATGAACTGACTTAAATGTTGGACAGTATAAGCAATGTCGGGCCTTGTGACAGTTAGGTACAACAATCTGCCAACAAGTCTTCTATATCGCTCAGGTTTGTCAAAAAGTCCATCTCCTTGCTGTTCTTTCCCAAAGAGTTTGTCATATTCAACCGAAGTAAGCTTGAGATTCTGTTCTGCAGGTGTGATAGCAGGCTTGGCAGCACTTAATCCAGCCTCTGAGATCAACTCGAGCGCATATTTTCTTTGATTCAGCACCAATCCCTCTGGAGATCGTGCAACCTCTATCCCTAAGAAATATTGCAACTTTCCAAGATCTTTAATCTTGAATTTTGATTGTAAAACCTCTCTCAGCTCTTTTATCATTCCAGTATCTGAACCAGTGAGCAAAATGTCATCTACATAAACAAGAAGCATAACAATATTGCTTCCACTGATTTTCGTGAAAAGGGAGTAGTCATATAGACTTTGAGTATAACCATGGTCGAGTAAAACTTCGGTGAGTTTGCGATTCCATTGTCTAGATGCTTGTTTGAGCCCATAAAGTGACTTCCGCAACCTACAAGCGTAATGACCTCCATGTTGCTGCTTGGAAAGATGAAAACCCAAAGGAATTTGCATATACACTTCTTCTTCCAAATCACCTTGTAAGAATGCATTGTAAACATCCATTTGGTGCAAGGGCCAACCTTGTGCAGCTGCTATTGCCAAAACGATTCGGACGGTGACCATCTTGACTACTGGAGAGAAGGTTTCGGTGTAGTCAATGCCCTCTAATTGACTGAAACCCTTTGCAACTAGTCTTGCCTTGAAACGTTCAATAGTACCATCCGCATTATACTTCACTTTGTAGACCCATTTGCTTCCTATCGCCTTCTTTCCTAGTGGTAGAGAGACAACTTCCCAGGTTTTATTTTCTTCAAGTGCTTGGATTTCAATGTTCATAGCCTCTACCCATCTCTTGTCTTTTACAGCTTCGTGATATGTGTAGGGTTCAGTAATCTTGGACATTTGACCAAGAAAAGAACTGAATTTTGGTGACAAATGATCATAAGTGAGGTAATTCCCAATGGAAAAGGAAACATGAGCTGCAGAACAAATATAGTCCTGCTGCCAAATTGGTGGTCGAACCACTCTGGTGGACTTTCGAGGAATGTTCTCAACTACTTCAGAGTCTGAAGTATCTGTTTCATGTTCAACATGTTCATTATTCAACTGATGCAGCTGCAACTCATTGGACTGTCCATCAAACTCCTCATCATCGACATTGTGAGTGGGCCTCAGTGTTACTGCAGACTTTTGTTGAGCAAATGGAAAGATTGTCTCAGAAAATACCACATCTCGGCTGACAAATAGAGTCTTAGTTTGCAAATTCATCAATCTGTAACCCTTTTGGGTAGTTGAGTAGCCCAAAAAAATAGATGGAATGGCACGTGGAGCGAACTTATCACGGTCTCGAAAATTAGTAGCATGACATAAACACCCAAAAGCACGAAGGTGCTGTAGTGTGGGAGTCTTTTGGTGCAGTATCTCATAAGGTGATCTTCCCTTGAGCACAGGTGTAGGTAGTAAATTGATTAAGTATGCTGCTGTTTGCACACAATATCCCCAGAAATTAACTGGAAGAGAGGACTGAAAACGCAAGGCTCGTGCTACGTTAAGAAGGTGCCTATGTTTACGTTCAGCAACTCCATTTTGTTGTGGTGTTCCCACGCAGCTACTTTGATGTACAATGCCTTTGGTTCGAAAAAGAGTAGAACAAAGATCATTAAAAAACTCTGTCCCGTTATCACTTCGAACTTGTTTAACTTTCTGCTGAAACTGAGTATGAACATAATTGAGAAAGTCCTTAATGAGAATCATTGTGTCGCTCTTGACCCTCATCAAAAATAACCAAGTGCATCGACTAAAATCATCTACGATCGTCAGAAAATACTGAAAGCCCTCCGGAGTTGGTGACTTATAGGGTCCCCAAACATCCATGTGAAGTAACTCAAAACAGGCAGAAGTAGTAGTTGCAGACGAGGGAAAAGGAAGTCGAGGTTGCTTAGCCAATGGGCAAATTGCACAATTCTTAATACAAGTATCATCGAGTGATTTAACAATGCCCAAATGTTTCAAAACAACTGAAGGAGAATGACCCAAACGGAAATGCCAAAGTTTGGTTTCAGCACTTGCATCAACTTTATTAACCAAAAAGGAACTCTGCTTCTGCTTTTCTTCTCTAGCATCTGATCCACTTCCTTGTATCAGCCAATACAGACCATCACGCAAAATCCCAATCTGCCTCTGAGTCCCAAGTGAAAGGTCCTGGAGAAAAGCCCCATTAGTCTTAAAAATAACTGAGCAATGCAAATCTCGGGTCAATTTTGGTATGGAGATCAGATTAAATCTGAAAGAAGGAATGTATAATACATTCTGCAGTAATTCTCCAGTAGACATACGATAATCCCCAAAATGAGTAACATGAGTGCCAGATCCATTAGGCATTTTCACCTTAGAATTCATGGAAGTATTCCTCCGCACATTGATAAGCCAATCAACATGAGAAGTCATATGATCGGTCGCTCCAGTATCTAACACCCATGAATCAGATAAAATTGCAGATGAGAAGCAAGTAGCAGAAAGGCATTGCATACCTGCAATATTAGCCATCATATCTCCAGAACTCGATAGAGGACTATCCGGTGGAATGAGTTTGAGCAACTTTTCAACTTGAGCACGAGAGATATTGAATCCATCAACCTTGACATTACTAGCAGATGAGTGACTAGACTCAGCAAGAGTATCATTGCTAATGAAATTAGCTGAGCTGCCATGATAACTATCAGCAATGGCAGCTGATCTCGATTTCATACGATTCTCCTCATATTGTTTTCGCAACTGAGGGTACTTTTTGAAGCAACGATCCTCACTGTGACCCTTACGACCACAGTAAGTACAGAGAATGGAACTCCAATCACGACGAGGCAAATTTTGTTTTCCAGTAGAGTATAAAGCGACAGCAGAATCATCAACGGGATTATGCATTAAACCAGTAACAATTCTTTGATTCTCTTCTTGCATCAATGAATTATAAGCGGAATTAACTGTAGGTAGAGGCTTAGAAAGCAAAAGGTTGCTTCGAACACCATGATAAGACTCGTTTAAGCCCATAAGAAACTGAAACAATTTCATGCGCTCATGTAACTCCATAAACTGCTCTAATCCTCCACAATTGCATTCAGGCAAACCAAAAACAGCAGCAAACTCATCCCATAGACCACGTAATTTTGTAAAATACGCAGAAATGCTTAAAGTACCTTGCTGAACCGTGCAAATCTCTCGATGGAGCTGGAAAACTCTTGTTCCGTCCACTGCCTCAAAACGTTCACGTAGATCTTTCCAGATCTGAAAAGCAGTAGGGATATAAAGGACTCCGCTAACTAATTCTGGTGAAACAGCATGCATCAGCCACGTACGGACAACCGCATTACACCGATCCCACCGTGATCGTTGTTCAGGTGGAACGGAGTCTCGAGTGCAAGTTCCATCAATGAGCACTAGTTTATTCTTCGCTAAGAGTTGAGCAATTGCTGCTCTGCTCCATAATTGATAGTTTTCAGGTCCTGTAAGCTTGAATTCAGACAACTGAACATTGGAATCTGAAGGATGCAAGTAGAGTGGATCATCAAATGAATACGCCGGAGGTGGAAGTAATTGAGCATCTCGATTTTCCATGGAAATCTCTGCAGCGATCGGAACTGAAGTCAGATGAAGAGAAGCGAAAATGCGATGAGCAACGAAGAAGACGATTGAATCAATCTCGACGCGGAAGAACAATCAGGAAACTCGTAACGAAGCTCTGATACCATGTCAACGTGAGGGACGAACAATAGCAGAGGCTCTAGTCTCAATTGAGATCTAGAGAATTTCTACTAGAATGGATCTTAGCAAAAAGTAAAAGTGTCTTTAGAGAGTTGCTTTTATATTAGGACCTAACTTGGACAGCTAAGACTAAACAACAAAAATAACCGACTTAGCTGACAGCAAAGCATACACTTGATATTCTAACAAAACATAAAAGGATACCTCTCAATGAGAAGGTGAATTCTCTTTCAGGGAATAAGAGGGGAGCTGATAATATTTTTGTGGAAAATGAGATGGAGGCTAAAAAGAAGGTGTTGATTGAGCCTCAATGGAGTATGTCCTCTGCAGGGTCAGTAAGAAAGAAGAGAATTACGGAGCAGAAGATGGGGAATAAGGATAACAGTTGTGATCAAGAGGGCTTTGTAGATGTGGAGGTTATGAGAGCTGACATAGGCTGTGGTGGCTGGCCTCTAGCAGCTACAGAGGGGCCATGAATGCTTTAAGCTAGAACTGTCAATGGCTGGGGACCTCCTTGACAGTTCAACATCTTAAGGACCTCAAGAGGAAATATTCTATATCGGTGTGTTTTCTTATGGAGACTAAGAATTAAGTAGATTATTGTGAGATTGTTAGAAGAAAGTGTGGTTTTGAGGAGTCCTTTTACGTTGAACCAAAAGGCTTATCTGGTGGACTAGCTCTCTGGTGGAATACTAATATTCAGTTGGATATTCTAGGTGCATCAAAGAATATTCTGAATTGCAGGATTCAAGTGGGGAATCTGCTAGTGTTCTTCGTGTCTTGTATATGGTAACCCTAATAGTACTGACAGACTTGCTAATTGGGAGACTATTAGAAGACTTGGTGAACAACGAGGAGGGCCTTGGATGTGTATTGGAGACATGAATGAAATTGCAAGTCCTGAGAAGTGTGGGGGAAGAACAGAATGAACCACTAGAATGGAGTTGTTTTCAAAGATGATTTCTGATGCTAATCTCGTGGATCTTGGATGTAAAGGACATGAGTTCACTTGGTGTAACAATCAAGAGGGGGATGATCGTATTAGAGCCAGGCTTGATAGCGGACTGGTAAATAATGAATGGATTATGAGGTATCCAAAAAAAACTATTCTCAGTCTTGCTGCCACTGGGTCTGACCACTTTCCATTGATAGCCTATATGTTCTACCATGAGCAAAGGGGGAGATTAAATTTCAGGTTTGAGAAGTTGTGGTTGAGCAGTCAAAATTGCAAGAGGGTTTTTAAAGAGGGATCGGGAGTTGGGAGCTTAGTGGAGAGGCCTTCTACTGTGAGGAGTAGACTTGATAAATGTGGAGTGGTGTTGATTAAGTGGAGTAATAAGGAGTTTGGGAATATTCAGAGAAAGACTGAGAGCATAAAGAGGCTTCTAGATGCTTGTCAGAGTAGTAGTAATGAGCAGTTTGACAAAGAAGAGAAGAAAGAAGTTGAAAGGAAGCTGAAGGAGCTGTATAGCTTAGAGGAGACCTACTGCATCAAAGGTCCAAGGTAAAGTGGATTAATGAAGGGGATTGTAACTCAAGGTTCTTTCATCAAACAACTTTGCAAATAAGGGCTAGGAACAAGATCTATATGCTTAAGAATGATCAGGGTGCCTGAGTGGAAAAAGAAGAATAAGTGATGAGGCTATGTTGTGGTTTCTATGAGGATTTGTTTACGGTTCTGCTGAGGAGGATTTGGGCTCTGTTTTGGACCATGTCAAGCAAGTGGTTACACCTGATATGAATATGAATTGGTTGCTCCTGTCACTACTGAGGAGATTAAAAGAGCTGCTATGCAGCTTGGGGGGAACAAGGCACCTTGGCCTGATGGTTTCTCTAGAATGTTATTTCACCATTGCTGGGGATAAGTGGGGGATGAAGTGTGTAGACCTGTTAGGTCTTTTTTTGTGTCTGATTTGGATTTGGAGTTTATCAATGATACTGATATAGTCTTAGTTCCCAAATTCAGTTGTCCTGAGTTTGTAAATCAATTTCGTCCCATTAGTCTTTGTAATTTCATTTACAAAATTGTTTAAAAAATCCCGGTTAATAGGCTTAAATCCTGGTTGCCTTCCCTGTTCTCTCCCTACCAAAGCGCGTTCATAGTTGGTCGAATGATCCACGACAACATAGTTGTGGCTCACGAGGCATTTCATTGCTTGAGGCAAAAAAGGAAAGGTAAGAGATTTGAGTGTGCGATAAAAATAGATATGGCTAAGGTATATGATAGAGTAGAGTGGTGTTTCTTATTAGCTGTGTTGAGGAAAATGGGGTTTCATGAGAGATGGAATAACTGGATTCAAAGCTGCATCACTAGTGTTTCCTATTCTGTTGTGGTTAATGGGAAAATGTCCACTGCTTTCAAACCAACTAGGGGGATTAGACAAGAAGACCCATTATCTCCCTATCTTTTCATTTTGGTGGAAGATGTGCTTTCGCAGATGGTGTCTGATGCTGTTATTGGTGGGAGTTTGAAGGGAATCAAGCTTAAGAGGAAATGCCCTACCTTGTCTCATTTGTTTTTCGCTGACGCTTCTCTGTTCTTTGTTAGAGCAGAAGAGGAGAATATCAGAGTATTGAAGGATATCTTGGATTCTTTCTGCAAAGCTTCTGGTCAGCTTGTGAATCTGGACAAGTCTACTATTTTCTTTAGCTCCAGTGCTCCTGATGATTGGAAGGCTCATATCTCCTTGATCTTAGGAATCCCAGCCACTGATGATCCATGCAAGTATTTGGGGCTCCCAGTTCTGTGGGAAAGTTCTAAGAAGCAAGCTTTGGGCTATTCGAAGAGCAAAATTGCTAGTAAAACCCAAGGCTGGAAGCAAAGGCTTCTATCTCAAGCCGGGAGAGAGATCCTTATAAAAGATGTATTGCAAGCAATTCCTTCATATGCTATGTCAGTCTTCCAATTGCTAAAGACCTGGTGTTTAGAAGTCAATAGCCTAATAGCTAATTTATGGTGGGGGAAGCTGATGGAGAAAAGAAAGTCCACTGGCTTAACTGGAATGCTCTGACCAAGCGTAAGAGTGTTGGGGGAATGGGATTTAAAGAGCTTGAGTTGTTCAATATAGCTATGTTGACAAAGACAGCTTGGAGGATGACGCAGGAGCCTAATGCTTTCTGGGTACAGATTATGAAAGGGCTCTATTTCCCTAATTGTGAGGTACTAGATGCAAAAAGAGGGGGGGGGGGGCGTGCCTCATGGACCTGGTCGATGGTTTGTGGGTTTTTGGCAATGGACAGAAGGTGAATATATGGGAAGATCCTTGGATTCAAGAATTGGAAGGGTTCAGCCTTAGTGCTGCTATTCCTGGTCCTAGAGGTGAAGCATTGCAGGTTAGTAGCCTTATATCCGTTGAGGAAAATTGCTGGAATCTTGATTCTATTAGAGGGCTTATTACGGATCAAGAGTGTTTCGACCAGCCCCGCGCGAGAGTACGGGTTGTCGAATATGTGCGATCTGGGCTGTGTCAAGTTCTTCAAGTCCACGATGTCGATTCCGCGTGTCCTCTTCAACCTGCACACATGGGCAGTAACCAGCACTCGAAGAGGGGGGTGGGTGGTGCTGGTTGAACCCTCTCTGATGCCTCAATAAGAGTCTAGAGAGATATAGCTAGAGAGAATTCAGAGCTCCTAAGACAAGAGAAGTCAGAGCTCCTAAGACAATCTCCAAACGAGTTAAAATGAAATGGGTGGCCAAGATTCCTATATATAGGAGCTCTTGAACCGAAGCCCGGTTTAGTGCGGTTCGCCTCCGGTTTAATATGTAAATGTGAACCGGAGTCGGGACTGAGTAAGGTTGGCTATCGGAAAACTCAGACTTAGTGTAAAAATACGTCGGTGAATATACGCGCATCGCGGGCGGCAATCCGGGCGAGTCCGGTCCGGACACGCGTATTGCCCGTCCGGACCGTTTTGACTCGCGGGTATAGCGTTTCGATTTGTTTATGTGGGTTTGACGTGTTTGCGAGGTCCGAAATATAAAAACGGACCCCAATTGGGCACGTATCCATCACTTACCCCCGAGTCAAGCAATGACTTGACCCTTGCTTGACTCTATTTTAAGATAGGATAAATGCTCAATTTAGGTCCGGCACTGACCTAAGGGGTCGTCTTACTGACAGTCAGGCACGCGGGCCTTGTAATCGTTTACCTTCAAATTTCTGAGCGAGTATTCATCTGCTGACATGGTTAATTAGTGCAGCATGTGTACATATATAATAAATATATATAAGTAGGGGTGAACACGTGTGACACCGACATGGATGTTGATGTGTGTGCAGACATGTCTCATACATGTAAGTAACTAATCATGCAACATGTAATGATATGTTAATACAACCATGAAATTAATCATGTCATGACATAAATATGAAACATGAATTTAATCAATGATTTGATCATATGAAGATCATGGACATGCAAAAATTCGAGAACGGACACGTGTACGTGCAAATGAGTCAATGTATAGGTAAACATGGGTAAACACTTAGAGTATGCCATTAAGGACTTAGCCAAAATAAGGGGGAGGTAATAGATACCCATATGTATAAATACTAGTAGGGTATTAGAGAAGAGTATCTTCTTGATTAGCATCCACACTTAGTCACAATAGTGGTCTTCTTTATTTCCTAACGAGTAAGATACTTAGGACCCAAAGCTTTTCTTGGACCCGAAGTTAGTTCTATCCACCATCTAAACATCATCCATCGCCGACGGGAGCAGCCGCGGACGAGGACGACGCCACCAGGAGTTCCGACGACCAGTTTCGGCCACAACAGCGGCGGCGCGTGGAGTTTAGCGGCGGCGCGTGGAGTACAGTGGCGGCGCGTGGGCTTTTTGTGGCGGACGACGGCGAATTTCACGTTGGCGCGTGTGACTCGCGACGGTGTGTCCATTTCCAGGTTTGTCTTAGTCTGTAACCCTCTTGATTAGATTCAATTTGAATCAAAATGAGTCTTGAAATATTTTTGAGTTAGAGAGCCCCCAATGTGTTTGATGAAATGCCTACACCATGTTAGTTTAACAAAATAGGCCAAAATTTGGCTAAGTGTTGGATATATATATAAACATTATATAAGAAGAGTTACTTCCCTCATGTGTAGTAGTTGTCGGCGATATGATACTCCATGACATATATAGTGTAGATATGTATGTTCAATGACGATAGTAGTCGATGACATGATACTCCTTGACATACATAGTGTAGACACGCATGCTTCATGACGATAGTAGTTGATGACATGATACTCCATGACATACATAGTGTGGACACACATGCTTGACGACAATAGTTATTGTTCGAAACATGTTGAATCGTTTAAATAATGATACTTTGATTCAAATAATTGCATGATGATGCTAATATGATTTCTTGCATGACGTTAAATACTCGCATGGGCAGACCTCGTACGTGCGAACTTCGCGCGCGCGTACCTTGCGTGTACACATATGATAGCATGTCGTAATATAGGTACTTAAAATTCTTTGGTTCATGTCCCGAATATGTCGTCGTATGTTTGTTATCCTGCACTAATCAAATGATATATGGAAGTATATATGTTAGTGCTTTAATCATATTCGCACTTATTACCTTAGTCAAAAGCATGTAGTTACGCATGAGCGTGTATGGATATATAGGCGCGTGTAGTCCCGTAGAGGTGTATGATCATGACGACCAAGTAAATCATGTAAATGTCGGGACGAGGCCCGTACTGTCATAGGATTGCCCCGTTTAAGGGATGTTCACTATGTAGTATGTAGAGACTAACAAGTCTGTAGATGTATAGTTGTTCCCGTATAGGGAGTGTTTGTCGCGTAGTGTCGGTACAGGTGATTTTCATTTATACATGTGCCGAGTAAGCTTTTGTTCATACTTGTACGTCGAATTGCCACAACGTATCTTTCCAAGTAGATTTTTGGACTTAGTCGATTCAGCGAAGATGAGTAAGTTCTCGATACCTGTCCCTGGTATTTCTTTATGTATAGATACTAGTTTCGAGCCCGAGTTAGACCATATTCCAGTATCTGACTACAAGACAGAGGACGGCTTTGACCACTACTCCGAGCCTGAGACCAGTCCTCCAGTCCTGAGAGGGTTGAGATGGCACAATATTTCCGGGTTAACCGGCTGGATCGGGGTTTGTACGAACTTAATGTAAACGTGTGGGGACTTTGTCCGTTCACAGAGGCTTTCTATCCTTATGATGTGCTCCCCACAACCAAGTTGTATTCTCCTACAGTGCCTCCATAAGAGTTTTCTGCCATATACTTGAGCCAGATCCGGGAGGGTTTGCGTTTCTCTTATTATTCGGATTTGATCGATCTATGTTGCTATTATCAGATTTTGCCACTTGATTTACGCCTGACGCGATCCGGATATGGACTTGTTTTCGAGTGATGTGTCACCAACAGTCGTGGCGTTATTCCACCCTTATCTTTCGCTGTTTCTATCAACTACGTCGTCGAGATTCGTCGTGGTTATCTTCTGTTGCGACTCGTTGGCCTTCCTTGAAAGGGAAGGGATTTTCTACACTCGAGCTGGGGGATGTTGAGTGGAACCGCAACGTCCGATTTGTCACAGTGACCGACTGTTCGAGTAGTCATTGGCGGCACCATTACTTTTTTGTTGATTACGTTGGTACTACTTGGGAGACGGTGCATAACACAGAGACTGATCCTCCTCCCTTGTTCTCTGAGTTTTCTTTAGCTGACAAGAGAGTCATTAAGCAGATATGTGGTTGTCACAAGGCACGCTCCTATGAGGCTTTAACTCGCGTGTCTAATCGGGAGCTACTCGATGCGGGGATTCACATATAGTTCGCTCCGAGGAGCCTTTGGTATGCTTATAGACCTTTATAACTCATATTATACTGTGATGTAGGTTGGTTTGATGGAAAACGCTCCTCCTTTCAGACGGGATCTGCACCTAATGCCCCGTCTTCCGGTCGTGTTGCTTCTATCCCTGTCTCTGCGACTCCTAGGGTCACACCACCTGGTTGAGGGAAAGGTTTGATGAGTAAGATACTTTTCTACAAATTCCTTTCTTTATTATTATCAAGTGTTGTTGTTCTTGATTTGTCCTTGCTTGCAGGTCGCTCAACACTTGTGACTGAGCGCGTTGTTCGTGTTTCCGGCTCATCTGCTCCTCCATTGTCCAAGAGGTCTGACGTTGGGACGCGTCCCTCGAGTGATCCCAAGCGTTCCAAGGCTGGCATGACATCCCAGACTCCTTCCTGTTACAAAGGGAAAGGAGTAGATAGTCGTGCGCCAGCGTCTTCTGCCCCCCGCTCGAGGGAGCGGCCCATTGAGGAGGGCACTCCTCGTAGAGGTATGATATTTATATTTCAATCCTTTGCTAAACTTGTGTTTCTTTAATTGTTGTTTATATATCTTCATGTCTATGTGTTTTGCAGCACTCCTCGCGCTTGGACGCACAGATTTGGTTCGTCCCCTTGACGGTGACGTTGTTGGCAATGAGTGGGCGCCATTTGCTGTTGGCGGCTCTCGGTTTCCCAAAGAGTCTATGCTTGGCACTCCTGAGGTGGGAGTGCGAGTGTTGCAGAGATCTGTTCCTCCAGGTGATGGGAAAGTTCAACCATCTGATTCAGAGAGTGCGCGTGCTTATACTGAGGGTGCACTGACGCGGTTTGCACCGGTAGGTGACAATCCTTGTTTTCTTTATGACTTATATATGTATACACTTTGTTTTTATAACTTGCTCCTTGTTGGATGTTGTAATATACTTACGTAGTTTTTGACATTGTGAACCTCTCCTCGTTTGTGATTGAACCCACGGACGAGAAGAAGGCAGCTGTTGACAGGTGCGATGCGGCCTGTCGTGAACTTCTTCAGGCCAAATAGAAAACGCGAGTTTTCAGCGCCAAGGTTGCCGAATTGGAAGCTAGTGCTACTGCCGGCAAGGTTCAAGCTGAGGAATTTGAATTTGAGAACCTTGCCTTCAAGGAGAAGGTAGCTGAGGATCACACAGCTTTTGCCTTGAATTTGGAGGCTTCCATTGAGCGTGCGCGACAAGAGGGCAAGGAGGAGGGACTCGCAAAGTATCCGAGCACTCCCGCCTTTCACGCTTCTGTAAAGGTGGATTCTGATGCGCTGATGCAGAATTTTGCTGAGGTTTTTATTCGGAGAGTTAGTATTCTTGCTCCCGATTTTCCTTTTGGAGAGTTGGGACCTTATGCCGAATTTTCTGTCGGGCATGTGGCCGCTTTGCGTCGTCTGGCAGGAACCACCTTATGATTCAACACTTGATGAAGTTGCTGAGGTCAACTTTATTGTTGATGCTCTTGCAGAGACGGGGGCTACACTCGAGCCTACTGGAGATGTTGACCCTTCGCACGTGGCGTCGGGTTGATGAGTATCAGTTTATCATCTTCTTGTATATATATTTTGCTCCCCGTGTCTGGGTTGAGGTTGCATTGGGTTTTATCCCTTGAACCTTATGTTTGCATTTTGGTTGCCTTTCCTTTTGTCGTATAGACCTGGTATAGAGACATTGACAATGTATGATAACTTATTAGTAGTATTTCATACATTTGTTATCGTATTTGCCCATATGTGTTGGACTTGTATGATAGGATTGATAATCCATGCTTGAATGTATGTAGCATCCATAGTTGTAGTACTAGGATGTACGTCGTTGTATGTTGCGCGCCCCTCTTGGTTATTACCAAGGAATGGCATAATAGAAGAGTGCGTTAAACACATGTTTTGCATACTTGGCGCTTGGCACTCGACATTTGGCACTCGGCACTTGGTGCTTGGCACTTGGCACTTGACGCTTGGTACTTGGCACTTGGTTTTCATTTGGCACTTGGCACTTGGAACTTGGCGCTTGGAACTTATCACTTGGCACTTGGAACTCAGCTCTTGTCACTTGGCACTTAGTTTATACCGTCTCTTAGTCCACTCTAAGGCGACGTTGTGGCAAGACGCTACTTGCTAAATTTGGGGCGTTTTTCCATCCGTCACTCGAGCACGCTCCTAGTGACGTTGTTGCGAGGTTTTCCATGGATACTCCAGTACTCACCCTGCGATGCTACCTCATCTCGACTTGGTTATTCCAAGGGGTGGGACAGAGGTCGTATCAATACGCCTTGTAGTTTTTACCGTCTCTTGAACCACTTCAAGGAGACGTTGTCACAAGACGCTACTTGTTAACTCTAATGCGTTTTTTCATCCGTTACTCAAGATTACCTCTTGTAAAGTTGTTGCAAGATTTTCCGTGGATATTCCAGTACTTATCTTGCGATTCTACTGCCCCTCTTCTTGGTTATGCCAAGTGGTTGCACAAGACCGTATCCATAGGATTTGCAGTTTTTTCCGTCTCTTGGTGCATTCCAAGGCGACGTTGTTGCAAGACACGACTTGTTAATTTGGATGTGTTTTCTCATCACTATTTTCGTACTTCCCGAATAGCATTATACAAGACTCGACTTGTCAGTTTGGATGATTTTTAGTATAGTGCGTAAAGAGGCGACTGCAGGATTTCTCCTGGTCGATTTGTAGAGAAACGCTACTGGACTATAAAAGTACGCAGTAGATTGACATGCGGTTGCCCTCTTGCCAGGGTCCTATCATGTTTTGAAGGATGGTCCCTAAAAAGAGAAAAGACATGCCTTATAGTAGACATGGGGATGCCTCCGATAAAGGATGTTGCACCATGGCGGGGAGTCCCAGGAAGAGGATGCTATGCCCGACTTTGTACATGGGGATGCCTCTGATAGAGGATGTCGCACCATGGCGGGGAGTCCCAGGCAAGGGATGCTACGCCCGTCTTTTGTACATGGGGATGCCTCCGATAGAGGATGTCACGCCATGGCGGGGAGTCCCAGGAATGGGATGCTACGCCGACTTATACATGAGGATATCTCCGATAGAGGATATCACGCCATGTGGGGTGATCAACCCCTTATATATGTAGAACGCGTTTATACGCTTGTTGCCGATGTTGGTGATAGCCTTGTCGACATGTTGGTGGCGTATAATACAAGCCGTTTGTTGTTCTTAATGTGGTAGCTTGCGCTGTTGGTGCAAAATAAATACATGTAATTCGCTACTTGGTATGATTCCAGAGTAGGAAGTGTTGCTGATGTCGATAATATATATGTCGGCATTGTTGAACATAACTGATTGTTGTACTTAGCGTAATAGTTTGTGTTGTTGATGCAAATAATATGCGTATAGTCCGCTACTTGGTGTGATTTCAGAGTAGGGTGTATAATGTAGTAATGTACCTACGAAAATACGTTAACTCCATTAGCTTCATTGCTTTATGTACATTGATTACTTTTTAAGTAGTCAAAGAAAAACATAAGTGAAATTGAAAGGAGTTGTTTATCTGCCTAATGGTTGCTTCGATGCCGACACCTGGTGGTTGTGCGCGACGTATTTCCTCAATGCTCCGAAAGATATTATATCTTTAATTTCCAATCTCAGCATGACGCAGTCATTGGTGCTGTGTCCCCATGTTTTATGGAACTTGCACCAATGCGAGACATTGACTCCGAGAAATGCATGCGGATAGTTGTATGGTGAAGGCAATTTGTTCTGCAAGATGTTGGTGTACAGCTCTTCTACCTCTATGTTTAAAGGAGTAAAAGCATATTCCACACCATCAAGTGTGTTTCTGCCTACAGGTTTGTGCGCGCACACTTCACCTTGACTTGTCCGGAATACATTCCACCCCAGCTCCAACTCGCAGGACATTGCCATTTCCAGCCTGTCCTTGAGATCTGTCATTGTGTTGGTAGCTTGCCAACCTTGCATTCTTCCCAATAAGGAGGAAGGAAGGAACATTCAGATTCATAAAGAATGAATTGATCACGTCACTTCTTGACGCCCTCGTCAAGGCCGCATTGTACGCGAACCTCTTGAAATAGCTCATAATGGCTTCTCCTCTTCCTTGCTTGATGTCCCAAACACTTTGAAGTGTTGGGATTGAATATTCCCTTATCAAACGTACAGGCGCTGGCACTTGAACGGGCCTGCACTCGTCACCATTCTTGGCTCTCTTTCATTCCACTTTTTTCATTCCAACCATCCCCACTGTGTGGTACTGTTTACTCCTAAGAGCATTAACGTAGAACTTGCATGCAGATGTTTGGTCGCCCAGTACTTCCCCTATTCCATTCTCCATCGGGAACTTCATTTTCTGATGAACTGTTGAGGGTACAATTGCATATGGGTTTATGGTCGTTCTACCCAAGATTCCATTGTACGCACCCAGGGCCTCGACCACGACAAAGGTTATGTTGACGTTCAGCGTCGTCCACCCTTCACCCATTTTCACTGGAAGAGTGATTTCTCCCAGCGGGTATGTTGCCGCGCCTGCGAAACTTACCAAGGGGAAGGTTCCAGGTGTCAGGTCTGCCCTTGTCTTTCCCAATTTTTCTAGCACGTTGACATGCAGGATGTCGGCAGCGCTGCCCCCGTCGACGAGTATTCTTTTGACATCATAGCCTGCAATTTCCATGGTGATTACCAGGGAATCTTCGTGGGGATAGACGATATGTTTCATGTCTAGTCTGAAGAATTGTATGACAACGTCGTCCACTTCTAGATGTCGTCTTTTCCCATATTTGGGGAGTGTTCCCACTTGTGACGCGTACACATCTCTTGCATTCGACATATGTCCTCCACCAACTGGTCCTCCATGAATTACGTTTATCACACCTCGCTTGGCAGGATGTGGATTATCATTAGCCTTTTCCTTTCCCTTACTCTTTGCCGAGGGCTTGCCTTGGGCTTTCTTTGAAGGGTTTCCCCCTTGATCCACATAGTGCTTCAATTCTCCCATTTGGACGATGTTGTTTACACGCATTTTCAGACTCTTGTATGTATTTGTATCATGTCCGTACACCTCGTGGTTTTCACACCACTTATCCTTGTCATTTCCCAGCGGGCCCTTGCGATAGTTGTTGGGCTCTCTCCACATGTTATTCTCCTTCATTTCCCCGAGAATGATGGACAATGGTGCATTGAGTGGGATGAAGTCTATGTTGTTAACATCCCTGGGCTTTTGGAACTCACTCTGGTGCGGTCTATTAATTTGGGGCTGAGTCTGCCAATGTTTGTTTTGCTGATTCCCCCGGGATTGCTTTACAGGGCCAGGCTTGCTGTTGTTTTTAGGGCGCGCAGCACTTATCTTAGCCTTGTTAGTTTCCTTGAACCTTTCTAGGTCCACATACTCCTTTACTCTTGCCGTTAACTCTTCTAGAGTTTCAGCTTGATGCTTGGACATTTTTCAGCGAGAGAAAAACCTCGACGCCCTAAGTGTCGGATGAACTCCCTTATGATGTCCTATTCTGAAACAATTGCTTGGATGGCAAAGTTTTGGTTGAAAAGAATGTAGTAATATGCCAAGGATTCGTCATACTCCTGGTGTACATCATCTAGTGCGCTTAAACCCTTCAAGAGCTTGCTCTCCCATATATCGTTGTATAAAATTCGACTTCAAATATGGCCACGTGGGAGTGAAAAGAACCAATGGGTTTCAGGTCCCTACCAATTTTTGCGGGAATGTCATGGCCAAATGGTGTGGATTGGTAGTTCTACCAAGAAGTGAAGCTTCGTGCTGCTGCACGTGCTCTATCGAGTCTCCCTTTCCCATGTACTTCTCGATCTTGACATTATTCAGCGCATCCGGCACTTGGCTATACACCAACTCCTCCGTGAAGGGATGGGAAGCGTTCTCAACTAGGACATGTATGGCCTTTATTTTTGCCTGCTTTATCTTTTTCTCAATCAGAGATTCCAATGTCTTTGCTGTCAGTCCCATGATTGGGACGTCTTCCTCCCTTGCTGGCGCTCTTCTACCCATGTCATGGTAAGCGGGATTGTGGTGTTCTCGACTCACTTCATAGTAGGAACTTTCTCTTTGATGTTGTCTCCAAGGTCCTCCTGGTTGTTGCGCCCCCTACGTAATGTGTGTAAGAACGCGTTACCTCATCTCTTGAGTTATAATGTTGGTGAGAAGCAACTTGTTATTGTCTTTCTTCACGCAGTGAGCTCTCATGTCGGGTAGTGTCGTGAGACACTACCTTTGGCGGCGGTGGCTGCCTGTATACTGGAAGTGGAGGTGGAGGTGGTGGTGGTGGTGGAGCATATCCTTGGTTTCTCAAAGTCTCTCTGAAACCTAACAGCTCTTCAATTGCTGCCATCATGGCAGGCGTGACTGTCGGCGCAGCCTATGCTCCTTCTCCTTGGAACTAGGTATCTTCAGCAGGAATCACATAGGGATGTTCCTCTCTCCTTGGCGCCCTGTTCTTGAAACCAGGCGGTGGTGCATCATTCTGGGCATTGAATTCTGGCTGCTCATGCTGCGCGGGATGCGCGTTTGGGATTGGGACTGAAGAGGCTGTAGACATGACCTCTGGCATATGAGAAGGACCAGAGTTGTTCCTCCTTGGCGGTACCTGCCTACTTGCTTCCGCAACTGGGTTTTTCCTTGGGCCCCCGGGCCCCTTTTCCATTCTGGATCCATATTGTCAGGAGGTTGGTTATTGCTCGTCATTACTCGTGGTACTTAGCGGCTTTTGTGTTCAAATCTCGCGGACGGTGCAAAATGTTTCGACGAGCCCCGCGCGAGAGTACTGGTTGCAGAATATGTGCGATCTGGGTTGTGTCAAGTTCTTCAAGTCCACGATGTGGATTCCGCGCGTCCTCTTCAACCTGCACACAGGGGCAGTAACAAGCACTCGAAGGGGGGGGGGGTGGTGCTGGTTTAACCCTCTCCGATGTCTCAATAAGAATCTAGAGAGATAAAGCTAGAGAGATGTCAGAGCTCCTAAGCTAATCTCCAAACGAGTTAAAATGAAATGGGTGGCCAAGATTCCTATATATAGGAGCTCTTGAACCGAAGCCCGGTTTAGTGCGGTTCATCTCCGGTTTAATATGAAAATTTGAACCGGAGTCGGGATTGAGTATGGTTGGCTATCGGAAAACTTAGACTTAGTGTAAAAATACGTCGGTGAATATACGCGCGTCGCGGGTGGCAATTCGGTCCTCCAGATTGTCCAAGACAATCCAAAGATTGTCTATGACAATCCGGACGCGCGTATTTCCCGTCCGGACCGTTTTGACTAGCGGGTATAGCGTTTCGATTACTTTACGTGGGTTTGACGTGTTTGCGAGGTTCGAAATATAAACACGAACCCGAATTGGGCACATATCCATCAAAGAAGCTTCTGCAATTAAAGGCATCCTTTTTGTTGATAATGATAAGTTCATTTGGCCTTTTGAGAGAAGTGGAGCAGTCTCAGCCAAATCAGCCTACTCTGTGCTTAGGAGGAAAGAGGTGGAGGTAAACACTCGAGCTTCTAGTTCCTTTATCATCCGTGATGCTGTTTGGAAGTTTATTTGGGGGCTAACTACCCTCCTAAGATAAGGAGTTTCCTATGGAAAGTGGCACGAGGTATTGCAGTTTGCAATGACCTATGTTTCAAGAGGCACTTGAGCACTTCTTCTGTGATGAGATTGAAACAATAGAGCACATTCTATTGCTCTGCCCTTGGAGCTGTAAAGTTTGGTTTGCCATTGGTGGCATCACGTTTGATAGACACTTGACTTGATTGATAAGGTTTCCTTGGCTAGTGAGAGGGAAAGAGTAATGGAGATGATAGCTTTTTTCAGCTGTAGTATCTGGAAGGAGAGAAACGCAGCTTTTTTTTTCTTCTAGAAAAGGTCCCCAAATTGCAGTAAAGCAGCTACTAGTATCAATATGACTATGAAGGAGTTTTATGAGCTTAAGAGTAATAGAGCTCAAGCAGGTATGAAGAGCTCTTTTGTCAGTGAATGGGAGAAACCACCCGATGGATCTGTGAAGATTAATTGTAATGCTTCAGTAGTGGAGGGACAACATGAAAGGGTGATTGCTGCAGTTGCCATGAATTGTCATGCTGATCTTGTGGGGGGCTCCTACAAGTTTTTCAGAGCAACAAAAGTGGAAATTATGGAAGGTTTAGATGTTGAAGAAGGTGTTAAGCTAGCCATTGCTGAGGGCTGGTCGAAGATCATCATTGAATCAGATGCCTCAGTTGTTATTGGGATGCTCCAAAAGCCTGATGAGTTACGGTCATGGCTCTCTGAAGCAATGATCAAGAATATCTTGAGGGCTGCGGAAGCTGTTCCCTATGTAGAGTGGAAGTTTTTTAAGAGGAGTGCTGACCAATATTAGATAGTGTAGAGAGGGGGTTGAATCATATGTATAATAATCAAGTATGTATAATGAATCAACCAAGTATTTACATGTTAGGATGCCACTATATATAGGAGATCAATCCTAACTAACTAGTCAACTATACAAGTCAACCTAAGGTATCATGTATCTATACAAGTATGAGTACCTATCTATGTATGTACAAATATGTACATCTAATATTCCCCCATCTTTTGCTTCTTCTTCCTTTCTAAAGAATTAAAAGGAAAATTTGAGAGAAAAGGTCGATGATTAATGAAATGCCAAGGTCCAATCAAAACCCGGTCAAATAGAGCCAAGGGTAAACCCGTACAAAATGAGCCAAGGGAATCAAAACCCGCTCAAATGATCCATGGGAAAAATTAAAACCCGCTCTAAAATGCCAAGGTCCAACAAACCCGGTCTTCACAAAACGGCACATCGAAAATCCAATTTCCGGGATACGGCCCCAAACTTGAGAACTGTCCTCAAAACAGCTCCAAAGAACTTCACAAAACGGCCCCTCGAAAATCCAATTTTCGGGATACGGCCCCAAACTTGAGAACTGTCCTCAAAACAGCCCCAATCTTCAGAACTATCCTCAAAATAGCCCCAAACTTCACAAATCCAGCAAAAATGCTCCAAACTTCGAAATTGCTCCAAAACAGCCATAAAGTATTCAAAAGAGCATCCCAAATTTGAAAACTGCCTAAAACAGCCTCAAATCTCCAAAAGCTTGCAAAGAAGCCCCAAACTTCACAAATTACTTCAAAATATCCCAAAATTCGGCCAAAATAGCCTAGGCACGTGCAGAGCACATGGGTGCAGGAGACGAACCAACTCCATGCTGAAAATCTGGTGTACGGAGGGTGCACGGCACAGAGGCTGAGGTCGCGGGTTCGAATCCAGCGAAACGCAGAATTTCCACGAATTAACTGAAGCAACAGGTCGTGTGTTCGAATCCAGCGAAGCACGCAATTAATCAGCCAATTCGAAATTCTGGGCAGCATGAAGAACAACATGAACTTCAAGATGATCTTCAAGTGTTCATCAACAAAATCAATTCGATTCAACTTCAAATCGTCGAAATCGAACAACAAACCAACTGGAATCCAATAGCAACCTAAAGGCGCAACTAATCCAGTCCAAATTGCAGCAAATAATCAAGAATCCAAGCTGAATTTGAAGAAAATTCAGCAACTATGCTGCAGCATGAAGAACACAGATATGCAGGTCCAAAAACGAATCTAATTGATCAAATCCGCAGCAGCAATCAACAAATTTCAGCTCAGAATCAAACGAAGCATCAAATGCGAATCCAATGCAATTCGAATCGCAGCAAATGATCAAGAAACAAGCTCGAAATCGAAGATCGAACATCCAGAAGTAAAATAGGCACGAAATCTGAATTTGAATCAGAATTACCTCCAAGAAGCCTTGAATGATGCTCAAATCTTCACTGAAACTTCGCAATGATGTCCAGCTATCATATGGAATGCATAAAACTCGAAACAAAGCATTGATTCGAAGAATCAAGCTCATCCAAAATCAACAGAGCTGCAGCAAAATGAAGAACACACAAACAGAGATGCAGCAATTCCAAATTCCAGAACGATGAGCTGATCAATCCAGTTGTAACTGTTGATCTCAGACTCAAGAATCAACACTAGATCGAATCCAAATCATAGGATCGATCAAGAATCGATGAGCAAACTTCAAATCGATGAAACAGTAACATGCAACAAACTGAAATGCTGAAACTGATTTGCTGAACTGAAATGCTATAAATCTTCAATCCAAACAGCAATTATTGAGCAGAAATTCCACAAAATACAGTAGCTACAACTTGATCTTCAAGTTATCCAATGAATCGATGCAAAAATCCTCAAGATCCAAGCTCAAATCGATGAAAAACCTCTCAAGAAATCAAGAAACCGAATCTGAAAAAAAACTCAGCTCTGATACCATATTAGATAGTGTAGAGAGGGGGTTGAATCATATGTATAATAATCAAGTATGTATAATGAATCAACCAAGTATTTACATGTTAGGATGCCACTATATATAGGAGATCAATCCTAACTAACTAGTCAACTATACAAGTCAACCTAAGGTACCATGTATCTATACAAGTATGAGTACCTATCTATGTATGTACAAATATGTACATCTAATAACCAATGTGCTGATTGGGTGGCCACTATGATGAGAATGGGGATGTGTCATTTGGATTGGGTTGTTCAACCTCCATCTCCTTTACTTAATTTGTTGTTGTTAGATTCTAGGAGGGTTCCTCCATGATTGTATCTGTTTCTCTAGGTTGTTGGTTTGAGTTTTAATAATTATTTGTAAAAAAAAACATAGAAGATATGGTTGAAAGTAAAATCCGGTTGAATTTAAAATCTTGCAAAAATCGAACTGGTACGATAGAAAAACGAACTATATATATGGTTCGATATATGGACGTTTTTATAGTGTCGTTCGAATTTTCGGTTAAGTTCAGTCAGCACAATAAAAAATTGTGGAGACCAAACCGACTGAACTTATGGTATGTTATATTAGTTATTAAACATTACATAATGATGATTTTTTGGCAATTTTATACATTAACTTAATTATAACTATTTTTTTCTTAAGTTTCAAGTTCTCGAAAATTCATATGTAAAGTATAGAGCGTGACATTTTAGCAAAAACACGATAAGTATCACAAACATATTCCTTTCAATCCAAGAAGACAGACTTTTATTCTTTTTTCACTAAAGATGAATTTATAGACATTTTTTTTATTTTGCTGCGGATTGGTAGTCATTTAAATATTAATAAGTTTGACGTTTTTCTTTTTATTACTATTTTGGATTTTAAATGAGTTCTATGAACTTTTTGGAAAAATCACAGATCTAACCAACTTTTGAAACTCAAACACTAAAATAAGGGAAAATGAGATTCGGGTCTGAAAGTCACTACTTGCGCATCTCTCTGATGCGCCATATCCATAGCGCATCAGAGAGATGCGCCATAAATCTCTGGGTTAACGTTCACCGTTAACCAAGTATATGGCGCATCTCTCTGATGCGCCATATCGGGCTATATAAACTGACGCGCTTTGTTTGATCATAGTGCAGCAGTCCGGCTTTTACTCCTAAAAAATTGTCTCTATCCTCTCTAAAAATTGCCAGCTTGTCAGATTTTTGATATGGGTGAACGATCTAATCTGTCAGTTCTTTACGACCAATATCGTAATATGTCTCAACATGCTGCTATTGATACGGTAATATTTACTACTGTTACTTTTAATTAATAAATTGTATTTAGACTTATATGCTGATAGGAATTTACATACCCGTTACTGCCTATAGGTATAGATCAATAAAACTGTTAATTTGATTGATTTGGAAATTTAATAGTTAGTCGTATATTTTTATTTATAGTTGCCACTTAGAATCACCTACTAAATAGAATTAATTTACTTTTAAATTTATAGGTCGTTCTATCAACAAAACTGTTAATTTGATTGATTTTGAAATTTAATAGTTAATTGTATATTTTTATTTATAATTTCCAGTTAGAATTAGAATGGCCTACTATATATAATTAATTTACATTTAAATTTATAGGTCGTTCTCCCAATAAAACTGTAAATTCGATTGATTTGAAAATCTAATAGTTAATTGTAGTATTTTTATTTATAGTTGCCACTTAGAATTACCTACTATATTGAATTAATTTATACATTTAAATTTATAGGTCGTTCTCCCAATAAAACTTTTAATTTGATCGGTTTGTAAATTCAATAGTTAATTGTATATGTACTCAAGTGGGATATGATTACCATTGGTGTTGTCTAACAACACTTGACCGAGTAGAATGAAGATATAGCCTCTTGCCATTCGTTATGCTTGATCATCTGTATCCACCGGGAGACTCAGCAAATGCGCCCTCATGAGGACGACGTTGACAAACGTATTACCAACGCCTGTACACCACTCAGTGGGCGGTCGTACACCAAGGAGACGCTGGCATAGCTGCAATGTGTGTTCGGCAATTGAAACGTTAGTGGGTATGTGTTCTCGATAAAATTCGGTTACGGGCCTCCCACTAATTGGTAGATCCAATATGGCGGAGACATCTTGTAACGTCACCGTCATTTCACCGTTTGATAGGTGAAATGTATGGGTCTCTTCACGCCACCTCTCAACAAGTGCATGCAGCAATGCCTAATTGAAGTAGATATTAGAGGCTTTTGCAGCAAATCCAAACCCAGCCTCATCAACAATCCGTTGGGTTCGGGCATCTAAATCCCACATTTAGCCCCTCTGAACTTGACCTCAGGAAGTGGCCTAGCAACCTATAAATTTAAACGTAAATTAATTCTATATAGTAGGCAATTCTAAGTGGCAACTATACCCAAAAAAAAATATACAATTAACTATTGAATTTACAAACCGATCAAATTAACAGTTTTATTGGGAACACGACCTATAAATTTAAATATGTAAATTAATTCAATATAGTAGGTAATTCTAAGTGGCAACTATAAATAAAAATCCTACAATTAACTATTAGATTTCCACATCAATCGAATTTACAGTTTTATTGGAAGAACGGCCTATAAATTTAAATGTAAATTAATTCTATATAGTAGGTCATTCTAATTCTAAGTGGAAATTATAAATAAAAATATACAATTAACTATTAAATTTCCAAATCAATCAAATTAACAGTTTTATTGATAGAACGACCTATAAATTTAAAAGTAAATTAATTCTATATAGTAGGTGATTCTAAGTGGCAACTATAAATAAAAATAAATAATTAACTAATAAATTTTCAAATCAATCAAATCAACAGTTTTATTGATCTATACCTATAGGCAGTAACGAGTATGTAAATTCCTATCAACATATAAGTATAAATACAATTTATTAATTAAAAGTAACTGTAGTAAATATTACCGTATCAATAGCAGCATGTTGAGACATATGATGATCCTGGTCGTAAAGAACTGATGGATCAAATGGTTCATTCATATAAAAAATCTGACAATCTGACAATTTTTAGAGAGGATAGAGAGAATATTTGGGGAGTAAAAGCCGGACTGATGCGCTATGAACAAACATAGAGCATTAGTTTATATAGCCCGATATGGTGCATCAGATAGATGCGCCATATACTTGGTTAACGGTGACCTTAACCCATAGACTTTATGGCGCATCAGAGAGATGCGCAAGTAGTAATTTTCAGACCCGAATATCATTTTCCCTTGTTTTTGTGTTTGAGTTTCAAAAGTTGTTTAAACTGTAATTTTTCCGAACTTTTGTTGTGTGCTGTGCTTAATTTTCTAAATGGATATTATTTATTTTAGTGGTTGATGTGTAAAGTGAAATGTTAATGATTATTTTTTATTTAAACTGAAAACCGTATTACTAAATACTATTAATTATGGATGATTTATTTTTGGATAGACGATTTTTAGAGGTTTCTTTTAATTAAAATACTAGACCGAAAATATGGATTTCCGACCAAATTAAGTGAAAATTTTGTCTCATCCGTCCAATTTCAACACTACTAGAAGATATAAATAGAATATTTAGCAGAACATGGTAATTTGGTGAAAATGTTAAGAATTTTTCATATACTTGGACATCTGTAAAGTTCTGAGAGAGCACCAGAATAAGAGATGAAGTTGATTTAGGGTTCATCGACACACCTCCTTCAACATGTACCTCCCCCTTATATAGTAAACCCTAGCAAAATAATTGCTAAGTTTACCCAACCATTAACCGAATGAGTAAATGAGTCCTCAAAGTTGAATACAAAGTTTAGGATGAAAATAACAGAACGGGCCAAGCAATGGGTCAAGCCCAACAGACATCAAACTGGTCCAAAATACTTTGGGCCAAATTGTCAGGCCGAAATATATGGCCACAATATAAAGTCTTGGGCTTTAACACTCCCCCTCAAACTAAACTTTGTAAAGGACTAAAATATATTAACCAAATGTAATCTCCTCAAAAAATTATGATGCTGAAATTTCGGAAGCGCCTTGGTAAAGATATCTGCAACTTGATCCGTGGTTTTCACAAACCTCAACTTCACAAAACCTGATGTGACTTGATCCCTGACAAAGTGACAGTCAACTTCAATATGCTTTGTGCGTTCATGAAAAACAGGATTATTTGCAATTTGAATTGCTGCTTTGTTATCACAATATAATAAAACAGGTTTTTCAACAGATAACCCAAATTCAGAAAGTAAACCTTTAAGCCAAATCAATTCCCCAATCGTATCACGCATACTCCTATACTCAGCTTCAGCCGAGGAACAAGAGACAGTTGGCTGCTTTTTTACTTTCCAAGAGATTAAAGAATCACCTATGAACACACAATATCCAGTAACAGATCTTCTTGACTCAACACACCTTGCATAATCAGAATCACAATAAGCAGTAATATTCAAACTACCTTTTGAAGATAATAAAATTCCTAAACCCGGTTCAAGCTTTAGATATTTCAAAATACGAATAACAGCATCATAATGCGATTTTTTCGGAGCTTGCATATATTGGCTAAGATATTGAACAGAATATGCTATATCTGGACGAGTAATACCCAAATACAACAACTTACCAATTAACCTTCTATAAATGCTTGGATCAGAAAGTAATAAATCATCATGATTCAAGTTAAGGCTCTCATCATATCCAGCTTAGGTAAACCTAGCATTTTGCTCCATCGGAGTGTTACTTGGCTTACCTCCTAACAAACCAATTTCAGACAACATTTCCAAAACATATTTCCTTTGACAGAGCACAATTCCAGAATCTGATCTTGCTACCTCAATGCCTAGGAAATATTTTAAATCGCCTAAATCCTTCATTTTAAAATTGGTTTGTAATACAGTCTTTAACTCATTTATCATGGCTAAACTATTTCCAGTAATCAACAAATCATCCACATAAACAAGAAGAACCGCAATTTCCTTACCTTTTCTTTTAGTAAAAAGGGAGTAATCAAGATGACTTTGCACATAACCATTGTTGACAAGGGCCTGAGTTAACTTTAGATTCCATTGTCTAGACGCTTGTTTCAAGCCATAAAGAGATTTGTGCAATCGACAAACAAGATTAGAAGGAACAATACATAACTCCCCCTGATTGCCAAATCCAGGAGGTAAGTCCATATAAACTTCCTCAAATAAGTCTCCCTGAAGAAAAGCATTATAGACATCCATTTGAAATAAAGGCCAATTATATAATGCAGCCAAAGATAAAATGATTCGAACAGTTCCAATTTTGGCAACAGGTGAAAAAGTTTCATCATAATCAATACCCTCTTTTTGTTTAAAACCTTTGGCAACAAGCCTGGCTTTATAGCGTTCTAAAGAACCATCAGAATTATATTTCACACGAAAAACCCATTTGCATCCTATGGAATTCCTACCAGAGGGCAGAGGAACAAGAGACCACGTTTTATTTGATTCTAGAGCAGTGATTTCTTCCTTCATAGCCTTTATCCAATTTTTGTCGGAACAAGCATCATGAAAAGATTTTGGCTCAGGAATTTTATCAAGAATGCTTAAAAAGGACTTGTGGTCACCAGAAATTCTGTCAAACTTTAAATTGCGGGAAATAGGATGCAAAGTAGAACAATGTGTGGACATATCATAATCACGAGCCCAAATAGGGGGTCTAGTATTTCTAACAGGTCTGCTAGGTTCAGAAACAACAGTTACATCTAGGGCAGGAGAATCAGAAATAACATCAGTTTCATCACCATCTAATTGATCAGAATCACTCATAGGACTATCAAGTGGAGCAATTGAGTCATTACCTTGATGGCTGGAATCTTGGTGATTGAGCATAACCTGTTGGTCAATTACAGGTGGTGATGCAATGTTAGAATCACTATCAAAGGCCAAATCAGGTAAAGAAATGGGAGACCAATTTGGATTAAAATTGAGAAATCCATCATGATTATCGGAGTGAAAAGGGAAAGTATTCTCCAAAAATTTGACATCCCTACTGATAAAAAAGTTTTGGTGGCCAAATTATACAATTTATAACCCTTCTGGGTTAAAGAATATCCCATCATAACTGAGGCAATCGCCCTAGGAGAAAATTTATCTGCAACAGGTAAAACCTTTGCATAACAGAGATATCCAAAAACCCGTAAATGTTCCAACCTGGGAGATTTGCCATATAAAATTTCATAAGGAGATTTGCCTTGTAAGACATCTGTTGGCAACAGGTTAATAAGATAACAGGCAGTTAAAATAGCTTCACCCCAGAATTGGTTTGGTAAAAAACTTTGAAATTTCAAAGCTCTAGCAATATCAAGTAAATGTCTATGTTTACGTTCTACAACACCGTTTTGTTGGGGAGTATATGCACAAGTGCTCTCATGAATCACGCCAGAATTGGAAAAAAAGAAGAGAACAGTTCTCGTTAAAAAATTCCCGACCATTATCTGATCGAATTCTTTTAATCTTTTTCTCAAACTGGGTTTGTACCATAGAAAAAAAATGTTTCAGGATAACAATAACATCAGATTTCAAAGTAAGTAAATATACCCAGGTCGTTCTAGAGAAATCATCGACTATGGTAAGGAAATATCGTTTATTATCATGAGTAGCAAATTGGTATGGGCCCCATACATCAACATGTATCAGTTCAAAAACACCTTTAGTAACACTAGTACTAGTGGGAAAAGGAGATCTAGTCTGTTTAGCTAAAGGGCAGACAATACATTCAGATATGCCTTTATTCTTGAAATCAACAGAACGTAAACAGTCGATTTTACTCAACGTTGTAAAAGGAATGTGGCCTAAACGCCTGTGCCATAGAACGGTTTCAGGGTGATCAACTAGTGAATGAAAGACTACAGGGGCTAAAGAATCTGGTTTAAAAAAATAGAGCCCTGCAGATTCATGACCAGTCCCCAACACCGTTCCACTGCAATGATCCTGCAAGGTTACCAGATTGGCATTAAAAATCACAGAACAAGATAAATCTTTGGTTAATTTTGCAACAGAAATGAGATTAAGCTTAAAACTGGGAACGAATAAGACATCTGTTAAGAAATTTGTTCTCCCAATTTTAAAATTTCCAATGCCAATGATTTTTGAATGTAAGCCATTTGGAAGTTGAACATTGCTGTTGCTAGGAATGATATCAGTTAACCAGTCAGATCTACAAGTTATGTGATGAGTGGCTCCTGTGTCAAGAATCCATTGCTTATTAGATAAAGTGATACCTGACGAAGCAGCATTGGCACGAGCTTCGGCAGCCTCAGATACTTGCTGTGACTTAACCATGGATCGAGCAAGATGCTCTAGTTGTTCAGAAGTGACCATCATCGGCTGGTTTTTAGGCAGGTCCAGAGGAGTTGCGACAGCAGCACTACCACCCTCAGTACCTGTTGAGACATAGCACTCAGAATTATTATCCAGCACGGAATTAGCTTGAGGAGGCCTATTTTGGTTAGGTCGGAACTTCCATCCAGGGGGATATCCCTTCCTTTTAAAGTAGTGGTCAAAGTCATGGCCTTTGGTTTTGCAATAGTCACAGAAGAGGTTAAGGTTCCTCTTTTGTCCACGGGGCTTGTTTGTAAGAGAATTGGGAGGTTTAACCTCAGAAACATTATTGATCATTTGATTTCCAGAGAGGCTTCTTTGATGCTCTTCCTGAACTAGAACAGCATAAGCTTGAGAAACAGAGGGAAGTGACTCTCTCATGACCAAGTTAGTCCTAACATTGGAATATGAATCATTGAGTCCGTTCAGGGATTGGAAAAGTTTTAGATTGTTTGCATGCGCGATGTGTTTTTGAAATTCAGGACAGGCACAACTAGGGAGATTGCAAATTGCATCAAATTCTTCCCACATAGTTCTTAGCCTAGCAAAATAGGTTGGGACAGAGTCAACTCCTTGCTGTGCCAAAACAATATCGCGATGTAGTTGAAAAATACGAGATCCATTCACTTTATGAAGCCTCTCTTTTAAATCATTCCAGACCGAAAAAGCACTTTCAGTGTAAATGTTGCCCGACATAAGCTCTCTGGAGACAGAGTTCATGATCCATGCAAGGACAAGGGAATTACAGCGGTCCCATAGATCATGAAGACTAGGCTCAAAATTTTCCTTCTTGCAGGAACCAGTTACAAATCCCAGCTTGTTTTTAGAAATCAAACATATCCTCATTGCCTTGCTCCAAAAGGCATAGTCATCGGAGGAGGTGAGTTTTTCAGAGACCAAAGAAAGTCCAGCAGAATCCGAAGGATGTAAAAACAGAGGATGATTGTGATCAATCTTAGGCATTGGCGTAGAGGTAAAAGATGCCGGTGATTTTTCAGATGTGTCCTGATCGTCCACATGGCCTTTGCTTGATTCAGACGTCATTATAGAAAGATCACGAAATAAGTCGCAATGAAATGACAGATCTACAAAGATCAAGCAAGGTCTGAGAAAATCAGGTAAAGGAAATCCTCAAAGGAAAAAGGCACGGATTCAGAAACACCTCTGACTTTTAACAAGTAATCATTGGATGACAAAAAAAATCATGCAAGAAGTATTAATGGCAGAATTCGAAGAGTCATCAACAATCATATAAAAGATTGCGTGATATTTCTGATGCAGTTTAGGCACTTAATGAAAGCATAGACTAAGTCTGACCTATGTTTAGCATCATCATTAATAATCGAATTCGTTTGCAAAAAAAAAACTGTAAAGATTCAGCGAAGAATATGAAACAGAGAAACAGTAGATCTGATGAACAGATGCTAAATCTTGCACATGCAAGAGGTGAAAACAGTTCCTCCTCAAGATTCAAGCACCAGAACAACAGAGATTAACAGAAGAAGAAAAAAAGCAGCAAGATGAATCTGAGACGAAAAAAATAGCAGATCTGGTGAATAGATGTCGAATCTTGCACATGCAAGAGGTGGAAACAGTTCCTCCTCAAGATTCAAACATCAAAACAACAGAGATTTTTCAGAAAAAAAAAACTTTCGCAGCAAAAAGGATTCGAAGAAAACAGATGAAAGAAGTAGCAGATCTGGTGAACAGATGCCGAATCTTGCACATGCAAGAGGTGGAAATAGTTCCTCCTCAAGATTCAAGCATCAGAACAACAGAAAATAAAAAAAAAACTTTCGCAGAAAAACGGATTCGAAGAAAATAGATGAAAGAAGTAGCAGATCTGGTGAACAGATGCCGAATCTTGCACATGCAAGAGGTGGAAATAGTTCCTCCTCAAGATTCAAGCATCAGAACAACAGAAAATAAAAAAAAAACTTTCGCAGAAAAGTAGATCCGTGACGAAGAAACCAGATTTCAAGCAGGAAAAAAACTTAGTTCAGGATCAACCAAAAAGAGGATCAGAAGTAAGCAAGAAGAGATACCGCAGCGAGAAAATCAATTGGATCGGAAACGGAGCGTCAAAGCTTCGGTACGCTCTGATACCATGTAAAGTTCTGAGAGAGCACCAGAATAAGAGATGAAGTTGATTTAGGGTTCATCGACACACCTCCTTCAACATGTACCTCCCCCTTATATAGTAAACCCTAGCAAAATAATTGCTAAGTTTACCCAACCATTAACCGAATGAGTAAATGAGTCCTCAATGTTGAATACAAAGTTTAGGATGAAAATAACAGAACGGGCCAAGCAATGGGTCAAGCCCAACAGACATCAAACTGGTCCAAAATACTTTGGGCCAAAATGTCAGGCCGAAATATATGACCACAATATAAAGTCTTGGGCTTTAACAACTTCTTCAAAATTCAAATCCTATTACTTGGTCCCGATTAACACCGCTATAGGTCGGTGCAATGCCTAATATGCATCCACTCAACGGGTTAAAATAGAGTTATCTATGCATGAATAGTCAATTTTAGTCGATTAAGAGCCCAAATGAAGCCGAATCAATGTTGAATTCCAAACCCGTGAGTGGCCTTAATAACTCCAACCCATGGCCCAATCATAAACTTTATTAATAGCATTATTTTTTTGGCCAATTTTTCTTTTTGGGGTAACTGAATCCCACAATACATCAACGTGGTTACCTCGTTCTAACAATACTAAAACAACTCACATTTCCTTTTAACATTCCAAATCTAAAAAGAACGTCTTAGTCCTTTGTAGTTTGTAGCGCAATAAATTGCATCATTTTATATTTTCTTTTTACAAAAATAAAAGACAAACAAGAAGCACACATATAGGGGCCCAGACGTAAGTCACAATAGAACCAGAGGGTATATTTGGCCGTTTTGTTTTTCTTTTTAAATAAATATATATCTTGTTGGAACTATGGGTGGCAATTCTTATGGTGACACTATTGATATGCGTATCTATTTGTATTGTGTCAAAACGTTGTATTGTGTCAAAATGTGTTAAAACTTATTCTCATGTCGTGACGTATTCGTGTTATCAAATTATTGCTTCGTGTCTATTGGATCTTGCTTGGATGCGTCTGATCTCTGTTACGTGTTTCGCCTCTTCTCTGTTATGTCGCACTTCTCGAGAACCAGCAAGAAGGGTAACCAGGAGTTACCTAGTAAACCCACTTCGACGCTCAAGTTAGGTTCGGTTCTAGAGAGATGAATGCATAACTTAAAAGTAGAGAGAGGGATTAAACTTCCAAATGATATAGTAGATGTGTATTTATAGGGGTCAATTCTCTTTATTCCTGGAAAAGCCTAAATTCTGAATAAGTTTTCTTATCACGGGATTATGATCTTACTATGCACAATGATGGGTTTCGATATAGCCTTTAGGCCCATTAACGACGAGTAAACGGTGAAGTAGGCCCACTGGGCTCCAAAAGAGGCCTAGAGGACCAATATGAGGGGTCCCGACAAGGTCGGTCCCGACATATGAGCTGGACGCTCCCGATGAAATGCCTTTGAGTAGGCCCCGATGTTGATCCCTGAGGATGTTGGCCCTGTCCCGATGACGAGGGGCCCCGAGCGGTGACCAAAGGAGATAACTCTGGAGTCCCCGACATCCGTCGGGACTTGCCACCAGAGGATGAGGCCGAGAAACACGCCCACTATCAGCGTAGTGGGGAAGTGGCCTGAAAAGACGGAACGTAGGCAAGTGGCCGAGATAAATGGAACGTGGGCTAAATGCCCCTGGCAGTTATCTCAACAGGTAACTGGGGTAACTCCTCCCCTATATAAAGGAAGGAATTACCTCAGGACTGACATTCACATACGCATATACACTCATACTCTCATACATACTTGCCTACATCGAGATACTCAACTAAGCATCGGAGAGGGATTCTGGGTCACCGCCCGGTCTATCCCTTTTTGCAAGATTACTTGGAGCAAAGGAGTTCAGACTTCCGTCAAGAACGTGCCGGAGTTCCAGTCGTGATCCAACACACGGTATGGAGATGGGAGGGGTTTATGTGTGTAAGATGCGCTCGTATCGATCTCTTTGGAGATGTTGATACTGAGGCGCAGAGGTCATTACGCGGCACACACGTCGTTATGTTGCGTTCTGAAGAGACGTTAACCGAGGTGTTAACACACCAATGAGATGTGAAGCCGGCGGGGTGTGTAATCACTGTGTTAATATGCATGCAGGGTGTGGGTCGTCCGTGGACATCGCATCATAGACTTTTAAGGTCGGGCGGGCCGGGGTGATCTGCCTGGTCAGGCCAGATCGAGTGCAAGCTGAACAGCTCACATGGTCTAGCGTGGATTGTGCGCGAGCTGTTCAGCCCGTGCGGTCCTGCTTGGGCCAGACGCGAGCTGGGATTGCGCGGTCCGGCTTAGACCGTGTGAGTTGTTCAACTTGTGCGGTATTACTCGAGTGCGTGCTTCTTTTTGGGTGTGTGTTTATGGGTGCGTGTTTTCAAGAGTAAAGTTACCTTAAGTATTCGGTTTGAGTTTTTTTCATACCTGCTTGGATCATAGTCTCGTTGTTTAGTTATCGTGATAGGTCCATTATCATGATAATTGGGTGTATATCCATCAATTAACTCCCAAAGCCAAGAGAATGCTTCAATTTCACTTAACTTTATTTAGGAGTTCGGAGAAGCCCAACTATTATACATCCCCTTGTTTGGCCGTTTTGGTGCTTATTCGTGTACTTCAAGCGGCTAGGGGCATATAGGTCTCAACTGTTGCTTGTGCTTTTGATTCGGTGTTGTAAAAGTCAAATGTCACTATTCCCTCTTTCTCTTTATAAAGAGAGAGATCTCTTTCATCAATTTCTTTTCATTAATTTGTTGTTCTCTTCCACGAGTACTTTCCTTACTGTTGGCAAGTGCTTCCTCTTTGAATTGCGTTTCATCTCCTCCTTGGCTTGCTTCTCCATCCTTCCTAGGCAGCCAATGGGTGAACCATCTCGTACTTCACCTCGCTCTATTTCTCCAACTCCTTATCATGAGGGTTTTCCTTACCTCGTTATTGATCTTCTCAAGAGGGAATTCGATTTCTGTGTTAAAGACACACGAATGGATGCGTCTTATGAGCTGTATTTAGTGTAAATGGGCCGCCGCGAGTTTGGGTCGGCTAGGGTTTGGATGTCGCGAGGTCAAATCACGACATTAATTACCGATATATTATGTGCATATTTTTAGGATATTAAAATATTTAGTGATAATTAATTAAAATAAAAGATTGAGAAAATAAATTTACTGATATATTTTATCATGGGTGGTGCTATAGGGTGTGAAACCCAAACTGAAAGTCAAAGTCAAAGTAACAACGCACACACGTCACAATAGCATTTAATTTCTTCTCTCTCCACATAAATTTTATTTCTATTGTTTTTCAAAAATACCCTCACATTTTATTTATTATCTTATTCTAGTTTAGATTGTCAAATGGTACAAAATTATAGTATAAAATAATAATGATATATTAACTCACTAAATAAGAGTTAATAAGAGTTAAGACCTCTGTTATTAACTTTACTACAACGAGATATACAAAAGGGGTTACCAATATAAAGTCGTGTTGTGGCCTAAATAATAATATATAAAATTTAAAAAGAAAAATTATCAATCAAAAACTTATTATAGCTTGATATAATTGTTTATTTATATTTGGTAATACTGTTTATTTTTTTCGAGAAGAAGAGATTCATTATCACATTTTTCAGTTTATCATGTTTTTTCAAAAAAATAAATATAATAGAAAATTGAACTTAAGAGATTTTCTAGGTTCATTCGAGCTCGGCAGAGCTTATTCCTATGTTTGAATTAAACTTGATATATAAAAAAATATGTGAATATGATTAAAATATTTTATTTATTTATTTATTATTATTTTTGCTTACACAAATGTAGTTTTCAAATAAATTACTGACTGGTCGTGTGTTGTGCGAGAATTTATTTTAAAATAAAAAGAACATATTCATGTTATTCATGATTAATTTTTTTTTGGCCATGTTAAAGTAAGGTAGGTAAGTTATACATATTCGATGTCATATGTCATTAGAGATATTTAACTCTATATTCAGTGCTCTTTAATCACAATATTCAAAATTAATCATATTAATAAAATTAAATAGATATATTTTTAAAATTATATAACATTAGTTATTAACGTGGATTTTTATGGTACTTTTTAAAGTTTAAAATCGTCGGATTGTCTCATGCGGCACAATAATACAAATCTAGGACTGAAGTTTAAAAGTTATCGGTACGTGTGATGATATTAATTTAATCAAGCATTATTGTGAGAAAACCCGCGTTGGAGAGATTGAAAACATCCAATTCCCGAACTAGTAGAGCGGGTACTAACAAAACAACAAGGAAAAACATCGAAAAATGAATAAAAATAAACTAGAACAACAGAACGGAATAACGGAAGAGATGACACCTGGCAAATGATAGAAGCTTGGAGAGGAGGAATCCACATGATACAGCGGCACCCGTAGCCCTTCGGAGGGTAGAAGAACCTTCCTCAAGAGCGACATAGCTAACAGAGGACCTGCAAACCAAGCGATACCAGACAGTACCCATAATAAATCGGAAACACAAACGACTCTTTAGACAAACAAGGATGACCGCATGACCGGTGCAGAGATCTCTAAGTGGTAGGTGCTGGATGAAAACAGTATACCGAAGCACTCCTGCCCGTGGAACATCCGCGAAGGACTAGCGCACTTCGGGGGTGCCATAGAGATGCTCTGCTTCTCTGTTAGGAGAAGGAAATGAGATACGACTGCAACCGCGGTCGTATCGTGGATACCCCGGAGGGTAAATATCATGCGGTGGCATGTTCCGAGAACGAAGCGTTGGTTCTGACGAACCATGAATTCTGCTGGAAGGGGTAGATGGTGGAGGGTAGTAGGTTGTACCGCCAGAAAGTAGTCTAATTTGAGCTTAAAACGGTGAACAGCGTCCACGACGGCGCGTGGAGGGACGCAGGCTACCGGCGTGGAGGTGATGACGAAGGCGCGTGGAGGTGAACGGGGGTGGTTGTGGTGGTATCGGGCGGTCTTTGTGTGCGCTCGGTGGTGGTGGTGATGGTGAGCGCACTTCCGAGAGATAGGTCATATCTCTCTGTCGTGGCTGGGGGGTAACGTGTTTGTGGGCGTGGAGGGAAGGATGTGGACTCCGCTCTTAGACGAGCCGACGGTGAGGTGTGGGGCGAAGGCGAGGTTGAGTAAGGCCAACCGCTGAGACACGGTTTCAGGCTTTGGCTTTGGCGTTGGTGTAGGCTTGGCTTTGGCCGGAGATGGAGCTCCGCAGTTCCCCCTGAAGAAGTTTGCCGAGGCGGAAACTTGTTTTCAGGGAGCCAGTTGAGAGCATCCAAATAGTGCCATCTATTTGGATCTCTATATCATATAACTTGGTTACGGTCAGCGGAGAGATTTTGGAACATGTAGAGTCAAGTTGGGGTTTAAAATGGTAGACACCATTAAAGTAGTAATGGTAGACACCATTAGACAACCTCAAAACACTTATTATTTTAATGGTATATTGATTAGGTGTCAATGATGTAGCATAAAGTGAGAAAGGAGTTAGGGTTGTGTAGCCACCAGCCGAACTGTTTCGAGGCCATTGTCTCCAAAATATGACAAATTTCCATGTGGTCTCTGTGAGTTCCTCCTTGTCCTCTTCCTAGTACATGGCGTGCGGGCAAACTTTAATTAATCAAAATAAAAATTATCATGTCCTAACTAATTATTCATTTCCGTATTAGTTTATTCAATTATGTTGTTTATTTGATTTTTTTACAAATAAGATAACGTTGACTAATTCACATGAATTAATGATTGATAATCAGTCCGTTAATGTCGGTCTCATTTTCGTTAAGCCCTGAAAATAATAATAATAATAATAATAATAATAATAATAATAATAATAATAATAATAATAATAATAATAATAATAATAATAATAATAATAATAAAAGTTCTCTTATAATCCTTAGTATAATTTATATGATTTTCATAAATAAAAAAATCTTTTTGGGAGTTGAAGATGTAGAGATTATGTACACCATGGTTGAATAATATTGTGGTGTTCTGCAAATTGGTGAGGAGTTTGCAATTGATAGAGGATGGAGATGGGTGATGTTCGAATTGGATTTTAAAGAGGCAATTCAAAATGTACTAGAAGAGGGTTAGACTGGAGAATATCAACGCAAGTAGACAAACAACATCGGATGGCGTGCGGAAAACTTTCATTTAGTAAGTTGGTCCGTGGGATCGAAAAATGCATATTATTGTGTTAATTGAATCGCGATTTATACTAGAAAGATGTCGTATATTAATAACGGGATGTCTCAATTCTGCTCTCTTAATATCATTGGTTTTGAAGATCTGGGAATTTATTCAGGTTTGAAATTTGTTATATCCTACATCATATTTGTTAAGTCTGCTTCCACTTGGGTAGTTTCAGACTTCTTTTCTACGAACGGGCTCTGGATGTTTGCACGGGAATGGGTATCTGTCTGAATGCCGCGATCCTTGAAACACGATCCTCGAACTAATCTTCAACTTCCCGACCTTGATCTCTCGAACTCCGGATCCTGCATAAGGGGCGGTAACCAGCGTGGGAGAGGGGGGATGCTGGTTGGGCCCTCTCCGACGCTCAAGTCAAAATCTCTAGAGAGAGAAAGCCTTTTAGAGAGAAATCAGAGTATCCAATGTCCAAAATGAGGTAGTTGTCTAAAATGGGAGACCTAGGCCCCTATTTATAGGGAACCTAAGGATCATGCCCAGTTTTGAACGGCTTGATGTCGATATGAAGGAAAACGTATACCGTGATCAAGGTGGACTATGTGTGCACTGACTTCTCGCACTTGGCAAAATAATCAGGATAAGCGCGCGGAGAACGTCGGTAATCCGGACCTACCCGGATTGTATAGCAATCCGGACCGGTCCGGGTACTGCGCGTATTCCGGACCGTTTTGGACTTGGGGTGTCCACGGAAGAGTTCTTTTACGGGTTTTGGAGTATTTTGCTAGGCCCAAAATGTAAATACAAACCCGAATTGGACAGATATCTAACACTTGCCCCCGAGTTAAGTAGCGGTTCAAAACCCATACTTGACTCTTTTTTAGATAAGATATTCGTCCAATTTAGGTTCGGTACTGACCTCAAGGGGGGCATGTTTGTCAATTCGAGTGTTGGGATCATAAATTTGACCAACTTCAATTTTCCATCGTACGTACGTAATCTGTTTATAGGGTTAGCGTAGCGGACAATATACATATAACAACATGCAATTAACGATATATTCGCAATATCATGTAATGAGTGAAATACTTGTAATAATAAAGAATTATACAACGTGATAATATCATGGTACATGATGTAAACATATAACACGTTGGCAACATGTAGATGACGACATAGTAAACGGATGACGTAATCATGCAATAAGCAAAACACTTAGAATAATATGAAATTGGAGAGCATGTACGTAATCATGAAGCATGGTGTAAATGTAAGACATGATGTAAACATGAAATTCATACTTAGATTACAAAAATAATCATGTAACGATCATAAATAAGAATCATACATGATAAATTCTAGGGTTAAGGGTCCTTTTGGTACCACATGTTTGCACAAATTACACTGTTCATACCATTAGTATTTTTTGTACCGAATTGGTACCATATGTTTCCAAACCTTACTGTTTTGGTACTTCCGTTACCATTCCGTCAAAAACGGCCGTTAATGGCATGTGCCATGCACGTGAGCAGCCCAAAACTTTCAATTTTTTTACAATTTAGTCCATCTAATACATCCCTAACTTTTATTTTGTTCAATTTAGTCCTAAAATTTCAAAACCAAACCATTTTCCCAAATTGACCTAGCCATGGGCTAGGTCCGACCCTGGGTCGGGGTCACCGGACCTAGGCGACCCTGGCCCAGGGTCGGACCTAGCCCTAGGCTAGGTCCGGCTAGGTCAATTGGGACCTAGCCCCAATTGAGTTAAATTGGAGCTAGGTCCCAATTGACCTAGCCGGACCTAGCCTAGGGCTAGGGCTAGGTCCGACCCTGGGTCAGGGTCGCCTAGGTCCGGTGACCCCGACCCAGGGTCGGACCTAGCCCATGACTAGGTCCGGCTAGGTCAATTTGGGAAAATGGTTTGATTTTGAAATTTTAGGACTAAATTGAACAAAATAAAAGTTAGGGATGTATTAGATGGACTAAATTGTAACAAAATTGAAAGTTTTGGGCTGCTCACGTGCATGGCACATGCCATTTAACGGCCATTTTTGACGGAATGGTAACGGAAGTACCCAAACAGTAAGGTTTGGAAACATATGGTACCAATTCGGTACAAAAAAATACTAATGGTATGAACAGTGTAATTTGTGCAAACATGTGGTACCAAAAGGACCCTTAACCCTAAATTCTATGTACGTAATATGTAATAGTAATTACGTGTAGCATTTCATGGAAGCATTGTGTAATATGTATGCAATATGAACATTGGAGAGATGCAAAGATGCTTGTAAAGGTTGTTAAGGACTTATATGAAAATACATGAAGGTTTAGTCTTTAGCACATGGTGTAGGCACTATTAATGAAAATTAGGAGAGAGAATACTCATTATCTTACATCCTTCATAGATAAATCTCCAAGAAGCTCTCCATTCTTGATGAAGATGAAGCTTTTGAGATCATATATTTGGAGTAGACACACCATAGTTGATATCAATTGGATTCCGGTGTGGCACGTGTCAATTCGGACTCGCTTCGTTTTGGTGAGTTCAATTCCGTATATGGCTGGACATTTCGTGACTTCTTTTGGCCTTAATTTGATCTTGAAATCATCATTTTGGTACTCACCTTAACATGCACATAAGGTGTTTGATAAAATGCATTAGAGTTATTAGCTTTCCAAATTGTAAGTGCTGGAAATTTTAAAAAAGTGTAAATGAATCGTTATACTTCCCTTATGCATAGTGTTCATTGCCGACATGTTGTTCCATGCCTTAGCCGTTGTTTTAGCATGCCCGATATTGATGATCGGTAGTTGTACATACATGGTCGTCAATGGTTGTATGTTGGTAATGATAGCTTAGGCAATGTATGTTGAGTATCATGTATAGACTGTAGGTCATTGTCTGCAAACATGCTAAAACACTTAGAAAATATTTTAACAATATCTAATGCGTGTTACCATAGATGTCGTCGTATGAGCTTTGTCGATAAGCGTCATAGGAATGCTTAGGATGTATTGTGTAGAAGTTGATAATAGCTACTTGATGCACGCAATCCATCCTTGTCGACATGTATGTACATACATGGAAACACTTAGAAAATATTCTCCCATTGTCGACATGCATCCTTGTCGACATGCATCCTTGTCGACATGTATCCTTGTCGACATGTATGTACGTACATGGAAATACTTAGAAAATATTCTTCACTTGTCGACATACATCCTTGTCGACATGTATGTACGTACATGGAAATACTTAGAAAATATTCTTCACTTGTCGACATGCATCCTTGTCGACATGTATGTACGTATATGGAAACACTTAGAAAATATTCCTCACTTGTCGACATGCATCCTTGTCGACATGTATGTACGCACATGGAAATACTTAGAAAATATTCTTCATTTGTCGACATGCATCCTTGTCGACATGCATCCTTGTAGACATGTATCATTGTCGACATGTATGTACGTACATAGAAATACTTGGAAAATATTCTTCACTTGTCGACATGGATCCTTGTCGACATGTATGTACGTACATGGAGAAACACTTAGAAAATATTCTTCACTTGTCGACATGCATCCTTGTCGACATGTATGTACGTACATGGAAATACTTAGAAAATATTCTTCACTTGTCGACATGCATCATTGTCGACATGTATGTACGTACATGGAAACACTTAGAAAATATTCCACGCTTGTCGACATCCATCCTTGTCGACATGTATGTACGTACATGGAAATACTTAGAAAATATCCTTGACAGCTAGCGTCTCGCCATGTGTTGACTGTTGACAGTTGTATGCGCGTGCTCGTATGTACGTGCTTGTATGTGCGAACTTGCCCCCACACTTAGAATATTTTCCCTATCCCTGGCTATGTACGCTGTATCCATATGCTTGATGTAAACACAGGTCGTATGCCAATCACCTTGTTGTATGCTAACACTTGGTAATATGCTGACTGTCATCCTGAGCAAAACACTTAGAAAATATTTCGCCCTTGTAATCATGTATGCTGCAAGTATGAGCTCGATGTCTACATGTAAGGTTGATGTGTTGAAGAAGTTTCCCCCCTTGCATGATGCTTGTTACTTGTTGTGTGAAGACTAACGAGTCTTGTATGTACATAGTTGTCTCACATGGAGCGTCCATTGCATAAATGTTTGCATAAGTATTGATGCGTGTTTGCGCACTGATTGGATTGTTGGTTGCATTTTTCAGGATATCTGATCTTGCTATCTTCCTGTCGGAATTAATCTTCCCACGGCTGTTATCACAAGTAAGTCTACTATTTTCATTCTGCGAGTAATTCTGTGTTCGGATGTCGACATGGTTGAGCAGCTAAATAATACGCCAAGTGTAGATGTTGATGTCCATTATGACTTGTATCATGTTGTAATGTAGGTTGGACTGATGGAAAAAGCTCGTCTTTGCGGATAGCCGATGTATACAGTAATCCGCTTGTTGGAAGGAATGTCCGTACAATTGCCTCCGCTACTCTGGAGTCTCCGGACATGGTCGCGATAAAGGATTTGTGAGTAAGGCACCTCCTTGTATCTTCTTTGAACTTGTTAATTTTCCAAGTTGTTGCTTTCATGTTGCTGAACGCGTGGTTGCAGTTCCTGGCTTTAGCACAATTCTCAAAAGATCCGACACAGGGATGCGTTCCTCGAGCGATTCTAAGTTTTTTATGCCGAGTACGACCGTGCTAACTCCTTCTTGCGATAAAGGGAATAGAGTTGAGGGTCGTGCGGTGGTGCCTTCTGTCCCCCGGTCTAGGGACCGGCCCAAGGAGGAGCGTTCCTCCCATTGAGGTAAGCGTTGTTTACTTCTTCACACTTGAAACCTGATCTTGAAGACGGCTGATTTTGATGCATGCATTGTTGATTGTCGCGCTTATGTTGAAGAGCTATGTCGTATTGAAGCTGAAACGACCATTCTTGCCGTGTCTTTTGTGCGGATGACGACATTGCATTTGATGTTGATATTATGAACTATTTGCCATAGATCCTTAGAGATGATGCTATCTCTTGGTTGGTGTCAGGTTGTCTGTTTCCAGCATGTTGAACCCTTTGTGAATGGGTTGATGTTGTTTTGAGGTTTTCGATAAATCTTTGTTTATGCCTTTGCTTGTGTGGTATTTCATCACTTGGACCTGTTTTCAATAATAATAAACATGTGATAACTTGTTAGTAATATTTCATACATTGCGTTATCTTCATTGTCCGTATGTATTGGACTTGCATGATAGGATTGAACTCTTTGTTGTGATGGATAGAACATACGATGTTGCGACTTGCGCATTGCAGGGTGTTATGTACACTTGGTACTTGTAGCATTGCAGGTAGTAATGTACTCGGCACTTGGCCTTTGACATGTAGCAGTGTGGTCTTGACGTAGCAAGACTTAAGTTTATACCGTCTCTTAGTTCCACTCTAAGGCGACGTTGTTGCAAGATACTTCTTGCAGATTTTGTTGTTTTGGCGTTATATGCTAAGAGCAAGATAACGTTATACAAGACTCGACTTGTAAGTTTGATGAGTTTTGAACAAGGTTTGCTTTTATAAGCGTATAACATGAAGCTATCCTTTTTCAGGCATAAGTCTTCATGGTGTATGGACCCTTAAGAGAGTATGCATACTTTTAGTGTGTGGGGTTGTCGTCTAACAATAGGACTTCTGCCACGATGGGGTGATCAGTCCCACCTAAGTGCCGCATCCTGGTTTGTATGCAGGGAATGGCTATGAACATGAGGATTTGCTTCTAAGAGCATTTCGCAGCATGCCATTTTCTAGAAGTAAACATGGGGTTTGCCCATACAAAGAGGATACCACAGCATGCTACTTTTGATAGTAAATCTTGGTGTTTATCCAAGATATTGCTTGATGTTGACGCCTTTGGAATAGTCGTCACTTTGAGTAGAGAATTTTATAAGTCCCTTTTTGTAGATAACCCGCAAGTTGTCATCGCCACATATAAGTTGATTGTGCACATAGCGCGATGGCTTTGTGTTGCCGACATCTTCTTGATATAGCCGCTGTTATGGATGGAGAAATAAACTCCATGTTGGTGTAGATAATAGATATGTTGGCGTTGTATGCCATAAATCCCTCCTTGAACATAATGCTTAGCTTGTATTGTTGAAGTAGATATTATGTGCATAGGTTACTACTTGGCATAATTCCAATGTAGTAATCATAGTGTAGCATGTACCTACGAACAGAGTTGCGCTTTGTCAGATAGTTGCAATGTTTACAAGTTTGCAAAAATATGGAGTTATGAAATTTTCTTTCTAGATATGCATATAATAGATAAAGTAAAGGAGTCTGATACGAGGACTCCTTGTTTGTGCAGGAAACTTCCCTAAGTGCGGACGCGATAGGTGCGGATCGTGACAGGTGCGTATATGTCGGGAGCGGAGCTTTTCCAAGTATCACCTGCTATATGTGATTGTGAATATGCATGAACAGCGACTATGCATTATTGTATGCGTCCTCTAGTTGATACGCGTTGATGCCTCCTTAGCATGATGTACATGCCTATATATGATCATTGCTTGGTGTTTCCTTCTTAGAAGAATGGTACCGCGTGTTCTTCCAATTATTCGTTTCTTCACTTCGGTTGAATGCCGAGCACTTGTCAGCTTGGTGCCCCCCAAGTCGCTTGGCAGTCGTACCGCTGTTTCCTGATGGTTTCTATTACTTCATCATCTGACCGTGATGCGCCTACTTGGACCATCCTTTCTGGCTCATCTATCTTTATTTCTTGTAATGCTTCAACGAAAGCAGGACGTGCATGATCTACCCTTGGGTTTTCATCAATGATGGGAATTCCGCAATTGTTTGTCTTGTCACCATGTTGGAGTGCAACCTTATAGCAGTCTTTTGACAACTGCTGATCACCCTTAACTTCACAACCTCCTGCCTTTGTTAGAAACTTGATCTTCCGGTGTGATGTTGACGCTATCATACCCCACTTGTTCATGGTTGTATACCCTAGGATTCCATTATATGCGTCAAGCTTTTCTACGATCACGAACGGAACGCCGATTTGGAGTTGTTGCTCTCCTTTTCCTATTGCGCATTGCGCGGTGTTGCAATTTAATGTGTTGGTTTTGCGATGTATGCTTCATGTGTTCACTTTCAAGGGGCCTGGGTTTATTTGATGTGTTTATTCATACACTTGTGACTCTTCCCGAGGTTGTGCCTGCATGACGATTGTGCACATGGTTGGGAGATGTTATACTAGTGGAATCCTCATCTTCTCCTTAGTTTTGTCCAAAGATTAGGTTTCGCTGTCGGCGTACGTTTTGAGTGGTACGTTCCTTCTTGTGTTCTTGACAAGGGTAAACTTGATGGATGTTGGAAATAATTCTCTAACTCTTTTTTCATGATGGGTTTGGCACAGGCGTGCGTATAACATAGGAGTGTATCCTGAATTCTTATCTTCCACAATGTTGATGACGTTGTCACTTGGGTGATGCCCCCGTCTTGTTTATTATTGCAACGCGTTTTTTAGTCTTGTGCGTATAGAATTCTTGAGGCTCCGTTGCATGGGGGATGTTATATGGCCTAAGCCGTTTGTTGTTCCTAGTGCGATAGCTTGTGTTGTTGACGCAATTAATATGTGCGTAGTTGTTACTTGGCGTTATTCCAAGGTAGTATGCATGATATAGTAATGTACCTATGAAAGTAGATTTAACCTTCATTAGATATTTGGAGTTCGTACAACGGATTACAGGAAGGCGTCTACTGATCGCTCCTTTTGAAAAGTACTATAGCTAATAAACATAAGTTGTACTTAATCTAAGAAGACTTAAAGTAGATATGCGAAAATGGAGATAAAGGGATTGATGATGTGTTTGACGTCTTCATAGGTGATTTGTCGGCAAGTTGATTCTGCCACGTGCCACATAGTTCCTCAGTGCATCTAGCGTGTTGAGCTCTTCAATCTCTACCTTTGGGGATGAACAAATGTTGGTGTCATGCCCCCCAGTTTTATGGTGCTTGTACCATTCTTCAATGTTCTTGTCAAGAAAGGCAGTCATTGGCTCAAGTGGACGGGGAAGTTTGTTTTCCGGGAGTTTGAAATTTGTTTCCTTCACCTTCGTGCTCCAAGGATTGTATAAGTCGTCATAATTGGTTCCATGAGTGACGTTGTTTTTCCGGCGCTTGGCGAGAGGTGGATTATCATTCGCCTTTTCTTTTCCTTTGTCTTTTCCTGAAGACTTCACATGAGACTTCTTTTGATGCTTATTGCCTTGGTCGATATACTTCTTCATTTCTCCTTTTAAGATTAAGCTATTTACGTGAAACCTTAATCCAACACAGCTTTCCGTCTCGTGGCCATACACTTCGTGATTTTCACACCATTTGCTTTCATCTTTTCCCAATGGGCCCTTGTGGAAATTAGAGGGCTTTTTCCACAGCTTGGTCTTCTTTATCTCTTTCAAGATGACGGACAGCGGTGTGTTCAATGGAACACATTTGGCGAGATTGGTCTTTTTGAGCCTTTGGACGTCTGACTGGAATGGTCTCTTTTGTTGCGGTTGTCTCTTTTCCCAGGAAGCGTCTATCTCTTTTTCAATTATTGCCTTCAAGGTTCTTGTTGTAAGTCCCATGATTGGGACATCATCGTCATTAACAGGTTTTTTTCGTCCCTCCTTGTGACGGATGTCAGCATCGTCTTGGCTTGTCTTCGTGGAAGAACCTTCCTTGTGTATTTTTGAGCTGGAGGTTGGAAGTTGTTTCCATGCCCCTTCTTGGTGTTGTGTTATCACATACGAGTTGTATGAGCGTGCAGCTCCTTGCCTTGGTTGTTGGTATTAGAAGGTACCTTCCGTGTATTGCCCCCATATTCTTTGGTGCGGTGTGTCTTGATGACTTGTGACTCGGGACTTTGTTCTTGTCTCCTCGACTTTTCCGTTGATTGGAGGCAGATGTGGTTGTGGCGGGGCATATCCTTGGTTCCTTAACATCTTTCGGAATGCAAGCAGCTCTTCGAACGCGGTCATCATGGTAGGAGTGACAGGTGGTGGCGGGTTGACACCTTTGTACTGGAGAACTCCTTGGTTGTACTGTGCGAAGGATGCACTTCTTGTTTGCGTGAAGGAAGCATTGGATGTGGCAACAGGCATGTGAGAGGATCCAAATCGACTTCTTGTCGGCTTCTGCGTGGTTATGGCCAAGGCGTCGTGGTACGCAATGTGTTCTTTGTACTTTGATGAAAAACCAATGACATCTTCAACGGCGGCATCCTTTATGTCGACATACTCCATGTTGGTATCATGGGATTTGTGCATTGTCTTTACAACTTACACTTCTTGCTCGTATGACTTCTCGCTTTCAGCATCAAAGTCTCCATGAATCATATGTACGTTTGCCATCTTTTCCGGATGGGATGCAATGTATGCTATATTTTGGACTTTAAGGCCATGCTGTGCGGAAGGCGCGTTTGTGGTTGGCACGGATGAGGCGGTAGACTCTGCGTCTGGAATGTGAGAAGGTCCTTGTTGGCTTCTTGTTGTCTTCGGCTTACTTGCACCCGCCTTATTCATTCGTCTTCCTGTCATAGCTTGCGGTATGGAACGGCTTTTTGTTCGAATCACGCTGACGGCGCCAAATGCTGCTTCCACTTGGGAATGGGTATCTGTCTGAATGCCGCGATCCTTGAAACACGATCCTCGAACTAATCTTCAACTTCCCGACCTTGATCTCTCGAACTTCGGATCCTGCACAAGGGGCGGTAACCAGCGTGGGAGAGGGGGGATGCTGGTTGGGGCCTCTCCGACGCTCAAGTCAAAATCTCTAGAGAGAGAAAGCCTTTTAGAGAGAAATCAGAGCATCCAATGTTCAAAATGAGGGAGTTGTCTAAAATGGGAGACCTAGGCCCCTATTTATAGGGAACCTAAGGATCATGCCCAGTTTTGAACGGCTTGATGTCGGTATGAAGGAAAACGTATACCGTCATCAATGTGGACTATGTGTGCACAAACTTCTCGCACTTGGCAAAATAATCGGGATAAGCGCGCGGAGAACGTCGGTAATCCGGTCCTACCCGGATTGTCTAGCAATCCGGAAGTCCCCCGGTCCGGGTACTGCGCGTATTCCGGACCGTTTTGGACTTGGGGTGTCCGCGGAAGAGTTCTTTTACGGGTTTTGGAGTATTTTGCGATGCCCAAAATGTAAATACGAACCCGAATTGGACAAATTTCTAACAATATTAATTAGTAAAGTGAATTATTTGGTGGGGAAAAATATTGTGAGCTCATATATACGGGAGCCACTTCGGTGCCGCATCGAAATTGTCCCGCTTTCCTAAAATAGTAATATTAGAAATCAGTTACAATTGCCTTAAACCATAATTAAAAATAAATAAATAAATAAATGTTACCTATCTAACAGGTTGCAGGTTAATCAACTATATATATTTATACTTTATCATTTACTTTTCTATAAATGTTATTAGATCCTTAACAATAAAAAAAATTACTCAAAAATAATAAACTTCTACTATTATAATTTTTTATGCTAAATAAATAATTTTGGTGAATAATATAATATAAATATATATATATACACATATATAAACTTAAACACAAATAAAGATAGTATTAAATACACATTTTCCTATAATACTTAAAATATTTTGTTGTTGATAATTTTTTTTTTATCTGTTATCATTGTATATTGTAAATAATTTCAATAAATACAGTAATTCTACTTTAAAACTGAAATTTTATGTGAATTGTTTATTGAAAGTGTATCATTGCCACGCATATACAAGCAATCATTTTCCATTTGTTATTTGTTCCATTACTTTCCAAAACTACCCCTTATAACTTAAATACACAATAACACAACAATAATTATTATTTATTTATACATAATAAATGAAAGAAGATATTTCTTTATTTTCCGATCGCCGAGGACAATAAAGATTCAAGTATATAGATACGTTTTTAACTTATTTTTTCTTAATTTATTATTTATCGATGAGTATATATAAATAATATAGGACTTTGTTGGTCAATTAAATTTTTTCTTAGTTAGTCACGTCATGAGTAAATTTTTTTCCTTTCTCACGAGACGGTCTTAGGGCACTCCTCATCAGGAGAGCAATGTCAGTAGCATACTTGTTCTACGCTTAAACTATTTCTCACTTGTACCGGATCAACCCGTAAATAATATAATGTTGAATCACTCGCACTAGGTCACATGCATTTTTTTAACCGAAGGTAATAGCCCATTAGGAGCCTATTATTATTATTATTTTATTAATATTATTATTATTATTTAAGTTAACAATTTTTTAATAATGAAAAATAGTTTATATTATCACATAAATAATGATTTTTTAAGAATACTTTTTTTTTTTTGCATTTTTTGTTATATATATATTCCTTTTATTGTACATCCAATTTTGGTGTAGAATAATATTCTACTTAGTTTGTTAATATAATAAAAATAATAAGTTATCAATCACAATTTATCAAAAATGTATGAGAATTAAAAGTTATACAAAGTGTAAAAAAAAAATCAGAATAAATATAACATTAATTTTTTAGATTTTTTTTTATTTATTAGTGTAGTTATAATTTTTTAGTTCCCTACAATCTTTATTCTTTATAATGAATGATCTTTGCTTATATATGTAATTTCATCAAATTAAAAAATATTTAAACAGAAACATAAAGATGAAATAAATATTATAATAATAGTAATAAAAAGAATGGGCGGATGGTTTGTTGGATTTGGAAAAAAAATGAGAGATAATTAATAAGGTTGAAAAATAAAGAATCCACAAGAAGAAATTTTGTAACCAACGTTTTTTTTAGGGAAAACAATATAAATGGTCCTCGAACTTTACTCATTTTTCTATTTCTGTCCTTGAACTTTATTTTTTTCTATTGATGTACTTGAACTCGTCAAAACCATTCTGTTATAGTCCCGTCGTTAAATTTTACTGTTAATTGTGGGTGATTAGACGCTGATTAAGCAAAAAATATTGATGTGGACAAGCTAACATGACATATTTAGGTTCACATCATATTTTTTAATATATATCAATAACTAAAAAAATAAATAAATAAAAAAAATAAAAGAAAATTAAAAAAACATGAAAATGAAAGGAACTAAACATGATGTGGCCAAAACTATGATACGCCAACTTGTCCATGTCAATATTTTTTGCTTAATCAACATCTAATCACCCACAATTAACAGGAAAATTTTAACACGAGACTAAAAGAGAATGAATTTGACGAGTTCAAGTACATTAATAGAAAAAAATAAAGTTCAAGGACAGAAATAGAAAAATGAGTAAAGTTGGAGGATCATTTATGTTGTTTTTCCTTTTTTTTAACAAATAGAGTAAATTAAAATTTATTTTCTCTCTTTCATTTGTTATAGCAGGTTATAAATTTACAATCTTAACTAATTTTTCATTATATTAATTTTTCATTATAAATTAAAGGTTATTATTTTAAAAAATGCGGTACCCTTCCGAAGCGGGATATCATAATTTCCCCGTATTTACAGTACAGCAAGTTAAGTTAACTACATAGTAACCACCCACCTAATCTAAAGTTGTTGATAGATTTGCTGAGTCAAAGCCAACCTTTCAACCACATATGTGGCCGTATAGTGTAGTGTGGTAGTGTAGTGGTGTTAGTGTGGTCCATGTCTTTTATATAGTCAATATATAATATATGTCATTTTCTCCATTCAACTCATCAACCACTGACTTTTTTTTCCTACAATATATATATATATATATACTTAGATTGATGTATTTCGTTCTTAAAAATGTAGAAATTTTTATATTATATTTACTAATTGTGCCGCGGATCGATATTTACATATGTACGAGTCATGAGTTGAGAGTTACAATCCACAAACACGTTCCATTTCTCGTGCAGATTAAACTGATCATGTCAAAAGAACCAGTATAATCTAAAACATAATACGTAATTCAAATACTACCATAAGCGGATCTGATGCGGGCGGAACTGATTATTCCACAATTTCAAGAATTCTAGTCTTGAACTTTAAACCGTTGGACTTTGGTGCGTGAATAGTATTTTCGAGTGGAAATGACGTTAAAACTCTATCGTTTCGAGGGTTAAAATCGCATTTTAATGTTATATCAGATTTTTTTTTTTTTGGTAATTTTTCGATTTATTTCGACTTTGTCGTTATTTTCGGTTATTTCCTAGGGTTAGGATTTCTGTTTTCAGTATTTAAGACAATAGTAGTCGTCGCTTGCATTCAGTTTATAATAAATCGAGGTTTTTCTCATCCCTACGTCTGATTTTGTTTTTTTTTTTTTTTTTTTTCAGTTTTCGCACTTTTATCCCATCACGCTATATCAGGATCATTTTTCGTATCACCCATTAACCATGTCGAATTTTGACTGGTCAATCCATAAGGCTAGAATTATAATTATAATTTATAAACTATACAGACTATTTAATTCTAGTTAATATTGAACAATTATGCACCTAGGAGAGGTATGAAGTTTGCCCCATGTTAACGGGAGAGATCTGAAGTTTCAAATGTTGATTTGAGAGGTCTGAAGTTTCAACTTTGTTGATTTGAGGTTTTCCGTCCATTTTTAGGGTTAAATTTAACATAATTGTGTGAAATGACATTCTTGCCCTTTTAATATTTTGTTTTATTTAATATCTTATTTGAGTAAATGTGAAATGACAAAATTACCCCTAAAGTCAAATTACTCCGGTCACCACCACCTCAGCTCCGGCGACCACCACCGAACTCCGGCGACCACCACCGATCACCAACACGGCTCCGATCGGAGCTCTGTGGCTCCAGATCGGAGCCGTGTTGGTGATCGGTGGTGGTCGCCGGAATTCAGTGGTGGTCGTCGGAGCCAAGGTGGTGGTGGCCGGAGTCGGGTGGCGGCGGCCGGAGCCGTGGTGGCTTTAAGGGCATTTTCGTCTTTTCCTTAAAGCATGTGAAGGGCACACTTTGATAGAAGGGCATTTTTGGAATTTAATTTTATTTCTGGTCACATGCCAAGCACGTGACCAATTTCCGTCACAATTAACGGTAAAAACAGACGGAGACCTTTGTTATCAACAAAGTTGAAACTTCAGACCTCTCAAATCAACATTTGAAACTTCAGATCTCTCCCGTTAACATGGGGCAAACTTCAGACTTCTCCTAGGTTATTAACCCATATATTTACCCAAATTACCCGCTACGTTATCTTTTATGATTGTTATGTCTAAAGTGAACTTTAAACTGCTTTTAGAATTGTGCATATTTCTGTCTCGTCTCTCATTTTAATCCAAAATGAGTAAATGTCATAATTAATGGGTCAAGTACGCCTAGATCATTGCTTGAATTGATTATAGGTATCGAGATCCCTGCTTGTCGAGTCTTTCTTCTCGTTCCTTTCCTCTAGCAACCTGCAAGAAGGGTGTTCCGGAGGTGTGCCCGACGAACATCTCCGATGCTTAAATAAGTATCGAATAGTAGTGAGAGAAAGTAATTATAGAGAGAATTCAGAGCTCAATCAAGTTGAACGAAGTTGAGTTTTGAAATGAGAGACCTCGGGTCTTATTTATAGAGTTCAAAGAGATTAGGTCGGCTAATAACCGTATTATCCCATAATCATGCTTTATTAGCGGGTAATAACGGGTTTAGACCTTGTTTAGCATCAGAGGGGTCCACGGCGTTTGGAGAGGTGCGCGTATTTTCATATGGACGCATGTGTTCTGGAAGTGGCCGCGAAGGGCGAGACCCGTGCAATATGTCCGAGTACGCGTAGTCTGGACGGACTGGTCCGATGGACTGGTCCGGATGGAAATAACTCCATCCGGACCAGTCCGGATAGAGGATTCCATCCGGATTAGTCATCGGGTCCAGGAGGTTCGCGCCTCGCCAGACCATTTTTCCCGCATTGTGAGTGTTTCGGATCATTAGCTGTTCTAAGGTTAAATTTTCGGTTTACCACCGTACGTGACGTTGATATGACGACTAAGTATTGAGTCTAGGTGAATTCCAATTGAGTGTATATCAATCAATAATTAAACTAACAAGAGGATAAGGAAAATTTCTCACTAAGCCTAATAAAAAAATGTTTGCATGTGAGTAGCACGTGAATAACTAACGACAAAAATAAACGGAACTTAGACTAAATGTGTAAGCAAAAAGCAATACATATTTGTGCATTTAGCTACATGAAAAAACATATGAATGCATTTGACATATTTGTGCATTTAGCTACATGAAAAAACATATGAATGCATTTGACAACATGACTAAAACATATAGGTGCAGTTGACTAATTAACCCATAAATAATATGAACAATTCAGTTTAACGCGTTAGAGAGAACTGAACTGAAGCAACGATATACACGTTTCTTCTTTAAACTGCAACTGAATGCAACTGTTTTATTGGACGTTAATAAGTTTTACGCGTAAATGGGAAATAAAATGTGTTTACAGTGGCATGCAACATGTACATTTGTGTGGGGCCTGTGTGCTACAGACATTGACCTTGTGGGTCCCTTTGGACCTCAAGTCAATGGAATTTTATCATTATTATTATTAATTAAAATGTTAAACATACATATATTTTTCCCATTTTTTTTTTCTCATATAAACCGACTAATCTTTCTTTAACCTAATTAATAAATTAGCAATTGACAATGTACACTGCATTAGTTTTGACATACCGTCTACGGTTAGGAGACCTATTAAAATGCAAAAAATAAATATTAATTTCATAATGACATGTTATTATTTTTCTTAAATTCTGTAGATTGTATCACGTGTGATTTTTTCACATGCTTAAATATGTCACCGTTTCTTTTTGCCATTTATTTTTTAATCTAGTTAAGTCTACTTGAATTATATAAATATATATATATATATATATTTATTTTTATTAAAAAATATATTTATTCTTTGTTAGCACATTTTCTTATCCGACTAATTTTATAAGAACTGCACATTTAAGATATGATAATTTACAATAGTTTTGTTGATTTTTTTTCTTCTAAAACTCTATCGGGACGGGTGAAACCTGAAGAGTAAATGTTTTTAAATAATTTTTTTTTTTTCTGAAACCCTATAGAGACGGATGAACCCTAGAAGGTAAATGTGTTTAAATAATTTTATGTCTTTTTTCCTAAAAATCTATTAATTAGGTAAACAGTTTGGCCAGGTAATCCCTAGAGTATAAATGAGTCTATAGTATTCTTATGTTATAAAAACTATATTATTATGTAAATATTATATAGAAAAAATAATATAAATGTTTAAACATAAAATTTATTCGAAAGTAAAAAAAAAAAAAAAAACTAAAAGCAAGAATAACAGAAAGGGAGAAGGTAATTACCTATCTTCAAATAAATAATATTAAATTAATATTATGAGAAAATTATTTATAATTCACTCAATAAATTTATAATATAATTAATGATGCGACTAATTTTAATTAAGCTCTATTTTTTATTTTTTATATTATATACATATTTCTTTAGGTTTAATTGGATTAGGTTGAAAAGTTTTAGTTCAAACATTATCGGGTTCATTTTTTATTTTGAAAGTTGATTTACATTAGTGTAATCATCTGGAGTGAGTTTTACTTTACTTATTATTATTATACTATGACAATGTTTTTCATTATTTTTTGCCTAGAGAATTTATCATAATGTTAATTTGTAGTTGCATCAAACAAACTGTCATATATGTCTGTCAGATTATTATCCTTTTGAGATATTTTGCATAAGCGAGAACTAATTTATCTTTTATTATATAATATATATGTTAATTACCAAATTGCTAGTCAAACTTAATATGAATGTGCAGATTGGTAGCTAGATTTTTTTTTTTGGCTAATTGATAGCCGAAATTTTTATTTTGTGCAAAAAGTTAGTTCCTTCTATCTTTCCGTTAGTTTTGGATGGAAAAAAAAAAATTGAACCTAAAGTTATACTATAATAATATAAAATTAAAATTTCAAATAATACATATTAAGAAATATATAAAAGAAAAAAAGTATAAAAAAGATTAATTTTTTTAAAATATTCTATAAGAAATAAACTTTTAAAAAATATTTATATTTAATTTTGGGGTTATATATTTAACTTTATATATATTTTTTTGTATAATATGTATCATTCTAAAATTTTATTTGATGTTTATATTTGCTTTTATATAAAAATTGATGTTATTTTAGAATAATAGTAAAACTTTTGGGTACTTTTAGTAAGTTTAGATAATACATTCCGTTCATAATTAACGGAGCTAGAAATTACATATTAATAAAGGTTCGACTAGCAATTTGCTACAAAAATAAGTCTGACTAGCAAATCAATATAATGCAAAAAATAACGGGTAAATGTTCGGTGTTCCATTTATTGAAACTGTAATATCAAAAGGAAGATGAAAGAATTTGTGTTCCATTTTCCTTGTAAATATCTTTACACACTTAACCTTCGACTCGAGTATTTGAGCAATCCCTAAATTAGAGAATTTGATAATGAAACTTAGGATACGAACGTATTCGAGTTTAGTGTCGGGTTCTAATTTAATGGAGTTTGGAGAAAATACAAGTTCAATGATGGAGATGGAAAGAAAAAAGTAAAAAGTTCAACCACGTTTTATAATATTTTCCTGAAATTTAACCACCAAAATCTATGTAATTTTTTTTTTAAACTTTTAAGAACAATTCATTTCTTTTGAATTTTTTACGTGTAAATAAATAATGATAAACCCGGCCATGACGATAATTGGATAGAGACAATCATTCAATTCAACATCGTGTGAACACTGGTACCCAACCCAACCCAAGTGGGTCGGAATTTAATAATACTCTTCTTTTATCTTATAATAATTTTACAGAGAACAATATGTCCAAACTCCACTAGTCATTACTTATTAGTTTAGATTAGAAAAGAAAAGAAACGAATCAATCAAACAACACCTTTGTTTGATTCTATTTCCCCTCTTCCTACAGAGCCACTGGAAGCCATGGAAAGGCAAGAGAGCTTCCAGAAGACGAAGAAGATGAGGAAGCAGTACACCGCAAGGCGCGACGACTCAGAGATCCAGGCGGCCGCGAGGGTGGGGAATCTGGAAACGGTGTCGGAGATTCTAAACGAATGTACGGACGAGGAAGAGTTGAAGGAGTTGTTAGTAAAGCAGAATCAATCTGGGGAGACCGTGCTGTACGTGGCGGCGGAGAACGGCCGCGTCGATCTTGTGTCGGAGCTCCTCAAGTACTATGATGTCGGAACTGCAGGAATCAAGGCCAGGAATGGGTACGATGCCTTCCACGTGGCTGCTAAGCAAGGAAACTTGGGTATGCTTTCAGATTCCCTTCATCATTTCTTATCAACTAACTTCCTGTTTTTCATCCTCAATCAATCTTTTCTGGGTTACGGTTTGATTCTTGGTACTCTGTTGTTTAGATTCTTGATTTCATTCAATTTTCAATAGTAGTTAATGCTTAGTAAGTAATATTGATCATTGATCTATCTTAGGTGAAGAAACTTAGATTCCCATGGAAAATAAGTATATATTATATATAAATATAATATTTATTTATTTAAATATGTTAATCACGTTTCATTTTCTATTTATGTCATTCATATTTTGGGTTAATTAAGAAATTGGTAACGGAACATATATAATGTGAATGTACAATTTTGTTATTCGGTATTTTTTAGTAAATTAATGATTAAACTTTTTATGTTGTACAAAAAAAAAGTTAGCTTTGTTCATTTCTCCATTAATATTGGACAAAATTACTTTAAAAAATTATTAAAACACACTAAAGTTGTACCCTAGCTAATATATAATGAGATTTGAGGTTTCTCATTTTCTCATGATTATATTTCCCTTTTATTAAATGTATGTATGCAAGTTCTGAATCAATGAATTCATTTATCTATCACCTACTATTGCAGATGTATTGAAGGTATTGATGGACCAAAACTTGGAGCTGTCAATGACAGTTGACTCCACAAACACAACAGCCTTGTACACCGCCGCCGCACAAGGCCATTTCGAGGTTGTCACCTTCTTGTTGGAAAAATGCGGGAAGCAGCTTGCGACGGTGACCAGAAACAACGGCAAAACGGCGTTGCATTCAGCTGCAAGAAACGGGCACTTAGAGGTAGTGAAAGGTGTATTAGGCAAACAACAGGGACTTGGTTCGAAATGCGATAAGAAGGGCCAAACGGCGCTTCACATGGCGGTGAAGGGACAGAGGAGTGACGTTGTGGAGGCGTTGATTTCGATGTCGGATCCTTCGGTGGTCAATGTTGTTGATAATAAAGGCAACACTGCACTTCATATTGCCACCCGCAAGGCTCGATCACAGGTCAGTGTGACTCACTGACTGACTTTTTATTTCTCAAAATAGAAAACAAAATCACTTTTTTTTTTAAAAAAAAAAAAAAATTAAATTTTGAGATTTGCATAAGAAATGAGATTTGATTAAACTTCTATTTCTTTGAATAACGAATTGATGTGATCTTACTATGCAGATTGTGTTGAAGCTATTAAACTGTGACGGAATCGACAAGATTGTCATAAACAAATCCGGCGAAACGGCCTTTGATATCGCTGAGAAATCGGGTTATTCTGAGATTGCATCTGTATTGCAATCCCACGGCGTCCAGAGCGCCAAATCCATGAACCCACCGAAATCACGAGCTCGAGAACTGAAGCAGACAGTGAGCGACATCAAACACGAGGTGCACGACCAGTTAGAACACACCCGACAGACAAGAAAACGCGTCCATGGAATCGCGAAACGCATCGATAAAATGTATTCTGAGGGTCTCAACAACGCCATCAACTCCACCACGGTCGTGGCGGTCCTGATCGCCACCGTGGCGTTCGCCGCCATATTCACTGTCCCTGGACAGTACGCTGATAACCCTAAAGACGTCCCGAAAGGGTTTTCGTTAGGAGAGGCGAATATCGCGCCCAACACTGCATTCACGATCTTCTTCATATTCGACTCGATTGCGCTATTCATATCGTTGGCAGTTGTAGTGGTTCAGACGTCTGTGGTGGTGATCGAGCGTAACGCAAAGAAACAGTTAATGGCGGTGATCAACAAGTTGATGTGGTGCGCCTGCGTGATGGTGTCGGTGGCTTTTCTGGCACTTTCGTACATTGTGGTCGGAAAAGAGGAGAGGTGGTTGGCGGTGTGGGTGACGGGGATCGGGACGGTGATTATGGCGACGACACTAGGCACGATGTGCTACTGGATCGTGATGCACCGGATCGAAGCTTCGAAGATCAAGACCATGAGACGGTCGTCTAACATTAGTAGTCGGTCGAGATCTTGGTCGGTGTCGGACTCGGATATTCTTAACAACGAATATAAGAAGGTATATGCCATTTAAATGGTGTGTCTCATCAATAACATCATTTTGATGTGGAATTAATGTACAATGGGGCATGTATATATATTACTCATTAGTAGTAGCTGCCTTTTTTGTTTTCCACGGCTGAGTTAGTAGCTGATCACGAATATGTGGAAGCATTGATGTACTTGTAACCGAAGTAACTATGAAATTTTTTCAGGTGCTATTAATTATTGTGATTTGGTGTTGCTCTGTGGTGTTTTGGGTCGTTTTCTCTGTTTGCAAGCTTGTTCTTCTTTAGGCTTGGTTATGGTTTAGTTGTTTGGGCTTAGACATTTATCTGGGCCGATGTTAGCCCAGTTTATTTTCTGGTCACTTTATTTGTGGGTTCCTTTCTTATGGGCTGTGTATTTTGCATTGTATTGAACCATATATATTTTAGTTTAGGGTTGTGATGGAGGTTGACCAGATGAAGGAACTCAACCCGTGAAATCACGACATCCTTTTGCTCTGCTAGGGTTTTCCTCCATGGCGATACAGCGAATCCTTTGATCTTTCTTGAGTGATTTTGTCATGGTATCAGAGCAGGAAGGCAACTTTAGCCTTCTCTTCTTGATCCTGTGAATTGTGTGTTGGTTCTTTCTCTTTCGAAGGAACGATTCGTCACCGCGACGATTCGTTTTTTGTTTTCGATCTGCGCGACCTTTGCGATTCTTGTTCGCGTATCTCCTTCTGACGGTTCTCTTTCGTCTTCCCAGAGATTCGTGGTTGGATTCATCACGATTCGCATTCCTTATCCATCAGAGTGTATATCTTCTTCGTCTCCTCCTTTGGCGTTTCGTGATGACAAACCCCGTCGATAACAAGGAAGAAGATTCGTCAGCTTCGAAGAAGGCATTAGGTGCAACCGATCTGACGTATAGCGAAGCCATGGCCTTGGTAGATTCTTTCCACCCTCTTTACTTACATGCAAGTGATAATCCCGTTGCACGTATGACTACTGTTATGCTTACTGGTTCTGAGAACTATCCTAAGTGGAGTCATGCATTGAAATCTGTCCTAATTGGCAAAAACAAGTTTGGCTTTGTTACTGGTGCGTGTGTACGTGAGAATTACAGCCCTGTGTATCATGATCTTTGGGACAGATGTAACGCTGTAGTATTTGGGTGGATAATGAATTCAATTTCTGATGATTTGGCAAGTTCTGTGATGTATTCTGAGTCTGCCTTGGTAGCCTGGAACGAATTAAAGCAGCAATTTGACAAAGTCAATGGGTCTAGGATTTACCAATTGCATAGGGAGATAGTCCTTACTCGCCAGGGATTGGACTCCATATCTACGTTTTTTACCAAACTGAAACTGTTATGGGGAGAATTTGATGCTGCCTGCTCTCTACCACACATTGAACACGATCTGTTTCAAAAGCATTTACAACACAAAGAACACATGAGATTGTTTCAGTTTTTGATGGGGCTTAATGACTCTTATTCCTCTGTGAGAAGTAATTTGCTTCTGTGGACTCCTCTACCATCTGTGAATCAGGCATATAATTTCTTGATTCAAGAAGAGAATCAGAAGGGTGTTACTTCTGATATTGCTGGTGCAGCTGAACTGGTATCCAGTAACTTGACCTCTCTTACTGATAAGCCTAAGGGGCCTCAAAACTTGGAGTGCACTTTTTGCAACAAGAAAGGTCACACAATTGACAGATGTTACTCCAGGGGTTGTGACTTCTGTAAGAAGAAAGGCCATGTCAGAGACAACTGCTTCAAATTAAGGGACCAAAAGGGCAAGGCCAATATTGCTAAGAGTAACCCTACTTCTAGTTTTGGGGGGAATGTAGCTGGATCAGAGATGGGGACAATGAATGGGAACATGATTCTCACTACCGAGCAGTTTGAGAGGCTGCTGCAAACCATGGGAAATGCTGGTAGGACTGCAACAGCTGCAGGTGCTGCCGCAAATACCTCAGATGCTCATGCCAATACTGCTGGTATGTCCCTTTTATCTACTTTTCATAATGATAGAGACTGTTGGATTCTTGATAGTGGTGCCACAGATCACATGTCCTTTAGAAATGATTGGTTGGTATTAGATAAACTAGCTTCTGGTTCTAAAGTTCTTTTACCTGATGGAAACTTTTCTGAAATAAAAGGCATTGGGACTCATTTTTTAACCAAGGATAAGAAATTGCAGCATGTTCTATATGTTCCTTCTTTTAAATACAATTTGATATCTGTATCTAAGCTCTCTGCTGATATGAACTGCAAAGCAATTTTTTATCCAAACGTTGCCATACTGCAGGACCTCTCAAATGGGAAGGTCTTGGGGATTGGTAATGAGCATTCAGGTTTATATTTCTTCAAATCCAAATTCTTAACTGCTTTGTCTACTTCTACCAATGCTGTTGAAAATAAAGCTGTACTTTGGCACAAACGTTTTGGACATGCACCTTTACAAACACTACAGCATTTAGGCAGTTTAGATTTACCTAAAAATAAATCTGAGTGCATTGAGACTTGTATGATCTGTCCCAAAGCAAAAATTACTAGAACATCTTTTCCTATATCTACATCCAGAGCTAGTTTACCTTTTGATCTTGTGCATTGTGATGTATGGGGACCATATCAAAGTCCAACCCATGATGAGAAAAGATTTTTTTTGACAATATTAGATGATCATACCAGAGTTACCTGGATACATCTCTTACAATTCAAATCTGATGTCTCTATTGTTCTGAAAAGTTTTGTTGCTCTTATTGAAAATCAGTTTTCCAAAACTATAAAATGTTTTAGAACTGATAATGGAGGAGAGTTTTTCAATGATCAAATTAAAGTTTTCCTCCGTGAGAAAGGCATCCTTCATCATAGTAGTTGCCCTCATACTCCTCAACAGAATGGTAGGGTAGAACGTAAGCATAGACATCTACTTGAAGTTGCTAGAGCTCTTAAACTGCAAGCTTTTATGCCAAATATCTTCTGGGGGGAGTGTATTCTAACAGCTTGCTACCTTATTAACTTGATGCCAACACATATTTTGAATGGAAAATCACCCCTGGAAGTTATGAGTGAAAAAAAGCCTACAGTCAATCATTTAAAGGTTTTTGGATGTCTATGCTTTGCAAAGAAACTCTTGGTGACTGACAAATTTGGTTCTAGAGCAGTACCCTCAGTTTTTATGGGGTACTCTGAGGTTCAAAAGGGATACAGGCTATATGATTTGGAAAACAAGAAATTCTTTATCAGTAGAGATGTCAAATTTCATGAGCATGTTTTCCCTTTTGAAAATCATAAACCTGATCAGATGCCAGTTTTCTTTAATTTTCCATCCCATGATGATTCTGCAGATTATACTAACTTTGAAAAACCCTCTGAATCTGATAATATCAAATCTGTTGAGGAACAACCAGTAATGGTTGATGAGGCACTACCTATACAACCAATAGATGATGAGTCTCAAGACTCTGATATTGATCCATCACATGATGAATCACCTGTTGATTCTGATGACATTTCTGTCCCTCAAGTCCCTGATGTTGTGACCACTAGACATGGGAGGTCTGTCAGACCTCCAATTTGGACAAAGGATTTTGTTATGGGAAGTACCACTACTCCATATCCCATTGAACAGTATATTTCTTATGATGGTTTATCTCTTGGTTATCAATGCTATTTGACATCTTTTTCTGAGTTGACTGAACCTAGTAGCTATGCTGAGGCAGCCAGCAACCCCTCTTGGGTTCAAGCAATGAAAGAAGAAATTTCTGCCTTGGAAAACAATGAGACTTGGGACTTGATGCCTCTTCCCCCAGGTAAAGTTGCCATAGGCTGTAAATGGGTTTATAAACTCAAATACAAGTCTGATGGCACTTTAGAAAGGTATAAAGCCAGGTTGGTAGCAAAGGGTTATAGGCAGAAATATGGTATAGACTATTATGAAACTTTCTCACCTGTGGTCAGGATGAACACAGTCAGGGTCATTCTTTCACTTGCTTCTATCTTTCAATGGCCCCTTTATCAAATGGATGTATACAATGCTTTTTTACAAGGGGATTTAGATGAAGAAGTATATATGACCTTGCCTGAGGGCTTTACTGATCAAGGGGGGAATGTTAATGTTTGTAGATTGCGTAAATCCCTCTATGGATTGAAACAAGCTAGCAGACAATGGAATATTAAGCTTAGTAACTCTTTAGTAAAAGCTGGCTTTATTAGATCTAAGCTTGATTATTCATTGTTTAGCAAGCAGGTTGGTGATCAAATAGTGATTTTATTGGTTTATGTGGATGATTTATTGATCAGTGGAAATAGTTTTGATCTAATATCAGAATTGAAGGATGTTTTGCAGTCTAGTTTCAAGATGAAGGATCTTGGAGAACTCAAATATTTTTTGGGTATTGAGTTAGCCAGGAATGATAGTGGGATCGTAATGAGCCAGAGGAAGTATGCCTTGGAGCTCATATCTTCTGTTGGCTTGTCTGGTGGTAAGACTGTCAGAACTCCTATGGAGGTAAATGTCAAGCTTACCAGTCAAACTTATGATGATCATTTGAAATTGAATTTAGATGATAATGCCTTAGATGATGTGCATTCTTACAGAAGACTGATAGGCAAATTATTGTATCTAACAATCACTAGGCCTGATATATCTTATAGTGTTAGACATCTCAGTCAGTTCATGCAGGCTCCCAAGAAATCTCATTGGGATGCAGCTATAAGGGTTATTAGGTACATTAAGAGAGAACCAGGTAAAGGTATATTTCTGAGCTCAAAGTCTAGTACATATCTCTCTGGTTATTGTGACTCAGATTGGGGAGGATGTATTGAGACTAGGAGATCAGTCTCTGGGTACTGTGTCTTATTGGGTGGCTCTCTAGTGTCTTGGAAAGTAAAGAAACAATCAACTGTTTCCACATCCTCAGCTGAAGCTGAGTACAGAAGCATTAGAGAGTTGCTCAAAGAAGTTATGTGGCTTCGAAGTCTCATGGCTGAATTGGGGTTTGAACAAAGGAAGGCAACTGTATTGCACTGTGATAACAAAGCTGCAATACAGATTGCAACCAACCCAGTTTTCCATGAGAGAACGAAACACATCGAGATTGATTGTCACATTATTCGTGAGAAACTGTTAGATGGAATTATCTGTTTTAATCATGTCAAGACTAATGAGCAAATTGCAGACATTTTCACTAAAGCATTGGGTAGGGAGCAGCTCAGTCACTTGTCAAGCAAGCTTGGTTTGAAGAACCTCTTTCAAGGTAAGGGGGAGTTTCTTGAAGGGAAAGAAGGTGAAGAAGATCAAGCTTGAGGGGGAGTGTGATTTGGTGTTGCTCTGTGGTGTTTTGGGTCGTTTTCTCTGTTTGCAAGCTTGTTCTTCTTTAGGCTTGGTTATGGTTTAGTTGTTTGGGCTTAGACATTTATCTGGGCCGATGTTAGCCCAGTTTATTTTCTGGTCACTTTATTTGTGGGTTCCTTTCTTATGGGCTGTGTATTTTGCATTGTATTGAACCATATATATTTTAGTTTAGGGTTGTGATGGAGGTTGACCAGATGAAGGAACTCAACCCGTGAAATCACGACATCCTTTTGCTCTGCTAGGGTTTTCCTCCATGGCGATACAGCGAATCCTTTGATCTTTCTTGAGTGATTTTGTCAATTATTACTTGGTCTTGCTGTAATTAATTATTCACAACCTTTAATTTTGTAGAAATTCATAATATAGGCTAATTAAATGTATCTTGTTCGTGGTATATATATATATATATACATGCTATGTATTATTTTTGTAGGCAGATACCTGAGTTTTCACATTTTTTGTAGGCATCCAACTTTTGTTGGTTGTAACTTTACCTTTTAGATGTTTTTTATTAAACATCTTAGTATTGTATACTGTTTACAATCAAGTAACTATTTTTTGTTATTATATAAGAAGTGCAACAATTAAACAAGTCAATTACTAGATTACAACAACAACAATATGAACAAAAGTATTTCCCGTTTTGACAAATTGGTAGTAATTGATTATTTTTTTTAAGTTTTGGGTACTCAACGTTTATGTGTTGTTGCAATTCTTTTATATGATTGTTTTAAACATCAAAACCACTGGAATTGCAATATTCGCACTGAAATTAAATCTAAAATATGCCACTACATACATTTTCGTTGCACTTTTTTAATTAAGTCTCAAGTGACATACACATTTTAGATCAATTTAAAATTATGACTGAAAGTAACAATTTAATTACAACTAAAAATTCATATAACGAATTAAAAAATAATGTTCAATGAAAGTTGAGATACCAATTTAATTATTAAATTTATTTTATAACATTTGTACGTACTCCTAATTACAACTCAGTGAAAACTCATGACTCAATATATATGGTCAGATAATTGTATATATTTTGAGGGGGCGGGTAACAAACATATAATGATTGGTTTATGTTATAAGCGGGTGCAACTAAAAGATCTAGTTATTTATAAATATCATATCTATATCTAGGGCTGGGCAAAAAAACCGGTTCGGTTGAACCGAACCGGTTCTGACCGAACCGGTTTGTATATGGTTTGGTTTTAATATATATATTAGGAGCGGTTCTCAGCTGGTTCAGAACAGGTTCAGAACCGGTTCTGAACCGGTTGTAAAAAAAATTATTAACCCTATGCCGCTCCTAATTACAGCCGTTCCTTAGTCCAGTAAAAAAAAATTGCAGCGCCGCTCCTGAAGAACTGCCGCTGCCACTCCCGCCGGACCTCCATCATTCGTCCACCACATCGCCGGCGAGTTTTGCCCAGTCCAATTTGATACGGTGAGTTCCTGAATTCTAACTTCCTATAGCGTTTATTGTTTCTGTAGGATTTCGTTAAATGAGTTTGAATCAATCCGTTTCTTTCACTCGATACAATTTAATAATGCCTTCCTCGTTCGGATCACCAACAACGATTTTTTTATGAATTTTTTATTTTGGGTTCATCGACGGCTCAGTTCAGTTCGAGAACTGAACCGAATTATCAGATTGTTTGGAATTTAGATTTCGATACTATCTATGTTGAAGTGATTGGTTATCTTTATATTTTGAAAGTTTATGAATTGTTCGTCTATTATAGAATTTGGTGCGTAATTAGAACTTTAAATAAAAAAAGGTTTGAAGCAAAAAAAAAAGTTTCAGAACCGGTTTTGAACCGATTCTGCCATGGTTTGGTTCTGGAGCCGTAAATCCGGTTCGGTTCATGCCAGGTATAGAAAACCGGCTGAACCTTAAATCCGATTCCGGTTCGATTCTATACCGGTTCGGCCCAGAACCGAACCATGCCCAGCCCTATCTATATCTATACATTTTATTAAAAATAGATACTTTACATATAATTTTTCATTTGACTAGAATTATTGAGAAATTATGGCTCCCAATTCCTTTGGATATGATGTTCCCTATATATCGTTTGACAAAGGAAATTTTGGACATAATGTACGCAAAAGTGACGTCCGATGGGGGGGAAAGACTGGTCAAAATCTTACAGCCATGAGAATATGTATATAATTAATTGAGTTATATATAATATAATTGATTCTACTATCAAACTTTTTAACTCTACTGACAAGAGTAAAGTCGACGACTAGACTTGGCCAAAAAAGAGTCTTCGACTATGTCGCATGAATTATCTTGGGAAATGGGAAAATAGTCTAAGCACTATTTTAGCAACTTTGGCACTCACGTTGTACGTGCCACTATTAGTAAAAAATAAGTATGTTTATGTTTATATATTTATAGAATGTATATATATATACAAAAGGATATACCAGGAATGTTAATTACATAATAGTAAAATACATATATTTTTAAGAGTCAAACATGTTAGACATTTGACATGTTTGTTTAAAAGAAAGAAAACAATAGATTGAGTAAGTGGCTGATGCATGAAAGGTAGAGTAAATGAAATTACTTTTTTTCTTTGTAAGAAGATAATATGCAACTTCATTATAGTTGTTGACAGAAAAAGTGTTTATGATACTCTATGAACAAAATACTACAAGCTATCAAGTTTGAGTTCAAAATGGTAATCTTCTTCCTTAACTGATAGAAACTAAATTAAACTCAACCTCGTAACTTAATTAGTTAGAAAATAATTGGTAGATTATTATTAGTTAAGTTACTTGAATAATTGAAAGTTGTTAAGAATAATTAAGTTGATAATTAGAAATAAGTTAGTATTATGATTAGTATAATTATTAGAATGAGAAGTTTCATGCAATAGAGATCCTATATAAAGGAGTCTCATATGATGTAGAACATAACTCAAGCAACTCACAATAATATAAAACATTTCCATATATTTGAGAGTGTGAGTTCCAACATCTGGTATCTGAGCTAGTTTAGCCAGATTAGCCAGATTGGTCTGAGAGTCTAGAGAGCTCACTGACGTGAGAGTAGTTAGAGTGATCCAAGAGAGACGATGGCTTTCACAAGTAATGGGTCGTTCCAACCCCAGCTTCCCAAGTTTGATGGGAAACACTTCGAGCATTGGAAGATCCAGATGGATGTACTTTTTGGGTACTAGGAGCTTATGGAGATCATTGAGGAGGGATTCAGTGAGTCAACTACTACCGTAGGAATGTCACAAGAGCAGCTGAGGACACTGCGAGAAAACCGTAAGAAAGATCGTAAAACGTTATATTACATCTTTCAAGCGTCAAACTCGGCCATGTTTGAGAAGGTGGCGACCGCACAAACCGCAAAGGAGGCGTGGAATTCTTTTGTAAAGGCATACAAAGGTGTCAAGAGAGTTCAAAAGGTTCGTCTCCAGGTGTTACGAAGACAGTTCGAGCTTTGTCAGATGGAAAGCTCGGAGTCGGTATCTAATTATTTATCGAGTTGCATTGGCTCTTGTCAACCAAATGAAGAGCAATGGCGAGACAATAACAGATCAACAGATTGTTGAGAAAGTTCTTCGCTCACTTACCTTGAAGTTTGAGTATATCGTGACGGCAATCGAAGAATCCAAAGATTTGTCTACTATGACAGTGGATGAATTAATGGGTTCTCTCCAAGTGCACGAGCAAAGAATCAAGGAGAAATCAGAAAAAACCGCCGAGGAAGCTTTGCAAAGTCAATTGACATTGCAAGACGATAAAGAACAGCAATCCAGCTACTCTAATTGGAAGGGAAGAAATTATAAGACTAGAGGTCGTAAAGATCATAGGTCTGAAAAAAGAAGATTGTCCCAGATTCAATATTTCAACTGCAAGAAGTTTGGTCATTTCCAGTCGCAGTGTAAGAGCTTGAAAAGGGTAGGTAAGACTCATTATGCTAAAGCCGCAATGACAGCTGATAGTGGTGACGAGATGGAGAAAGCTTTGTTGCTGACGTGTGATGTTGCGGTGGAAGACCAAAAGAATGTTTGGTTTTTGGACACTGGGTGTAGCAATCATATGTGTGGCCAGAAAGAGTTGTTCTCGTCGTTGGATGAGTCTGTCAGGTCAGAGGTGAAGTTCAGGAACAATGTGAGAATTCCTGTCACGGGAAAAGGACACATCCTCATCAACGCAAATGATGGATCTAAGCGACGTGTTGCAGACGTGTATTATGTTCCAGGGCTCCACCAGAATCTTCTCAGTATGGGACAACTATCTGAACGAGGCTCTTATATGCATATTCATGGCGGGACTGTACCATTAAAGATAACCGACAATGCTTGATTACAAGGGTGAAGATGTCCCTGAATCGTCTTTTCCCTTTGCATATCGGGTATGTTAATTCATGTTTAAGTTCCTCCATTGAAGATTCCTCATGGTTGTGGCACAAGCGGTTTGTCCATGTGAATTTTGATAGCCTAGAGCTATTAACCCAAAAGAAGATGGTGTCCGGCTTACCTCGGATTTCTTGTCCAAAGTGCTGGGTTTGTTTAGAATTAATTAGTTGGTTAGGTCCACTAAGCAATTTAGCCCATTAGCTATATTAGGCAACAAATTGATTAGGTTATATATATATATATATATATATATATATATATATATATATATATATTAATCGACTGATTATTATGGCCGATGGAATAATATATATATATATATATATATTAAAAGATGGGTTAAGAACCTAGGAAAGGTCTGAACTATCACCCATGTTAACGGGAGAGGTCTGAAATTTAAAAAGTTAATAACAGAGGTCTGAAATTTCAATTTTGTTGATAACAACGGTCTCCGTTAGTTTTTTCCGTTAAAACTAACGGAAGTTGGTCACATGCTTGGCATGTGACCGGAAATAAAATAAATTTCCAAAAATGCCCTTCTATCAAGTGTGCCCATCACATGCTTGGAGGGAAAAAAACCAAAATGCCCTTGAAGCCACCACGGTACTCCGGCGACCACCAATCGTACTCCGGCGACCACCACCGTACTCCGGCGACCACCACCAAGGCTCCGATTGGGCCAAAATCGGAGCCACCGGCCCCGATTGGGCTCCGATCGGAGCTTTGTGGCTCCGGTCGGGGCCACAGAGCTCCAGATCAGAGCTCTGTGGCTCTAGTCGGAGCCACAGAGCTCCGATCGGAGCTTTTTTGGTGAGGTGGTGGCCGGAGTCGGGTCGCCGAAGCCGAGGTGGTGGTCGTCGGAGTCGAGGTGGTGGTCGCCGGAGTCGGGTGGTGGTGGCCGAAGTCAGGTGGCGGTGGACGGAGTTGGGTGGTTTTAATTTGACTTTAGGGGTAAAAATGTCATTTCACATTTCCTTAAATAAGATATTAAATAAAACAAAATATTAAAGGGGCAAAAATTTCATTTCACACAATTCTGTTAAATTTAACCCTAAAAATGGACGGAAAACCTCAAATCAACAAAATTGAAATTTCAGACCTATGTTATTAACTTTTTAAATTTCAGACCTCTCCCGTTAACATGGGTGATAGTTCAGACCTTTCATAGGTTAACCCTTAAAAGATAGCTATATAGATAGGAATTATAAAGATAGACATGGCGTTGTTGCTGCGTGTCTGTGTGGAAGGAGTCTTCAAGGAGATAATCAACAGAGCAACATAGGCGAGGGCTCTTAGTGCGAGAGCGGACGTGCGTTGCGGCGTGAGGTTAGTCGAGTTTTTAATTAGAGCGTGCGTAATAGGTCTCTACATGTATTGTGAGAGTGAGTGCTCTATGTGGTCTCGTCTTGTAACCCTCAAGTGTTGATTGTGCTAGTGAAGTGGTGCTCCTCCTTTGTCCTTGGACGTAGGTCGCGTTGACCGAGCCACGTTAAATCTTGTGTTCTTTATTGCTTTCTTTTAATCCGTTTGTGAGTGTTGAGAGAATCGATCCTAACACGAAGAATGTGTGTGGGACAAGATTTATCGGGAAGAAGTGTAGGGAATCGTTTCCGTCAGCTCAGTCATGGAGGGCGACAAGGTCATTGGAGCTAATTCACTCCGATCTTTGTAGGCCGCTGGAGGTACCTTCCAACCGGGGGTATAAGTATTTCCTGACTTTTATCGACGATTTCAGCCGAAAAAATTGGGTTTACTTCTTGAAACACAAGTCAGAGACAATTGTTGTTTTCAAGGAGTTCAAAGCCTATGTTGAGACACAGAGTGGGTGCCGAGTAAAAAATCTGATGACAGACCAAGGCACAGAGTATTTGACGGGTGATAGGTTCTTCAAGAAAGCGGGAATCAAGCACCAGTTGACAGCAAGGTACACGCCTCAACAGAACGGTGTTGCTGAGAGGAAGAATAGAACCGTCATGGATATTATAAACACCTAATTTTGGTCCGCGCATAATACATTCAAAATGTCATATGTGACGTGTTAAAAAAAGGGAAGTATTTAAATATGGAAGGTTGCGAAGTTTCTAAAGATAGGACTGGCTTAAGTTAGGATAGTTATTTGTATTTATTGCAGATAATATTTGTTGAATATTTAAAGTATATTTTCTGAATATTTAGCATTTATGGTTAGAATAAATCTGTAATATTTATTTCCTAGTTAGCTTAGGCCTAGATTAGTATAAATAGAGATGGACAGAAATAAAGAACAAAAAAATAATAAATCATCTCTTCTCTGGATTCGTGCGATTTTTGTCATTTAGTGGTCAAATTTTTATTTTTTTTTTTATTATTATTATTTCTATCATTTATTTATTATATTTTATGTTTTACATTATTATCATTATTATTATTATTATATTTTATTAGGCAATTTAAATGTAGTTGATTTAATTTAACTGTGTAGAATGTTTAATTGCTCAAGATGTATGTATGTTATTTAAGCATGTTTGATAATTTTTGGTGTTTTAGATTTCGTTTTAATTAGGAGTTATATATTTTAATTAGTTTGTAGGTTTAGATTAATATTTGATAACCATTTTCATAGGATGAAAGTTTGATTAAACTTTGACATCATTAGATTAATTGGCAAATTAAGTGAATTGAGTACCGAAAGGACGTAGTTAAAAAAATTTATTTTTAATTCGTAATAGAACCCCCGAACTCGAATTTCTGATCGTAGATCGATTTTATACCTAGGTGTTTAATTTTTTATTCGCTTAGGTAATTTAGGATTCTAGTTAGCCTAATAATTAACTAGTGGCGACTCTTTTCAAAATCCACGTTTTCAAAACGTAATCGCCATAGGTCAGATTTTAGGTCCGACAGATATGGTCCGCTGCATGATACGCGCTAAGAACATGCTGAAGCAGTTCTGGGCAGAGGAAGTTGCATGTGCAATTCATGTATTGAATAGATGTCCGACGAAAGAACTCCAGATGAAGACTCTTTCGAGGTATGGACAAGACGTGTTCCTTCCGTTTCGTATTTATGAGTGTTCGGTTGTATAGCGTATGCACATGTGCCTAAAGAGCTTAGAAAGAAGCTTGACGATAAGAGCCAAAAGTGTATCTTTATTGGCTATAGTGATGCGACCAAGGGTTATCGGTTTTTTGATCCGGCGACAGAGAAAGTGATTGTTAGCAGAGATGTCACCATTGATGAACAAGGTGAATGGGATTGGAGTGTTGAGGCTAGAAGTTCTTTTGACTTCTACGTTGTAGAGGAGGAAGAAGCTGCTCCAGTCTCCGCAGAGCAATCAAATGAAGGTCCATCACTTGAACCAGCTCCAGAAGCATTTTCTCAACGTCATCGGCGACAACGAGTTTTACCAGCTCGTTTGCAAGATTATGATTTGTCTAAGGACAAAGATGCATTAGATGAGGAAATTATAAATTTTGCCTTGTTTACTGATTGTGGTCCACATACATATGTTGAAGTCTCACACGATGAGACGAGGGTCCAAGCCATGGATGAGGAGATCCGTGCAATTGAAAAGAATGAAACATGGGAGCTGACAATCTTCCTGAAGGCAAGAAGCAAATTGGTCTAAAATGGGTGTACAAGACCAAGTACAAGCCTAATGGAGATGTTGACAAGCTGAAGGCTTGTCTGGTGGTCAAAGGCTACAAGAAAAAGCCAGAGATTGACTACTTTGAGGTGTTCACGCCAGTCGCCCGGTTGGACACTATCCGGATGATTATTGCTCTTGCAGCACAGAAAATCTGGAGGATATACCAGATGGATGTCAAGTTCGCATTTCTAAATGGTGTACTTGAAGAGGAGGTATATGTGGACCAGCCAGAAGGTTATGTTAGGATAGGACATGAAGTAAAGGTATACAAATTGAAGAAAACTTTGTACGGGCTTAGACAAGCACCAAGGGCATGGTACACCAGGATTGACACGTATTTCCAGCATCATGGATTCGTCAAGTGTCCTTCTGAGCATACATTATATGTGAAGGTTAATGAGGCTGGTGAGATGCCCATTGTGTGTTTGTATGTAGATGACCTCATTTTTACTGGTGATAGTCATGAAATGATCCAAGGCTTCAGGGAGGCCATGATCCAAGAATTCGAGATGACAAACCTGGGGCTTATGTCTTGTTTTTTGGGTCTTGAAGTTACTCAAGAAGATGATGGTATCTTCATCTCCCAGAAGAAGTATGCGAAGGATATTCTCGGGAAGTTCAAGATGGGCCAGTTGCAACCCGGTCCGTACTCCAATGGAAGAAAGATCGAGTTTGACAAAATGGAAGATAGATCAAGTTTGATAAAAGAAGGAAGCGGTGCTAAGGTGAATCCGACTTATTACAAGAGGCTTGTAGGTTGTCTACGATATTTGACTTCTACTAGACCAGATATTGTATATAGTGTCGGGATTATTAGCAGGTTCATGGAGTCTCCACGACAATCTCATTTGCAAGCAGCAAAGAGAATTCTGAGGTATATCAAATGTACGGTTGATGATGGTATATTCTATTTAGCATCAGAAGAATTTCAGCTGGTGGGATATACAGACAGTGATTGAGCAGGTGACACCTGAGAAAGGAATAGCACTTCCAGATATGCCTTTCACTTGGGATCGGGAGTTTTTTCTTGGTCTTCAAAGAAGCAACAGATGGTTGATTTGTCAACTACTGAAGCGGAATATATAGCGGCAACATGTTGTGCTACTCAGGCAGTTTGGTTGCTCAAATGCTTGTAGAGTTACACCACAAGCAGGAGCATCCAACGAGTATCAAGTGTGACAATCAGTCAGCAATTGATCCATCGAAGAATCCGTTTTTTCATGGAAGAGTAAGCACATCGATATCAAGTATCACTATATCCGGGATTTGGTGAAGGATGGCAAGATTGCGCTGGTATACTGTAAAAGCGAGGAGCAGGTTGCTGACATATTCACGAAGCCGCTGAAGGGTCACGGGGTGTGAATATTAAGTAGGAATCATAGTGAATATATATATATATATATTTGTTGATCTATTTCATCTATTCCGTGCTCCAGATACGAGAATGAATATCCGACGAGGTAAACCATCTCTATCAAGATGACAGACCCACTCTCTGTACGACATTTTCCTTAAGCTGAATGGAATGTTGGGCATGATCAAGTGTGATGAAGTTGGTTTAAGGGAGGCTAATAGAAAATAAGTTAAACTCAACCTCATAACTTGATTAGTTAGAAAATAATTGGTAGATTATTATTAGTTAAGTTACTTGAATAATTGAAAGTTGTAAAGAATAATTAAGTTGATGATTAGAAATAAGTTAGTATTATAATTAGTATAATCATTAGTATGAGAAGTTTTATGTAATAGAGATCCTATATAAAGGAGTCTCATATGATGTAGAATATAACTCAAGTAACTCATAATAATATAAAACATTTCCATATATTTGAGAGTGTAAGTTCCAACACTAGTCCTAGTAGCAGATGTAAGGCGTTGTCTTTCTGATCCAGTGTTTGGTAGTAAAATACAGTCAGAAATCATGTTATTAGTATTCAAACAATTTTGGGCTTCATTATATTCTTGCATCCACACGTCAGATTTTGAAGTCATTTTCCTACATAAGAAAAAAGAATTATCGGCTATGCAGTCCAATGTCCTTTTCAACTATGATATACATGGACATAAAATCTTCTCATAATCCCAGAATGTGTAAAGAATAAGACTCATGACTATCACTATTGTCAAGATAACTGATTCCAGGATCAACTTACTGGTAGTAATATTCGAAAATCATGACACCATTTGTAAGTACATGTCAACATATAATTTACTCGTATTCTCTTATACTCTTTGATAAATATATACCGATTACAATATGACGCAAAGACTCAATTACAATAAAATTTAAGATCATATGTTTTACAACAAGAAAACAAGAACATAACTACCAAGAAGCTGCTAAATAAGGCATTTGGCTATTTAATTATTGACCTATATGTTATCTCATCTTAAAATAGTCATTCAAAAGAATTAGCCCAATATTCAGCACTTAATAATATTCTTCTAGGGACCAAAGAAATTAGTAAGTTGTCCACAACAAAAGTGTTATTCATCCATTCTTTAGCAATGTAATTTAAACAAGAAATACATACTCATCATTTCAGTCATGCAACACCAATTTATTAATCTAACATTAGAGAAGAATGATCAATTTTAACCAGCATAAGTTGTAATTTCTTATACGTGTACATTCATAGGCTTAAGTATATTGAAGATATATATATATATATTTATGTACATGTCACATTAGGGTAATTGGGCTAGACCCAAATCCCAATTGACATGAAAAACTCAAAATTGGGCCTCCCTATGCATAGTGGCCGGCCGAATTATGGAGTGGGCAAATTGGACTTTTGTCAACTTTGCTCCTCCTATAAATACATGGTGTTAAGGGATTTTTAGGGTTAATCACTATCTCTTCATTAGAGTGTTTTAGAGAGAAAAACCATCCACCCCACACATAGGTATTTCGGCCGAACCACTCCCCACCAAAGGGTGTGCCAGTTTGCTTTCTAGCAAACACTCTAGAGATCTGTCCCTTGCCAAGAATCGATTAGAGGCTTTGCTGTGGAGAACATACTGCGTAGGGCTTCCTTAACCAGAACATCTACGGTGCCGACCGGAGGATCGTGAACTCCCTGTAGGAAGGATCTTGGGACTACTGACATCGTTTGATGTATGTGCGAATCTTCCGCTGCGTAATTTCGATTACTAGCATATACCACGATTTGATGTCCGTAGTGACTACTCCCCGTAATCTAACAGTGGTACCAGAGCCTGTGTTAGGAGTTCATGATTTTGATAAATTGGTGTTCTTGAAAGTTTTAAAATTTTCAGGCTGAATTTTTTTAAAGAAAGATTTTAAAATTTCGAATTTTTATGTTGAGGGTGGTCCGAAATTTTCATGATGTTCTTGGTTAATTTGATGTTCATGATCTTTAAGAAAAATGTGATATTTATCAAAATCAAACATTGGATTGTAGATCTTATTAAAATTTGATCTTAAAATTTGACCACTTGTTCCCAGTTACTTGTTTGTGCCGAAAATTTTAGCTAATTTTTTTAATTTCTTGGTCCCCAAGCAAACAAGATTTTCGGCCATATAGTTATATAATATTGTTTACCATATTTTAATTTTTAAACTAGGTAACAATATATCTATAATTGGGAACATTATGATAGATTCACATTAATATATAGAAATATATATAACTATCAATATATCTAAATATTTAAATAAGTTATAGATATTATTGATAGTTAGTTACCTAAAAGATTGAGAAAATATATTGTTAATATATGTTTTCCTATTTAAGATATTGACAATAAATAATATACATATTTATAGATGTGTACCGATTTTTACAAATATATATATATTGTTGATTGATTGATTTAATCTTAAAGATAGAATCTTAGCAATATATATATATATATATATATATATATATATATATATATATTTATAATAGGTCAAATTTATATAAATATATATTATTAATATTGGAAATTATTTTATATAGTTAATGTTACTTGGTGGCTAAGTTAAATATTTTTGGACTTTATAACCCTACTAGGGCCACAAGTAAACATTTCGGCCCAACCTATTATATTCTAATTATTTGGCCGGTCCAATATGTCAAACCGGGACGAATTTAAATCGTACCGGGTTTTCTCAATCGGTTCGACCTAATCGGATCGGGTCGGACCGGGGTAACTAAGTGGATCTAACCAAACCGGTTTTGTGTGTTGAACTGAACCGAACCCTATTTTTATTAGACCGGTTCGGACCGAACCAGATTTTAAAATTAAAACCAGAACGAACCGGGTTTTATTTTCGGACCGAACCGAACCGGATTTTCTGGACCGAACCGGACCAAATCAGACTGAAATTGACTGAACAGAACCATATTTTCAAAACCGAATTCAAGTCAATTAAAATAGAGAGGTCAAGTTTGAAAATCCAAATGTTTTGAACCTTAATAGGCCTACACAGTGCTCAAGGTTTGCTAACCTTTATGCCTTGTTTCGATTATGGGGATGGATCTCGGAGATACATGTTTTTTGGACTGGTATAATTAGTGGGTTGAATTGCAATTGTTTATAATTCAATATATATTAATGCATGATTAGAAATGTTGTCTTGACTGAGTCAAGCTAGCTGGATATTGCATATTGTGGGCTGAGCCCTGGTTAAATATATAAAATGCGCACTAGGATAGACATGTTGTGATGGTTAAAAATGCCTAGGATTCATGTTTAGAATGTTGCATGATTGAATATAAACATGAATTTCAAATCAGCCCCTAATGTTTAAAATTCTTTTAAATCGAAAACCAGTCGCCAAATATGTATGATTGTTGTTGAATTTCATGTTTGACACGTATGCTAGAATGTTGAGGATGTAGTTGCATTTGATAATTTACATGGAAGTACAATTATGTATGCAAGCATGAGTTCCTCGGAACATTAGACGTATGACGCGCAAGCATGAATGTGGTTTGTATGATGAATGTTACTGGCATAAGATAATTTACATGAATAGTAGAATTATATATGCATAAGTGAATTCATCGGAATATTTTTCCAAAATAAAAAGGGCATTGGGAAAGCCAAGATCGGGTATGCTTGTTTTAAAATTCCCGTTCCGGTAATTTGCAATTAAAACCGTTTTAAAAGACAAATCTATTGGATTGAAAACGACGGTAATGTGAACTCTTTCACAGCCATCTTCCATTGGTTTACTGGTGGTCGGTTGGTTTAGATGACTGAGGAATCGTTATTTGTCAGATTCAATCTTAATAGATATCTGGTGTATGCAATTCTTTCTCAAAATGTTATTGTCTCCCCGATTTTGCATAATCATCGATGTGTTATTATGAATTGGTTGATTTAGTGCGATTCGATATTTCTTGCAATCTTGATGGTGTGGATCATGATGAATAAACAGAGTACGTGTTGAACTCTCTACTACGATTCCGAAAAGTGGGGAGGACAACTACGAATGAATATAGTAGTCTGTATGATTTTGACAATGAGAGACGAATGTAATAATTTGTTTCACCAAGTATGGGAGTAGGTTCTTTGATGATCTGAACGCATATGTGGTGATACATTCAACCTTGATATAAAAGGAGTTGAAGAAGTCTTCAATTGCAACCAGGCAATGTTGCAGCTTAGTATCCTTTTTCATCTGCCTCGGTGGAAGCAATGATGCAAGAGCTAAACGTTTCGGTTGAACGTGATGATCTTTTCTCTTTCCATGGACGCTGGTGTAAAAGCCGCTCGAGACCTTCGCAATGAAAGGTCAACATGAAAATGATGTATATGGTTGTCTGATGTTGACGAGACTCAATAACCTTGAGCCTAATCAAGTACAGTAACCACAACAGTGAAAGGGAAACCTTATCTGCTCACCATACTGAGTTCGAAAGAAGTCAGTCATGATCCGCATAGCATGAAGAGAACTGGACCGAGTAGTTCCTATACGATAATCTGGAGGGTTAAAAACCTCGTTGACAAAGTGCGTCCCTAGATCATCTCGTATATCATGAGTATAAAGCTGTGAGATGTTTTATACGGACACAAATCATTTAATGTGATTCACTCGTGAATCTACTCCGATGTAGTGTCCAACTCAGAGTTCTTGACTATATGCACGACAATCATGGAATAAATATGCGGCTTTCAGATCAAGAACCATACCATTGTCATCAATCATTGTTCGTTTCACTTACTAAAATTTTGGTTATTTCGAGATTTGGAGTTATTGAATAAAGTAATTGTAGCTCGACTCGAAGCACAATTTTTCTTATCAATTAAACGACCCGATAAAAAGAGAACGGTCCGAAACGAAAATTCAAACCCACGGGTTAGGAACCAAAATTTCGGCCAGGTAAGAGAGGCTGAATGAAACGAAACGATACACATGCTCCGTCATCTCAGTCAGCACCACATAGCTGAACTGTATAAACCCATCGATTGCGTAGCTAGATCGAATGATTTATATCTTTCTTTATTATCAGTACTCCATTAAATGAAATAAACTGTTATGATGATCATGTGCGAAACCGATTGGATTAAATTGAATTAAATTCAGAAATGAAACGATTTAACCAAGGAACACATCGTTTAAAAGTATGAGTTTAACAATGAAGTGTTTAAATGACGATGTGCTTAATTTTCGTCTGCATTCCTTCGAAAATAACTTATCGATAACGTTTACATTGGTAAGAAGTAGACTTCGGAATCTACCACGACCCTGTAAAAGTATCGACTCACATAAGGTGAAAACCTGAAATGCTCAGTTCGGAGATGGGATAAAATCTCTGAGATAAGTTTGCAAATGAAGAAGGATGAAGTCGGTTAAACGATTTTCCTTCAGTACGCCTTGAACAAAAAGTCAGGCTAGGCATTCAAATCAAGTCGAACACTTCTGGAAGCATAGTGTTGGAGTCACTTGATCAGCTGTTCCCCAAAGGATGATGAGAAGCGATTCACATTCATGTAAGACTGTGTTCCACTGAAATCGGTATACCACGCCACCATAAAAGCTGAAGAATGATAATGAGTTAAATCATATCACCATGCGACATTAATTTGCGCATTAAACACGTATTTAGGACAAGAGTATGTTAACTACTATTTGAAAGTACATGTTTACAGCTTAAAGACATAGTACCATGGTCAAACATGTAAACAATACATACTTGAGGACGAATTTCCGATGCATTGACAGTTTTCAGAATGATGAGTCTTGATCAAATCAGGAGCAAGATATTACAGATATCAGGTCCCACTTAATTCGAGTGGGAGATATTTGAACCAGCAACTCAAGTGAATGACATGGTAAATGATAATGGGAACATTTTCATAGTAAATCCAGTGGGAGGAATAAACACCTACCACATGTAATCACTGTTGCTGATTGGACGAATCAAGTTGAACCTGATTATCGTAATGCTGAGCCAGGATTGCCACAACTACCTATACTACCCATTGTTCCCAGTGGGAGTGATCCGACAAACTTGGTTCCAGATCCTAGTGATCAAGGAATTTATCTAAGAAGTAAAACTCCGAGACCGAGAAGTCGTCCAAGGAAAGTTGTTGGTTATGGTTCAAGCACTGTTCTTGTACCCAATAGAAGTGATGCTCCGATAAGAAGCATTATGTCAAGTGGGAGAATTGATCCCAATTGGAATAAATGCTCCGATAAGAGGCATCATTCCGAGTGGGAGAGATGATAAGAATCAAAGACGGGATAAACAAGCCTTGACGATAGTCAAAGGCATCGAAATTTTCCAAAGAACTATTCCATCTAGAATGGTGATGACCTCGCTCTAATAACTGTTGAACTGCATTGGAAAGACCTCAAGTGAAGAAATGGAGGAAAATAATAAATGAGAGAGATCGCCTAAATGAAATCCATTATAGTTAATAGTTGATTTACCTGTTAACCACATGAGCATAAGGATACGGTGAGTCCTAAAAGAAGGCTCACCACTGATGGAAAAGGTTGAGCGGTATAAAAGCTCGACTTATTGCGAAAGGCTGTACCCAAATACACAGAGTGGATTTTGACAAAACAAACTCACTGACTGTGCGTAAAACCACGGTTAGGGCAAGTCCTGGTCCTGGTCGCAAGTCTCAATCTCGAGCTGCGTCAAATGAATGTTAAGACCGCATTCCTCCACGGAAACCTGGAGGAAGAGATCTACATGGAGCAACCAGAGGGTTTCATTACTCCTGGTTTCAAACGTAAAAGTTTGTAAACTCCAAAGGTCCATCTACGGTTTTAAACAGTTGTCTCGGCAATGGTACCGCAGATTCCACGAGGAAATCGTAGGAAACGGATTCGTGAATCTTCATTAGGATCCGTGCGTGTATTATAAGACCTTCGAGTCTAAGTATGTCATCTTAACCTTATACGTGGACGACATACTCATTGCCGCAAATGATGTGAGTTTTATGAACAAGTCAAAGTCCTGGTTGGCATCTGTATTTGAGATGAAAGACATGGGAGAGGCCACATATATCTTAGGAATTAAAACTGCTAGAGATAGAGCTACCCGGAAATTGTGTCTATCTCAAGAAGCTTATATCAACAAACTATTGAAAAGATTCAGATTACAGGATGCCAAACCCGTGGATACGCCGGTGGTGTTTGGGTGCACATTGTCAAAACGTGACGGCCCCAAGAACCTGGCAGAGCGTGAACAGATGAAGGGTGCGGAGTATTTAAGCACGGTCGGTAGTTTGATGTGCGCCATGCAATGCACCCGTCCAGATATCTGTTACGCCGTACGCCTAGTAGCACGTTTCCAATCAGATCCTGGCTATCAACATTTAAAGATTGTAAAACGAATAATTCGTTATCTGAAAGGTACTGCCGACTACGCACTGTGCTATGAGGGCAATAAGTTAGAATTGACCGGTTACAGTGACGCCGACCATGGTGGCGATCCGGATGATCGTAATTTCATGGACGAGCAAGAAGCAAACATGTGTCGCGCTGTCCACGATGGAATCAGAATTCGTAGCTCTCTCTAAGAATGCACAAGAAGCAGTCTAGCTCAAATGGCTTCTTACTGCACTGCTTGGTGACGATGTCGAGAACAAACCTGTGAAGGTTTTCTCTGACAGTCAAGAAGCCATTGCGGCAGTTAGAATCCGAAGTACCATAGTAGGACCAAACACATTGATGTGAAATATTTCTATGCTAAATCTATGGTAGAAGATAATATAATCACTATGGAATACTTGTCCACTGATAATATGATTGCGGACCCATTAACTAAACCACTACGCAAGGAGATATTCGAAAAGCACGTAAAACTTCTTGGATTGCGTAGGGTTTAGAAATGGCAAGTATCTGTGATAACATTTTGATATTAAAAAGTTACATTTTGTAAGCGAAATAATTGCAATTGAGTTTATGATCAATCGACGTCATAATGTTTTGATTACATCAGATTTACGGTCTATAAACTAAGTCGTAGGAGGACCAATCCTCTGCCAAACTATGTCGAATGTGGGCCTTACCTAGTCACACATGTTTGGTAGTCTTGCGGTGGAGGGAGGCCTCTACCAAGCGAGACTGGCTAAGGGTCAGGGGGATAAACCTAATTAAGCAAAATGATTATCTAGTTTCGAAGTAACTCGATACGATCTTCGTTTTGCATATCGTCGTGATGAACTTTGTTAGTCATTTAATTACATTCTGGGCTAGATGAGAATCTGTGATAGCATGATTGACATATCCCTTTCATGTCAACCCAAAAGGTTCAGGTATGCTATCAACGCGTACTTCATACTACGCGTGCCACGTTCGACCATGGGGTCACAACTCGGTTGTGCTAGGAAGGAATCCTCGTGATTCTAGCGGGCGCAAACTTTTTCACCTCGAGCGTGTGATTGATCCCAGGAGCCTTATGAAGAGGTACCTAAAGTATCCTCACGGACTCAGAACTCATATCTAAAGTCATGCTCAATGCTCGCTTCCCGGCGTACGAGCGTAGTGCTGAACAAAAATGCCCAGTGACCACGTCTTTGGAAACTGGTTGGGTTTGACTGAAGATATGAGCGATGAGGATGGTCAAGTTCATCCTGTAATTCACCAACTCTTGTATTCACTAGGTGGCCACCAACCGGATATTAGTTGAAGGTTGTGAATACTTGTACGGATTCCTTGGAGAAGTGTTCCTATGTTGAAACTAGGCAAATGGAGAATTATCAGTTGACCTAGGATACAACGCGATACTATATAAATGTTGTTTATAATAGTTTGATTAGAGAACAGGGAATCAACGTTCCACGGGCTCAAAAATATGTTAGCATATGGTGACGTGGCGCCGTAATAGGAGCCCGTTAATTAAGGGAATTACCTAAGTTAATTAGGTAATTGTCAATTTGGGCTAATTGGGCCAAACCCAATTAGTAATTGACAAGGGAGGCCCAAATGGGCCTCCCCCTTAACATGCATAGTTCGGCCGCCCCCTTTATACCACATTGGTTGGAGTTGCCTTTTCGCAACTCTACCAATACTATATATAGGGGTGTCTGCTAAGGGTTTATTCACTCGTTCATAATAACAAGGATCTCCATTGAGAACACTTGTTTCCCTTAGTTAAATTTTGGCACCATCACATCTGGTCTGAGGTTCCATCTCCGTTGAATAATCGATCAGAGGTCTTGTTGTGGAGCTACATCGCGTGGGACTTCTTCTAACGCAGAACTTGCACGTGGTTCCGACCGGAGGATCAGAACTCCCTCCACATCGTTCTTGGGCAGGAAAGCTAAAAGGTATGTGTACTAATTCCGCTGCGTAGATTAGATTTCTTGCTAGTACACGTTTAGCATTCCGTAGTATTACGTTCCCGTAATCCAACAGTGGTATCAGAGCCAGGTTAGGAGTTCTTAAAATTTTGATAAACTGATGTTCTTGATGTTCATAGAAACTGAATTTTTGATGTTCATGAACACCATGAAGAATCCGAAATTTTTAAGTAGATTTCATGTGTTTGATCTTTAAAAACTTAAAAATTTCAAATTTACATGTTTTTCTAGATCAAAACCGAATTTTTCATGATCAATTTAAGTTTGATGTTCATGATCTTCAACAACACCATGAGTTTTATCAAGAACATGTTTTGGATTCATGATCAAGTTAGAGTTTGATCTTAAAATTTGACAACTTTTCCAATTTTCTTGTTAGTGCCGAAAATTCCTAAGGGTGTTTTAGGTAAAAATTTTAATTTTCTTGGCCACCAAGCAATTAAAAATTCGGCACAATCTATAATAGATATAGGTTGCCATTTTTAAATTTTATTAATAGGTAACTATATCTAGAAGTTGGAAATAAGGATAGGTTCTAATATAATATTGTAAAAGATATTAACTATCAATATATATGGATTAAAATAGGGTTAATATATATATTGATAGATTTAGTTATTATTAAACAATTAAGAAGATATATTGTCTACATATTTTAATCCCTAAAAGATATATTCGACAATATTATATTTATATATATATATATATAATTCGGCTAAAAATATATTAATATATATATTTATATTGTTGATTGATTTATATCTTAAAGATAGAATCTTGACAATATTTATATATATATATATATAAATATATATATAAGTACCGAATTTTATATATATATATATATATATATATAATTCGGCCAAAATTGTATATTAATATATATTTATATTGTTGATTGATTTACATCTCAAAGATAGAATCTTGACAATATATATATAAATATATATACATATGCCGTATTTTTATATATATATATATAAGCATTATTGGAAATTATTTTATATAATTAATAATTCTTGATGTCTAAGTTAAGTTTTACGGTGGATTTTAAAACCCTACTTAGCCTATAGAATTATTTCGGTCGAACCCTAGGGTTCATGGGCCGGTCCAATTGCTAAACCGGATCTGGATAAACCTATCTGGTTTTCTTAATCGGGTCGGGTCAGACCATAGTAACTAAATTGAACCTAACTTAACCGGTTTTGAGTGATAAACCGAACTACTATCTTATTTTATTGAACCGTTTCGGACTATATCGGAATTTTAAAAATCAGAACGAGTTAAACCGGATTTTAAAAATTTGGACCGAACCTTTTTAAAATTCTCGGAAATTTTAAAAATGTTCAATAAAATAGGATGTCAAATTTTAAATCCAAAATGTTTTCGAACTTTAAAATTAGCCTAAATAGTGCTCTTAGGGTTTGTGTTTTAATACACGGTTTCAATCAAAACCCTAATGTCTAGTTTCGATTATGGGGATGGATCTCAGACTTGCATGTTTTTTGGACTGGATTAAATTAGTGGGCTGATTTGCAATTGTTTACTTTCTGCATCATATATTTTGATATAATTAGAACTGTCGTCTTGACTTAGTCAAGCTAGCTGGATATTATATTGCGAGCATTGAGCTCTGGGATTTAAATATATGGTTTGCGCAATAGGATAGACATGCTATGCTGATTGAAAGTGCCTAGAATCCATGTCTAGAAATTCGCATGATTGATTGTAAGCATGAATTGCAAACCAGCCCCTAATATTCTCAAAGCATTGTATAAAACCGAAAATTCCAGTCGCCAATTATGCATGATGTGTGCGGATATTGCATGTTTTGACGCGTATGCTAGGATGTTCACAATAGAATGCATGTGATAATTTACTTTACGTAGAATTATGTATGCAAGGAACATTAGACGCATGACGCGTAAGCATGTTGTGTTCGATATTTATGGCATGGTATGATGATTTGCTAGATGTAGTATAATTATAAATATGCATGCGTAAATTATCAAATAATTTTACAAAATCATAAGGGCCTTGGGAAAGCCAAGATCGGGTATGCTTATTTGAAAATTCCCGTTCCGGTAATTTGCAATAGAATAACCGTTTTCAAAAGACTGATCTATTAGATTGAAAACGACAATAGTGTGAATTCTTTCACGACACCCCCTTCCTCGGTTTACTAAAGGTTGGTTTTGTTTAGTGACTGAAGAATCACTATTCGTCGTATTCCATCATAATAGATAATCTGATGTATGCAATTCTTTCAAAATGTTGTTGTCGATGAATAATGACATTATCATGTGAATCTGAGCTATTAGTTGAGATGAATTATGACTCGTGGAGCAAACGCGTCATTACGATTTTGGAAGCACAAGGTCTGTGTGACCACATACAAATAACCATGAATTACCCAAATGTCGGACTCACCAAAGATCTGGCATTTGCCCATTTCAAGTGGGAGCAAGATGACAAGAAAGCAAAAGAGCTGATACTGTCGGAAATGCCAGAAGATTTCTATGCCCGCTATAAGGATGATCCGACGACAAAGGACAACTGGGATGCCCTCTTTCTGAAATATGGAAGTAACATGGCAGTTACACTGTACCCCACTTATACCAACATTAGAAACCTGTCTGAACAACAACAGTAAGAGTGTACTTGAAAAAGTATACGACCTCCTTCGCCTATTCAAGCCATTGGAAGATGACAGTCAGATGGCTGAATGAGATAAAATTCAGGCCATAATAGGGATCCTCCTAAGTCTTGGAGAGCAACCAAAGCCATATTGACTGTCAGCAGTTCCGTACTTGATATTGCATCTGTCCTGAAAATAGTCGAGATGGAACAGGCTCGATTAAAATCGGTATCGAAGGAACCGAAATTCACAGGACAAGATGGCCGCAAGAAAAGGAAATTCAGGAACAAAGGAAAGAAACAACAGGTAGTCGACGGTAAAACGTTGACTTCACCTAAACAAGGCAGTCCCAAATTAAAATATGAGATAGTTTGCGGGAACTCCAGCCCACGCCGAATAAGCGATGGTGCAGGTTCCAGCAAATCGCATCCTGAAAAGGTATGCGAATTTGGTTATGTAGAGGAAGCTTTAGTTTCCTCAACTGTCATGTTAACTGACTCAAATCTGTCTTGGATTCTTGATTCAGGTGCAACAGACCACATAGCCAACGATCGAGAACTATTTGCCAAGTTTAGACGATTGCCGAAGGATTCTAAAAGGATATACATTGGCGACAACTCACAAGTTGAAGTCATAGGGGTAGGGACTAGCAAATTGCCGATTGGCAATGACAAATTCTTACTTCTAGATAATGTCTTTTTCGCTCCTAGAATCCGTAGGAACGTTGTTTCTGTTTCTGCTCTTATGGATAAAAACTTTATTTTGTCATTTGAGAGATCCTTCGTTCGTATAAATAAAGGGGATACTTTATTAGGATATGCCTTTTCTTATAATGGCTTGTTTATCATGGATCTACATGGCAATGTAAATTCATATCGCTTGTATGCAATGTCTTCCAAAGAAACAGAAACTGACGCAGCCGGATGGCATTCGCGGCTTGGACATATAGGCTATGACAGAGTTCAGTCGTTGGCTCGACGAGGGCTTTTGCCCGGAACAAACACTGTGGTCAAACACACATGTCATGACTATCTGGCTGGAAAGTCCACCCGCAAGCAATTCAGTGAAGCAAAACGAGCAGAATTTCCATTGCAGATAATCCATTCCGATGTCTGTGGACCAATGAACGTAACTGCTAGGAATGGAAAGCGATACTTCGTAACTTTCATTGATGACTACACCCGATTTGGGTTTACTCATTTGATTACTCGCAAATCCGAAGCTATAAATTGCTTTAAAAGCTTTCTGAAGCTCGTGGAGAATCAACAGGAGCGGAAGGTGAAAATCCTTCGCACCGATAGATGTGGAGAATATCTCTCTAATGAGTTTGATAAGTTATGCAAAGAAAGTGGGATCGCCCGTCAAACGACAATCCCCAACACACCACAGCAGAATGGTGTGGCTGAACGTCGTAATCGGACTCTCCTAGACATGGTGAGAACCATGATATCACAAGCACAATTACCAATTTATTATTGGGGAGACGCATTGCTTGCTGCCACTCATGTAGTAAACCTTGTCCTATCAAAATCAGTTAACACAACAACGTATGAGCTCTGGACTGGTAGAGAGTTAAATCTTACCAGGCTGCGACCTTGGGGGTGCGCAGCTTACACACATACAACTGACAGCCGATTTGGCAAGTTAGGCCCCAGAGGACTTAAGAGCATCTTTATAAGATACTCTGAGAACTCAAAAGGTTATGTATTTGTGTCAACTCAAGAAAACGGTAGTGTGTACGTACATAAATCAAGAGACGTCACTTTTCTTGAGGAAGAATTTCCATCGCTTCAAGAGATGAAAACAGATGAAGTTCTGACCAAACTAGAACATGAGATGATGATTCTCCACTTTATTCGTATGGGAGATTTGGCATAGCAACAAGTGATTCGGTTAATGAGGACAATATCCCCATTATAAATCCAGTGGGAGGGCTCACTCCCCCCCACACACATATCACTATTGCTGGGAATGCGAATCAAGTAGAATCTGACATTCATAACACACAAATACCATCAATTCCCATTATTTCAAGTGGGAGTGGGATGATCGCTCCAGTTCCGGATCCTAGCGATCAAAGAACTAATCTCGGAGGTGAAATTCCGAGACAAAGGGGTCGTCCTAGAAAAGTTGTTGCTCAAAGTTCTAGTAACGCCAGCATTCCCAGTGGGAGTAGTGCCCCGATAAGAAGCATTATTCCATGTGGGAGTATGGGTCGAACTCAAAATGGGATAGGTGAGCCTAGACGCAGTCAAAGGCAACGCACTTCCCCTAAAAGGTATCCCATTGAGAGAGGCGAAATATTCACTCTCACATTTGTTGATGAACCAGTAACGGTTAAACAATCGATGGAAGGACCTCAAGCAAAGGAATGGAGAAAAGCAATGGAAAATGAAATCGCCTCAATGAAAGCTAATTCGGTTTGGTCATTAGTTGATTTGCCTGCGAACCGCAGAGCAATAGGAGCTAAGTGGGTATTGAAACTCAAACTCACTGTTGATGGAGAAGTCGAGCGATACAAAGCTCGACTAGTTGCGAAAGGATATACCTAAATCCACAGAGTGGACTTTGATGAAACATACTCACCAACTATGCGTTACACCACAGTAAGGGCCATCCTTGCCCTAGTTGCTAGTCTTGATCTAGAACTACATCAAATGGATGTTAAGACCGCATTCCTCCATGGAAACCTGAAGGAAGAGATCTATATGGAGCATCCGGAGGGTTTCATTACTCCTGGCAAAGAACGTAAAGTTTGCAAACTCCAAAGATCTATATACGGCCTTAAACAATCGTCTTGGCAATGGTATCGCAGATTCCACGAGGAAATCGTCGGATACGGATTCGTGAATCTTCACGAGGATCCCTGCGTATACACCAAGACCTCCGGGTCTAAGTATATCATCATAACTCTATACGTGGATGACATACTCATTGCTGCGAACGACGTGAGTTTTATGAATAAATCAAAGTCCTGGTTAGCATCAGCATTCGAGATGAAAGATATGGGAGAGACCACGTACATCTTAGGCATCAAAATTGCCCGAGATCGTGCCACCCGGAGATTATGTCTATCTCAGGGATCATATATCAACAAACTGTTGAAAAGATTCAGAATGCTGGATACTAAACCCGTGGATACGCCGGTTGTGTTCGGGTGCGCGCTATCGAAGCGTGATGGCCAGAAAAACCAGCAGGAGCGTGAACAGATGAAAAATGCAGAGTATCTGAGCATGGTAGAGAGTCTAATGTACGCCATGCTCTGTACTCGGCCAGACATCTGTTACGCTGTGGGCCTAGTAGCAAGATTCCAATCAGATCCTAGTTATCAACATTTAAATGCCGTAAAACGAATTATCAGATATCTGAAAGGTACTGCCGACTACGTTCTGTGCTATGAGGGCGATCGGCTCGAATTGACCGGTTATTGTGACGCCGACCACGGTGGCGATTCGGATGATCGTATGTCCACCACAGGAGGAGTTTTCCTCCTTGCTAATGCTGCCATATAATGGGTAAGCAAGAAGCAATCGTGTGTCGCGCTTTCCACTATGGAATCGGAATTCGTTGCCCTCGCCAAAAACGCACAAGAAGCGGTCTGGCTGAAAAGGCTTCTTACTGCATACAAGAAGAGTAAACCTGTGGAGATGTACTCCGACAGTCAGGCGGCCATTGCGGCAGTTAAGAATCCAAAGTACCATAGTATGACAAAGCACATTGATGTGAAATACAATTATGCTAAATCTGTTTTGGAAGACAATATAATCGCTTTAGAATACTTTCCTACAGACAATATGGTCGCAGATTCTTTAACTAATCCGTCACGTAGGGAGATTTTTGAAAAGCACGTAAAACTGCTTGGATTACGTAGGGCATAAACTGTGTGGCTTGTAAAAGGTGATAAAGTTATGACATTTGAAATGATATTTCAATTGAATAAAATAATTGCAATTTGAGTTTATGATGTATCGACGTCATAATGATTAACAACATCGGATTTTACGGTCTATAAACTAAGTCGTAGGAAGAAGTAAAATTCTTCCACCAAAATTATGTCGAATGTGAACCTTGCCTAGTCACACAGGCACGGTCATCTTGTAAGGAGAGAGGGACCTCTAACATAACAAGATTGGCTAAGAATCAGGGGGATAAACCTGATTAAACAAAACGCTAACATTGTCACGCTTAACAACATGACTTAATCTTCGTTTTGTAAATCGCCGAGTTGGACTTTGTCCATCACTATATATCACATTCAAGGCCAGATGAGAGATTCTGCGATAGCATTATTGACATATCCCATCCTTGGCTTTACCAGGTGTGCTATCGACGCGTGCTTCATACTGCGCGTGCCACGTACGACCACGGGGTCATGCTCGGTTGTGCTAGCTAGAATCCTTGTGATTAAAAGGGCGCATACTTCTTCACCTTGAGCGTGTGATTGATCCCGGATGCCTTATGAAGAGGCATCCAAAGTATCCTCAAGGACTCAGAACTTATACCTAAGGTATGGCTCAATGCTCGCTTCCTGGCGTACGAGCGTAGTGCCAAAGAAAACAGCCAAGTGACCACGTCTTGGAAACCGGTTGAGTCAGACTAAGGGTATAAGCGATGGGGATGGTCAACAGTTTTATACCTTACTTAATAGGATACTTGCCTTTGACTCTCGTCTAGACATTGCGAGTCCCATTTATTAGTCTGATCTTTTCTCCTACTCGGAATAATGCTTCTTATCGTAGCATTATTTCTGTTGGGAACGATCCTCCCACTCGGAATAATGCTTCTTATCGGAGCATTCTCTATTGTGAACAAGAGCAGTGCTAGAACCTTGACCTACAACTTTCCTATGACAACCTCTTGGTCTCGGGCTTTTACTTCCGAGATGTATTCTTTGATCACTAGGATTTGGAACCAAGTATGGTTGAATCACTCCCACTGGAAACAATGGGAAGTTTAGGTAGTTGTGTCATTCCTGGTTTAGTAATATGACCATCAGGTTCGTCAGAGAGGGTGGAAGATCAATCCCAAGAGAAGTAGAGAGGGGCCAAGTGACACTTTCTCGAAAAAAGAAGTAATAATTCTTCCAATTGGCGTTGTGGGACTTCAGTCCCACTACCATCGCTTTAGCCGACTTCCAATCCAGTCGATCATCTGATGGAGGCCAACAGGTCTTGAAGGCAAATACTAGTTGATTATTACCTATCAGTTGGTAAAAACACCTAAAAACTTGGAGCCTATAATTCCAACCATATACGTCGCACAAGCAACGGAAGCCCACCCAGTAATGGAGGGCATTCACCGAGAATTGGCAAGGATGGATCATGTAATGCTCACAAATCTCCTCTAAATCTGGGCAGAAAGGGAATCGAAGTCCCGCCTCAATATGACCAGTAAAGATCGGAACCTCTACATTTTGAGGATAGTGAACTTCATCAGGGATGCCACCATATCGAGGCCTCTCGGCGTCACTAAGATTGGCTAACTTTACTGCCTCCATAAAAGAAGTACTCGATAGCTTGTTCACCTTGGGAGGTTCAGGAAAAGAAGGAATAAAACCAAAAAACCTACCTGGGGGGATTGAAGCAGCCATGGGAGTTCTGGAAAGTGATCGCAAAAAGGACGCTTATCGATTAGGGTCTGAAAGACCAGTTGTGGCGACTCTGACTAAGATTCTTTCCTCTGGAGAGCAGGGATGCGACAAGTTCGGATTAATGAATAAAGCACTATATTGATTCGCCAGAGTGAATTTAAACGAGAGCAAATAGTGAAAATTAAAAGTGAAATAGTGGTATTTATACTGAAGTTTCCACCACCTAAGATATCTTCACGAGGAAGCTTTCTCGGGGTCATCGATCATTGGTGCAATTACTGCCAACATTACTGTAACTCACAAAATACCATTGCAAATCTACAGATGGCCTTTGAGCTTCTCAAAACTTCTCAAACGGTCGGAAAATCAAGAGTGCAGATCACCGCCTCAACTAGGAGATCCTAATCTCGCCTGAAGATCTAGACCTCGATTCAAGAAACCGATAAAGTCTGAAGACTACAGCCCGACTAAGTACATATCCCGACAGAAGAACCACCTGATCAGTACTCGACTTAAGACCTCTTCTTCATACGAAGCCGACGACTCAAGTCTCGGGGCAAGTGTTTGGGTTACGATTATAAAGACAGAGCATACAAGTCGAGAGCATACAAATAGAGAGCATGAAAGTCGAGACTCATGAAAGAGAGTCAACGACCAATTATACTCAGAATGAAGAAACAATAATAGATAGTCGACACCAAATATGGAGAAAGTCGACGACTGAGGTCCTTGAAAGATTGGCGACAAGACCACTCAAAACTCTTCCTCTTAAGGAATGAGTCGAGTCGGAAGCCAAACACTATTGAAGAAACCTTCCTCCTAAGGAAAGGACAACTGACAACCTGCTTGCTGCCTCAGAGAAAACCCTTCCTCTTAAGGAGGGGGCAGGTGGCTACCTACTTGTCACCTGCTAAACTGAAGAAACCTTCCTCTTAAGGAATGGTGAGGTGGCGACCTGCTTCAACCGCCAGAGGAAAGCCTTCCTAGCTAAGTAAAGATGAGGCGACGACCTGCTTATCACCTGCTTACACCGACTCTGGACATAAACCCTCCCAAGAGGGTAGCCGCCACTTAAAGTCGGTACACATCCCCTATAAATAGAGGAACACTTTCATTATTTAGACAATTACATTCACATACTTTTATAGTATTCTCTTAAACCCATTATTGACTTAAGCTTCAGAGTGGAATCAGGGGCCATCCCCACCCCTTTTCAGGTCCTCGCCTACCAAAAGCACCCTAAAGGAAACTAAACACCCCCGAGGTCGAGATAGACACCTAAATGAGCTAGCTACCGGCGAGACCTCGAAATCCATTACCAAAAGCTTCAGGCCACGTCATTTTGATCCCAACAACCTACTTATACCGACTCTGGACAGAAACCCTCCCAAGAGGGCAGCCGCTATCTAAAGTCGGTACTTTCCCCCTATAAATAGGGGAACACTCTCATTACTTAGATATATTCTCTCTGATATACTTTTTACAGTATTCTCTCTAAAATTCCATTACTGACTTAAGCTTCGGAGTGGAATCAGGGGCAAATCCCCAACCCCTTTTCGGGTTCTCGCCTGCCAGACAGTCAAAAGGAAACTAAGCACCCCTCGAGGTCGAGATAGACACCTAGAAGAGCTAGTCAAAGGCAAAACCTCGAAGTCCATTACCAGAAGTTTTAGGTCACGTCATTTTGATCCCAAACGCCTAGCATATACTTTGTTTTGATCCATAATAATTCTCCCATAGAATCCAACCGCCAGGACATTTCAAATTGGAGCATTTGCAGCTGGTACTTGACTTATGACTTTCTAGGTCTCATAAAGTCACTTAATAGGCATTATCTGAAAATATTTATCTATTTGAAGTGCAGGTTCATATTATCATTGTGCGATGATCTAAATGAGATAATAACAATTTTTTCGAACAAACTCTTTTCTGCCATATGCTTCTTTTCTCCCATAATGTTGGAAAAATTTGTTCATCAATGACAATCAGACTCTTGTTTTAATATACACCATTCATTATTCCTAAATAATTATTTATATCCAAAAATATTTTCCCTACATTCCAGACCATCTTTTTGCGATGTGGTGGAGCAATTTAAATATATATCGCACATCATAAAATTCATATATGATATATTTGTCTATTGACCAAAACGTGGTTGTAATGGGGAGAATTGTGATTTAAATTTGGCTTGATGCACTTATAATGCCGCATTCATAGTAGCATGTATTTGCAAACAATTTGCTCTCATTGGTAGCATGTTAACTATATAATCGGAGGCTCACTGCAAAATAGACACCAATTTTCTGATTCTTATAATAAATATAAACTTTGAATATCATCGTCGTCATTCTTTACTCATAACATGGAAACTTTTCTTTTGTAAATTCATGATAAATGCACATGAGACCATATTGTAGATGCATATTTTAAATAATATCGTGGTCTGCATGGCAGGTGAACGTGATTATATTCACCTTTTATAATTTCCCTAAATATGGGGATATAATCCCGATTTTTTTTTTATGATGATGATCACACAATTAATTTTCTTTGAGAGCAAACATCATAATAATTTATGAAGAATCTTCAGGTACTTCTAAATAATTTCTTACGCAACGTAAGTGATCCGGAATGATCTTTAACCAGACACGCCAAATATCATATTATACGGGTAAAACTTCTGGTTTACCTCTATGTATCAATAAACTTCTACTTTAACTCATATGTATATCTTTATTTTCGTAAAAGATATGTCATGTATCTCTTGTAACATAATCAGCATATTATTTTCTTCATCTTCATCAGAATGATGATTGCGGAGTAATCACATTCTTTATAATAATAATAAATGAATAAAGTATATGAAAGAATAAATAAAAGTAATGTATAAGCGTAATAATATAATTTCATATAAATGCTCGTAATTCATGATCTTCATGATCATTTATAGCTCAAAATATTTTAGAATCTTCATGATTCTTATTCGTAGCTCAAGATCTTTAAAAATCTGTTGTTCATAACTAAAAATTTCTTAAGATTTCCAGGATCATAATTTCATCTTTTCAGATCGTTCATTCGAAATAATTTAGGATCTTCAGGATCTCTCTGTTCATAATTTAAGATCGTTAGGATCTTCAAGATCCTTTATTTATAGTTCTAGATCTTCTAAGATCTTCATGATCCTTTATTCATAACTCATGATCTCTTAGGATCTTCGGATCCATGATTTATAATAATTCATGATATACATGATTTCTTTGTAAACATGAAGATCTTTAACTTCTAAATACAACATTCAAGTCTATTTTTCTTATATTCTAGGATCTTCCATATCCTAAAATTAACAATCTTTGAGCTTCTGAATAAATCATGATCTTTAGGATCAATTTATAATGAAATGCAATGAGCATAATGATATATGTATATAATAAATATAATAAAGTGCAAGAAATAAAAAGGTAATTGTAAATGCATTGCAAGAATATAAAATATAACTATATATTTAATATAGTGCAAGAAACGTAAATATATATTAAGAGAAATATAATTCATAATTCTTGATCTTCAAGATCGTAATATTGGATTTTCAGGATCCGATATTCATAAATGATGAAATTTATTTCTTAGGGATGAACTTTGCCTATTTTCAATGCGAATCATAATATCACCAAATTTCGCGCCATAAAATATCATCACATTTATGTTAGCGTTGATGCGCTTTTCATTGTCAAACTCACTTCTTGCATTTTTTTTTTTTTTGCATTCTTTCTTTGTAAATGACAACACTCACATCAGGGAGTGGATTATATTCTCAATATAATCATGAATTGCAATACTCGCTTCATGGAATAGATGTTATCATCATTATACTACAATACTCGCTAGTAGGAGGATTGAGTATATTCTCGTTATGATTATAAATTGAAACATCCGCTTCTGAGACTGGAGTATATTCTCGTTATAATAATAAATTACAACACTCACTTTAGAAAGCGAAGCATATTTAATGGCGATGCATATACTTTTAATTCAGCAATTGCATATGGATATATTTCAGCATCTAGCCGCACTATTTTTTTTCCATGATAACTCATGTGTTACTACTCTCGCTTCTAGGAGTATAATATATTAATATATACATAAAATTATGTATAAAAAATATAATAAATAACATGTATGTATATTTCATACTAAATGATCTGTAATTTAACCATCTGATATTGTGATGGGTCGCCTGCTGCTAAATTCCTTTAGTAGCTCAATTATAAAACTGTTGGTGATCGTTCGGTGACGATGCATATAATTCATCACACGGTTGTAGATGAATATTTCTTCATCTACTTGGTATTCATCATCATACACTTAAAATCAGACAAAAACTACATCATAAAAATAAAATTAAAAGTAGTTAAATATATAATATCGAAACCAAAGTAATTTTGATCAAATAATAGAAGTTTAATTTAATTATAAGATTCTTATCAAATAAACGAGATTGTTGATGAATCCCTTGCTGAGTCGATGACGAGATGGATGATTATCTTTTTAACATGTCATACGACTTTCTTGAACTTTAGTAGCGTTGGTTTTCTGTAGTATGTAAGGTACTCTCTAGATTATTTGAGGGAGCATGTAGTTTTATCAGATGGTAGATATATGAGACAGTGTGGTGTAGTGTGTGGGTTAAAATTATGAATGATTTCGTGCTGATAACGTGTTAGAAAAATGGAGAGTAATATAATAGAGAATTTGAGGATGGTCTTATTATCAGCTCTTATATTGAGATTACGTAGAGAGAATATGTAAAATCAATATAAGAAAAGTATATATATATGTGTTGGAAATACGTTGGTCGATACAAGGGTAAAATAGTAATTTTGAAATATGTAGGACTAACGTCCAATTAATTATTATTCAACAATCAACATACAATTTACAAGTAATATGTATGTGTATGAATATCGAAATTGCGATCCGTAGATCGAAAGGGAAAGATGAAGTTTTAACTGAGGCACGTGCGGATCACGCTCTCCTTAAGGCAATTTCGCCCCACCTCACCCTCAGGTTATGCGACGAGGTTTATTACAGGGACGATCACCTCCCAGGATACAATAGTGTCGTTGACACGAATCGTGCATACAATTCGTTCAACCGAACCGAACTCATACCTGAACTCAAACAAGAATTTTAGAAAAAAAATTGATCAAATAAATAACGCTACGAAATTTAAATAAAACCGTAAATTGAAACTCGTAGCGACTTCCATTCGTTGTCGTAGTCGGTGAACTGAGCAACTGCTTTCGTTAGCTTCGCTTGTTGGCCATCTCCTTCGTGGTCGATGAGTTCATTCACTTCGTTGAAAGAGTAATGATGAAGGACATGGCTTGATAAATATTAGTGTGGTAGGTAGGAGATCTGCGAGGTTCTCTTTTTTTCTTAGGAATTTATATATATATAGCCTTTGGACGAAGACAATTCCCAATTAAGGGTCAAAAAATATATAGTATATAAAATAAAACAACCATTAATATGGTAGGATTATATATCAATGAATGCATCAAATATATTGTGCATATATAAAATATACACTTGCACAAATCACATTATGCAATGTATCTGGACACTACTAGAATAGGTAGTTTCGGTTTGCATAATTAGGCAACAATTAAATTTCTGTTTTGCACAACCAGACCTGCATGAGGTACTTCAATTACTATTCACAATTATGTGATGGCTCAAATGCCATTCAACATTCATAACATAAAATATATTGATATCTAAAACTATTTTTTTTAAGCTATTCTCGATAATAAACATACTATTCTCAATATAATAATAAAAATTAAATGAGTGTTACAAAAATAGAGAGCTAATAGAAGAGGGAACTTAATGATGATCTTATTATCACACATAGGGGGCCCTTATATAGGGATTACATAGACTTGGAGAGGAAGTAAAGTCAATATTAGGAAAGTCTAAATAAGGAAAATGATATATACACAATATTGAACATCCATACATGTATATTCATAACACTCCCCCTTGGATGTTCATAAGGGAATTGTGCCTCGTTAAAACCTTACTAGAAAAAATCCAGTGGGATAAAAATCTAGTGAAGGAAAAACAGTACAAAATTATGGATCCCTTTGGTAAGCTGCCTCGTTAAAAACCTTACCGGGAAAACCCAGTGGGATAAAACCTTTGTTAAGGGAAAAAAGAGTGCAGCGGTGTAGATTCTCCCACTGATGTTGACATCGCGTAATTTCATTAAATCGACACAATTCAGTATTGTTAACCAATCTTCAAATTTCGCAGTCTGTAAACCTCCAGGAATAAATCCGCACATACTTGTTGGATGTTATGTTGCCTTCTTCTAAACATCGTGGATGAAGAATAACTTGGAAAAATTTGTTTCGTCTTGTCTCCTTTGATTTAACATTATTCTTCAACTGGAGCTATATAACCTGCATTATCTTTAAATATACAAAATAATGGTACATTTCATAATCTAACCTGCATTTTGCACAGTCAACTGATTTAGGACTTGATTCTATCTGATAATAAACTCATGTAATTCGTCCCTCGGAGATACCGCAATATTTTCTTATCATTGTTCTGATTTCATAATATTATGGAAGAACTAAATCTTGCTTATAACCAATAATATATAATGTTCCTTGTAATTGGCAAGATATATTAACGCTAATTTAGCACTATATAAGGTACTTCTGGACCATTATCTTTTTCATCAATCTCCCGAGGACAAAAAAATATATTTATTCAAATCTATCTTTCTTACAACCATTAATGTACTCAATAGATGTGTAGCTATGCAAAATAGCTTTAAGACATTTTTCTTATTGGACAAGAATATTATCAATCAATATCTTAAGTACTCGATCTTCAGGCCGAGCCAAACTTTTGTCCTTTCAATATATTTCGTCTGAATTTTAACATCATCAATAAATTCATTGTATTTAAAACTCTTCAGGAGTTTCAATATCTCCAAATTCTCCCCCTCACGCGATGCCACTTTCGGCTATAGCGTGATCAATTCATCTTATCAAATATCAATTTGTTTTATTCTTATACTTATATTAGCATTCGCTTCAACTTAGCTCAAATGTTGATACAATGGGGATAATATACCATAAACAACCCGTAAATGGTACACTATTTTTATCATCCAACATTCTTGAAAAAATTCATGCTAGCATTTTAAATCCTTTTGGGATTTTTATGTGGATTTCACTATCAAATTAGCCACCCAAATAAGCTATAAAATTATTCAACCTTGTGTGTACTGCCAACGTAATAATGTATTTGAAGTTTATTGCTCCACCAAATGATTCATATAATAATTGTCATATTTCTGCGGAAAGTCTTTATACCACGGGTTGTGCCTATCTTACGAGGCAATCTATTTACGCAGAAATTATTTATATCCACTAGCTATCACATTCTGCATTTTTCATGCTCTTACTTACGTCTTTTCAAGCTTTGGCCAATCATAATGATTCTTTGACATATTGAGCTCAAGATCCTCATCTTATTTTATGAATTCACTCATGAATAATATTCAAAACTGTTGTCGACAACTTTATACTTTACGGTTCCATCACTTCCTGTTAATGACATAACTCATTGAGATCTCTTTATTGTAATTACTTTCAGGTACCTGAACCACTTCCGGGGTTTCATATTTAGTTATGCCTTACTTCTTTTGGGAAATCACCTCCATAATAATACTATATTTATCTATTTTCTTTCCGTGCTCCATTCTTGTTAAAAATATTTTGAATCAATATCACACACTTCATGCGTGAATTATTTTTCATTATAGTTTGTCCAACCAGGACATTTCAAATTGGAGCATTTGCAGCTGTTACTTGACTTATGACTTTCTGGGTCGCATAAGTCACTTATTGGCAGTATTTGAAAATGTTTATCTCTTTGAACTTCAGGTTCATATTCTCATTGTGCGAGGATCTAAATGGGATAATAACAATTTTTTTTCCAGTCAATATCTTTTCTGCCAGCTACTTCTTTTCTCCCCCTAATGTTGGGAAAGTTGTTCATCAATGACAATCATCAACTCTTGCTTTAAAATATATATCAGTCATTGTTCTCAAATAATTGATTTATAGACAAAATATTTTTCCCAACACTCCAGACCCATCTTTGTGCGATGTGGTGGAGCAATTTAAATATATATCACATCATAAAATTCATATATGAGAAATTTTTCTCTTCACAAAAAAAAATGGTTGTAATGGGGAGAACTGTGATTTAACATTGGCTTGATGCGCAGTTATATTGCTGCTTTCATAATAGCATGCATTTGTACTCAATTTGCTCTAATTGGTAACGTTTTAGCTATTTAATTGGAGGGTCTTTGTAACTTTCATGCTGAACTGCAAATCTAGACATGTAATTGTCTGATTCTTGTATTAAATATCAACTTTCAATATCATCATCATTCTTTATTGCATAATCAGGAAATTTGCAAATTCATAATGAACGCACATGTGACCATATTGTAGATGCATCTTTCAGAATAATATATCGGTCCACATGGCAGGTGAACGGGCCCATATTCACCTTTTATTATTTCCATAAATAATGGAATTTTATCCCGAACTTAGTTGATGATGATCACATAATGAATTTTCCTTTGAGAGCAATTATCATAAAGATTTATGGAGAATCTTCAGGTTCTTCCAAATAAATTATTGCGCATCTTAAGTTATCCGGAATGGTCTGTAACCGGCCACGCCAAATATTATATGGGTAAAACTTCTGGTTTACCTCAATGCATCAGTAAACTTCAGGTTTAACTTATATGTATATCTTTCGTATTTCCGTAGGAGATATGTCATGTATCTCTTGTAACATAATCCGCATATTGTTATTTTATTCATCGTCATCATAATGATGATTGCGGAGTAATCAATTCTTTATAATAATATATATTGTATATGTAAGATATAAATAACAATAATAAAAAATGTAAATAAATAAATAAATAACTTCGTATAAATGCTCAATTTCATGATCTTCGGGATCATTTATAGCTCAATATATTAGGATCCTTATTTGTAACTCAAAATCTTAAATGATATTTTTTTTATATCGCAAAATCTCTTAGGATATTCAGATCTCATTTTCATGATCACAGATCATTCATAAAAATAATTCAGAATCTTCAGGATCTCCGTTCATAATTTAAGATCTTCAGGGATCTTCAATCTCGTTAATTCATAGTCCCATATATTTAGGATCTTCAGGATCATTTATTCATTTCCATAGGATCTTCATGATCATTTATTCATAATTCACGATCTCTTAGAATCTTTAGGATTCTTTATGTATAACTCATGTTTTACATGATTCACTTTTCATACTTGAAGATCTTTACTTCATTAAATCATTTTTCATACATTATAGGATCTTCTGGATCCTAAATGTAGTAGTTCTTGAGCTGTTGAATAACTCTTGATCTTATGGATCATTTTATAATAAAATTCAATAAACATAAAAAATATATGTATATAATAAATATAATGCAGTGCAAGAAATAAAAAGATAACTATAAATGCAATGCAAGAAATATAAATATAAATGTATATTTAAATATAGTGCAATATTCGTAAATATAAATATAAAAATTAAGGGAACTATAAATTCATAGTTATTGATCTTCAAGATCATAATATCGAATCTTCGGGATACGATATTAGTATAGAATGCAATTTTCTTTATCACAATATCCCAGTATCAAATAATATTTGCTATTGAGACCAAACTTTGCCTAATTTCATTGCGCTTCATAAAATTATCAAATTCCGCGCTGCATAATATCACTAATTTTCTGCAAGCGTCATCGCGTATCTCAAAATTATCATTCTTCCAATCAATTGGACTTTGTATTCTTTTCATGCATTCTTTATTTGTAAGAGACATCATCGTTCTTTATCGATACCATGATGATGCTAAATATTTCATCTATTTAAAATCAACCATGTTCATGACCATGATAACTTTAGAAAATTTGTACTTTTACTATTTCAGAGTCATTATAATTATAAACAGCAACATTCACATCTGGGAGTGTGCTATATCATTGTTATTTCATACATATCAACACTCACTTCAGGGAGTGGAATATATTATCATTGTAATCGTAATACCCACATCAGCAATTAGAGAGGATATCATCACTATAATCTCAAACTACAACACTCACTCACTTCAGGGAGTGGAGTATATCTTCATTATAATCATAAATTGCTACACTCACTTCAGGGAGCGAAGCATATCTAGCGGGCGATGCATGTAATTTTGATTCTCAATTTACATCTTTATATATTTCAGCATCGAGCACTCATGTGCTAAGCCATGTTTTCTTTAAAAAAAATCATAAATTGCAACACTCACTTCAGGGAGCGAAACATTTGCCTCTACACTCGCTTCAGGGAGTGAAGCATTTCAATACTTATAATATCATGTGTTGTATAATCGAGTTCATACAATCTAATAGACTGTGTGATGTGTCATTGCGTCCGGTAAATCCAATATATTGCTGACACCCAAAAAAAATAGAATATAAATTATTATTAAATAAAATTAAAAAAAAAAAAACATTAATTGAGTCTATTAAAGATTTAATCTCCCTATCTTTGTCCCGACTTGATGTCGCCGTAGTCTTCTTGTATCTTCGGTGAAGCATATAATAATGTCATGTATCTTTGTTCTCAATCCATCAGTTTAGTCCTACGAGAAAACCAGAACATAAAAATAACTCTTGGTTAAATCTATAAACTATCGAAGACAAAAGTTTTGGCAAAAAAAAAAAAAATCGAAGACAAAAGTAATTTTGATCAATTAATAGAGAACTCAAATTCAAATATAATTTCTTATCTCATCTCTTCTTCTGTGATTAGAAGACATAGTGGTGTTGTCATATCTGTCTTGTTTATGAGAAATTCTTCTATGGGGCGGAGGGAACACGTGGATCCTACGTGTTACCCCTCCAGCCAACCAACTAGTGGCACGCGTCATTAAATGACTGACACATGGACACATGTCATGAATTGGTTGGCTGGAGGGGTAACACATAGGATCCACGTGTTCCCTCCGCCCCATAGAAGAATTTCTCCTTGTTTATAGGGCCTACAAAACACATAAGCGAGCCACATCGGAGAGTTTCATGAATCTTGGCGGTGGACTGTGAATCGAGGTGTTTCCTTATGTATGAGCCTTCCTATAAGGTTACCAAATAATGGAGCATCATTGAATTAGAGAATAAGGCGTGGGTTTTAATGGTGGAGGGTAAGAAGGATGGTGAGTGAACATATGCTCATATGTAGTCTAGAACGAGACATATTAGTGTTAAAACGATATCAAGCTGATAACGTGTTACAAAAATAGAGAGTTAATAGAAGAGGGAATTTAATGATGATCTTATTATTACACATAGGGGCCCTTATATAGGGATTACATAGACTTGGAGAGAAAGTAAAATCAATATTAGGAAAGTCTAAATAAGGAAAATAATATATACACAGTATTGAACATCCATACTTGTATATTCATAACAATGAAATAATAATGATGATATAAATTAATTATTTATTGGCCCAAATATTATTTATCGGCCCAAGTATTTGGTCGGAGAAAAGAGGCCCATATTCCTCTGTGAGTCCATGAAAAGTTGGAATACATTTATGTTCTATATATAAGTCGATGAAGACATGGAGCTACTCCTGGTGTACACAAAGCCCAGCGAAGAAGGTTGCCGGCCTGGCCTGCCCAACGAGACGAGATCTGTCTCTGGGTCATCGGCGCATTGTACGGCGGGATCATGCAAAGATCCATTGTTCGTCTTCCCTTCTCGAGGAGGTCTTTTCTTTTCCCCTCTGATGATGATTCTTCTACATACAGCAACCTCCAACTCCAAGATCTGATTTACAAACCTAGCCTAGAATCACATCTCATCAATTCCACTTCTCCATTGATATCAACACCTCCAACCTCCACCGCCAGAGAGAGGTTGCCGCTAAGATGCCGAGATCTCTCCTCCTGCTCTTCCCTCTCCTCCTAGCCGTCCTCCGCCCCGCCGCGGCGGAGATCAAGTCCCTGACCATCTCCAATGATAACCGTCCCATGATTCTTTTTGAGAAGTTTGGGTTCACCCACACCGGCCACGTCACCATCACCCTCTCCACCGTCAACGTCGCCTCCCCCCGCTCCATGCCGGACCCCTCCCGCCTCGGCTTCTTCCTCCTCTCTGAGGAAGCTCTCCTCCAGGTGCTTCTAGAGATGCAGCAGAGCGCTCAGTTCTGCGTGCTCGATTCCCACTACATTCTCGCTCTCTTCACCTTCCGCGAGCTCTCCCCGCCCCCTCACTCCTCCTTCAACCAATCCTACCCTGTGACCTCACCTAACGAGTACTCCCTCTTCTTCGCCAACTGCAACCCTGATAGCCAGGTCTCCATGAACGTCAGGACCGAGCTCTACAACTTCGACAGCGATGGATCCAAGGATTTCCTCTCCGCCGGCCGCACACAGCTCCCCACTCTTTTCTTCCTCTTCTCCGTCGTGTACATCGCCTTCCTAGGCTTCTGGATCCACAACTGCATCCAGAACAAGAGATCCGTCCACCGGATCCATCTCCTCATGGGCGGCCTCCTCATCATGAAGGCCCTGAATCTCATATTCGGAGCTGAGGACAAACACTACGTCAAGGTCACCGGAACCCCTCATGGATGGGACGTCCTCTTCTATATCTTCCAGTTCATCCGCGTCGTCCTCCTCTTTACCGTGATCGTCCTCATCGGAACCGGCTGGTCGTTCCTCAAACCCTTCCTTCAAGAGAAGGAGAAGAAAGTTTTGATGATCGTGATCCCTCTCCAGGTCCTCGCCAATGTTGCATCCATCGTGATCGGAGAAACCGGGCCGTTCATCAGGGATTGGGTCACCTGGAACCAGGTCTTCCTTCTGGTTGACATCATCTGCTGCTGCGCCATCATCTTCCCCATTGTCTGGTCCATCAGATCCCTTAAGGAAACCTCCAAAACTGACGGAAAAGCTGCCAGGAACCTCGCCAAGCTGCAATTGTTCAGACAATTCTACATCGTGGTGATCGGTTACTTGTACTTCACCAGAATCGTTGTCTTTGCTTTGAGGACAATCGCTGCTTACAAGTATCAGTGGGTAAGCAATGCAGCTGAGGAGATAGCAAGCTTTGCTTTCTACGTGGTAATGTTCTACATGTTTAGGCCGGTGGAAAGGAACGAGTACTTCGTTCTTGACGAAGAAGAAGAGAAGGAGGCTGAAATGGCACTCAGGGATGAAGAGTTTGAGCTCTGAATCAGGAAAAAAAAAGGTAGGATTTTTTGGGTTTGTGATGGGTGTGTGGAAGGAACCCAATTTGCATTTCCAGCTATATCAGTAAGCAGATACCCATATAAATTTTTAGTCTTTAATTGTGTCAATGCAGATCTCTATTTTACATTCTTGTTTCATTGCTTCTTCTTCTTCTTCTTCTTCTTCTTCTTCTTCTTCTTCTTCTTCTTCTTCTTCTACAGTGTTATCTTTTTGAGTTGAAATGAATTACTTTTTCATGTATGGTTGGCGGTCCATGTATCTCTGATTAACTACTGCGGTCAACCACTTGTGATATCAAATGTTGATTATAGACATGAACTCAATTATTATCTTCTTCCATGGCCAAAGCATTAATTTTCTTGGCAGTTTCTTTCATATTTGCTGGATTCAGTGAAATTGTATCTGATTAATTGAGTACAATTCTGAAGCTCTGTTTCTTATTTGTTAGCTGAGCTGCCTCATTTGTTCTACTACATTGAAATCAAGTAATTCTCATATTGTAGTGCATTTGTCACAGATTGCATGATTTAGGTTTCTTAGTGCATATATTGGGAATAAATCTTTGTCTTAAAGTAGATTTTTACTTTCTGTTTGGTTGTGAATAGAGAAAAATAGATTTTAAGAATTTCTAAAATTAGAATTTGGTAGTTCTGCACTTTACTCTGATAATCATGAAAAGTTCACAATAAGGTTTATGGGCTTCAGTGTGATTTTTCAAGGCTGCTAGAAAAGGTTTTTTTCCTAGCTATGCCTAGAACTGCATATCGTATCGTCTGGTTAATGAGCTCATCAACGTGGAAAATGTCATGTGTGCCATTTAAAAAATTGTTCCTTTTGAGGGATTGATTGGATAAGATAACTGTAATAGGAGTCACTGATACAGGGATGAGCTAATATTAACTTGTTAGGGTAAAAATCTTTTGATGCAGAGTTTTTTTCATAAGGCTTTTGTTTGGGTACATTTCATTAAAGAAAATTAAATGTAAGGCAAATGTTATCTATGTTTGTAGTTGATAAAGTTTACTAAAGGAAATGGAAAAGAGGGTAAATATTATGTATGGTTGGAGTTGTTGAAGTTCTACTATACTCTAGTAGAACTATGCAACTTTATGAAGGATATATGCTATTTAATGTAATTTGATCATATTTGCACCTTGTTTTTACCAGTTTGGGTTTATCTATGATGATGAGTATTCATTATACCATCTACTTTTGTCTAAACAAAAGCCTTAAGGATTCTTTATAGCTGAAGATAAGAGGAACTAATTGGAGGTCCCTTGGAGGATACACAGGGTATTAATCTAGTTTGGTTATGTTATATTATATATGCAAATTTATTATTTATTATTATTACTGAATTTTGTGGTTATGTGATGGAAATCAATCCTTGCTGTGGATGAGTTTTCTGGCCAAATGGTAGCTGTGAATGAATTAATGTTTTTTTTTGGGGGCAAATGGTAGATGTGGACATTTTACTGATCTTGTTTGAGAGGGTTGGTCTATTCCATGAATGTGTGTAAAACTGCTTCAATAAGAGAGATTCCATTCAATAGGTTGCGTACATTTCTCTAGTCTGTAAGATTCAAGGCTTTATTTAAGGCGAACAAACCATCTAAAACTGTTTACAATAAGTTGTTAATTATCAAACTGTTAGTTAATTTTTTTTAAATATTTTATTACTAGCTCTCTCATCTACACAGTTGGGATCAATGTTATCAGAACCGGATCGGACCGGCGGTCCGACCAGATCAGACTGGGAACCGGAGCCTTAGCCGGTCCGGGTCTCATAAAAGATGGGGAAGGATACGAACCCGGTTCGATTGCCGGCTTTTTATTGAATCGACCGGTTTTCATTGAACCAGACGGTCCGCCGGTTCACTAATATTTAGAAGGAAAAAAATTAAAAACTAAAAATGTTTAATTAATTTGCAGGAATCAACCCTAGCTAATCATCCGCAGTCATCGTCATCTACTGCCTCCACTGCTGTAACCTCGCCGTCGTCGCTATTCTCCATCCCATTGATTTTTTTGCCCTTAAGGCAATTCGCAAGTCGTTGCGGGACTTGCCGGGATCCAACTTCTTCTCGTCGTGGGATTTCACATTCGATTCCTACACCTTCGATCCGCAATGTTGTGATCAAATTGACGTGGCCCGCAGCTCAGGGTAGTGGACTTCGAGACTTCGCCTTTGATTAACTCTTTTAGGTGTCTGAAAAAGGGGTGGGGATTTGCCCCTGATTCCACTACGAAACTTAAGTCAGTAATGGAATATGAGAGGATACTATAAAAAGTATATGATAGAATGTAATTAAGTAATGAAAGTGTTCCCCAATTTATAGGAAGAATGTACCGACTTTAAAAGGCGGCTACCCTCTTGGGAGGGTTTCTGTCCGGAGTCGGTAGAAGCAGGTGACATGCAGGTCATCACCTCACCATTCCTTAGGAGGAAGGTTTACTCATGACGGCTGAAGTAGGTGACAAGTATGTCACCACCTCACCATTCCTTAAGAGGAAGGTTTCCTCATGGCTGCCGAAGTAGGTCGCCACCTGTCCCTTCCTTAGGAGAAAGGGTTTCCTCATAGTACTTGGTTGTCGAATCGACTCATACCTTAAGAGGGAGAGTCTTTGAATGGACTTGTCGTCTTAGTCGCCGACATCCTTTTATATCGGTGTCGACCATTTGTCTTTATCTTCTTATTCTGAACGTAAGTAGTCGTCGACTTATCTTTAGGAGTCTCGACTCATCTTTAGGAGTCTCGACTCAGACGTTCTCAACTTGATGTTAGCTCATCGTTAATAATCGTAGCCCTACACTTGCCCCCGAGACTTGAGTCATCGACTTCATTATGAAGAAGAGATCTTAAGTCGAGTATCGTTTCTGAGGTTTTGTGGCTGGATTCATTTGTTTGTCGGGTTGTAACCTAGGGTCTTTTGAAACTTATCAAGTCGAGACTTGGGCCCCTTAGTCGAGGCGTTGATCCGTACTTTTCACTTTTTGACGTTGGTAGGTCAGAGTGAACTCAAAGGTCGCCTGTGAGTTTACAACGACAACTTCTTTATAACTGTAATTTTTGCAGTAACTGCGCCAATAGGGAGAGACCTAGGGGAGCTTCCCGGGGACGATATCTTTGGCGGTGGATCTCCAGTATAAATACTGTGAGTTCACTTTGAATTTTTACTTTTTACTCTTTCTCTTATTTACTTTGGCGAATCAGTACAGTGTGTTCTTCATCAACTCTAATTCGCCACACACTTGCTCTCCAGAAGAGAGAATTTTAGTAGGATTCGCCACCCCTGGTCCTCCAGATCCTAGTCGAGAGGCATCATTTCTTCGATCTCTTTCTCGAACTCCCATGGCGTCTCAGATCCCCCAGATAGGTCCTTTGGTTTTCTTCATTCTCCTCTCAATTAACCTAAAGTAAATAAGCTGTCTAGCACCGCTTTTATGGAAGCGATGACTCTGGCCAATCTTAGTGATGAAGGGAGGCCTCGATATTGTTAGCATTTGGACCATGGGCCGCCGTAATTGGGAGCCCATTAATAAAGTCCATGTATCTAAGAAATTAGGTTAATGTCTTATTAGAGATTTTTGGCTAGGCCTAAAATCCCAATTGACATGGGAAGCCCAAAATTGGGCCTCCCTACAGCATGGCCGGCCGACTTATTGAGAAGGGGTAAAGTGGACTTTTCTCCACATTACTCCTCTTATAAATAGGGAGCTCTATGAGGGTTTTCATAAAACTATTGCTATTCTCTCTTCCTAAGTGGTGAGATTAAAAGAAAACCCTCCTCCCTAAAATCCTAGGGTTTCGGCCGAAGCAACACACACCAAATGAGGTGCCAAATTGTTTCAAGCAATTTACTCGGAGTAGATCCATCATGCGAAGAATCGACAGAGGCTTTGCTGTGAGGTATAATCGCGTAGGGCTTCTCTAATAGGAACCTCTACGAGGAACCGTCCGGCGGATCGAGAACTCCCCTCAAAAGTCTTGGGCTACAGGAAACAATATAGGTATGTGCATCTTCTTCCACTACGTATTAGTTACCATGCACGTATCTAGGGTTTTGTTTATGTAGTATTAATCCCATAAATCCTACGTTGGTATCAGAGCCTGTGTTAGGGCGTTCGTGTTTTTGATAAAAATGATCTTCATGGTATTCCTAGACATGGCCGAAATTTTAAAGTTTTTTAAAATTTAAAATTTTCGGATTTTCTTGGTGATTTACAGACTGACCATGGTTTTTCAGGATGTTCATAGTGAATTTTTATGTTCATAGTGAAGTTTGATGTTCATGATCTTCAAGAAAAATAATACTTTTATCAAATTTAAACTTTGGATTCTTGATATTTGAAAGATTTGATCTTGAAATTTGACAACAAATTCTAGTTTTGGTGTTATTTCGGCCGAACTATATGTCTATTGGTGAAATTTTTAATATCTTAGTCCACTAGCAACCCTATAGTGACCGAAAATATTTGAAAATATTGTGTATATTTCGGCCAAAATATTTTAATCTTAAAGACGATGCCAAAATTATGACTATATTCACAAGATAATTGTGTATAGTAACTATTAATATATCTAGCACAATTTCAGGGAACTAGATAATACTGATAATATAGTTGCCCTAAAAGATTGAGAAAATATATATTATTGATGAAATGTATATCCCTAAATATTCAATATTGACAATAATATATTTTCTAAAAGATATATATATATATATGTGCAGAAAACTGGACATTATTTAATAATTAATTGTTATTTGGAGGCCAAGTTAAGTTTTTAGTGGACTTTAAAACCCTACTTGGCCCACAAGTTATAATTCGGACCGTACCCTATGGGTTATGGACTGGTCCAATTTTGGCACATCCGGGTCGGGTCAACCAACCCGGAACACCATGTGAACCGAACCGAACCGGAACGAACCGGGCCGGGTCACACGGGTTGAACCGGAGCGGGTCAAGTGCCGGGTTTTCTCAATCGGTCCGACCCACTCGGGTCGGACCGATCTGATTTGAGTGACAAACCGAATCGAATCCTCGGACCGAACTGATTTGAGTGACAAACCGAACCGAATCCTATTTTAAACTGAACTAGTCCGGCCGAACCGTTTTACCGAACCAGACCGGTCTGAACCGAACCAGAATTAATTAATCCGAACCGAATTAATTAAATAAAATAGGATGGTCAAATTTTTAAAATCCAAATGTTTTCAAACTTTAAATTACCTACACAGCTCATAGGTTTAATATTTCAACCTGATGCCTAGTTTCGATTATGAGGATGGATATCGGGAAATCATGTTTTTGAGACAAAGTCATTTAGTGGGCTGAATTACAATTGTTATTTAATTGATATTATTGCACGATTAGAACTATTGTCTTGACTATGTCAAGCTAGCTGGATTATGCATGTTATTGGTTGAGCCCTGGATTTTAATTAATGAGTTGCAAACTAGGATAGACATCCTGCGATGGTTGCAATTTCCTAGGCTACATCTCTAGAAGTACGCATGATTGATTTTTAGCATGAATTGCAAGTCAGCCCCAAATGTGTTAAAACCGAAATCAGTCGCCAAATATGCATGTTTGTATGGTGTGATCACGCATGATGCGTATGCATGAATGTTGATGATGGATTAGCACGTGATAATTTACATAAGCAATAGAATGATATATGCTGAGCATGAGTTCCTCAAAACATTAAACGGATGACGCGTATGCATGAGGTGTGTCTGGTTTCTTGGATGTTATATGCGCATGATGATTTACTTGTGAAGTAGGATTATATGTGCAAACTTGAGTTCCTAGAAATATTTTTAAAAAGGGCATTGGGAAGCCAAGATCGGGTGTTTTCAAAACCTCTCGTTCCGGTTATTGCAATTACACTGTTTTAGAAGACTGGTCTATTAGGAAGAAGATGACGGTAATGTGAACTCTTTCACGACCCCCCTTCCCTCGGTTTACTGTCAGTCGGTTGGGTTAGATGTTTGATGAATCATTATTAGTCATCTCCTATCTCATAGATATCCGATAGACGCAATTCTTTTTCAAAATTTTTTTGTCTTCACACTTATGCATGATTGTCAATATGTTAGTCTCAATGGTTGCGATTAGCAATGTCATCTCCCAATTAAATAAGGAAGTAAGATTTAATGGTAAGAACTATAAGATCTGGAATAAGCGTGCAAAGATGGTGATTACTGAAATGAAAGGGTTGGACCATTTAATTACTAAGGAAGTTAGGCCAGAGGGAGACCTCAGTGATGAACGGAAGGCATTCGATGATCAATGGAATTCCAAGGACCTGGAAGTTCATTCCGCCTTGATGTCGATGCTGGAAGATGACATACTCTACGAGTATGATCACACTGAGTTTGCTAAGGACCTATGGGACGGTCTCAAAGCGGGGTTTGGTGTTTACACACTACGGCCCAAAAGCGATCGTTAAACACCGCTTTAGACTCATACAAGATGAATCCAAAGAATACGATGTAGGAGCACATTAGACAAATGTCTAATATGCTGTCTGAACTCAAGGAAGCAAGAGAGATCCTGTCTGGGAATAGAAAGTCCAGTGTGTCATCCGTTCTTTACCAGACTCTTGGAACAGCATGAAAATGTACCTTACCCATGCCACCCATCTCGATACCCTCGAGAGGGTACGAGCTCATCTCGAGCTGGAAAAGGATCGACTCAAGGCTGAAAAGCCTAGAGCGGAGATGCACATTGCATCATCCTCTCCAGCTATGCAAAATAGTAAGCGCAGGAGAAATGGTAAAGACCTTCATAAGAAGGCTAACAAGTCATTTGGTCCAAACCCACAAAAAAGGTTCAAATCTAAGAAAATTGGTTGTAAGAACAGGTATAAAAAGCGCGCACGTCGAGAGGAATCTCGAACGTGCCTCATGTGTGGAATGAAAAGACACCTGGCTGCTGCCTGTACCAATCCTCATAAGGTACATTAAGAGAAACAATGACGGAAGTCATATATTCTCATCGAATTCCAAATTCTCGAGAGTAATTCAAATTCTCTTTCTGAAATAGAGTTGGCCAAAATCACAACCATACCGGAAAGTAGTCCGTAATCGTGCCGGAGCTCCCGTCGTGATCGCCGTCACCAGAAAATTGCCTCCTGTCGTCGCTATCTCCCGCGCCGTCGTCACCGCCGCCTGCTCCCGCCGGAAAATGTGTTGTCACCGTGCGTATTGTGTGGCCGGCCATAATTTTGGGGGCTCAGTGCTTGACCTCTAAGTGACTTGGTCTCCAAGAATGGAAAAGATGCTTACTTGGGAATAGTGGCTAAGTGTGTGGGTGACTAATCTGTCTCCCTTTTATATAATGATGGTAGGGTTTTTACATCCCCATCTCTTATCACAACCATTAGATGACAATGGTGTTATCTACTAGTCATGATTAAAGATATTACTCCTCGTTATTTTCTCTAACTTTTTTTGAGTCCTAAGCATACACTAATATATTTACATACATTAGTATACCCACATTATTACACTACTCATGACATAAATTTATGATTACATCGTCCCTAGTATATGCCCATGCCCATGTCAGCATATATCTATTTATAAGCTTACATCATTGATTGCACTTCATTGTATATCATTTGTCGATTCGCATAATCCAATTGTCACGTTCTATATACATGTCAATATTTACGTCCACGTTACGTACAGACACTCACATCATTACATGTGTATTTATTACATATATATACTCGTTGTCCTAACCATGTCATCATTTATATTTTCATTTACCAAGAAAATGAAGGAGACAAGACATCGAGGCCCGCGCGCCACAGACAGTAAGTCCACCTTGAGGTAATTCCCGAACCCGAATCGGACGCTTATCCTATCATAAAATAGAGTCAAGCAATGGTTAAACCACTACTTGACTCAGGGGAAAATGATGGATATTTGCCCGATAAGGGTTCGTTTTATATTCGGACCTCGTTGACACGTCAGACCCACTAAACGGCTGAAAAATGCTTACCCGCGAGTTAGAACGGTCCAAACGCACAACACGCACGTTCGGACCGGGACTCGTCCGGATTGTCCCCACAATACGGTATGGTCCGGATTGTCGCCCCTCGACGCGCGTAACCTTACATGTTTTACACTATGTACGAGTCTTCCCATTGCCAATCTTGCTCATACCTAATCCCGGTTCACGTTTTCTTACTAAAATGGGGTTGAACCGCTCAAAACCAGGTTCGAGTCCAAAGTTCTCTATAAATAAGAGCCTTGGTCACCCATTTCATTAGAAAAATTTGGCTTGGGAGCTCTCACTTCTCTCTAGTTTTATCTCTCTAAAATCGCTTCTCATTTAAGCATCGGAGAGGGCACATCGGGCACCAACCCCCCCCCCCCCCCCCCTTGGTCTCAATACCGCCCCGTGTGAAGGTTTTAGGAGGAGCGTGCGTGGACAACACCTGTGAGTTCCGACTAGCCGACAAGGATACTACGCAACATCACAAGGACCCAACAACCCGTATAAGTCAGGACCCAAAAACAATGGTACCGCATGTTTTACGAGGAAATCATTGGCAACAGATTCATGAATATTCACGAGGATCCCTGCGTGTACACTAAGACTTCTGAGACGAAGTATGTTATCTTGACATTATATGTCAATGACATACTCATTGCCGCGAACGACGTGAGTTATTTGAATGAATCAAAGTCCTGGCTAGCATTTGTATTCTAGTACATCCTAGGCAGTAAGATTGCTATGGATCGGGCTGCTCGTAAACTATGTCTTTCTCAACAAGCCTATATCAAATTTTTTTTGAGAAGGTTCAATCTCGAAGATGCCAAACCTCTGGATACGCCGGATTTGTTTGGGTGTGCGTTGTCCAAGCGTGATGGCCCAAAAGACTAGGCGGAGCGTGAACAGATGAAAAGTGCAGACCACCTTAGTATGATTGGCAGTCAGATGTACGCCAAGCAATGCACTCGTCCGGATATCTGTTACGTTGTGGCTTAGTAGCACGTTTCCAAATAGACCCTGGATATCAACATTTACGAGCCGTAAAACGAATTATTCGATATATGAAAGGTACTGTCGACTACGGAGTGTGCTATGAGGGTAGTGAACTTGAATTTTCTATGTTCAGTGACGCTGACCATGGTGGCGATCCAGATGATCGTAAGTCCACCACAGGATGAGTATTTCTCCTTGCTAATGCGGCCATTTCATGGATGAGCAAGAAGCAATCTTGTGTCGCGCTGTCTACGATGGAATCCGAATTCGTGCCCCTCTCTAAGAATGCACATGAGGCTATCTGGCTAAAGAGACTCTTGACTGCTCTATTTGACGTCGAGGACGGGATTAAGCCTGTGAGGATTTACTCTGACAGTTAAGCAGCGATAGCGGCAGTTAAGAATCCAAAGTACCATAGTAGGACGAATTGACATTAAGGATAATTATGCGAAGAGTATGGTAGAAGACAAACTGATCACATTAGAATACTTGTCGTCTGAGAGTATGGTGGCAGACCCATTGATAAAACCTTTACACAGGGAAGTTTTCGAAAAGCATGTCAAAATTCTTGGACTGTGTAGAGTTTAAGAGACTTGTGTTGTGTCAATAAAATTTTGAGCTTCTAAAATAAATAATTGCAACTTGAGCTTATGATTTTACGACGTCATGATGGCTGAATTACATCGGATTTACGGTCTATAAAGTAGTCGTTGGAGTGTAAAATCTCCCAATAAAATATATCGACTGTGGGTCTTGCCTCGTCACACAGGCACGGTCGTCTTGATGGAGGGGGAACCTCTACCATGTCAAGATCGGCTAAGAACCACAGTGTTTCGAAAGATAAACCTGGTTAAGCAAAACGATCATTTGGTTTCGAGGTAACACGAGATGATCATTGTTTTGCGGATCGCTGTGATGAACTTTGTTCGTCAGTAACCACATTCTGGCCATATGAAAATCTGCGATAGCATATGACATTTCCCACTCCTGACAATATGTAAGTTCAGGTTATGCTGTCGACGCGCACTTCATATTGCGCGTGCCACATTCGACCACGGGGTCAGGCTCGGTTGTGCTAGGTGAAATATTCCGAGATTTTGATGGGCGCAAACTTCTTCACTTTGAGCGTTTGACTGATCCCGGGTGCCTACTGAAGGAGAAGCCGAAGTATCCTTTCCACTCAGAACTCGTAACTAAGGTTAGGCTCAATGTTCTCCTCCAGGCGTACGAATGAAGTTGTCGGACCTAAAATCCGACCTAATGCGATTTACGTTTTGAAAACGTGGATTTTGAAAAGAGTCGCTACTAGTTAATTATAAGGCTAACTAGAATCCTAAATTACTTAAGCGAATAACGAATTAAAAATTAATGTATAAAATCAGTTTACGATCAGAGTTCAGGTTCGGGGGTTCTATTACGAATTAAAACACCAGTAATAATATCGTCCTTTCGGTACTCAATTCACAAATTGTCACTACTCTTATATATACAATTTTATAAAATTAAAAAAAATATAAATAATGTTTAAATTTCAACTGATTCTATGTAAACAAAATAAAATCTAATAACACCAAAAATTATCAAGATGACTAAATTAAGATTAAACAGTAACCTAACATGTTATACTATACATAACTCACTTTATTCGAATCCAACAGATTGATTACTTTGACATATCAATTACTCTATATAATAATAATAATAATAATAATAATAATAATAATAATAATAATAATAATATCTTTTGAGATTTGTTACCTAGTTCTGATGAACATGAAAGCAACGAAGAAGTAGAATAGGACGACGGTGATCATTCCTGGAGCAGAAGGGAACAAATGGAAGTTAAGCGACCAAAGGCAGCAGAACGAGCGACCATGGTCGGCTATCGGACGATCAGAGCAGCTCTTGAGATAGCAGATCACCGGTGCTGATGGAGGAACAGAACAGAGGAATCGAGGAATCGAGCAGCAGCGTGACGGTGGAGGTCGGAGCACAGGCAGCGAGTGAATGGATGGAAGCGCTACACAGAGGGAGGAAGACGATGGTCCTACCCTGTACATGTAATAATAATAATAATAATAAAAAATTCAAACTAGTAAAGAATAGCAAATTAGATCTCCATGACCATGAAACATTCAGTATTTTATTGAGGTTTTTCTCTGTTGTTCTCTGCCATTTACATCGCAATACTAGGCTATATATAATGCCTACGGTTTCACCCTAATCTATGAAATAAATAAACTGATTTATTCTCTTAATAAATACTAAATATTCCGAACACTTAATACAAATACTCATAAAATATACACTGTAATAAATATATAATCTGTCCTAATTTTGCACTGGAGCATTCTTGGAAGCTTATTGACTTGTCATATTTAGACATTTCCTCATTTAGCGCGCCACATGTCACGCGTGTCGCGCGTGGTCCAAAATTAGGTGTTTATAGCAGTGCCCGAACAAAAATGCTCAGTGACCACGTACTAGAAACCAGTTGAGTTTGACTAAGGATATGAGCAATGGGGATGGTCATGCACACTTGTAATTCTCCGACTCTTGTATTCACTAGGTGGCCACAAAACTGATATTAGTTGAAGGTTGTGAATACTTGTACGGATGCCTTGGAGAAGTGTTCCTATGTTGAAACTAGGGAATTGGAGAATAACGGTTGACTCGGGATACAACGCGGCACAGAGAAGATATAGGTTGGGAATCAACGTTCCGCGGATGCTACAACACTCTTAACCGATGAGTAGCACGATTTCTATTGTGTCTGTCGGTCGAACGGAAAACCTCGTATGAATAATTCGGAAGCTGGATTGGATCGATGAACAAATGTTGATGTGTTGGTCAACAACATATTAACAGGCACCCTCCCATTCTGGCGAATGGGAGCTGTTGGCTTTTGGTGAATAGGCTGCTGTAATAGGAGACCTATAATATAACTCCAACACCTAAGTAATTGGGTAATGTCACATTAGGGATTTTAGGCCATGCCTAAAATCCCAATTGACATGAGAGGCCCAAAATTTTTCCCTTCCCTTTACCCAATGTAGCCGGCCGAAACTAGGGAAATCCCTAGGTGGGTTTTTACCCATCTCCTCTTATAAATAAAGAGTGAGAGATTTATTTGGGGTTAATCATTCTTCCTTCTAAGTGTTGAGACAAAATAAATCCCTCCTCCCTAACACCATAGCTTCAGCCGAACCTATACAAGCAAGGAGGTGCCAAATTGCTTCGAGCAATCATCTTGGAGATCTATCCTGCTGACAAATTGAAAAGAGACTTTGTTGTGGAGACCATTCCGTGTAGGTGATTCCTTAACCATAATTTTTACAGGAGCCACCGCGAACTCCCTGTCAAGATCTTAGGTCTACCGAAAGCTTGAAACTGGTATGTGCCCCCTTTCCACTGCGTAATAAGTTTACCTGACATGTACACATGTTTTAGTCCGTAGTAACTATCCCCTAATTCCAACTTTGGTTATATCCTTTCGCGACAAGTCGAGCTTTATATCGCTCACCATTTCCATCAGCAGCGAGTTTCAATTTCAGAACCCGCTTTAACCCTTATTACTCTGCGATTAGCAGAAAAATCAACTAACGTCCAAACATAATTGGCTTTCGTAGAGACGATTTATTCCTCCATTGTTTTCCTCCATACCTTTGCTTGAGAACTTTCCAAAGCTTGTTAAACTGATATCGGTTCATCAACCGAAGTCATATGAGAATTTCTCTGTCTTTGAATACGTCAAGGCTCTTTATTCCCATCTTGAATTGCGCTCCCACTAGGAACAATTCTCCCACTAGGAATCGGGGTGTCACTGGAACCTTGTCCTACAACCTTTCTTAGACGACCTCTGGGTCTCGGGTTTCTATTTCCGAGATGAATTCCACGGTCACTTGGACCAGGAACCAAGTTAGTTGTCCCACTCCCACTGTTACCAGTTGGTAGTTGAGGAATTATAGGATTCTCATCCAACGGTTCATCAACTACATGATCAGGTTCTACTTGATTCGCACCAAGAGCAACTATGATTTTTGTGGTTGGATTGACTCCTCCCACTAGATTTATTATGAAAATGTCCCCATTCTCATTTACCATATCATTTACAGTTGTTGCTCCCCCGAATCTCCCACTCGAAGTAAGTGGGACCTGATCATGCTCATCATGTTCATATTCTATTAAGATTTCATTCGTTTTGATGTTACCAAGCTTAGGAAATTCATCTTCAAGGAACGTAAAATCCCTGGACTCATGATACCATACCACCATTTCCTTGAGCTGCCAACAAACACACATCCCTTAGAGTTTTCTGAGTATCTTATAATGACACTTTTTAATCCTCTATGTACCAACTTGCTGATTTGGCTGTCTCTTTTGATGCGTGCATGCTGCGCAACCCTAAGATAGCAGACTGGTAAGATCCACCTCTTTACTAGTTCACGGCTCATATGGTGTCATGTCAACCGATTTTATAGGGACACGGTTTACTACATGAGTAGCAGTAAAAAATGCATCACCCCAAAAAGAGATCGGAAGTTGAGCTTGCGACATCATGGTTCTAACCATGTCCAAGATTGTACGATTACGTCGTTCTGTCATACGATACTGTTGTGGCGTTTAAGGGATCGTCGTTTGACGGAAAATTACCTTTTCATAACTTATCAAAATCAATCGAAAGGTATTCTCCACCTATGTCAGTGTGTGAGGTTTTCGCCTTACGCTCTATCTGATTTTCTAAGATATTGAGAAGGCTTATAAAGTAATCAATTTCCTCGAATTTATGAGTAATTAGTTGAGTTATCCCTTAACAGGTAAAATTATTTTTGACCTTCAAAATCATACATTTTATCATTAAATTTGTACTTCGATTCTATGTGATCCGATATCATCGGGATCTATGCACGTCACTGAAGATGAACATTGAAAGATGTAACAACAGCGATGAGGTTCTGATCATAATGCAGCAACAAAGGGAAAAGATAAGCGGGAATTTCGAGCCACGTCGTACACCACTTCTGAAAAAATCACAAGTGAATCACATCAAATGATCTGTTTCGGAATAAAACACTTTACAACTTTATGTGCATGTAAAACGAGGGCGTCCCTGAGACGCACTTCATCAACGGTGTTGTGACCCACCAGATTTTCGTTTGGACCTTTTTGTTGCTCAATTCATTCAACATCATGTGTATATGAGAGAAGTTGTCCTTCGACTCATGGGATTCATCTGAGATGGAAGTTTCTCTATCATAGCCACCTTCGAACAGATCCATAGTTGTCTTAATCGATTTAATCATACATGTGAGTCCATTTTCATCGGTAAACCATGAGAGAGAGAACCCATTCATTATGAGATGAATCCATCCATTACCACGCATCCCCTTCGTCATCAGGGTCATGAACGGCTTTTACACCGGCATCCATGCGGAGAATACCATCATATTTATCCATGAGGCTTGTAGCTCCGACGACCTTTCATTTGTTGAAACGAAGTTGTAAGGCACACCAAAGGTGTAATTCACTGATATTCATGATCTCCTCTTGAATTTCACCTGTCAGTGTTGAATAGATCAACCCTTTCGCAGTACGATCTTTATGCGGCCTTCATTGTTAAAGAAATACGGATTACCACATTCATACGTAGGTGTCCTCTCCGCTTACAGATTTACGCATTCGTTAATATCCCCAGCAGAGAGGAGGTTCAACACACATGCCTTCCATTCATCATATCTCACACCATCAAGATTGCATGGAATATAGAATCGCATTCTATTAACCATCGAAATTAACAAATTGACGAACCGTGCGACAATCAGGGAGACAATTTAAATTTTTTTTGAAAAGAATTGCTTACATTGGATATCTATGAGATAGGAGGCGACAAACAATGGTTCCTCAGTCATCTAACCAACTCGACCACCAGTAAACCAATGGAAGGAGGCCGTGTAAAGAGTTCACATTACCGACGTCTCCTTTCTAATAGATCAAGTCTCTTTGAAAACGGTTTAATCGCAACTTTAACCGGAACTGGGAGTTTTTACATACACCCGACATTGGCTTTCCCAAGGCTTTTTTAAAACATTTCAAGGATTTCTCATTTAAAGATACATAATTCTACTACACAAGTAAATTATCGGATGCGATCACATCCTGAAACTATCATGCATGCGTAATCACTCCACATCAATCATGCATATTTGACGACTGAATATCAATTTTAAATATTTGGGGCTGAATTACAATTCATGTTATAACAGTCATGCGAACTTCTATACATGGATCATAATCAAGATCACTCAACACAACATGTCTATCCTAGTACGCAACTCATTAATTGAAAAACAGGGCTCCGCCCCCAACATGTATTATCCAGCTAGATTGACATAGTCATGACGCAATTCTAACATGCATTCATATCAATATCAGATAATTGCAATTCAGCCCACAAAATGATTCAGTCCTATAATCATGCATTTTCCGAGATCCATCCCCATAACCTAACTAGCCATCATGTTTGATTAAAACTTTAAAATATAAAACGATTTCGCGTTGTGTAGGTAATTTTAAAGTTAAAAAATATTTGGATTTGAAATTTGACCGACCTAATTTCAGTTGGCCCGTACCCGGCCTGATTTGGTCAACCCGGCCAACCGGTCCAGTCTGATTGACCCGGTCCGACCGGTCCGGTTCGGTTTAGGTCATTTCGGTTTAGGGTTAATACTTTTCATACCACATGTTTGACCGAATGTGGCTTTTAGTACTGGATGTTTAGTTTTGTATACTTTAGGTACCAAACGTTTGAAAAAATGTGGCTTTTGGTACATCCGTTAGTTTTGGCCGTTAAATGACATGTGCAAGTCACGTGATCGACTCTAAACTTTTAATTTTGTTCAATTTAGTCCCTCAAATATATTCATAACTTTTATTTTGTTTAATTTAGTCCTAAAGCTTATCGAACCCAATTGGGACCTATCCCTAATTGGGTAAATTTGACCCAAATGGGTCTATGTCAATTGAATTCGATTGGTTTAACTGGGTCCTATTTTGAAGTGTTATGACTAAGTTAAAAAAAAATAAAAGTCAGGAATATATTTGAGGGACTAAATTGAACAAAATTAAAAGTTTAGAGTCGACCACGTGACTTGCACATGTCATTTAACGGCCAAAACTAACGGCCAACTAACGGATGTACCAAAAGCCACATTTTTTCAAACGTTTTGTACCAAAAGTATACAAAACTAAACATCCAGTACTAAAAGCCACATTCGGTCAAACATGTGGTATGAAAAGTACTTTTAACCCTTTCGGTTTATCAAACCGGGTTGGGTTTGACCAGGCCCATCAGCCCACCTGGTCTGACTGACCCGATCTGGGTTGAACCGATTAAGAAAACCTTAGAAGGTCAACCCGACCCGGTTGTGCAATTGGATCTGGCCTAGTAACCCATATGGTTGGGCCAAAATTAATTACTTGGTGGCTAAATAGGGTTTTGAAATCCACTAAAAACTTAACTTAGTCAACAAGTAAAATAACTATAATAGATATAATTTCCAAATATATTGCACAATATATATATTTTGGCCAACATTATATAAATATATATATATATATATATTTACTAAATTGATTAGATTTTATATTAGGGATATAAATCTATCAACAATATATTTTCTCAATCTTTATGCAATTAATTAATACCAAATATATTTATATCCCTATAAACATGGAATGAATATATTTGGTAATTAATGTCAAGATTTTAAATTTACTAAATCATAGGGCCATCCCGTCGACCACCACCGTGCCGCCGCCGGCCACAACCATGGCCACAGCCAGGCCGGCGAAGACAATTTTTTTTATTATAGTTGCCACGGCGTCGTCGTGGCTTAGCCATGGCCAAGTTGTGGCTATGCTGCGGCCCTAGGGTTTGGTGGGCTATTTTCCGGTCAAATTTTAACTCGATTAAAAATCTAAATTTTGATTTTGACAAAAATCACGTTTTCATTAATATTCATGAATATAGTTTTAGCAAAAATCATGAACACCCTACACAGGCTCTGATACCCCTGATGGATTTAGGGGATATAACTACGTAATAAAACACGTGTACATGCCAGGTAAACTAATTATGCAGCGGAATAAGGAGCACATACCTGTTTAACTTTCCGTAGCCCAAAATCATCACAAGGAAGTTCACGATCTACCAGACGGTGTCTTGCGGGAACACTTTTTGAAAGAGAAATCTACAGGCAATGGTCTCCACATCAAAGACTCTTCAATACGGTGACGAGATGGATCTCTGGGGTAAAGTGTTGACACAGTTTCGGCAGCTCCTTGGTCTAGCAGAGGTTCGACCGAACCCTTAGGGTAATAGGGAGATGTATTTCTTGTCTAGTCAACTGAAAGGGAGAAAGTGATTAACCTCAATTAATTCTCTAACACCTCCTATTTATAAGACGAGGTGACGAAGCCCACCTACGGTGTTTACCCTATTTCGGCTGGACCACTCTTGATATTGGGCTGGCCCATTTTGGACCAATTGTGGCTCATAGGGATTTTGGCCTGAACCAAAATCCGTTACGTGCCTATCTCCAATTCTGTTTGTTCTGTTGGGCTTATATTATTGGGCTCCCAATTACAGCGGCCAATATACACCAAGTGCCAACATGCAGTTCCTTTCAGATTTCATTCAATCACAACGGTTATGATTCTTCTTTGTTCAACGTTATGCCTTGGGTCTAAGCTGTTGAGGATTTGTGCAGGTGACATCTTCTTCAGGTTTTGCAATGTCTCGTGCTTACGATTTCACTTTTTCTTGTTATATAAAAGTGACCCCCCTTTTTTTACAGTCATTCCTGTGATGCAGCATTCATTCCTTTTCGCCTCATTTGAAAGTTTTTTTTGGTGAAGTCGGAATCCACTTGTATCGTCGAAGCGCCTGTCGGTTCTATCATTGATGGCGTCGCAGACATACAACACTTTTTTGTTTGTAACTTTTGTCATATTCTCTTAAAAGATGCATTATGAACTCCTAGCGTTATAGAAATATGCATTATGAAATCATGTAAAGTAGGGAGGTTGGTCTCCCCACTTACGGGAGTTCATGTGTCTGCGAGACTAATGTCTTCTCTGTCAACATGCTCAAAAGTGCATGCGCGTCCCCGGAGGGTGATTCAGAATTCAGTACTTTGAGAATGCAGGGTCTTGAGCACGTCCATTTGAGAAGGCCTTCATGATTAATAAATTGAGCAAGTCATCGTTGTTAAGGTTATGGTATAGACAGTACAACTACTTTTTTAAAAGCACGAGCAAAACCCGATTCACCCCATTCTCTTTCACCGGACGTGAAACAAAATCTGGTGAGTCAGGTTTTGCCCGTGCATGGACAAAGCGATTGTACCGACCCTTGTTATACATCTTCATGGAGTACTTATTCGGGATGTTATAAAGTTTAAATTGTTATTGTGGCTTAGCAAGCAGTACTTTGTACAACTTGTATTCATGTATCTAGGTAAAAAAACATTTTTATTGTACGCACAACTATTTTCATATGAAGACATGAGTACTTTTCATTGTTTGTATAAGTCGGAAATTATGTCGACATAATATACTAAGGACTGCATTAGCCATAGTTTCATCCTTTTGTTCACTCTTGGGAGACGTTTTATGTACTCAAAAAACTTTGTCAAAACCATTATACCAGTCAACGTATAAAATTGGATGATGCCAAAATTTACTTCACCTAGTTTGTTGAGGTGTGTCCAAATACCAAATCTTCTTTCCTTTGTTTGTAATGGTTGACATACCAATTTATATATAGGAAAACAAATAATTTGGATGCTCAGTACCGATCGTCAGATGTGTTGGATGTAGATGATATGTTCTACTTTGAGAATGAGACGATACTATCACTAAATGATAAGATTTTCTAGGAAAATCAGACAAATTGTGAAGACATGGTTTATGTTGAAAAAGGAGACGGTTATAAATTCACAAGGATAAGAAATACCAGGAAAGCGACAACATATATGAACATAAGATTTACCATTACAACAATAAGATTTACCATCAAAATAACAAAATTGTCATAAACTTTTTTAACTCTTTCTCTGTGATATATGTCGACATTACTGAAGAAATCACAGGGGTGTGTGACAGCCCAACGGTATGGTTTTGGTGACATTTACTTTCCATGGAGATCGAGTCATCGAAATTAATGGTGGAGATCAGTAATTACAGGGCGGTTGGGATTAAATACTCTATGGATTGAGTCAATACAATGATTTAACAAAAAAATACATTTATGCCCCTTGAGATCAACAATGGATCTCATTGTGGGAGAAGAACAGTTGAAAATACATGTTCTTATACAAAGTATGTTATGCCTTTCACAATTCTTGAAATACCTACCCAAAAAATGTAATTACATGAGGCTATTTTAGTTAAATTGTTTAAGTCCAATAATTTGGTTTCTATGATAATGGTAAAATGAGTTGAACCAACTTATGCCAACATAGTAGAAGCATACGTTCAGTACATGTACATAAGGTATGTAAGCACCTCGAACAAATCAACACATTAATAAAACATACCAAACGTTTTGATACAAGCAAACACAAAGAATGTGGCACCTGTTGGCATTCGGTGAATGAGACGCCGTAATAGGAGCCCTTTAATATAAGCCCAACATCCTAAGCATAATTGGGTAATGTCACATTAGGGATTTTGGGCCTCGCCTAAATTGACATGAAAGGCCCAAAAAAATTAGGCCTCCCCAATTAGCATGGCCGGCCGAAACTTAGGGGTAATTCTCTAGGTCGGTTTTAACCCACTACCTCTTATAAATTCTGCTTGTTCTGTTGGGCTTATATTATTGGGCTCCCAATTACAGCGGCCAATATACACCAATTGCCAACATGCAGTTCCTTTCAGATTTCATTCAACCACAACGCTTATGATTCTTCTTTGTTCAACGTTATGCCTTGGGTCTAAGCTGTTGAGGATTTGTGCAGGTGACATCTTCTTCAGGTTTTGCAATGTCTCGTGCTTACGATTTCACTTTTTCTTTTTATATAAAAGTGACCCCCCTTTTTGTACAGTCATTCCTGTGATGCAGCATTCATTCTTTTTCGCCTCATTTGACAGTTTTTTGGTGAAGTCGGAATCCACTTGTATCGTCGAAGCGCCTGTCGGTTCTATCATTGATGGCGTCGCAGACATACAACACTTTTTTGTTTGTAACTTTTGTCATATTCTCTTAAAAGATGCATTATGAACTCCTAGCGTCATAGAAAGATGCATTATGAAATCATGTAAGGTAGGGAGGTTGGTCTCCCCACTTACGGGAGTTCATGTGTCTGCGAGACTGATGTCTTCTCTGTCAACAGGCTCAAAAGTGCATGCGCGTCCCCGGAGGGTGATTCAGAATTCAGTACTTTGAGAATGCAGGGTCTTGAGCACGTCCATTTGAGAAGGCCTTCATGATTAATAAATTGAGCAAGTCATCGTTGTTAAGGTTATGGTATAGACAGTACAACTACTTTTTTAAAAGCACGAGCAAAACCCGATTCACCCCATTCTCTTTCACCGGACGTGAAACAAAATCTGGTGAGTCAGGTTTTGCCCGTGCATGGACAAAGCGATTGTACCGACCCTTGTTGTACATCTTCATGGAGTACTTATTCGGGATGTTTTAAAGTTTAAATTGTTAGTGTGGCTTAGCAAGCAGTACTTTGTACAACTTGTATTCATGTATCTAGGTAAAAAAACATTTTTATTGTACGCACAACTATTTTCATATGAAGACATGAATACTTTTCATTGTTTGTATAAGTCGGAAATTATGTCGACATAATATACTAAGGACTGCATTAGCCATAGTTTCATCCTTTTGTTCACTCTTGGGAGACGTTTTATGTACTCAAAAAACTTTGTCAACACCATTATACCAGTCAACGTCTAAAATTGGATGATGCCAAAATTTACTTCACCTAGTTTGTTGAGGTGTGTCCAAATACCAAATCTTCTTTCCTTTGTTTGTAATGGTTGACATACCAATTTATATATAGGAAAACAAATAATTTGGATGCTCAGTACCGATCGTCGGATGTGTTGGATGTAGAGGATATGTTCTACTTTGAGAATGAGACGATACTATCACTAAATGATAAGATTTTCTAGGAAAATCAGACAAATTGTGAAGACATGATTTATGTTGAAAAAGGAGACGGTTATAAATTCACAAGGATAAGAAATACCAGGAAAGCGACAACATATATGAACATACGATTTACCATTACAACGATAAGATTTACCATCAAAATAACAAAATTGTCATAAACTTTTTTAACTCTTTCTCTGTGATATATGTCGACATTACTGAAGAAATCACAGGGGTGTGTGACAGCCCAACGGTATGGTTTTGGTGACATTTACTTTCCATGGAGATCGAGTCATCGAAATTAATGGTGGAGATCAGTAATTACAGGGCGGTTGGGATTAAATACTCTATGGATTGAGTCAATACAATGATTTAACAAAAAAATACATTTATGCCCCTTGAGATCAACAATGGATCTCATTGTGGGAGAAGAACAGTTGAAAATACATGTTCTTATACAAAGTATGTTATGCCTTTCACAATTCTTGAAATACCTACCCAAAAAATGTAATTACATGAGGCTATTTTAGTTAAATTGTTTAAGTCCAATAATTTGGTTTCTATGTTAATGGTAAAATGAGTTGAACCAACTTATGCCAACATAGTAGAAGCATACGTTCAGTACATGTACATAAGGTATGTAAGCACCTCGAACAAATCAACACATTAATAAAACATACCAAACGTTTTGATACAAGCAAACATAAAGAATGTGGCACCTGTTGGCATTCGATGAATGAGACGCCGTAATAGGAGCCCTTTAATATAAGCCCAACATCCTAAGCATAATTGGGTAATGTCACATTAGGGATTTTGGGCCTCGCCTAAATTGACATGAAAGGCCCAAAAAAATTAGGCCTCCCCAATTAGCATGGCCGGCCGAAACTTAGGGGTAATTCTCTAGGTCGGTTTTAACCCACTACCTCTTATAAATTCTGCTTGTTCTGTTAGGCTTATATTATTGGGCTCCCAATTACAGCGGCCAATATACACCAATTGCCAACATGCAGTTCCTTTCAGATTTCATTCAACCACAACGCTTATGATTCTTCTTTGTTCAACGTCATGCCTTGGGTCTAAGCTGTTGAGGATTTGTGCAGGTGACATCTTCTTCAGGTTTTGCAATGTCTCGTGCTTACGATTTCACTTTTTCTTGTTATATAAAAGTGACCCCCCTTTTTGTACAGTCATTCCTGTGATGCAGCATTCATTCTTTTTCGCCTCATTTGACAGTTTTTTGGTGAAGTCGAAATCCACTTGTATCGTCGAAGCGCCTGTCGGTTCTATCATTGATGGCGTCGCAGACATACAACACTTTTTTGTTTGTAACTTTTGTCATATTCTCTTAAAAGATGCATTATGAACTCCTAGCGTCATAGAAAGATGCATTATGAAATCATGTAAGGTAGGGAGGTTGGTCTCCCCACTTACGGGAGTTCATGTGTCTGCGAGACTGATGTCTTCTCTGTCAACAGGCTCAAAAGTGCATGCGCGTCCCCGGAGGGTGATTCAGAATTCAGTACTTTGAGAATGCAGGGTCTTGAGCACGTCCATTTGAGAAGGCCTTCATGATTAATAAATTGAGCAAGTCATCGTTGTTAAGGTTATGGTATAGACAGTACAACTACTTTTTTAAAAGCACGAGCAAAACCCGATTCACCCCATTCTCTTTCACCGGACGTGAAACAAAATCTGGTGAGTCAGGTTTTGCCCGTGCATGGACAAAGCGATTGTACCGACCCTTGTTGTACATCTTCATGGAGTACTTATTCGGGATGTTTTAAAGTTTAAATTGTTAGTGTGGCTTAGCAAGCAGTACTTTGTACAACTTGTATTCATGTATCTAGGTAAAAAAACATTTTTATTGTACGCACAACTATTTTCATATGAAGACATGAATACTTTTCATTGTTTGTATAAGTCGGAAATTATGTCGACATAATATACTAAGGACTGCATTAGCCATAGTTTCATCCTTTTGTTCACTCTTGGGAGACGTTTTATGTACTCAAAAAACTTTGTCAACACCATTATACCAGTCAACGTCTAAAATTGGATGATGCCAAAATTTACTTCACCTAGTTTGTTGAGGTGTGTCCAAATACCAAATCTTCTTTCCTTTGTTTGTAATGGTTGACATACCAATTTATATATAGGAAAACAAATAATTTGGATGCTCAGTACCGATCGTCGGATGTGTTGGATGTAGAGGATATGTTCTACTTTGAGAATGAGACGATACTATCACTAAATGATAAGATTTTCTAGGAAAATCAGACAAATTGTGAAGACATGATTTATGTTGAAAAAGGAGACGGTTATAAATTCACAAGGATAAGAAATACCAGGAAAGCGACAACATATATGAACATACGATTTACCATTACAACGATAAGATTTACCATCAAAATAACAAAATTGTCATAAACTTTTTTAACTCTTTCTCTGTGATATATGTCGACATTACTGAAGAAATCACAGGGGTGTGTGACAGCCCAACGGTATGGTTTTGGTGACATTTACTTTCCATGGAGATCGAGTCATCGAAATTAATGGTGGAGATCAGTAATTACAGGGCGGTTGGGATTAAATACTCTATGGATTGAGTCAATACAATGATTTAACAAAAAAATACATTTATGCCCCTTGAGATCAACAATGGATCTCATTGTGGGAGAAGAACAGTTGAAAATACATGTTCTTATACAAAGTATGTTATGCCTTTCACAATTCTTGAAATACCTACCCAAAAAATGTAATTACATGAGGCTATTTTAGTTAAATTGTTTAAGTCCAATAATTTGGTTTCTATGTTAATGGTAAAATGAGTTGAACCAACTTATGCCAACATAGTAGAAGCATACGTTCAGTACATGTACATAAGGTATGTAAGCACCTCGAACAAATCAACACATTAATAAAACATACCAAACGTTTTGATACAAGCAAACATAAAGAATGTGGCACCTGTTGGCATTCGATGAATGAGACGCCGTAATAGGAGCCCTTTAATATAAGCCCAACATCCTAAGCATAATTGGGTAATGTCACATTAGGGATTTTGGGCCTCGCCTAAATTGACATGAAAGGCCCAAAAAAATTAGGCCTCCCCAATTAGCATGGCCGGCCGAAACTTAGGGGTAATTCTCTAGGTCGGTTTTAACCCACTACCTCTTATAAATTCTGCTTGTTCTGTTAGGCTTATATTATTGGGCTCCCAATTACAGCGGCCAATATACACCAATTGCCAACATGCAGTTCCTTTCAGATTTCATTCAACCACAACGCTTATGATTCTTCTTTGTTCAACGTCATGCCTTGGGTCTAAGCTGTTGAGGATTTGTGCAGGTGACATCTTCTTCAGGTTTTGCAATGTCTCGTGCTTACGATTTCACTTTTTCTTGTTATATAAAAGTGACCCCCCTTTTTGTACAGTCATTCCTGTGATGCAGCATTCATTCTTTTTCGCCTCATTTGACAGTTTTTTGGTGAAGTCGAAATCCACTTGTATCGTCGAAGCGCCTGTCGGTTCTATCATTGATGGCGTCGCAGACATACAACACTTTTTTGTTTGTAACTTTTGTCATATTCTCTTAAAAGATGCATTATGAACTCCTAGCGTCATAGAAAGATGCATTATGAAATCATGTAAGGTAGGGAGGTTGGTCTCCCCACTTACGGGAGTTATGTGTCTGCGAGACTGATGTCTTCTCTGTCAACAGGCTCAAAAGTGCATGCGCGTCCCCGGAGGGTGATTCAGAATTCAGTACTTTGAGAATGCAGGGTCTTGAGCACGTCCATTTGAGAAGGCCTTCATGATTAATAAATTGAGCAAGTCATCGTTGTTAAGGTTATGGTATAGACAGTACAACTACTTTTTTAAAAGCACGAGCAAAACCCGATTCACCCCATTCTCTTTCACCGGACGTGAAACAAAATCTGGTGAGTCAGGTTTTGCCCGTGCATGGACAAAGCGATTGTACCGACCCTTGTTGTACATCTTCATGGAGTACTTATTCGGGATGTTTTAAAGTTTAAATTGTTAGTGTGGCTTAGCAAGCAGTACTTTGTACAACTTGTATTCATGTATCTAGGTAAAAAAACATTTTTATTGTACGCACAACTATTTTCATATGAAGACATGAGTACTTTTCATTGTTTGTATAAGTCGGAAATTATGTCGACATAATATACTAAGGACTGCATTAGCCATAGTTTCATCCTTTTGTTCACTCTTGGGAGACGTTTTATGTACTCAAAAAACTTTGTCAACACCATTATACCAGTCAACGTCTAAAATTGGATGATGCCAAAATTTACTTCACCTAGTTTGTTGAGGTGTGTCCAAATACCAAATCTTCTTTCCTTTGTTTGTAATGGTTGACATACCAATTTATATATAGGAAAACAAATAATTTGGATGCTCAGTACCGATCGTCGGATGTGTTGGATGTAGAGGATATGTTCTACTTTGAGAATGAGACGATACTATCACTAAATGATAAGATTTTCTAGGAAAATCAGACAAATTGTGAAGACATGATTTATGTTGAAAAAGGAGACGGTTATAAATTCACAAGGATAAGAAATACCAGGAAAGCGACAACATATATGAACATACGATTTACCATTACAACGATAAGATTTACCATCAAAATAACAAAATTGTCATAAACTTTTTTAACTCTTTCTCTGTGATATATGTCGACATTACTGAAGAAATCTCTGGGGTGTGTGACAGCCCAACGGTATGGTTTTGGTGACATTTACTTTCCATGGAGATCGAGTCATCGAAATTAATGGTGGAGATTAGTAATTACAGGGCGGTTGGGATTAAATACTCTATGGATTGAGTCAATACAATGATTTAACAAAAAAAATACATTTATGCCCCTTGAGATCAACAATTGATCTCATTGTGGGAGAAGAACAGTTGAAAATACATGTTCTTATACAAAGTATGTTATGCCTTTCACAATTCTTGAAATACCTACCCAAAAAATGTAATTACATGAGGCTATTTTAGTTAAATTGTTTAAGTCCAATAATTTGGTTTCTATGATAATGGTAAAATGAGTTGAACCAACTTATGCCAACATAGTAGAAGCATACGTTCAGTACATGTACACAAGGTATGTAAGCACCTCGAACAAATCAACACATTAATACAACATACCAAACGTTTCGATACAAGCAAACATAAAGAATGTGGCACCTGTTGGCATTCGGTGAATGAGACGCCGTAATAGGAGCCCTTTAATATAAGCCCAACATCCTAAGCATAATTGGGTAATGTCACATTAGGGATTTTGGGCTTCGCCTAAATTGACATGAAATGCCCAAAAAAATTAGGCCTCCCCAATTAGCATGGCCGGTCGAAACTTAGGGGTAATTCTCTAGGTCGGTTTTAACCCAACACCTCTTATAAATACAGATTGGTAGAGATTTCTTTAAGGTTAATCACTTCCTCGGTTTAATTTGAGACAAAATAAATCCCTAACCCTATCACAGGAGGTTCGGCCGAAACACCCAACATCAAGGAGGTGTCGAATTGCTTCAAGAAATTACCCTGGAGATCCATCCCTGCGACTAGATTGAAAAGAGGCTTTGCTGTGGATACTATAGCCTGTAGATTGCTCCTTCACAAGAGTTCCTACAGGACCTGTCTGGCAGATCGTGAACTCCTCGTGACGCTCTTGGGCTACGGAAAGGAATATTGATATGTGCATTCTTTCTGCTGCGTAATATTTTACATTGCATGTACCATGTGGGTTTTTTTTTTTTTTTTTTTTTTTTTTTTTTTTTTCCGTAGTAACCGTCCCCTAATTTCACCAGTGGTATCAGAGTCTATGTAGGGAGTTCATAATTTTAATAAAATTGGTGTTCTTGAGTTTTTGGTAAAACTGATAGTTCATGATTTTTGTTTTTAGTAAAAACTTGGTGTTCATGATTTTCAAGAAAAACATGACCTTTATCAAAATTAAACATTGTATTATTGATGTTAGTAAAATTTATTCTAGAAATTTGACCACTAACCATAAATTGATGTTAATTTCGGCTGAACCATGTTTAATTTTTTTTTGATTAAAATTCGGCCAATTAGCAAGATGAATTTCGGCCGAAATTAAGGTTAGATTCACATGATAACTGTGACATTAATTATAGATATATTCTAGCAAGATTTTAGGTAAGTTATAATATTTATTGATAAATATTAGTTACCTAAGAATGAGAAAATATATTGTTGATAGATTTATATCCCAAATATAAAATATTGACAATATATATATATATATATATATATATATATATATATATATATATATATATATATATATATATATATATATATATATATATATATATATATATATATATATATATATATATATATATATATATATGTGTGTGTGTGTGTGTGTGTGTGGCCGAAAATATATATAAATAGTGCAAATATATTTGGAAATTATATCTATAATTAATATTACTTGGTGGCTAAGTTAAGTGTTTAGTGGATTTTAAAACCCTACTTAGACCCTAAGTATATTTCGGCCGAACCCTATGGGTAAATGGGTCAGTCTAATTTGCACATCCGGGTCTGGTCAACTTACCCAGATAACTAGTGGAACCGAACCGGTTCAACCGGGTCGGGTTCCACCTGTTCAACCGGGTCGGGTTCCACCGGTTCAGCCGGGTCGGGTTCCACCGGTTCAACCGGGTCGGGTCGACCGACCTGGGTTTTCTCAATCGGACCGGCCCATTCGGGTCGGTTCGGACCGGGTACACTAATGGGTTGAACCAAACCGACCCGGTTTGCGTGAATAACCTAACCGAATTACCTATTTTGACCGAATCGGGCCAAAATTTACTGAACCGGACCACATTAGTCAAGCCGACCCGAGTCAACTAAAAATAGGTTGGTCAAATTTTAAAATCTAAATATTTTCGAACTTTAAAATTATCTACATGGCGCAAATTGGTTTGATATTTTTACATCTTATTCAAACTTGATGCCTAGTTTCGATTATGGGGATGGATCTCGGAAATGCATGATTATGGGACATGATCATTTTGTGGGCTGAACTGCAATTGTTATATATGTTGATATAAATGCATGATTAGAATTGCGTCTTGACTATGTTAAGCTAGCTGGATATTGCATGTTGGCGGCGGATCCCTGTTTTCAATTAATAAGTTGCGCACTAGGATAGACATGCTATATTGAGTGATCTTGACTAGGATCCATGTATAGAAGTCCGCATGATTGATTGATAGCATAAATTGCAAGTCAGCCCTAAATATTTTAAATCGAAATTATGTCGCCAAATATGCATGATTAATGTGATGTAATTACGCGTGATAGGTATGCATGATAGTTTCAGGATGTGGCCGCATATGATAATTTGCTTATGTAGTATAATTATGTATGCTTGCATGAGAAATCCTTGGAACAATTTTAAAAGGGCACTGGGAAAGCCAAGATAGGACGTATCAGAAAAACTCCCCGTTCCGGTGAAAGCGACTAAACTATTTTAAAAAGACTGATCTATTAGAAAGGAGACGTCGGCAGTGTGAACTCTTTCACGGGCTCCTTCCATTGGTTTACTAGTGGTCGGGTTGGCTAGATGTTTGGGAAATCATTGTTTGTCGCGTTCTCATCATAGATATCCGATTTAATCAATTTTTTTTTGAAATGTTTTAAATTGTCTCCCTAATTGTCACATGGTAGTGAATGTGTTAGTATCGAATGACACCGATGGATTCACCATGTGCCAATGAGATTTTGAATGAGCCGAATTATGACCCGTGGTGCAAATGCATCAATGTACTGCTTAATCATAAGGGTCTGATTGACCACATTCGGAAGACAATGAGCTGTCCAGATGCATGCCTGACTAGAGGGCTAGCATATACCCACTTTAAGTGGGAGCAGGATGACAAGAGAGCTAAGGAAATTTTGCTATCTGAAATTTCTTCGGACATTAAAGATGATTATAAGGATGTTCTGGTTACAAAGGACATCTGGGATGCATTGTTCCTGAAATATGGAAACAACATAGCAGTTCATCAGCACCCACTTATACCTTCTTTGGATGAAATTATAAAGAGCGATAACACTGGTGTACTTGAAAAAGTATATCAACTCCTCAACATGATCAAACCTCTTGAGGATGAGGGTCAAATGGTTGAATAGGACAAAATTTAGGCCATAATCGGGATTCTCCTGAAGTCCTGGAAAGCAACTAGGACTTTACTGACCGTCAGTATTTCCATGCTGGATCTTGCATCTGTCCTTAAATTAATCGAGATGAAAGAAACTCAATTGGCAATGGTAACGAAAGAAACCAAACTGCCAGGACCACCTGCTGGACAGAAAATGAAGTGGAGGAACAGGGGTAAGAAACAACAGGATGTTGATCGTAAAACGTCAAGTAAGTCTAAACAAGGCAATCTCCAGGTAAATTTAGAGATAGTTTGTAGGGACTCCAGTCCTCGTCGTATCGGTGATGGATCGAGTTCCAGCAAATCGCATGCAAAGGTATGCGACATTGGATATGTTATGGAAGCTTTAGTTTCCTCATCTGTCATGATAACTGATTCAAATCCTTCTTGGATTCTTCATTCAAGTGCGACGGACTACAAAACCAATGACAAAGGATTATTTGCCATGTTCAGACGTATGCCGAAGGGTTCGAAAAGGATATACATTGACTCACAAGTTGAAGTCGAAGGTGTAGGGAACTTTAAATTGTCTATGCGCAATGGCAGGACTTTACTTCTTGAGAATGTCCTATTTGCACCTAGAATTCGAAGGAATGGTGTTTCTTTTACTTCTCTTATGAATAATGGTTTTGCTTTATCATTTGAGAAATACCTTGTTCAAATAAATAAAGGCAATGTCTTTTATGTGCATGCACACTTTTCCAATGGTCTCATTGTTATGGATGAATGGAAATGAGAATTCGAACATAATTTATTCAATATCATCTAAGGAAGCAGACACTGATGCGGCCGGATGGCATGCGAGGTTGGTACATATAGGCTATGACAGAGTGCAAACACTAGCTCAGAGAGGGATTTATCCCGGAGCACCTCATGTGGTGAACACCACTTGTGAGGACTGTCTAGCTGGAAAATCGACCCGCAAACCATTCGGCGAAGCACTACGAGCCGAATATCCATTGTATTTAATTCATTCTAACGTATGGAACCATGAATGTCACCGCTAGGGGTGGCAAACATTACTTCATAACTTTCATTGATTAATTTACCTGATTCAGGTTTACTCATTTGATTACTCGTAAATCCAAGGTTATTGAGTGATTTAAAAGTTTTCTCAACCTCGTAGAGAATCAACAGAAGCGAAAGGTGAAAAACTACGCACTGACAGAGGTGGAGAATACCTCTCGAATGATTTTATCAAGTTATGCAATGAAAGAGGGATTGTCCGTCAAACGACGATCTCTTATACGGCACAACAAAATAATGTGGCGGAACGACGTAATCGTACACTCCTGGACATGGTTAGAACCATGTATCGCAAGCGCAACTTCCGATCTCCTTATGGGGTGATGCGTTGTTGACTGCCACTCTTGTAGTAAACCTTGTTCCTTCAAAATCGATGGACACAACACCATATGATCTGTGGACTGGTAAAGAGATGGATCTTACGTGGCTGCGACGTTGGGATTGTGCGGCATACACGCATCAAACCGATAATCGATTCGGCAAGTTGGACCTAGAGGTCTGAAAAGTGATGGGCTCCGCTGTAGCCGTGAAGCCCTTTAACGACGAGAAAATGGTGAATAGGCCCACTGGGCCCTAAAAGAGGTCAAGAAGACCAATGCGAAGGGTCCCGACAAGAGGAGTCCTGATGATGAAGGATCCCGACAAGGTCGGTCCCGATATGCGAGCTGGACGCTCCCGATGAGATGCCTTTAAGTAGGCCCCGATGATGAATCCCTGAGAATGTTGGCCCTGTCACGATGACGAGGGGCCCCGAGCGGTGACACAATGAGATAACTCTGGAGTCCCCGATACTGGTCGGGAATTGCTATCAGAGGTTGAGGCCGAGATACGTGGAGCGTGGCCGAGATAGGCGAGATCATGGCCGAGTTAGGCGGGATCGTGGCCGAGATAAGCGGAACGTGGGCTAACCGCCTCAGCAGTTCACCAGGTAACTGGGGTAAACTCCTCTCCTATATAAAGGAGGAAGTTACCTCAGTCCAGATACGTTTTTGCATACTGAGACTCTTGCTTGCCAGTTTTATTGAGATAATTGAGATACTCATTTAAGCATCGGAGAAGGATTCTGGGTCACCGCCCGGTCTATTCCCCTCTTGCAGGATTACGTGGAGCGAAGGAGTTCGGATCGCCGTCAAGACCGTACCGGAGTTCCAACCGTGATCCAACAAAAAGTATCTTCATAAGATACTTTGAACACTCTAAAGGATATGTGTTTGTGGCGGCACAGGAGAATGGTGGCGTGGTCGAGCATGAATCTAGAGATATTACATTTCTTGAGGATGAATTTCCTAAAATTTGTAACATCAAAACAAGAAGTATTAATAGAACTTGAACTAGATGATGATAGTCAGGTCCCACTTACTTCGAGTGGGATATTTGAACCAGTGAACGACATGGTAAATGAGAAAGGAGAAATTTTCATAATAAATCTAGTGGGAGAAGTCAATCCAACCCCACAGATCACAGATGTTGCAGGTGCGAATCAAGCAGAACCTGATCATCGTGTTACTGAACAGTTGGATGAGAATCCTAAAATTCCTCAACTACCTAATGGTAACAGTGGGAATGGGACAACCAACTTGGTTATTGGTCCAAGTGACCATGGAATTCATCTCGGAGATAGAATTCCGTGACCAAGAGGTCGCCCAAGAAAATTGTAGGTGAAGGTTCAAGTAACGTCCTGATTTCCAGTGGGAGTGTTGTTCCTAGTGGGAGCATTAATCATAGTGGGAGTGTAGTTCTAGATGGGAATAATGAGCCTAGACTTAGTCAAAGGCAAAGAGCTTCTCCTAAGAAGTATCCCATCGAGAAGGGTGAGTTATTCACTCTTACTTCGATAAATGAACCGGTAACGGTTAAACAAGCTTTGGAAGGACCTCAACCAAAGGAATGCAGGAAAGCAAAGAAGGAAGAGATCGCCTCTATGAAAGCCATTTCGATGTGGTCGTTAGTTGATTTTCCAGCTAACCGCAAAGCAATTGGGGAAAAGTGGGATCTAAAATTGAAACTCACTGTTGATGGAAACATTGAGCTATACAAAGCTTGATTGGTTACGAAAGGATATACCCAACTCCACTGAGTGGACTTTGATTAGACATACTAACTGAATGTGCGTTACACCACGGTCCGGGCTATCTTAGCCCTGGTTTCATGCCTCGATCTCGAGCTGCACCAAGTACGCCATGCAATGCACTCGTCTAGACATCTGTTACTCTGTGGGCTTAGTAGCACGTTTCAAATTAGACCCTGGTTATCAACATTTACGAGCCGTGAAACAAATTCTTCAATAACTAAAAGGTACGGCTGACTACGGACTGTGCTATGAGGTAAGTAAGCTTTAATTGACTGGGTACAGTGACACCGACCATGGTGGCGATATGGATGATCGTAAGTCCACCTCTAGAGGAGTATTTCTCCTTGCTAATGTCGTCATTTCATGGATGATCAAAAAGCAATCTTATGTCGCGCTTTCTACATACAATGTAATAAGAATTCGTAGCTATCTCTAAGAATGCACAGGAAGCTGTCTGGCTAAAGAGACTCTTGACTGCCCTGCTTGACGTCGAGGACATGAGTAAGCCTTTGCGCATTTACTTTCACTGTCAAGAAGCAATAGGGGCAATTAAGAATCCTAAGTACCATAGTAGGACGAAACACATTGATGTTAAATACAATTATGCAAAATTATGGTAGAAGACAAGTTGATCACAACTGAATACTTGTCCTCTGAGAGTATGGTGGTATAACCATTGACAAAACCTTTACACATGGATGTTTTCGAAAAGAACGTCAAAATGCTTGGACTACGTAGGGTTTAAGAGGCTTGTAATGTGTCAGTAATGTTGGATCCTTCACTCGAGGGAGAGTCGGGTCCTGATGTATGCGCTCCGATTCGTCAAGGTAGCGGGTCTTTGCATGTGCCAGGATACGTGCGTCTTCGGATACCTGCAAGAGGGGCAGTATCGCACACCACGCAGAGGGGGGTGGAGTGCGATGAACCCTTTCCGAAGCTTAAATTAGGATTCTAGAGAGAGAAACTTTAGAGAGAGGTCAGAGCTTCGGCGTCAACTTAGTAGTGAAAGAATGATCAAGGCCCCTATTTATAGGAAACCTTGAGATCAAACCGGGTTTTGAATGGTACAACGTTGGATTAGTTGTGAAAAAGTGAACCGGACGTGGACGAGCAAGGAGTTGACGTCTGAGAGTCCGACACGTGCCGTACACGCGTGTATAATAGGCACGCGCATTTTTAGGCACAATCCGGAGGTCGGGATTGTTAGGCACAATCCCGACCTCCAAATTGTCTAGCAATCCGAACCGGAGCTCGGATTGTGGACAATTCGGACCGGAGTCCGGATTGCCTGGACAATCCGGACAGAAGACCGGATTGTCTGACAATATGGACGAGTCCTATACTCGCGTACCCCGGGCCGTTTTAGACTTGCGGGTAATTATTTTGGGACCTTTTAGTGGGTTTGACGTGTAGGCGAGGTCCGAATAATTATAAAACGAACCCGAATCGGACGTATACCCATCATTTGCCCCGAGTCAAGTTGGCATGACCCTTGCTTGACTCTAGTTTCGATAGAGTGTACGTTCGATTTAAGTTCGGGTGCTAACTTGGTGTGGACTTACCGTCCGTAGGAGCGTGGGCCTCGATGTCGTGTGTCCTGCTCTTCGTTTAATAGGGGTGACTATAGATGCTGACATGGTTAGCGTAGCAAATGTATGTATATGATATGTATATGTGTAGTGATGTAGGACTGTATATACAACAGGGACGTTAACGTGTGTATAGCCAAATTATATGCATAAACGTGCATAGACGTGTGTCGTACAATGTCACGATACTAAACATGTAGATATGATCATTTATAAGTATATAACGATGGTTATTTAAGTATATGCATGCCGGGATCATGATAATAGACTCGTGATATGGATATGCAAACGGGTATACGTGTAAGCATGTATGTGCACGCGTGGGTGTATAAGCATATGTATGTGTCAATAACCCATACAAAAGAGTTAGAAAAATATGGAGGTGATAGGGAATTACCAACATGTATATATAAAAAGGGAGAGCATTAAAATTTCTTCTCACTTTACCTCCACATTTAAAGATTGCTTCTCCATTTTCTTGAGGAGTAAGTGACTTAGCACCCAAGCCACTCACCCACCCACTTTACACCACCACCGGCCAACCACCACTAACCGGAGGGACCAGCTCGTGGCGGTGGGACAAGCGGTGGTGGGACCAGCGGCGACGGAAAGCACGGCGGCGAGGGCGGCGGCGCACGGCGGGTCATCGGCGACGGGAACGGGGCTTCCGACTTCGATTTTTGTAGTGATTCGGATTTTCGAGGTTGATTAAAACCATTTCCAGGTATGTAGGCACCTTTACTTGCTTCAGTTTGATCAATCCTTGTCTTGATTGACACTTGACTCTTCATGCCCACAAGGTGTTTGAAGAAATGCCTAACACAATTCACTATGGAAAAAAGAGCATGAAAATGGTTAAGTGTTTTAGCTCTAGCATGTATAGGATAGGAGTGTTACTTCCCATATCGATTGTCATCCTTGATTGCTTGATATGTTGGTATGATATGTATGTATATACTTGATGGCATAGTGATGTATGTAGCCTTAATTGAATTTTGTATGCCCCCAAGTATGTATGAATGTGTCAATATCCTACATGTGTTAGATAGCATAGACATGTGTTTTGCATCAATTACCTTATATGTTCACCTTAGGCAATGCACGTGGATGTAAATGCATGTAAGTGTATGTAGGCGTGCATAGGCATGCATGAGTGAGTATAGACATGCATGGTCATGTATAGACACAGATAATCATGTGAGAACATATGTAGGTGTGTGCGGACGTATGTAGCTGCGCGTAGGCGCGTGCGGGCCTATAGGTGCATATAGGCATGCACAATGGGGCATACCCATGAGTAAACCTATAAGTGTTGGGACGAGGCCCTTACTGACATAGAGTTACCCCCGTATAGAGGATGTTCGCTATGTAGTAGTCGAGCACTTATAGGCTTATGAGTATGATTTCGCCCCCGAGTGGGGGAGGTTCGTTGTATGGTAGTAGTAGTTGTTGTCGCGATGAATATATGCACATGCGTTGAATAGATTGTTGTTGCATCCTTATAGGAGTTGTAGGGTGAGGAGCTGGCGCGTCAGTCCTTAGGATTACCTTCTTGACTCGCAGGGTTTATCAATATGAGTAAGTCCCATATTCGGATCCTGAGTCGGAGGATACGGAGTCGTCTAGGCCAGATTCCGTGGAGGATATATACTCTTCCCCCGATTCGGAGCCTAACTCGGAATCGGGAGATCTTATCCAGACATTTCCTGGTAATGTGCTGGACCAAGATGACTATCAGATTTATGTTGATCGTTCTGGGCTCACCCTTTGGTAGAGGCGTTCTTTCCTTTTGATGTCGTCAGGGATGCTGATGTGGGGACACCAACTGTGCCTCCGACGGAGCTGTCTGCCGTATATACCTCCCAAATTCGAGATGGTCTGCGCTTTCCTTACTATCGGGACTTGCGTAGATTGTGTCGCTATCACATGATTTCTCCTCTCGATCTTGCACCCTCCGGCCTCCGGTATTGGGTTTGCTTCTGAGTGTCATGCCATCAGCAGTCGTGGCATTATTTGACTCTGCTCTTCCGCTGCTTCTTCCGACTCCAGCGTCCGGATGTGTCTGGTTTGTGTTCCATCTCTCTTCGCTGGCCTTCGATGAAGGGGGACGATTTTTCTACCTTGGGACTGGGGGAGGCGAAGTGGGATACTACCCTTGGCTTCGTAACAGCTGTCGACCGTTCCAAATGCCATTGGAAAAAGCAATATTTTTTTACAAATGACGTGGGGACAACCTGGCCTATCGTCCGCATTACCAAGCCTGATCTTGTGCCATTTTTTTTTGAGTTTACTGAGTCGGACAAAGCAGGGATGAAGGTGATATACCGGGCGCACAAGGCGTACACCTACAGGGCTTTGCATCGCGTGACAGAGCGACACTTGCACGTGGCTGGGATTTGTACACCTCTTTCGGGAGGTCCTTCGGTATGTTGTCAATCTTTATAACTTTATTGTGTTGTGATGTAGGCTAGTGTCATGGAAAAATTTCGCGCTTGAAGGCGGGTTCTACGGGTGGTGCTGTTCCTCCCGCGCGGAGTGGCCGTACAGATGTTTCCACTGTGCTCCAAGGCATGAAGCCTGGACGGGGGAAAGGAAGCGCGGGTAAGTTGTGTTTTTGTAGAATTGTTTTCCTTGTTTATATATTGCATTTTTTTCTCATCCTGCTTTATTCTTTTTGTAGGTCGGTCCCCACTCGTGACCGAGCGCGTTGATACTCCACCTCAGGCTAAGGCGAAACGTCCTGACTCTGACGTGCGGCCCTCAAGCGATCCTAAGCGCTCGAAATCTGGAGGAAAAGAAGTGTCGAAGACTCCCCTTAGCAAGGGGAAGGGAGTTGAAAGCCCAGTTCGTACTCACAGTATGTCTGCCCCCCCCGGTCGAGGGATCGGACGTCAGAGGAGGGTACTCCCCGTTCATGTATGTTGCTTGACTTTATTTCACTGCTATACTTGTCATGTTTGCATCTTTTGTTTATCCTTTGCTTATGTTCGTAGGTGTTCCACCCCTTGGTGCACTTACCCGTGCTGATTTGTTATTTCCTGAGAAGGACTCTACTGCTGGTGAGGAGTGGGCACCCTTTGCTGTTGGGGGACCCTGTTTCCCCAAGGAGGCCAGTTTGACTACCCCCGAGGTGGGGGTAAGCGTTCTTCAGCGGATTATCCCTCCTGGGGATCAGAGTGTTAGCGAGCCTGAGGACGCGTAGTCATATGGTGAGGGCTGGGGAGTCTTACGCCCGTGAGTATTTCTCTCTACTCTTATAACTTTTATGTATGTTTCTCAGTGTTATCATTACTTGTTTATTTTTTAGCTTTGTGTTATTCTTGTAGGTCGCCGCTCAGATGGCGAACCTTTCCTCCTTCGTGATTGAACTCGCGGAGGAGAAGAAGGCACTCCAGGATTGTTAAGACGTGTCCCTCGGGTTGATGACTTTCTGACCCAAGTGGTACTTCTCACGGGTTGTTCGCTCTTTTCTCTGATCCGCCTTGCTCGTCGGTCTAATCCGTTCCTTCCCTTCATGACGACCTGCACGAAGGGCAATACCGAGCACGGAGAGGGGGGTGGTACTCGGTGAACCCTCTCCGATTCTTAAGTAAGTCTGAGTTCTCTAGAGAGATAAAGTCCTAGAGAGAAGGCAGAACTAAACGTGCAAAGATGTAAACTTGTTGGAATGAATGGAACTTATGGAGTATATATAGGCAACGGTGTCATTAAGATGGTTTAATAAAACTGTTAATCCCTAACTGTGCTCAATTAATACATTTTAACTGGATTAAAGCCTTAAAACATGGAGAGGTGGGCAAAATTGGTTAAGTGTAGGTCGGGTAAAAATGATGCCGGGGCCTTAGGGGTCGGATGAGAAATCCGACCTCCAAGGCTTTGGATCGGGTGGATTTGCCCAACCCCTCATAGGAGGGGTGGGGAAGCCTACCCGATCCCTCCTAGGAGGGATCAGGTGAGGCCACCCGATCTCACCTAGGTGAGACTGTTGGATGGACCCGGACGAATACCTTAGTCGGTCCGGGCCGTTCTTGCTGTTGGCGGAGTGTTCGGGTCAAAGTTTCGATTTACAATCATAACCGGGGTGGTCAAAATAAGACAATCCAAAGGGAGACAGGTTCAAATTGGACGTATATCCATCACGTGCCCCCGAGTCAACCAATGGCTTAACCCTTGATTGACTCTATTTTACGATGGGATGTGACGCACAATTTAAAACTGTGTTATTACCTCTTGACGAGTCCTTTGCTTGTCAGCATGCGTCTTTTCCGGGCCTTACCCTCTATTTCTCAAAGTATAGGAAGAGTAAACGTTAGAGCAAAAAGGGGACGTGCTTAGACACGCGCCCGAAAAATATGGATATATAGAAATCCAATCTCTTCCCTTATGCAATTTTAAAAAATATGTACATATGCAAGGATGCAACATGATTGTGAATATGAACTGATGCAATTTAATTTCATGTCGTTGTATCCAATATGTGATCATGCGGGGTGGATCCTGTCTGTGAAAAATATTTAAGCCGGTTCCAAAAATTTTCTAAGTATGAGAGATTGAGATATATGCCTATGGGGTGTTAACTCGAGTAAAAATATGACTAACCATAGTTAAAAGGGGGTAAAGATGATAGTTTTTTATCTAACCTTAGATCTCCTTTAATTCAAATTGATGGTGGTGATTATGTCTCCTCTAAAAACCCTACACACCTTTACTTATAAAATAGAGGAATAGAATTACCTCACTTGGAGCCACCATCATCTTTTCCTTCACTTCACATTCTTGGGGACCAAGAAAAACTCCAAGCCCTAAATTAAGGGTGTGTGGCCGGCAAAAATTCCGGTGAGGAGGAGGGGGACTTCGGCACGGCGGCTCGATCCCCGGCGAAGGTAGACCGGCACGGCGGAGGCGAAGGGAACTGGAGCTCCTCCGGTGGGCGCGCGAGGCGAAGGGAACGGGAGCTCCTCTGGCGGGCTGCGCGAGGCGGGCGGCGACGAGGCGTGACAGAGCTCCTTTTCACAACGGCGAGGCCAGCTACTGCTCCGGCTGACCAATGCGAGGCGGACGGGGACCGTCCCTGGCGTGGCTCGGTGAGACGTCTGTGGGTTTTTATCTTCGGCGTCCGTGGGTTTTTGGTGTCAGTGGGTTTTTATCTTCGGCGCCGGTGAGACTTAAATTCCGAGCCCGTACTTCAAATCGGTTCGACATTTCCCAAGGTTCGATCTTTTTCCCGTCTTGTGAACATATTAAATGCTCGTTTTTGGATTGCCTATGCTCGATTGGTGATGATTTCCCGAATGCTTGAGTTGTGATGGTCGTATTTGGTAGATAGTCGTTTGCTTGGAAATGATTTTTGCCCATTGGATTTTCCTTGTTTGATTTTGGTGTCGCGGAATTACTTTTATGTCGGGTGTTATTGAGGGGTATAATCGTCTTTTGCTTGAGAGATGGTTTTTTGCCCGGTAAAGTTGTCCGATTTCGTTGTCGTGAATTTGCTCGTACGTAGCCGTTGTTGTTATTGGGTATCCTCGAGTCTTGATTGTTGCTCGTTGATTGTTATACGGCATAGCCGTCGATATGTCGATGTCAGACTATTTACGAGCTTACCCGGGGGATTTCTCTCGTTCTGACACTTAGCTTGATATGACAGGTATTATACTCGTGGTGGTGCCCCAAAACTCGGACTTTGCAACGGCGCTACATTCTTCGCAGGATGAGTAAGTTTTTCATCCCCTCTATTCGTCGTGTTACTTTCTTTCCCGATGTTAGCTTAGAGTCAAGTTCTGAGTCAGTTGCTGAGTTCGAATATTGGTCTGAGTCGGAGTCTATCTCAAGTTTGGAATTTCCTACTGCTTTCGAGTTAGGTCTTGCGCCATTGTCGGGGAACCATTTAGGTCGGAGTGACTATACCGAGCATGTTGAGTTAGGTAACGTTAGTCCTTTAGATGAACCCTTATACCCCTTCTTTCCATCTCTGAAGAACACTAGAGAGACTGTGACAGTGCCCCCGGAGGGGAAGGTTGTAGTGTACACCTCCCAGATTCGATACGGGTTACGCTTCCCCTATTGTGATGATCTCGTCGAACTTTGCCGGTTTTTCAAAATTTCTCCCATGAATCTTGCCCCCAGTGCTATCCTTGTCAGGGTGGGATTTCAGGTATTATGTCAGTGGTACTCCTGGAAGTACTCCTTGGTTCTATTCCGGTGTTTTTATCGCTTCCAATATCAGAGGAATATCGGTTTTGCGAGTTTGGTGACTCGTTTTCCACTTCTTAAGGACACCCGATTTGAGGATTTGGGGTTGGGTGAGGTTGAGTGGAACAGTGACCTTTGCTTCGTGGCTCCTCTTGATAATTCCGCGAGTCATTGGTCTAAGTATTATTTCTTCATCACCGATCGCTATGTGACTTGGTCGATTCTTCACGAGAATCGGTCGGATGGCTGGCCCTCCTTTGGGGAGTTCGCTTCCTTAGACATAAAGACCATGAAGGTTATTTATCAGAGCCATCAGACCAAGTATTATTGTCCCGTGTCTGTGGTGACCGAGCTGGATTTGTATGAGGTTGGGATTCGCTTGACCTCTCCCTCTGAGGGTTTGGTATGTCACTTAGTCTTCTTGCTTTCATTCATCTTTTGTTTTTTCTTTTTAGGTTGGTTTTACGGAAAAGCCTATACTGTGCAAGCGAGTCTATTGATTTGAGCAAGAGGAAGGGACCCTCCAGTTCTGCTCCCAAGAAATCTCCTAAGTAGGGAGGGTTGCAAAGGCTTCCAGTATGTTCTTCTTTCTCCTCTTTTCCTTTTTATGATATACTTGTAACGATTCTTATGTTGCTTTCTTTGTGTTATCAGGGCATTCCCCGTTGGTCACCGAGCACGATGTTCCTGTGAGCAAGAGTTCAAGCCAATCAAAGTCTAAGGCACGGAAACCTGACTCTGAGGTCGGGCCCTCGGTTGTCGAGAAGAAGAAGGCTACGAGAGATTCTCCCTCGGGTGTTCGTTTGCCGAAACCTTCTCATGATAAGGACATAGTGGTCGAGGAGGCGCCCTCTCTGCTTGACAAAGGGAAGCGGCCTGCCGATGGTGGTGGGGCGGCTATAGGTGCTGATGCATCTTCTCCATCCCTTGCCCCCCAGCCGAGGGAGCGAGTCTCAAGTTTGTTTCTACTTTATGAATTGTATGTGTATTGTCACTTGTAGCTTGTTTTCACTTTCTATATTGTTCATATAGTCCGACTCCCTGCTTTGAGTCGGAAGGACCTGTCTCGTCTGACTAACGAGGATATCGTTGGAGCTGAGTGGACTCTTTTTGCTGGATTAAAGGAGTATCACTTTGACAACCAGTCTTCTTTGCACACCCCTGAGGTTGGTGTTCGCGTTCTACGGAGTGCTGTTGCTCCTGGAGATCGCCTTTCCCTTCCCAAATCTCATAAGGAAACTAGGCGATTTGTTCAAGGGGTTCTGTCTCGATATGCCCCGGTAAGTGATATTTTTCTTTTAACTTCCCTTCTGAGTAATTGTTGCTATGTTACTTGAAGTTTGTTCATTGTTTCAGGGCATGTCTGACATGGTTAATCTATCATCCGTTGCCCCTGAGCTGTCAGAGGCGAACAAGGTACTTGAGGAGAAACAAGTATCCTTAAAGGCTGAGCTTGGCAGTGCCATGGAGAAGACTCGCCTTTCTGATTTGAAGATGTAGGAACTTCGGGATAATATTGCCTCCCTTGAGACTACCTATGCAGATTTACGCCGATAGGCTGATGTTGATTCTTCACTCCGTGCTGCGGAGTTGAAGAATATTGAGGAGAAGTGCCGCGGGGAGGAGAGAGTTGCTGCAGTGGCTGAGTATAAATCTTCTTCTACCTATGCTGCTGACTTTCAGGTTCTGTGCAACAAGTAGATGAACCAGTTCGGAGAGTATCTGACAGATCAGATATTCAGGATTGATCCTAACTTTCCTGTTAACGACTTGGGTGACTTTGGTCCGTATGCTAGTGGGTATTTGGCTGTTCTTAGGGGGCAGGCTGCTGTTGCTGAGAACGTGCCTGACGCCCCTGTGCAGGAGGATACTACTCCTATCGATGTTGTTGATTCAGGTTCCTCTTCATCATCTTCCAGTTCCATCAGCGACTCTTCTTCTGAGCATCAGGACCGTGAGGACTCCCGAGTGGCGTCCGGTTGAATGTCCGATTTCCCTATCCTTGTATATATTCCTTTGCTTTTCCTCCCCTTGATGGGTCGAGTGGTTATGTTTTGGAGGCCTCATACTTAGGCACTTTTGGAGTTGCTACTAAACTTGGTTTTTTTTTCTTTCTTTATGATGTTTGCCTTGGCTTGTGGTATGGATAGTAGGATGACTTGTTGCCTGGCTGTGGTAGCCTTTTGTGGATGGTTCTTCGTATATTCCTGTCTTGTGTTTACATTTAGCTTTATTGTTGTATCTTTAGCTTTCTCTTGCGCTGGGATACCTATAATGTCATCATGAACAAACTCGTGTGTTTGTCATACCATGTATCCTTACTTTAAAAGGTAAAGTTTTTCAAAATGTGTTGTTGTAGTCCAAAAGTATTTGCGAGATAGGCTCTCGGAGGGCACAAGATGTGTTCGCGAGATAGGCTCCCAGAAGGCGTTGAATATGTTCGCGAGATAGGCTGTCGGAAGGCACATAATTAGTTCGCGAGATAGGCTCTCGGAAGGCACATAATATATTCGCGAGATAGGCTCTCGGAAGGCACATAATTAGTTCGCGAGATAGGCTTTTGGAAGGCACATAATATGTTCGCGAGATAGGCTCTCGGAAGGCACAAAATTAGTTCGCGAGATAGGCTCTCAGAAGGCACAAAATATGTTCGTGAGATAGGCTCTCGGAAGGCACAAAATTAGTTCGCGAGATAGGCTCTCGGAAGGCACATAATTAGTTCGCGAGATAGGCTCTCGGAAGGCACATAATTTTTCACGAGTTAGGCTTTCGGAGGGCGCATAATTTTTCACGAGATAGGCTCTCGGAGGGCGCATAATTTTTCAAGAGATAGGCTCTCGGAGGACACAGAAAGTGTCATGCACTTGTCATATCTAAGTAAGGAATTCGTGGAGATATTGTTACCTCATGTTTAGTAAATATCTTGATAAACTTCTACTTCATTGAAAGCATTCATGCCTTATATACAGGGGGAGTGTCATGGGTTGTCTAGGACATCCTTTAAGGGAACAAAAGATAGTTGAAGAGTTGGAGAAACTTCGTGAGTTTTCCGCCCCCAGAGTTGTTTTTTAGAAAACTAAACATTATAAGCTTGAATCATACTTCATTGATGATTAGGGATTACAAGCAAGATGATACAATATATATACTAAGTAAAACTAGGCTCACCAACTAAGGCTATACAATGAGTTGTGAACCAGGTGCATAGTACATTGTGTAACTAGGTGTATGCATAGTGTAGTGAATGTAGTCTTCATATACACTTCTATATTCTCCCATCCTTTTCCTTTTCTTCTTTTCTTTCTTGGAAGACATCCTTGATTCCATATAGTCTCAACAAGGCTAAGTGTTGATTCTTCACTAAAGCCTTGGTTAGCAAGTCAGCTAGTTGATCCTTTGAAGGAATGTAATGAACACCAATCCTGCCTTGTCCAATGTGGTGTCTTTTGAAGTGACAATCCAATTCAATGTGTTTGGTACGCTCATGGAACATTGGATTTTTAGATATCTTCACAGCTGCTTGACTATCTGTGTATATTGGGATGGGAAGGTTTACTTGCAATCCAAGTTCCTTAAGAATCATGCCTATCCAAAGTGCCTCTTGAATAGCAACTCTAAGGCACCTATACTCTGCTTCAGCACTTGATAGGGAAATAGTATCTTGTTTCTTGACCTTCCATGCTATCATAGCTCCTCCTAGCTTACACAATAGGCACTCACTGATTTCCTACTAAAGGGGCAAGCAGCCCAATCAGAGTCACAAAACAAGCTCAAATTAAGGTTGTTGTTGGAAGGATAGATCAAGCCTTGGCCTGGGGTGCCCTTGATGTACTTGATTATCCTAATGGCAGCTTCATAGTGAGACTTCTTTGGCTTGTCTACAAATTGACTTAGTCTTTGGACTGAGAAGCTAATGTCTGGTCTTGTCATTGTAAGGTAGAGAAATTTGCCAATAAGTCTCCTAAATGAAGTAGCATCCTCTAGTAGCACATCATCATTGTTGGAATTGGATGCTTTGTCATACTCATGTGTTGTGAGCTTGATATTGAATTCCATAGGAGTTTCAGAAGGCCTTGCAGCCCCTAAGCCAGCTTCCTCAATGAGTTCCATAGCATACTTCCTTTGATTGATCACAAGTCCTTGATTTGATCTTGCAATCTCCAAACCCAAAAATATCTCAAGTCCCCCAAATCCTTCAATTTGAAGTGTGTGTTTCAATTGATTGATCATCTTGGTATTAGAACCAGTGATTAGAAGATCATCAACATAGATTAATAGAAAAACCTTGTCATTGCCTTGTATCTTGGTGAACAAGGAATGATCTGAGGCACATTGTGTGTAACCATTCTTCAACAATGTTTGGGTGAGCTTGATGTTCCATTGCCTTGAAGCTTTTTTAAGGCCATATAGGGACTTCTTAAGCTTGCATACACGTTTGATAGACCCTTCAAGAGATTTGGAAGGATCAAAACCTTGGGGGATGTCCATGTATACTTCCTCAGTTAAGTCACCTTGAAGGAAAGCATTGTTTACATCCATATGGTATAATCCCCAAGATTTGGCAGCTGCCAATGCCAAGATGATCCTCACTGTGTCTATCTTGACCACAGGGGAGAATGTCTCATTGAAATCAGTCCCTTCCACTTGAGTGAATCCTTTGGCAACCAATCTTGCCTTATACCTTTCAATGGATCCATCAGAGTTGTACTTGACCTTGAAGACCCATTTGCAACCAATTGATGATTTGCCTTGAGGAAGTTCCATTAGTTCCCAAGTGTTGTTGGCTTGAAGGGCTTGTATCTCTTTCTTCATGGCCAAAATCCAATTGGGATCCTTGATTGCTTGCTTGTAGGAGCTTGGTTCCTTGATTTTGTCAATGGCAGCCAAGAAGCATTTGTATTGAGGGCCTAAAGTGTCATATGACACATATCTCTCCATGCCAAAAGTGGCATTGGAACTTGACCTTTGTTGAAGCTCAGCAATCCTTGCACTTCTCCTTGGTTGTGGTGGATTGAGTTGTGCAATTCTAAGACTCCTCCTTAGATTAGAAGGTTGTGGTGGATCATCCACAATGGGTGGTTGAGGTGTTGAAATTTGTTGAGGTGGTGGGACTTCATTGATTGGAATGTGTCTTTGTACATCCTCATCAAAGTAAGTTGGATTTCTTGTGGGAAGTCTTCAATGGATTTCTTGGCTCCCAAGCAAGATGGAATGAGAGACTTTAAAGTATCCTTGGACATGCTGAATGGGAAGATGTCTTCATGAAAAGAAACATCCCTTGAAACATGAAACATTGAGTTGGAAATGTTCATCACAAGGTACCCTTTTTGTGAAGTTGAATACCCCATAAGGATGCATGGTTCAGCCCTTGGACTAAACTTGTCATGGTTGTTCAATTTGGTTGCAAAACATAAGCAACCTATGGTTCTCAAATGAAGAAGAGAAGGTGCTTTCCCATATAGCACTTCCATAGGTGATTTGAACTTCAAGATAGAGGTGGGCAGTCTGTTGAGCAAGTAACAAGCATTAAGTATGCAATATCCCCAATGTCTCAATGGCATAGAAGCTTGAAACCTTGTGGCTCTAGCAATGTTGAGGATGTCTCTATGCTTGCGTTCAATCCTGCCATTTTGTTGTGGTGTATGCACACAACTTGTTTGATGAAGAATTCCAAATTGAAGAAGTATGTCTTTGCAAACTGAGTTGATGAACTCAGTCCCATTGTCACTCCTCAAAGTCTTGACCATTGTACCAAATTAAGTCTTGACCATGATCACGAAATTCTTGATGTGCAAGAAGGTGTCACTCTTGTGTCTATCAAATAGACCCAAGTTGCTCTTGAATGATCATCAACAATGGTCAAGAAATATTGATTGTTCTTGAAGGTAGGCACCTTGTATGGTCCCCATAGATCCATGTGAATCAAATCAAAAGGCTTTGAAGCAATTGAATCACTGATTGGAAATGAAAATCTAGATTGTTTTGCAAGAGGACAAATAGTGCATTGTTTGATACAACCATAGGTCTTATTCAAGCCTAAAACATCCAAATGGTTCAAATATTGTTCTGAGACATGACCCAAACGCCTATGCCATCTCAATACTTCATCCTTATTCCCCAAGCAAGTAGCTGCTATCTTCCTTGGGCTTGAAGGCACCACATCCTTCAAGGTGTACAATCCTTAATTCCATTGCCAATCACCATGGACTTGCCACTCTGGCCCTGAAGTAATACATGATCACAAGTAAAGATCACTTTGCAATTTAATTGGCTAGGCAACCTAGAGACTGAGATCAAATTGAACTTGAAATCAGGGACCAAAAGGATGTTAGTCAATGTGAATCCACTTGAGAAAGAGCAAGAACCAACATGATTCACTTTGCACTTGTGACCATTTGGCAAGTGCACATATTGGTGATCAGAGTCATTCTTCTTCAAATCATGTAGCCATTCAATTTGATGAGTGATATGGTTAGTTGCACCTGAGTCAACTATCCAAACCATAGGATCACTAGATATACCTGCCATGTTGACATGAGCTTGATCCACATCTTCAAAGGATAGAGGTGTATGATCAAAATGATCATCATGGGCAGCAACATGTTGAATCCTTTTGTCAGCTGTGCCATGGAAGATCCTCTTGTCTTTGGCTGCCACATGCTCAATTGCACTTGAGGTTCCACCATCTTCAACAATGTTTGCTGAGTTCCAATTCCTCTTAGGAGCATTTGGATTGTTTTGATGGATTGGATGATCATATGGGTAGCCATGCTTAGTGTAGTAAACATCCTCATTGTGACCCCTCTTGCCACAATAGGTGCAAGTAGGAAGTGGTTTGCCACTTGAAGCATTGAAGTTGCCCCTGCCTCTTCCAATGCCATTGCCTCTTCCAAAACCTCTACCCCTTGCATATCCTCTTCCATTGCCTCTACCTCCTCCATAAGATGGATTCTTCCCAGTGAACAAGGCAGTTGCCTCACCCACATCACCAATGGAACCAGAGATGGTCCTTTGGCTCTCTTCTTGTACTAACACAGAGAAGGCAATGCTAAGTGTAGGAAGGGGCTGCCTCATAAGCAAGTTGCTCCTAATGTGTCCATAGGAATCATTTAGCCCCAAGAGAAATGCCATCAACTTCTGCTTCTATTTGTGTTCATTCACAATGACAATGTCCCCAGCACATTGGAGAACCAAATCATCAATGGAAGCAAGAGCATCCCATAGTTGCTTCATCTTGGCAAAGTATTCAGTGATGGAGAGCACACCTTGAGATGTTTGGTAAATCTCCCTTGTCAATTGAAAGATTTGAGTGCCATCCACTTTGTCAAACATCTCCTTTAAGTCATTCCAAATGGAAGAGGCTGTAGGGTTGTAGATCAAGCCATTGACCAAGTCCTTGGCCACAGTGTTCCTTAACCATGCATTGACAATTGCATTTGCCCTATCCCATCTCACCCTATCATTGACACCAACATCCAATCTTGTGAATGTGCCATCTATAAAACCAAGCTTATTCTTCACCAATAATCCTTCTCTGATTGAGGTGCTCCATACATGATAGGTGGATTTTCCTTGAAGTTGAAAAGGAATAAGCATATGGCCAGTGGTGTCTGAGGGGTGAATATATAGGGGATCATCAACATTGGTTTCCTGAGCCATCTTGCAAGAAAAGTAACACAAGGAGCTTGAAGATTCAAAGCAGAGGAAATTCGGATGCAAAAGATTCCAAGGAGAACACACACAAGGTAAGCACTAGCAACAAAGCTAGCACACCAAGTTTGTTGAGAGTAAGACAAATTCCAGCTCACTCTTCAGGACAATCCGTACAATCCGCAACAAATTCCTCCAATTTCAATGTTCACAAATTACTAGGAATGGATTAGGATCAAATCTCCATTGAAGAAAGCTCTGAAATATTCAAGTTATTGAGTGAAAACTCGAAGAAGACACAATGACTCCTCAGCCGAGCAAAGTGTATGCAAACGTTGTAACGTAGGGAAATCACAACTTCCAAGTAGTATGCGCAGCTTGAACAAGCTCAAAATTCATACCCAAATCCAAGGAAACAAAGCAAATCCCAAATTATATCCAGAACAATCACGCAATCAGCTCAACAAGGTTGAAATCAACAAGAACTAAGAAAACTAGGACTAAGACATGTTGGGTATCCTTAGTCTATGCTCAGCTTTGTGTAGTGTTGTGATTTCTTGAATTTTTACTTACGTGACGTCCATTCTTACACATGAAATGGAAATTTCAAGTTGGGATGAAGATCCACGAAGCTTGTGTTGTAAGGCTATTCAAGAACAAGGTGAACTTTGAAGGCCAATGGTGAAGAAATTTGATATTCTTCAACTAGATGGGCACGCCGCCATTAGGGATGGCTCTGTTACCATATAAGCTTGAATCATATTGCATTGATGATTAGGGATTACAAGCAAGATGATACAATATATATACTAAGTAAAACTAGGCTCACCAACTAAGGCTATACAATGAGTTGTGAACCAGGTGCATAGTGTAGGCATAGTATAACAGTGTACATACATAGTGTAACTAGGTGTATGCATAGTGTAGTGAATGTAGTCTTCGTATACACTTCTATAAACATGCATTATGTAAAAGATAAAACCAAGGATATGGTGTTCTGCTGGTGTGATTTCCTTAGTTAGTGGTGGACGGCACTGGTGCTATGTATTCTTTTAGTCCTCCTTTGTATATCATCTCTTCAATCTCTATTATCAGCACCATGCAATCGTTCGTCTTATGCCCCCACGTTCCATGGTATTCACACCATCCTCTTGTGTGTTTTCCCAGGAAGGCCTTACCTTCCTCCTTGCATTCTGGTAACTCCTTACTCAGGTGTTTCTTGAAAATTTCTTCGACAAGCACCTTAAGAGGTGTAAAGTTGAAATTTACACCCCCTCCATGTATGTGGGTCTCTTCTTCGTTGAACTCTTCATTCTGCTGTCTCGTTTCTTCTTCGAATGCCTTGTCCAACTTTTCTTTAAGTTCGCGCATCATGCTTGTCATCACTACCTCATAATGACCTCCAAAAGCCTCGAATGAGGTTGGATGCATGTTTCTTAAGAAAGCTCTTACAGCCTCCCTTCTCGTTGCCTCTATGCTGGCCCCAAACTCCACGAATGTTTGGAAGTAACTTGTAAGGGGTTCTTTTGGCATTTGCTTCACGTCCTCTATGTACTTGAAGCCTCTTTCAATTGATCTTTTCACCCTCCTTCCATTTTCATTATCTGGCTACCAGGGTATGCTTGTTACCCTTACAGCTTTTTCATTTCCTGTTTTCTTGGCTAATTTTTCCAGTATCTGGTTGCTAAGGCAGAGTGTGACTCATACCCTTTTCTTTCCTTTCCTTAGCTGTTTTTTCTTCTCTTCTTGAGAGCTCCTTCTCTGTCTGCCCCCTATCGTCATCATTGCTACCATGTCTGATTGTTGTGACCTTCATCTCATGGAATTGACGTAACACTGCCTTGCGGTGCGATGATCACCCAGGACTTCTCCTATTCTATTCTTAGTGATGTACTTCAATTTCTGGTGGACTGTTGAGGGTACAATCTCATATGGGTTTATTGTGGTTTTCCCTAGGATCCCGTTATAAGCTCCCGGGTTTTCCACTACCAAGAAGTTCACATTGATCTTCAGCTATGTCCACCCTTGTCCCAGTGTTACTGGTAGAGTTATCATGCCTAGAGGGTAATTCGTCTCCCCTGAGAATCCGACTAGAGGAAGGTTTACTGGTTTTATATCTGCCTTGGTTTTCCCTATCTCTTCCAGCTCTCGCAACTGCAGTATATCTGCCGAACTTCCCCCGTCGATGAATACTCTTTTCACACCGATGTTATTGATTTCCACTGTTATCACTAAGGCATCGTCATGTGGGAAGACGATATGACTCTTGTCCTTCTCAGTGAATTCAATTACCATTTCTTTTTCCTCCCTTGGCCTCTTTCTCCACTTTGTTGTTGCATCTATTCTAGAGGCGTACACCTCCCTTGCATTTGCTGCTGATCCACCCGCCCCGATTCCACCATGAATCATGTTGAATGTCCCCCTTTTTGTAGGTAAGGGATGGTAATCGGCTTTCTCTTTTCCTTTGTCTTTTTGCATTGGCTTTGCGGGTGCACTGCTGCCCTCGTGGTCTACGAATTGCTTCAGTTCTCCCCTTTGCAGTGCATTGTTTATGCTCAACTTTAGACTGAAGCATTCGTTTGTATCGTGGCCATGTGCTTCATGGTTATCGCACCACTTTTCCTTTTCAGTCCCAACCATAGGGGCTCTCCACCTTGCTGAGGGTGTCCATATCTTCAAGTTCCTCATTTCTCTTAATACAACCGCTGGGGTTGTATTCAATGGTATGAACTTGATGACGTTGATTTCCCTTGGTATCAACTGATCACCTGTATGATTTCTTGGTTGGGGCGGACGCCAGTCCTGTTGCCTAATGGGCTGGGGGACGTGAGGTGGTTTTCCTCTGCCTGGCTTTGCATTCTCTTCCTTGGTGGCCTGAATCTTTGCTCTCTTGCTCATTATGTGCCTATACAGGTCAACATGGGTTTTTACCCTCGCCGCGAGCTCTTCCAGTGTGCCGGCGGATTTTTAAGCCATCTTTTCTGCCAAGGTTGAACCAAAGCGTCCGAGGTTTCTTATGAAAACCTTTATGATCTCGCCCTCAGTTATGTCCCCTTGTATATCCGCTAGGTTCTGGTTGAACCTAGTGTAATAGTTTGCTAGCGTCTCTTCATGTTCCTGCTTCACATCATCAAGTGAACTGGTTCCCTTGAGTAGCTTCCTTTCTCCTAGGTACCTTTGGAGGAACTTAGCTTTCAATTCTGCCCATGAGTGGACGCTTTTAGATGGTAGGCTGAAGAACCACTGAGATGCTACCCCTAATAACGTATTTGGGAACAACAGAGCCTTGTAGCGGTCATCCGTAGTCCTACCCATCCTACCCAAGATGGAGGCCTCATGCTGTTGGATGTGCTCCAAGGGGTCATTCCTGCCATTATACTTTTCTATCTTTATCAAGTGCAACGCATCAGGACTTTGTTGTTCTCCAGCTCCCTAGTGAAGGGGTGATTCGTGCTATCACTCAGCCAATGCAATCCATTCGTTTTGGATTCTTTCATCTTCTTCGCAATCATTGCCTCTATGTCCTCCTGAGTTAGCATCACTGGTGATGGGCTATAGTTTCTTTGGGGTCCATCATAGCTTATCACCGGGCTTGCCGGGACTACATGTCCATGATGATAAGGACTGTACGTGTAATGTGGGTATCCCTGTGGGGGTGGATGCTGGAACTATTGCCTCCTTGGGTGTTGTGGCTGTGCATTGTCCCTCAATGGGGTGTATGTCCATGCCCCTTGGGGTGCTTGGGGTTGCATTGGAGGGACGAAATGTTGTCTATCTCTCGGAGGTGGTACTTGCTCGTTTCTGCCTTGACTTTCACGCTGCCCAGTTGGAGAGTGCGTGTGTTGTTCTTCTTCTGGGATTTGCTCTTCCTGGTGATACTGCTCTCCTTGTGGGTGCTCATACGCCTGCGGGTGTTGCTCCGCTTGGGCATACTGTCTTTCCTGCCTGTTTCTCACAGCCTCTCTATATGCTAAAAGCTCATATAGTGCGTTCATGTATCCTGGGGTCACCGATGGTGCCCCCTGCGAATGCACTGGCCTTGTTTTAGTGGTGTGAGCTAGGTTATTGTTTCCTTGTGCTGGCATGCCGTAAGGATACTCTTGAGGACGCTCTTTATAGTGGTACCCCTGCGGGGGTGCAGTATAGTGGTATCCTTGAGACTGTACCCCCTATCGTGCCCCCATCTCTTGTGTGCGCCGACTTATAGTAGACGAGGCCACGGAGGACTCGGCCCCAGCAGGGCGTGATGGTCCCCCTTGATTGTTTCCTTGTGGAGCTTGGGGTGTTGCTTGATGCGTGGGGGGCACATGTTGCCCCTGAGGAGTGGGTTGTCTGGCCGGGGGTACATGTTGTCTTCTCAGATTGTTCGGTTGTCTACCGTCCCCTGGTGGACGGTTATCTCTTGATGGCAGGCTAATTGTCATAGATCGTGTGATTCCCAGGATTTTTCTATTCGAAGCCCACGGACGACGCCAAGTGTTAAGACATGTCCCTCGGGTTGATGACTTTCTGACCCAAGTGGCACTTCTCACGGGTTGTTCGCACTTTTCTCTGATCCGCCTTGCTCGTCGGTATGATTCGTTCCTTCGCTTCCTAACGACCTGCACGAAGGGAAATACCAAGCACGAAGAGGGGGGGGGGTGGTGCTCGGTGAACCCTCTCTGATGCTTAAATATGTCTGAGTTCTCTAGAGGGATAAAGTCCTAGAGAGAAGGCAGAGCTAAACGTGCAAAGATGTAAACTTGTTGGAATGAATGGAACTTATGGAGTATATATAGGCAACAATGTCATTAAGGTGGTTTAATGATACTGTTAATCCCTAAATGTGGTCAATTAATACATAATAACGGGATTAAAGACTTAAAACATGGAGAGGTGGGCAAAATTGGTTAAGTGTAGGTTGGGTAAAAAGGATGCTGGGGCCTTAGGGGTCGGATGAGAAATCCGACCTCCAAGGCTTAGGATCGGGTGGATTTGCCCAACCCCTCATAGGAGGGGTGGGGCAGCCTACAAGATCCCTCCTAGGAGGGATCGGGTGAGGCAACCCGATCTCACCTAGGTGAGACTATTGGATGGACCCGGACGAGTACCTTATTCGGTCCAGGCCGTTCGTGCTGTTGGTGGAGTGTTCTGATCAAAGTTTTGATTTACAATCATAAACGGGGTGGTCAAAATAAGACAATCCGAAGGGATACAGGTTCAAATTGGGCATATATCCATCAAGGATAAGTGCAAGATTGCTTGTCATGAGGCGGAGAGCGCGAAGGAGAGAGCACGCTTTTTGGGTTTGAAGGTCGCTGATCTGAAGGTGGAGAGCTCTTCCTGTCAGGCTCGAGTTGTTGCGCTCGAGTCTGAACTTGCTACCCTTCCGAAGAAGGTTATTGAGGATGGAGATGTACATAGTGTTGCCTTGCAGGGTGTAAGGGAGGGGGCTCAGAAGGAGAGCAAGGCTGAAGGAGTTGCGGAGTATAAGGCCTCCGAGTCTTATCTTAAGGATATCCGAGCAGGAGCCGATGTGATGTTGTACGACTCCATTGAGGGTCTTATTGAGCAGGTATATGCACATGCCCCAGGTCTATGCTTTGATCAATTGGGTCCATATTCTACTTTTGTCGTTGGGCATGTGGTTGCTTTATGTCTTAGGGACGGGATTGTTCCTCCTGCTGTTGTGGCGGATGCCACCCCGTTTGTTGAGGCGAGTGCCCCTGCTGGTGTTGAGGCTGATACTCATGAATACGAGTTAGTGTTCGATGATGATGGTGAGCCACGTATAGTGGAGGGTACTTCTCATGGTAAGGTTGTCCCGGGTGCATGTGGAGGTACCTTTGTTGCTGGTGTCCCTAACGTGGCGTCGGGTTGATTGCTAGTTTTATCCGGTCTTTGTATATAGTTTTGGCTCCCCTTGTTGGGTTGAGGTTTCTTTTTGGGTGTTATCCCATTAACCATTTATGCTTATGCTTTTGTGTTTGACATTTTCGTATGGATCCTATCATGAATATTTTAGGAATGAATGATAGTTTGGTAGTAATATTACATACCTTTGTTTGCATGATTGTCCATGTGGTTAAGACTCGTCATATTTTTGGAATGATGTCTCGAAAAGGCGAGACCTTTGTTTTTACCGTCTCTTAGTCCATTCTAAAATGACGTTGTCACAAGCCACTACTTGTTGGTTTGGTGTGTTTTTCCATTCGTTAGTTGGGGACGTCCCACGTAACGTTCTTATAAGGAGTTCTGTTGGCTAACCCAATTACTTTTCTTGTGATGCTAATACGTGTCTACTTTTTTATTCAAAGGGATGTGACATAGGTTGTAATACGCCTTGTAGTTTATACCGTCTTTTGGGCCGTTCCAAAGCGACGTTGTAGCAAGACACGACTTGCTGTTTTGAAGTGTTTTATTTTCCGTACTTTGGGTACCCCCGCCGTATCGTTGTTGCAGGACGTTCTACTGGCTAGTTTACTTGTCATACGATGCTACTACACCTATGCCTGGTTATTCCAGGGGGTTGTACAAGATCGCGTTGCACGACTTGCAGTTTTTCCCTTCTCTTGGACCATTCCAAGGCAACGTTTGTGGCAAGACACTACTTGCTTGGTTGAAGTGTTTTATTTCCGTTATCTGTTCACGGGCAAGATAACGTTTTACAAGACTCGATTTGTATGTTTGGTGAGTTTTTCGTTGCGTTGTGCGTGGCAGCGATTGTAGAAGGGATTTCGCACCACGTGTTAGCGTAGAGAGGTGGTACGTAATAATGAACGCTACTTTTGGGTAGTAGTAGGTTCTCATGGGGTTGCCCTCGTATAGAGGATGTCACGCCATGTTTTATGGGGTGAATCACGCCCAAGTGTTTAATAATCTATACTGGGTGTTGTTTTCCACAGTAAGATGTCATGGGGTTGCCCTCATGGAGAGGATGTCGCGCCATGTAAATGCGTGGGGTTGCCCTCGTATAGAAGATGTCGCACCACGTAGGGGATGGTTACCTCTTGGTTGAGAAATCCAAGGTATGAACGTTGTAATCATGGGGTTGCCCCCGCCATGCTATTTGTAAGTAATCCTTAGAAAGATTTCCCGGATGTACTTGTATAGAGTAGATATGATAGATGTTGTGCGAGAGAGCGTATTAAGCATTCGTTGTTGATGTCGAATATTGACATGCTTATTGCATATAAAGGTCATTTGTTGTTGTGTTGTTGGTGCATGTTTAATACGTATAGTCCACTACTTGGTGTTATACCAGAGTAGGGAATGTAAGGAGGTAATGTACCTACGAAAATACGTTAACTTCATTAGTCTTCTTGTATTTACAGTGCGGGATAGATGGGGTCAACTGATCAACCATATGTAAATAATCTACTAAGAGTTTAAACTACTTAGGAAATTAAAGCTTGAAAGTAAATGGATGAATAAAGTCGTGCGTAACGCATGAGGTTGGGGGAGGGATGTGGTTGTCGCCTCCCGCCTCATTTGTTCACGTGGTGTGGTGAGCGCACGCCACGCAATGTTGTAGAGCTCCAAGTGCTATCATTTCTTCGATCTCAACTCGCAGGGTGAGACATTCATTTGTGCTGTGACCCCAGGCGTTGTGGAATTTGCACCAATGCATGATGTCGGTTCCTAGGAACGCATGTGGTGTTTCTCGAGAGAGGGGGGGTAGCTTGTTTTGCAGGATGCTCACAAACAGCTGTTCGGCCTCTGTGTTCAGAGATGTAAATGCATATTATGGGTCGTCCAGTGTACTCATGCTTGTGCTTTGCTGAAAGAGTACATCTCCCTAGCCTGTGGGTGGTTTGCTCCACCCCAGTTCATGTTCACAAGCGACTGCTCTTTCGAGTTATTCCTTGAGGTCGCTCATTGACTGAGTGGTGGTCCAACCGTATTCTCTTCCAAGTAGAAGGTAGGTTCATGCTTTCGATTTGATGAAGAACGCGTTGATCATTCCATCCTTGGTTTCCCCCAGCAGTGCTGCGTTTAGCGCAAAACGCCTATAGTATTCCAAGGTTGGCTCATCCTCCTCTTGCTTGATGTCCCAAACACTCTACGGTGTCCGGACCTGTTCATCACTTGTTAGCCGTGTAGGCTTGAAGAGTTGTTCAAGACGTGTTTCTTCTACCTGCTTGTCTTCTTCTTGCTTGGGAATATCCTGCCTTCTCATGGCTATGGAGAGTTGTTGTTTACACCTTAGGGGGTTTACATAGCACTGTAGTGCTGCAGTTTGGTCTCCCAGGATTTCTCCAACTCCATTCCTTTTCGGGAACTTCAGCTTCTGGTGCGCTGTGGATGGCACTATTTCACAAGGATTTATAGTTGTTCTTCCCAATATCCCATTATACGCCCCTAGAGTTTCAACCACAATAAAGTTGACGTTGATGTCCAACTTTGTCCAGCCTTTTCCCAGTGTTACCGAGAGTGTGATTGTACCCAAGGGGTATATTGCAGCACCCGCAAAGCTGATTAATGGGAACGTTCCAGGGCTCAAGTCAGTCTTTGTGCGACCAATCTGTTCTATCACCTTGATAGTTAGGATGTCTACAGAGCTTCCTCCGTCAACGAGAATTTGATTGACGTCGTACTCCGCGATAGGCATGGTGATGACGAGTGCATCGTCATGGGGGTATACAATATTTCTCATGTCTTCTTTAGAAAACATGATGACCAGATCTTCCGGCTCACCCCTTGGTCGCTCGTCGTACTTTGGATGTGTCTCTGCCTGGGAGGCATAGACATTCCTTGATTGTGAACCCTGGCCACCGGCACCTGGTCCTCCATGTATGACGTTTATCACACCCCGTTTAGGCGGATGTGGATTTTCGTACATCTTTTCTTTTCTTTTGCTTTTCTTTGAGGGTTCTCCTTACTGCTTTATGGGGGTGTTGTCCCCTTGATCGACATAGTGCTTTAACTATCCATGCAAGATGACATTGTTAATACGTATTCTTAGGATGAAACAGTTGTTGGTGTCGTGCCCCTTGACTTCGTGGTTTGCACACCCCTTTTCCATTTCTTTCCCCAAAGGGCCTTTTTGCCAGTTGTTTGGCTCTTTCCAGAGATTAGTTTCCTTCATCTCTTTTAGGATCACCGACAAGGGTGTATTCAGCGGGATAATGTTTCCGGCGTTTACCTCCTTCGGTTTCTGGAAGCCTTCTTGGGCGGGTCGCTTAGGCTGTGGTTGCCACTGCCTTTGCGGTTGGTTTCCTTGGGGGTGCTTGGCTTGACCGGCCTTGTTGTTGTCTTTGTTGCTCTCAGCGTTCAGTTTTTCCTTAGCTCTTGCCCTGAACCTTTCGAGGTCCACGAACTCTTTGACGCGTGAGGCCAACTCCTTCAGAGTTTCTGTCGGACGCTTTGACATTTTTGTTAGCATAAGGTGATAAGGCGCCGTAATCGGTAGCCCGTTATTATGTATGTGTTACCTAAGACAATTGGGTAAATGTCACATTAGGGTAATTGGGCTAGACCCAAATCCCAATTGACATGAGAGGCCCAAAATTAGGCCTCCCACATACTAGGTCCGGATGAATTGTTTAATGGAAGGCAAAGTGGACTTTTGTCCACATTGCTCCTCCTATATAAAGGAGAGTGTTAGGGATTTTTCATAAGTGATTAACAACTACACATTAGAGTGACTTAGAGAGAAAATCCCTCCTCCCCTTCTCCTAGTTCGACCGAACCTCTACTACTCACCAAGGGTGTGCCAATTTTCTTTCTAAGAAACCAATTCGAAGATCTGTCCCCGCCGAAGAACTTATCAGAGGCTTTGCTGTGGAGCTATACTTCGTGGGACTTCTTCAATAAAAACTTGCACGAGGTTCCGTCTGGTGGATCGAGAACTCCCTCCACAAGATCTTGGTGAAGAACACTAAAAGGTATGTGCGAATTCTTTCGCTGCGTAATTTAGTTTACTAACATGTACATGTTTTAGTGTTTCCGTAGCATTACGTCCCCGTAATCCAACAATGGTATCAGAGCCTGTGTTAGGAGTTCATGATTTTGATAAAATTGATGTTCTTGAATTTTTGGCAAAACCGAAATTTTGATCTAGAAATTTTTTAAATTTCGAAATTTAGTGTTTATGTAGGTGCCGAAATTTTCATGATGTTCATGGTTAAATTTGATGTTCATGATCTTCAAGAAAACTTAAGTTTTATCAAAATAGATATTTGGATTCTTGATCATAATAATTTTTTATCTTAAAATTTATCAATTTTTCCAATTTTTGGTGTTTGTGACAAAACCCTAGTAAATTATTAGGTAAAATTTGGGTTAACAAGTCTTTTGGTCCATGATGTTTGTCCACTTTTGGGTTTTGGTTCATGATGTTTTTTTTCCCTAGTTTTGGTACCATATGTTTGCAGATTTTTTCTAGTTTTGGTCCGACCGTTACATTCCGTCCATTTTTTTCTGTTAAGTGACATCTGCAAGTCACGTGATCCACCCCAAACTTTCAATTTTGTTCAAAATTGGGGTAATTTGACACCCTAAACCTAGTTCAATTTGGACGAATTGAACTAGGTTTAATCGGTCAAATTTGGGGGACTTGACACCATAAACCTAGTTTAATTGGTCAATTCCCCTAAATTTGAACAAAATTGAAAGTTTAGGGTAGATCACGTTACTTGCACATGTCAACTAACGGAAAAAATGGACGGAATGTAACGGTCGAACCAAAATTAGAAAAATCTGCAAATATATGGTACCAAAACTAGTAAATAAAAACATCATGGACTAAAACCCAAAAGTGGACAAACATCATGGACCAAAAAACCTATTAACCCTAAAAATTTTAATTTCTTAGGGTGCAAAATAGAAAAATTCGACAGGCCACCTAATAGATATATTGTTTACCATATTTAATTTTATTAAAGATAATAATATATCTCTAAATTGGAAAGATAAGGAAAAGATTCACTATATATTTTAAAAGATATAACTATCAATATATTTAGCTAATATTTAGGGATAAAGATATATTGATAGGATTTAGTTACCTAAAAGATTGAGAAATATATTTTCTATACATTTAATCCCTAAACATATATTTGACAATAAATCAAATATATTATATATATTTTGGCCGAAATTTACATATATATATATATATATATATATATATATATATATATATATATATATATATATATATATATATATATATATATTGATGATTGATTTATCTTATAGATAGAATCTTGGCAATAAATATATATATGTAGATAATTAGCCGAAATATATATGAATATATTAGCAATATTGGAAATTATTTTATAATTAATATTTCTTGGGGATTAAGTTAACTTTTTAGTGGATTTTAAAACTATTCAGTGAGAGGATTTGGAATATGTAATGTATTCTTATTAGACCAAATCAGTTTACAATGTACATATGAGATGGCATTTACACTAGGAGCAGATAACACTAACTAACACTAATCAACTAACTAACTTAGTGTGTACATATGTTAGTGAGTAAGTATACTCCTATATGCCCCCACCTTCTTCATCTTCTTCTCTCTTTTCATGGAACACATCTTTTATTCCATATAGCCTGAGTAAGGCAATGTGTTGCTTCTTAATAAGAGCCTTGGAGAGCAAGTCAGCCAGCTGGTCTTTGGATGCAACAAAATGAGGAAGAATCACCCCTGAATCAATATGCTGCCTAGTAAAGTGACAGTCCAGCTCTATGTGCTTGGTCCTTTCATGAAACATGAGGTTCTTTGCAATCTTGATTGCTGCCTGACTATCTGTGTAGATTGGTATAGGTGAAGAAATATGAATCCCCAATTCTTTGGGAAGGCTTTTGAGCCACAAAGCTTCCTGAATAGCCACCCTTAAGCACCTGTACTCTGCCTCAGCACTCGAAAGAGAGACTGTATCTTGTTTCTACACCTTCCATCCCACCATTGCATTGCCAAGTCTCACACAATAAGAGCTCACAGATCTCCTACTAAAGGGACATGCTGCCCAATCTGAGTCACAAAACATGCTCAAGGTGAGAGGATTCTGAGATGGGTAGATCAAACCTTGGCCAGGGCTACCTTGGATATATCTGATCACCCTCAAGGCAGCATCTAGATGAGACTTCTTTGGCTTGTCAACAAATTGACTAGGTCTCTGGACAGAGAAGCTAATGTCAAGGCGTGTCATAGTCAAATAGAGAAGCCTACCAATCATCCTCCTATAAGAAGTTGCATCCTCTAAAGGAATGTCATCAGAATTGGTGTCGATTGCTTCATCATAACCATGTGAAGTGAGTTTGAGATTGAACTCCATAGGAGTCTCAGTAGGCCTAGCAGCTCCCAATCCAGCCTCTTCAATCAATTCTAAGGCATACTTCCTCTTATTGATGACCAAACCCTCCTTAGACCTTGCTATCTCCAACCCCAAAAAGTATCTCAAGTTGCCCATATCCTTGAGCTTGAAATGAGATTGAAGAACAGTCTTCAACTGATTGATTATCCTAGCACTGGAGCCAGTGATGAGCAAATCATCCACATATATGAGTAAGAAAACTCTATCCTTACCCTCAAACTTAGTGAAAAGAGAGTGATCAGAGGAACTTTGGATGTTTCCATGCTGAATCAAAGTATGAGTGAGCTTGATATTCCACTGCCTTGAAGCTTGCTTAAGACCATAAAGGGACTTCAACAATTTGCATACCCTTCGAGGAGCTCCAAGCACAGGCTTAGATGAATCAAAACCCTGAGGAATATCCATGTAGACCTCCCCATGTAAATCTCCTTGAAGAAAAGCATTATTCACATCCATGTGAAATAATCCCCAAGAATAAGAAGCTGCCATAGCCAACACAATCCTCACTGTGGTCATCTTGACAACTGGAGAGAAGGTCTCATTAAAATCACTCCCCTCTACTTGAGTCAACCCCTTGGCAACCAATCTAGCCTTGTATCTCTCTATAGATCCATCAGAGTTGTATTTCACTCTAAAAACCCATTTACAACCAATGGTGCTCTTATCAAAAGGCAGATCCACCACCTCCCAACTCTTGTTGTCTTGAAGAGCCTTTATTTCATCCTTCATGGCCACCACCCAATTTGAATCCTTGATGGCCTACTATAGGTTGAAGGCTCTTTGATCTTGTCAATAGAAGCTAGGAAGCAGCTGAAATCAGAGCTCAAACTATCATATGAAATAAACCTTTCAATGCCAAAAGCAGCATTAGAAGAAGCCCCTTGATTCCTTTGTGCAATCCTAGCACTCCTTCTAAGAATAGGCACCGGAGGAGTGACATTTGGAGATGGATGTGATGCAGTGGGTTGTGGATCATCCACAACCTGAGGAGGAGGTGAAGGAACATCAATAGGAGGATCAGCTAGAGAATGAGGATCCTCTATAATGGGAATATCATCCAATGCCTTTGGACACAAGCAAGAAGGCAATAGAGAACCCAAAGCTGACTTGGACATTCCAAAAGGAAAGATGTGTTCATGAAAAACCACATCTCTTGATACTTGAAAAGAAGATGTGTGAACACTCATCACAATGTAACCCTTTTGAGAAGTGGAATACCCCATGAGAATGCAAGGTTCAGCTCGAGGACTGAACTTATCTGAATTGTTTAGCTTGGTGGCAAAGCATAAACAACCTATGATCCTCAAACTTGCAATAGAAGGCTTCCTTCCATATAACACCTCCATAGGGGAATTGTAGTCCAGTATAGAAGATGGCAACCGATTGATGAGGTAGCAAGCTGTGAGAACACAATAGCCCCAATACTTAATAGGCATGGAAGCTTGAAATCTGATTGCTCTAGCCACATTCAATATTGTCTATGCTTGCGCTCCACTCTACCATTTTGCTGAGGAGTGTGGGCACAACTAGTTTGATGTTGGATCCCCAACTGAAGAAAATACTCCTTGCGAATTGAATTGACAAATTCTGTGCCATTATCACTCCTTAAGGTTTTGACAACTACTCCAAACTAATTCTGAACCATTGATAAGAACCCTTTGATATGAATGAATGTATCACTCTTATTCCTCATCAGAAACACCCCGGTTGCCCTTGAGAAGTCATCAACAATGGTGAGGAAATATTGATAATTCTTGATTGTAGACACCTTATAAGGACCCCAAAGACCCATATGAACCAAATCAAAGGGCTTAGAAGCATGAGATTCACTAAGAGGAAATGAAAGTCTTGTTTGCTTGGCCAAAGGGCAAATTCTACAATGTTTAATACAATCAGTGGATTTATTCAAACACAATACATCATTCAAATGTCCCATGTGAATAGCTGAAACATGACCCAAACGCTTGTGCCAAGTCCATGCATTCACTTTATTAGTTTCAATAGAAGAAGCTGCCACAACCATCCTTGCATAAGAAGGCACCTGATCCTTGAGTATGTAGAGCCCCTTTGACCTTTCACCAATCTCCATTTGCTTCCCAAATTGGCCCTGAAGCAACACATGATCAATGGTGAATACTAATTTTCAATTCAATTGGTGAGGAAGTCTAGACACTGAAATCAAGTTGAACTTGAAATTAGATACCAAATGGATACCATCTAAGGTAATACCACTTGAGAAGGAGCAGCTACCAATATGTGTCACCTTACATTTGTGACCATTAGGCAAGTGGATGATGGGTCCGACTATAGCCGTCAGGCCCTTTAACGGCGAGGAAACGGCAAACAGGCCCACCAGGCCCAGAGTAAAGGTCAAGATGACTTTGGAGAAGGGTCCCGACGAAGGGAGTCCCGACGAAATAAGGTCCCGACAGAGTCGGTCCCGACAGTTGAGCTAGAAGCTCCCGATGAGAAGCCTTTAAGTAGGCCCCGATGATGAATCCCTGAGAATGATAGGCCCTGTCACGATGACGAGGGGCCTCGAGCGGTGACACAACGAGATAACTCTGGAGTCCCCGACGGGAGTCGGGACTCGGTATCAGAGGATAAGGCCAAGATATGCGGGGCGTGGCCGAGATACGCGGAACGTGGTTAAGATACACGGAGCGTGGCTGAGATACGCGGGGCATGGCTAAGATACGCGAGATCATGGTCTAGATAGACGGGATCACCTCCGAGATATACGGGATACGGGCTAACCACCGCTAACGGTTCGCCAGGTACCTGAGGCATCTCTCTGCCTATAAAAGGGCAGGAGATCACCTCAGAAAGATTTACGTTGAGTTCAATATACTTTTGAGATTATTGCTTGCCAGTCATACGAGAGACTCATTTAAGCATCGGAGAGAGATTCTGGGTCACCGCCCGGTCTATCCCCTCTTGCAGGGTTACGTGGAGCAGAGGAGCTAGGATTGCCGTCAAGATCCGTACCAGAGTTCCACCGTGATCCAACATTGGCGCCGTCTGTGGGAATCAAACAAAAAGCTGATATGCCTTCTACTCGATCGATGGTGGCTGGCAAGAACAGAAGGCAGGGACAATCCGGTGGTTCCCGCCACCCCGCTGCAACGAATCTGGATTCAGTACCAGAACAGGAGGAAAACCAGAACCATCCCCCGGCTGAGCTCTCCCAGACAGGGGGGCACAATGGATCGCATCCCGAAAATATTGCCCCTCAACACCAGGACAACAGGGGGCAGGAGGCTCCCCCAGCTGCAGACTTGACGAGGGCCGTGGCGGAAGCCATGCCCATGTTCCTGGCGGCTGTAGAAGCTCTCTTGGATCGGAGAGAGGCTGCAAGGAGGCAGGAAGAGATGCCCCCATTGGAGAAGGCGACCCCGCCGACAGAGGGTCGGAATGCACAAGAAGTCCTACCCCGAGGCCAGGACGGAGGTAAGGCAACCGGTCAGCCGGAAAGGTTCGTGGTTGATGGGCCAGGACCAGTACAGCACAGGACCATTCCCCTGAATGGTCCCATCACTCCCGACCAGGTGGTAAAGATTGTGAACATCTGTATGGGAGAACAGAAGTCGCTGGTGTCGGAGCTAAGGGATCGATCCACTCATCCCTTCGTTCCCCGACTAATAGACACCCTCGCCCCGCCAGGGCTGGGTATCCCTGAGATTAAGGAGTATGACGGCGAAGGAGATCCAGTCCGTCATGTCCAGAAGCATCTTATGGCGTGTCTGGGTAGAGCCCCGAATGAAGATATAGTGTGTACACTGTTCCCAAACACACTTGGAGAAAGAGCCCTGACCTGGTTCTTTAGTCTGCCCCCAGGCTGCATTACCTGCTGGGCGGACATGCACGACCGTTTCATTCGACAATATCAGGGCCGCAGACGTTTGTTGAAGAGCGTGAGGTCCCTGACCCAGGTGGTGCAGAGGCCCGACGAGTCGCTGGCACACTATTACCAGCGGTACACCGCCAGCGTAGCAGAGATAGACGAGGAAATCTCGGAGGGCGAAACCATCCGTACCTTCATTCGGAACCTGACAGCCCCTTATGGCTCCGACCTAATGCACAGCGTGGCTGAGAAAGCTGTGTGGAATATGGAAGCATTACAGAAGAGGGTGAAGCGGCAGATCGATGTCCAGGAGTCAAAGATAGCCGCGGGAGAGCTGGAGCCCCCAAAGTCGAACAAAGGGAAGCAGCCGAGCAAGCCTTTCGACGATCGTAAGTCAAAGGGCAAACCTGAGGGCAGTCGGGACCGAGGTCGCTCTGGTCGGAAGGATGATAGGCATCCTCCAAGGAAGGATAAGCGGGAAGATCTCGACATTCCTCTCAATTTCTCCATGGCGGAGGTTTTAACGGTCATGGAACGACAAGGTATCTCCAGATACCCCCCAAAGAAAGATGGAGAATTCTTGGGATCCCGCACGGATCGCTACTGCCGATTTCACCGCGCAAATGGTCACGACACCAATCACTGTCGGGAACTGAAGAAGGAGATCGAAAAGCTGATCCAGAAAGGGAAGCTCAAGGAATTTGTCGGGGACAAGCGGTGTCGATCCCGCTCTCGGTCCCGATCGCGGTCTCGTTCCCGATCCCGCGATCGGTCCCCAAAAAAGAAGAGAACTGATCCAGAGTCATCCGGTGCTCGCAAAGAGAGACGAGTTATCAACGTGATTCATGGAGGATTTGCCGCTGGAGGTGATACCTCATCCGCCCGAGAGGTCTACGCCTCTAGAATCCCTACGGCGGTGGTACTGGGTAAGAGGTCCCGATCTTGGACCCTGAAAGAAGAGATGGTAATCTCCTTCTCGTCGGAAGACCTCATAGGCGTGGAGACCCCGCACGACGATGCCTTAGTAGTAACTTTGGATGTAGACGGGTTCGAGATGAAGAGAATTCTAATTGACGGAGGGAGCTCCTCCGACATTCTATTCATGGACGCGCTGGAAGCTATGGGGAAGACGAAGAAAGATCTGAAGGAGGCAAACTTCCCGATGGTCGGGTTCTCTGGCTCAACCTCCTATCCCCTAGGAGTAATCACCTTACCAGTGGAGTTTGGTAGTGGGTGGAAATCAGAAAGGAGGAACGTGGAGTTTGTCGTGGTTGATTCCGCGGGGACCTACAACGCAATTATCGGGAGAACCACCATCAATCCCCTGATGGCGGTTGCCTCGACTGTGCACCAGAAGATGAAGTTCCCGACCGACCACGGGGTCGAAGAGGTCAAGGGCGACCAGGTGGCTTCCCGAAAATGCTATGTTAATGCCACCCGGAGGAGGAGGCGAGAGGCCATGACTGTCCTCCAGACAGACACAGATCCCAGAGAAGAGTTAGGGCGTCCCGCCCCCGTAGAAGGTCTGAAAGAAGTCGAGATCGACGGACCCCAGAGGAAGGTAAAGATCGGGTCTGCTCTGACTGAGGAGACAGCCCAAAAATTGGTGGAGTTGCTGAAAAAGTTCAAAGAGCTGTTTGCCTAGTCCCCCAGCGATATGCCAGGAATCAGCCCCGACGTGATCGTGCACGAGCTGAAGATAGACCCCGCGATCAAGCCTATCACACAGAAAAGGCGTCCGATGAGCACAGATAAGAGGATCGCGATCCAGCAGGAGGTGGGCAGGTTGCTCGATGCTGGGTTCATTAAGGAGCTCCGATTCCAGACTTGGGTTGCCAACCCAGTGCTGGTGAAGAAGACTAACGGGAAGTGGCGAATGTGCGCGGACTTCCGCGACCTGAACAAGGCTTGCCCAAAAGATTGCTATCCACTCCCGAGGATCGACCAGCTGGTGGATGCCACGTCGGGACATGAGCTGTTAAGTTTCATGGATGCATATTCAGGCTACAACCAGATCAAGATGGCCAAGGAAGACGCTCCCCACACCGCGTTCTACGCAGACAGTGACATCTATCACTACGATGTCATGCCTTTCGGGTTGATCAATGCCGGGGCAACCTACCAGCGGATGGTGAACAAACTGTTTGGAGATATGCTGGGAGAAACCATGGAAGCTTACGTGGATGATATGCTGGTGAAGTCCCGACAAGCCGAGGATCATGTGCACAACCTTACCATGGCGTTTGAGCGGATGAGGCTCCATCAAGTTCGCTTGAACCCGACGAAATGCGCCTTCGGAGTCCACTCAGGGAAGTTTTTGGGCTTCATGGTGAGCCAAAGAGGAATTGAAGTGAACCCTGAGAAGCTGAGGGCAATCGAGGAGATGCAGTCTCCGATAAACCATCGGGAGGTGCAAGTGTTGAATGGCCGACTAGCTGCAATGAATCGCTTCTTGTCCAAAGCCAGCGACCGATCAATGCCGTTTTTCGAAGTCTTGAGGGCCAACAAAAAATTCGAATGGACCGCTAAATGTGAAGAGGCGTTCCAAGCACTCAAGCAACACCTTCGCACACTCCCACCGCTGGCGAAACCGGTTCCAGGCGAGCCGCTCTTCCTTTATTTGGCTGTTTCTGAATTTGCCATTAGCTCTGTGTTAGTAAAGATTGTCGAGGGTAATCAAGTCCCCGTCTATTATGTAAGCAAGGCATTTGCCAAATCTGAATTGAACTATCCCGCCGTTGAGAAGTACCTCTTTGCGTTGATAATTACTGCTCGGAAGCTCAGGCCATATTTCCACGCACACGAGATCACTGTGCTAACGAACCAGCCTTTGAAGCATTTTTTGAACCGACCGGATGCGTCGGGGAGATTGGTGAAGTGGGCAGTAGAGCTCAGTGAGTTTCGAATACACTTTGCTCCAAGAACGGCCATCAAGGGCCAGGCATTGGCGGACTTTATAGCAGAATCTACAGCCCCCGATCTAGAAGAAACGGGCCCTGTAGAGGGGGCAACCATGGAGGTCCCGACAGAAGAACAACCAGAAAGGGCAGAGCAATCAGAACAACCAAACAAGGAAAATACCTGGGAGATGTACACGGACGGCACCGCGAGTTCAGACGGATCAGGAGCGGGCTTTTTGTTGATACCACCGGGTGAAGGTGAACCGCTCCGATACGCCTTGGCTTTAACATTCAAGGCCACAAACAACGAAGCGGAGTATGAAGCTCTTATCACGGGCCTAAAAATTGCTAAAGACACTGGAATTGATCACTTGAGAGGGAAGTGCGACGCAGCGTTAATCGTGAACCAAGTTCAAGGGCGATACGAAGCAAGGAGTCCGATAATGAAGAAGTATCTGCGAGAGGTACAAGCCCTGAAAGAGAGCTTCAAAAGCTTCGATATCGAGGCAATTCCGAGGGAGGAAAATGTAGAGGCAGATGCCTTGAGCAAATTTGCCCTGGGGGCACCCTTGGAAGAAAATCGGAAGGTGCACTTCCTGGAAAGGGTGATCTTATCAAACATCGACCCAACACAGGTGTGCGCCATTGAAGCGAGATCAGAGGAGGAGCCAACTTGGATGACCCCGATAGTCGCGTATCTGACTACGGGGGCAGTCCCCGATGATAAGGTGGCAGCGGATAGGACACGTCGGGTCGCGGCCAATTATGTGATGCTAGACAATCAGCTATACAAGAAAGGCTGGTTCTCGACTCCATACTTGAAGTGTGTGGCAGAGCCCGACACCGGTCGAATCCTGAAGGAAATGCATGAGGGGATCTCGGCTTGTCACGAAGGGGCCCGATCCATTATGAGGAAGGTGTTGAACTTGGGCTACTATTGGCCCACGATGAACAAAGAAGCAACGGCGTTGGTCCGATCATGCGACGCGTGCCAGAGGTACGCCCCGAGTATCGTGGCTCCGGCTGCTAACCTGACATCCATCAAGAGCGCTTGGCCCTTCGCGCAGTGGGGCATCGACTTGGTGGGACCTCTTCCACAAGCATAAGGACAATGTAAGTATTTACTTGTAGCTATCGATTATTTTTCGAAATGGATAGAGGCGAAGGCATTGGCCAGAACAACGGGGAACCAGATCGTCAAGTTCCTCCAAACCCACATCGTGTCCAGATACGGGATTCCTAAGGTGGTGATCAGCGACAATGGCCCACCGTTTAACGGCTCTCAGGTGAGGGAGTATCTGGAAGAATTGAACATTGAGCATCGGACCGCCTCCGTACGCCATGCTCAGACTAATAGCCAGGTAGAGTCAGCCAACAAAATCGTGATGGATGGCCTGAAGAAGAGGGTCTATGCCTTGAAGGGCAAATGGCTGAACGAACTGGAAAACGTACTTTGGGCTGTTAGAACGACACCCAAACGATCAACAGGGGAGACTCCGTTCGGCCTCGTTTATGGCACGGAAGCTGTCGCCCCTGTGGAGGTAGCTGTGGCGTCCCATCGGATGAGATATTACGAGCCCCTAACGAACGATGAAGTGAGACGTCTGGACTTGGACCTACTCGAAGAGAAGAGGCTGGAAGCCGACGAAGTCCAAGCACGAATGCGTTTGGCGACAGCCAGGTACTATAATCGGCGAGTGAAGTCCCGACAGTTCTTCGTCGGGGAGCTGGTTTGGCGTCGCAACGAGTTCACCCTTTTGGATCGAATCAACAAGATGTCACCAAAATGGGAAGGACCTTATAAGGTCGTGGGGATGCCAGCCCCGAATGCATACAAGTTGGAAGACCTCGATGGCAGAGCGTTAAAGCATTCTTTTAGTGGCGAACACTTGAAGAAACACCATGCTTGAAGAAAGTCGCCTTAAGTGGTGCCCGATAAAGTCGCCTTAAGTGGTGCCCGATAAAGTCGCCTTAAGTGGTGCCCGATAAAGTCGCTTTAAGTGGTGCCCGATGTAAAATCGCCTTAAGTGGTGTATGCTGTTTATCATTTAATTCGATGTAAGCCAATTCTTGTGCCATCAATAAATAAAGAGGTTGCTTCCAAACAAGAGTTGTTCTTAGATTTATCCTAAGTGTAAAAGTCGCCTTCAGTGGTGCACGATGAAAGTCGCCTTCAGTGGTGCACGAAGAAAGTCGCCTTCAGTGGTGCATGATGAAAGTCGCCTTCAGTGGTGCACGACGAAAGTCGCCTTCAGTGTTGCATGATGAAAATCGCCTTCAGTGGTGCACGACGAAAGTCGCCTTCAGTGGTGTACGATAAAAGTCGCCTTCAGTGGTGCACGAAAAGCCGCCTTAAGTGGTGCACAATCCTTAGATTTATTCTAAATATCAAAAAGTCGTCTTAAGTGATGCGCGGGACTAAGTCGCCTTGGGTGGTGCACGATCTTTAGGTTTATCCTAAATAACGATTAAGTCGTCTTAAGTGATGCACTCGATATTAAGTCGCCTTAAGTGGTGCAAGTTATTAAAGCGTCGGGAAGGACGTACGAGAATTTCTTAAGTATCGAGGTTTCGACTGCTAAGAACTAAGTCGTCTTAAGTGATGCACTCAATGTTAAGTCGCCTTAGGTGGTGCGGGTTGTTAAATCGTCGGGAAAGACGGAAGACAACAAAAGATCGGAATTAAAGGAGTCTGATACTGATAAAGGGCTCAAAGGCCCGACGACGACACAAGAGAAGAAGATACAAGGACTCTAAAAGATAAAAGCATTCAAGCTTGGTCCTTTTCGGAAGCATTGGCAGCAGCTGGGTCCGCGGAGTCGATAGCGGAGGGGTCCACAGGATTGACTTCGGGAGGATTGGCTATTGGGGCGTCCGCACTTGGAAGCTCAGAGGCGTCTTCGACAATTACGGGGGTACTCCCCCCATCACTCTCCTCGGAAAGAGCAAAATACTTCTTCGCAAAGGGAGCGAGGGAAGGAGACTTGTCGAAGTTGATGGCGTCCCCGTACTCCAGGTGGAGCTCCTCAACGGCGTTGAAGAGAGTGTTCTCCACCTCCGCGCCAAAGAAATTCATGGCATCAGCTTGGAAGCCCTCCGACCTCAGATAGTCCTCCCGACCCTTGGCCTCCGCTTCGGCCAGCTGCGCAGGAAACCCCGCGATTAGCTCCTCCAAAGCCTTCTTCTCAAGGACCAGTTTGTCCTCAGCAGCCTTCTTCTCCTGGGTCAACCTGTCCACGACTGCCCCCCGCTCCTGTCGCTCTTGCCGCAAGAGCCCCTCAAAGTCCGCAATCTGCTGCTGGAGGTCCCGAATCTTCTGATTGAGGACAGCCAGCTCTTTGGCGAGCTTTCCCCGTGAAGACTAGGAGGCCTTGAGATCCGCCTGAAGCTGCTCGCGGACCCCTCGGTCCCGCTCCCGGGACTCATCATAGGCAATAACATACCCGATGAGCCGGTTGAAGTCCCCGAGCTCCTACAAACAAGAAGGAAAAATGTTAAAGGACGAACGACCCGATTTATCATCAAGAGAAAGCAGCGAAGTCTCACCTCTATGTGACGCACAGCCATTTCTCGAATATCTCGCTGCACAGGTGTCTGATTGAGGTAAATCGGATGCCGCATAGTAGGCGGGATCGAGCCCGCCAGCAGATGCAGGGCCAGCTCCTGGTCCCGCTCCCCTTGTGTAAGCGGGACTCCCTGAAGCGTCTGGATGGGAGTCCAAGGGGCATTCTCCTGAGAGGAGTCGAAGGGCTTGTAGAAGTTCCCGTCAAGAGCAAGAGGAGAGACAGGACGAGGAATGGAAGGGCACGCCTCTGTCTCGGCCCGAATGGGGGAAGGAGTGAACTCATGAATAGGCGATGGCTGCCGCTGCTGCGGAGAAGACGAAGGAGGCGGCCCCTGAGGGGTTGGTTTCAAGGGGGATTGCCCCGCCTTCCGACGCTGTTGAGGGGGGTCAACCCCGCCAGTCTCCTCGGAGGAGTCCAGAGTTTCCACCTGACGAAACTGTTCGCCAGTTGGAGCCTTCTCTCCAGCTGAGGAAGGCACCCCCGCTGAAGGAGGTGCATCTGCGGAAGTTGCAGCACCCGAGGAAGCTCCCGAGCGACCTGCACCTGGAGGATGAAGAGCTTCAGAAAGGTAGTCAGGAAGTTCATCAGGATTCTTACACCAAATGATACGTCGGGAGACGTATTGATCCTTCCCGCGGTAATGATAGTAGCCTGCCTTCAAGAGTCGGGGAATTTCACCTCTAAGGATTCTTTTGACATCGGCAACGCGGGCTTCTTTGGTTGAGGAAATTAAATCCGACGGGACCATCCTCTTGTATGATTTAATAGCAAGTCGGAGTTTTTTACCTTCTTATGCATTCTGGACATCGAAGAGTTGGTCCAGATCCACCCGCGTCCGCTTGGGCCGCTCCGTTGAAGGAGATCCCGACCTAGCAGCAGCCTTCTTGGCGGACTTCCTCTTCCGCGAGGGGCGGACAGCATCGGTCTCCCCCTGCTTAAGGAATAGATCGGTCAGCACAGATACCTTCTTGGCTGCAAACAATAAACGAAGAAAAGTTAGAAGTTTACCCAAGAGACCACGTTAGAAGGGCCGTCGAAGAGCTGCCCCCCAGAGACAATACTGAGGAGTCGGATCCCGGCGTGCACCAGGTCCCGCTCCACCAGAGAGTTAGCATTGAGAGGAGTGTAAGACTCCCCCCAACGATAAAGCTGGATTAGTTGGAGAGTCTCGAAATCCTCGTCAGCATAAGTGTGGAAAGCAGGCGGAGGGTCTGCTACCACCTCCCACCGAGGCCAGGGAATTGAAGAATGTTGGATGAAGAAGTAGCTCTTCTTCCAGCTACTGTTGTCGGACCCTGTATCGATCAAAAGTCCCCGACCCTTGACCACCTTCCAGGTGTCACTGGTCCAACCGTGCCAGGCAAGCTGCTGCTTACTCCATTTGGGCATCCGAGGGTAGAAGGCGCAAACCCCCGCCTCGTTGCATTTCAGCCCATAGAAGGTTCTGAAGAGTTGGAGGCTGTAGACCCACTTCTGTCGGAGATAGAGGACTTGAAAGGCGTTCCAGATACGGATGGCATGAGGGGAGAAGGTAGTGGGGTGTGTTCTGTAATGATGGCAAAGCTCGACCAGGCTACCGCAAAAGGGGAACCTGATCCCCGCTGATATTTGTCCCGTAGAGACAAATACCTCCCCTTTCTGGAGACGAGTAACCTCAGGGTCACTCGAGGGACGATGTCGAGGATACGGGAAACGAGGTTCCCAGGTGATGGTGATGCAACCCTCTCGGAAAGCTGCATCATAAGCAGTAGTGGAAATCTCATTTGGAGCATAATCAAATTTAAAGGGTTTTCTCCCCTCAGAGCTGGAACCGCTGTCTGAAAAGCAACCAGGGCAAGAAAATACCGTGGGACTCTTGGAAAATTAGAAAGGAAAAGACAAACAAGCAACGAAGAGGAATTCCTTACCAGACATGATGAAGTAGAGAAGGAGATGAGCGAAACGTCGCCGGAAAAACGGTTGAGGAAACTTCAAGGATCTTCGAAATCACAGAGCTTGGAATCGCAGGGGAATCGCAGAGAGCTTTTGAGAATTCGAAGACGGTAAAGGTTAAATTATGACTATGGCTAGGGTTTTATAGTCGAAGAAGACAGTTGAAAGGATACTTCGATCCGAGTCGTCGAAGTCGAAGAGTCTTGATCTGGACCGTTGAGATGAAACGTGCAGAAGGACAACGGGCGTAATGATGAAACGGCCTGAAAAGCACTTTTCAAAAAAGGACAGACGCGAAAAATCAGGCACGTGGGTCGAAAACGTCACTCCATTATCTACTGCATTTAATGCACTAGGAAACCGAGGAGACCCTTGGGGTATAGCAGTTATCTACAAAACCCTGAGGAAACGTGGAGGAGAAGACTGATAAATTAAGTAACTGAACCAAGGAACAGATTCCCGACTCTAGTATTGGAAAATCGGGAGTTGGAAGACACGACGAACTAAAAGTCCCTCATGTCTTGGGGGCAAATGATGGGTCCGACTATAGCCGTCAGGCCCTTTAACGGCGAGGAAACGGCAAACAGGCCCACCAGGCCCAGAGTAAAGGTCAAGATGACTTTGGAGAAGGGTCCCGACGAACGGAGTCCCGACGAAATAAGGTCCCGACAGAGTCGGTCCCGACAGTTGAGCTAGAAGCTCCCGATGAGAAGCCTTTAAGTAGGCCCCGATGAAGAATCCCTGAGAATGATAGGCCCTGTCACGATGACGAGGGGCCCCGAGCGGTGACACAACGAGATAACTCTAGAGTCCCCGACGGGAGTCGGGACTCGGTATCAGAGGATAAGGCCAAGATATGCGGGGCGTGGCCGAGATACGCGGAACGTGGTTAAGATACACGGAGCGTGGCCGAGATACGCGGGGCATGGCTAAGATACACGAGATCATGGTCTAGATAGACGGGATCACCTCCGAGATTACGGGATACGGGCTAACCACCCCTAACGGTTCGCCAGGTACCTGAGGCATCTCTCTGCCTATAAAAGGGCAGGAGATCACCTCAGAAAGATTTACGTTGAGTTCAATATACTTTTGAGATTATTGCTTGCCAGTCATACGAGAGACTCATTTAAGCATCGGAGAGGGATTCTGGGTCACCGCCCGGTCTATCCCCTCTTGCAGGGTTACGTGGAGCAGAGGAGCTAGGATTGCCGTCAAGATCCGTACCAAAGTTCCACCGTGATCCAACAGTGGACAAACTGAATGTTGGAATCAGTTGCCCTTAGATTATGCAACCAACTTACCTCATGAGTTATATGATTGGTAGCCCCTGAATCAATGATCCAAGTCATAGTAGAAGGTGATATCATACCTGCCATATGAGCTTGAACCTGATCACCACTCTCATAGCCAAGAGGCTCAAAATCATCTTGGGCTGCAACATGTTGCACCCTCTTATCCGTATATGAGCGAACAATCCTCTTCTCACAAGTTCCATGGAAGATCCTTTTATCCCCAGCTGCAACATGCTCAACCAAATTGAGATCATCAACACTTGCATTAGCTGAGTTCCATTGGCGTTTCTAAGCTCCTGAAGGACCACCAAATTTCTTCCAACAAGTATCCTCTCTATGGCCATACTTACCACAATAGGTACAATGCCAATTGGACTTATCTATCTTGCCAGGTCTACCACCATTACCTGAGCCACCAGAGTTATTAGAGGGCCTATATGAACCTCCATTGCCTAAGCCATTCCTTGAACCACCATTTGAATTCTTAGGATAACCAGAAGGATTCCTCATTGAATACAAGGCAGTTGATTCACCAACATCACCAATTGAACCTGAAATGGCACGCTGACTCTCCTCTTGAACCAACACAGAAAAAACAACACTAAGAGAAGGAAAGGGCTGCCGCATCAACAAGCTGCTCCTTACATGAGCATAAGACTCATTCAACCCCAAAAGAAAAGCAATGAGCTTCTGCTTCTCCTTGTGATCATTGACAAGTTTGAAATCAGCCTGGCATTCAAGCATCAAGTCATCAATTGTGCTCAAAGCATCCCAGAGTTGTTTCATCTTTGCAAAATACTCAGTGATAGAGAGAGCACCTGGGAAGTTTGGTAAATCTCTCTTGTGAGCTGAAAAACCTGCGTTCCATCCACTTTATCAAACATCTCTTTGAGATCATTCCATATGGATAATGTTGTGGAGTTGTAAACCAATCCTAACCAGCTCTTTAGCAACTGTGTTTCTGAGCCAAGCCTTAAAAATAACATTAGCTCTATCCCATTTCAAACATTGTGCCACAGGAATGCTTGAACGTGTGAAGCTGCCATCAATAAATCCAAGCTTGTTCTTCACTAAAAGAGCTTCCCTCATTGCAGTGCTCCAGGTATGATAGTTAGTAGAACCTTGGAGTTGAAATGGAATCAAGAGGAGACCAGTTGTGTCCGAAAGGTGGAGATAAAGAGGATCATCAATCAAATTCTCTGCCATAGCTCAATCCAAATCGAATGTATAAAGAAGCAATCTGTCTTGATCAACAAGAAAGCCTCACAGCCACAGAAAATCTCTAGAATCAGACAAAAGAGCAAGCTGGCAACAGCTAGCAATAGTACAACAATCCAGAAATGTACTATCCAGGTGCAAAGAAACTTGCGCAACAATTCAAATCCAAATTCCTCTCAAAATCAATCAGAAAATGATTCAGATCCACTGAGCAAAGTATCTCAAAAGAGAATCAATGAAAAAGCTAAGCAATCAATCAAATCAATCGCAACTAAACAAAGCTACTTAATCTGATCCAATGAATCTGAAATGCAAAAAATTCTTGATCCTTGAAGACTTACAAAGAGTCGGAATCAAGACTGCAGCAGAATGCAATCCTCAATTGAAGAATCGAAGCAAAGAATCCAGAAGAAATCAGTGATCTAGAGGCTTGCTTGATCTCCAAGAAATCGAGAAGATGAAGGTTTTTTGGGCTCCAAGAAATCGCCGTGCTCTGATACCATATTCAGTGGAGAGGATTTGGAATATGCAATGTATTCTTATTAGGCCAAATCAGTTTACAATGTACATATGAGATGGTATTTATACTAGAAGCAGATAACACTAACTATCACTAACTAACATTAATCAACTAACTAACTTAGTGTGTACATCTGTTAGTGAGTAAGTATACTCCTATAAAAAACCTACTTTGCCTCCAAGTTATATTTCAGCCGAACCCTAGGGTTTTAGACCGGTCCAAATTGCCAAACCGGTCTTGATTAAACTGGACCGGGTTTTCTCAATCGGTTCGACCTTTTCGGGTCGGGTCGGACCAGGGTAACTAAGTCAATCTAACTGATCCGATTTTGAGTGATGAACCGAATCGAACCCTATTTTATTGAACCGGTTTGTACAAAACCAGATTTTTGAAAGAAAACCAGACCGAACCAAACCGGATTAATAGGACCGAACCAAACCAGACCGAAATTGACTGAACCGAATCAGAATTTGAATCGACTTCAGGTCAAATAATAAAATAGGATGTGATGTCAAATTTTTAAATCCAAATATTTTTTAACTTTAATTAGCCTAAACAGTGCTTGAAGGTTTAAAATTTTCACATTTTCGATAAACCTTCATGCCAAGTTACGATTATGGGGATAGATCTCGGAGATGCATGTTTTTGGGAATAGTTTAATTAGTGGGCGGAATTGCAATTGTTTACTTTCAATTCCATATATTGATATAATTAAAACTGTCGTCTTGACTATGTCAAGCTAGCTAGATATTATATTGTGAGCTGAGTTCTGGGATTTAAATATATGGTTTGCGTAATAGGATAGACATGCTGTGATGGTTGAAGTTTCCTAGGATTCATGTCTAGAAATTTTCATGTTTGATTGTAAGCATGAATTACAAATCAGCCCCTAATATTTTAAAAAGTGTTTAAAACTAAATTCCAGTCGCCAAATTATGCATGTTTTGTGTGGAAGTTTCATGTATGACACGTATGCTAGAATGTTAGGGATTGATAGCATGTGATAATTTACTTGGAAGTATAATTATGTATGCTAGTGTTCTTCGGAACATTAGACGCATGACGCATATGCATGATGTATGGTTTGGTCGATGATTACGTCTTGATATGATAATTTGCTAAGTGTAGTAGAATTATATATGCATGCGTAAATTGTCGAATATTTTCAAAACAAAAGGGCCTTGGGAAAGCCAAGATCGGGTATTCTAATTTCAAAATTCCCGTTCCGGTAATTTGTAATATTATAACTGTTTTCAAAAGACTGATCTATTGGATTGAATGCGGCGGTAGTGTGAACACTTTCACGGATCCCCTTCCCTCGCTTTACTGGTGGTCCGTTTGTGTGTCTAGTTATGCATGATTATCAATGTACTAGTAACGTATCACAACTTAGATGGATTTATCGTGTGAAACTGAGCTGTTAGTTGAGGCTAACTACGACTCGTGGAGCAAAGCCTGAACAATAACAACAAGAGTTTACTTGAAAAAGTACACGACCTCCTTCACATGTTCAAGCTACTGGAAGATGATAGTTAGATGGCCGAATAGGATAAAATTCAAGCAATCATCGGGATACTCCCGAAGTCTTGGAGAGCAACCAAGGTTGTATTGACTGTTAGCAGTTCCATGCTTGATCTTGCATCAGTCCTGAAAATAATCGAGATGGAGGAAAATCGATTGGCGTCCGTGTCGAAAGACACGAAAACGGTGGGACAGGCTAGGCAACCCAAGAGGAAGAATAGGAACAAGGGAAAGAAACAACAGGTTGTTGACGGTAAAACGTGGACTGAGCCTAAACAAAGCAATCTCCGATTAAAATCAGAGATAGTCTGCGGGGATTCCAACCCACGCCGAATAAGCGATGGTGCATGATCCAGCAAATCGTACCCTAATAAGGTACGCGATGTTGGTTATGTTATGGAAACTTTAGTTTCCACGACCGTCATGTTAATTGACTCAAATCCTTCTTGGATCTTTGATTCAGGTGTAACGGACCACATAGCTAACAACAAAGGACTATTTGCCAAGTTTAGACGATTGCCGAAGGATTCAAAAAGGATATATAATGGCGACAACTCACAAGTTGAAGTCTGAGGAGTAGGGAACTTCAAGTTGCCTATGCACAATGGCAGATCCTTGCTTCTTGAAAACGCTCCAAGAATCCGTAGAAATGTTGTTTCTATTTCCACTCTTATGAATAATAACTTTGTTTTATCATACGAGAAAACCCTTGTTCGTATAAATAAAGGCAACATCTTGTTTGGCCATGCTTTTATCTCTTGTGGGCTCATTGTTATGGATTTGAATGGTAGTATAGATTCGAATAGTATGTGTTAGATATCTGTCCAATTCGGGTTCGTATTTACATTTCGGGCATCGTAAAATACCTAAAAACCCGTAAAAAACTCTTTCGCGAATAACCAGGTCTAAAACGGTCCGAGATACGTGCAGTACCCGGACCGAAGGACTTCCGGATTGCCGATATTCTTCGTACGCTCATCCCGATTACTTTGCCAAGTGCGAGAAGTCGGTGCATGCATAGTCCACCTTGGTGACGGTATACGTCTTCCTTCATACCAACATCAAGCCGTTTGAAACTGGGCATGACCCTTAGGATCCTTATAAATAGGGGCCTAGGTCTCCCATTCTAAACAACTCCCTCATTTTTGGACTTTGGATGCTCTGACTTCTCTCTAAGGCTTTCTCTCTCTAGAAGTTCTAACTTGAGCGTCGGAGTGGGCCCAACCAGCATTCCCCCCTCCCACGCTGGTTACTGCCCCTCGTGCAGGATCCGAAAGTCGAGAGTTCGAGGTCGAGGACTGGAAGATTAGTTCGGTGATTGAGTTTTAAGGATCGCGGTGTTCCCGTCCTTATACGCACATCTCGAGCCCGTTCGTGAAAAAAGAAGCCCGAAGCTACCCAGGTGGAAGCAGACCTAACATTTGGCGCCGTCAGTGTGATTAAAACAAAAAGCTGTTCCGCACCGCGAGCTATGACTGGAAGACAACCGAAAAAGGCGGGTGCAGGCAAGCCGAAGCCGACAAGAAGCCAACCAGGACGTTCTCACGTTCCAGATATACGATCCACCGCCTCATCCGTGCCAACCACAAACGTGCCTTCCGCACAGCACGGTCCCGAAGTTCAGAATAATGCATCAGCACACGAGTTCGAGCGAAGGACGGGGATCAATGAAGAGTTCCCATACGGGATGCCAGCCAACAAACAGAAGCAGGAAACAAGTTAGCGGGATCATTTGCACGTGCATAAAGACATGTTCGCTGCATCCTCCATGCCAACAAGTAGTGTGCCTTCCGCACAACATGGCCTTAAAGTCCAAAATACAGCATACATTGGATCCTATCCGGAAAAGATGGCAAACATGCATATGATCCATGAAGACTTTGATGCTGAAAGCGAGAAGTCATACGAGGAAGAAGTGTACGTTGTAAAGACAATGCACAAGTCCCATGATACCAACATGGAGTATGGCGACGTAAAGGAGGCCGTCATGAAGGATGCCGTCTTTGAAGATGTCATTGATTTTTCATCAAAGGACAAAGAGCACATTGCGTACCACGACGTCTTGGACATAACCACGCAGAAGCCGGCAAGAAGTCGACTTGGATCCTCCCACATCCCTGTTGCCACATCCAATGCTTTCTTCATGCCAACAATAAGTGCATCCTACGCACAGTACGACCAAGGAGTCCTCCAATACAAAGGTGTCAACCCGCCACCACCTGTTACTCCTACCATGATGACCGCGCTCGAAAAGTTGCTTGCATTCCGAAAGATGTTAACGAACCAAGGATATGCCCCGCCACCACCACCTCTGCCTCCAATCAACGGACAAGTCAAGGAGACAAGAACAAAGTCCCGAGTCACAAGTCATCAAGACACACCGCACCAAAGAATAGGGGGGCAATACACGGAAGGTACCTTCCAGTACCAGCAACCAAGGCAAGGAGCTGCACGCTCATACAACCCGTATGTGATAGCACAACACCAAGAAGGGGCATGGAAACAACCTCCAACCTCCCGCTCAAAAATACACAAGGAAGGTTTTTCCACGAGGACAAGCCAAGACGATGCTGACATCCGTCACAAGGAGGGACGGAAAAAGCCTGTTAATGACGATGATGTCCCAATCACAGGACTTACAACAAGAACCTTGAAGGCAATATTGAGGAAAGGATAGACGCTTCCTGGGAAAAGAGACAACCGAAACAAAAGAGGCCATTCCAGTCAGTCAACCAAAGACTCAAAAAGACCAATCTCGCCAAATGTGTTCCATTGAACACACCACTGTCCGTCAACTTGAAAGAGATAAAGGAAACCAAGCTGTGGAAAAAGCCCTCTAATTACCGCAAGGGCCCATTGGGAAAAGATGAAAGAAAATGATGTGAAAATCACGAAGTATATGGCCACGAGACAGAAAGCTATGTTGGATTAAGGTTTCATGTAAACAGCTTAATCTTAAAAGGAGAAATGAAGAAGTATATCGACCAGGGCAATAAACATCAAAAGAAGTCTCATGTGAAGTCTTCAGGAAAAGGAAAAGGAAAAGAAAAGGCGAATGATAATCCACCTATCGCCAAACGCCGGAAAAAACAACGTCACTCATGGAACCAATTATGACGACTTATACAATCCTTGGAGCACAAAGGTGGAAGAAACAAATTTCAGACTCCCGGAAAACAAACTTCCCCGTCCACTTGAGCCAATGACTGCCTACCTTGACAAGCACGTTGAAGAATGGTACAAGCACCATAAAACTGGGGGGCATGGCACCAACATTTGTTCATCCCCAAAGGAGGAGATTGAAGAGCTCAACACGCTAGATGCACTGAGGAACTATGTGGCACGTAGAAGAATCATCTTGCCGACAAATCACCTATGAAGACGTCAAACACATCATCAATCCCTTTATCTTTATTTTTGCATATCTACTTTAAGTCTTCTTAGATTAAGTACAACTTATGTTTATTAGCCTTAGTACTTTTCAAAAGAAGCGATCAGTAGACGCCTTCCTCTAATCCATTGTACGAACTCCAAATATCTAATGAATGTTAAATCTACTTTCGTAGGTACATTACTATATCATGCATACTACCTTGGAAGAACGCCAAGTAACAACTACGCACATATTAATTGCGTCAACAACACGAGCTATCGCACTAGGAACAACAAACGGCTTAGGCCATATAACATCCCCCATGCAACGGCAAGCATTCTATACACACAAGACTAAAAATCACGCCACAATAATAAAACTGGGGCATCACCAAAGTGACAACGTCATCAACATTAGGGAAGATAGGAATTCAGGATACGCTCCTACGTTATACGCACGCCTGTGCCAAACCAATCACGAGAAAAGAGTTAGAGAACTATTTCCAACATCCAGCAAGTTTACCCTTGTCAAAAACACAAGAAGGATCATACCACTCAAAACATACGCCGACAGCGAAACCTAATCTTCGGACAAAACAAAGGAGAAGATGAGGATTCCACCAATATAACATCTCTGAACCATATGCAAAATCGTCACACAGACACAACCTCGGAATGAGTCACAAGTGTATGAAGAGACACATCAAATAAACCCAAGCCCCTTGAAAGTGAACACATGAAGCATACATCGCAAAACCAGCACATTAAATTCAACACCGCGCAATGCGCAATAGGAGAAGGAGAGCGACAACTCCAAATCGGCGTTCCGTTCAAAAGCTTTACGCATGTAAAGGAATCCTAGGGTATACAACCATGAACAAGTGGGGTGTGATAGCGTCAACATCACACCAAAAGATCAAGTTTCCAACAAAGGCAGGAATTGGTGAAATGAAGGGAGATCAGCAGCTATCAAAAGACTGCTACAAGGTTGCACTCCAACATAATGTCAAGACAAACAATAGCGGAATTCCCGTCATTGATGAAAACCCAAGGGCAGATCATGCACGTCCTGCTCTTGTTGAAGCGTTACAAGAAATCAAGATAGATGAGCAAGAAAGGATGGTCCGAGTAGGCGCATCACTGTCAGAAGATGAAGTAATAGAAACCATCAGGAAACAGCGGTACGACTGCCAAGCGACTTGGGGGGCACCAAGCTGACAAGTGCTCGGCATTCCACCGTAGTGAAGAAACGAATAATTGCAAGAACACGCGGTACCATTCTTCTAAGAAGGAAACACCAAGCAATGATCATATATAGGCATGTATATCATGCTAAGGAGGCATTAGCGCAAATCAACTAGAGGATGCATACAATAATGCATAGTTGTTGTTCATACATACATATTCACAATCACATATAGCAGATGATACTTTGAAAAGATCCGCTCCCGACATATGCGCACCTGTCACGATCCGCACCTATCGCGTCCGCACTTAGGGAAGATTCCTGCACAAACAAGGAGTCCTCGTATCAGACTCCTTTACTTTATCTATTATATACATTACTAAAAGAAAATTTCATAACTCCATATATTTGCAAACTTATAAACATTGCAACTATCTGACAAAAAGAAACTCTGTTCGTAGGTCCATGCTACACTATGATTACTACATTGGAATTATGCCAAGTAGTAACCTATGCACATAATATCTACTTCAACAATACAAGCTAAGCATTATGTTCAATGAGGGATTTACAGCATACAACGCCAACATATCTATTATCTACACCAACAGGGAGTTTATTTCTCCATCCATAACAGCGGCTATATCAAGAAGATGTCGGCAACACAAAGCCATCGCACTATGTGCACAGTCAACTTATATGTGGCAATGACAACTTGCGGGTTATCTACAAAAAGGGACTTATAAAATTCTCTACTCAAAGTGACGACTATTCCAAAGGCGTCAACAGCAAGCAATATCTTGGATAAACACCAAGATTTACTATCAAAAGTAGCATGCTGTGGTATCCACTTTGTAAGGGCAAACCCCATGTTTACTTCTAAAAAATGGCATGCTGCGAAATGCTCTTAGAAGCAAATCCTCATGTTCATAACCAGGATGCGGCACTTAGGTGGGACTGATCACCCCATCATGGCGGAAGTCCTCATGTTAGATGACAACCCCACACACTAAAAGTATGCATACTCTCTTAAGGGTTCATACACCATGAAGACTTAGGCCTGAAAAAGGATAGCTTCATGTTATACGCTTTTTAAAGAAAACCTTGTACAAAACTCATCAAACTTACAAGTTGAGTCTTGTATAACATTATCTTGCTCTTTAGCATTTAACGCAAAAACAGCAAAATAAACAAGAATTATCTTGCAACGACGTCGCCTTAGAGTGGAACTAAGAGACGGTATAAATTTAAGTCTTGCTACGTCAAGACAACACTGCTACATGTCAAAGGCCAAGTGCCAAGTACATTACTACCTGCAATGCTACAAGTACCAAGTGTGCATAACACCCTGCAATGCGCAAGTCGCAATATCGTATGTTCTATCCATCACAACAAGGAGTTCAATCCTATCATGCAAGTCCAATACATACGGAAAATGAAGATAACGCAAGGTATGAAATATTACTAACAAGTTATCACATGTTTATTATTATTGAAAACAGGTCCAAGTGATGAAATACCATGCAAGCAAAGGCGTAAACAAAGATTTATCAAAAACTTCAAAAATACATCAACCCATTCACAAAGGGTTGAACATGCTGGAAACAGACAATCTGACACCAAACAAGAGATAGCATCATCTCCAAGGATCTATGGCAAAGAGTTCATAATGTCAATATCAAAGGCAATGTCGTCATCTGCACAAAAAACACGGCAATGATGGTTGCTTTAACTTCAATACGACATAGCTCTTCAACATAAGCGCGACAATCAGCAATACGCGCATCAAAATCAGCCGTCTTCAAAATCAAGTTTCAAGTGTGAAGAAATAAACAACGCTTACCTCAATGGGAGGAACGCTCCTCCTTGGGCCGGTCCCTCGACCCGGGGGCAGAAGGCACTACCGCACGACCCTCAACTCTATTCACTTTATCGCAAAAAGGAGTTAACACGGTCATACTCGGCATAAAGAACTTAGAATCGCTCGAGGAACGTGCCCCTGCGTCGGATCTTTTGAGAATTGTGCTAAAGCCAGGAACTGCAACCACGTGTTCTGCAACATGAAAGCAACAACTTGGAAAATTAACAAGTTCAAAGAAGATACAAGGAGGTGCCTTACTCACAAGTCCTTTACTGCGACCATGTCCGGAGACTCCAGAGTAGCGGGGGCAATTGTACGGACATTCCTTCCAACAAGCGGATTTCTGTATACATCGGCTATCTGCAAAGACGAGCTTTTTCCATCAATCCGACCTACAAAACAACATGATACAAGTCATAAAGATCATCAACAATACCAAATCTTTAGAAAGACATCAACATCTACACTTGGCGTATTATTTAGCTGCTCAACCATGTCGACATCGAGCTCATACTCGTAGCATACATGATTACAAGGGCGAAATATTTTCTAAGTGTTTTGCTCAGGATGACAGTCAGCATATTGCAAGCTGTCAGCATGCTATTATGTGTCAGCATATTACCAAGTGTTAGCATACAACAAGGTGTTGGCATACAACCTGTGTTTACGTCAAGCATATGGATACAACGTACATAGCCAGGGATAGAGAAAAGATTCTAAGTTTGGGGGCAAGGGCGCACATACAAGCACGTACATACGAGTATGCGCATACAGCTGTCAACAGTCAACACATGATGAGAAGCTAGCTGTCAGGAATATTTTCTAAGTGTTTCCATGTACGTACCTACATGTCGACAAGGATGGATGTCGACAAGTGAAGAATATTTTCTAAGTGTTTCCATGTACGTACATACATGTCGACAAGGGTACATGTTGACAAGTGAAGAATATTTTCTAAGTGTTTCCATGTATGTACATACATGTCGACAAGGATACATGTCGACAAGTGAAGAATATTTTCTAAGTATTTCCATGTACGTACATACATGTCGACAAGGGTATATGTCGACAAATGAAGAATATTTTCTAAGTGTTTCCATGTACGTACATACATGTCGACAAGGGTGCATGTCGACAAGTGAAGAATATTTTCTAAGTGTTTCCATGTACGTACATACATGTCGACAAGGGTGCATGTCGACAAGTGAAGAATATTTTCTAAGTGTTTCCATGTACGTACATACATGTCGACAAGGGTACATGTCGACAAGTGAAGAATATTTTCTAAGTGTTTCCATGTACGTACATACATGTCGACAAGGATACATGTCGACAAGTGAATAATATTTTCTAAGTATTTCCATGTACGTACATACATGTAGAAAATATTTTCTAAGTATTTCCATGTATGCACATACATGTCGACAAGGGGAAAATATTTTCTAAGTGTTTCCATGTACGTACATACATGTTGACAAGGATGGATGCTGACAAGGGGAAAATATTTTCTAAGTATTTCCATGTATTTACATACATGTCGACAAGGATGGATTGCATGCATCAAGTAGTTATTATCAACTTCTACACAATACCTCCTAAGCACTCCTACGACGCTTATCGACAGAGCTCATACGACAACATCTATGGTAAAAGGCATTAGATATCGTTAAAATATTTTCTAAGTGTTTTAAGCATGTTTGCAGACAATAACCGACAGTCTATACATGACGCTCAACGTACATTGACTAAGCTATCATTACCAACATACAACCATTGACGGCCGTGTACGTACAACTGCCGATCATCAATATCTAGCATGCTAAAACAACGACTAAGGCGTGGAACAACATGTCGGCAATGAACACTATGCATAAGGGAAGTATAACGATTCATTTACACTTTTCTAAAATTTTCAGCACTTAGAAAATTTTTGGCCGATTTGGGGCTAAGTATTCTAATGCATTTTATCAAACACCTTGTATGCATGATAAGATAGCTAGGTACATGGTGATTTCAAGACTAAATCAAGGCCAAACGAAGTCACGAAAGGTCCAGCCATTTACGAAATTGGACTCACCGAAATGAAGCAAGTTCAAATTGCTACTCGCCCTCACCCGAAGACCCACGCGCCGCCGCCGCCGTCTCACGCGCCGTCTCCCTTGCCTCACGCGCCGCCTCTGTCCCCTCCTTGCCCGGATTCGATCTTGATCGATGCCAAATGAGATGTGACTACTCCAAATTCACTCCTCCATGAATTCCCTCTTCATCAAGAATGGGGAGCTTCTTGAGGATTTATCTATTAAGGCTGCAAGATAATGGGTATTCTCTCTCCTAATTCTCATTAATAGTGCCTACACCATGTGCTAAGGACTAAACTAATATCTATTTTCACACAAGTCCTTAGTATCATGTACGAGCATACTTACACATTTTCTATGCTTGTTTTACATACATGCTCCCTAGTGTTGCATAACGCGCTTCGTAGATCATTATGCATGTTATCACTTTTATACGTACATGATGCAAACTCATGGTGGTCGCGCGATTACTTTATATTCTAAGTATGAATTGAATGTTTGCATCATTTTCCATGATTACATCATACTACGTGCTTGCATCATTTTCTATGTTTACATCATGCACAATTTTGACATACATGCTCTCCAATTCCATATTATTCTAAGTGTTTTGCTTATTGCATGATTACGTCGTCCGTTTACTGTACCGTCATCTACATAGTGGCAACGTGTTATATGCTTACTTCATGTGCCATGATATTATCACGTTGCATGTTTCTTTATTATTTCAAGTATTTCATTCATTATATGATATTGCGAATATAGTTGCATGTCGTTGTACGCATATTGTCAGTTACGCTAACCTTATAAACAGATTGCGTACGTACGGCGAAAAATTAAAGTTGGTCAAATTTATGATCTCAACACTCGAATTGATAAACAGGCCACCCCTGAGGTTAGTACCGAACCTAAATTGTAGGAATATCTTATATTTGAAAAGAGTCAAGCACAGGATTTGAACTACTACTTAACTCGGGGGCAAGTGTTAGATATCTGTCCAATTCGGGTTCGTATTTACATTTCGGGCCTCGTAAAATACCCAAAAAACCCGTAAAAACTTTTTCGCGGACACCCAGGTCTAAAACGGTCCGAGATACACGCAGTACCCGGACAGAAGGACTTCCGGATTGCCCTAAGGCGATCCGGAGGCCCGGATTGCCGATTTTCTTCGTACGCTCATCCCGATTATTTTGCCAAGTGCGAGAAGTCGGTGCATGCATAGTCCACCTTGGTGACGGTATACGTCTTCCTTCATACCGACATCAAGCCGTTTGAAACTGGGCATGACCCTTAGGATCCCTATAAATAGGGGCCTAGGTTTCCAATTCTAAACAACTCCCTCATTTTTGGACTTTGGATGCTCTGAGTTCTCTCTAAGGCTTTCTCGCTCTAGAAGTTCTAACTTGAGCGTCGGAGTGGGCCCAACCAGCATTCCCCCCTCCCACGATGGTTACTGCCCCTCGTGCAGGATCCGAAGGTCGAGAGTTCGAGGTCGAGGACTGGAAGATTAGTTCGGTGATTGTGTTTTAAGGATCGCGGCGTTCCCGTCCTTATACGCACATCTCGAGCCTGTTCGTGAAAAAAGAAGCCCGAAGCTACCCAGGTGGAAGCTGACCTAACAGTATGTATGCAATTTCCTCCAGGGAACCATAAACTGACGCGGCCGGATGGCATTCGCGGCTTGGACATATAGGCTATGACAGGGTTCAATCATTGGCAAAAGGAGGACTTTTTCCCGGAACTAGCAGTGTGGTTAAACACACTTGCCATACCTAGCCGGTAAGTCCACCCACAAACCGTTCGGTGAAGCACAACGAGCCGATCATCCATTGCAAATAATCCATTCTGACGTGTGTGGACCAATGAACGTAATCACAAGGGGCAACAAATGATACTTTGTAACTTTCATTGACGACTTTGCCCGTTATGGGTTTACTCATTTGATTACTCGTAAATCGAAAGCTATAGAATGATTTAAAATTTTTCTAAAGCTCGTAGAGAATCAACAAGAGCGAAAGGTGAAAACCCTACGCACTGATAGAGGTGGAGAATATCTCTCTAATGAGTTTGATAAGTTGTGGAAAGAAAATGGAATCGCCCGTCAAACGACGATTCCCAACACGCCACAGCAAAATGGTGTGGCAGAACGTCGTAATCGTACACTCCTGGACATGGTTAGAACCATGATGTCGCAAGCACAACTGCCTATCTCCTACTGGGGAGACGCATTACTAGCTGCCACTCATGTAGTAAACCTAGTACCAACAAAGCGGTAGACACAACACCTTATGAGCTTTGGACTAGTAGGGAGTTATATCTCACCATGTTGCGACCCTGGGGGTGCGCTGCCTACACACATACAACTGACAGCCGTTATAGCAAGTTAGGACCTAGAGGACAAAATAGTATCTTTATAAGGTATTATGAGAAATCGAAAGGTTACGTATTTGTGTCAGCTCAAGAAAACGGTGGCGTGTTCGAACATGTGTCCGGAGACATTACATTCCTTGAGGATGAATTTCCAACTCTTGGCGAAACGAAAACAGACAAAGTCTTGATCGAACTGGAACAATATGACGATGATTCTCAAGTCCCACTTACTTCGAGTGGGAGATTTGACACAGTTCAAGTGAATGACCTGGTAAATGATGATGGAAACATTCTCATAGTAAATCCAGTAGGAGGGCTTACTCCCCCCACACACAACTCACTAATGCTGCTAATGCGAATAAAGTTGAACCTGACAATCACGTTGCTGAACCAACATATGAGAATCCAATAATGACACCACTAGCCATTGTTCCTAGTGGGAGTGGATCAACCAACTTGGTTCCAGGTCCTAGTGATCAAGGATTTAATCTCGGAAGTAGAATCCCGAGACCGAGGGTCGTCCAAAGAAAGTTGCAGGTCAAGGTTCAAGCACTGCCATTATTCCCAGTGGGAGTGGTGCTCCGATAAGAAGCATTATTCCGAGTGAGAGTAACAATCAGACTCAAGATGGGATTAACGAGCCTAGACGAAGTCAAAGCCATCGTACTTTTCCCAAGAAGTATCCTGTCGAGAGGGGTGAATTATTCACCCTAATATCTGTTGACGAACTGGTAACGGTTAAGCAAGAGATGGAGGGGCCTCAAGCGAAGGAATGTAGGAAAGAAATGGAGGAAGAGATAGCCTCAATGAAAGCCAATTCGGTATGGTCTTTAGTTGATCTACCTGCTAAACGCAGAGCTATAGGGGCGAAGTGGGTTTTGAAACTCAAACTCACTACTGATGGAGAAGTCGAGTTGTACAAAGCCCGACTAGTTGCGAAAGGATATACCCAGCTGCACGGAGTGGACTTCGATGAAACATACTCACCAACTGTGCGTTACACCACAGTCAGGGCCATCCTTGCCCTCGTTGCAAGCCTCGATCTAGAGCTGCACCAAATGGATGTTAAGACCGCACTTTTCCACGGAAACCTCGAGGAAGAGATCTATATGGAGCAATCGAAGGGTTTTATTACTCCTGGCAACGAACGTAAAGTTTGTAAATTCCAAAGATCTATCTACGGTCTTAAACAATCGTCTAGGCAATGGTACCGCAGGTTCCACGAGGAAATCGTTGGAAACGGATTCGTGAACCTCCATGAGGATCCCTGCGTATACACTAAGACCTCCGGGTCCAAGTACGTCATCTTAACCTTATACATGGATGACATACTCATTGCTGCAAACGATGTGAGTTTCATGTATCAATCGAATTCCTGGTTGGCATCAGTATTCGAGATGAAGGACATAGGAGAGGCTATGTACATCTTAGGTATTAAAATTGCAAGAGATCGTGCCGCCCGGAGATTATGTCTATCTCAAGAGTCGTATATCAACAAACTGTTGAAGAGATTCAGAATGCTAGGTGCCAAACCCGTGGAGACGCCGGTTGTGTTCGGGTGCACGCTGTCAAAGCGTGATGGCCCGAAGAACCAGCAAGAGCGTGATCAGATGAAGGATGCAGAGTATTTAAGCATGGTGGGAAGTCTCATGTACGCCATGCTCTGCACTCGTCCAGACATCTGTTACACCGTGGGCCTAGTAGCAAGATTCCAATCAGACCCCAGCTATCAACATTTAAAGGCTATTAAACGAATCATACGTTATCTGAAAGGTACTGCCGACTATGTACTGTTCTATGAGGGTAGGAAGTTAGAATTGACAGGTTTCAGTGACGCCGACCATGGGGTCTTCCTCCTTGCTAATGCCACCATTTCATGGACAAGCAAGAAGCAATCATGTGTCGTGCTGTCTACAATTGAATCAGAATTCGTAGCCCTCTCCAAAAACGCACAGGAAGCGGTCTGGCTGAAAAGGCTTCTTACTGCATTATTAGGCACCGACGAAACGAGTAAGCCTGTAAAGGTATTCTCCGACAGTCAGGCAGCCATTGCAGCAGTTAAGAATCCAAAGTACCATACTAGGACTAAGCACATTGATGTAAAATATAATTATGCTAAATCACTAGTGGAATACAATATAATCTCTTTAGAATACTTGTCCACAGACGAAATGGTGGCGGACCCACTGACTAAGCCTTTACGCAAGGTTACTTTTGAAAAGCACGTAAAACTGCTAGGATTGCGTAGGGTTTAATAAGGGACTTGTATTCGTGATAAAATTTTGAATATTGAAAGTTATTTTGATTGAATAAAGAATTGCAAATTGAGTTCATGATTTATCGACGTCATAATGATTAATAACATCGAATTTTACGGTCTATAAATTAAGTCATAGGAGGACGTAAAAGTCTTCTGCCAAAACTATGTCGAATGTGGGCCTTGCCTCATCAGACAGGCACGGTCGTCTTGGAGGTGAGGGGGACCTCTACTATATCAAGATTGGCTAAGAACCAGGGGATAAACCTGATACACAAAACGATCACCTAGTCACATCAAACACGACTTGATCTTCGCTTTGTAAATCGTCGTGATGGACTCCGTCCATCATTAACCACATTCAGGGCCAGATGAAATATTCTGCAGTAGCATTATCGACATATCCCACTCCTGACTAGTTAAGGTATGTTATCGACACGTGCTTCATACCGCGCGTGCCATGTTCGACCACGGGGTCATGCTCGGTTGTGCTAGAAAGGATCCTTGTGATTCCAATGGGCGCAAACTTCTTCACCTCGAGCGTTTGATTGATCCCGGGTGCTCTATGAAGGGGCACCCAAAGTATCCTCACAGACTCGGCTCTCATACCTAAGGCCAGGCTCAATGTTCGCTTCCCGGGGTACGAACGCAGTGCTGAAGAAAAAGGCCAAGTGACCACGTCTTTGGGAACCGATTGAGTTTGACTAAGGGTATGAGGGATGGGGATGGTCAAGTTCACTAGTAATTAACCGACTCTTGTATTCACTAGGTGGCCACCAACTGGATATTAGTTGAAGGTTTTGAATACTTGTACGGATGCCTTGGAGGAGTGTTCGTATGTGGAAACTAGGCAATCAGAGAATAACTATTGACCAAGGATACATCGAGATACGATTTAAATTTTATTTAAAAAGGTTGATTGACGACAAGGAATCAACGTTCCGCGGGCGCTACTATACTCCTAACAGATGAGTAGCACGATGCCCGTCGTATCCACCGGTCGCACGGAAAACCTCGTATGGACTGTTCGGAAGCAGGGGCAAGATCGAAAGACGGAAATTTTGATGCGATTCGGACAACGACACATTAACAGGCACCCTCCCATTCCGTCGAGTGGGAGCTGTTAGCATAAGGTGATAGGGCGTCGTAATTGGTAGCCCGTTATTATGTATGTGCTACCTAAAACAATTGGGTAAATGTCACATTAGGGTAATTGGGCTAGATCCAAATCCCATTTGACATGAGAGGCCCAAAATTGGGCCTCCACATACTAGGCTTGGTCGAATTGTTTAATGGAGGACAAAGTGGAGTTTTATCCACTTTGCTCCGCCTATATAAAGGGGAGTGTTAGGGGTTTTTCATAAGTGATTAACAACTCCATATTAGAGTGACTTAGAGAGAAAATCCATCATACCTTTCTCCTAGTTCGGCCAAACCTCTACTACTCACCAAGGGTGTGCCAATTTGCTTTCTAAGCAAACACTCCGAAGATATGTCCCCGTCGAAGAATTGATCAGAGGCTTTGATGTGGGGCTATACTTCGTGGGACTTCTTGAATAAGAACTTGCATGAGGTTCCGTCTGGTGGATCGAAAACTCCCTCCACAAGATCTTGGTGAAGAACACTAAAAGGTATGTGCGAATTCTTCCGCTGCGTAATTCAGATTACTAGCATGTACAGGTTTTAGTGTTTTCGTAGCATTTCGTACCCGTAATCCAAAAAAAAATTCACCCAAGGAGAAAACTAAACGGCCCAAGTTTCTTATGAATGCCTGGATTATATCGTGCTCAGACAGGTTTGTCTGGATGTCTGAAATATTTTGGCTGAAGCGGATGTAGTAATCCGCTAAAGATTCATCATAATGCTGCTTTACGTCGTCTAGCGGGCTTGCATCCTTGAGCAACTTGCGTTCACCCATGTACCTCTGGATGAACTTTCCTTTTAGGTAAGCCCAAGAGCTGACACTTTCATTAGGAAGGGAGAAGAACCAGTGTGCCGCTGAACCTAGTAAGGTTTGCGGGAACGTGAACGCTACATGGTTTCGGTTTGTTATTCTCTCTAGCAATGATGCTTCATGCTGTTGTACATGCTCGATAGGATCAGATTTTCCCAAGTATTTCTCAATTATAATGTTGTTTAGGATTCCCGGAACCCTGTCATACAACATCTCCTTGGTGAATGGGTGGCTTGCGTTATCAGCCAGGACATGCACTGGCCTGACTTTTGATTGCTTATACTTCTGCTGTATAAGAACCTCCAAGGCTTTGGATGTCAGTCATGTGATTGGGACATTGTCATTCCTCCCTGGCATCCCCCAAATGTTGTTTGGGTTTCTGCTGTTTTCACGCTCCCAGCTCTGTTGGTGTTGAGAATCCTCCCTGCCTGGTTGCTCCTTGTCACGGGCTTGGAGTTTTCCCTAACTTTCCCTCACCCGTGCGGCCTTAGGAATCGCTCCTAAGTCAGCCTAACCCTCGATCACAAAAGCTAAAGCTATGAATATGAAGAGAGAACTCTTGTATGTATTGTATTGCTCAACTCTTGGATGATTACAAATGAAGGAGAGGACCCCTATATATACAAGTGGGGAATGCTTTACAAAGGAAGCTTTACAATTAATGGGGAGACATTTATGGAAAGTGACATCTTCTAATTCTATCCTCTAATACAACGAACCTAGACGGATACATCGTATCGGGTCGCTTGAGACTTCACCCTCCTTGGTTGCCATCTTTGGATGGATTCCGTTCACATTGGGCTAATCCATGGATCATGCACCAGGTCTGTGACATTCTCCCCCACCAAACTCAGACGACACCCTCGTCGTGTCCTCGGCGTGATACTTGTCAACCTCCTCTCGAAATGGCAACAAGGCTTTCTCGTACTCCCAGCTTGCCGTGCTGACGGGTTGTCCCTTCCACTTGACGTAGTATTTGCGCCTCGGCTCCATATTTCTCTCTTCCACGATGCGCTCTCCAAGGATTGACTCCACGATCTGCTGTTTGACTCGAGATATGGATGCCAACTCCGCCTTCCTACTCAGCACATCGGCCACAAAGTTCGTCTTCCCGGGCTTGTACTCGAGCTTGAAGTCGAACTCCGCCAAGAAATCCTGCCATCGAGCTTGCTTTTGGGAAAGATTCTTCTGCGTTTGGAAGTAGCTCGTGGCAACATTGTCCTTCTTTACAACGAACCGCCCTCCCAAGAGGTAGTGTCTCCACGTACGAAGGCAATGCACCACGGCGGTCATCTCCTTCTCATGGACGGTGTACCTCCGCTCGGTGTCGTTGAGCTTTCGGCTCTCAAACGCCACTGGATGTCCATCTTGCATGAGCACCCCTCCAATGGCATAGTCCGAGGCATATTTCTGCACCTCGAATGTCTTCTCGTATCGGGCAGTGCGAGCACGGGCTCTTCGGTTATGGCTCGCTTCAGCTGCTTGAACGCCTTCTGACACTCTACGGTCCAATCCCATGTTTTGTTCTTCTTGAGAAGTTCCGTGAGTGGCACCGCGATCTTCGAATAGTCCCTCACGAATCTGCGATAATAATTCGTAAGGCCTAAGAATGATCTCACCTCGGTCACCCTTGTAGGCGACTGCCAATCCTCGATGCACCGCACCTTCCCCGGATCCATTCTCATGCGTCCTTCCCCAACGACGTGGCCAAGAAATGGGATTTCTCGTTGTTTAAACACGCACTTCTCCCTTTTTGCATAGAGTGTGTGCTCCCTCAATGCTTCGAACACTTGGCGCAAGTGCTCGATATGCTCCTCCAACGTCCGACTGTACACCACAATATCATCGAGATAAACCACCACGAAACGATCTAGGAACGGATGGTGTACCGTATTCATGAGCGTGCAAAATGTAGCCGGCGCATTGGTTAACCCGAAGGGCATCATGAGGAACTCGTATGATCCATAGCGCGTCACACAAGCTGTCTTAGGTTCGTCTCCCTCCGCGACCTGAACTTGCCAATATCCCGAGCGCAAGTCCAGCTTCGAGAACCACTTAGCTCCACTCAATCGGTCGAAAAAATCTGCAATGAGAGGGATCGGGTACTTGTTCTTTACCGTCAATTTATTCAGCGCCCGGTAGTCAATGCACATCCGTAAGGAACCGTCTTGCTTCTTTTGGAACAGCACCGGCACTCCGTACAGTGACTTGGACGGCTGAATATACCCCGCGTCTAGCAGCTCCTTCAACTGCTTTCGCAACTCCACCAACTCTGGTGGTGCCTTCGGTATGGCGCCATGGCGGGTGGTCGAGCATCCGGGAGCAGCTCGATCTTGTGGTCCACCTCCCTCTTAGGCGGCGACTTCTCCGGGAGTTCAGGAGGCATAACGTCTTCAAACTCACCAAGCACTTGGGCTATTTCCTCCGGGATTTCATCCCCTTGGCTTTCACCCTCGTCCATCTTCAAGGTCGCGAGGTAAGTGTGCTCTCCTTTGCGCACTCCCTTCTTGAGCTGCATGGCCGACAAAGTCTTTGTCCCATCTCCCTTCGAACGCTTGACCGGCAAGATGCATTGACCCCTCGAATCCAAAATGCAAATGCGATCCGCAAAAGGAACGATCATGGCATCGATCCGATCGAGGAAGTCCATCTGGATAACAAAGTCATAGTCATTGAGAGGGATCAACTCCACCATTTCTTTGCTACTCCACTAACCCATTTTTATACTTACTCTGCGAGCAATTCTGCATGCTGGGATTTCCTCTGAGTTCACCATCTTTAACCGCGTGTTGGTTTTATCCAAGCAAAGATTTAGCTTCTTCGCAACCTCCTCGGACATAAAGAGGTTTGAGGCACCTGTGTAGACAAGTGCACTCATCTTCTTGTCCGCGACTTTAGTCTCCGCAAACATAAGGCCCTTTGCCTTAGCCTTCTTGCCTTGGATAGCGCCGAGCATCCGCAATGACCCCAACCGTGCTCCTTCTTCTTCCTCCTCCTCGGAAGTAATAAGGGCTGTAAGCTTCTCGCGTTTTGGGCACTCTCTCGCATTTTGAGTCCCCTTGCATAAAAAGCACTCCACTTTGCGGTTTGGGCAAGATCTCGCCATGTGAGGCCCCTTGCAATAGAAGCACTCCATCGGTCCGCGGTCCTTCGTATACGATCCACCAGTGTCATTTGAGAATGACCTGTGGAATCTTCCTCCGTTGGACTTACCTCCCATGGATTTGGGAGACTTGTCACCTTTGGAATGGTAAGGTTTGCTGCGATCTCCCCCACCATTCGGCTGCTCCTTTGGCTTCGGCTTCTCCATCTGAAGCTCCTTCAGTGACTCGGCCGTTGTCAAGGCCTTGTCGAGCGTCTTCACATCCTGACGCTCCAGCTCTATCTTCGCCCACGGTTTGAGACCATCCATGAACTGAAAGAACGGCTCGCCCTCGGTCATGGAAGGAATTTGGAGCATCAACTCCAAGAATTGGTTGGCATATTCCCGAAGATTCCCCTTGTGCTCCAATCGACGAAGCAGCCCCCGTGCCTCGTTCTCCGCGTACTCTGGGTACACAGAATGCAGCTGTGAACTGATCCCATGTGCTAATTTCCTCCCCTCCTCGGCTATCGCGCTTCCTACGCCACCACACCAAGACATTATCCTGCAGATAAGAGCAAACCATACCTAGGCGTGCCGAGTCCTCCTCTACTCCCGTAGCTTGGAAGTAGTCCACCAAAGCGAACATTCCGCTCCACGACTGCCCCATCGCCTCGCATCCTCCTCACGCGGTTGAGCTCTTGCTTGAGCCCATCTATTTCAGCTTGCATCTCGTCAAGCTTAGCAAGCTTCACCCGCATTTCATCGAATTCAGCAAGCTTCACATGCACCTCGGCAAGTTCCGTCCGCATCCCCGCGAACTCCTTCACCTCCTCTCGAGTGGTTGTGATGGTAGCTGCGAGAGCGTTGCCCTTCCTCCCAAGCTCCTCAGTAGCGTCCTTGACATCTCTCTGGAGCCCTTCCATTCCGAAACGGATTTTGTCCACACTATTGGACGCATACACGGCATCTTCTTGGACTTCCGCCACCACGTGTCGCAGCTCCTCTACACGATGATCAAGGTCCGCCAAATGCTCCTTGGTACTCATCCTGGGCTTCTCGACTGCCACCACCTCCGACTGCATGTTGGATGCCATCGATTGGAAAGGATTGAAACTTAGATCTGATACCACTTGTCACGGGCTTGGAGCTTTCCACGCTCCCAGCGGAATACGCCCGCGGGGCATCCGGCACTCCCACGTCTGGATCAGCTCTCTTCTCTCCCAAGATCATTTCTCGAAGCCCGCCGTGCATACGGACGGAACGGGTCGTGGTTAGGGGTCTTTTCTTCGGAGAGCAGCTTAACTAGTTTTCGGCCTGCCCTGGCCATCATCCGGAGAGCGACATTAGCTGCCGAACCAGCAATATCCCGAAGGATGTGCCTCGCCTTACCGATAACAACCAGGACAGTGAGAACCAGTCAATGAATATCAAGCTTCACCCCATGTCTGGTGGGAGAGTTCCGCATTCGTCGGGTCCTGAAATCCAGGCCCGTGACAATCTCCCCCACCCAACCAATGTAACGCCCTCGTTGCGACAGATCCGCTGCTTCTTGGAATCTTCAATCTCTCCGCAGCAGGACAGGTTTCCATAATTCGGCTGGGTGTGGCCTTTCATAGTAAGTTGCATTGGAGCAAGATCCTTGTGGCTCTGCATAATAGTAATGTGGGTTGGCAGCTGCAGGCTGTCCTCCTTGTGGCATTGGGGCTTCTACTCGGGGAGTGTCGTGAGACATTGTCCCCGGTGCAGGGTATGCTTGAGAAGGAGGTGGAGGAGGTGATGGTGGTGGTGGAGGCGCATAGCCTTGATTCCTTAGGTTTTCTCTTAAGGCCAGGAGCTCTTCGATTGCTGCCATCATTGCATGGGTTAATGTAGGGGCTGTCTGGGCACCTTGGGTGCTTCTACCCTGAGGTTGTTCCTCTTCAGTGAGGGCTCTCCGTTCGAACCCTGGTGGTGGCTCATTGGTTTGGGCGGTACGCTCCTATTGTGCATTTAGAGACGGCAAAGAAGAGGCTTTGGATACGGCCTCGGGGATTTAGGAGGGACCCGCCTGACTCCTTCTTGGTGGTGCTTGCTTGGATGCTTCCGCGGTAGCCTTCCTTTTTTATCGTCTTAGACCTTTTTCTCTTGCCATATTCGGTTTATCGGGAGGTGGAGGGTTGCTCGTCATTGCTGTCGGTAGTGTATGACTTGTTGTGTTCGTGCCTTGTAGGTGGGCACCTAAATGTTGGATCCTTCACTCAAGGAAGAGTCAAGTCCTGATGTATGCTCTCCGGGTCGTCAAGATAGCGGGTACTCGCACGTTCCGGGATACGTGGGTCTTCAGATACCTGCAAGAGGGGTAGTATCGCACACCACATAGTGGGGGTGGAGTGCGATGAACCCTCTCCAATGCTTAAATTAGGATTCTAGAGAGAGAAAGTTTAGAGAGAGGTCAGAGCTTCGGCGTCAACTTAGTTGTGAAATGAATGATCAAGGCCCCTATTTATAGGAAACCTTTAGACAAACCGGATTTTGAACGGTCCAACGTCGGTTTAGTTGTGAAAAAGTGAACGGGACATGGACGAGCAAGGAGTTGACGTCGGAGAGTCCGACACGTGCCGTACAAGCGTATATAGTAGGTGCGCGCATTTCTAGGCGCAATCCTGACCTCCGGATTGTGACAATCCGGACGAGTCCTATACTCGGGGTACGCGCGCGCGCACCCTGGGCCGTTTTAGACTTGCTGGTAATTATTTTGGGACCATTTAGTGGGTTTTACGTGTAGGAGAGGTCCGAATAATTATAAAACGAACCCGAATCGGATGTATACCCATCAAGTAACATTTTTTAAATTTGAAGTAATATTTGAATGAAAGAACTGCAATTTGAGTTTATGATCTTACGACGTCATAATGACTAAATTACATCGGATGGAAGGTCTATAAACTAGTCGTATGAGTTTAAAACCTCCCAAAAAAATATGTCGAATGTGGGCATTGCCTTGTCACACAGGCACGGTCGTCTTGATGGAGGAGAAACCTCGGGCATGTGAAGACTGGCTAAGAACCACGTTATTTCGAAAGTTAAACCTGGTTAAGCAAAACGATCATTTGGTTTCGGGGTTACACGACATGATCATTATTTTGTGGATCGCCGTGAAGAACTATGTTCGTCAATTACCACATTCTAGGCTAGATGGGAATCTACGATAGCATATGACATTTCCCATTCCTGACAATATCTAAGCTCAGGTTATGCTATCAACGTGCACTTATACTACGCATGCCATGTTCGACCACGGGGTCAGGCTCGGTTGTGCTAGGTAGAATCTTCCTAGATTCTAATGGGCACAAACTTCTTCACCTTGAGCGTGTGACTAATCCCAGGTTCTTACTGAAGGAGCACCTGAAGTATCCTTACCACTCAGAACTCATATCCAAGGTTGGGCCCAATGTTCACCTCCAGGCATACGAACGCAGTGCTGAACAAAAGGGCCAAGTGACCACGTACTGGAAACTAGTTGAGCTTGACTAAGGATACGAGCAATGGGCATGGTCATGTACACATGTAATTTTTCGACTCTTGTATTCACTAGGTGGCCACCAACCGTGTATTAGTTGAAGGTTGTGAATACTTGTACGGATGCCTTGGAGAAGTGTTCCTATGGGGAAACTAGGCAATTGGAGGATAACAGTTGACCAGGGATACAACGCGGCATAAAGATGAAACAGGTTGGGAATCAACGTTCCGTTGATGCTACAACACTATTAACCGATGAGTAGCACGATGTCCGCTGTGTCTGCCGGTCACACGACAAACCTTGTATGAACAATTTGGGAGCTGGACTGGATCGAAGAATAAACGTTGATGTGTTGGCCGATAACATATTAACATGCACTCTCCCATTCCAGCGAGCGGGAGCTGTTAGCATTTAGTGAATAGGCCGCCGTAATAGGAGCCCTTTAATATAAGCCCAACATCCTAAGCATAATTGGGTATCACATTAGGAATTTTGGGCAAGGCCTAAATCCCAATTGACATGAGAGGCCTAAAAAAATTAGGCCTCCCCAATTAGCATGGCCGACCGAAACTTAGGGGTAATTCCCTAGGTGGATTTTAACCCACCACCTCTTATAAATAGAGAGTGTTAGGGATTTCTTTAAAGTCAATAACTTCCTCACTTTAAGTTGAGACAGAAGAAATCCCTCTCCCTATCACAAGAGGTTCGACCGAAACACCCAACACCAAGGAGGTGCCGAACTGCTTCAAGAAATTACCCCATAGATCCATCACAGCGACCATATATAAAAGAGGCTTTGCTGTGGAGACTACAGCCTGTAGATTGATCCTTCACAAAAGTTCCTACAGGACCCGTCCGGCAGATCGTGAACTCCACGTGACGCTCCTAGGCTACGGAAAGCAATAATTGTACGTGTCTTCTTTCCGCTGCGTAATTTGTTACATAGCATGTACCATGTGGTTTTCGTTTCCATAGTAATCGTCCCCTAATTCCATTAACACCACCCGTTAATTAACGCAAACACTACAACAGTACAAACATACCATATATAGACGACTAGTATATGGCGGCAATCAGAGTACCTTCCGAAGAAACATAAAAGTGAATGTACAAGTCATTTCCTTATTTGTTCGTGAAGTAAAAATCCATCCATCCTTTCTTAAATTGGTATGCAGATGACGTTCACGCACCGGTAGATAATTGTACGTGTGAAGCAAGTGCCATTTCAACAACTACTATCCACCTCATTCCAACAGGATCTTCAATCTCCATTTCACTCAAGCAGTCAAACCCATTGTAAACAGCAAACCTCTTTAGAATAGTATGTACAGACGAACAAAATTGTCAATACTTATACAAACAAAGCTGAACAAACCAACACTTCATAATCGGCTAATGAAATGCGATATGAGATTACAGATGGAACTTACACAACTTGAATTTCTACCAGTTACTGTGATGTTGCACTGACGATCGCGGTTGTGTCCACCACCACCGACACCTAAACAACTTAAGTCATCTGATGAAACTTCTGTAAGCATATGGTGATGGGCGTCTTAAATGGAAACCCATTATATGTATATGTTACCTAAGGCAATTGGGTAATTGTCACATTAGGACATTGGGCCAGACCTAAATCCCAATTGACATGAGAGGCCCAAAATTGGGACTCCCTTATACTATAGTGGCCGGCTGAATTATGTAGGGGCAAAGTGGACTTTTGTCCACTTTGCTCCTCCTATGTATATGGGGTGTTAGGGGTTTTATTAGGGTTAATCATAATTTCTCCCTTGTGGTGATTTAAGAGAAAACCCTCTCCCCCATAACACACATAGTTCGGTCGAACCACATCCTTAACCAAAAGGTATGCCAATTTGCTTTCGAGCAAACACTCCGGAGATTCGTCCCTGCCAAGAGTCGATCAGAGGCTTTGCTGTGGAGAATATACCGCGTAGGGATTCCTTAACAAGAACCTCTACGGGTGCCGACCGGAGGACCGTGAACTCCCTACTACAGGATCTTGGGGCTACAGATTACGTCTGAGGTATGTGTGAATCTTCCGCTGCGTAATATTGATTACTAGTATGTACCATGTTTATAATATCCGTAGTGATAACTCCCCGTAATATAACAGTGGTATCAGAGCTTGTGTTAGGAGTCATGATTTTGATAAATTGATGTTTTTGAAAATTATTATTTTTGGCCGAAAATTTTAAAGAAAGAAAATTAAAATTTTCGAATTTTTGAAGTTGTTAATGGTCCGAAATTTTCATGGTGTTCTTAGGAAAATTTGATGTTCGTGATCGTCAAGAAAAATATAATTTTTTTTTTATCAAAATCGAACATTGGATTGTAGATCTTCTAAAAATTTAATCTTTAAATTTGACCACTTGTTTCCAATTATGTGTTTTTGGCCGAAACCCTAAGCAAATCGCAAGGTAAAAATTTTAATTTCGTAGGCACCAAGGTTGAAAAATTCGGCCGAAATTTTTAGAGATATTGTTTACCCTATTTTAGTTTTTATTCTAGGTAACAATATATCTATAATTGGGAACATAATGATAGATTCACATTAATATATAGAAATATTTATAACTATCAATATATCTAGATAATTAATAGGGTTAAATATATTATTGATAGATTTAGTTGCCTAAAAGATTGAGAAAATATATTGTCAGTATATTTGTTACCCTATTAAATATATTGACAATAAATAAAATATATATCTATTTATATAAACCGAACTTTACATATATATATATATATATATTGTTGATTGATTTTTTCTAAAAGATAGAAACTTGGCAATAAATATATATATGTTTAATATTGGCCGAATATATATATATATATATATATATATATATATATATATATATTTATATTTAATATTGGAAATTATTTTATGTAATTAATGTTACTTGGTGGCTAAGTTAAGTTTTTATTGGACATCAAAACCCTACTTAGTCCACAAGTAAACATTTCGGCCAAAACCCTATGAATTTAATGGGCCGGTCTAATATATTAAACTGGGACGCGTTAAGCCAAACTGGGCTTTCTTAATCGGTTTGACCTTGTCGGGTCGGGTCGGACCGGGGTAACTAAGTGGATCTAACCAAAACGGTTTTGAGTTTTAAACCGAACCGAACCTTATTTTATTGGACCAGTTTGGACCAAACCATATTTTGAAAATAAAACCGGACCGAACCGAACCGGATTTTACTGAACCAGACCCGAACCGGATTTTCTGGACCGAACCGTACCGAACCGGACCGAAATTGACTGAACCGAACCGAATTTTCAAAACCGAATTCAAGTCAATTATATAAAATAGGGAGGTCGAGTTTTAATATCCAAATTTTTTTAACTTTAAATGGCCTACACAGTGCTCAAAGGTTTATTATTATTCACATAACAATTAAACTTTAATGCCTTGTTTCGATTATGGGGATGGATCTCAGAGATACATGTTTTTGGGATTGGATTAATTAGTGGGCTGAATTGCAATTTTTTATTATTCGATATATATTTATGCATGATTAGAACTGACGTATTGACTGAGTAAAGCTAGCAAGATATTGCAAGTTGGGGGCAGAGCCCTGGTTAAATATATGGTATGCGCACTAGGATAGACATGTTGTGATTGTTGAAATTGCCTAAGATTCATGTCTAGAATGATGCGTGATTGAATATAAGCATGAATTGCAAATCATGCCCTAATTTTAAAATATTTTAAAATCGAAAACCAGTTGCCAAATATGTATGATTGATGTGGAACTTTCATGTTTGACACGTATGCTAGAATGTTGAGAGTGTAACCGCATTTAATAATTTACTTGGAAGTAGAATTATGTATGCAAGCATGAGTTTCTCGGAACATTAGACGCATGACGCGTAAGCATGAGCGTGGTTAGTGTGATGAATGTTACTTGTGTATGATGATTTACATGGATGGTAGAATTGTATATGCATGAGTAAATTCATCGGAATAATTTTTCAAAATAAAAAGGGCCTTGGGAAAGCCAAGATCGAGTATGCTTGTTTTAAAATTCCCGTTCCAGTAATTTGCGATTAAAACCGTTTTAAAAGACTGATCTATTGGATTGAAGAAGACGGTAATGTGAACTCTTTCACAGCCTTCTTCCATTGGTTTACTGGTGGTCGGTTGGTTTAGATGACTGAGGAATCGTTATTTGTCGCATTCTATCTTAATAGATATCTGATGTATGCAAATCTTTCTCAAAATGTTATTGTCTCCCTGATTTTGCGTGATCATCGATGAGTTAGTATCAATGGTTGCGATCAGCAATGTCATCTCCCAAATGAACAAGGGAATGAGATTGAACAACAACAATTATAAGATATGGAATAAGCGCGCGAGGATGGTAATTACTGAAATGAGACGTTTGGAGCATCCGACTTCGAAACATGCCATGCTAGAGGGAGACCTCACTGCCGATCAGAAGGAATTCCATGATAAATGGGATGCGAATGATCAGGGAATTCGTTCCGCCTTTTTGTCACTGCTTGTGGATGACATAATCTATGGGCATGATCACTATGAGCCTGTCATGGACTTGTGGGATGGTCTTAAGGCGGGGTTTGGTGTTTACACCACAGCCCAGAAACGATCGTTAAACATCGCTTTAGACTCATACAAGATGAATCCCAAGCATACAATGAAGGAGCATATTAGACACATGTCTAACATGCTCGCTGAACTCAAGGAGGCAGGAGAAATCCTAACCGAGGAAAAAAAGGTCTAATGCGTGATCTGATCCTTGCCTGACTCTTGGAATAGCATGAAAATGCACCTTACCCATGCCACTCAACTCGATAACCTCGAGAAAGTGCGAGTTCATCTCGAGATGGAAGAGGATCGTCTCAAAGCTGAAAAGCCAAGAGCGGAAACGCATCTTGCATCCTCGCATCCAGCTGAGCATAAGGGTAAACGCAAGAGAAAGGGCAAGGGCCTTCAGGTTAAGGATGACAAGTCTATGGCTCCAAAACCTCAGAAGAAGTTCAAACGCAAGAAATTCGGTGGCAAGAAAAGGCAAAACAGAAACGTAAAGAGGAAACTCGAACGTGTTTTATGTGTGGCGTAAAAGGACACCTTGTTGTCGCCTGTACCAATCCTCCCAAGGTACGTGCTGAAGAATAATGATTACCTCATAAGTTCTTCTAGGACTCTTCTCATTCGAAATTAATTCAATTTACCATTTTTGGCTTACAGAACCGAGAAGGAGAACAAGCACAGACCTGAGGATTTTGCCCCGGAAACATAAAGATTAAATGAAAGACTTTATCTTTATTTGATAAACGAACCTCTTCTTAATTTTCAGTTTAAGATACTTAATGATAATAATGTTCCTTGAAATATAGGAACCATTTCATTTTGAGCATATGACAAATGTTTGGACAAAGTATTGATTACCCATCTTTCTCAGGCTATTCGATCATTTATTGCTGTTTGATGCATTGCCTATAACTCTTTCATAATTATTAGTACTCCATTGAATGAAATAATCATTAATGATAATCATGTGCGAAACCGATTGGATTAAATTGAATTTAATTCAGAAATGAAACGATTTAACCATGGGTTAAAATTTGGTAAATAACGCCACGCGTGTGTGGACCTCGAAAGACGTGGGTGCAGGTTGCTATTGCGTCTTAAGAAAGTATTCAAATGTTATGGATATTACTTAATTACACAGTTTTATAGCAGAGTCTTCCACTCATCACCCAGATTTGATGGTACCCACTTCGAAGGTCGATCACACATCGTTTCAAAACACGAGTTTAATGATTATGTGTTTTTAAAGATTAAGTGCTGAATTTTCATTTGCATCCCTTCAGAAACAACTTATTGATAACATTTACATCGGTAAGAAGTATGCTTCATAAGCTACCACGACCTTAAAAAGTTTCAACTGACGCATAAGGTGAAAACCAAAATGCTCAGTTCGAAGATTGGATAAAATCTCTGAGATAAGTTTGCAAACGAAGAAAGATGAAGTCGGTTATACAATTTTCCTTCTATAAGCCTTGAACTGTAAGTCAGGCTAGGCATTCAAATCAAATGACACACTTCAAGAAGCATAGTTTATAAACATAATGTTAGATTCAATCTATCAGACGTTCCCTGATGGATATACGCCCAATTTGAACACGTTTTAATTCGGACTGTCTTATTCCCACTTACGATTATAATTCGAAACTTTGACCCGAACACACAACCCACGAACTAAGATGACCTGGACAGGCGGAATCGCCCGCTCGGGCCGTCACCCGATCTCTGCCCTTAGAGATCGGGTGATCACATCCGATCTCCGCCTACACAGATCGGGTGTGGCACCCGATCTCTACATGTAGGGATTGGACTGCCTAGTCCAATCCCATGCCCCGGGGGTCGGATTTTTCCATCCAACCCCGAAAGCCTCGGGACCACTTCCGGACGTCGTACCCCCCCCACCCTCAGGGGTGTTCCCAACGTCTCGAACATTGTCGCACGGACCGCCCTCCGTGGCATCCAGACATCTCTCTACCCGTCCAACACTTAACCAATTTTGCTTACCACTCCATGCAATTAAGGGTTTAATCCTATCGTTATGTGTTAATTAAGCATATTTAGGCATTAGCGGTGTCATTAAGCCACCTTAATCCTCCCGAAGCCTATATATTTTGCTCAAGTTCTATTCATTCAGACAAGGTTGCATCTTTACTCATTTTTAGCTCTGCCTTCTCTCTAGATTTTATCTCTCTAGAACACCGAACTTACTTAGGCATCGGAGAGGGTTCACCGAGCACCACCACCCCCCCCTCTCCGTGCTCGGTACTGCCCATTGTGCAGGTTTACGAGGAGCAGAGTAACGGATCATATCGGCAAGCTAAACGGATCGGAAAGAGGAGGAGACTACCCGTGAGAAGTGTTACTCGGATTGGAGACCCGTCAACCCGAGGCACACGTCTTAACACTTGGCGCCGTCTGTCGGTTTTGAACAAAAAGCCCGGCTATCAAGAGATCAATGACGATTAGCATACCATCTAGAGACAATTTTCCACCGGGGGACAATAGGCCGCCAAACAACCAAGAAAAGAAGCCTACCCATCCACCAAGACAACCTACCCCACAAGCACCTTAGGCAAATAACCAAGGAGGACAGTCACGCCCAGCTGGGGCTGAGTCCTCGACTGCTTCGACCCCTATGACTCGACGACCACAAGGGCAGGGTGTGAAACAAGGAATTCCATCCTAAGGATATCTATACCCAGCACTTCCACATGGGTACCATTATGGAACACAGTGACTCCGGGGTTTGTTAATGCATTAGAGGAGTTATTGGCTTGTAGGGAGGCTCTGAAAAACAACCAAGGAGGACCGTCACGCCCAGCTGGGCCTGAGTCCTCGACTGCCTCAACCCTTATGGCTGTTAAGAAGATACCCAAATGTCTGCCACGATTTTCATGCACGAAGGGTGCAATACAGTAGGTGAGCAAAGACACCAAGTGGGTTTATAGATAACGAACCTCGTCCCGAGGAATCGAGACCAGCACGTCATCCAAGTAACAAGGTACCAATGGTAATGAGGCCAGTAGTGGAACCGCCTATACCAACCCCTCAAGGAGTGCCACCAATGCCCACTCCTGAAGGGATACCACCCATTCAAGAGCTGCAACAGGAACCGCCAGTTCCTAATACTCAGAATATCTACCATAGGAATCCCCACACAACATTTTCCTCATGGCATGCCGCCACAAGATCAACCATTTGGGATGCATGGCAACAAAATCACATCGAATGATATGCCAATGTTCAATAGGCATATATACACCGCATCATAACAACCTATGTTCTCCCAAGGTGAACTTTCAATAAAAGAAAGAATCATGTCAGCCATATATGAATTGATAGTATACTATGAGGCAATGAGAACTAGAAGATACAGACCACCGCCAGTGGATCTGACTGACCACGCCCCACTAAGGGACATTCCAAGAAGAACTCAAAGTGAGGGACATCATCCGGACAACTAGACAAGGAAACCGCCTACTCATGATGCAGCACGACAGGTTCCAAGCCCTCGTGCAAGACAACCCTCGGTGCACCTCTCCCAGGGATAGAGGGGCAGTTCGAAAGACAAGGCTTTGAGCATGCAACTCACGGAGTGACATACTTGTTACTACATCACTACTACAACGGGAAGACTTACAGACAGGCAGAGTGGAGTGAGATCACACATAGCGTGTACGGAGGAAATACCTCCACCTAGTCCGCCTCGGCAAGGAGACAACCTTAAAATTACCAAGAAAGTAGGGGATATCAACACCCCCACACCCATATCCTTCCCATATCCTCTTATTTAATTTAAGTGCATAACAATTCAACTCCCTGAAAGGGGTAGATTTTGATACTTGATATCACCATGTTTTCCAAGAATGATCATACCGGATGTCTTCGGGCTCCGTATTATATATATACACAAGTTGACTACTAAAAGAGTCCATAAAAAACGCAGTCGCAACCAAGAAAGTCGCCACAAAGGCTGCACGCCACTGACGAACGAATGCATCGTCATTAATCAGAACATCTCCGCCGACAAACGGTCTTGTTCAAACATGTTTGTTCGACACTACCCTTTGCTTAACTTCCTCAAAGGAACGCATAAGGAACAGATTGCTCAATCTCAAAGGGAACCTATAAGGTCAAGACTCTGGGAAAAGATCACTAAGATTGAAGGCTCACTTCGAAAAATAAGTTGAACACACTCAACATCCTATAGAAGAATTACAATGAGAGTCACAAGGGACTACCCCCACTACCACCTTCCAACAAGAATCTTAGTGCTACGTTCGTCGGAAGACAACATCGGGCGTTGATATGCAAGGGGGGAACAATCCAACTCACAACATCCCTTCCTCGCAAAAACCAATAAAATACCTATTAGTATAAGAGGGGGCAGCCGCGAGCACATCACTCCAAAAAATTGGGGAAACCATATCACATGGACAACGCCCACCTTCAGAGGCAAACGCCTCCAGTGGATCTATATGATTTCACAAAATAGCCAGGAGATACAACTACACCTAGTAAGCTGATCTCCGGTAATGGAATACACTTCCATTAAGGACCTTTCAAGGGCCCCAAGCCTAGCAAGGGAAGAAGAGCGACACCATCATCCAGCTTTCAAAAAAGGATATGGAAAACAGAGTGTTTCCACACCGCGATATATTGGTCATAACAGAGGGAATCACTAGCTTGGACATGAAGAGAATCATAGTGCATGAAGGGAGTTCGCCAGACATCCCCCATGCCCAGCTATTGATGATACTAGGAAAGAGTCCGGCATACCTAATACCAAGAGACCCCCTACTAGTAAAGGTGATCAGAACATCAACATACCCATTATGGACACAACACTGCAAATGGGGCTGGATCAAGGATGGAAACATATCCTTACAAGTATCCTTGCAGTTATCTTTGCAAAAATGAACTCCCTAGGGGGAGAGTTTATCTAATAGACGACCGTGTTTCTGTTCTCAAAATATGATCCTAAACTGGAGATCCTTGGAATCCGTATTATATATGCAATGAATCATATGTTTATCAAAGATATGTACGTGAAGATTCTAGATAGCGCCCTCAAGATTAGGCGCATACCTCTACCAAGTGCGACATATTTGGGCGGTCATGGACACTCCTTCGCCATCTCATAATAAAGAAAGGCAACCAAGAATACAAGTCCTAACAGAACAGGCACCGGTAGAAAATCCTACCATAGACGTCATGCACCAAGCAAGAAACTCTAAAGATACAAGTTTAGTAAAAGAGATAGTGCAACAAACAGAATTTGAAAAAAATGAGATACACCTCCCATCAAGGGTCTTAGGGCATCATAATAGTTCTACAAGATCAACCAAGGAAGAGCTCAAAAGCATGGGAAGTAAGGTCTCGAGATCGACCCCTGCACTAGACGCACATACTAATCAAGCACCTTGTATGTGAATGATAAGACATTTTCCTCTAACATCCCATCAAGGGAAAAACCCCCATTAAAGGGGGCACTAGGGGAAGGTCCCGCCTTTAAGGTTATAAGCCAAACACTTAGTGAGTGAAGGTTACAACAAAGGAAAAGAGAAGGAACTTGTCATCTCAACACCCCCCAAACATGCATATGTACGCAACTAAAATGCAACTTCTAATGAAGTTATCCTACAAGGCATAGCCAATACGGGGGCAAACCCAAGGAAAAGCACGAGACATCATCTGCAAATCTAAAGGAAAATATCCTTTTTAAATTGAAGGGGAGCCTATAATCAAGATTAGAGATGGGAGGGACATGACGAATGTGACACTCCCTAAAAGCATTGAAAAATATTCCAATGTAAAGGCAAAGGCGAAGCACACTAAGTACCACAACACTTCAATAAGATTATTACAGCCCGATTGGACCCCCCCATGCCCGAGCAAGGGGCATGGATCAGACTCACTAGTCTAAAACACAGCTTCAAGTTAAACAACTCGAGATACCATGATATGAGAAAGCTCTTCAACCGAAATGCAACCCCTTCCAAGATACGCTATTCATACTCGATAATCGCCGCAAAAGCGTTTTTCTCAAAACACAAGGAAGAGGGGGCAATAATTTACAAGCCTTCTCTGGATATGAACACTACCACAAACAATTACCAAGAGAATGGAAATCACCCATCGCACCCAAGCAAGCAAACATATTGGATACAACACAAGATTAGGGAGCCCCAAGAATAAGGAGTACCCAACCAAGAAAATAAACGAGAAGCCTTTAACGGCCAAATATGAAAGGCGGTGTGACCACCAAGCAACTTGGGGGGCACCAAACGAACAAGTGCTTGGTAGTCCACCTGTATAAAAGAAGAGACTAGAAGCAGAAGGTCACAAGAACATGCAACACCTCTTCTCATAGAAGAGGTCACATAAGAGGGAAAACAACCTCAACTCCCTGTATGGACTCGTCTTAAGTTGGCAACATACAAGCATCGCCCTCGAAAGGTGATCTCCTACACTTAGGAAAAGGCTAGGTAACGATCAATATCATAGAGAGAAAACTCAAGTAAAGATTCAGAAGGCGTATCAAAGACGCACCCTACCTGGAAAATAACACAAGGTAAAGTAATATTCTGAGCCCTCCGGAAGCCTGTCCCGCGAACAGTATCGACGCCCCCAAAAGCGTATCTTGAGAGTAGTTTTAAACTACAAAAAATTCTGCACCCTCGGGGAGCCTGCCCCGCGAATAGTATCGACGCCCCCAAGAGCGTATCTTGAGAGTAGTTTTAAACTGCGAAAAATTCTGTGCCCTCCGGGAGCCTGTCCCGTGAATAGTTTCTACGCCCCCAAGAGCGTATCTTGAGAGTAGTTTTAAACTACGAAATTCTGTGCCCTCCGAGAGCCTATCTCGTGAAAAGTTTCGTGCCATCCGAGAGCCTATCTCGTGAAAAATTCCGTGCCCTCCGAGAGCCTATCTCGCGAACTAACTTTGTGCCCTCCGAGAGCCTATCTCGTGAAAAATTCGGTGCCCTCCGAGAGCGTATCTCGCGAACTAATTCTTTGCCCTCTGAGAGCCTATCTCGCGAACTAATTTTGTGCCCTCCGAGAACCTATCTCGTGAACATATTCCGCGCCCTCCGAGAGCCTATCTCGTGATAGCATTTTGTGCCCTCCGAGAGCCTATCTCACGAACATATTACGTGCCCTCCGAGAGCCTATCTCGTGATAACACTCTGTGCCATCCGAGAGCCTATCTCGTGATAACACTCTGTGCCCTCTGAGAGCCTATCTCGCGAACACATTCCGCGACATCCGATAGCCTATCTCATGAAAATTTTCACAACGTTCCCAAGAACGTATCTTGAAAAGCCTTAATTTTTACAAAGTAAGTTTATATGATATGAGAAACATACAAGTTTTTTTATGATGACAATGCAAGCATGAGAAAAGTAAAATGGAGTAACGAAGAACACTCCGACTAAAGAGAAGAAACACAACAATAAGCAAGCAAATCACAAGTCATTCAAAACAACCTACGAAGAAGAATCGCCTAACAAGTCGCCCAAGGCAACCTCTGACAAACATTAGTGTTCTGCATGTCGCCCTCGCGTGACCTTTGCTCGCATTCGACTTGAACATCGTCAAGCACGACTTTCGAAAAAACATCACCCTTGCATATTGTGAAGCACACTTCATAAAGGGGACATCCCAAAAGCATAAAGGATACAACATCCGACAAGACGAGACGCGGGGACAAAACCCAACAAACATAGCCTAAACAAAAGGCAAATTTAACAACAAAGGTATGAAATACTATTCATGATATAAAAACATAATGTTGAAACACTCACGACATGTTTGCCAATAAGTCTGGAATGTAAAGGCAAACCTCCATACATAGCGAAGTGGCTATTATGTCCACGCACCAAGAAGTGGCTATCATTTCCACACACCAAGAAGTGGCTATCATGTCCACACACTGCAAAGTGGCTATCATGTCCACATAACAAGAGGTGGCTATTATGTCCACACACTGCAAAGTGGCTATCATGTCCACATACCAAGAGGTGGCTATCATGTCCACTCATCAAGAAACGACTATCAAGTATACACATCGCGAGGATGCTATCACAACCACAAACATCAAAAAGCTGTGCCTAACCTTAGGAGGAGATTAAAACAAAGGGATAACCAATGCCCTTCATATACTCATCAAATGGGCATATAAAGAAACGATCCCCACAACGATCACAACTTTGATACTAATAGAGGCTAAACCAAGAACAGTCTCCACCAAACTTTCTAGCAGAAATTTGCTATCTTAATCAGGGCCATGGCAAAAGAAAGGAATATCAATAAAGACGATGATCACACCCATCACCAAAAGCAAGATCTTCAATGCATTGGTTAATCACATGACCCCATAGGTATGCCAAAGGCACCTTCAAAGTCGCCAAACCATCATGAAGATGAAACAGACCTGAGACTCGGCCCTTCGACTGGGGGGCAGAGGATAGAGGAGAGATATCAAGATCTATGGTCATCCCATCGCCATCCACAAGTTGCTTCCCTTTGTCTAGCAAAGTGGGCGCCTCTTCGACCACTATCTCCTTATCACGTGAGGGAGTTGGCAAACGGGCACTTGAAGGAGAGTCTCTCGCAGCTTCCTCCTTCTTGACAGTCGAGGGCCCAACCTCAGAATCAGGCTTTTGTGCCCTAGACTTTGATTGAATTGAACTCTTTCCAGGGGCGAACGCTCTAACAACAAGAAGAAATCAACATGAGAACAGTCATAAGTATATCATAAAGAAAAGAGAATGGAAAAAAATTTACGGGAAGCCTCAGCAGCTTTCCCTGACTCAGAAAATTTCTTGGCCTTATGAGCAGAGTTGGAGGATGCCTTCTTCTTTTTCATAACAACGGTGCGTTTGGAACACTCCACTTGCACATTATACGTTTTTCCATGAAACCAAACTACAAGGGGAAAACAAAAGATGAATGAAAACAAGAGGGTTAATGACATACCAAGCTCACAGAAGGAGGGGTCAAGTGAATCCCCGCCTCATACATCTCCACCTCGGACACCCAAGACACAGGACAATGAGATTTGGTCCAATTTCTTTGATAAATGATCTTCATGGTCTCCTTTTCTGAAGGAAAAAACTCCCCTAAAATGAGCCAGTCGTCCGAGCGACTGATGCAAAAGTCGACCCTTACTCATGGAATGTCAAGATACGCCTATTACGGGGGCAATCTCAACATCCAGTTACGGGAGCAAAACCGTCACCCAAGAGATCCGACCATCAAAGTGCAAGGTAAACCAACCAAGGGAACAAACCCCAGAGCGTCACAAAGAAGGCGAACTTTTAGCTTCCCCAAAAGGAGCAACGCTCCGACACATCCGAAGGAAGGGTCAACCCTTAACATATGTCGATAAACCCCTTCGCACGCGGCGGGTAAGAATAAAGCTTGTAAGCATTTTCACCCTCACTTTTACGTGGAACGAATTGCAGGATAAGGGTCAAGAGCTATACACACACTCCAGCGAATGAAGGAAAATGTCACACATGTCGAAGGTCGAGGTTAAAGGACAATGCTCGCACTAGTACACGGGAGGAAGAACGTTCTGTCCCATCAAGTGACAGAGCTCGCACCCTCGGATAAAAGGGGTCTATACTCTCACCCTTGCACTTACGTTCATATTTATGATTTACACCTACAAGTGCACAAATGCCATCACTCACGCTTATGCTCACGACCCGTCCATGCATACATACATGTTTATGCTTACGCTCACGTGCATGCCAACATACACACTCATATTCTTTCAACACTTAGACATCCATGTACATGGTTGCCATATATTCCTGCATACATTCATGTCCACGATTGCAGCATGTCCACACCCACTCCCAAACTTGTGTTTTTACTTACATGTATGCTAGTACACACCTTCATGCTCATGATATATCCACGTTCACTCAAATTAGCATATCTCATATGCATATATCCTACATTCCCATACTTAGAAATTTTTTAGACCCGGTCTAAGTATTTTTTCACAGACAGGGCTTACCCTGCATGTGCAAGTATTGATTACGATTACATGAAATTAGATCACATTAATCTATATTCATGATTGAATAGCTTTCCCACGCATGTACGTATTTTTAAAATGCACATATGATAAGATTGGATTTTTATATCCACATTTTACGGACACGTGTCTAGGCGCGTGCACGTTTACTCTAACATTTATACTTCCTCTATTTTGAGAAACTGAGTGTTATGTTCGCTTCACCACTTAGGCAGCTTCAGGCTTTTTCCTTCACGAACGGGCTTCTTCCTTCACAATCGGGCTCGAGATGTATGTATAAGGACAGGAACGCCGCAATCCTTAATACACAATCACCGATCTAAACTCCCAATCCTCGAGCTTGAACTCTTGATCTTCGGGTCCTGCACGAGGGGGCAGTAACCAGCGTGGGAGGGGGGAATCCTGGTTGGGCCCACTCCGACGCTCAAGTTAGAACTTCTAGAGAGAGAAAGCCTTAGAGAGAAGTCAGAGCATTCCAAGTCCAAAAGTGAGTGAGTTTTTTAGAATGGGAGACCTAGGCCCCTATTTATAGGGAACCTAAGGATCATGCCCAGTTTTGAACTACTTGATGTCGGTATGTAAGGAAGACGTATACCGTCATCAAGGCGGACTATGCATGCACCGACTTCCCGCACTTGGCAAATTAATCGGGGTGAGCGCGGAGAAAAACGATAATCCGGACCTACCCGGATTGCTAAAAGAAATCCGGAAGTCCTTTGGCCCGGAAATTGCGCGTATCCCGGACCGTTTTAGACTTGGGTGTCCGCGAAAGGGTTTTTTTACAGGTTTTGGGATATTTTACGAGACCCGAAATGTAAATACGAAGCCGAATTGGACAGATATCTAACACTTGCCCCCGAGTCAAGTAGTGGTTCAAAACCCGTGCTTGACTCTTTTCAAAGATAAGATATTCGTCCAATTTAGGTTCGGTACTGACCTCAGGGGTGGCCTGTTTGTCAATTCGAATGTTGAGATCATAAATTTGACCAACTTTTAATTTTCCGCCGTACGTACGTAATCTGTTTACAAGGTTAGCGTAACGGACAATATGCGTACAACGACATGCAACTATATTCACAATATCATATAATGAATGAAATACTTGAAATAATAAAGAAACATGCAACGTAATAATATCATGGTACACGATGTAAACACGTAACACGTTGTCCATATGTAAATGATGACAGTGTAGTAGACGAATGACGTAATCATGCAACAAGAAAAACACTTAGAATAATATGGAATTGGAAAACATGTATGTAATCATGAAGCATGATGTAAATATAGAAAATGATGCAAGCATGTAGTATGATGTAATCATGGAAAATGATGCAAACATTCAATCCATACTTAGATTATAAAAATAATCATGTAACGATCATAAATAATAAATGTGCATGATAAAATCTATGTACGTAATGTGTAATAATAATTACGTGTAGTGTGTCATGAAGCATTGTGTAGTATATATGCAATATGAACATAGGAGAGATGCAAAGATGCTTGTAAAGGTTGCTAAGGACTTATAGGAAAATATATGAAAGTTTAGTCCTTAGCACATGGTGTAGACACTATTAGTAAAAATTAGGAGAGAGAATACTCATTATCTTAAATCCTTCATAGATAAATCTCCAAGAAGCTCTCTATTCTTGATGAAGATGAAACTTTTGAGATCATAGATTTGGAGTAGACACATCATTGTTGATATCAATTGGATTCCGGTGTGGCACATGTCAATTCGGACTTGCTTCGTGTTGGTGAGTTCAATTCCGTATATGGTTGGACATTTCTCGATTTCTTTGGCCTTGATTCAATCTTGAAATCACTATGTACCTAGTTATCTTATGCATAGTGTTCATTGCCGACATGTTGTTCCATGCCTTAGTCGTTACTTTAGTATGCTCGATGTTGATGATCGGTAGTTGTACGTACATGGCCATCAATGGTTGTATGTTGGTAATGATAGCTTAGGCAATGTACGTTGAGTATCATGTACTGTCGGTCATTGTCTGCAAACATGCTAAAACACTTAGAAAATATTTTAACAATTTTTAATGCTTGTTACCATAGATGTTGTCGTATGAGCTTTGTCGATAGGCGTCGTAGGAATGCTTAGGAGGCATTGTGTAGAAGTTGATAATAGCTGCTTGATGTATGCAATCCATCATTGTCGACATGTACGTACGTACATGGAAACACTTAGAAAATATTCTTTACTTGTCGACATGCAACCTTGTCGACATGTATGTACGTACATGGAAACACTTAGAAAATTTTCTCCCCTTGTTGACATCCATCTTTGTTGACATGTATGTACGTACATGGAAACACTTAGAAAATATTCTCCCCTTGTTGACATCCATCCTTGTTGACATGTATGTATGTACATGGAAGCACTTAGAAAATATTCTCCCCTTGTTGACATCCATCATTGTTGACATGAATGTATGTACATGGAAACACTTAGAAAATATTCTTCACTTGTCGACATGCATCCTTGTCGACATGTATGTACGTACATGGAAATACTTAGAAAATATTCTTCACTTGTCGACATGCATCCTTGTTGACATGTATGTACGTACATGGAAATACTTAGAAAATATTCTTCATTTGTCGACATGCATCCTTGTCGAGATGTATGTACGTACATGGAAATACTTAGAAAATATTCTTCATTTGTCGACATGCATTCTTGTCGACATGTATGTACGTATGTAAACACCTAATTTTGGTTCGCGCGACACGTACGTAACATGTTAAAAATGTTATGTGTAACGCGTTTAAAAAAGGAAATATTTAAATATGGAAGGTCGCGGTATTGCCAAAAATAGGCTCAGTTTAAATTAGGACAATACATATGCAATAAATATGATGTAATAATCAGAAAATATATAATATATATATTTATATATATATTTTCGGATTTAATAGAGTGTATATTGAGCAAATATTGCTTTCCTAATATTAGGGGGTAGGGTGGCTATAAATAGGTACCTATTCTATGTAAAAAAATACACAGAAAATTACTACATGAATAAAATATTATTTTTTTTGGAAATCTGATTTTTTTTAGCTCTCTGTCGTGACTTGCCCGTCCTGCTCCACCAGAGGTCGCCGGAGGCCTGCCTGCGCCGGTGCCCATCTCGTTGCCGGAGATCCCAGTCCACCGCGTCGTCCCAGCCGTCCCTCCGCTGCCGTCCGCGTCGTCCGTCCTGCATCGCCGGCCAGTCGCTACTCCTGCTGGATCTGACCCGGAGCCTGTCTGCCCTGCCGCTGCTCGCTTCCCCGCCTGCCGGACCGCTGTGACAGACCTCGCCTGCCGGACCGCTGCTGTCGTTGCTGCTGAAGGTCGCCAGAATCAGACTTGCTGCCCGCTGCCACCCTCCTCTGGTAATTGTAGGTGATTCCCGCTCGTGCTGCTGTTCTGTTTTTTTTTTATATTATTATTTTATTTTCTGTTATTATTATCATTATTATTATTATTATAGTTATTATTATACCATGTTAATTAACTAGTTTAGATGTAGATTAGTAAAATAACATGCCTAGTGAATATATGTGTATAATATGTAATCATCAAATTGTACTAGGATTTTGAGCATGTTTAACGTTAATTAGATTTTCTTTCAATTAGGGAATCTAGGTGCATAATAGTTTTTTTAGGTTTAATTTTGCCGATGATAAATATTTCGCATGAAGTTAGTTTAATTTTAAAACTGGCAAATATGTTAATTAAGTACCGAAAGGGCGTGATTAGAAAAATATTTTTTTTAATTCGTAACAGAACCCCCGAACTCAAATCTTTGAATGCAGACCAATTAATTACTTAGGTTATAATTTTTTTTTACCTAGGTAATTTAGGTTTCTAGTTAGCCGTAATTAGCTAGTGGCGACTCTTTTCAAAATTGCACGTTTTCAAACGTAATTCGCCATAGGTCAGATTTTTAGGTCTGACAACGTACATGGAAATACTTAGAAAATATTCTTCACTTGTCGACATGCATCATTGTCGACATGTATGTACGTATATGGAAATACTTAGAAAATATTTTTCACTTGTCGACATGCATCATTGTCGACATGTATGTATGTACATGGAAATACTTAGAAAATATTCTTCATTTGTCGACATGCATCCTTATAGACATGTAGGTACGTACATGGAAACACTTAGAAAATATTCCTTGCTTGTCGACATCCATCCTTATCGACATGTATGTACGTACACGTATGTGCGCACTTGCCCCCACACTTAGAATCTTTTCTCCATCCTTGGCTATGTACGCTGTATCCATATGCTTTGATGTAAACACAGGTTGTATGCCAACACCTTGTTGTATGCTAACATTTAGTAATATGCTGACACATAGTAACACGCTGACAGCTTGCAATATGCTGACTGTCATCCTGAGCAAAACAGTTAGAAAATATTTCGCCCTTGTAATCATGTATGCTGCGAGTATGAGCTCGATCTTGACATGTAAGGTTGATGTGTTGAAGAAGTTGCCCCCCTTGCATGATATTCGTTATTTGTTGCGCGAGCCTTGTACGTACATAGTTGTCTTACATGGAGCGTCCATTGCATAAATGTTTGCAGAAGTGTTGATGCATATTTGCACACTGATTGGATTGTTGGTTGCATTTTTCAGGATATCAGATCTTGCTATCTTCTTGTCGGAATTAATCTTCCCACGGCTATTATCATGAGTAAGTCCATTATTTCCATTCTGGGAGTAACTCTGTGTTCGGATGTCGACATGGTAGAGCAGCTAAATAATACACCAAGTGTAGATGTTGATGTCCTTTATGACTCGTATCATGTTGTAATTTAGGTTGGACTTGATGGAAAAAGCTCGTCTTTGCAGATAGCCGATGTGTACAGTAATCCGCTCGTTGGAAGGAATGTTCGTACAATTGCCCCCGCTACTCTGGAGTCTCTGGATATGGTCGCGGTAAAGAACTTGTGAGTAAGGCACCTCCTTGTATCTTCTTTGAACTTGTTAATTTTCCAAGTTGCTGCTTTCATGTTGCTGAACGCATGGTTGCAGTTCCGGGCTTTAGCACAATTCTCAAAAGATCCGACGCAGGGGCGCGTTCCTCGAGCGATTCTAAGTTCTTTATGCCGAGTACGACCGTGCTAACTCCTTCTTGCGATAAAGGGAATAGAGTTGAGGGTCGTGCGGTGGTGCCTTCTGCCCCCCGGTCGAGGGACCGGCCCAAGGAGGAGTGTTCCTCCCATTGAGGTAAGCGTTGTTTACTTCTTCACACTTGAAAGTTGATCTTGAAGATGGTTGATTTTGATGCACGCATTGCTGATTGTCGCGCTTTTGTTGAAGAGCTATGTCGTATTGAATCTAAAGAGACCATCCTTGCAGTGTCTTTTGAGCGGATGACGACATTGCCTTTGATGTTGACACTATGAACTTTTTGCTATAGATCCTTGGAGATGATACTATCTATTGGTTGGTGTCAGGTTATCTGTTTCCAGCATGTTGAACCCTTTGTGAATGGATTGATGTTGCTTTGAGGTTTTCGATAAATCTCAGTTTACGCCTTTGCTTGTATGATGTTTCATCACTTGGACCTGTTTTCAATAATAATAAACATGTGATAACTTGTTAGTAATATTTCATACCTTGCGTTATCTTCATTGTCCGTATGTATTGGACATGCATGATAGGATTGAACTCTTTGTTGTGATGGATATAATATACGATGTTGCGACTTGCGCATTGCAGGATGTTATGTACACTTGGTACTTGGCCTTTGTCATGTAGCAGTGTTTTCTTGACGTAGCAAGACTTAAGTTTATACCGTCTCTTAGTTCCACTCTAAGGCGACGTTGTTGCAATATACTTCTTGCTGATATTGTTGTTTTAGCGTTAAATGGTAAAGAGCAAGATAACGTTATACAAGACTCAACTTGTAAGTTGATGAGTTTTGTACAAGGTTTGCTTTAAAAAGCGTATAACATGAAGCTATCCTTTTTCAGGCCTAAGTCTTCATGGTGTATGAACCCTTAAGAGAGTATGCATACTTTTAGTGTGTGGGGTTGTCGTCTAACAAGAGGATTTCTGCCACGGTGGGGTGATCAGCCCCATCATTGCATTTGCCGCATCCTGTTTCTATTCAGGGAATGGCTATGAACATGAGGATTTACTTCCAGGAGCTTTTCACAGCATGCCATTTTTTAGAAGTAAACATGGGGTTTGCCCTTACAAAGAGGATACCACAACATGCTACTTTTGATAGTAAATCTTGGTGTTTATCCAAGATATTGCATGTTGTTGACGCCTTTGGAATAGTCGTCACTTTGAATGTAGAATTTTATAAATCCCTTTTTTGTAGATAACCTGCAAGTTGTCATTGCCACATATAAGTTGACTGTGCACATAGCGTGATGGCTTTGTGTTGCCGACATCTTCTTGATATAGTCGCTGTTATGGTTGGAGAAGTAAACTCCCTGTTAGTGTAGATAATAGATATGTTGGCATTGTATGCCATAAATCCCTCCTTGAACATAATGCTTAGCTCATATTGTTGAAGTAGATATTATGTACATAGGTTACTACTTGCCATAATTCCCATGTAGTAATCATAGCGTACTATGTACCTACGAACAATGTTGCTCTTTGTTAGATAGTTGCAATGTTTGCAAGTTTGCAAAAATATGGAGTTATGAAATTTTCTTTTTAATAATGCATATAATAGATAACGTAAAGGAGTCTGATACGAGGACTCCTTGCTTGTGCAGGAAACTTCCCTAAGTGTCGGACGCGGTAGGTGCGGATTGTGACAGGTGCGCTTATGTCGGGAGCGGAGCTTTTCCAAGTATCACCCGCTATATGTGAATTTGAATATGTATGTGCGAACAATGACTATGCATTATTGCGCGCGTCCTCCAGTTGATTCGCGTTGATGCCTCCTTAGCATGATGTATATGCCTATATATGATCGTTGCTTGGTGTTTCCTTATTAGAAGAATGGTACCGCGTGTTCTTGTAATTATTCGTTTCTCCACTTCGATGGAATGCCGAGCACTTGTCAGCTTAGTGCCCCCCAAGTCGCTTGGCAGTCGTACCGCTGTTTCCTGATGGTTTCTATTACTTCATCTTCTGACCGTGATGCGCCTACTTTGGACCATCCTTTCTGGCTCATCTATCTTGATTTTTTGTAATGCTTCAACGGAAGCAGGACGTGCATGATCTACCATTGGGTTTTCATCAATGACGGGAATTCCGCTATTGTTTGTCTTGACATTATGTTGGAGTGCAACCTTGTAGCAGTCTTTTGATAGCTGCTGATCTCCCTTTATTTCACCAATTCCTGTCTTTGTTGGAAACTTGATCTTTTGGTGTGATGTTGACCCTTATCATACCCCACTTGTTCATGGTTGTATACCCTAGGATTCCATTATATGCGTCAAGCTTTTCTGCAATCACGAATGGAACGCCGATTTGGAGTTGTTGCTCTCCTTCTCCTATTGCGCATTGCGCGATGTTGAATTAATGTGCTGGATTTGCGATGTATGCTTCATGTGTTCACTTTCAAGGGGCCTGGGTTTATTTGATGTGTTTCTTCATACACTTGTGACTCTTTCTGAGGTTATGTCTGTATGACGATTGTGCATATGGTTGAGAGATATTATACTGGTGGAATCCTCATCTTCTCCTTTGTTTTTTCCGGTTTCGCTGTCGGCGTACGTTTTGAGTGGTACGATCCTTCTTGTGTTCTGGACAAGGGTAAACTTGCTGGATGTTGGAAATAATTCTCTAACTCTTTTCTCGTGATTGGTTTGGAACAGGCGTGCGTATAACATAGGAGCGTATCCTGAATTCCTATCTTCCGCAATGCTGATGACGTTGTCACTTTGGTGATGCCCCCGTTTTATTATTGCAGCGCGATTTTTAGTCTTGTGCGTATAGAATGCTTGAGGCTCCGTTGCATGGGGGATGTTATATGGCCTAAGTCATTTGTTGTTCCTAGTGCGATAGCTTGTGTTGTTGACGCAATTAATATGTGCATAGTTGTTACTTGGCGTTATTCCAAGGTACTATGCATGATATAGTAATGTACCTACGAAAGTAGATTTAACCTTTATTAGATATTTGGAGTTCGTACAACGGATTTCAGGAAGGCGTCTACTGATCGCTCCTTTTGAAAAGTACTAAGGCTAATAAACATAAGTTGTAATTAATCTAAGAAGACTTAAAGTAGATACGCAAAAATGGAGATAAAGGGATTGATGATGTGTTTGACGAATTCATATGTGATTTGTCGGCATGTTGATTCTGCCACGTGCCACATAGTTCCTCAGTGCATCTAGCTGGTTGAGCTCTTCAATCTCCTCCTTTGGAGATGAACAAATGTTGGTGTCATGCCCCCCAGTTTTATGGTGCTTGCACCGTTCTTCAACATTCTTGTCAAGGAAGGCGGTCATTGGCTCAAGTGGATGGGGAAGTTTATTTTCCGGGAGTTTGAAATTTGTTTCCTCCACCTTCGTGCTCCAAGGATTGTATAAGTCGTCATAATTGGTTCCATGAGTGACGTTGTTTTTCCGGCGCTTGGTGATATGTGGATTATCATTCGCCCTTTCTTTTCCTTTGCCTTTTCCTGAAGACTTCACATGAGACTTCTTTTGATGCTTATTGCCTTGGTCGATATACTTCTTCATTTCTCCTTTTAAGATTAAGCTGTTTACATGAAACCTTAATCCAAAACAGCTTTCTGTCTCGTGGCCATATACTTCGTGATTTTCACACCATTTGCTTTCATCTTTTCCCAATGGGCCCTTGCGGTAATTAGAGGGTTTTTTTTTCCACAGCTTGGTTTCTTTTATCTCTTTTATGATGACGGACAACGGTGTGTTCAATGGAACACATTTGGCGATATTGGTGTTTTTGAGCCTTTGGACGTCTGACTGGAATGGCCTCTTTTGTTGCGGTTGTCTCTTTTCCCAGGAAGCGTCTATCTTTTCCTCAATTATTGCCTTCAAGGTTCTTGTTGTAAGTTCCATGATTGGGACATCATCGTCATTAACAGGCTTTTTCCGTCCCTCCTTGTGACGGATGTTAGCATCGTATTGGCTTGTCATCGTGGAAAAACCTTCCTTGTGTAATTTTGAGCAGGAGGTTGGAGGTTGTTTACATGCCCCTTCTTGTTGTTGTGCTATCACATACGGGTTGTATGAGCGTGCAGCTCCTTGCCTTGGTTGTTGGTACTGGAAGGTACCTTCCGTGTATTGCCCCCTATTCTTTGGTGCGGTGTGTCTTGATGAGTTGTGACTCGGGACTTTGTTCTTGTCTCCTCGACTTTTCCGTTGATTGGAGGCATAGGTGGTGGTGGCGGGGAATATCCTTGGTTCGTTAACATCTTTCGGAATGCAAGCAACTCTTCGAGCGCGGTCATCATGGTAGGAGTGACAGGTGATGGCAGGTTGACACCTTTGTATTGGAGGACTCATTGGTCGTACTGTGCAAAGGATGCGCTTCTTATTGGCATGAAGAAGGCATTGGATGTGGCAACAGGCATGTGGGAGGATCCAAGTTGACTTCTTGTCGGCTTCTGCGTGGTTATGACCAAGGCGTCATGGTGCATAATGTGCTCTTTGTCCTTTGATGAAAAACCAATGACATCTTCAAAGGAGGCATCCTTTATGTCGACATACTCCATGTTGGTATCATGGAACTTGTGCATTGTATTTGCAACGTACACTTCTTGCTCGTACGACTTCTCGTTTTCAACATCAAAGTCTCCATGGATCATATGTACGTTTGCCATCTTTTCCGGATAGGAAGCAATGTATGCTGTATTCTGGACTTTAAGGCCATGCTGTGCGGAAGGCACACTGCTTGCTGGCATGGAGGATGCAGCGAACATGTCCTTATGCATGTGAAAATGATTATGCTGTCTCGTTGCCTGCTTCTGTTTGTTGGCTGGCATCCTGTATGGGAATTCTTCATTGATCCCCGTCCTTTGCTCGAACTCATGGGCTAATGCATTAATCTGAACTTCGGGACCGTGCTGTGCGGAAGACACGTTTGCGGTTGGCACGGATAAGGCGGTGGATCCTATATCTGGAACGTGAGAACGTCCTGGTTGGTTTCTTGTCGGCTTCGGCTTGTCTGCACCCGCCTTCTTTGGTCGTCTTCCAGTCATAGCTCGCGGTGCGGAATGGCTTTTGGTTTGAATCACAATGACGGCGCCAAATGTTATGTTCCTTCACCACTTGGGCAGCTTCGGGCTTTTTCCTTCACGAACAGGCTTCTTCCTTCACGATCGGGCTCGAGATGTATGTATAAGGACGGGAACGCCGCAATCCTTAATACACAATCACCGAGCTAAACTCCCAATCCTCGACCTTGAACTCTTGATCTTCGGGTCCTGCACGAGGGGGCAGTAACCAGCGTGGGAGGGGGAATGCTGGTTGGGCCCACTCCGACGCTCAAGTTTGAACTTCTAGAGAGAGAAAGCCTTAGAGAGAAGTCATAGCATTTCAAGTCCAAAAGTGAGTGAGTTTTTTAGTATGGGAGACCTAGGCCCCTATTTATAGGGAACCTAAGGATCATGCCCAGTTTTGAACTACTTGATGTCGGTATGTAAGGAAGACGTATACCGTCATCAAGGCGGACTATGCATGCACCGACTTCCACTTGGCAAATTAATCGGGGTGAGCGCGGAGAAAAACGGTAATCCGGACCTCCGGATCGCCTTATGGCAATCCGGAAGTCCTTTGGCCCGGGAATTGCGCGTATCCTTGACCGTTTTAGACTTGGGTGTCCGCGAAAGGGTTTTTTACGGGTTTTGGGATATTTTACGAGGCCCGAAATGTAAATACGAACCCGAATTGGATAGATATCTAACACTGAGGACAAGGCTCGGAAAATGCGCCTACAGATAAGCAAATGATTCATCAAGAGGTAAAGTCACGGAATCAAATTGTGCCTGTCATCCCATCATAAAATAGAGTCAATCAAGGGTTATGCCATTGATTGACTCGGGGGCATGTGATGGATATACGCCCAATTTGAACCCGTTTTAATTCGAATTGTCTTATTTCAATCACCCCACTTACGATTATAATTCGAAACTTTGACCCGAACACACAACCCACGAACTAAGATGACCCGGACAGGCGGAAACGCCCGCTCGGGCCGTCGACCACCGGTGATCACCCAATCTCTACTTGTAGGGATTGGACTGCCTAGTCCAATCCCATGCCCCGGGGGTCGCATTTTTCCATCCAACCCCGAAAGCCTCTGGACCTCTTCCAGACGTCGTAACCCCCCCCCCCCCCCCCATCATGGGTGTGCCCAACGTCTCGAACATTGTCACACGGACCGCCCTCCGTGTCATCCCGACATCTCTCTACCCGTCTAACACTTAACCAATTTTGCTCACCTCTCCATGCCATTAAGTGTTTAATATTATCGTTATGTGTTAATTAAGCATGTTTAGGCGTTAACGGTGTCATTAAGCCACCTTAATCCTCCTGGAGCCTATATATATTGCTCAAGTTCTATTCATTCGGACAAGGTTGCATCTTTACTCATTTTTAGCTATGCCTTCTCTATAGATTTTATCTCTCTAGAACACCGAACTTACTTAGGCATCAGAGAGGGTTCACCGAGCACCACCCCCCCCCTCACCGTGCTCGGTACTGCCCATTGTGCAGGTTTGTGAGGAGCATAGTAACTGATCATATCGGCAAGCTAAACGGATCCGAAAGAAGAGCAGACTACCCGTGAGAAGTGTTACTCGATTGGAGACCTGTCAACCCGAGGCACACGTCTTAACATTACCTATGGGATGAAGAGAGATGATTCACATATATGTAAAAGTGTGTTCCAATGAAATCGGAAATACACGTCGCCATAAAAGCTAAAGAATGATAATGAGTTAAATCATATCATCATGCGACATCAATTTACGCATTAAACACGAATTTGGACCAGGAGTACGTTAACTGCTCTTAGAAAATACATGTTTACAGCTTTGGAAAATGGTGCCGTGGTCGAACATGAGACATTACATCACTTGAGGACGAATTTCTAATGCATGGTCAGTTTCAAATTGATGTAGGCTTGATCAAACCGGAGCAGGATTACACTGACAATCAGGTCCCACTTAATTCGACTGGGTGATTTGAACCGGAAACTCAAGTAAATGACACGGTAAATGATAATGGAAACATTTTGATAGTAAATCCAGTGGGGGGAATAAACCCTACCACACGTAATCAATGTTCCTGCAGAGACGAATCAAGTTGAACCTGATAGTCATGTTGGTGAAAATCCAATAATGCCACAACTACCTATACTACCCATTGTTCCCAGTGGGAGTGATCCGACCAACTTGGTTCCAGGTCCTAGTGAACAAGGAATTCATCTCGGATGTAAAACCCCAAGACCGAGAGGTCGTCCGAGGAAAGTTGTAGGTCAAGGTTTAAGCACTGCTCTTGTTCCCAGTGGGAGTGATGCTCCAACAAGAAGCATCATTCCAAGTGGGAGAAACGTTCAGACTCAAGATGGTATTAACAAGCCTAGACAAAAGTCAAAGGCATCGAACTTCTTCCAAGAAGCATCCCATCGAGCAGGGTGAAAACCTCACTCTCACAACTGTTGACGAGCATTGGAAGGACCTCAAGTGGAGAAATGGAGGAAAATAAAAGAATGGAAAAGGTCGGAAGGTACAAAATGAGACTTGTGGCGAAAGGACATACTCAATTTCACGGAGTGGACTTTGACGAAACATACTCACCAACTGTACGTAAAACCACGGTTAAGGCCATTTATGGTCCTGGTCGCAGGACTCGATTTCGAGCTGCACCGAATAAATGTTAAAGACCGCATTTCTCCTCGGAAACCTGGAGAATTAGATCTACATGGAGCAACCGGAGGATTTCATTACTCCTGGTAACGAACGTAAAATTTGTAAACTCCAACGGTCCATTTACGGTCTTAAACAGTCGTCTCGACAATGGTACCGCAGATTCCACGAGGAAATCGTAGGAAACGGATTCGTGAATCTTCACGAGGATCCGTGCATGTATTATAAGACCTCCGGGTCTAGGTATGTCATCTTAACCTTATACGTGGACGACATACTCATCGCTGCAAACGACGTGAGTTTTATGAACAAGTCAAAGTCCTGGTTGGCATCTGTATTCGAGTTGAAAGACATGGGAGAGGCCACATACATCTTAGGCATTAAAATTGCTAGAGATCGCGCTACCCGGAAAATATGTCTATCTCAAGAAGATTATATCAACAAATTGTTGAAAAGGTTCAGACTACAAGATGCCAAACCCGTGGATACGCCAGTAGTATTTGGGTGCGCACTATCAAAACATGACGGCCCCAAGAACCTGGCAGGGCGAGAACAGATGAAGGGTGAAGAGTATTTAAGCATGGTAGGTAGTCTCATGTAAGCCATGCAATGCACCCGTCCGGACATCTGTTACGCCGTGGGCCTAGTAGCACGATTCCAAACAGATCATAGCTATCAACATTTAAAGGCTGTAAAACGAATTATTCGTTATCTGAAAGGTACTGCCGACTAGGCACTGTGCTATGAGGGCAGAAAGTTCGCATTGACCGGTTACAGTGACGCCGACCATGGTGGCGATCCGAATGATCGTAAGTCCACCACAGGAGGAGTCTTTCTCCTTGCTAATGTCGCCATTTCATGGACGAGCAAGAAGCAAACGTGTTTCATACTGTCTACAATGGAATCGGAATTCGTTGCTCTCTCCAAAATCGCACAGGAAGCAATCTGGATGAAAAGGCTTCTTACTGCACTGCTTGATGTCAAAGACGGGAGTAAACCCGTCGTGGTATACTCTGACTGTCAGGCAGCTATTGAGGCAGTTAAGAATCCAAAGTACCATAGTAGGACTAAACACATTGATGTAAAATATTTTTATGCTAAATCTATGGTAGAAGACAATACAATCACTTTGGAATACATTTCCACTAATAACATGGTTGCGGACCCATTAACTAAACCACTACGCAAGGAGACATTCGAAAAGCACGTAGAACTGCTTGGATTGCGTAGGGTTTAAAAGTGGCATGTATCTGTGATAATATTTTGATAATTGAAAGTTACATTTTTATATACGAGAGAATTGAAATCGAGTTTATGATCCATCGACGTCATAATGTTTGAATACACCAGATTTACTGTCTATAAACTAAGTCGTAGGAGGACGCAATCCTCTGCCAATCTATGTCGAATGTGGGCCTTACCTTGTCACACTAGGTACCGTCGTCTTGCGATGGAGGGAGGCCTCTATCAAGCAAGACTGGCTATGATTCAGGGGATAAACCTGATTACGCAAGACGATTATCTAGTTTCGAAGTAACACGACATGATCTTCGTTTTGCAAATCACCGTGATGAACTCCATTCGTCATTAAACCACATTCTGGGCCAGATGAAAATCTGCGATAGCATGATTGACATATCCTATTCCTGTCAACTTAAAAGTTCAGGTATGCTATCGACGCGTGCTTCATACTACGCGTGCCATGTTCGACCAAGGGGTTAGAGCTCAGTTGTGCTAGATAAGAATCCTCGTGATTCTAACGGGCGCAAACTTCTTCACCTCGAGCGTGTGATTGATCCCGAAAGCCTTATGAAGAGGCACCAGAAGTATCTAGGGATGACAACGGGTCTCGGGGCCCCGCTGACCCGCGGGGCCCCGACCCGGTTTTGACCCGAGGACCCGCCGACCCGCGGGTCACGGGTCGGGTTCGGGGCAGGTCGGACCCGGGGCGGGTCGGGTCCGGTTCTAGGGGCACGGGGCCCCGTTGACCCGCCCCGAAATGCCTATATATATATATATATTTTTTAATGTTAATATAATGTAACATTTACTAAACAATATGGTTAATATATAGTACCTATATAAATAACATGGACCAAATTATAAATAGATGTATATTTAGATTATTAGGATTTGTTAATTTGGATTTGGTGTTCAGATTTGAATTTGTATTTGGAGATGAATTTGATGTGTTTGTATTTGATTGATGTTAGATTTATGGTTTGAATTTATATATAATGTAATATTTTGGCAAAATAAATATTGTATTTAATATTGAGAAGTGAAAAAAAAAAATGTTCACGGCGGGTCGGGTCGGGGCCCCGCGGGTCGACCCGCGGGATTTTTGACCCGCCCCGACCCGCCCCAGGAAGTACACTTACCCGGGTCCGGGTCAGCCAGGCTGACCCGCGGGGCAAGTCCGGGGCTGCGAAAACCCGCCCCGACCCGCCCCGTTGCCATCCCTAGAAGTATCCTCACGGACTCAGAACTCATATCTAAGGTCAGACTCAATGTTCGCTTCCCGGCGTACGTGCGTAGTGCTAAACAAAAAGGCCCAGTGACCACGTCTTTGGAAACCGGTTGGGTTTGACTAAGGATACGAGCGATGGGGATAGTCAAGTTCACCTGTAATTTACTGACTCTTATATTCACTAGGTGGCCACCAACCGGATATTAGTTGTAGGTTATGAATACTTGTACGGATGCCTTGGAGAAGTGCTCCTATGGGGAGACTAGGCAAATGGAGAATTAACAGTTGACCTAGGATACAGCGTGACACTATATTGTTTATAACAGGTTGATTGAAGAAAGGGTATCAACGTTCTGCGGGCGCTACAATACTCCTAACAGATGAGTAGCACGATGTCCGTCGTGTTCGTCGGTCGCACGGCAAACCTCGTATGAACTATTCGGAAGTAAGGGCAAGATCGAAGGAGTGAAATGTTGATGCTGATTTGGACAACAAAACATTAACAGGCACCCTCCCATTCCGGCGAGTGGGAGATGTAAGCATATAATGATGGGCGTCGTAAATGGAAGCACATTATATTTATATGTTAACTAAGACAATTGGGTAAATGTCACATTAGCACATTGGGCCAGACCCAAATCTCAATTGACATGAGAGGCCCAAAATTGGGCCTCCCTTATACTATAGTGGCCGGCCGAATTATGTAGGAGGCAAAGTGGACTTTTGTCCACTTTGCTCCTCATATATATATGGGGTGTAAGGGGTTCTATTAGGGTTAATCATAATTCCTCCCTTGTGGTGATTTAAGAGAAAACCCTCTCCCCCATAACACACATTGTTCGGCCGAACCACATCCTTCACCAAAAGGTGTGCCAATTTTCTTTCGAGCAAACACTCCGGAGATCCGTCCCTACCAAGAATCGATCAGAGGCTTTGCTGTGGAGAATATACCGCATAGGGCTTCCTTAACAAGAACCTCCATGGGTTTCGACCGGAGGACCGTGAACTCCCTGCTGCATGATCTTGGGGCTACGGATTACGTCTGAGGTATGTGCGAATCTTCCGCTGCGTAATATTGATTACTAACATGTACCATGTTTATAGTATCCGCAGTGATTACTCCCCGTAATCTACTTCTTCCTCATCACCAGATGAACTGTTTTCCACGGCTATAGGTGCTTCTTTCAGAAGACCGTGTTGATTAAACACTTCAACGGACATCAAATCTTCTTTGACCAGTTTGAAGACGACCGTATCTCCAGCAGTTAGGCAGACATCCTGTGCAAACTGGTCCCGACAGTCGGTGAAGCTGCAACATGTGATCACATTGTGGGAGTGTCTTTTATGTTCCTACTTCACATCCCAAATACAATCATTAGGAAAATCTCCCACCTCATATGCCAAACGTTGTTTGTATCGACCTTACCTCGTCATCCTGAATGTTTCTCGTCGAAGTACCTACAATAGAATGTGTAGACATTCATTTATGACAGTGTAACCCCGAACTCCTTCCCACAATCTATAAGTATGGGGGGGGGGGGGGGGGGGGGAATGATAGCCATTTGGTCGCCGAATAAGATTGCCAGAAACCTCTATGTTGAAGTCGCTGTGCAAGGTGGTGAAGGAGGTAGCGGCGGGTAATTTCTTTAGCCTGTTGCTCAGTGTTAGGTTATGCCGAGACTTTGATAAACAAACGCATTTAATATTTTCTTACTTGTACTATGTTGACAACAGACTGAGATGTGTCTGCAAGACAATTCAACAAAAACGTCGAACATCGGAGGATATTGTGTTGCATAAAATCGATGGGGAATACGTTTCGTATTAAAATAATATATGTTTTCCGCTCGACTTCGTCAAATCGGGCAGAAAAACGTATGGGATTGTCCGACCGTGAACTAGGCGTCAGGTACCTATGGGTATTTTTCATTTCGTACCCACTGCTCGGAGAAGTTGGTCAGAAAAATGTTAGGAGCAGTTTTTTGTTAAATCGGACATAATCCGGTGGAAAATCGGCCGTACATTCCCGACCGACGGGTCGGTCAGAATTTCAGCGGTCGGTAAACCCGACTTGTAGTGCCACTTTTACAATTAATCCATAATTATTATTTTTTTCAAATTGATACGGCTCTCTCTAATCTTTGTATGATACCAATTAAGTTCGGTTCGTCTCACTACATAAAAAGATAAAATACATGGGATTATTTCAATTTGATGAAGTGATTACTACTCTACAACATCTACAGTAGCAGAATAAGACAGCAACCTTCGAAATATCCTAAACAAATCTATCCACGACATTTCCTTCACTTTACTCCTCTTACTACGGCGGCGCCTTTCCAGCCTCTTGATCTTCTTATTCTTCTTCCTGCCACCACCAAAGCAGTTGATGCTCCGGTCAGGAACCTGATCATCTTCCCGGGAAAAAGGGTAGCTCCGGAGATACATCTGCCTGCAGGAGATACAGTCCACCACCCTCGGCCGTGGTGGCTGTCCGCCGATCCGCCGGCTGTCGGAGGTGACGAACTCGGCGTCGCTGGACTCCGTCCACTTGAAGAGGTTCACATATGTGGCTCGTGGAGGGACGCGCGTGTTTCTCACGCTGCTCGTGATGCAGACGGAACTCATTGGGATTGGTCGGAAGTTTTGTGGCCTGGTGTGTTGTTGATGGAGTAAGTAGGAAGAACCGAACAAGAATGGTGTTTGTGTTTCTTTGATAGTTAATTAAGCTTCTAAGTTGTTTTTTTAAGGCGAGAGAGGGAGTGAGAAAATGGGGTGCATGGAATGATGAAGTGAAACATCATTTGCAGTAGCAAAGTGTGTTTTCTTTTACTTTATTGGCATGGTTTTTGGATGTGTGGTGGGTTTTATTTTATGGACTTCGTCACTAGGGTGGGTAGGGATGAATATAATAATTAAGGGGGAGACTATACTAATGATTTTTACATTGTTTGGTTTATTTTGGAAATAGTGGTGGAGGTAGATAATTACTAATGAATTTCCCTCTTAAAGTTAAAATTCACTTTATTATTAGTTGGTTTGATAGCACTTTAGTATAATATATAAATGTGAATTCTCAGGATTAAAATAGTTAAAGAAAAAACTTGGATTGAAATTGTGATGCAGCATGATAGGTGTTCAAAGGATCGCTAACTTAGAGCTTATCTCCCACTAATGTGATGTCGGGTTACGTGCTCCTCGGAGTCTTTCGTAACCCTTTCCTACTCTTCCGCTTCCTTGTCTCTCTGCTCCTTGCTACCCTGCAAGAGGGGCAGTATCAAGCACGGAGGGGGGGGTGGGTGGTGCTTGATGAACCCTCTCCGATGCTTAAGTCAGAATACTTCTAGAGAGATAAAATGTAGAGAGAAGCCAGAGCTAAAAATGTGCAAGTAATCCAGATGATCAAATGAATGGTGGAAGTGTTGTATTTATAGGCAACGGTGTCATTAAGGTGACTTAATGACATCGTTAACCTTTAAACACAATTAATTAGTCCTTGATCATATTATTAAAACCTTAAAGCATGGAGAGGTTGGCGGAAACAATCTAAGTGTGGGAGTCGGGAAACGGTGCCAGGGCCCTTGGGGACGGAGAGAAAATCCGACCCCTAAGGGTAGGGGTTGGGTGTGGCCACCCAACCCCTCCCTAGGGGAGATCGGGTGTGGCCGCCCGATCTCACCTAGGTGAGTTCGACGCGTGGCCCGGACGAGTATTTTTGCCTCGTCCGGACCGTTGGTGTTTCGGCGGGGTGTTCGGGTCAAAGTTTCGATTTACAATCATTAGCGGGGTGATAAAAATAAAACGATTAGGAAGTCAACGGGTTCAAATTGGGCGTATATCCATCACATGCCCCCGAGTCAACATATGGCCTGACCCTTGATTGACTCTATTTTAGGATGGTATGACACGCGCAATTTGAAGCCGAAATTTTACCTTTTGTCGGAATCCTTACTTACCCATGGGTGTGTGTCTCTGACTCTGCCCCCTGTCTTATAAGATAGAGGAATTGCAAACGTCAGAATAGCACGGACACGTGTCCAAGCACGTGTCCGTCTGAGATGGAAATAATAAATCCAAAACCGTCACGAGCTTATACTCGGAAAATATACGCATGTGTGGGGATGTAACATGAATATGGTTAAGTGAGTCCATGCTTCAATTTCATGACGGGGTAAGCCTATGTGGGGAAAAATTTCGATTTTGGTCCAAATTTTTTTCTAAGTATAGGATACTAAAAAATATACCTATAGGATCTTACCTTGAGTGAACTTGGATGTATCATGAACATGAAAATGTGTACTAGCATACATGCAAGTAGGAACACAAGTATGGAAGTGGGTGTAGACATGCTGTGGTTGTAGTCATGAATGTATGCATGGATATATGGCGGCTGTGTGCATGGACGTCTAAATGTTTGAACACACGGGAGTGTACACGTGGGCATGCATGTGAACGCAAGCGTAAACATGTATGTGTGTATGGATGGGTTGTGAGTATAAGCATGAGTGATGGCATTGGTGCACTCGTAGATGTAAATCATGAATATGAGCATAAGTGCAAGGGTGAGAGCATAGACTTCTCCTTTACTTGAGGGTGGGAACTCTGCCACTCAATGGGACACAACATTCCGCCTCCCTCGTACTAGCGCGAGTATTGTCTTATAACCTCGACCTTCGACATGTGTAACATTTTTCCTTCATTCGTTGGAGTGTGTGTATAGCTCTTGACCCTTACCCTGCAATTTTTTCCCCATAAAAGTGAGGGTGAAAATGCTTACGAGCTTTCTTCTTACCCGCCACGAGCGAAGGGATTTATTGACATGTGTTAAGGGTTGACCCTTCCTTCGGATGTGTCGGAGCGTTGCTCCATTTGGGGAAGCTAAAAGTTCGCCCTCTTTGTAACGCTCTGGGATTTGTTCCCTTGGATAGGTCTCTTGGGTTGTGGTTTTGTTTCCGTAACTTGATTGATGTTAAGGTTGCCCCCGTAGTAGGCGTATTTCGCCCCTCTATGAGTAAGGGTCGATCTTTACGTCGGTCGCTCGTATAGATGACTCACTTTTGGGAAGCTTTCTTCTTCGTACAAGGAGACCTTGAAGATCGTTTTCCAAGGCAGTCAGACCAAATCTGACTGTCCTGTGTCTTGGGTGTCCGAGGTGGACTCGTATGAGGCGGGGACTCGTATGACCCCTTGTAGGTTGGTTTCATGGAGAAACCTATAAGGTGTAGGCGGAGCGTTCCGAACGTACCATTGAATCGAATGAGAGGGAAGAACCCTCTAGTTCTGCTCATCAGGCCAAGAAATCTTCTAAGTTAGGGAAAGCTGCAGAGGCTTCCGGCATGTTCTTTTTCCATTCTCTTTTCTTTGTGATATACTTATGATTGTTCTCATGTTGCTTCCTTCTTGTTGTTAGAGAGTTCGCCCCTGGTTATCGAATGGGTTCTTGCGGTGGGCGAGAGTTCAAGTCAATCTAAATCCAAGGCGCGAAAACCTGACTCTGAGGTCGGGCCCTCGGCTGCCAAGGAGAAGGAAACCGTGAGAGGCTCTCCTTCAAGTGCCCCCTTGCTGACTCCCTCTCATGATAAGGAGGTAGTGGTTGAAGAGGCGCCTTCTTTGCTTGACAAAGGGAAACAGCCTGTGGATGGCGATGGGGTGATCATAGGTCTTGATGTCTCTTCTCTATCCTCTGCCCCCCAGCCGAGGGGCCGAGTCTCAGGTTTATTTCATCTTCATGTAGATTTGACGACTTTTGAAGGTGTCTTTGGCTTTCCTATGGGTTATGTTATTAACCCTTGCGTTGAAGATTTTTCTTTTGGTGATGGGCGTGATCATCGCCTTTCATTGAGGTTCCTTTCTCTTGCCATTGCTCTGATTAAGATAGCAAATTCTTGCTTGGGAGTTTGGTGGAGACTGCTCTTGAGTTAGCCTCTACTAGTATCGTAGTTGTGATCATTGTGGGGATCGTTTTGTTATTTGCCCCCAGTAGTGCTTGTCGTGATTCTTTGCTTTAAGGTTGATTTCATGAGATATGGAGGTTGTCTTCATAATGAGGACGTCTCCTACCTAGTATCATCCAGGGGATTGAAATATAAGTCCATACCTTTGATGAGCGTATGAAGGGTGTTTTTTCTTGAATCTCCTTTTGAGGTTAGGTGTTGGCTCTTTAGGTTTGTGGTGGACTTGATGGTCTTTTTGTTTTGTGTGGATATGATAACCACCTCTTGGTGTGTGGACATGATAGCCACTTCGCAGTGTGTGGACATGATAGCCACTTCAAGGTATGTGGACATGATAGCCACTTCAGGGTATGTGGACATGATAGCCACTTCAAGGTATGTGGACATGATAGCCACTTCAGGGTATGTGGACATGATAGCCACTTCGTGTTATGTTTACATGATAGCCACATCACGATGTATGGAGTTGTGCTTTAGTATTCCTTTCTCATCGGAGAGCCTTCATTACTATAGTTGCCTTTTTAGGCTATGTTTGTTGGGTTAGGTCATGATGTCTCGTCTTACCGGATGTTGTATCCTTCATGCTTTTTAGATGTCTCCTTCATGAGTTGTGCTTGACGATGTTCAAGTCTGATACGAGCATAGGTCACGCGATGGCGACATGCAAGACAATAACGTTTGTCGGAGGTTGCTTTGTGCGACTTGTAAGGCAATTCCTCTTCTTGATGGGTCGAGTTTATTTTAAGAGCCTTGAACTTTGGATTTCATGTCTTTGCTATCCTTCTTGGTGGTGTTGGGTTCCTTTGTGATACTTCTCTTGACTTGTGATATGGATGGTAGGATGACTCGTTACTTTTCATGATAACCTCTTGTGCTTCTGTATATGATCCTTTGGTCATGGACTTCTCCCTTGTATATGCTTTCCTTTAATTATCTTTCTTTTGTGTTTTCCTTCACATCATACCTGCTATCTCATCAAGAACAAACATTATGTGTTCTTCATACAACTTTGCTTTGCAATTATTTTCTCATGGAATCCTTCTTAGTATGGTGCAATGATCTCTTCTGATACCCTTTAAATGGTATATATGGTACTGTTAGACCAAAGATACACTCTTGGTGGGCGTCGAATCTGTTCACGAGACAGGCTCTCGGAGGGCACCAGTAGTTAGACCAAAGATACGCTCCTGGTGGGCGTCGAATCTGGTAGCTTGAAATCTACCTCAAGATACGCTCTTGGGGGCGTCGAACCTGGTAGTTTGAAATCTACCTCAAGATACGCTATTGGGGGCGTCGAATCTGGTAGTTTGAAATCTACCTCAACATACGCTCTTGGGGGCGTCGAATCTGGTAGTTTGAAATCTACCTCAAGATACGCTCTTGGGGGCGTCGAAGGTCGTAGTTTTTGGAAACCACTCTCAAGATACGCTCTTGGGGGCGTCGAAGTTCGTAGTTTTTGGAAGCTACTCTCAAGATACGCTCTTGGGGGCGTCGAAGGTCGTAGTATGAAAACTACTCTCTAGATATGCTCTTGGGGGCGTCGAACGTCGTAGTTTTTGGAAGCTACTCTCAAGATACGCTTTTGGGGGCGTCGAAGGTCGTAGTATGAAAACTACTCTCAAGATACGCTCTTGGGGGCGTCGAATCTATTCGCGGGATAGGCTCCCGGAGGGCACAGGGTTCGTAGTTTTAGAACTACTCTCAAGATACGCTCTTGATGGCGTCGAATGTATTTGCTGGATTGGCTCCCGGAGGGCTCAGAATATTACCTTACCTTGTGTCCCTTCTCATGTAGGGTGCGTTTTTTATACGCTTTTCGAGTCTTTACTTGACTTTTCCTTCTATGATATTGCATGTTACCACGCTTTTCTTAATTGTGGGAGATCACCTTTGCATGAGGATGGTAACCCTGTTGATATTGTTAGTTCAGGCTCTTCTTCTTCTTCCTCGAGCTCTATCAATGGTTCATCTTTAGAGGGTCAGTATCATGAGGACTTCCCAATGGCATCTGGTTGGTTGCTTTAGTATCCTATCTTTGTATATATCTCTTTACTTTTCCTTCCCTTGATGGGTCGAGTGTTTGTGTGTTGCCGACTTAGGGCATGTTCGTACAGGGAGTTGAGGTTGTTTTCCCTCTTATATGACTTCTTATAGGAGAAGTGGTATTGCATGTTCTTGTGATCTTCTGCCTCTAATCTCTTCTTTTACACTTAGGTGGACTACCAAGCACTTATTCGTTTGGTGCCCCCAAGTTGCTTGGTGGTCATACCGCCTTTCATATTTGGCCGTTGAAGGCCCCTCGTTCATTTTCTTGGTTTGGTACCCCTTATGCTCGGGGCTCCCTTGTCTGCTTGTTTGAATGCGATGAGTGTCCCTTGTAGGATTTACTCTTTCTCATGCTTGCTTGTTTCAGTCATAGGCATGGTTTGGATAATGCATTTGTCGGATGTATCTTTAGAGGTTGGGTGGAGAGCTTTTGCTTTGGGTGGGTGGGGGTGATTTTCATTCTCTTGATAACTAGGATGTGGCAGTGTTTGTATCCTAGGGGTGCTTGTAAATTCTTCCCCCCCCCCCCTTTCTTGTGTTTTTTAGAAAAAAACACTTTGCGGTGATGATAGAGTAGGAGTAACGTATCTTGGAAGGGATTGTATTTAGGTTGAAAAGCTTTCTCATAGAATGGTGTCTTGAGTTGTTAATCTCGAAGGTGTGTTTCAGACTAGTCAATCTGATCCATGCTCCTTGCTCGGGCATGGGGGGGGTCTGACCGGGCTGTGATAATCTTCTTGAAGTGTTGTGGTACTTAGTGTGCTTTGCATTTTCCTTTACATTGGAGTATTCTTCAATGCCTTTAGGGAGTGTCACATTGGTCATGCTCCTCCCACCTTGAATCTTGATTATATACTTCCTTTGAATTAGGACTTGAACCTAAAAAGGATGTTTTCCTTTAGGTTTGCAGGTGATGTTCCATGATTTTCCATGGGTTTGCCCCCGTATTGGCTATTCCTTGTTGGATAGCTTCATTAGAGGCTGCATTTGTATTGCGTACGTATACGTGTTTGAGGTGTGTTGAGCTGACAAGTCCCTCCTTTTTCATTTCGTCATAACCTTCATTCATCATGTGTTCGGCGTATGGCCTTAAAGGCGGGATATTTTTCTAGTGCCCCCTTTATCGAGGTTCTCCTCTTGATGGGATGCCAGAGTCAAATGTCTAATGATTCGCAGACAAGGTGTTTGATCAGGATGTGCGTCTAGTGTGAGGGTCGATCTTGAAACCTTACTCCCCAAGCTTTTGAACTCTTCTTTGGTTGATCTTGTAGAACTATTATCATGCCCTAAGACTCTTGATAGGAGATGTATCTCCTTTTTTATATTCTAGTTGTTGCACTATCTCTTTTGCTAATCTTGCATCTTTAGAGTTTCTCTCTTGGTGCATGACTTCAATGACAGGATTTTCTACCGATGTTTGTTCTGTTAGGACTTGTATCCTTGGTTGCCTTCCTTTCTTGTGACATGGCGAAGGAGTGTTTATGAACACTCAAATGTGTCGTACTTGGTAGAGGTATGCGCATAATCTTTAGGGCGCTGTCTTGAATCTTCGTGTACCTATCTTTGATGAACATGTTATTCATTGCATATATAATACAGAGTCCAAGGATCTCCGGGTTAGGATCATATTTTGAAAACAGAGACATAGTCATCTATTAGATAACCTCTTTATCTAGGGAGTTTATTTTTGCAAGGATACTTGTAAGGATATGTGTTCCATCCTTGTTCCTGGTTCATTTGCAGTGCCGTGTCCCTAATGGGTGTGTTGATGTTCTGACCACCTTTACTAGTAGGGGGTCCTTTGGTATTAGGTATGCCTGACTCTTCCCTAGTATCATCAATAGTTGGTCATGGGAGATGTCTGACGGACTCCCTTCATGCATTATGGTTCTCTTTATGTCAAAGCTAGTGATTCCCTCTCCTATGACTAATATATCATTGTGTGGAAATACTATGTTTTCCATATCCCTTTTTAAAAGCTTGATGATGGTGTCGCCATTCTTCCTTTGCTAGGATTGGTGCCCTTGAGAGTTTTTTGATGAAAGTGTATTTCATTACCTGCGATGAGCTTACTAGGTGTAGTCGCGACTTCTGGCTATTTTGTGAAATAATATAGATCCATTGGCGGCGTTTGCCTTTGAAGGTGGGCGTTGTCTATGTGATATGGTTTCCTCCATTTTTTGGAGGGATGTGTTTCGCGGTTACCCCCTCTTATGCTAATGGGCGTTTGTGGGGAGGGTATGTTGTGACTGGTGCCCCCCTTGCATATCGATGCCAGATGGGTTCCTTCGACGGACTTGGCCCTAGGATGCTTAGTGGAAGGTTATAGTAGGGGTAATCCTTTGTGACCTTCATGGTAATTCCCCTATAGGATGTTGAGAGTGCTCAACTTATTTTTGTAAGTGAGCCTTCCATCTTGTGATCTTTCCCAGAATCTTGACCTTATATGTGCCCTTTGAGATTGAGAAATCTGTTCCTTGTGCATCTCTTGGTTGGCGGCGGCATTTTATGGACTCTTCTAGTAGTCCACCTGTGTATATATATACCACGGAGCCCGAAGGCGTCCGGTATGGTCTTTCTTGGAAAATATGTTGATATCAAGTATCAAAATCTACCCCTTTTAGGGAGTTGACTTGTTATGCAGTTAAATTAAATAAGAGGATATGAGAAGGACATGGGTGTGGGGGTGTTGATACCCCCTGCTTCCATGGTAATCTCCATTAGTCTGTGTGTATTCCTTCCACTTGAGGAATATAAGGTCGCGTCCTTGCAAGGCGGACTAGGTGGAGGTGTATCCTTCATGTATGCTATGTGTGATCTCACTCCACTACGTCTCTCCATGAGACTTCCCATTGTAGTAGCTATGTATTAACATGGTGTGGTACTCTATGAGTCCCCTGTTCAAATCCTTGTCTTTTCGACTTCTCCCCTGTCCTAGGGGGATGTGTACCAAGGGTTGTCATACACAAGAGGTTGGGACCTGTCGTGCTGTATCATGAGTAGGTGGTTTCCTTGTTGTGTTGTCGGGGCGATGTCCCTCCCTTTGAGCTTTCCTTGGAATGTCTCTTAGTCATGTCCGTGGTGATACAGACTGTATGTGTACCTTGCTGAGGTGGATGTTGGAACTCTTATATCCTTGGTGGTCTGACTTGCATGTCCTCCCTTAGTGGGGTGTATGTCCCAGCTCTTTGCTGTGTTTGTTATTGCCTTGGAGGCACAAATTGTTGCCTTCCCATCGGGGGTGGCAGTTGCTCCCTCATTCTTTGATTTTTACGATGCCCCCTTTGGAGGGCTTGTGTGTTGTTTTTCCTGTGGGCACTTCTCTGCCTACGGATGTCGCTTCACTTGCGTATATTGCCTCTCTTACCCTTTCCTTAATGCCTTTCTATAGGTTAACAATTCTTCTAATTCCTTCATCAAATATGGAGTCACTCCTTGGGCTCCTTGCTAATACATACACCTTGTATTGGTGGTATGAGCCTGGTTGTTGTTTCCTGGCATGTCTTGTGTTGGTATTCCATATGGATGCTTCTTAGGGTGTGTTCTATAATGGTACCCCTGTGGAGGTATTGTGTATTGGTATCCCTAGGATGACCCTCTTTGTTGCCCCCTTGCCCCTGTGGTCTCTGAGCCATGGGGGTCGTGGCAGGGGAAGACTCAGCTCTAGCTGGGCGTGAGGGTCCTCCCTGATTGTCAGGTAGGGGTGCTTCTGGGCCTACCTGAGGTTCCGGATGTGCAGGCCTTTTCTCTGGGTTAGGCTTTGCTGGAGGCATAGGTTGTCTCCCTTGCCTGTTGCCCCCAGTTGGGCGATCCTCTCTGGATGGTAGGCTATTCGCCATAGCTCTAGTTATTGCCAGGCTTCTTGTTCGAAAACCGCAGACGGCGCCAAGTGTTAGGTTATAAGGTCTGAGTCAACGGATCACTAACTTAGAGATTATCTCCCACTAATGTGATGTCGGGTTACGTGCTCCTCGGGGTCTTTCGTACCCTTTCCTACTCTTCCGCTTCCTTGTCTCTCTGCTCCTTGCTACCCTGCAAGAGGGGCAGTATCAAGCACCGAGGGGGGGGGGGGGTGGTGCTTGATGAACCCTCTCTGATGCTTAAGTCAGAATATTTTTAGAGAGATAAAATGTAGAGAGAAGCCAGAGCTAAAAATGTGCAAGTAATCCAGATGATCAAATGAATGGTGGAAAGGTTGTATTTATAGGCAACGGTGTCATTAAGGTGACTTAATGACATCGTTAACCTTTAAACACAATTAATTAGTCCTTGATCACATAATTAAAACCTTAAAGCATGGAGAGGTTGGCGGAAATAATCTAAGTGTGGGAGTCGGGAAACGGTGCCAGGGCCCTTGGGATCGGAGAGAAAATCCGACTCCTAAGGGTAGGGGTTGGGTGTGGCCACCCAACCCCTCCCTAGGGGAGAAGGGTTGGCCAACCCGATCTCCCCTAGGGGAGATCTGGTGTGGCCACCCGATCTCACCTAGGTGAGTTCGACGCGTGGCCCGGACGAGTATTTTTGCCTCGTCCGGACCGTTGGTGTTTCGACGGGGTCTTCGGGTCAAAGTTTCGATTTTCAATCATTAACGGGGTGATAAAAATAAAACGATTCGGAAGTCAACGAGTTCAAATTGGGCGTATATCCATCAATAGGGGATAGAAAGTGGAAAAGTTTGTTGACTCAAAAAATATAAAAAGTTTGTCGCAAGGTCGAGGAAAATCTCGATTTTTTCATTAATATTTCAACTGAATGTAAACGACGGCTAATAGAGCTTAAATACTGTAAACAAAAACCCTAACCCGAAAACAAATCTGAAATTAACAACAAAGTCCCAAACAAACTGAAAAATTGCAAAAAAAAAGACTTAAATAAACATAAAACTACGATTTTGACCTCCAAAGGAAGGAATGTGACCAAAAAAACATCAACCCCCATTGTTGTTTTCGCATGAAAAAACTATATCTACACGCAAAAATACGACACTTCGCCCACATCATTCTCTCCGGGGAAGAGAAGATTCGTACTCGAATCTGGATTCCACGAAAGAGAAAACCTCGATAGCGTATCGTGATCTTGTTAATAGATCGATTCTCAACACACATACGCCAAGTGTTTTCCTTCTTGGCTTCCAAGTATGTTTTTTCTGCCTCAAGATTCTTAATTTCGAGTTTCTCCATGCCGATGTCAATGGATCCGGCATATTCCACATATCTCCTTTTTACTGGCTTACGACCCAACCTTGACGGACGCCTAGTGTAAACACCTAATTTTGGACCACGCGCGACACGCGTGACGTGTTGCGCACCTAAATGAGGAAATGTATACATTTGGCAAGTCGCGAAGCTTCCAAAGATGCTCAGAGCAATATTAGGATAGTTATTTGTATTTATTGTAGAAAATATTTAATATTCAATTTCAGCATATTTAGCATTTAATATAGGGAATAAATCAATAGGATTTTATATTATATATAGCCTAGTCTAGTACAATGTAAGGGGGGAGGACGACAGGAAAATATCAAACAAATATATTTTTATATTCGACGAGTTAAGTATTTCCATTATATTGTTGTTATATTTATTATGTTATATTATTATTATTATTATTATTATTATTATTATTATGGTTGCTGGTGCCGTTTTCTTCTTCATCTGTAGAGCCACCGAGAAGACTCGACCAACTCTATTGCTCCGTTTGACGTCCACCCTTCCGTCCGATAACACTTCATCAACAACTCTGACATCAGTAGCTGCTCCCCACAACTGATCCTTCTCGTCCCATCCGGACACCACAGCTCCACCGCAGGCCGCTCGTGATTTAATCCGACCAAGCCAGTGGCACCTCATCAATCTGTCGTCCAAAAGCAGTACCTGAGCACCTGCAATCCCACATCGACGTCGACCTCCTCCTAAGTGTTGGATCACGGGCGAAGCTCCGTTACGTCCTTGACAGAATGCTTGGACTCCTGGGCTCCGCGTGGTCCTGCAAAAGGGGATGACCTGGGTGGTGACCCAGAATCCCTCTCCGATGCTTAAATGAGTACGGTGATCAATGGGTGGTAAGCAAAAGTATATGTTCGTATCAGAGTAGATGGTTTTTCTGAGGTAACCTCCTCCTTTATATAGAAGGAGGAGTTACTCAGTTACCTGTTACTGCGCTTGGCAGTTATACCCACGATTCCGTGTATTTTGCCACGATTCCGTATATCTCGGCTGGGATTCCATATTTCTCGCCCCACGCTCCGCGTATCTTACCCGTACCTCCGCGTATCTCGGGCACGCCCTGCGTATCTCGGGGGAGATTATTTATATCTTAACCGTCTTCCCACTACTCTCATCTAGTAGGCGGGTTTCTCGGTCTTATCCTCTGATTACAAGTCTCGACTTCTGTCGGGGACTTCGGAGTTGTCTCATTCTAGATCACCACCCAGGACCTTCAGTCTCTACGGGACAGGTCCAGCCTCTGCGGGGCTTTATTATCGGGGCCTTTACTAAGGCATATCGGGGCCTTACTCAGAGGCTTCTTATCGGGAGCGTTCAGCTCATTCATCGGGACCACTAACGGCGGGACCTTTCGTGCTGGGCCTCTGGGCTTTCAAGGCTTTTCACGAGGCCCACTGGACCTACTCGCCGTCCAGTGGCTGTTAACGGGGCTAACGATTACATCGGAACCCATCATTTGCCCCCAAGACATGGGGGACTTTTAGTTCGTCATGTCTTCCAGTCCAAATCTTTTGACCTTTCTTGTCGAAGGTTTTCGTTTTCATGCCTTCCGATACCACCGTCGGAGGCTTGGATCTTTGCAATTTTGATACCTCAGTTAGAGGCTTTTGTCTTCATACCTTCTGATACCACCGTCAGAGGTTTTGATCTTTGCGTGTGATCGTTACATATCAGAGTCTCTTTCTTATGATTGTTTTGGGCCCACCAGGCCCCATGGGCAGTTGCCAAATCCGAGGAGGCTCCTCGGTTACTGCAGCATTAAATGCCTAGGGATAGAGAAACGGCGTTTAAACCAGCGTGACTGCTGTTTTCTGAAAAAGCCACTGTGACATCACACACGTCTCCTCCGTGCCTATAATCTCGTCGATTAAGATCGTGTCGTTTCCTCTTCAACGGCACAGATCAAACCCATCCAGCTGTCTCCTCCGTACCGTCCCATAATTCAACGGCTCTGATCAAACCGTTTCGGCTTCAACGATCACGATTATGTCCCTTCACTTTTCCTTTTGCCTATAAAAGGAAAGACCCTGGTCTCATTCACTTCTTCTGCACTCTCTCGTTTTCAGCCCTCCTTGCATTCGAAGTTCTCTCCCAGCTCCTCCTGGTGCTTCAAGTGATCAAGGCAACTTCGACCTTTCCGATCTCCCTTTTCGTCACTTCTTTGACCACCGATCATGTTTGGTAAGGACTTCTTTCCACGTTTTCGTAATTTGCTTACTGTTTACTTTTCTTTTCTCAATTCCTCTTGTCTACAATCGTTTTAGACGAAGCTAGTTCTGAGGTTAGGGCTCCCTTCGCCTTTAAGTTTGCTGTGAACGAAATATTTGAGGGTTCGTATGAGGTTGCCCTTAGAGAGGGGTGTATCACCTCGGATTGGGAGCCTCGCTTCCCTTACGAGTCCCAAACTGCTGGTAGAAGGAAGCACATTATCACGCCTCCTCGGGCAGGGGAGGTATTTGTTTCCACTGGACAGATAAGCGCGGGGATTCGGTTCCCCTTCTGTGGAAACATGGTGGAGATGTGCAACTTCTACAAAACGCACCCCTGTACTTTCTCTCCACACGCCATCCGCGTGTGGAATGCCTTCCAGCTCCTATGCCATCGCCAACAGTGGACATACAGTCTTCTGTTGTTCCGCACTTTTTACGGCATGAAGTGCAACAAATCCGGTGTCTGCTCCTTCTCCCCCCGACTCCCCAAGTGGACAAAGGAGAAACTTTCACGTTTCGGCTGGGACAGCGAAACTTGGAAGTTTCACAAGGATCGGATTCTGATCCGCGACTCGGGCTCCGACAACAGTGGCTGGAAGAAGTACTACTTCTTTGTCCAGCATAGCTATGTCCCCTGGCCTCGATGGGAGGTCGTGGCGGACCCTGCCCCCAAGCTCCAGGATTACTCCGAGGATGACCTCAACACCCTCCAGATGGTTCAACTCTACCGCTGGGGGGACAAATTCATACCCATCGATGCCAACAGGCTCCAGGAGCGGAATCTGATTGCCATCGGAGTTCGGCTCCTTGATTCTGTTTCTGCAGATTTAGTCGTCTGGGTAATATTTCTAACTATTTATTTTTACCTTTGCAGCCAAGAAGGCTTCTCTGTTGACTCATCTCATTATGAAGCAAGGCGAGACTGATGCCGTCCAGAGCGGTTCCAAGCGGAAGCGCAAGCTGGTGAAGAAAGGGGCTTCCTCCTCCACTCCCTTATCTGCTGCTCCTCCGACTGAAGAGCAGGTCGGGGCCAAGAAGGCCAGGCGGGAGGAGATAGATCGGACCTTCGGGGCCACCACCGTCGAGGAAGGTAAGCGCGTTCGTCGTGCAATTAAACGATATAAAAAATTAGTCCCCAAGGAGTTTATCCCCGCCGATCGGGAGTCGCGGGTTCGGGAAATTAAATATATCCTTCAAGGAGAAGTCCCCCGCGTTCTCAAGGCGGGATACTACAACTTCCATGGGAAAGACCAACATGTCGAACGTCAAATTCTCTGGTGCCCTGGCGGAGTTATTCCTGATCATGTTCGTCCTGCCACCACAGGTCCCTTGAAGAATCCTGCCCCGACGGAGGCTATCATTCCAATAGAGGCTGCAGCTCCGCAGGAACTAATGCTGGAGGACGTCCCGGCGGAAGCTCGGTTCCGTCCAGTGACTGATTTGGAGGCTTCTCCGTCTTTTGAAGAGCCTGAAGAGGGGGGCCTGCTTCCCCGTGGCAGGTCGAGGTCCAGGAGTGCACGGCCCGCTGCTAGGGACGTGTCCAAGAGTCCTCCTCCTATTCTTCGCACTCCAACTCCCGAGCCTCCTGTTGAGGTAGTTCCTGCCACCCCCGGGGCCGAGCCTATCCCTCGTCTTCCGATGGACGAGGTGTACAAAATTTACACCTCCGACCAGGCAGCGATCCCCTGGCGTCCGATCGAATCCCTCTCCGGGTTTTCGATTCGTCGGGACAATCTTGAGCCCGACTTGGCCCTACACTTGCTGTCAGGGTCAATTCCTCCTGCTATGAAAATGCCACTTTACCTGTCGCGGGAGGATATCGAAGAGGAGTTCCGTGCCATGGCTGTCCGTCGGATGGAGGTAATATCCTACCGCCTTATTCTCTTCTTTATTCCTACCTTCAATCACAGAATTTTTATCTTTTTCTCTTCCGCCTTAGGAAACTGCGGACCAACATCGTAGCTTCGCCATCGCCTTGGCTCTGAAGAGCGCTTTGGAGGAGGCTGAAGCCAAGTCGAACCCTGAAGCCTTAGCCAAGCTTCAGATGGAGCGTGACGAGGCGGTGGCGGCCAAAAATAAGATGGCCAAGGAGAAGGCTCTCCTCGATGACATGTCCACAAGCCTGCTCAAGAAGGTCCACGACCATGAGGCTGTCATGCGTCGAGAACGGAAGATGGCCCAGGTGGAGCAGCAGCGGAACGAGGGGGAGAAGCAGCAACTCGTTCGCGAGAAGAACGTCTTCGCGGATCTTCTGGCGGAGGCCAAAGCCAAGCTTGAAGCGGAAAGGGCAGAATTCTCTGCCAAGCTGGCTGAGGCAAAGGCTCAAGGTCTCGAGGAGGGCCGCGAGGAGGGTCGTCTTCAGGGCCACAGGGAGTATCGGGACTCTGAAGAATTCAAGCTGGCTGCTGTGGAGTTCTGCAAGTCCGAGGTGGAAGACGTCTTATTCAACGCTGTCGAAGAACTCTACACAGCCTATGCAGATTCCATCGACTTCACGAAGTCCGAGACTCTGGCCCCCGTCGCGGAGAAGTACTTCAACCTCCCTGCGGAGAGTGAAGAGGCTGCTGCCATGGACCCGACTCCGACAACTACGGAACCTTCCGCCCAAGCCCCTCCAAACCTTGCTCCCTCCGACGCTGCTGAGGATCCATCTTCCAACAAGGACCAAGTTTAATGCTTACATTTTTTAGTCCTTGTTGTCTTTCTCCTTTGTCTTTTGTAACGAACCTCTTTGGCCTTCTGGCCTTTATATGAGTAGTTTTCTTTCCATCTGTTTTGACACCAATACTCGTTTGCACTTTATCTAAAGTGGCTTTGAACTCGTTACTCAGAACGTTCCGATCAAGTCGGGACTTCACCACTTAAGATTTCTTGTCCAAAATCGGGACTTCACCACTTAAGGTTTCTTGTCCCTGCTTTTTAAGGCCACTTTCATACCCCTTAGGGCTTTCATTGCATCTCTACTGGACGGCTTAGTCGTACCCGTTAAGGCTTTTTGCCGCATCATATAGACGACTTACACGAACCTATTAAGGTTTTTCCGTACCCGTTAAGGCTTTTGGCCGCATCATATAGACGACTTACGCGGACCCATCAGGGCCTTTTCATACCTAGGCTTTTGGTTGCATCATATAGACGACTTATGTGTACCCCGTAGGGCTTTTGTCCATACCTGTTAAGGCTTTTGGCCGCGCCATATAGACGACTTACGCGTCCCCCGCGGGGCTTTCATCGTACCTCGGAAGGCTTTTGTCGCGTCACTCAGGACGTCTTATTAACAGTTAGAATAAATTTGAAAGCAATTTGATCGGAAGGCAACTTCTTTTATTCTCTAATAATTCAAAGTAGGCTTACATCAGATTTTATTGATAGAGAATTTGCGCCATTCGTGGCGGCTTCATATCAAACATGATACTTCTTCAAGTGTTCACCACTGAAGGAATGCTTCAACGTCTTGCCTTCGAGATCCTCTAACTTGTATGCATTGGGCACTGGCATCCCCACGATCTTGTAGGGTCCTTCCCATTTTGGTGACAGCTTGTTGATCTGGTCTTGATGAACAAACTCATTTCTCCGCCAGACAAGTTCTCCCATGAAGAATTGTCGGGACCTGACACGCCGATTATAATATCGGGCTGTTGCCAAAAGCATTCGGGCCTGGACTTCATCAGCCTTCAACCTCTTCTCCTCGAGTAGGCCTAAGTCAAGACGTCTCATTTCCTCATTTGTCAGAGGCTCGTAATATTTCGCGCGGTGGGACGCCACCGCTATCTCCACGGGAGCGACTGCCTCCGTGCCATAAACCAGGCCAAACGGAGTTTCTCCTGTTGATTGCTTGGGTGTTGTTCTCACAGCCCATAGCACATTCTCGAGCTCATCCAGCCAATGGCCCTGCAAGGCATAGACTCTCTTCTTCAAGCCATCCATCACGATCTTGTTGGCTGATTCTACTTGGCCATTGGTCTGGGCGTGGCGGACTGAAGCGGTCTGATGCTCAATGTTTAATTCTTCCAGGTACTCCTTCAACTGAGCCCCATTGAACGGAGGGCCGTTGTCGCTGATCAACACTCGCGGGACCCCGTACCGGGATATGATTTGAGTCTGAAGGAACTTAAGGATCTGCTGCCCAGTCGTTCTAGCCAATGCTTTGGCCTCTATCCACTTTGAGAAGTAGTCGATAACCACGAGTAAGTACTTGCACTGACCTCTCGCTTGGGGAAGTGGTCCCACCAAGTCAATTCCCCATTGCGCAAAGGGCCATGCACTCCTGATGGGCATTAAGTCCGCGGCGGGAGCCACGATATTTGGGGCGTACCTCTGGCATGCATCACAGGATCGGACCATCGCGGTCGCTTCTTTGTTCATCGAAGGCCAATAGTAACCCAAGTTCAGCGCCTTCCGGACAAGTGATCGGGCCCCTTCATGACAGGCCGCGACTCCCTCATGTAGCTCCCTCAGGATCCGATTCGTGTCAGGTTCCGTCACGCATTTTAGGAAAGGCTTTACATACCCTTTTTTGTATAACTGGTTATCCACCATCGCGTAGTTGTCCGCAATCCGACGCAACCTGACAGCTGCCACCTTGTCATCGGTGAGTGCCCCCGTAGTCAGGTACGTGACCATCGGGGTCATCCAAGTGGGCTTCTCTTCTTCCTCCGATCCTGTCTCAATAGCGCAGATCTCCGCCGGATCAATGTTTGAGATAATCACCTTTTCTAGGAAATGCACCTTCCGATTCTCCTCGGGGGCCACTCCCAGAGCAAACTTGCTTAAGGCATCTGCTTCCGCGTTTTCTTCCCTCGGGATCGCCTCGATATCGAAGCTTTTGAAGCTTCCCTTCAAAGTCTGCACCTCGTGCAAATACTTCTTCATTGTCGGGCTCCTAGCTTCATAATTCCCCTGGACTTGATTTACAACCAAACTAGCATCGCACTTCACTTTTAAATGATCGACCCCCGTACCCTTGGCAATCTTGAGGCCCGTGATGAGAGCCTCGTATTCAGCTTCATTGTTGGTGGCTTTGAACGTCAACGCCAAGGCATATCGTAGGGGCTCGCCTCCGCCGGGCGGTATCAATATGAACCCTGCCCCCGAGCCTTCTACACTCGATGCACCATCAGTGTACATCTCCCAAGTATTCTCCTCATTTGGCTGTTCTGGCTGTTGTTCTGTTGTCGGGACTTCTTCCATGGTTGCCCCCTCTGCGGGACCCGTTACTTCCAGATCGGGTGCCGTAGACTCAGCTATAAAATCTGCCAATGCCTGGCCCTTAATAGCGGTTCTCGGAGCGAAATGAATACGAAACTCCGTCAGCTCGATGGCCCATTTCACCAGTCTCCCCGACGCCTCCGGTCGGTTCAAAAAGTGCTTCAGGGGCTGATTAGTCAATACCGTGACTTCATGGGCATGGAAGTAAGGTCGTAGCTTTCGAGCGGCAATAATCAACGCGAAGAGATACTTCTCAATAGCGGGATAGTTTATTTCAGACTTGGCAAACGCCTTGCTTACATAATAGACAGGCACTTGGTTGCCCTTGACAATTTTAATCAAAACAGAACTAACAGCCACATCAGAAACAGCCAAATAGAGATAGAGCGGCTCGCCTGGAACTGGTTTTGCCAACGGCTGAAGGGTACGGAGATGCTGTTTGAGTGCCTGGAATGCCTCCTCGCACTTGTCGGTCCACTCGAACTTCTTGTGGGCCCTCAGCACATCAAAAAATGGCATGGCTCGGTCACTCGCCTTGGATAGGAAGCGATTCATCGCGGCCAACCGGCCATTCAGCACCTGAACCTCCCGATGATTCTTCGGGGACTGCATCTCCTCGATTGCTCGCAGCCTCTCAGGGTTCACCTCGATTCCTCTCTGGCTCACCATGAACCCTAGGAACTTCCCCGAGTTCACCCCGAAAACACATTTGTCGGGGTTCAGCCGAACCTGATGGAACTTCATCCGCTCAAACGCCGCCGCCAAGTTCTGGACATGGTCTCCTGCCTGTCGGGACTTCACCAGCATGTCATCCACATATGCCTCCATGGTTTTCCCCAGCATGTCCCCGAACAACTTGTTCACCATCCGCTGGTAAGTTGCTCCGGCATTGATCAATCCGAAGGGCATCACGTCGTAATGGTAGACGTCACTGTCAGCGTAGAAAGCTGTGTGGGGGGCATCCTCCTTCGCCATCTTGATCTGGTTGTACCCGGAATAAGCGTCCATGAAGCTCAACAGCTCGTGTCCCGATGTGGCATCCACCAGTTGGTCAATCCTCGGAAGCGGGTAGCAGTCCTTCGGGCAGGCCTTGTTCAAGTCGCGGAAGTCGACACACATCCGCCACTTTCCGTTACTCTTTCGCACCAGCACTGGGTTAGCCACCCAAGTCTGGAATCGGAGCTCCTTGATGAATCCAGCATCGAGCAGTCTGCCCACCTCTTGCTGGATCGCGATCCTCTTGTCTGCGCCCATCGGACGCCTTCTCTGTGCGATAGGCTTGATTGCGGGGTCTATCTTCAGCTCGTGCACTATCACGTCGGGGCTGATTCCTGGCATATCACTCGGGGACCAGGCAAACAGCTCCTTAAACTCCTTCAAGAGCTCGATCAACTCTCGGGCTCTTTCATCCGACAAAGCAGAGCCGATTTTCACCTTCCTCTGAGGCCCATCGATCTCCACTTCCCTCAAATCCTCCATGGGGGCGGGACGCCCATACTCCTCTCGAGGATCAGTATCCGTCAGAAGAACAGTCATGGTCTCCCTCCTTCTCCGTCGGGTGGCGTTAACGTAGCATTTTCGCGACGCCACCTGGTCACCCTTGACCTCTCCAACTCCGTTATCAGTCGGGAACTTCATCTTCTGGTGGACCGTCGAGGCGACTGCCATAAGAGGGTTGATAGTGGTCCTCCCGATGATCGCGTTGTATGCCCCCGCAGACTCCACTACGACGAAATCCACGTTTCGCTTCTCCATCTTCCAGCCACTACCAAACTCTACTGGTAAGGTAATCATTCCCAACGGGTAGGAAGTGGAGCCAGAGAATCCCACCATCGGGAAGTCCACCTGCGTCAGGTCCTTCTTCGTCTTTCCCATGGCTTCCAGAGCGTCCATGAAAAGAATATCGGAGGAGCTCCCTCCGTCTATCAGGATCCGCTTCATCTCGAATCCATCCACGTCCAGGGTCACGACCAAGGCGTCGTCGTGAGGGCTCTCCACGCCAACTAGATCCTCCGCTGAAAAAGAAATCACCATTTCCTCCTTCAGGGTCCACGACCGGGACCTTTTTCCTAACACCACCGCGGCCGATATGCGCGAAGCATAGTTCTCCCTGGAAGCGGAGGTGTCACCTCCCGCTGCCATTCCTCCGTGGATGACGTTGATAGTCCCCCGCCTCTCCTTGCGGGCACCTGATCCTGAAGCCTCATGCTCGACCTTCTTTTTCTTCGGGGATCGGTCGCGGGACTTGGAACGGGATCGGGACCGACTTCTGGAACGGGATCGGCACCGTCCCTTCCCGACGAACTCTTTCAGCTTTCCCTTCTGGATCAACTTTTCAATCTCCTTCTTCAGCTCCCGACAGTTCTCAGTGTCGTGACCATTGGCACGATGGTAGCGACAGTAACGGTCAGGGCGGCCTCCAAGGAATTCGCCTTCTTTCCTCGGGGGGTATCGAGCTAGACCTTGCCGATCCATCACAGCTAGCACGGAGGTCATCGAGCTGTTGATGGGGACACTTCGACCTTCGCGGTTATCCTTCTTCGGAGGACGCCTGTCCTCCCTTTTCTCGGGACGACCACGGTTCCTACCTCCCTCCGATTTGTCACTCCCCTTGCGATCATCCGACAGCTTGGATGATGCCTTTCCTCTTCCTGACTTCGGGGGGTCGAGTTCCCCTGCAGCAATCTTCGACTCCTGGACGTCAATCTGCTGCTTCACCCTCGCTTGCAGGGCCTCCATACTCCATACAGCCTTCGCGGCTACGCTGTGCATCAGGTCAGAGCCATACGGAGCACTCAGGTTCCGTAGGAAAGTGCGAATCATCTCTCCCTCCGAGATTTCTTCGTCAATCTCCGCAGCACTAGCAGTGAACCGTTGGTAATAGTACGCCAACTATTCGTCGGGCCTCTGTACCACCTGGGTTAAGGTCCTCACGCTCTTCAGGAGGCGTCTCCGACCCTGATACTGCTTGATGAAGCGGTCATGCATATCGGCCCAGCAGGTGATGCTTCCTGGCGGGAGGCTGAAGAACCACGTCATGGCCCGTTCTCCTAGGGTGATCGGGAACAACGAGCATACAAGATCGTCGTTAGAGGTTCTACCCATGCAGGCCTGAACATGCCTTTGCACATGGCGGACTGGGTCTCCTTCGCCGTCATACTCCTTGATGGTCGGGATACCGAGCCCAGGCGGGGCGACGGTATCGATCAGCCGCGGCACGAAAGGATGGCTGGACCGATCCCTTAGCTCCGATGTCATCTGCTTCTGGTCACCCATGCAGATGCTAACAATCTTCACCACCTGATCAGCGGTGATGGGGCCATTCAGGGGAATGGTCCTGTTCTGCACCGGTCCTGGGCCGTCGACCACGAACTTCTCCGGATGCACAAGCTCTTTACCCTTGCTCCTGGGCGGAACTTCCTGCACCTCTTGTTCTTCTGGGACCACCCTCGGAGGGGGTGGTGGTAACTCCTCCTGCGGAGGTAACTCCTCCGCCTTCCTGGCAGCCTCTCTCTTATCCAGCAAGGCCTCCATGGCGGCAAAGAACATGGGCATAGCCTCCGCTACTGCCTTGGCCAACTCCGAGTTCGAAGACGACCCTTCTTCCCTTCGCGGGACTCCTTCTCTTCCATGGTCCACCGGGTTTGGGGGAGCCTCGTCTTCCTCCCTACGCGGGATATCCTGCCTGTTCCTCTCAGCGTCTCGGACTGAGACTTCATAGCCATCACCCTCCCCCCCTGTCTGGGAAAGAGCGGGGTTCTCACCTTGTTCAGCAACACGTTCCGGCAACGGGGAATTCACAGTTCCTGCGGGACGAGAACTGCCAGCCTGAACTTGCTTCTTCTTGCCACCACCGGCCATTGATCTGGTAGAAACTATCTTGACTTTTTGTAAGTTCCCACAGACGGCGCCAATGTTGGATCACGGGCGAAGCTCCGTTACGTCCTTGACAGAATGCTTGGACTCCTGGGCTCCGCGTGGTCCTGCAAAAGGGGATGACCTGGGTGGTGACCCAGAATCCCTCTCCGATGCTTAAATGAGTACGGTGATCAATGGGTGGTAAGCAAAAGTATATGTTCGTATCAGAGTAGATGGTTTTTCTGAGGTAACCTCCTCCTTTATATAGAAGGAGGAGTTACTCAGTTACCTGTTACTGCGCTTGGCAGTTATACTTACGATTCCGTGTATTTCGCCACGATTCCGTATATCTCGGCTGGGATTCCATATTTCTCGCCCCACGCTCCGCGTATCTTACCCGTACCTCCGCGTATCTCGGGCACGCCCTGCGTATCTCGGGGGAGATTATTTATATCTTAACCGTCTTCCCACTACTCTCATCTAGTAGGCGGGTTTCTCGGTCTTATCCTCTGATTACAAGTCTCGACTTCTGTCGGGGACTTCAGAGTTGTCTCATTCTAGATCACCACCCAGGACCTTCAGTCTCTACGGGACAGGTCCAGCCTCTGCGGGGCTTTATTATCGGGGTCTTTACTAAGGCATATCGGGGCCTTACTCAGAGGCTTCTTATCGGGAGCGTTCAGCTCATTCATCGGGACCACTAACGGCGGGACCTTTCGTGCTGGGCCTCTGGGCTTTCAAGGCTTTTCACGAGGCCCACTGGACCTACTCGCCGTCCAGTGGCTGTTAACGGGGCTAACGATTACATCGGAACCCATCACTAAGTCCGACCAGCTCTCTTCAGGAATCACCTTTGTCGACCTCGCTTTGCCTCTGGTAAGCCAGGTCCCTGCATCCCTGCTCCAGCGACCTAATCCAGGCCCGGGTCTTCGCTCAGAACCGATTTCACAGCCAATAACCAATTCGTAACCGGAGCCAATTTCTCCTGAAGCAAATCGAATTAATAAGGAGGTACGAGTTCCGTTGTTGTCGCAGTTTGATATTTTGGCCAGGAATTGTTCCGTCTTACAGACCTCATGTGATTTAGCTGGTAAAAGTCGATTCGATTGTTACACTGCAGGAATTATACGTATATATGGTTTGGTTGGTGGTGAATGTATTTTATGGATATATACATATATATACACTGATTTGTCCTATATACAAATATACTGATTTGTCCTTATAATGCTTTCATGTGCAGCTACGTGTCTTCTTGGTAGTCCTGATCTTGTCAAATAGCTAACTTTGCTTATTTTAGTTCAGTTCAGTATATATATATTTTTTTTTATATTTCATTCCAACAAATGTGTTTTCATAAGATAATTTAGAATCAGACTAAGACAAAAAAAGTTAGAAAATTAAATAAAAGGAATTTGAAAATTAAGGGAATTGAGTACTGTTAGGTTCTAAGTTTCAGGTCAACGGGCGGTCGACCTAAGCCTTATTCCTCACTGGAGATGTTGCGGATTCGGTGCTCTTGAGTCTTGTCGTCCTAGTCCGTACCTTTCTGTCCTTCGCCTTCTCTTCTCTTCTCGCCCTGCAAGAGGGGCAATACCAAGCACGGAGGGGGTGGTGCTTGATGTACCCTCTCCGATGCCTAAGTCAGTACGGTATTTGTAGAGAGATAAAGCTAGAGAGATGTCAGAGCTAAATTATGCACTTTGCCAAGATGTCCAAATGAATGGTGGAAGAGTTGTATTTATAGGCCAACGATGTCATTAAGGTGACTTAATGACATCGTTAGCCTTTAAACACAATTAATAAGCCTTTAATCACGTAATTAAGACCTTAAGGCACGGAGAAGGTTGGCGGGAATAAACCGAGTATGGGAGTCAGAAAAATGGTGTCGGGGCCCTTGGGGGAGGAAAATCCGACCCCCAAGGGTAGGGATTGGGTGTGGCCACCCAACCCCTCCCTAGGGGAGATCGGGTTGGCTGACCCGATCTCCCCTAGGGGAGGTCGGGTGTGGCCACCCGACCTCACCTAGGTGATTCACCTCGGTCCGGATGAGTATTTTGGCCTCGTCCGGATCGTTGGTGTTTCCGCGGGGTGTTTGGGTCGAAGTTTCGATTTACAATCATTAATGAGGTGATCTAAATAAAGCGATTCGGAAGTCAACGGATTCAAATTGGGCGTATATCCATCACATGCCCCCGAGTCAACCAATGGCCTGACCCTTGATTGACTCTATTTTAGGATGGTATGACACGCGCAATTTGAAGCCAGGATTTTACCTTTTGTCGGAATACTTACTTACCCATGGATGTGTGTCTCTGACCCTGCCCCCCTGTCTTATAAGATAGAGGAATTGCAAACGTCAGAATAGCACGGACACGTGTCCAAGCAGTTGTCCGTCTGAGATGGAAATAATAAATCTATCCCCGTCATGGGCGTATACTTGAAAAATATATGTTCGCGTGGGGATGTAATACGGATACAGCTAAACGAGACCATGCTTCAATTTCATGTCGGGGTAAGTCTAAATGGAGAAAAAATTTAATTTTGGTCTAAAAGTTTTCTAACTATGGGGTGTTTAAAAATATACCCATAGAATACTAACTGTGGTAGGTGTGAGTTTAACCACGGTTAATGGGAACTAGGGGTATCAGTTTTTAAATCTAACCCTTGAATTTTTCCTTCCTAAAAATCAACGGTGTCGATTTGGCGGTTTTAGAAAAAACCCTATTCTCTTGTACTATAAAAGGGGTAAGTGATTACCTCATTCTCGTTGTCCTTTTTTCTTTTCCTTTTCTTTTAGGCGGTTATGATCCTTGGTTGGATTCGCTTCTTAGGACGAGTGTCGTATTGAGGTACGTGCCTTTTGCTCTGTGTAAGCGTTGCTTTTGGGAGACGTAATCCCGCCTCTCCCTCGATTGTTTCTTTACTTGTCTCGTTTTTGATTTGTGGGTCTTCATGGTGATATATTCCTGTTTGGTTCATCCTCTTTTCATCTTCCTGCCCCCGTGTTTCTGCTTGCTGGCGCGTGGGGTCTTCTATACTGGGATTATGACTATCTCCCCTTGCCCCCTGCCTCTGCTTGTTGGCCAGTGGGGTCTCTCTATGCTGGGGGTTATAACTATCCCCCCTTGCCCCCTGCCTCTGCTTGTTGGCCTGTGGGGTCTTTTCATATCATCTTTCTATTCTTACCTTTTGACTTTGTATTCGTCGTTTTAGGAAAATGAGTTTTATCTTGTGTCCACTGTCCACTTTCTGTTTTCCTTAGGCTAAGCTTGCGTTTTTTCGATCAACAGATCTCCCCGGTGATTGATGAGGAGTAAGAGGCCAGTACGGGTGGGAGTAGTTAACTCGGGGACCGGACCTTCGATTGCAAAACGATCGGTTTTTTATGGTGCGGGGAGGTGTCCTCTAATTGGAGGTAAGGGCGGTGGTGATGTTAGGGTACCATCTTCTTTCTATATTGATGCCCCCCAATCGAGGGTCCGGGAGCCATCTTTTCCTTCTTCCTTGTTTGGTAAGTCCTCGAATTTCTGAGTTTCCTTAGTGTATATTGGTGTTTACTCCGTATCTTGTTGTAGGTAGACTTCGTCTTCCGCGTCTGAGTCGGAAGGAGCTGTCTCGTCCTCCTGTTGATGGAATTGTTGGGTCTGAGTGGGCGCCTTATTATGGGCGTGGGGCTCGTTTTGACAATCAATCTTCTTTACAAACTCTTGAGGTTGGAGTTCGTGTTCTGCAGTCTGCTGTTCCTCCTGCCGATCGTGTGCCCCCTTCTAAAGGGTCGGAGGTAACTTATGAATTGGCTCATGATGTGTTGGCTCGCTATGCTTCTGTAACTTTTCTTAACCGTGTTATCCTTTAGGACATTTCATTTTTGGTTTATCTGTCTCATCCTTTGTTTTTGTCGCAGGGTATTGCCGACCTTGTTAATTTGTCCACCCTTGTTATTGATCTTGCTGAGGAGAAGAAGGTGCACGAGGACATTTGTGTCTCCCTTAATTCTAAGCTTGTTAGTTGTTTGGAGTGTAGTCGTATCACAGATTTGCAGTGCCGGGATTTGGAGAGTCGTATTGCCTATCTTAAAGAAGAGATTGAAACCTTAAGACAAAAGTCTTATCGCGATGAAGTACTTCGGGCTGCTTAGTTGGTGTCCCTTGAGGAGATGTTTCGTGTGGAGGAGAAAGGGTGTGCTATCGCTGAGTATAAGGCTTCCTCCTCTTATCAGGTTGCTATCGATGTTCGCTGCTCTGTGGCTAAGCGTATTTCTTTGAAGGCGATTCTTGAGCGTATGTACCTGATTGCTCCTGACTTTCCTTTTTCCCAGCTTGGTGATTTGTCTGACTTCGCTGTTAGGCATATTGCCAAGATGAGGAAGTAGTACACCCATCCCTTGTGGTGGTTTCGCGAGTTTGTGGCTTGAGGTTTTTCTTAATTTGGGTCGTGTTTCTCCTTTCTGGCCTCTAGCTTTTTTATGCTTGTCTTTAGAGTTTGAAACTCCACATTTCCTAGTTTTGCCATCTTTTTTTGACACTTGTGTCTTTACTTATGGCATGCATGCGGGGTGTTTATCTCCCCTTTTCATGATAACCTCTTGTGCCTTTATGTATAGTTCTTTGGTTATGGATCCTTCCCTTTCTGATGCTTCCTTTTCTTTGCGTTTCTTTGGTGTTTTCCTTCATCCTCGTACCTGCTATTTCATCAAGAAAAAACATTATGTGTTCTTCTTACAATCTTACTTTGAAATTACTTTCTCATGGGATCCTTCTTAGTATGGTGCAATGATCTCTTCTAATGTCCTTTGAATGGCATGTATGATATTGTTAGACCAAAGATACGCTCTTGGTGGGCGTCGAATACTATTCACGAGATACGCTCTCGGAGGGCACCAGTAGTTAGACCAAAGATACGCTCTTGGTGGGCGTCAAAACTGTTCACGAGATACGCTCTCGGAGGGCACCAGTAGTTAGATCAAAGATACGCTCTTGGTGGGCGTCGAATACTGTTCACGAGATATGCTCTCGGAGGGCACCAGTAGTTAGACCAAAGATACGCTCTTGGTGGGCGTCGAAACTGTTCACGAGATACGCTCTCGGAGGGCACCAGTAGTTAGACCAAAGATACGCTCTTGGTGGGCGTCGAAACTGTTCACGAGATACGCTCCCGGAGGGCACCAGTAGTTAGACCAAAGATACGCTCTTGGTGGGCGTCGAAACTGTTCATGAGATACGCTCCCGGAGGGCACCAGTAGTTAGACCAAAGATACGCTCTTGGTGGGCGTCGAAACTGTTCACGAGATACGCTCCCGGAGGGCACCAGTAGTTAGACCAAAGATACGCTCTTGGTGGGCGTCGAAACTGGTAGTTTGAAAACTACCTCAAGATACACTCTTGGGGGCGTCGAATCTGGTAGTTTGAAATCTACCTCAAGATACGCTCCTGGGGGCGTCGAAGGTCGTAGTTTTTAGAATCTACTCTCAAGATACGCTCTTGGGGGCGTCGAAATTCGTAGTTTTTGGAAACCACTCTCAAGATACGCTCTTGGGTGCGTCGAAGGTCGTAGTTTAGAAACTACTCTCAAGATACGCTCTTGCTGGCGTCGAAGGTCGTAGTATGAACACTACTCCCAAGATACGCTCTTGGGGGCGTCGAAGGTTGTAGTATAAAAACTACTCTCAAGATAAGCTCTTGGGGGCGTCGAAGGTCGTAGTATAAAAACTACTCTCGAGATACGCTCTTGGGGGCGTCGAAGGTCGTAGTATAAAAACTACTCTCAAGATACGCTCTTGGGGGCGTCGAAGGTCGTAGTATAAAAACTACTCTCGAGATACGCTCTTGGGGGCGTCGAATCTGTTCGCGGGATAGGCTCCCGGAGGGCACAGGGTTCGTAGTTTTAGAACTACTCTCAAGATACGTTCTTGGTGGCGTTGAAGGTGTTGTTGACTTGATGTCATATCTGTGTAAGGATAACTCAATGATTATATCACCGCATTCATTAGAAAATACTTTTTGAGTAACTCCTACTCCCTTAGGAGCATTCATGTTTTTTGTACACATGGGATGCCTTGGGTGGATCAAGACACTCTTTGGAGGAAATCAAAGATAGTTATAGAGTTGGAGTAACTTCTTGAGTTCTCCTTCTCAAAAGTTGTTTTTGGAAAACTTAAACAATTATATGTAATGACTTGAAATAATTTCAAGGATATGGCCTTTTGCTTGTGTTGTCTTCTTAGACGTAATACTTCTTTAGGTGTTCCCCACTGAAGGTGTTTGTGGAGATATACCCATCCCCATACTCTAGGCGGTAAGCATTTGCGTATGGAACTGATGCTATCTTATACGGCCCTTCCCACTTTGGAGATAATTTTCTGACTTGGTCTAAGTGTGAGAACTCGTTCTTTCTGAGTACTAGTTCTCCTATGTGGAATTGCCTCTTCTTGACTTGGCGGTTGTAATACCTTGCGGATACAAGGCGCATTCGTGCCTGTGCTTCTTCTGAGTTCCATCTTTTATCATCCACAAGGTCTAAGTCTAAGCGCCTTGCTTTATTGTTCTCATGCTCTTTAAAGTACGTGGTTCTTAGTGATGATACAGCCATCTCTGCTGGTGCCACCGCTTCGGTCCCGTATACTAGGCCAAATGGTGTTTCTCCTGTGGCTATCTTTGGTGTTGTCCGCACTGCCCATAGAACATTTTCCAGCTCATCTACCCAACTTCCCTTGGTAGCATGGAGTCGTTTCTTTAGACCGTCTAGCACTATTTTATTTGCCGACTCTACTTGCCCGTTTGTCTGAGGGTGTTTTACTGATGCGAAGCGGTGCTCTATATTCAGCCTTTCGCAATACCATTGCAGTTTCTTGCTCTTGAATTGTGGGCCATTATCACTTATTATTGCTTTTGGGACTCCGTATCTCGAGACAATGTGAGATTGAATGAAGTTAACGACTTGCTCGTCTGTTGTCTTTCCCATTGCCTTTGCTTCTATCCACTTGGAGAAGTAGTCTATTGCTACTATTATGCAAGTTTTCTGCCCTTTTGTTCTTGGTAGGGGGCCTATCAGATCAATCCCCCACTGTGCGAATGGCCAGGCTCCCGAGATGGAACTTAGCTTTGGTGCTGGAGCTGTTATATTTCTGGAGTACCTTTGGCAGTGGTCACATTTTTGTACCAAGTCTGCTGCTTCTTTGCTCATTGATGGCCAATAGTATCCTAGGTTGTAGACCTTTCGGATTATTATTGATCGTGCTCCTTCATGGCACCCCGCATCTCCTTCATGGAGTTCTGCAAGTACTCTCTCTGTTTCTGGGTATGTTATGCATTTGAGGAAGGGTGTGGAGTACCCTTTTTTGTAGAGTTCATTGTCCATCACTGCATAATTTCTAGCCATCCTTTCAATCTTGACTGCCTCTACCTTATCCTTGGGAGTTTTCCTTCTGTGATGTACTGACGCATTGGGGTCATCCAGGCTTCTCCTTCATCTATTACTAGAGCCTCCATTTGTTCTATCACTGATTGCCTTCTTTGCTCTACAAAGTGAACCTCTTTGCCTGCTTCTGCCCCTAGGGCTAGTTTGCTTAAGGCGTCCGCCTCTTGGTTTTGTTCTCTTGGGACTGACTCAATGTCGAAGCTTTGGAAGCTCTTTATTAGGTCCCTGGCTTGCTGTGAGTATTTCTGCATGTTTTCAGACTTTACAGTGTAAATTCCTTTCACTTGGTTGACAACTAATTGAGAATCACACTTGACTCTTAGGTGCTTTGCCCCTACTCCTTTGGCTATTCTCAGGCCTGTTATCAATGCTTCGTATTCAGCCTCGTTGTTCCTTGCCTTAAAGGTAAGTGCCATGGCATAGCGCAGAGGTGTATCCTTACTTGGTGGGTATAATAGGAGGCCTACACCTGAACCTCCCCCGTTGGATGACCCATCGGTATGCATCTCCCATAACTCTTCTGGTTGTTTCTCCTGACTACTACTCGCCTCGCTTGTAGTTTTGATTTCTCCCATGTCTTCATCTGGATTAATTCCGGTGAATTCGGCAATAAAATCTGCTAGAGCCTGCCCTTTTATAGCTGTTCTAGGGGCAAAGTGAATACGAAACTCACTTAGCTCAATTGCCCATTTGGTCAGTCTTCCCGATGTGTCTGGTCTTTGGAGGAGGTGTTTCAATGGTTGGTCTGTGAGGACTGTTACCTCGTGCCCATGAAAGTAAGGTCTCAACTTCCTTGCTGATATAATCAGTGCATAGAGGTACTTTTCTATTGGCAAGTAGTTGATCTCATACTTTGCCAATGTTTTACTTACGAAGTACACTGGCAATTGTGCAGAGTTTTCTTCTTTTATTAGTACCGAGCTTACTGCCACGTTGCTCACGGAGATGTAGAGGTAGAGGGGCTCCCCTGGCGTAGGCTTTGCTAGGGGTGGTAGTGTCTTTAGATGTTGTTTGAGTTGTTGGAAGGCTTCTTCACATCTTGGTGTCCATTCGAACTTCTTGTTTGCCCTTAGTACCTCAAAGAAGGGTAATGCTTTGTAACCTATTTTGGACAGGAATCTGTTAAGAGCTGCCAACCTCCCATTCAGTCGTTGAACCTCTTTGTGCTTCGTAGGTGACTGCATTTCTTCAATTGCTTGTAGTTTCTCGGGGTTTACCTCTATGCCTCGCTGACTTACCATGAAGCCTAAAAACTTCCCTGATTGTACCCCAAATGTACATTTTTTCGGGTTTAGGCGGACTTGGTATTTCCTCATTCTCTCAAACGTTGAGCGAAGGTTTTCCACATGGTCTTTCTTCTCTTTGGATTTGACGATCATGTCGTCCACGTATGCCTCCACTGTCTTTCCTATCATGTCCCGAAGATTTTGTTGACCATTCTTTGGTATGTCGCTCCAGCATTTATGAGTCCGAAGGGCATCACCGTGTAATGGTATATCTCGCTATCAGTGTAGAATGCTGTGTGAGGGGCGTCTTCAGGGGCCATTTTTATCTGGTTATATCCTGAGTATGCATCCACGAAGCTCATTAGTTGGTGACCTGATGTTGCATCCACTAACTGATCTATTCATGGTAGTGGATATGAGTCCTTAGGGCATGCTTTGTTTAGGTCGCGATAATCGATGCACATTCTCCAACTTCCCCCCGCCTTCTTTACCAGTACTGGGTTTGCCACCCATGTTTGGAATCTAATCTCCTTGATGAAATTTGCCTTCAATAGCTTTTCCACTTCTTCCTGGATAGCTATCTTTTTGCTTCCTCCCACTGGCCTTACCTTTTGTGTTATTGGTCGCGTTGCTGCGTCTATATTGAGCTTGTGTGAGATTACTTCTTCTGATATTCCTGGCATATCGCTTGGTGACCAGGCGAACAGATCTTTGTATTCCCTTAGTAAAGCTACTAAGTGGTTTTCCTCTTCCTGAGATAAGGCGGTCCCGATTTTTGCCTTCCTATCGGGCTCTTCTATGAGTATTTCTTTTAATTCTTCCATGGGGGCGGGTCTTCCATGATCCTCTTTTGGGTCCTCATCTATTAGTAGGACCTCTTTTGTTGTTTTCTTCTTGCTTAGTGCGATCCTTGCACATTTCCTTGCAACCTTCTAGTTACCCTTTACTTCTTCTATTCCTTGACTTGTGGGGAATTTCATTTTCTGATATAGTGTTGATGGCACCATGCCCCATTTGTTGATTGTGGTGGTACCTAGGACTCCATTGTATTCCTCCATTTCTTCTGTGATTAGGAAAGGGACATCGATTTTTAACTGCCTCTGGCCTACCCCCAATGTCACGGGTAATGTGACTGCCCCCAGTGGGTATGTTGGCTCTCCTGAAAATCCCACCAAGGGGGAGTGAACCTGTTTTATGCTACTTGGCCTTACTCCCAGTATGTTGAGGACCTTCTTGCTAATGATGTTAGGTGAGCTTCCACTGTCTATCAGGATTCTTCCAATGTCCATATCTGTGATCTTCATTGTTATGACTAGGGCATCCTTGTTGTCTGGTAACACATGCTCCATGTCTCTTCTTGAAAATTGTATTACATCTTCTTTCTTTCTTTCTACTTGATCTTCTTTTGGTTTACGGTCGTCTAACTGTGCCATATACGCTTCTCTGGCATTCGCTGACTCTCCTCCAGCTCCATAACCTCCATAAATGACGTATACGCTTGCCATCTGGCTGGTGATAATTAGGCTTTCTATTCGAAACCCACGGACGGCGCCAAGTGTTAGGTTCTAAGTTTCAGGTCAACGGGCGGTCGACCTAAGCCTTATTCCTCACTGGAGATGTTGCAGATTCGGTGCTCTTGAGTCTTGTCGTCCTAGTCCGTATCTTTCTGTCCTTTGCCTTCTCTTCTCTTCTCGCCCTGCAAGAGGGGCAATACCAAGCACGGAGGGGGGGTGGTGCTTGATGTACCCTCTCCGATGCCTAAGTCAGTACGGTATTTGTAGAGAGATAAAGCTAGAGAGATGTCAGAGCTAAATTATGAACTTTGCCAAGATGTCCAAATGAATGGTGGAAGAGTTGTATTTATAGGCAACGGTGTCATTAAGGTGACTTAATGACATCGTTAGCCTTTAAACACAATTAATTAGCCCTTAATCACGTAATTAAGACCTTAAGGCACGGAGAAGGTTGGCGGGAATAAACCGAGTATGGGAGTCAAAAAAATGGTGTCGGGGCCCTTGGGGGGAGGAAAATCCGACCCCCAAGGGTAGGGGTTGGGTGTGGCCACCCAACCCCTCCCTAGGGGAGATAGGGTTGGCCAACCCGATCTCCCCTAGGGGAGGTCGGGTGTGGCCACCCGACCTCACCTAGGTGAGTTCACCTCGGTCCGGATGAGTATTTTGGCCTCGTCCGGATCGTTGGTGTTTCCGCGGGGTGTTTGGGTCGAATTTTCGATTTACAATCATTAATGGGGTGATCTAAATAAAGCGATTCGGAAGTCAATGGATTCAAATTGGGCATATATCCATCAAGTACCGTAAGGGCGGAATCTAAATCATTTTATTTCATAATAGAACCCACGAACTTGAATCTTTGATCGTAGACCAATTTATGTCAAGGTGTTTAATTCGTTATTACCTAGGTAATTTAGGATTCTAGTTAGCATTATAATTAACTAGTGACGACTCTTTCAAAATGCATCGTTTTCAAAACGTAATTTGCCTTAGGCCAGATTTAGGTCTGACACCTAGCAGTACCGATAGTTCTAGAAACCACCTTTTGAACAATGACTCTATCATCAGCTTTGTTATTGGGACTTGATAATATTCTGCAATCTTCATCTATTTCTGAACCAGATTCTTCATCTTCTTCATCATTTTCAGCGTAATCATCATAAATAGGATTATCAAAAGCAGAATCTACCTTGTCAACATCAAAAATAGGATAATCAAAAGGGTTCGCATCTCAGGCGGTCACATCATACTCTTCAGCCACTTCTTCTGATAAGAACTCCTGAAATTCGAACTCATCCTCTTGAAAATTGAACTCATCCTCCTAGAAATCGAGTTCATCCAGTCGTTGTGTTAGAATTTTGATCGTACGTAGTTATTATCCGATCAAACGCCACAGTCTGCTGTCATCGGAAAACTGTGGACGTCTTCGGGGCGGCATCGCAAAGAATCAAATGACTCTGATAACACTATGATGCAACGTGATGGGGGATGGGAAACGCAAAAGCTCGTTGATTCAAAGAATACGAAAGTTTGATGTAGGGTTTAGGAAAACCTCAAATTTTTTCATTAATAATTCAACTATATGTAAACATTGGCTAACAGAGTCTAAATATGTAAACATAAACTCTAACCCAAAGACAAATATGAAATTAACAACAAAGTTCCAAATAAAACCGACAAATTGCAAAAAAAGGACCCAAAGAAACATAAAACTGCGATTTTGACCCTCTAAACTAAGGAATTTGGCAAAAAAAAATGTCAAACCCGTAGATAACTATGGGTCTTTCTCATATTTCTGTTTTCGCGTGAAAAACTATATATGCACGGAAAAGTCCAACACTTCGCCCATATCACTATCTATGGGGAAGAGAAGATTCATCCTCGAATCTGGGTGCCACGAAAGAGAAAACCACAATAGTGTATCGTGATCTTGTTAATAGATCGAGTCTCAGCACACATACGCCAAGTTCTTTCCTTCTTGGCTTCTAGGTTGGCTTTTTCTGCCTCAAGATTCTTAATTTCGGGTTTCTCCATCCTGATGTCAATGGATCCAACAGATTCTACAGATGTCCTTTTTACTGGCTTATGACCCAACCTTGACGGACCCCTTGCATTGATGATAGTTCCAGAAACCACCTTTTGAACACTGGCTCCATCATCAGCGTTGCTACTGGGACTTGTTAAGCTTCTGCAGTCTTCATCTGTTTCCGAACCAGATTCTTCATCTTCTTCATCTTTGTCAGTGTAATTATCATAAATAGGATTATAAAAATAAAAGCAGAATCTAACTCGTCAACATCATAAATAGGATTATCGAAAAAGTTCGCATCTGGGGCGGTCTCGTCATCCTCTTCATCCACTTCATCTGATAAGAACTCCTGAATTTCGAACTCATCCTCTTGAAAATTGAACTCATCCTCCTGAAATTTGAGCTCATCCATTCTTTGTGTTAGAATTTTGATCGTACGTAGCTGTTCTTCGATCAAACGCCGCAGTCCGCTGTCACCGGAAAACTGTGGACGTCTTCGGGGCGGCATCGCACATATTCAAATGGCTCTGATAACACTCTGATGCAGCGTGATGGGGGATATGAAGCGCAAAAGTTCGTTGATTCAAAGAATACCGAAAGTTTGACGCAGGGTTGAGGAAAATCTCAATTTTTTTCATTAATAATTCGACTGAATGTAAACGACGGCTAACATACTTTAAATATTGTAAAAAAAAAAAAACTAACCCTAAGAAAAATCTGAAATTAACAACAAAGTCCCAAACAAAACCGACAAATTGTATAAAAAAAACCAAAGAAACATAAAACTACGATTTTGATCATCTAAACGAAGGAATTTGACCAAAAAATGTCAAACCCTATAGTTCACTATGGGTCTTTCTCATATTTCCGTTTTCGCATGAAAAACTATATATGCACGCCAAAATTCAACACTTCGCCACATCATTATCTCCGGGGAAGAGAAGATTTGGTTTTCGGGGCATTGGATTCTCACCAATGTTTACGTTACTCAAGCCGACATTCTCGCTTCCGCTTCGTTCACCGCCGCTCTCGCGTCCTCGAATCTGGGTTCCACGAAATAGAAAACCACGATAGCGTCGTGATCTTGTTAATAGATCGAGTCTCAGTACAGATACGCTAAGTGCTTTCCTTCTTGTCTTCTAGGTTTGCTTTTTCTGCCTCAAGATTCTTAATTTCGGATTTCTCCATGTCGATGTCAATGAATCCAACAGAACATTTTTACTGGCGTACGACCCAACCTTGACAGACACCTTCCATTGTTGATTGTTCCAGAAACCACCTTTTGAACACTGACTCCATCATCGGCGTTGCTACTGGGACTTGATAACCTTTTGCAGTGTACATCTATTTCCGAACTAGATTATTCATTTTCTTCATCATTTTCAACGTAATCATCATAAATAGTATTATAAAACAACAACAGATTTTACCTCGTCAACATAAAAAATAGGATTATCGAAAGGGTTCGCATCTGAGGCGGTCTCGTCATCCTCTTCATCCACTTCATCTGATAAGAAATCCTGAAATTCAAACTCATACTCTTGAAAATTAAACTCATCCGCCTAAAATTTGAGTTCATCTAATCGTTGTGTTAGAATTTTTATCGTACGTAGTTGTTCTTCGATCAAACGCCGCAATCTGTTGTCACTGGAAACCTGTGGACGTCTTCGGGGCCGCATCACACATAATCGGATGGCTTTGATACCACTCTGATGCAGCGTGGTGGGGGATAGGAAGCGCAAAAGTTCACTGATTCAAAGAATACCGAAAGTTTGATGCATGGAAAACCTCAATTTTTTCATTAATAGTTCAACTGAATGTAAATGACGGCTAACAGAGTTTAAATAGCTTAAAAAAAAAAACCTAACCCTAAGAAAAATCCGAAATTAACAACAAAGTCTCAAACAAAACTGAAAAATTGCAAGACCCGAAAAAACATAAAACTACGATTTTGACCCTCTAAACGAAGGAATTTGGCCAAAAAACTTCAAACCCTACAGTGAGTATGAGTCTCTCTTATTGCCATTTTTGCATGACACACTAAATCTGCACACCAAAATCCAACACTTTGCTTCCAAATTGTGAAAGACAAATATACATATTTGATAAGTGTTGAATTCTCACTAAACATAAAAATATTAAATTTATAGTTAAAAAATAGTTTGATGACCAACTTAATCATGTTGTATAAATTTTAGGTCAAATTTTAAAGGGTTAATAGGTCTTTTGGTCCATGATGTTTGACAAATTTTGGGTTTTGGTCAATGATGTTTAATAACTAAAAAACTGTCCAAGGTTTACCCTATGTTAAAATTAGGTGTCTGAAGATTGAAATGTTAAAATGAACTGTCCCAAGTTTCATTTTTGTTGAAATTTGGCGTCTTTGTGCGTCTTTTCATCTCCATTCAATCATTTTCATCAACCCACCAACCCAATCATAATCCATCACTCTTTACTTTTCACAAAATCGTCAAATTTCACCTAAAAATTGAATATTAAAAAAAAAGTTTCTAGATGAGTGGTGTGGAGCCATTTTCCAAGGACAATAGAGCGAGATTTACTTGTTCGGATGTGACCAACTTTTTAGGTGACGATCCCGGAAAGATGACGAGAATGGAATGTGTATGAGAGCTCGAATTTGACAAACGGTTTCGTCGGAATTGACTTCTCTAAAGTAATCACACCGAGACACCAAATTTCAACAAAAATGAAACTTGAGACACTTCATTTTAACATTTCAAACTTCAGACACCTAATTTTAACATAGGGTAAACCTTGGACAGTTTTTTAGTTATTAACCCTTTTTTTTACCTAGTTTTGGTACCATATGTTTGCAGATTTTTTCTAGTTTTGGTCTATCCGTTACATTTCGTCCATTTTTTGACATGTTTAAGTCACGTGATCCACTCTAAACTTTAAATTTAGTCCCTCTAATACTTTCTTAACCTTTTTTTTTTGTTCAATTTAGTCCCGAAGTTTCAAAATTGACCCCAATTGGACAATATGTCCAATTGAATTTTTGAAACTTCGGGACTAAATTGAACAAAAAAAAAGGTTAAGAAAGTATTAGAGGGACTAAATTGAACAAAATTGAAAGTTTAGGGTGGATCACGTGACTTGTACATGTCAAAAAATGGACATAATGTAACGGTTAGACCAAAACTAGAAAAAATCTGCAAACATATAGTACCAAAACTAGGTAAAAAAAAAAAACATCATTGACCAAAACCTAAAATTTGTCAAACATCATGGACCAAAAGACCTATTAACCCAATTTTAAATTCAATCTAAATATAAATAAGAGTGTTTTTTATATTTACAAATATTTAACGGTTCACTCCAATTAAAATGGAAACTCACAATAATATATGTTTTCAAATATAAAGTGGTAAAAAAAAAACTTAAATGTGAGCAATAGTGATTTTGATGCAAATATAACGGGACAATATAATACTTTTTATTTCACTCTTATATGTACAAAAACTACATGGATTTAAGGATTTTTCTACTATGCTTTGGGAGCACCATGCTTTTGGTTTTTTTAATACTACGGTGGACTTAATTGTAACATAAGTAAAACTTTAAAAGTATGAAAAAAATATGAATTTTTTAAACTACACCTAAGATGTGTATCATACTATTAATAATATCAATTTCCCTATGGGGTTCACCTTTAGGGCAATAGAAAAATAAAAAAAATTAGTGGCAAAAGCATGGTACTCCAAGAGCATTGTAGAAAGGTCCGACTTTTGTGAAAGTTGCTTTCCTAAAACCTTAAAGTTATACGTGAATGTGTGTCTGATATCTTGTAAAAGTTAAGATTTTAGGTGAAAGTGTGAGTGATATCATATAAAAGTTAGGAATTAAGTACCTATTCATACCACTTCTTTGCACAGAATCCACTTTTGGTACCAATTCTTTCAACTTTGTATCTTTTTGGTACCACCGTTAACTTTCCGTCCAAATTGGCCGTTAAGTGCCATGTGTCATGCACGTAACCGCCCTAAACTTTTGAATTTGTTTCAATTTAGTCCATCTAATGCATCCCTGGCTTTTAATTTGTTCAATTTAGTCCTAAAATTTCAAAACCATGATTGGTCAAGGGTTCGATTTGGGAATTTTAGGGCTAAATTGAACAAATTAAAAGTTAGGGATGCATTAGATGGACTAAATTGAAACAAATTCAAAAGTTTAGGGCGGTCACGTGCATGGCACATGACACTTAACAGTCAATTTGGACGGAAAGTTAACGGTGGTACCAAAAAGATACAAAGTTGAAAGAATTGGTACCAAAATTATACAAAAAAATAGAAGTGGTACCAAAAGTGAATTCTGTGCAAAAAAGTGGTATGAAAAGGTACTTAATCCCTAAAAGTTAAGAATAACAACTTATTAACTATATTAAAACCTTAAAATGACAAGACAAGTGAAAGTGTATGTAATAACATGCTGGTCAAATAGATGTTTTAATGATAAACAACTAATCCGAGACGCCTAATTTAGAACTATGTCGTCATTATATGATTTTTAGGATAGAGTTGTCATAATATGATTATTATGATAGAATTGCCGTGCGGTATTAATCATTGTGAAAATGTCTTGAAGCTACATAAAGTAACCCTTACATTCTGTAGCTGTGGAAATTTAAGACACGCTCAAGTATTTTCTTAAATAAAATAAAATAAAAATTATACTACAGCACCTTTCAATTAATTGTATTAATTAAGACAGAGTGGCCAAAAATAAACCGATTAATCAATTGAATTTTAGTCCTAGAAACTTATCCTATTTCTTACTGAAATATTTTTGTACTGAAAAATATAAATACAATTTTTCCAGATTTTTAATAACGAAACCCACCAAGTTGTTGTTGGAAAAATGTATTTTTGACATGACTATTTTTCTGATCGGGTGAATGGGAAATTGTAGTTCTTAATACACCCGGCCAGAGTAATCCCGTCTTCGTCCAGATTCGTTGAATTTGACGAATTAATGATTCTGACGGATTCATTAATAGGGACATTTATTTTTATTTATTGCGATGTCATTAATACAGGCTTCCACCTCCCTATAAATAGAGAGTTTCTATTCTCTATTTTCAAGACAATCTCAATTGGATTCGAATCCTTTCTTTTATATGATGTCGATAGGTTTCTAGGTCGTTTCGACCGCAAGTCCTGTTCCTGGTGGAGTTCAGGCAAGGTTTTGTTCGACTGGTGGGGCTTCGTGCTAGCTTGCCACTGGAATGCCGTTTTATCCTGGGAGACAATCGTCCATGTTTATCCTCTAGCACAACCGATGAGTCGGTGAGGGGGCGAAATTGTCTTAAGGAGACCGTGATCAGCACGGGACTCGGTTTAAAAATTCTTCGTTCATATTATCCAGAAAATTCTCCCTTAGAATTCCCCTTTTAAGTGCTATTATTTTCTTACAATCTTAAGACAATTTTATGATATTTTAAAGGAGAATTTTTTCTGGATTAACAAATGAATTTTGTTAAAATCGGTTCAATATATTTGATCGGTTTTGGGATGATGGAGCAGCATGTTCTTGCTTCGTCTTCCATATGCTTTCTGGGCAAAACTTGTATTTTGGGTATATATATATATACTGTGTTCTTTATAAAGAACTAACATAAACATTTGTGTGTGCATGTATTCTTCACCTCGTCGATATATGGGTGGCCCTGGAATTGGTCGAACGAGTCGGTCGGTTTCAGACTGAGAAGAATTACCTGATCATATGAGACGGAGTGATGGCACCGCTTACACAATCGTGACCATGCATTAGCTGACATGTGCAGTATCACTAGCACTGTCCACATAAAAGCTTTCATATTCTTCTGGATTACGGATAATACAGAATAGTGAATTAGTGATTGATGGTATTCAAATCTTAGCTAATGTTGAATGATTCACTTGTGCAGATAAGTTTCTACGTGTGCTTGGACAAAAGCACCATCCATAGCAAGTGGTGTCTTCGTCTCCATGCTTCTCACGTGGGTCGAAGATGCTTGATGGTCTCGGCATGGATAAAAGGTTCCTAAAGGTTGATGGAGGAGTCAACCATGGTTGATAGAAGTAGTTTATGCTTCAACGATGGACTGCGTTCAGTTCAAAGTCGGGTTGAGAAGAAGAGGATTCCGGATCGAGTTTGTAAAACCCGGATACCGATTCGGTTACTTTATGGATGCATTCATTTCGTTATTTATTATAATAATTACTGCAATTATAAATAGTAAAATAATGCATTAGTCTGGCGGTTGACAGGTTTGTCTACACGTGAGTAGTAGACGAGAGGTCTATTTTCGACTCCCTGAGGCTTCGTCATTTATAAAGGGACTAGCCTAGCGATGGCCCACTACTCAAAGGTGCCCCAAATGATGAGCATGAATTGCTTATGTTGGAAAAGAGCCGTTCTAGACTCAGATAAGTCGTATCCATGGGGTTCTTTCTGTTCTGTCAATATCGGGTAGAGAATATGAATTCGGGTCGGAATTGTTTAACCCGAATCGGTGACGTTTGATATATATGCAATTTATTGCTGGCATTTATCATCCAATTATTATTAACTGTGCTGAAAAGCCAACAAAACGCTTTGGTTAGCTCAGTGGTTGCTAGGTTCGTCTTAGCGTCACTGAGATGGTAACCCGAAGGTTGCAGTATCGATTATACTCTCTGCACTTGATTATTGACTGAATTTTCAGTACTTTCTTTGATAATTATTCAAGTTATCAGTATTAATTAACGCTGCTTAGTGGATAACAGGTTGACTCTTGGTTAGAAGAATCTAGTCATTTGAAGATCGTGCATTCAGACCTGGCGTTACTCTCTTTATTGAAGAGAATTACTATTTCGGTTACTCAATTATTATTATTTATTATTATTGTAAAATAATTACTGAAGTAACTGAATGGTTTGAATGGTTTACATCTCAGGCTAGGCGTGAGCAAACGACGAAGGTCCTAGCTTCGATTCTTCATTTGTCTGATTTTTGTCGTTTTGGGATAAATTATTTATGCCAACTTGAACTAACTAATTCGTCAACTTGATATATATTTTTAATATATATATATATATATATATATATATATATATATATATATATATATATATATATATATATATATATATATATTCGTTGAAGTAACGGACTGACCATATGCTATTTGCATAGCAGGCGGCACAACGCGGTGGTATTTTGTGTTCGACAAAGTATTTGAGTTAAACCACCATAGGACGATAATGGAGCATTTGATATTGACTATTATATGCAATGAGGAGTAATATTAAGGACATGCCGGTCTGAGGACCAATATTGAGGAAATGATAGTCTGAGGACTAATATTTGATGAAAAGACGGTCTGAGGACCGCGATGGTATAAAGACTAATATTTGATGGAAAGACGGTCTGAGGACCGCAACGGCCTAATGACCGATGATAATAAATGAAGGTCTGAGGACTTATGTTAATGAATAATGATCTGAGGATCAATGTTGTGGTGATTGAGTGTTTGTAATAACCTCATACCCAACTCGTGTGTTAACACGTTAAATTTTATGGAATAAATTAAAATAATGTGGTTGAGACCATGTTTGTTTTGGAGCCACGGTCAATGTGGGGGGTAGCTTTAAATAGTAGATTCCTTTATTAAGGTACCCCGAATAATATTTGAGATTTTTTCGTAAATTGTGCAAGGTAGAAAACCTTTGCATTTACAATTGAATATGAGAGTGTCTCATAAAAGCGTGTAAGTATAAATTTATGTAGTCAAACGGGATAAAATACACGGCTTAACAACTGCTCTCGGTTGAATTTTATCAGTGACTTTGCGAAGTCTAATGATGGCGTATTATAAATGCGGATCCGCTAACCTTTAAAGGTTAAAGAGAGCGAGTTGATAAATCATCGAAGGGAATGTGACTTATGCCCATGAAGGAAACACTCTTGAGAAGGAAAACCCAACCATGATGACTGGAGATCCCAAGAACTTGGTTCAATGGGACAACCTAATCACAAGAGTGGGTGTGATCACTGTGGGGGTCTTTACCCTCGGGTCCATTCCTATGATGAGAAACAGTGATGGAGATGAGGTTAAGCTTTTGCGTTAGATGATCCTCAAGTATCAGTTAAACAGCGCATTATAATGCGAATTACTTAGTTGAGATCACATATTAAGCAAAACTTTTAATGATTCGTAAGGAGAGCTCAGAGTCGTGATGATGCTCGTGAGACATAGAATCACCTATGCGAGTGAGAAGTGGGGCCGCTTCGAAAGGAATTGTTGAGGGCGCAATTCTTAAAAACGCTTGCAGAACCAGGCGCGTGTTCCATGGCCTTACCGGATCACAGGGCGAGAACAGAAGTGTTAGGTTATGAGGTCTCGGTCAACGGAGTGTCGGCTTTGATCTCACTTCCTACGGGGGATGTGTGTGATCCGGTCTTCTCAAGTCGTTTTTCCTTCGCCTATGTCCTTCTTCCTTTGGTTCCTTCTCTTTTTCTCTCCCTTTGCCCTGCAAAAGGGGCAGTACCAGACACGGAGGAGGGGGGGGTGGTGCCTGGTGAACCCTCTCCGATGCCTAAGTCAGAACTATATTTCTAGAGAGATAAAGCTAGAGAGAAGTCAGAGCTAAAATATCCAATTAGCCAAGATGCCCAAATGAGTTGTGAAGGTGGGGTATTTATAGGCAACGGTGTCATTAAGGTGGCTTAATGACATCGTTAACCTCTAAACACAATTAATTAACCTTTAAGTATATAATTAAGACCTTAGGATTCGGAGGAGGTAGGCAGACTGGACCGAGCATGGGCGTCTGAGAGGGGTGTCGGGACCCTTGGGGGGGAGGAATCCGACCCCCAAGGGTAGGGGTTGGGTGAGGGCACCCAACCCCTCCTAGGGAGGGTGGGGTTGGCCAACCCCATCCCTCCTAGGAGGGATCGGGTCAGCCGACCCGATCTCTCCTAGGAGAGATCGGGTTGGCCAACCCGATCTCTCCTAGGAGAGATCGGGTTGGCCGACCCGATCTCTCCTAGGAGAGATCGGGTCGGCTGACCCGATCTCTCCTAGGAGAGATCGGGTTGGTCCACCCGATCTCCCCTAGGGGAGATCGGGTTGGCTGACCCGATCTCCCCTAGGGGAGGTCGGGTGTGGCCACCCAACCTCACCTAGGTGAGTCCTTCGTTGTCGGACGGGCGCTTCGGCCCCGTCCGAGCCGTTGGTGTTCTCGCGAAGTGTCCGGGTTGAAGTTTCGATTTGCAATCATAAATGGGATGATAAAAATACAACGGTTCGGGAGTCAACGGGTTCAAATTGGGCGTATATCCATCACATGCCCCCCGAGTCAACCAATGGCCTAACCCTTGATTGACTCTATTTTAGGATGGTATGACACGCGCAATTTGAAACCGGGATTTTACCTTCTTTGTATGAATGCCTGCTTACCCTTAGATGCGCGCCTCTGACCCTGCCCCCCTGTCTACTGAGATAGAGGAATTGTAAACGTCAGAGTAGCACGGACGTGTGCCTAGACACACGTCCGTCTGAGGTGGGAGTGATAAACTTATCCCTGCTACAAGTGTATACTCAAAAAATACAAACTTGCACCGGGATGTGATACGAATGCAACTAAGTAATCTACCCTTCCAATTCATACCGGAATTTCATCTAAGTGAGGAAAAATTAATTTTGGCCCAAAAATTTTCCTAAGTATGAAATGCTCAAAAATAAAACTAACTTGATAATTCTCTAAGTATGGGAATATAGTTTAGCTATAGGTGAAAGGGATAAAAAAGATGATCTTTTCTTGGCCCTTAGATTTTACTTAAGGCTATATGGATGGTGGTGATTAAAACCCCTAAAAAACCCTATCACCCTTTTAACATAAAAGAGGAGAGTTAGAGAAATACCTCCAATAGCCACCATAGCCACCATAGCTATCATCTTTCTTTTTCCACTTACCCTTGGAGAGCAAGGCAAGGTTGGAGAGCACCCCCAAGGTTAGAACCGGCCGGAATTTCCACCACGAGATAGAAATCCGACCAGCCATTCCGGTGAAAGGAGGCCAGCATTGCAGTCGAAGGCTTCCGGTGGATCAGCCTTTCCCGGCGGCGACTCGATTTCCGGCGACTGGTGGACGGCGACGCAGAGGCGGGACGGACCAGCAGGCCAAGGCGACGTCGAAGCTGCTGCTGGTGGAGGTGGAGCCTAGCTCGACATCGGCGGTCGACTGAGGGCGGCGACCAGGCGAGCAGCGGCGCTGGGAGGCTTCGGCGGTGGGCTTTCCTCCGGCGACGGCAGCTCTATCCTCGGCCAGAATAATCGACGGCGGGACTGGGAGCTCCGGCAATATTTGGAGCCAACTTCGGCGACGGGGGAACGGCCGGGAACGACTCCGGCGACGGCGGGATTAGAACTCCGGCGAGGGGCTGATTTCAATCGGCTTCGAAATTCGAATTCCGGACCCGTTTACCACATCGGGTCGGGTTTTCCAAAGGTTCGCTCTTTTCTTTTTCGTTGCCGTACCAAATGTCGATTTTTGAATCGTTGATATTTGATTGCCGATGTTTGATTGCCGATGTTTGATTGCCGAAATTTGATTAAATGTGGGATTGCCGTAGATAGCCGTTGGTAATTGTGGATTTTGGGGAAAAATGTTTGCCGGTCGTCCGGATATGGTTTCTTGTCCGATTGGGTTATCCCGGTCTCGAATTTGATGTCGTGCCGCCGTTGGTGTGTTAATCTTTGTTGGAGGGTATAATGGTAATTTTTTCCAAAACCCGACCTTAGGCTTGGATAAAATTGTTTGACTTGGTCGTTGTAGTGTTCTTGACTTGTGCTGACTATCTTTGCCGGGTATCTTTGGATCTTTGGTTGTTGTCGTTGATCGGGTGTCAGAGTCTCTCCGGTTCTTCGGAAATTTCTCTTATCTTGATATCCGTCGTGTCGTGGCAGGTACTATACTCTTGGTGGTGTCCACGTACGCAGACCCTTCAGAGACGCCGTATTCTCCGAAGGATGAGTGAGTTCCCTTTTTCTCTTCCTTTTCAGTCGCGTTGCTTCCTTTTCTATTGCTAGCTTAGTACCGTGGCCTTTATTGGGGTGTTAGTTGAAATTTGATTTGTGCTTTGGGGGTTTCCTGCTACCTTTGCCTTAGGTCTTGCTATCCTGTCAGAGAACCTTCTTACTAGGTCCGATTACAACGAACATGTCACTCTAGGGAACATCTGTCCCCTAGATGAGCCTCTGTATCCTTTTCTCCCCTCCTTGGGGAACACTCGAGCGACGGTGACGGAGCCTCCCATAGGGACGGTCGCCGTGTATCCCTCTCAGATCCGATTCGGGCTGAGACTGCCTTACTGTGACGAGCTTATAGAGTTGAGCAGGTTCTTCAGGACTTCTCCTGTGAACCTTGCCCCCAGTGCCCTCCGCGTCTGGGTGGGCTTCCGGGTATTGTGCCATTGGTACTCCTGGAAGTACTCTCTTACTCTATTCCGATGCTTCTATCGGTTCCAGTACCGGACGAGGGTGGGGTTCGCGAGTTTCGTAACTCGCCACCCGACCTTCAAAGATCCCCGATTCTCTGACTTTGGGTTGAGTGGGATCGAGTGGGATACCTCCCTCCGTTTTGTGACCCAGATTGACAATTCGGCCAGTCACTGGGCTAAGCACTATTTCTTCATTACGGATCGGTATGTCACTTGGTCGGTCTTGAATGAGGATCGATCCGATGGTTGGCCTGCTTTTGGAGAGTTCTCTTCGGATGATTTGAAGACTATGAAGATTATTCACGAGAGCAACAGGACCCGGTCTTACTGCCCCGTGTCTCTAATAACTGAGACAGATCTTTACGAGGCCGGGATCAGTCTGACTCCTGACTCCGGGGGTTCGGTATGTCACTTGGTCTTTCTATCTTTATTTACCTTCTGCTTTTCCTTTGTAGGTTGGTTTCATGGAAAAACCTATAACATGCAGGGAGCCCCTGTTGATCTGAGCAAGAGGAAGGCTCCTTCCGGTTCTACTTTGAAGAAATCCCCCCTACCTGGGAAGAAGGCTGGGGCCTCTGGTATGCTATCTCTCATTTGCTTCTTTATGGTGTAACTTACGTTTTCCTTATCTTGTTTTTCTTACCTTGCTAGGGCGCTCCCCCTTGGTGACTGAGAGGGTCGTCTCCGTTGGTAGAGACTCTGGACCTTCCAAGTCCAAGCCGCGGAGGTCTGATTCTGAGGCCGGGGCCTCGGCTGCTAAGAGAAAGAAGGCTGTGGATCCTGCTTCGCCTACTGCTCGTCCTCCGACCCTATCTCGTGATAAGGAGATGGTGGTCGAAGAGGTGCCTTCCCTAGCTGACAAAGGGAAGGGACCTGCTGGTGGTGGTTCCCCTGCCCCCCAGCCGAGGGCACGGTCCTCAGGTATGATCTCTACCTTATTACTGATCCTTCTATGTTTATATTATCCTTTGACTTGCTTTGCTTGTGTAGGTGGGCCTCCGACTTTAAGTCGGAAGGATTTCGTACGGCTGACTGATGAAGATGTTATTGGGTCTGAGTGGACTCCCTTCGCTGGTCTGAAGGAGTTCCACCTCGATAGCACCTCCTCTCTGCGGACTCCTGAGGTTGGGGTCCGAGTACTCCGTGGCGCCGTCCCCCCTGGCGATCGTGTTGCTTCGCCCAAGTCTCCTGGGGAGACTCGGCGCTTTGTTCAGGGGGTACTCTCTCGTTATGCACCTGTGAGTTGTTCCTTGCTTTCCTTTCATTACTTTCATAATGGCTATCTTTCGGTTATTCACCCTTTGTTTGTATTGTTAGGGTATATCTGACATGGTTAACATGTCCTCGCTCGTGCTCGAGTTATCTGACGAGAGGAAGACCCTTGAGGACAGCCAGGTCTCTCTCAAGGCGGAGGTCGCCACTGCTGCCGAGAAGGCGCGTATATCTGATTTGAGGTTGCAGGAGCTCCAGAGCCAGGTATCCTTGCTTGAGGCCACTGTGGGCAGTTTGCGTCGGGAAGCTGAGGTTGCCGCGTCTGTCCATTCTGAGGAGCTGCGGAGGTTGGAGACTAAGTGTCGGGCGGAGGAGAGGGCTGTCGCAGTATCTGAGTATAAAGCCTCCTCTGCCTTCACCGCCGATTATAGCACGCGTCTCACTCAGGAGATGAACCAGTTCGGTGAGTATCTGGTTGATCACATATATCGGATTGATCCTCAGTTCCCGTTTGGTGACCTTGGTGACTTTGGGCCATATGCCGCTGGCTACGCGACTGTTCTGGTGGGTCAGGCTGCTGTCGCAGACGAGGCTGCCCCAGCCCAGGTGGATGCTACACCTGTGGAGATTGGTACCTCAGATTCCTCTTCCTCATCTATTTCCGCTGGAGGTTCAGGTTCAGGTGGTGAGGGTGACTCCCCCGAGGCTTCTGACTGACTTGTTTATCTCATACTATCCTTGTATATATGACTACACTCCTTCTCCCCTTGCACGGGTTGAGTGTCTTTTGAGATTGTGATGGTATTTGTTGTTACTTTCCTTTGCCGCATTATGTTGTTGACTGCGTGGTTTGTTTGCCTTTATATTAGTGCTTCTCATGCTTTTGTATATATCTCTTCTCATGATGCCTCTTTATGCCTTGTGTATGGCTCTTTGGGTATGGACCCTTCCCTTGGTATATTTTCTTTACTTATCCTTCTTTCGTGGTTTCCTTCACGTCATACCTGTCACTTCATAAAGAAAAAAAACATTACTTGTTCTTCATATTACTTTACTTAGAAATTTCTTTCTCATGGTATCCTTTTAAGCATGGTATCCTTCTAAGCGTGGTACGATGATCTCTTCTGATACCCCTTACACGGTATACGTTGTACTGTTAGACCAAAGATACGCTCTTGGTGGGCGTCGAAATCTGTTCACGAGACAGGCTCTCGGACGGCACTTAACGTTTCGCAGGATAGGCTCCCGGAGGGCACAGGTTAGTCCACCAATACCATACCTTCTTGACGGGTGTCAAACTGTTCACGAGACAGGCTCTCGGATGGCACTTAACGTTTCACAGGATAGGCTCCCGGAGGGCTCAGGTTAGACCAAAGATACGCTCTTGGTGGGCGTCGAACTGGTAGTTTGAAATCTACCTCAAGATACGCTCTTGGGGGCGTCGAACTGGTAGTGTTTTTTCTACCTCAAGATACGCTCTTGGGGGCGTCGAATCTGGTGGGTTGCAAATCCACCTCAAGATACGCTCCTGGGGGCGTCGAATTCGTAGTTTTTGGAAACCACTCTCAAGATACGCTCTTGGTGCGTCGAAGTCGTAGTGTAATAACTACTCTCAAGATACGCTCTTGGGGGCGTCGAAGGTTGTAGTATGAACACTACTCTCAAGATACGCTCTTGGGGGCGTCGAAGTTCGTAGTTTTTGGAAACCACTCTCAAGATACGCTCTTGGTGCGTCGAAGTCGTAGTGTAATAACTACTCTCAAGATACGCTCTTGGGGGCGTCGAAGGTTGTAGTATGAACACTACTCTCAAGATACGCTCTTGGGGGCGTCGAAGTTCGTAGTTTTTGGAAACCACTCTCAAGATACGCTCTTGGTGCGTCGAAGGTCGTAGTATGAACACTACTCTCAAGATACGCTCTTGGGGGCGTCGAATGTCGTAGTACGAAGACTACTCTCAAGATACGCTCTTGGGGGCGTCGAAAGTCGTAGTACGAAGACTACTCTCAAGATACGCTCTTGGTGCGTCGAAGGTCGTAGTATGAACACTACTCTCAAGATACGCTCTTGGGGGCGTCGAATGTCGTAGTACGAAGACTACTCTCAAGATACGCTCTTGGGGGCGTCGAAAGTCGTAGTACGAAGACTACTCTCAAGATACGCTCTTGGGGGCGTCGAAGGTTGTTGACTTGAAGTCATATCTGTGTAAGGATAACTTGGTGATTGTAACATCACATTCACTGGTAAATACTTTTGAATAACTACTACTCTCTTAGGAGCATTCATGTTTTTGTACACTCGGGATGCCTTGGTGCACCAAGACATCCTTTGTAGGAAATGAAAGATAGTTGTAGAGTTGGAGTAACTTCGTGAGTTCTCCTTCTCAAGAGTTTTTTGAAAAGCTTGTAAAGCTAAAACATGCGAAATGCTAGATATGAAACTAAGGATATGGGGTGGCCACTGTGTCTGTTGCCACGTACTCCTTGAAGCTTCCATTGTAGATCATTTCTTCCACTTCCACCTTCAACACCATGCAGTTGTTGGTTTGATGCCCCCAGGTCCCATGGTACTCACACCAACCCTGTGCATCCTTACCAAGGAAGGCCTTGCCTTCCTCCCTGCATGCTGGCAGCTCTTGCTTGAGGCGCTTGTGGAAGATTTCTTCTATGCTGAGTGTGAGGGGTGTGAATGTGAAATTGACACCTCCTCCCAATGTGTCTGCTTCTCTTCCTTTCTCTGGAACTTCATCCAACTGTTCCACTTCTTGTTCAAACGCCCTATCCAGCCTTGTCTTGAGCTCTCTCATTGTGCTCGTCATTACCATCTCATAGAGCCCTCCATAGGCCTCGAATGAGCTTGGATGCATGTTTCTGATGAATGCTCTGACTGCTTCTCCCCTTGTGATGCCCATGTTGGCACCATAATGAAAGAATCTCTGGAAATAACTTGATATAGACTCCTGCGGCATTTGCTTAATATCATCTATGTAGCGAAAGCCTCTTAGGATGGAGTCCCTTGTCCTGCTCCCTATTATGGTGTCTGGCTGCCAAGGTATGGATGTCACCTTCACAGCCTTGCCCCTGTATCTCCTTGTAGGCACTGTTTGAAAAAACTGCCTGCTCAGGCGGAGTGTCACTCCACTCTTCCTCCTTCCTTGCCTTTGTCTCCCTCCCCTCTTTCTTTTATCCTGGTTGGCTCCTGCCATGACCACAGCCACTGTGTCTGTCCTGTGTGATCCGTGTCTCATTGAATTGACATAGCATTGTCTTGCAGTACGTTGATCACCCAGGACCTCTCCCGCTCCGTTCTCCGTGATGTACTTCAGCTTCTGGTGAACAGTGGATGGCACTATTTCATATGGATTTATGGTTGTCCTTCCTAGGATCCCATTGTAGGCTCCCAGGCTCTCAACCACCAAGAAATTGACATTTACCTTCAGCTGGGTCCATCCTTGGCCCATGGTCACTGGCAATGTTATCATCCCCAGGGGGTAGCTTGTTGCCCCTGAGAAGCCAACTAGAGGGAAGTTGACCGGATTGATGTCTCCTTTGGTTTTCCCTATCTCTTCCAACACTCTCAGGCTTAGGAGGTCAGCTGAGCTGCCCCCATCCACCAAAATTCTCTTTACATCAAAATTATCAATATCTAAAGTAATAACTAGAGCATCATCGTGTGGAAAGACGATGTGGCTTTTGTCCTTCTCCGAGAACTCTATCTTCACTTCTTCTCCTTCTCTTGGTCTTTTCCTCCACCTTGGCACTGAGCTTAGCTTGGATGCATAGACTTCCCTTGCATTAGCAGTTGGGCCACCTGATGCTGCTCCTCCATGTATCATATTGATGACTCCTCTTTTGTTGGGTGGAGGGTTATAGTCTACCTTTTCCTTGCCCTTGTCTTTCTGTGGTGGCCCTAGCTGCATGCTATTGCCCCCATGGTCTACGAACTGCTTCAGCTCTCCCCTCTGGACGATGTTGTTTATGCTTAGCTTTAAGCTAAAGCATTCATTTGTGTCGTGACCATAAGCCTCGTGGTTATCACACCATCTATCCTTGTGATTTCCTACCATTGGGGCTCTCCACCTTGTAGGGGGTGACCATAGCTTTTGGTTCCGCATCTCTCTGAGTACGGTGGCTGGAGTGGCGTTCAGTGGGATGAACTTAATGACATTGATTTCTCTAGCCTTTAAGGGTTCACCCATTTGGTTTCTTTGCTGTGGCGGACGCCATTCCTGCTGCCTTGTATTCTGTGGGGGACGCCACTCTTGTTGCCTTGCTTGCTGCGGTGCCTGGGGTGGCTTTCCTTTGTTTGGCCTTTGATTATCTTCCTTAGCTGCCTGGATTTTGGCCTTCTTGCTTGCCCTGTGCCTCTCAAGGTCAATATGCGTTTTAACTCTTCCTGCAAGCTCCTCCAAGGTACTTGCTGGCTTTTTGGCCATCTTTTCAGCCAATGTTGACCCAAAGCGACCTAAGTTTCTGATAAAGGCTCTGATTATCTCCCCCTCAGTGATGTCTCCCTGGATGTCTGCGATATTCTGGTTGAACCTAGTGTAGTAGCTGGCCAGGGTTTCATCGTATTCTTGTTTTACATCATCAATGGAGCCTGTTCCCTTGAGGAGTTTCCTCTCCCCTAGGTATCTCTGCAGAAACTTAGCTTTTAGCTGCTCCCATGAGTGGATGCTCTCGGAGGGCAGGCTGAAGAACCAATGTGAGGCCACCCCTGATAGGGTGTTTGGGAAAAGGAGTGCCTTGTATCTTTCATCAGTGGTCCTCCCAAATAGGGAGGCCTCATGCTGCTGGATATGTTCTAGGGGGTCTCCCTTCCCATTATACTTTGCAATTTGCACTGTGTGCAGGGAGTCTGGCACTCTGTTCATCTCCAGTTCCCTTGTGAAAGGGTGGTTTGTCTTGTCACTTAGGCAATGCAGGCTGGGTTTCTTTGACTCATTCAGTTTCCGGGTTATCATAGCTTCTATTTCCTCCGGGGTGATCATCACCGCTGCCGGAGTATAACCTCTCTGATACTCATTGTAGTTGTAAACTGGGCTTACTGGGTTCCCTTGTCTTTGCTGGTATGGACTGTAGGTGTACCCTTGATACGCCTGCTGGGGTGCTTCATAGAAGTCCTGCCTCCTTGGAGGTCTTGCTTGTCTTTCCTCTCCCAGCGGGGTGTAAGCCCTGTTGCTCTGCTGTTGCCTAGGAGGCACAAATTCTTGCCTTCCCTCTGGGGGTGGCTCTTGGTGATATCTTCTTTGTTCCTCTCGCTGCCCTGCTTGAGGGTGCGAGTAGTGCTCTTCTGCCGGGATCTGCTCCTCCTCATGAGCTTCAGTATAAGTCCCTTGGGTGTATGCCTGCCTTGCATATGCTGTGTGGGCGCGGTTGCCACCTCTTTGTGCTGGCATCCCATACGGGTACCCTTGGGGTTGCTCTTCATAATAGTATCCCTCAGGGGGTGCCGTGTTGTGGGAAGGCACTCCCTGTTGTCCTCTTGCTCTCTGTGGCCTTCTTGCCCGGGGGGTGGAGGCTGTGGAGGACTCAGCCCCAGCTGGGCGTGAAGGTCCTCCCTCCTGGTTGTTCTGTTGCTGAGGAGGTTGTGGTATTTCTTGGGGCTCTGAATGCATTGGCTGCTTCCCAGGGTCAGGCCGCCTCCCTGGAGGTATGGGTTCTCTTCTCCGCCCATTGCCCCCGGGTGGGTGTTGGGGCCTGGACACCCTACTGTTCGTCATAGCTCGTGTAATAGCCAGGCTTTCTGTCCGAAGCCTACAGACGGCGCCAAGTGTTAGGTTATGAGGTCTCGGTCAACGGAGTGTCGGCTTTGATCTCACTTCCTACGGGGGATGTGTGTGATCCGGTCTTCTCAAGTCGTTTTTCCTTCGCCTATGTCCTTCTTCCTTTGGTTCCTTCTCTTTTTCTCTCCCTTTGCCCTGCAAAAGGGGCAGTACCAGACACGGAGGAGGGGGGGGTGGTGCCTGGTGAACCCTCTCCGATGCCTAAGTCAGAACTATATTTCTAGAGAGATAAAGCTAGAGAGAAGTCAGAGCTAAAATATCCAATTAGCCAAGATGCCCAAATGAGTTGTGAAGGTGGGGTATTTATAGGCAACGGTGTCATTAAGGTGGCTTAATGACATCGTTAACCTCTAAACACAATTAATTAACCTTTAAGTATATAATTAAGACCTTAGGATTCGGAGGAGGTAGGCAGACTGGACCGAGCATGGGCGTCTGAGAGGGGTGTCGGGACCCTTGGGGGGGAGGAATCCGACCCCCAAGGGTAGGGGTTGGGTGAGGGCACCCAACCCCTCCTAGGGAGGGTGGGGTTGGCCAACCCCATCCCTCCTAGGAGGGATCGGGTCAGCCGACCCGATCTCTCCTAGGAGAGATCGGGTTGGCCAACCCGATCTCTCCTAGGAGAGATCGGGTTGGCCGACCCGATCTCTCCTAGGAGAGATCGGGTCGGCTGACCCGATCTCTCCTAGGAGAGATCGGGTTGGTCCACCCGATCTCCCCTAGGGGAGATCGGGTTGGCTGACCCGATCTCCCCTAGGGGAGGTCGGGTGTGGCCACCCAACCTCACCTAGGTGAGTCCTTCGTTGTCGGACGGGCGCTTCGGCCCCGTCCGAGCCGTTGGTGTTCTCGCGAAGTGTCCGGGTTGAAGTTTCGATTTGCAATCATAAATGGGATGATAAAAATACAACGGTTCGGGAGTCAACGGGTTCAAATTGGGCGTATATCCATCAAGAACCAAGGCTAGGAAGGTATCTGTGTGGGTTATGTCGTCATTTACACCAACGACAGTCGGTTCAAGGACATCGCGTCTACCGACCAGTCAGTAGAGAAGGCATGATCTCACAAGGGATAGGTTCAAAGGGGTTACCCCTACCTATTCTTTGCAGGTATTGACCGTTGAACTCCACTATTCTTGAGTCTAGAAGTTCGTCTAGGTACTCTCTGAATTTCCATTCATGTGGGGGATTGTTGGAAAAATGTATTTTTGACATGACTATTTTTCTGATCGGGTGAATGGGAAATTGTAGTTCTTAATACACCCGGCCAGAGTAATCCCGTCTTCGTCCAGATTCGTTGAATTTGACGAATTAATGATTCTGACGGATTCATTAATAGGGACATTTATTTTTATTTATTGCGATGTCATTAATACAGGCTTCCACCTCCCTATAAATAGAGAGTTTCTATTCTCTATTTTCAAGACAATCTCAATTGGATTCGAATCCTTTCTTTTATATGATGTCGATAGGTTTCTAGGTCGTTTCGACCGCAAGTCCTGTTCCTGGTGGAGTTCAGGCAAGGATTTGTTCGACTGGTGGGGCTTCGTGCTAGCTTGCCACTGGAATGTCGTTTTATCCTGGGAGACAATCGTCCATGTTTATCCTCTAGCACAACCGATGAGTCGGTGAGGGGGCGAAATTGTCTTAAGGAGACCGTGATCAGCACGGGACTCGGTTTAAAAATTCTTCGTTCATATTATCCAGAAAATTCTCTCTTAGAATTCCCCTTTTAAGTGCTATTATTTTCTTACAGTTGTTGCCTTAGAGTTTTCTTGTTCGATTTAATTAATATAAATTTGTCAATTTTTTGTTTTTGAATGGAGCGGAACAATATGATACAGTTTTCAATGCATCGTGCCATCCATCAGTAAATAAAATACACAGACATCAACTCAGCAAGAATAAGAAGAATATGATATACTATATTATATTAATTTGGCATCGGAAGCCCTCTGATTGACATATGTACAGTTTGTCCAGCCAGCGTTGCCTAATTTAGTTGGAATTTAATTGGAGGTGTAAATTTTTTGACATAAAATATTGATTGGTTGTAAATTAAGAATTTTTTTATCTCATATTTTTGTCTCTACACAAAATAAAGAAACAAATTAAATAAAAGTTTCCTTTTAAATTCAAAATCTATACAGTTTGGCTTTGGAAACCATAAGCCGCCACGTAAACACCATATACTTAGAAAATAATAAATAAAGCAATATACATATATATAATAATTAAAATAATAGATTATAGGAAATATATATATAATAATAAATAAATAAATAATAGAAAATTGTACTAATTATCTCTTTAAACTACAAAGTACAACCATCATAATATAAATGTTGTCTACGATTAGGAAATATTGGGATCCGAAATAATGGTTGCCAAAAATGAAAATAAATATTGGCTTTTATTGTTGTAAATATTGGTTGTCAAAATATGTAATTTTTTTTTTTATTAACAATCTTAATCAATTTGATTTTTTTTTTACTCACTATTATATATTGGGTCGGTTGTATGAGACAGTAGTATTTTCCGGATGGTTCGTTCTTCACCGCTCCGAGTAATGCGTCTCATTCCCTTCCTTGGAAAACCTTAGTACATGTGCGTCAGTTTCTGCTTGAAGTAGCGCGGTGACGTATTGGGAATGGTCATAAGGTTAACTTCTGGACGGATCCTTGGGTTCCTAATTTTGGTTTACTTTCTGATTGGGTTCCGGGCACGTCAAATATCCACAATCTCAAGGTCTCCACTTTCATCATTGACGGTCGTTGGGACTTGGAGACTCTATCTATTTTTTTACCCCGTGTTCTTGTGACATCCATTTCTCAATTGTATCTGCCCTTCTTCGACACACAAGACCGGTTTCTTTGGAATCACACAAAGAATGGTAGCTATTCCGTCAAATCAGGTTATCATCTTATAAATTCGCATCTCTTGGAAAGAGAGCCAGGTTTGCCTTCAACAAGTTCTTCCAATCACAGAATTGCTAGTTCGCCATTTTGGTCGAGATTGTGGTCCGCCACGCTCTTACCCAAGATTCGGATGTTCGTCTGGAAAGGGATTTCGGGGGGTTTACCTTTTCGAGGGAATCTCCATCGTAGGCTTCCGTTCGTTGATCCAACTTGTCCCCTTTGTGGTGATGCTATAGAAACGTGGGACCGTGTTATGTAGAACTGTGCTTTTGCTCGTCGAGTTTGGTATGTTACTAATTTAGGGGTTAATCCTCTTACGAGTCATATATCCTCTGCTCGAGGCTGGGCTAGAAGAGTCCTTAGGTTCAGGAGCGTCTGGTCAAGACTGGTTTGTTTATAGTGTTTAGTTATGTGGGGTATCTGGCTTGAACGAAATAATGTGGTTTTTCGCGCTAGACTACCTGTTACGTCGTCTGTAATTTTTTTCATTTCTTCTATTTGTAATGATAACCGGGTTGCTCGTGTGCCTGTTTCAGAGCCCTCGCGGGTCCACTGCGGAGTCCCGGAACTGATTCGTCGTTCGTCGATTACCCCCAATTGCTGGTTAGTTCTTGTGGATGGAGCGGTTTGTGGGGGGCGATCGAAGGTTTATGGAGTTGTTGTTCTTTTGAGCCCGGTTAATGAAGTTTTTGCTATTTCCATCTCGGCTGCACATGGGGATGATTCACTTTTTGCTGAAGGCTTGGCCCATCGGACTGGTCTACTTCTGGCACAACGGTCTAACCAGAATGTTCGCTTCTTACTTTCTGATTCTTCGGTTGTGTTAGAAAGTGCTTTGACCGCTTCTTCGGATTCTCCGTCGTTTTTGTTTGGACCGATTTCAGATGTTCATACTTTTCTTGTTAGTTTACCTTTTTTGTCACTTTGTAATGTTAGACGGTCTTTTGTCTCCCGTGCACATGGCTTGGTTACTAGGGCGGCCAACATTGATGTGGTTGGAACTTTGTTTTATCCAGGTATCCCCGGTTGGCTAGTTTAGGCGTGCTGTTGTTAAATTAATATATATGCATCGTTTTCACCCAAAAAAAATTTATAATATTAATATTAATATTATTCAGGGATTCACAAACGCAATTGAGGATGAAGTCGCCGACGATTTTGTGAAGCTTTTCATCATAACAAAGGTACATACGATAAGTTTTATTATTTCTTACGTTATCATATGTTAACTAGGGTGGAATATTAATTGAAATGAATTTTAATTTAGGGTTTATCATGATAGAAGAATTTGCGGTGGTGATTCAACCATTGAATATTAGCATCTCACGAAAGAAGAAATTTAAGAGATCCAACGTGAAGCTGACTTCATTGGTAATGGAGCCTTAGATTTTTCTGAATTTTCGTTTTTTTTATTTAGATTTTTATTTTTTTTCGCGGGTTTAGTCGCTAGTGATATTCTCACTCAGTAACTTTTTCGACAACTTTCACCAAACCTTTATCTGAAAGTAAGATTCCTCTCCTTCACTATATCATATCATCATCTGCATTCTTTCTTTCAGCATCCACAACAAACTGTAACAAACAAAAGATTACTACTGAGAGGCTGCTGAATCTTTAACCCTCTTCAACCCTTGCTTGATATGATCAAATTGCTCAAGAATCCGGATGAAGAAAATTTTACCCTTTTTGCATCTCTAGAACTCCCTTTTTCTATGAGACAACTTACCTCAATCAAGAAGAGCTTCACCAAGTACTTATAATGTGATGGTTCATCAATTACAAGAGAGCTTCTTCTCAGCAGGATATGATGTTGATGGCAATTTAGAAAACCATCATAAGATTCAGAATCAAGACAGAGATTTAGTGTCAGAGAAGGAATATGAATACCCTCCTCCGGCTCATTACTATGAAAGCATCTTTGGCTATTGTCCATGATTATCAAGAAAAGGTCTCAGCAAATTTCTTAACCTATTATGATATGGTGCTAGATGAACTTGTTGCAGATGTGCTGATTGTTGGCTCAACTTTTGTTCCAGTTTGCTATCTAAACTGATACATCAGAGCAATTCACTATATCAGTCCCCTATTCTACTGAATCGCAAATAGAAAATCCATGGTGGCATCCAGGAATTTTCCATCCTAGGTTAACAGAAAAAATGGACAGATCTAGCAAGTTGTACTTCATAATTAGTTCAGCTAGTCAAAATTGCAACAAAAAAATAATCATCTAGCCGCTAGCAACCAACTCATTCACTGCAAGCTCAGCTAGCAATTATCTATCCATATCTTTACGAGTAGAAGCAATTACCTCGAAAGTCCTTCAGCAAGTACTTATAGAGGTTCTTTGCATTTTGTTACACCGCCATTTGTAATATCATTTCTGTTTTATCTGCATAATGAAGCTGTAGCCCTTGTTGTAGAAGAAGATATAAAAACCAACCTTGAATGAGAAATAACACGATTTGAATCTCTTAACTGCTTGCTTTCCATATATGAGTAAAAAACTGGAATACATAAAGATAATACTATATCGTGGAACTTTAAAGTTCATGATTTTACCAGTTTACTGTACAGAAGTTAGTTGATTTGGTCACTAGATGTCTAATCCAAGTTCATCCTCTATATCATCGTGTTCTTCGAATAGCTTGAGAAAACGAGCCTGCTCTTGCTCCCTCCTTCTCTTCATCCAGTACTTGTAAGCAACCACCGACCCGATGATAAAAGTAACAAATACCACCATAGTTATCAATATGATAAGACCCACATGCATGCTTTTCCCTTGCTTATGAACATTAGCGGAAGGAGTTGAATCTGTAACATCGTGGGGACATAAAATTAAGTATGTGAACCAACAACCAGGAATTATAATTTGAGTTTAATACCAATTTGCTAGGTGAATTTGTGGATGATAAGCCAGTTGCTAGTTAGACTTCTTTTTCGGAAATTTCATTGGCTAAACTAATACGGAAGTGTAACTTGCTATCACCGTGCATTTTCCTGTTAATCATGGATAGAAAATGTATACCTTCCGCCCTAATTGGACAACACATGTCCACCAATGTAAATTGTTCATGCGAGACGTAACAAAAAAATTGGCCCAATCCAGCAAAATGCACTAGTATATAAGCTTAGCTAGACAAAATGTCACGAAAAAAGAAGAAAGTCTAGCTAGCAACCAGTGGTCATAACTTCAGCTAGCAATTTGGTAATTAAGCATAAAATTTACGCACTTACTGGTTGAAAGAGAGATGCATTCTGGGCAAAGAAAAGTGGCATTAAACTCCTTTTCTTTGACTCGGGTGTACTTTCCATTGGATTCGGAGAAATCTGAAGGACAGAGCTCCCATTCATCAAATGTATCGTCTGGTGGTACGGTGTCTGCCTCGTATAATCCACACCGTTTGCATTTTTCACTTGTGAAGTTAGTCAGAGGCTGTAGAAGTGAAGGTAGTTATCTCCCGTTTCGATACATAATATAGGGTTAAATACCAAATAGCTAGTTGAACTTGTTATTGATGTGTTGGTTGCAAGCTTTAACTTTTTTTAAATATTTTCGTAGCTAATCCACACTTTAGATCTATTTCCTAGCTCCGTCCATTATCTGTTAAGTCTCAGACGGGAAATCCACGGACATGTCATCCAATTAGGGTGTCATGTGTACATTTTTCGTTCAAGATTAGAAGTAAAAGCTAGCAAGTTACACTTTGATATTAGCAACTTACACATTTGCCACAAGCTCAGCTAGCAATTCGGCGTTTAAACCTTAACTAGCTCATCAGACTAGCATACACAGAAGTAAAGGAGTAACGACTCAAAATTGTTGCTTCAAACCTGCCATGATTCTTGACCCTTAAATGCATATAGAACATGGGGTTCCTTCACATCGGGTAAAAATACACGGTTCTCCCCTTTACATTGAAAATAAACTTTTGGTTTTGACTTGAACCATTCATGGGTTGTGAAGATCACACATGAATCAAGTGTTACAACTGCTGTAGATAATATCAATCCTGCAAACACAAACTCCCATGACGTTATGCTCTTTTTACAGGATTGAAAGCAGAACACTCAGAGAGAAAGGAAGAAAGGAGACAATCAGACAATTGATAATTATTCACTGATTTGGAAAAATACAAAGCTACTGAATCTATCTAACTGCCTAATTAAATTGAATACAACGGAATCTTGCTTAGATTCTTAACAAGATGAAGCGACGCATTAATAGGTGCACACAGCGACCCATATTTTGCCAATACAGAAAATAAAGTTTATTTCTTCTAGAAAAACTCAATATTAACACTCTATTCCAAAATCCAATAGCATAGGACATTGATCATCGGTTACCATATATTTTCGAGCGATTAAACTACAGCTGATACATTCTCAGAATTTTGATATCAAGGTTAATATATATCAATGATAGGGCAAGGTGCAAGATCTACAAAAGGGTAAAGATGCGAAAAATACACATAGAAATGTCCTGGACACCCAAAAAGTCTATGATGTCCATAGACGCAGCTTAAGCTTCTCCTTTAACTGCTTTGAATCTCACTTGAAAGGATCCATTAAAAATTCAGTAACACCATCGTGAAGATTGTTAGAAATATTCCAGTTAAACAAGGCTCCTCTCCTATTCAATTAATCTGAGAACTGAGAAGCTGCCTCATTTGACAAACCCAGTTACCACAGTGAACTAGCAGCAGTTCCAATTACAAGCTGAAGGTTCAAATATCTTACCACATGAAGGAAAAAAATATCAGATTTTCTGAACAAGATCAACATCAAATAAACATGGACGTGGAAATCATATAATCAGCTCCGATTACCCTAAAAGGAGAAGAACATATATCTACCTGGTAAACAGCTAATGAAGATCCAGGAGAGGAGATAGGCAGCAGTGGTGGGAGATATCATAGTCGAACGACCTGCAATCGTCGGCTCGACTTTAATTCTTCAGAAAGGGGAAGTCCCGATGGAACCGAGGAGGCGTTGAAGGTGATTCGGCAGGAGGTGGAGTGCAACCTCTGTATTAATCAAGCGCGGCCATGACGGCTTCTTTGAGGTTGAGCTGCAGTGCGCGAGGAAGGCGAAGACGTGGAGATGTATTTTGTTCATCTACGCGGTGTAAGGAAAGAAAGGAGTCTCTTTCTAGTTTCTAGTTTACGCTGACTTGTAGGAAGAAAGGCATCATCTTCAAAGACCAAAGCAAAACCATTTACGACTGACAGTTTCCGGTTTGAGTTTACGACCATCTTTGACTCTTTCGCCGTAAAAACCGATTAAATAAATCGATTTATATTTGAATTTGTTACTGGAGAGTAATTTAATAGAGAATTTGAGGATGATGTTTACCTAGACTTGTAAATGAAGTAAAATCATGAAAAGTCTAAATAATGAATATGATATATACACAATATTAAACATCCATACATGTATATTCATAACATTCTCCCTTGGATGTTCATAAGAAAACTGTGTCTCGTTAAAACATTACTAGAAAAGACTTTGGGATAAAAATCTAGTGAATGAAAAAAAGTACACAATAATGGATCCCTTTTGTAAGTTGCCTCGTTAAAAACCTTACCAGGAAAACCCAATGGGATAAAACATTGGTTAAAGGAAAAAGAGTGCAGCAGAGTAGATTCTTCCACATATGTAGACATCACGTAATTTCATTAATTCGACGGAATTCCGCATTGTGCACCAATCTTCAAATTTCGCAGTCAGTAAACCTCCGGAAATAAATCCGCACAGACTTATTGGATGTTATGTTTATAAGGGAATAAGATATATTATAGATAAATATATCTTATTATATTTAGATAAATATATCTAGATTAGGAATAGATATATTCTTAGTATATTATCAGATTATGTTTCTTATTATATTGCTATAGATATAGTCTAATACAATTCTCATTCTTCTATATGGTATCAGAGCCTTTCTAACTCCAACGAGTACAACTTACAAGGCGTCGCCCACCATCGCTGTTGTTCAGGAGCGGTCGGCACCGCCGTCAACTATGAAGATGTCATGACGGCCGCCCCCTGGCCAATTCTAATTTCAGTTTTTTTTTCTTTCTTTTCTAATAAGACAATAAATCTCTGCTTCCGTATCGACGATTTCTACACCGATCTTTTGGTACCCGCTCCAACGAGCGTAATTTTTTTTTATCGGCCCATGCTCATGGCGGTATTTCTATCTACCAGCATCCTCGATCCTACTAGCTCCAAGAGCGAAAGTATCTGATCGCTACACCTGAGGACTCTTCCGTGGCTCCGTGACTAGCTTCAAGCTTTTTGATTGAGACTTGCTGCCTTTTTGCTGCCTTTTTGTTGGAATTAAGAGGTTTGCTCCAACGAGCAAATTCACCTCCGTCGTTTGCTTATCGTTCACCAACGTGAACATCGTGACCAGCAGCATCCTAACCGACTGGACTTCTCCGGGTCTCCGCCATTGCCGACTGGACCTCCGGGCTACCGCCGTGCCGACTGGATGGATATTTCCGGGCTACCGCCGTGCCGACTGGACATCTCCGGGCTTCCGCCGTTGCCGATTGGACCTCTTCGGGCATCCTCCGTTGAAGACTGGACTATTGGGGCATTCATTAATATTCTTCGTATCAAGATCGGCCATTCTTGTCAGAACGTCCGTCTTGCGGGGGCGTATAAGGGAATAAGATATATTATAGATAAATATATCTTATTATATTTAGATAAATATATCTAGATTAGGAATAGATATATTCTTAGTATATTATCAGATTATGTTTCTTATTATATTGCTATAGATATAGTCTTGTATCTATATATATAGGTACATGTACTCAACCCTAAATAAGATCAATAATACAATTCTCATTCTTCTATAATGTTACCTTCTTCTCAACATCGTGGATAAAAAATAACTTGGGAAAATATGTTTCGTCTTGTCTCCTTTGATGTAACATTATTATTCAATTGGAGCTATATAACCTGCTTTATCTTTAAATATATAAAAGGGATTAAGTACCTTTTCATACCACTTCTTTGCACAGAATCCACTTTTGGTACCACTTCTATTTTTTTGTATACTTTTGGTACCAATGTTTTCAACTTTGTATCATTTTGGTACCATCGTTAACTTTCCGTCCAAATTGGTCGTTAAGTGGCATGTGTCACGCACGTGACCGCCCTAAACTTTTGAATTTGTTTCAATTTAGTCCATCTAATGCATCCCTAACTTTTAATTTGTTCAATTTAGCCCTAAAATTTCCAAATCGAACCATTGACCCAAATTGACCTAGCCGGACCTAGCCTAGGGCTAGGTCCGACACTGGGTCGGGTTCGCCTAGGTCCGGCGACCCTGGCCCAGGGTCGGACCTAGCCCTAGGCTAGGTCCAGTTGGGTCAATTGGAAATTGGGGCTAGGTCCCAATTGGCCTAGCCGGACCTAGCCTAGGGCTAGGTCCGACCCTGGGCCAGGGTCGCGGACCCAGGCGAACCCGACCCAGTGTCGGACCTAGCCCTAGGCTAGGTCCGGCTAGGTCAATTTGGGTCAAGGGTTCGATTTGGAAATTTTAGGGCTAAATTGAACAAATTAAAAGTTAGGGATGCATTAGATGGACTAAATTGAAACAAATTCAAAAGTTTAGGGCGGTCACGTGCGTGGCACATGCCACTTAATGGCCAATTTGGACGGAAAGTTAACGGTGGTACCAAAAGGATACAAAGTTGAAAACATTGGTACCAAGAGTATACAAAAAAATAGAAGTGGTACCAAAAGTGGATTCTGTGCAAAGAAGTGGTATGAAAAGGTACTTAATCCCTATATAAAATAATTGTACATTTCATAATATAACTTGCATTTTGCATAGCCAACTGATTTAGGACTTGATTATATCTGATAATAAACTCATTTAATTTGTCCATCGGAGATACATAAATATCTTCTTAACTATGTTCAAATTTCACTATATTGGAAAAGAACTAAATCTTGTTTATAACCAATAATACATCATGTTCCTTCTAATTAGCAAGATATATTAGCGATAATGTAGCACTATATAAGGTACTTCTAGACCATTACGTTCTTCATCAATCTCACAGGGATGGAAAATACATTTATCCACATCTTACAATGTTATAGCTTAATAGATGTGGTTTATCCATGTCAAATATCTTTATGACATTTTTTTATGGGACAAGAATATCATCAATCAATATCTTAAGTACTCGATCTTCAGGCCGAGTTAAACATTGTCATTTCAATATATTTTTCTTAATATAACATCATTAATAAGTTGATTGTTGGGTATAAAAAAGAATACCTAAAAAGAGATTAAATGTATACCGAAAGCCTTTGATGGATATCTGCCCAATTTGGGTTCGTATTTACATTACAGACTTCGTAAACACGTCGAAAATCACATAACGGATCCAAACGCGTCACCCGAGGTTCAAAACGGTCCGGAAGCGCGGCATGCGCGTCCGAACCGGACCTCCGGATTGCTGGGGCAATCCCGACGCCCGGATTGTCCACAGGCAATCCGAACCTCGTCGGATTGCCAAAGTGCGACAGGGTTCGGACTGATGTCTAGGTACCGCGCGCTACCCCTGTTTACGTACACTGAGTAAAGAGTCTCCCAAAGCCAAACTTAATCAAACCAGACGACGGTTTCTATTTTCCTTTAAGACCGGCGTCGAACCGCACAAAAACCGGGCTCGGTTCTAAGGTTGCCCATAAATAGGGGACCTTGGCCACCCATTTCAACTCATATTCTCAAGAGCTTGGTTTTGGAGCTCTGACCTCTCTCTAGAAACTTTCTCTCTCTAGACTCTTATTTAAGCATCGGAGAGGGCTCAACCAGCACCCCCCCTCTCCGTGCTGGTTACTGCCATTTGTGCAGGTAAGGAGCGCACGAAGCCGGCGAAGTGCACATTGCCGACAACCAGCTGCCGTCATCCAACAAACCACTGTCGTCATCTGACAACCCGACACTATCACAACCCAAAATGCCGAAGAGTCCGACTCCCAGGTTGGATTTGGACGCAACACTTGGCTCCGTCCGCGAGATTCGAACTGGCAAGCAATCGCTCCCAACGATAGTTATATGGCAAACGTACACGTAATCCATGGAGGTTTTGGCGCCGGAGGTGAGACGTTGTACGAGCGAGAAGTGTACGTTGCATAGGCAATGCGCAAGAATCAAGGAAGCAAGCAGAAAGATGCCGTCATGAAAGATGCCGTCATGAAAGATACCGTCATGGAAGATGCCGTCATGGAAGATGTCGCCATAGAAGATGTCATTGGCTTCTCATCAAAAGACAAAAAGCACATTGTGTACTCACACAACGACGCCTTAGTCATAACCATGACAATCGACGGCATGGACATCAAGCGCATATTGGTTGATGGGGGAAGTTCGCCAAACGTCATCACAAAGGCTATCATCCTGGCCCTCGGAAGGAAGAAGCATGTCAAGAGAATGAACTCACCCCTAGTGGGATTCATGGGAGATGCAAGCTATCCGCTAGGAGTCATAACCCTACCAGTCATCATGAGGAAGGACGAGCAACAACTCCAGATAGACGTACCGTTCGTGGTCGTAGAAAAACTTGATGCATACAACGGTATTCTAGGATACACAACCATGAACGCGTGGGGAATGATAGCATCAACATCACACCAAAAGATCAAATTTCCAACAAAAGCTGGAATCAGAGAAGTTAAGGGAGACCAGCAGTTGTCAAGAGATTGTTACAATGTAGCAACCCAACACAACGTCAAGATAGACAATAGCGGAGTCCCCACCATTGACGAAGATCCAAGAAAAGACCGTGCACGTCCTGCCCCAGTAGAGGAATTATGGGAGATCAAGATAGAAAATCCAAACAGGATGGTCCGAATAGGGGCATCACGGTCAGAAGACGAAGTAATAGAAATCACAGCCCTCCTGACAGAATACAAAGAGCTGTTCGCATGGACACCTTGCGACATGCCCGGAATAAGTGCAGACGTCATCTCCCATAAGCTCAACATCAAGCCTGGAACCAGAGTCGTGGCACAAAAGCTCCGACCACTTGGAGGTGACAAGAAGTTATCAATACGGGAAGAAGTGGGAAAACTGCTCGACGCAGGTTTCATCGAGGAGTCCCGATACCAAACATGGATGGCAAATCCAGTGCTGGTTCCTAAGTCCAATGGCAAGACAAGAATGTGCATCGACTATAGAGACCTCAATAATGCATGCCCTAAAGATTCATACCCTCTCCCGAGAATCGACCAATTGGTCGACGCCACTGCAGGCCACGAGTTGATGTCCGTAATGGACGCATATTCTGGGTACAACCAGATCCCGATGTTCAAAGATGATGCACCGCGACTGCGTTCTATGCAGACAGCGAAATATACAACTACAAGGTGATGCCGTTCGGACTAATCAACGCAGGAGCAACATACCAGCGTATGGTTAACATCATATTCGGCGACTTGATCGGGAAGAAAATGGAAGCATATGTCGACGACATGGTGGTGAAGTCAACAAAGAGACACAACCATGTTGAAGATTTGCGTGTGATTTTCAAAAGGATGCGTGAGTTCCAAGTCCGCTTGAACCCAACAAAGTGCGCCTTTGGCGTACAATCAGGAAAGATACTGGGATTCATGGTTAGCCAAAGAGGAATAGAAGCAAACCCGGAGAATGTAAAAGCAATAGAAGAAATGGAGTCCCCTAAAAAACACAAGGAGGTTCAGCAGCTGAACGGCCGTTTAGCAGCCCTAAACAGGTTCCTTGCCAGGATAGGAGACAAGGCCCTCCCTTTCTTTGAAGTACTGCGCGCAAACAAGAAGTTTGAATGGACGCCGGTGTGTGAATAAGCTTGTCAACAATTGAAGCAACACCTGCGAATGCTTCCAGCGTTAGCAAAACCAATACAAGGCGAGCCACTCAGTAAGCAACACTGCACTCAGCTCGGTGCTTGTCAAGCAAAAAGGGACTACCCAGCTCCCAGTGTACTACGTAAACAAGATCCTAGCAAAGTACGAAGTGAATTACATGCCAATCGAAAAATACCTGTACGCCCTCATAGTGGCGGCAAGGAAGCTGAGACCATACTTTCATGCGCACAAAATAACAGTCATGACAGACCAACCCTTGAAGCACATTCTGTCAAAACCAAACATGTCGGGAAAATTAACAAAGTGGTCAGTTGAGCTAAGTGAATTCCGCATTCACTTCACACCACGAACAGCAATCAAGGGTCAAGCATTGATAGACTTCATCGCGGAGTTCACAGGAATAACCCCTGACACTCAAGATGGGACACAACAAAATGCGGAGCATACCGAAGTGTGGCATATGTACATTGAGGGTTCTTCAAATATAAGAGGATCAGGCGCTGGCTTCCTCCTAATCCCACCTGACGGGTCAGATCCAATGAAGTACGCTCTAAGCTTAACTTTCAGAGTAACGAACAACGAGGCAGAATACGAGGCCCTGATAACAGGATTGAGGATTGCAAAAGGCCTCGGAGTCAAACACTTAAGAGTCAAGTGCGACTCACAACTAGTCGTCAACCAAGTCGAAGGCGAATACGTGGCTAAGTCAGGAAACATGCAGAAGTACTTGGGACAAGCAAAGGACCTCATCACAAGCTTTGAGACCTTCAACATAACGTCAGTTCCAAGAGAAGAAAATCAAGAAGCGGACGCTTTGAGCAAGTTCGCGCAAGGAAAGGAGCAAGACAAGGAAACGCACTTCGTCGAAAACAGGATCCTGTTAGTAATCGACAAGCTGGAAGGTAAACATCAACTCAGAGCCAACATGGATGACTCCAATCCTGGCATACCTCACAGACCACGTGCTCCCGGAAGACAGAATTCAAGCACAGAAAATTCGAAGAATCGCTGTCAACTACGCGATGATTGAAGGACAGTTCTACGAAAAAGGATTCTCAACACCATACCTGAAGTGCATCACCTTCCCAGAAGGCCAAAAGGTGTTAAAAGAATTACACGAAGGCCAGGCATCTTGTCACGAGGGGGCAAGATCCTTAATCCGCAAAGCGCTAAGTTTGGGATACTACTGGCCAACAATGAAGAATCAAGCCACAAACTTGGTCACGTAGTGCGATTCTTGCCAACAATACTCAAGGAACATAGCTGCACCCGCAACAGAGTTATGCCCAATTGCAAGTTTTTGGCCCTTCGCACAATGTGGCATTGACTTGGTGGGTCCACTGCCAAGATCCAAAGGGCAGACAAAGTACATCGTGGTAGCCATCGACTACTTCTCCAAGTGGATTGAAGCTAAGGCATTGGCACGTACGACAGACGCGCAAATAATGGAGTTTATCCGAAACCATATCATTGCACGCTATGACGTCCCAAAAGTGCTCATCAGCGACAATGGGCCACAATTCAAGAGTTCCAGACTCCAAACGTTCTGCGAGAGACTAAACATAGATCATCGCTTTGCATCAGTACGTCATGCCCAAACCAATGGACAAGTCGAATTCGCTAATAAGATTGTCTTAGACGGTCTTAAGAAGAGGGTCCAAGCCTTAAAGGGAGGATGGGCAGAAGAGCTCAGCAGTGTGCTATGGGCTGTGCGCACAACACCAAAGGAGGCAACGGGAGAAACGCCATTCAGCCTAGTATACGGAACAGAGGCAGTAGCCCCAATCGAAATTGCTATCTCGTCATATCGCACAACCCACTTTGATCCTCAGGCCAACGAAGCAGAAATGCACCTAGACATGGACCTGGCAGACAAAAGAAGACGAAACTCAGAGCAAACGCAAGCACGCATGCGTCTGATGACTGCAAGATACTATAACAGGAAGGTGAAGGAAAGACAATTCCATGTTGGCAAAATGGTGTGGAGAATGAACGAATTCTCACACTTGGATCAAATCAACAAGTTATCTCCAAAATGGGAAGGTCCATATAAGATATTCTCAGTCCCTTATGTCAACACATATCGCCTTGAAGACGCGGAAGGAAACATCTCTACAAACACATTCAATAGGGGGGAATTGAAGAAATTCCATGGCTAAGGGAAGATCCCTATGTTACAAAGCTACTACTATCAAGTCTTCTTACCTTTCTTTAAATGCAATTACCTGAAGGAGATGTATAACTCCAAGTATGTTTACAACTATGTAACTAAACCAAGTATCTAATGAAGTTAATCTCCTTTCTTAGATACATATTACATTATGCTTACTACCTTGGAATCATGCGAAATAACAACTACGCGCATATTACTCGCATCAACAATACAAGCTATCGCGCTATGTACAACAATCGATTTATATCATACGACGACATATCTACTATCAACATCAACAATGAGCATATAAACGCTCTCTATCTCTATAACGACGACTACCCCGAATAGCGTCGACAACATACTACATCTTGAGTTCAAACCAAGATTTATCAAAGTGACATGCTGCGACATCCTCCTTAGAGGGCAACCCCCATGTTCACAAATACAAAACGGCATGCTGCGAAATCCTCTTGTTAGAGGAAAATCCTCATGTTCATAGCCATTCCCTGAGTTCAAAACAGGATGCGGCGACACGTGGGATTGATCACCCCATCGTGGCGGAAGTCCTCTTGATAGACGAAAACTCCACAAATCTACAAATTATGTATATCCTCTTACGGGTTCATACTCCATGAAGACTTATTCCTTGTTAGGACAGCTTCATGCACTCTCAAAGTATGTATATTCTCTTAAGGGTTCATACGCCATGAAGACGTATTCCTTGTTAGGATAACCCTGTCCGGAAAACTCTCCAAACCTACAAGCCGAGTCTTGTACAACGCTATCTTGCCTGTGAGCATATAACGGGATAAAACACCCCAAATTCAGCAATTAGTGTCTTGCCACAACGTCGCCTTGGAGTGGACCAAGAGACGGGAAAAACTGCAAGTCGTTTCAACGTGGTCTTGTAAAACCCTTCTGGACTAACCATGGAGAGGTGCAGTAGCATCGCAAGGTAAGTACTGGAATAGCCACGGAAAGCCTTGCAACAATGTCACACGGGGTGTGCCCAACTGACGGATGTAAAAACGCATAGCATAGAGCAAGTAGCGTCTTGCCACAACGTCGCCTTGAAATTGTTCAAGAGACGGTAAAAACTACAAGGCATATCAATACGACCTCTGTTCCACCCCTTAGAATAATTAAGTAGACGCGTGGTAGCATCGCAAAGTAAGTACGGGATTAGCCATGGAACGCTTCGCAACAATGTCACGCGGGGTGTGCCCAACTGACGGATGGAAAAACGCATAGTATAAAACAAGTAGCGTCTTGTCACAACGTCACCTTAGAGTGGAACTAAGAGACGGTATAAACTAATGTCTTGTCCCGCCAAGACGACTCTCCAACATGTCAAGTGCCAGTGCTCTTGTGCCAAGTGCCAGCGCCATGTACATCACTATACAACACTACAAAGTACCTAGTGTACGCATCATGCCATACCTTGGAATTTAACCAAGAGGGGCACTCATGACACTCAACAACGCACGACATACAGTCGCAACTACGGATGTCAAGCTCATTATAAAAGGATGCCTATCCTATCATTCAAATCCAATGCACACGGACAACAAAGATAACGCAAGGTATGAAATACTACTAACGAGTTATCATGCATTCTACTATGATCAAACCAGGTCTAGATGACAAAATCCCAAGCAAGCAGAATATAAACAAAGGTTCTAGGGACAACTCCCAAACCAACCTCAACCAAGACACGGGGGCAAAAGATATATACAAAAGTTCGATATTCTCAAAATGATCAACCTGACGCCACTCGAGAGGTACCATCATCTCCAACAGGCTCAGGAACAACTGCCATCATCTCGGCAGCAAGGTCAATCCCGTCATCATCCACAAACAACATATCTAAGTTAGCCGTCTCAAGCTCTATGCGGCGTAACTCAGCAATGTGACCAACATTAAATGACGCATAAGGTCCCAACTTGTCAAAAGAAAAGTCAGGATCAAGCAAGCGAACTCTGCGTCCGCGGCAAACTCCCGGATCATCGGGTCAAACTTCGCTTTAGCAGCAGCGTTAACGGCTGCAGTAAAGGCTGAAGTGATACTTGACAGGTCTTTTCGCGATCCCGGCCTTACGCCCCTCCTCGCGCGCAGCACAAAGCGCAACCTCATCCGCACTATCACTCTCCGCAATCTGTTTCTGGATAGCCGCAATCTCAGCCTCAAGCGGATCAACATGTGCACAACGAGAATCATAGAGCGCATCGAAATCAGCAATCTTCGAGTGTAGGCTTTGTGCTTTCTCCTTAAAAAGCGCAAGCTCGCGGGAGGCAACACCGCGCTTCTCGATAGCGGCCTTCCTTTCACGCACAAGTTCCAGCGTGAACGATGATATATTCACCATGTTCGCAACAGCCTAAGGGAAAAAACCAACAAGATAGGAATGTTACAACAAGACTTTCACACGCAACCAAGTAATCAGGAAAACAAGTATCGTCACTTACCGGAGCAAACCCAAATAGAGAATTCTCAACATACTCTTGCGTCTACTCATCTGTTGATGGCCTAATGCGTCGGTCGCCCGGAGGAACACACCTCTGTAGTACCCGCACCCAAACCTCCGGAGTACTAAGCTTGGAATTCCTAGGGAATCGAAGTCCCCCAGTGGCAAAAGACGTCCAATCATCACCAGAGATGTCACCCTCTAGAGGATGAATCAAGTCATCACGCTTAAGTGCTGAAATCGCTGCAACTAAAACAACAAGGATATATAAGAGCCATAAACAAAAAAACACGAAGAAATACAACAAAGTATGCAATACACACCTCGACGGGAAGGACGCTCCTCCGCGGGCCGCTCTCTCGACCGGGTGGCAGAAGGCACCACCGCACGATCTTCAACTCCTTTCCCTTTATCACGAGAAGGAGTTTGGACAATCGCAGTCGGCTTGGATCGCTTAGGATCGCACAAGGTATGCGCCCCAGCGACGGACCTTTTGGCAGGAGCAGTGGAGTCTGGAACTGTGACAACACGCTCAGTCACGTGCGGTGAACGACCTGCGAACAAATTCAATGTGAAAATAACGAATCAAGAAAATAACAAAGTTAGAGGAAGCCACAAGGATACATCTTACCCATAAGTCCCTTCCCGCGACCGTATCCAGAGGCTGCAGGGGTCACGGGGGCAGGAGACGGAGTAGTCCCGCCAGCAGGAGAAGTACCGCGTGCAGACACCGCATGCAAAGTCGAACTTTTTCCAACAAACCAATCTGCAATTCGACACCATGAAAGTTACAAAGGTTGTCGACATCTGACTCATCACTTTCAACGGAAGGACCAATGCAAGCAAAAACCACCTCGACCCTGCAACCTGAAAATACGGCTGATAGTCGGGTCAATGCTCGTTAATCTACAAACAGAAAATGACAAACACTCTGCACGTATCAACCACTATGACGACATCCGCTCTATGTCTACATCAAGCCTACGAATACAACATGCATGGCAATGGATAAAGAAAACATTCTAAGTGTTGGAGCAAGCGCGCACATACAAGCGCACGCATACTCAGCTAGCACGCATATGGATGGTAGTATGGTCATGAAAAAAAGAGCCAATCAAGGAAAATTTTCTAAGTGTTCCACCATGTCAGCAGTCGACATATGACGAGGTGTTGACTATCAATGAATATTTTCTAAGTGTTCCACCATGTCAGCACTCGACATATGACGAGGTGTCGACTATCAAGGAATATTTTCTAAGCGTTCCACCATTTCAGCAGTCGAAATACGACGAGGTGTCGACTATCAAGGAATATTTTCTAAGTGTTCCAGCATGTCAGCAGTCGACATATAACGAGGTGTCGACTATCAAGAGATGTTTTCTAAGTGTTCCACTATGGCAGCAGTCGACATATGACAAAGTGTTGACTATCAAGAAATACTTTCTAAGTATTTTCCTATGTCGGCAATCAACAGCAGTCGACAAAGATCAAATAACGACAATCATGGTAACGAGCATTAAATATCTCAAAAATATTTGCTAGTATTTTATCATGATTGCAGACAGCGTATGATGCTCAATGAACAATGAGCAATATGCAACAACCAACATACAACAGCCAACAACTATGTCCGGACATCGACTAACAATCAACATTAAGCATGCCAAAACGTCATTCAAAGCATGGTGCAACATGTTGGCAATGATCACTATGCATAAGGGAAGTTTAACAACTTATTTCCATTTTTCTAAAAATTTTAGCACTTAGCAATTTCTTGGCCGATTTGAGAAGCTAACTACTATTGGGAATTTTATCAAACACCTTATGTGAATGTTAAGGTAATCAAATTCATGAAGGTTTCAAGAGTAAATCAAGACTAAGCAAGGTCATAAAAAGGCTAGCCATGCACGGAATTGGACTCACCTCGCCAAGCCGATCGAACCACCGTACAAACCACCATGAACCACCGCCCAAGGCCTCACGCGCCGCCGAGAAGCTCACGCACCGCCACCAAGGAGTCCACGCGCCGCCGCTGTTTCGCTCCGAACCGCCGCCGCGCCACCGTGTCGTCACCGTCGACCTCTGCTCGCGATTCCGTCATGGTAGTCGGGATTGATGGTGGCCGGCCCCCTCTTTCTTGGTGGCCAAGTCTTTTACTCCAAAAGTGTCTTCTTCTTCAAGAAATGAGAGGATTCTAAAAACTACTAAGAGTGGAGGTTTAACTAATGGATATTCTCTCTCCTATATCTATCCACAAGTATCTATGGGTACTTCCTAAAACTTTCACTATTTCTTGTTAAGTCCCTAAAATGGCATGATTGTGTGTTGTTATCTTCTCATTACAACACTTAGGATTCTCTAGACCCATTTTTAGCAATCATGACTACATGCTATGCGCACATAATCTAGCGCGCACTATGTCATCTCAAAATGCATGATTCATGTTTATTATTATTACATGATTATTTTCATGATTCAATTATTGATTGTGTGCTCACATATTTTATATCATGTAATCACATTCATGTTAAAATCATAGACCATGATTGCACATATACATGAGAATTATTGCTTAAGTCCATTATCATGTGCGCACTGTCCGCTGTTCATTGTTATGTGTCCACTGTCATGTGTGCACTGTCGGATGTTCATTGCTATGTGTCCACTGTCATGTGTTCACTGTCCACTGTTCACTGCTATATATGCATTGTCTATTATTCATTGTTATATGCACATTGTTTGTTGCCCTTACCATGTCAGCAGTTAATGAGTCTCCCGACAAGAATTAAAGTGGAGTAAAATCAAGGCCTTTGCGCCCAATTGTCAAACAAGCCACTCCTGAGGTCAGCACCGAACCTAAATTTGGCTTATATTCTATCTTAAAATAGAGTCAAGTATGGTCTGAACCGTTACTTGACTCGGGGGCAAGTGATGGATATCTGCCCAATTCGGGTTCGTATTTACATTCCGGACTTCGTAAACACGTCGAAAATCACATAACGGATCCAAACGCGTCATCCGAGGTTCAAAACGGCCCGGAAGCGCGGCATGCGCGTCCGAACCATACCTACAGATTGCCCTTAGGCAATCCGGACGACCCGGATTGTCCACAAGCAATCCGAACCCCATTAGATTGCCTAAGTCCGACGGGGTTCGGACTGCTGTCTAGGTACCGCGTGCTACCTCTGTTTACGTACACTGAGTAAAGAGTCTCCCAAAGCCAAACTTAATCAAACCCGACGACGGTTCCTATTTTCCTTTAAGAATGGCGTCGAACCGCACAAAAACCGGGCTCGGTTCTAAGGTTGCCTATAAATAGGGGACCTTGACCACCCATTTAAACTCATATTCTCAAGAGACTGGCTTTGGAGCTCTGACCTCTCTCTAGAAATTTTCTCTCTCTAGACTCTTATTTAAGCATCGGAGAGGGCTTTACCAGCAACCCCCTCTCCGTGCTGGTTACTGCCCTTTGTGCAGGTAAGGAGCGCGCGAAGCCGGCGAAGTGCACATTGCCAACAACCAGCTACCGTCATCCGACAACCCACTGTCGTCATCCGACATCCTGATACGATCACAACCCGAAGTGCCGAAGAGTCCGACTCCCCGGTTGGATTTGGACGCAACAACCTTCACTCACAAGTCCGAGCTTATGGGTTGATTGTTTAAGGCGTACGTCTTATTTCTAACGTTGATTGTATTTAAAAACTCTGTAGGAGTTCCAATATCTTCAAATTCTCCCCCTCACGCGATGCCCCTTTCGGCTATACAGGACCGAGGTTGGCCAAGTAGAGAAGCCCATGTTACGGACTAGGGGATGAGTCTGATGTGTAAACTGTTTTTCGCAAACATCAGTTTAAGGGAGGGTATGTTGGGTATAAAAAAGAATACCTAAAAAGAGATTAAGTGTATACCGAAAGCTTTCACTCACAAGTTCGAGCTTATGGACTGATTGGTTAAGGCGTACGTCTTATTTCTAACATTGATTGTATTTAAAAACTCTGTAGGAGTTCCAATATCTTCAATTCTCCACCTCACGCGATGCCTCTTTCGGCTATAGCGTGATTAGTTCAACTTATCAAATATCAGTTTTATTTATTCTCATAATATTATCTGATATAACTTAGCTCAAACGAGTTATGCATTGTGGAGAATATAACATAATCAACATGTATTATTTTAAATGGTAAAATATCTTTATCATCCAAAATTCATGGAAAATTTTCCATGCTAGCATTTTAAATCCTTATGGGATTTCATTATCAAATTAGCCATCCAAATAGGCTATAAATAATTCATATGTGAGACACATTTACAACTTTTTATGTATTGCCAACGTAATAATATAATTGAAGGTGATTGCTCCACTAAAAGATCCATATAATAATTTCCAGGATTCTGCAAATAACCTTTGTACCGCAGGCTGTGCGTATATATCTTACGACACATTTTATTTATGCGGGAAATAATTTGTATCCACTGTCTTCCACCTTCTTCAATTTTCATGCTAATACTTGCGTCTTTTCAAACTTTGGTCAACCATAATGATTCGTTGATATATTGAGCTCAAGATCCTCGTCTTATTTTATGATTTCACTCATGAATAATATTCAGAATTGCTGTTGACAACTTGATATTCTCGGTTCCATAAATTCTCATTAATAACATGTTAAATATATTATGTAATTATGTTAATTATTTGTAATTATTGTTTTTCTAGTTTAGCTCATTCCTAATTTAGCTGATTGTATCGCTATGTAAACATGTAATATTATTCAGAGAAATACACTGAATTTATCAATTATTTCATGGTATCAGAGCGAGGTTCTCCGGTTGACTCTGCTCTGCTACTTCCGGTATCTATGGCCTCAGGCTGACCATCGTCCATATCCACACGACCTCCATTATCACACCCACCATCTTGTCTGACGCCGGTCACTGCCTTTACCGAATCCAGTTCCAACCCTGTCTGCTGAGTCACCCGATTGCTACAATTCGCTGCCCAGTCTTTGGCCCGCCTGCACTTGTCCTCCTCGCTGCCGCCACCGGAAACGACTGCTCTTCTGCAACCAGGAATCCCTGGCTGTCTGTCGCCAGAATCGCTCCAGTGGCTGACATCAATTTTGCAGGGCCTGCCCCTTGTCTGCCGCCAGACCACTGCTCGTCGGACCACTACTCGCGGACCACTGCTCGCCTGCCCATTGCATCTGCAGCGCCGCCGGACCACTGTTCTCTCTTGCCCCTGCGTGTCGTCTGCGCTCCGGTACTGCTTAAGGTATTTAATTTACTGTTTGTGATTGCTGAATCCGGTCCGGCTGATTGCTAAAATCAGGTCCGACTTGTTTATCTGATCCGGTCTGATTGCTGAATATCCGGTCTGATTTGCTGCTGCTGCTCCGATTCTAGTTCATTTCTGATTTGTGACAGAATCTGGTTCGTTTCTGATTTGTGACGGAGTCTGGTTTGTTTCTGATTTGTGACGGAATATGGTTCGTTTCTGAGTAATGAGGGAATCCGATCCGTTTCTGATTTGTGACAAATCTGTTCTTTTCTGATTCGTTTCCAAATTGCTGCTCTGGTTCTGCACTTTGATATTTGTTCTAATTTATACTGATGGAGAACTTAGCAGTAATATCAAAATCTTACATGGGTAAGATCACATTTCAGTCAAGTCTTGATAAATCAGTCAGCAGAAATATTAATGCAGATGAAGTTGTTACGATTATTCATCGACTTGCGCAGTTGGGCTTCTCTCGTGTCAATATGCCACCTCAGCTGCAAACTCCTAAGGTTATTATTGGCCCCTCATGTATGACTTCCAACTGTTTATTAGCATCAAAATCATTATGGATTGTTGATTCAGGTGCTACTGATCATATGACTGGTAACAAAAGTTACTGTCAGGACTTACTACTACCTCACAACCATCTGTCTAAATAGCCAATGGCACTACTTGTCATATAGAAGGAACTGGATCCGCCATGATTTCACCACAAATGCCTTTATCATCTGTCTTATATGTTCCTTCTTTTTCTGAAAATCTTTTATCTGTGAGAAACTAATAGAACAATTATATTGCTCAGTTACCTTCACTCCAACTAAGTGCATTTTTCAGGAAATAGGGACTAACAAGTATATTGGCACTGCATATAAGCACAACGGTCTGTATTACCTGGAAAGCTAACCTAAACGAGTTGCGTACATGAGCACTAGTGGTGCTAAGGAGGTTCATTGTCAGTTGGGACATCCATCTCTACATGTTCTAAAAACGCTCTGTCCTAAATTTCATTCTGTGTCTGAATTAGTTTGTGAGTCATGTATCCAGGGAAAGCATATTCGTGCTACCCATCCACCTAGAATTATTCGTCGGTCTCCTGGTATCTTTGATTTAGTACATTCAGATGTATGGGGTCCATGCCCAGTTACATCTATCTCAGATTTTTGTTACTTCGTTACTTTTGTGGATGATTTCTCTCGTGCAACTTGGATGTTTGTTATCAAATCCAGACAAGAGGTTTTTGCAAAATTTATGACGTTTTGTTCTTATGTAAAAAATCAGTTTGGCACTACTGTTAAAACCCTTCGTAGTGAAAATGCAAAAGAATATTTCACAAATGAATTCGTGCAATATATGATTTATAATGGCATCATTCATGAATCATCACGTGCATACACACCTCAAAAAAATGGAGTGGCTGAACAAAAAAACAGATACATACTTGAGGTGGCTCGCACTATGATGATACATGGTCATGTTCATCATCGTTTCTGGGCTGATGCGGTTCTAACCGCATGTTATCTGATAAACTGTATGCCTTCTTCTGTTCTTAATGGTGCAATACCATGTCCTATTTCTGTCTGCACCTTTGTTTCCGGTATCACCGAAGATATTTGGTTGTACTTGTTATGTGTACGACAATCGACCAGGCTGTACAAAACTAGATCCAAAGTCTTTTCGTTGCCTTTTTATTGGCTATTCTGGAAAGCCTAAAGGTTATCGTTGTTATAGCCCCACTCTTAGGAGATACTTTGTCTCATCTGATGTTGTTTTTGTGGAATCTGTACAGTTTTTCCTTAAATTTGAACCTAGTTTGTCTAGTAATTCTCCATCGACCATGACTGTTCTAACATATCCTGAAGTCCAAGTCCGCTATGCTACACTCGAGACTGATAATGCACCTCCTAAGCGTCCTATTTCTCAGGTATATACTGGAAGAGATAAGACGCTTCCCGTTAATACTAACTCTGTTCAGACCATGCAGGATCATGAGACTCGTGCAGCACCCATTCCAACCATTGAACCCCTACCTGAATCTCGACCATCTACAACCAGTTGATCCCATACCTGGCTCTATTTCTGATATTGACATTTCCATTGCTCTTCGAAAAGGCTTCCGTCACTGCCCAGTACCAGATATCCCCTAGATAAATTTTGTTTCTATGCAGCCCTATCTACATAACATCGTGCCTTTAAAACTAGTCTTGACAGTTACTTTGTTCCTAGAAATGTGACAGAAGCCCTGGCCAATCCAGGGTGGTTTAGTGCTATGCAGGAGGAAATGTCAGCTCTCTGAAACAATCAGACTTGGGATCTTTGTCCTCTTCCTCCTGGCAAAAAGGCAGTCGATTGTAAATGGAAACCTGGAGGAAGAGATATATATGGAGCAGCCAAAGGGTTTTCTTACTCCTGGCAAATAACGTAAAGTTTGCATACTCTAAAGATCTATTTACGTCTTAAACAATCGTCTCGGCAATAGTATCACAGATTCCACGAGAAATTTGGAAACGGATTTGTGAACCTTCACGAGGATCCCTGCGTTTACACCAAGACCTCCGGGTCTAAGTATGTCATCATAACCTTATACGTAGATGACACACTCATTGCTGCGAACGATGTGAGTTTCATGAACAAATCGAAGTCATGGTTAGCGTCAGCATTTGAGATGAAAGACATGGGAGAGGCCACGTATATCTTAGGCATTAAAGTTACTCAAGATCGTGCCGCCTGGAGATTGTGTCTGTCTCAAGAATCATATATCAAAAAATTATTGAGAAGATTCAGAATGCTCGATGCCAAACCCGTGGATACGCCGGTTGTGTTCGGGTGCACGCTGTCAAAGCGTGATGATCCGAAGAACCGGCAAGAGCGTGAACAGATGAGGAATGCAGAGTATCTAAGCATGGAAGGAAGTCTAATGTACGCCATGCTAAGTACTCGTCCGGACATCTGTTACGCTGCGGGCCTAGTAGCTAGATTCCAATTAGATCCTGGCTATCAACATTTAAAGACAGAAAAACGAATTATAAGATGTCTGAAAGGTACTGGCGACTATGTTCTATGCTATAAGGGCTGGAAAATAGGATTGATTGGTTATAGAGACGCCGACCACGATGGCGATCCGGATGATCGTAAGTCCACCACAGGGGGAGTATTCCTCCTTGCTGATGCTGCCATATCATGGGTAAGCAAGAAGCAATCCTGTGTCGCACTTTCCACTATGGAATCAGAATTCGTTGCCCTTTCTAAAAACGCACAAGAAGCGGTCTGGCTGAAAAGGCTTCTTACTGCATTAATTGGCACTGGCAAGGAGAGTAAACCCGTAAAGGTATACTCTGACAGTCAGGCAGCCATTGCAGCAGTTAAGAATCCAAAGTACCACAGTAGCACCAAACACATCGATGTGAAATACAATTATACTAAATCTGTTCTGGAAGTAAATATAATCACTTTAGAATACTTGTCCATAGACAAAATGGTCGCTGATCCATTGACTAAGCCATTACGTAGAGAGATTTTTGAAAAGAACGTAAAACTGCTTGGATTACGTAGGGTTTAATATGTGGCACGTATAAGTGATAGCATTTTGACTTTTGAAATAATATTTCGATTGAATAAAAGAATTGCAAATTGAGTATATGATCCATCGACGACATAATGATAAATAACATCGGATTTTACGGTCTATAAACTAAGTCGTAAGAAGAGGTAAAATTCTTCCACCAAAATTATGTCGAATGTGAACCATGCCTCGTCACACAGGCACGGTCATCTTGTAGGAGAGGGGGACCTCTACCAAAACAAGATTGGCTAAGAACCAGGGGGATAAACCTGGTTAAGCGAAACGATAACTTTGTCACGCCTAAAAGCATGACTTGATCTTCGTTTTGTAAAATCGCCGTGTTGGACTATGTACATCATTAAAATCACATTCAGGGCCAGATGAAAGATTCTGCGATAGCATGAATGACATATCCCATCCCTGGCTTGTCCAGGTTTGCTATCGACGCGTGCTTCATACTGCGCGTGCCATGTTCGACCACATGGTCATGCTCGGTTGTGCTAGCTAGAATCCTTGTGTTTCAAAGGGCGCATACTTCTTCACCTTGAGCGTGTGATTGATCCCGGATGTCTTATGAAGAGGCATCCAAAGTATCCTCTCTGACTCAGAACTTACCTATGGTCTGGCTCAATGTTCGCTTCCCGGCGTACGAGCGTAGTGCCAAAGGAAAAGGCCAAGTGACCACGTCTTTGGAAACCTGTTGAGTTAGACTAAGGGTATAAGCGATAGGGATGGTCATGTTCACCTATAATTCACCGAATCTTGTGTTCACTAGGTGGCCACCAACCGGATATTAGTTGAAGGTTGTGAACACTTGTACGGATACCCTGGAGAAGTATTCCTATGTGGAAAACTGGGCAATTGGAGAATTATCAGTTGACCAAGGATACAATGCGGTACATAATTTGTTTTTGACAGGATTGATTTACGACAGGGAATCAACATTTTGCGGGCTCTACAATACTCCTAACAGATGAGTAGCACGATGCCCGTCGTATCCGCCGGTCGCGCGGCAAACCTCGTATGAACTATTCGGAGACAGAGACAATAACTGAATACTGAAATGTTGATGCTATTGGATGAAAATACATTAACAGGCACCCTCCCATTCCGATGAGTGGGATATGTTAGCATATGGTGACGTGGCGCCGTAATTGGTAGCCCGTTAATATATGTGGTTACCTAAGACAATTAGGTAAAAGTCACATTTGGGCTCGACCCAATTTCCATGTGACATGGGAGGCCCAAAATTGGGCCTCCCACCCACATGATAGTCGGCCGAAACCCTAATAGTAGGGAGGAGGATTTTCTCCTCCTCCCACTATATAAGGAGGTCTTGGGGTCACCCCCAAAATACACCTTGATCGCAACTCCTCTTAAGTTGTGATTTGAGAGAAATCCCTTTCTCTCTTTAGCTATTTCGGCCGGCCCCTTAAACACCACTCTTGGTGTGCCAAAAATTTTCCGAGCAATCAGTTCGAGGTTCTATCCCCGTTAAAGAATCGATCAGAGGATTTGCTGTGGAGCTTATACCGCGTAGGACTTCTTCTCATGAAGAACTTGTACGGGTTCCGACCGGAGGATGAAAACTCCCTCCACAACGTTCTTGGGCAGGAAAGCTATTGAGGTATGTGTGCAATATTCCGCTACGTAGTTAGATTACTTGCATATACACGTTTAGCCTTCCATAGTATTACGTCCCCGAGATCCAACACACCTTTCCTCGCTTACCTGCAAAAGGGCACCGGGGGGTCACGGTAAGCCCACTCCGAAACTTAAGTCAGTGAGAGCTTTAGAGAGAGGGTGGGCTTAGAGAGAGAGTGATTACCTTCAAATGAGGGGATGAGCTCTCTATTTATAGAGTTTCTATCAGACCGCCCCGGTTCCAGTGGTTCTCTGGTCCGGTTGTGGCTGTTTCGTAATATGGGTTGGCCTTGACCGTAAATAAGGCTCTTTTGACCCCGGTTCGACCGTAGATGAGTTTATCATGATCAAGTGTAAGTGTATGGCCTCTAAGGGTAAGCCCCGGGCGAAATATCGTCCGGGGATGGGAGTCCGGACGAGGGGGGCTCGTCCGGACGGATGGGGGTACCCGGGGGGCGGGGGGGGGGGGGGGGGGGGGGGGGGGTGTAACCCCAAAGCATTGCTCGGGTAACCCAAGCAATGGTCCCTTGCTTGGGTTTCCCCGGGTGGGCTTTCACTCGGGGTCTTCCCGAGTGGATTTTCGCCACTCGGGGTGTTCTCCGGGCCTGCACAATGGGCCTCGTTTGTCCGTATTCTAAGTTTCGAATTATATTCGATAATGGCCCATTTATCAGGTCCAATTAATAATAGCTTGTGCGTATATCCACCACCGCCCTTTGTGGAGGTGTCAGGAGGAGCACGCGTACACAACACACGCAACAACCCGACATACATCCTAAGCAACCTTACCAGGACCCGACACCCCTATCGAGTCAGGTCCCAACATCATGTGTGAAATTGACAGCATAAGGAAGGCTTTAACATTAGAGTGAATCCCCAAAGTAGGACATTCCATCAAACTATTTCTCAAACTAGGCTTCTGTAATGACTAATTCTCAAAACATGTGTTTTTTTTCTTTTTAATAATATATAATATATACTTTGCATACTAAATTTTACATTATGTTACAATGAACACTAAAAGGAAAATATAATACTAAGAAGATAATTTCTTTTTAAAATTAAAAAGAATAAATGTATGAAAAAATAAAAATGAAAATACAAAAATTGATTAATTAATTAAATGATGAAAATGCACATAAAAAAATAATCAAACAAACAATTTTTATTATTTTTTGTAGATTTTAATTCTTAAAAAATTATGTGAAATTAAAATATAAAATTTTAAAAAAAATAATTTTTTAAACAAATATATAATGATATAAAAATTCATTTTTAAATTTATTTTATTTATTTTTCAAATTTAAATTTTTTTATTTTTTATTTTTTCAGTCACTAATATTATATAATTTTATAAATTTACACTGTTTTATTTATGGTTTATGTACGCTTTCATTTTTTATTTTCATATTTAAAAAAACACGAGTATTTAATTGTTTACATTTATATCACTATTTTTTTTTTAATTTATATCTTTAGCATAATTGATTTTAGAATTTTTTTCACAATTACTAATTTATTATTTTTTAGTTTAGAACTTTTACATACAATTAACTCGATTTTTTTTTTATAAATTTCTTGTATTATATTTCGGTTTTGGATCAAATGTTACAAAATATAAGCTTTGCGATGTAATAGATGATTAAAAACTAAAAGAACCTAGTTTTAGAATTAATTTATAAAAAAAATTAGTTTTGGAATATAAGTTTGTAAGAATACCTATTTTGAGAATTCACTCTTAACATTAACTTTAACGATTCTAACAAAGGAATAAAGTATTGGTTAAAGCTGATGACTTTGTTTTGCCAAAAAAAGAAAAATCATTGATATCTATTTTTTTTTTTAATGGACTAGAATGAATTCCCCAACAAAACTAGTGTAATTTTCTAAAAATGATGGATCTTCATTGACTACTAAAAGAAAAGAAACCAAGCATCCCATCCCCAGAGCAGAGCAGCCCGGTAATAATGACAGCCATCGTTTTCCTCTCCCTCCTCTTAGCAACCATTCTCGCTGACGCCGCTCCTCTCATACAACCACCGCCACAAACATGGCCACAGACACCTCCACAGCAACAGGCACAGGCACAACGATCGACGCCGAAGCAACAACCGCATGGACAGAAACAACCACGGCAACGGCGACATAGATACCCACGACCAATCAACTCGGTATACGCATCTCGACGGCAACAACCGCATAAAAACCAACGACAAAGCAACTCGGTATACGTAGCTCGACGGCAACACCCACAACCACCAGCCCATCATCGACAATCACAGCCACAGCCACAGAACCACCCACGACCAACAAACTCGTTATACCCACCTCCACGCCAACAACGGAAGCAAAAAATACACTACACAGCGCCGATGACGAAGAAAATGCTCCACGCCGTCTCCCCCGCGGGGGTGCCCGTCGCCAGAGCCATGGAGTTCCTGGAGGCCCACAACAAGATCAGGCTACAGTACAAGGAGCCGCCATTGTTGTGGAACGAAACCCTGGCGGAAGAAGCGAAGAAATACGTGGCGTCACATGCCACCGCCTGCACAAACGAACACACCGACGGGCCATATGGAGAGAACACATTCTGGTGTGGGAGGGCTGACGTGTTCACGCCGGAGAAAGTGGTGGAGAAGTGGGTGGAGGAGAAGAGCTTCTTCGACAGTAAGATCAACGATTGTACAGGGGATGAAGAGTGTGGTCATTTTACGCAGTTGGTATGGATGGACACCAAGTCGCTGGGCTGCGCCATGGTCACCTGCTATAATGGTGGTATGGTTACCATGTGTTTCTATTACCCACCTGGAAATTACGCTTTCAAAAGCCCTTTCCAAAAGCATTTAAAAGCTTAATTAATTAACAACAACAACAATCATTCATTCTTATTATATTTTCCCTATCACTATATATACATGTATAGTAGTAGTTATGGTTAAAACAATATATATTAATTTGTTACCATAACATATGATGTTAGTTGTCTTGTAATTCAACATTAACAACAATGTATCATACATTTCCCGACAATTACTAATAAACCCCATAAACCCCGTCTGATTCTGGACTCACAACCTCATATATAGAGCATAGCCGCCTCCTAATCCAGGACGCACTCAGAGCATGGCAGATCTAACATATGAAAGTGGAGGCGAGAGAACCACCCTTCACATTGGGTGATCACCCCAAGATGGAATCACTCACAATTTACTCAAAAAGGGTAACATAAATCTATAACATACGGCTTGTCGCATTGATAGTTTATTCACTAATCGGTTCATGGCCTCATCGGCTAGATTCTATCGAAAATGTAAATATTTTATGATTTCCTGAAGTTATACTTGAGATAATTGGTTAATGGATGGATGTTCATTCAACCCAGTGCCTAATGCAGGCAAAGCATCCATTAGATTCAGGGGCAAATGATGGATATTAATCTAAACAGGTTGACTTGATACCATAACAGACATTGATTGTAAATAGTTTGATACCATAACGGTCAATCAACTATAAATATTCAGCTGCCGTAACAGTAATTACCTAAATATTATGTTACCATAACGGTAATTGTCCATAAATGGTCATATACCATAATAGTAATAATCCTCTTATTAATAAACACATGACAAATGAAGACATACAATCCATATTGTGATCTTTCTCTTTTACATGAACGGTGACTAACTTGACCTTTGGAGAGGGATCTCCTACGTTCGCTCTGGAATTGTCCCCTTTTGTAGGTGTATGTTCGGAATCCGAAGATTAAGAAGCTCAGAGACATCGATGAAACCTTCCAGGAATATCCAGGTTTCAACATCGACTAACAAATTGGCTAACCAAGTCCTCATACACTTGATGGAGGTAACAATTTCGTCGGTAAAAATATCTTAATAAGTGGGAATCTTATCATAAAAAATATATAGGTGAAAAAACCAATGTGATGATATTATCAATTGAAGGGAATATAATTATGTGAAAAAGATGACTGAATTGAATTTGCTTCATTAAATAGTGATAAGAAAAAAAAAGGTGAAATGTATGAAAGCCAATATGAGGTTAAGGAATTAAAGGAAAAAATAGTTGTGTAACGGATGAATGATTCGGAAAGGATGTATTGTTAGTGTTTAGAAGAAATCTGATCATAGAAGTGTTTAGTTGTATATAGCAGATCATCAATGAGATATTTAAATTGAGGTGTACCAATGAAATAGTTTCATTTTGACATGTCATTGTCCACTTTTATTAGGTGCCAACATTCTATGAGTTTCTTTAAAACTATATTATATACCGATATGTTTTCTTTGTTTAATAGTTTTTTTTCTTAATCTCCGTAAGTGCAATCCAAATGTGAGAATGTTAGAATTAATTAATGGATTGTATTTTATAACTGGCTATATTTTAATTTATTAAGTTCTATAATGTGGAGAGAAGGGTTGAACCATAAGGAGATATAAAATATGAATGATATAAATGATTCAACCAAGTATTTACATGTTAGGGTGTCACTATATATAGGAGATCAATCCTAACTAACTAGTCAACTATACAAGTCAACCTAAGGTATCATGTATCTATACAAGTATGAGTACCTATCAATGTATATACAATATGTACATCTAATATTCCCCCATCTTTTCCTTCTTCTTCCTTTCTAAAGAATTAAAAGGAAAATTTGAGAGAAAATGTCGATGATGAATGAAATGCCAAGGTCCAATCAAAACCCGGTCAAAAAGAGCCAATGGTAAACCCGTTCAAAATGAGCCAAGAAAATTTCAAAACCCGCTCAAATGATCCATGGGAAATTTAAAACCCGCTCCAAAATGCCAAGGTTGATAACCCGGTCTTCACAAAACGGCCCCTCGAAAATCCAATTTTCGGGATACGGCCCAAACTTGAAAACTGTCCTCAAAACAGCCACAAAGTCTTCAAAAGCTCCAAAGAAGCCCCAATAATTCAGAACTATCCTCAAAATAGCCCCAAACTTCACAAATCTTCAAAAAAGCCCCAAATTCGGTCAATAATTTGGCCAAAATAGACCAGAACACCCAAATTCTGCTCAAAATTCGGCCAAAAACACCCATGGCACGTGCAGAGCACATGAAGGAGCACCGGGGTGCACGAGACGAGCCAACTCCAAGTGGAAATCCCGGTGCACGGAGGGTGCACGGCGCTACAAAGCCCAGAGGTCGCGGGTTCGAATCCAGCGAAACGCAGAAGTTCCACGAATTAACTGAAGCAACAGGTCGTGTGTTCGAATCCAGCGAATCACGCAATTAGTCAGTCAATCCGAATATCTGGGCTGGGATGAAGATCTTCAAATCTTCATGTAGAAACCCAGGTGTTCTTCAACTTCAACCCAGAAAACAGCCCCAATTCAACGCCAAATCTACTGCAATAAACATCAAACAAACACAGAACATATCTCTGCATCACTATCGCACTAATTCCTGAATAAAACGATCCAAGGAACTCCTACGATCAAGAGATTGCTGATTCAAAGTCCTCATAACGCATACAACGAACAGGATGGCATCATGCCAAATCAAGACAATCATATAGCTTGAATCGACAAATCGGAGCTTGGAATCCAGCAGGAACCTCAATGCGCATAAAATCCAATCCAAACCGCAGCATATGATCGATAAATCAGGTTGAATTTGAAGCAATTGTAGGAAACAATGCAGCAGCATCACGAACTGAGCTAAACAGACCAATAACGGATCAAATTGATCCAATCCGCAGCAGCAATCAACAAAATGCAGCTTGCATTCAATATCAGCATCAAATGCGAATCCAATGCATCCAAAATCGCAGCAAATGATCAAGAAATAAGCTCAAATTCGAAGATCGAACTTCAAGCAGTAAAATGGGCGCGAAATCTGAATTTGAATCAGAATTACCTTCAAACGATTCAATTAAACGAATCAATGCTGCAGAAGTGACGCAATGATGTCCAGGAAGAATGAGAAATGCATAATCGAAGCCAAACCTTCGAATTATTCATCACAGCTCCTCACAGATTGGAAAATGCAGCAAGAACAGCAACAACGTCCAAGAAACGAAGAACGGAGCTGAAAAACGATGATCCAAATCCTTCCAGAAGTGATGATGATCTCATAAAGAATTCATATCACGATAACGAAGCTAAACAACTCCTCCTTCAGGTTGCAGGACACAAGGATCTTCTGGAAGGCGATTTGCACTTGAAACAGAGACTCAGATTGCGTGACTCGTACATCACAACCCTGAATGTCCTCCAAGCCTACACACTGAAAATGATCCGTGACCCTAACTACCATGTCGAGGTGAGACCTCACCTCTCGAAGGAGATGATGGACTCAAGCAAGCCTGGGGATGAGCTGGTGAAGCTGAACCCAACAAGCGATTATGGTCCAGGTCTAGAGGACGCTCTGATACCATATTAAGTTCTATAATATGGAGAGGAGGGTTGAACCATAAGGAGATATAAAATATGAATGATATAAATGATTCAACCAAGTATTTACATGTTAGGATGCCACTATATATAGAAGATCAATCAAAACTAACTAGTCAACTATACAAGTCAACCTAAGGTACCATGTATCTATACAAGTATGAGTACCTATCGATGTATATACAATATGTACATCTAATATAAATAATTAGATAGATTGGACTTGGGTACATTAGTTTATTGATGGGTTGAACCAATTCAGATGGGCCTTAACTATTTCCTGCCTAGAATCAATTATATTTATAAAGCAAGAAGAGATAGGTTTGTTAGATTACGGGGAGTAATCACTACGGATACTTAAACAAGGTACATGCTAGTAATTGGAATTACGCAACCTAAGTTCACAATCCTCCGCTTGGGACCCGTAGAGGTTCTTGTTAGAGAAGCCCTACGTGGTGCAAGCTCCAGAGCAAAGCCTCTGGTCGATTCTTGGCGCGAATACAGATCTCTGGAGAGTTGCTCGAAGGCAATTTGGCACACCCATGGTGAGGGATATGGTTCGGCCGAAACTGTCAGGGTGTGGGGTTGAGGGTTTTTCTCTCTAAAACACTCTTGTGAGGGAATTGTGATTAACCCTAAAAACCCCCTAACACCTCTTATTTATAGCAGGAGTAAAGTGGACAAAAGTTCACTTTACCCCACCTAGGGTTTCAGCCGGCCTATGTATCTGGGAAGGGCCAATTTTGGGCCTTCCATGTCAATTGGGATTTGGTTCTAGCCCAATTACTCTAATGTGACATTTACCCAAGTTATTTAGGTAAACTATACATATTATGGGCTACCAATTACGGCGCTCATTACCATATGCTTACAGCTCCCACTCGCCGGAATGGGAGGGTGCCTGTTAATGTATTGTCGTCCAAATTTGCATCAACATTTCTCTCCTTTGATCTACTCCTTGCTTCTGAATAGTTCATACGAGGTTTGCCGTGCGACCTGCGGATACGACGGGCATCGTACTACTCATCTGTTAGGAGTATTGTAGTGCCCGCGGAACGTTGATTCCCTTTTCTCCAATCAACCTGTTATAAACAACATTTATATATTGTACCACGTTGTATCCTAGGTCAACTGTTAATTCTCCATTTGCCTAGTTTCCACATAGGAACACTTCTCCAAGGCATCCGTACAAGTATTCAAAACCTTCAACTAATATCCGGTTGGTGGCCACCTAGTGAATACAATTGTCGGTGAATTACAGGTGAATTTGACCATTCCCATTGCTCATATCCTTAGTCAGACCCAACCGGTTTCAAAAGACGTGGTCACTGGGTCTTTTTTTTAGCACTACGCTCGTACGCCGGGAAGCGAGCATTGAGCCTGACCTTAGATATGAGTTCTGAGTCCGTGAGGATACTTTAGGAGCCTCTTCAAAAGGCTCCTAGGATCAATCACACGCTCGAGGTGAAGAAATTTGCGCCCGCCAGAATCACGAGGATTCCTTCCTAGCACAACCGAGCTGTGACCCCGTGGTCGAACGTGGCACGCGTAGTATGAAGCACGCGTTTATAGCATAGTTGAACCTTTTGGGTTTACAGGAAAGGGATATGTCAATCAGGCTATCACAGATTCTCATCTGGCCCAGAATGTGGTTAAATGACGAACGAAGTTCATCATGGCGATATGCAAAACGAAGATCACGTCAAGTTACTTCGAAACTAGATAATCGTCTTGCTTAATCAGGTTTGTCCCCCTGACTCTTAGCCAGTCTTGTTTGGTGGAGAACTCCCTCCACCGCAAGACGATCGTACCTGTGTGACTAGGTAAGGCCCACATTCGCCATAGTTTGGCAGATGATTGCGTCCTCCTAAGACTTAGTTTATAGACCATAAATCTGATGTAATCAAAACATTATGACGTCGATTGATCATAAACTCAGTTTCAATTCTTTCTCTTACAAAATGTAACTTTGTAATATCAAAATTCTATCACAGATACATTCCATTTCTAGACCCTACGCAATCCAAGCAGTTTTACATGCTTTTCGAATATGTCCCCGCGTAGTGGTTTAGTTAATGGGTCTGTTACCAAGTTATTGGTGGACAAGTATTCCATGGTGATTATATTGTCTACTGCTATTAAAATTTAGCATGAAATTATTTCACATCAATGTGTTTGGTCCTACTTTGGTACTTCGGATTCTTAACTGCCGCAATGGCTGCTTGACCGTCAGAGAAGACCTTCACAGGTTTATTCTCAACATCGCCACCAAGCAGCGCAGTTAGAAGCCTTTTGAACCAGACCGCTTCCTGTGCATTCTTAGATAGAGCTATCAATTCCGATTCCATTGTGAATAACGCGACTTAAGTTCGCTTCTTTCTCATCCATGAAATGGCGGCATTAGCAAGGAGGAATGCTCCTCCTGTTGTGGACTTACGATCATCTAGATTGCCACCACGGCCGGCGTCAATGTAATCGGTCAATTCTAACTTCCTACCCTCATAGCACAGTTCGTAGTCGGCAGTACCTTTTCAGATAACGAGTTACTCGTTTTATAGTCTTTGAATGTTGATGGACAGGATTTGACAGGAAACGTGCTACTAGGCCCACGGCGTAACAGATGTCCGGACGGGTGCATTGCATGGCGTACATCAAACTACCAACCATGCTTAAATATTCTGCACCCTTCATCTGTTCACGCTCTGCCAGGTTCTTGGGGCCGTCACGTTTCGACAGTGCGCACCCAAACGCCACCGGCGTTTCCACGTGTTTGGCATCCTGTAATCTGAATCTTTTCAAGAGTTTTTTGATATGAGCTTCTTGAGACAGACACAATTTTCGGGTAGCCCGATCTCTAGCAATTTTAATGCCCATGATGTATATGGCCTCTCCCATGTTCAAGATGTACGTGGTCTCAAGTATGTAATGTCACATGTTCGACCACGGTACCATGTCTTTAAGCTGTAAACATGTATTTTCAAAGAGAAGTAACATACTATTGTCCTAAATACGTGTTAAATGTGCAAATTAATGCCGTATGATGATATGAGTAGGTCATTATCATTCTTCAGCTTTTATGGCGGCGTGTCTAACCGATTACAATGGAACATAGTTTTACATTAATGTGAATCATTTTCTCATCATCCCATAGGGAACGTGTGACGAAATGTCTAGAACATTTATGTTTACAAACTATGCTTATAGAAGTGTTTCATTTGATTTGAATGCTTAGCCTGACTTATCGTTCAAGGCGTACGGAAGGAAAATCGTGCAACCGACTTCATCCTTCTTCGTTTGTTAACTTATTTCAGAGATTTTATCCCATCTCCGATCTGAGCATTTTAGGTTTTCACCTTATGCGTCATTCGATACTTTTACAAGGTCGTAGTAGCTTTCGAAGCCTACTTCCTACCGATGTAAATGTTGTCAATAAGTTATTTCTGAAGGAATGCAAACGAAAATTCAGCAAATCATCATTTTAAACACTTCATTATTAAACTCATACTTTGAAACGATGTGTTCCTCTTTCGAGGTCCACTTGCGCGAGGCGCAATTTACCCCAGTTTAACCTTCGGTTAAATCGTTTCATTTATGAATTTAATACAATTTAATCCAATCGATCTCGCACATGATTGTCATTACAGTTTATTTCATCCAATGGATTAATAATAATAAAGAAATATTTTTTTTAATCGGTTAATTCTTAGAGCGACGCAATCAATGGATTTAACGGAATATTGATGTTACTCAAATCTATGATCCAAATGCATGGAGTTGTTTGATTTGACCATATTCAATATCCTTATTTTTTCGGTTTTCTTACTTTTCGGATCGATCTCGTTTCTAGCCGAGTCGATTAATCTTGACAAGTAGAACTCATTTCGAATCGAATGGTAACTACTTTATTCAAAAATTCTGAAATGTCAATAACCAAAAATTCAAACATAAAATTGAACAAATAACCACAATGGCAAAATCTAGATCATCCACGAAGCTTTTAAAAGATATAGTACAACATTGAGAGGAATTTAAACGAGACAATTAAATGTACTTTTATCACTGGCGTTCATCACACCGGATGATCGTTTGAGGACCAATAAGATGATCATGATTCCTCTGCATCTTCCCTTGATCTCTTGCGGTGAAGCGCAGAGGGACCCTCTGGTTAATCTTGTTTGCTATCAACAAACAGGGTCGTGATGAATTTGATTGATTAATCAAGTTGCCAAGTCCATTGTCGTCAGCCATCCAAGATAGAGGGTACCTATGCGAAAAACTGAGTATCTTTCTCCAATTTGATCTCTCGTTCGTGAGATCTGATGTGGGTTTTACACCTGCATCTTGAGAAATAAGGGCAACATACTCAAATAGCACTCCTCTGGTTTCAGCTGCCTTACCTCCACAGAAGCGGAGTCTAATAGTGCACCAAAGTTGAAGAGCGCTAAGGTTGAGTTTGAAGTCCTCTGTAACCTCTCTGTCCAAGGTTGCCAGTATCACCTCGCAAGCTCTTCTATCCATAAAGCTCCTTAACTTGTTAGGGTATGTAAGGACGCCTTTTTCATTCACCAATGTTCTCCCTTTCTTTACGTCAATACACTTATGTATATTTTAAGCGAAAATAAGTTCTCTTACATATTCACTCCACGCATCATAATCCATGCCATCCAGATTACGAGGCTTGTAGAAGGAAACCGATCCAGCCATGAAAACTAACACTTTGATAATCATGCAAAAATTAGGTAGACAATAACATTGTGAGAAATAATTGCATACATCAGATATCTATTAAGATTGAATCCAACAAATAATGATTCCTCAGTCATCTAAACCAACCGACCATCAGTAAATCAATGGAAGATGGCTGTGAAAATGTTCACATTACCGTTGTTTTCAATCCAATAGATCAGTCTTTTAAAACGGTTTTAATCACAAATTACCGGTACGGGAATTTTAAAACAACCATACCCGATCTTGGCTTTCCCAAGGCCCTTTTTATTTTGGAAAATATTCCGATGAATTCACTCATGCATATATAATTATACTACCCATCTAAATTATCATACGCAAGTAACATTCATCAAACAAATCACACTCATGCTTACGCGTCATGCGTCTAATGTTCCGAGAGACTCATGCTTGCATATATAATTCTACTTCCATGTAAATTATTAAATGAAACTACATCCTCAACATTCTAGCATACGGGTCAAACATGAAAATTCCACAACAATCATACATATTTGGCGACTGGTTTTAGGTTTTAAAATAATTTTAAACATTAGGGGCTGATTTGCAGTTCATGCTCATATTCAATTACGCAACATTCTAGACATGAATCCTAGGCATTTCCAACCATCACAACATGTCTATCCTAGTGCGCATTCCATATATTTAACTAGTGATCCGCCCACAACATACAATATCCAGCTAGCTTGACTAAGTCAAGACAACATTTCTAATCATGCATTAATATATATTGAAATAATAAACAATTTCAATTCAGCCCTCTAATTAATCAAGTCCCAAAAACATGTATCTCCGAGATCCATCCCCATATTCGAAACAAGGCATAGAGGTTAGCAACCCTATGAGCATTGTGTAGTCCATTTAGAGGTTCAGAAACATTTGGATTTTAAAACTTGACCACCCTATTTTTTTTAATTGACTTGAATTCGGTTTTGAAAATCATTTCGGTTCACTCAGTTTCGGTCCGGTTTGGTCCGGTTTAAAATCTAGTTCGGTCCGGGTTTAATTTTAAAATATGGTTCAGTCCGAACCGGTCCAATAAAATAGGGTTTGGTTCGGTTCAACACACAAAACCGATATGGTTAGATCCACGTAATTACCCCGGTTCGACCCGACCCTACTATGAGAAAGCCCGGTTAAATTTAAATCTGTCCCGGTTTGACATATTGGACCGGCCCAATAATTAAAATTTCAAAGATTGGGCCGAAATGTTTACTTGTGGCTTAAGTATGGTTTTAAAGTCCAAAAATATTTAACTTAGCTACCAAGTAACATTAATTATATAAAATAATTTCCAATATTAAATATATATTTAAATAAATTTCGGCAAATTACTAACATATATATATATATTTATTGCCAAGATTCTATCTGTAATATTAAATCAATCAACAATATATATATATACATGTATGTATGAAAAAATCGGCACAGTATATATATATATATATATATATATATATATATATATATATATATATATATATATATATATTGTCAATATCTTAAATAGGGTAACAAATATACTGACAATATATTTTCTCAATCTTTTAGGCAATAAAATCTATCAATAATATCTTTTACCCGATTTAAATATTAGATATATTGATAGTTATATATATTTTCTATATATTAATGTGAATCTATCCATATGTTTCTAACTATAGATATATTGTTACCTAGATTAAAAATTAAAATATGGTAAACAATATATTCACTAGGTCCGGCCGAATATTACGATCTTGGTGCCTTAGAAATTAAAAAATTTACCTTGTAATTCAGTTAGGGTTTCGGCCAAAAACACCAAATTAGAAACAAGTTGTCATGTTTCAAGATCAAATTTTATTAAGATCAACAATCCAATGTATGATTTTGATAAAGAACTTATTTTTCTTGAAGATCATGAACATCAATTTTACCAAGAACATCATGAAAATTTCGGATTCACCAACAACCCTAAAATTCGAAAATTTTCGAAAATTTAAATTTTTGAATTCACCAATAACCCCAATATTTAATTTTAAATTTTTGGGAAAAAAAAATTCTTTTCTTTCAAGAACATCAATTTATCAAAATCATGAACTCCTAACACAAGCTCTGATACCACTGTTAGATTACGGGGAGTAATCACTACGGATACTTAAACAAAGTACATGCTAGTAATCACAATTACGCAGCGGAAGATTCGCGCATACCTTTAAGATGATCCGTAGACCCAAGATCTTCTCTGGAGGGAGTTAACGATCCTCCGGTCGGGACCCGTATAGGTTCTTGTTAAAGAAGCCCTACGTGGTGCAAGCTCCACAGTAAAGCCAATGATCGATTCTGGCACGGGGACAGATCTCTGGAGTGTTTGCTTGGAAAGCAAATTGGCACACCCTTGGTATAGTGAAGGGTTCAGCCGAAACTAGGTGTGGGTTGAGGGTTTTTCTCTCTAAAACACTCTAATGAGGGAATTGTTATTAACCCTAAAACTCCCCTAACATCATGTATTTATAGGAGGAGCAAAGTGGACAAAAGTCCACTTTGCCCACTTCTAATTTCGGCCGGCAACTTATGCATAGGGAGGCCCAATTTTGGGTCTCTTATGTCAATTGGGATTTGGGTCTGGCCCAATTACCCTAATGTGACATATACCTAATTTTCTTAGGTAAACTATACATATTATGGGCTAACAATTACGGCGCCCATCGTCATATGCTTACATCTCATACACTACACATTAATGTAATAAGTAAGAATATGCTTTCAGCTTTGTGTGTAGAGCTTCTTCATAAGTAAAGGTCTCAGGTTCTTTACGTATATTAAATCCATAAGAAGCTACATAAATAATTGATTTTTTTAGTTAATGTTGAACATTATATTACTTGACTTAAACTTAGAGTAGTAGTTTGTACATTAATATTACCAAGTCTTATATATTTGTTGACAAAACATATCATTTTAATTATTAACACAACGTAACTATATGTGGATTTGCAGCAGACTACGAATACTAATAGATTCAATTGAAATGCCAGAAGTGAAGATTTTTACGAGTGGTTGCTGCAAGCACTGCCATATTCCAGAAACTAGAATTCTCACTTCATCTGTGAATGGATATGAGGTGTTCTGGAGTTTCACAGAATAGATACTCGGACATATTTCATTGACTATTTGTAACAAATAATTTCAACATTTAAAATACATGTAAACGTGCACGATTTAACAATGTTGCCTTGCGCATAGCGCGGAGTCAGCACCTAGTATAATATTTGGTTAATCCATTTAAGAGTTATGAGAGTTTTCAGTTAACACGGATACACTCTCTTTTATGTTGCTCAAGTTATGCCATCAGCATTAGGTAAGGGAAATAGTATCTTCATTTATTCGTCATCTTCAATCAATAAATCGGCAACTTGATAGAGTATGAATGACATGGATCAGACACTACAACTGGGTATATATAATTTCAACGTCCACCTTGTAATCAATTGAAAATAAAGAAATTCTTAGAGAATATTTAAAATTAATTTAAAATATATACTATATAAGGACATGATTATTTTGATATATTAGGAAAACCATAAAGGTAGAAAGAGTGAAAATAAATCTAGTGTTCATGTCATATATCTTTATGTAAATGCAGAACAATAAATATTGAATACACATCAACGCAATAGTGCACGTTTTATTGCTAACAGTAATATCAGTTGCGCGAAATTCTAATTATGATGACTCAGTTTGATTGTAAAACCTCAAACCTTCCATTAAAAACATCGATATGACCGGACGGAAGTACATGATGAGATACATAAGCATTACACAATCCGCTGCTAGAAATTGGTAGCCAGGACCAATTCAACTAATAAAACTAGCTTGTATTGAATTTGACAACATTATTTATTATACATACAGAAGATAAAAGAAACTAGTACAAGTATCATATTTCAATTCATTAACAACATTCGAGATTCGATATATATATATATAGTATAATTGAAGCAGTTAATTAGGAGGCAGCAAAGACTTTGGTCTCTAGCTGGTAAGTGTTGGTGAAGAAGGCAGGCCAGGATAGATAGGTGGACATGATACTGCTAACAGTAGAGGCGCCGATGAGCATATTCATCACCACGATCTGAAGTTGAATTGCTTCTAATGGGGAGGCTCCTCCCATGATGAGTCCAGTCATTGCTCCGGGGAGGGAGATTAGTCCCACCGTCTTCGCATTGTCTATTACCGGCGACAATGCAATCACCACTGATCGCTTAACTTGCTCATGTGTTGCTTGCCTCGGTGTTGCACCTAATGCCAATGCTGTCTCCACCTATGTATACATACATATTTCAGAATCTTGTAATTGATGGATATCGGTCTAACAACCGGACAAACGATTTTCTTCATCTGATTCAAGACGGACACATGAACCGCCAATAAGTTATTTCGTATTAATGTAATTGAACAACTCCTTTTAACAAGGGTAAGTCGGTACTAAGTCGACCCCTCTCCTATGAAGAAGGAGACGACTCTTTCTCTATAAGGAGAGGGGATTGTCTCATTTCCTATGGAGATGGGACGATCTCTCTCCGAAAGGAGGGGGGATCGTACCATTTCCTATGAAAAGGTGATTGACCACTTTCCACGTGGAGAAGGGATCGACCCCTCCTCACAAAGAGGTAGGTCCCTCTCCCTTAATACAAAAACTAATTTCCACTTCAATATAAGTGGTCGGCCCCCTATCTTTTCGAAATAGAAGAGTGACGAAACTTCATTGACTTAGTCTAAAATTTGTGATCATCTCACATAAGGAAAGCATGCATAGACAACTTTCCATAAAGGAGACTCGGTGCATCATAAATGCTTAAACCGGTTTCCATATTGGTCATTCCTAATAAATATAACTCAATATATCTTCTCATTTATTAGACACTCATTCATATTACATTACATTCTTCAGTTCTTAGATATTAATTTCTGAGGACTGACTTAAACATCGGAGAGGGATCACCGGGGTCACCCCGGTTCTTCTCTTTGTGCAGGTATCAGGGGTTGAGCTGAAGTTCACTTTAAGATATCAAGAACGGACGAGCCAACGAACCGGCGGTCGATTTCATGTACTCGGATGTCAAAATCCAACAGTAATTAGTTATGTTGCAACTTAGTTGTGTCAAAATGTTAACAAGGATGCATACGTTCTTAAGTGTAACCGCTAAATTTAACAACCTACATCTCTTTCCCACCTAGTGGCTTGTTTTTTTTTTTTTTTTTTTTTTTGGCTAAATAAAAGGAATGGTCTAGAAGTGGCGACCCTAGGTTCATCCCGCTACGTAATGTCCGGACTCTCATGTTTATTTGCGAGCATATCATACTTATGTACAACCAGCGCAAGCACTGGCCCCGTCAACGTAGCACCACCAACAGCCTAGTAAAGTTGAGAGGCCGGTATGTTAGATACCAGTCGTCCTTTCCCCAGGAAATGATTTTAATTAAGTTGCTGGGATTCAAACTCGTAAACTCAGAGTCAAACTTCATTAGAGTCAGAGCTCTCAACCACTAAACCTAGTGACTTGTATTTGCCGACTAATTAGTGGACCCAAATATGGTAGGTTCAAGCCAAACTAGGTCTACTGTTCTACCCACCTGAGAACCCGGTTTTGGCTCTAACCTTGGTTATTTGAGCCGTGAATTTTATCCACCATCGTTGAGGGCATGTGCATGTGACTTGTAAAGTTTGCAGTCTACCAGAAGTGGTGGATTTAGGGTTTTTATAATGAGGTGTTATATATAAATAAATAAATTGCCATGACTATATAGTAAATAAGTTGGTTAAAAATTAATATTCATAAGTTTTGTGGACCGAATGACAGTACTAGGCTGCTGGTGGGGTTACGTTGACGGGGCCAGTGCATGCGCTGGTTGTTCGTTAAGTCTGGTCGGAAAAAACCCAGACAGTGAGCAGGAGAGCCCAAACATTACGTAACGGGATGGGCCTAGGGTCGCCACTACTAGCCCATTCCTTTTCTTGGCCAAAAAAAAAAAAAATGACAGTCATCCTTTATAAAACTGTCATTCGGTCCACAATTTTTTTAAAATGTATCAAAACGACACTGATCTATTATTATTCCTAACATATTTGAAAACAAAAATTTAAATCTAAATTTGTTATATCCCTAACATATTTGAAAAAATTTAGAATCTAAATTTGCCACACATATACAAGTTCGGATATTTAGGGGAAAATGTTGGATTGTCTCTTTATATTTACATCAAAATCATTATTATTTACATCAAAATCATTATTGCCTTATTTAAGTTTTTTTCATATTATGCCCCTTTATGTTTTAAACAAGTATTATTGTCTATTTTCCGTTAAAAACCGTTATATGTATTAAAAATATCGAAAAATTCATTGTTTATATTTAGGACGTGATTAAAAAAATTGTAATTAGTATATCCCTAGTTTTTTATTATGTTACCTCAGATACATTCTTGTTACTTAAAGTGGGTCAATCCGACAATTAGCTTGGTGGACCTATCCAGGATCGAGTCATGGGATGAGTCCGACCTGACCCGGGTCGCCCAGGTGAGACGACTCCAATCACGATCGAACCAAATTGGGACAGTTAGGCAGGTTTAAGTTATTTGAAAATAAACATTTAAGAATATAGTTGGGGACGGAACCACGCTGATTAAAAAGTTAGGGATGTATTAATAACATTTTTTCTTAAATATAAATAAGAGTATTTTCTGTACTTTTAAATATATAATAGTTTCAGTCTAATTTTGATAAAAAAAATATAGTAATAATACATGTTTTTAAACATAAAAGTATTAAAATATACAAAAAAATAATATGGACGCAATATTGATTTTGGTGCAAATATAATGGGTAGTCCAACATTTTTTTTATGTGTAATAATAGAAAGATTTTTTTTTGTCACTAATGAGGATATACACTTGGCTAGCAATGTTATTCGGATACAGATCTCCTGCCCTACTCTTCTTCGATGTTATTCGAATACGTGTCCTGTATGTAATTGATTTTGTGGTTTTTTTTTTTAAAACCCTATTGAAAATTGTAAACTCTAAAAAGAAAATATTAAATTTAAGGACACTTGTCAAAATCTTAACGGTGATTCATGATCTGGACAGAAATACGAAATAATTGAATCCATATTATTCTCAACCAAAAGATAGGGATAGTTGTTATCTACCTTCCTTTTTCTGGCAATACTTCACCTAACTTATAGTTGGTAATTAATGTATTGTAATGTAGAGTATATTAACAATTCATCAATGTTAAAATTTATATGTATGTATTTTTTCCGTTTAAAGTTGGGCTATTTTAATGAAAAACATGAAGTTACTTTTAATATATTTAATAACTAACGTATGTATATCAATGTATGTCATAACTATAGTCCTACCGACAACTCGTCCCTCCTACCGGCCGTAACTTATGCTTGATTAATTGATAGGTTAGCAAATGGGAAACAATTACGACGATGCTTTATAACGAAATTTCATAGATATATCGGTTAATTATTAAATTACAAGTTATACATTTTTTTTTGTAACATTTGGTAGGTCAGTTATTTCATTTTTAATATTTGTTTGTGGTGGATTTATTTATAAGGGACAATAAAAGTTTGGCTAGAAACTTCTGTGGAAAATTCCAGATAAAATTTTAAGTTTTATAAAAAAATTCCATCAAAACATAAAAAATCCCTTAAAAATTTCTATAATTTGTGAGGTATTGCTTCCCTTAAAAAAAAAAGTTATTACAAACTACCAATTTTCTTGTAGTGCCTATACATGTAAAATTTAAGCTACCAAATGTTTAAAAAAAAATTAGAATAGTAATTCGTTGGACGACTGATAAAACGTCATTTACCAATGGGTTAATACATTGGTTAGTTACTAATGTTTACACAATGTGATTAATTTGGTGATATACGTCAACAATGTGATTAAATGGTTCAAATTTGTTTCATTTTAGTCACTTATGTTTGATCTAATGTGATTAAATGGTTACAAAATTACGATTATACCCTTATCATCAATAAATTCAAGTGTTCTTGGTTGTGTTTTTCATCGTATTCATCGTGTTCTTCATCGGTTCAGTTTTTTTTTAAAACAAAAATTGACACCAAGTTCGAATCCAAACCTTAACAGGGTTAGGATTCGAACCCAGCAGCAGTGTTGGGTTCCAATCGAACCCAGTACAGTAGATGCTGGGTTCAGTTGAACCCATCACAGTTGCTGCTGGGGTCAATCAGAAGCTGTTCTGTGTTCAATCGTACCCAGCACTGCTGTTGCTGGGTTCGGCTGAACCCAGGAGAAGCTGATTTGGGTTCAATCGAACCGGCACATCTATTGCTGGGTTCGAATCCGAACCCTAGCGGGGTTCAGATTTGAACCTTTCGATTTTTTTTTTCAATCTTTGTATGATGATGAGAACTTGATGATGAAGAACATGATGAATATGAAGAATAATATAAAAGGTTCTTTTGGACATTTTATTAAAATGTAACCAAACGGTCACATTGGAAAACGTTGGTAACTAAAAAGCCCATATTTGAACCAAACGGTCACATTGTCAAACGTAAATAACTAATCTATGTATTAATCTTTTACCAAATTGATAATTAACCTAGATATATATACACTATATTATAGATATAAAAGTTGCATATATATATATATATAAGATATTGGACTGACCAGATTCATTTGGACCTTGATGTCATCCCTTAGTCTCTTCATGGTGACTCCGGTAACCGTCATCGCGTTCCCGACCATCATTCCGGCGACAGGTATTATGTAACGCGGCGTGAAAGGAAACACGTTCAACACCACAAGCAAAAACATAGTCACCGCCGTTCCCGTTAGGATCGAAACCCCCGCCACGTATTTCCCCTCGGTACGTGCTTCGCTCGTTGTCCCGCTGTGTAGCCTGCGATCGAAACCTGAATGAAAGCATTACCCCATCACAATTTTATACACGACACGAATAACACGACTCAATGCACATGAAAAAACCCGTGTTTTTATAAGTATAAAACATAAGGATAATACGATAAAACAAGCACGATTTATATAATGTAGTTTTCGTGTCGCTCGTGGTCGTGTTTAGGTATCACACAACTCTGCACACACGATATCACGATAAACTTGCTCTATTAAGTCTTATTCTTAAATAATTTTTTTGAATAAGTCTTGTTTAATAGCTTTTAAAACATCAACTATTGTTTAATTTTTTAGAATTTGTCAACTCTATATTAAGAACTTGTATATTTGACATATTAATTCATGATTTTTATTATATGAAGTTTCTTATTTTGATTTTATTTAAAGATCTCGTATGTAAAATTACACTTAAATTTTTAACATAACACGATAGTACTACTCGAGAAATTGCATACTGTGATTGTATTTATAAAACATAATTAATATATTTAGCTAGACTTTCTCAATAACTTTTGAGGCATAAAACCAGCTTTTATTTGAGACTTTTTGTATTGGTTTAATATGAACCACCTTTGTTTATTTAATTAATTCAAAGTTTTATCTAAACATTTATTTTAAATTACTTTTAATCAAATCAATATTTATTCAATTCAATAAAATAAAAGCGGTAAATGAATATAAAAGGTTAGGAACACATAACTTATATATTTGAAAGATTTAAAGTTCATTTATCTGATTAAAAAAACATGTTACAACTAGGATAGCGCTAATTAATATAATTTTTTATATGGTGAATTCAATAAATTAGTCGAGACACTTTACGTAATATTTAGATACACGTAAAGTTAAGACACACGTAAATAAATTTGCTCTTGAATAGTATTACTTAACTATATTACTTAAATATATTTTATTATTAATATTTCCATCAACCACCAATAAGATATTAGCATTAATTATAAAATAAATTAATTTATAATAAAAAAAATTTATACAATACATAGTGCATTCCTTAAATTTAAGGAATGTGTTATTTAAAAATAGATGGGTTCCACTTTTAGGAAATGAAATGTAAAATCATTGTAGCAAATTTTCATATATTTTACATAAAAATATATATTAAACTCACATTTAAGTAATACTATGTAATATCATTGTGGATGCATGATAATTAATGAGATAGATATTAGCTTAGTTAGCAGTTGTCAAATTTAAAGGAAAAATCAATAGCATAATAAAGTATAATATTGTTAGTAACTATTAATTAAGAGCATCCACAGTGGTATTACGTAAAGATTACGTAAACGTGGGTCCTACATGTTTATTTAAGTAAAGTAACAAAAACTATCTACAGTGGTTTTACATAGCATTCCTTAAATATGGGACCCACACGTAAATTTATGTTTTTACATAAAGCATTCCTTAAATTTAAGTAATGCACTATGTATTGCGAAACCAATTTTTTATTATAAATTAATTCATTTTATAATTAATCCTAATATCTTATTGGTGGTTGTTGGAAAATTTAATAATAAAATATATTTAAGGAATATGTTTAAGTAATACGATTGCAGAGAAAATATTTTTTACGTGTGTCTTAACTTTACGTATTATTTAAAGTGTACATAAATGTCTACGTGACAACTTTAAAGAATACAATTTATGTAAAACCATTGTGGACTCTCTAATATAGTAATTAATTACAATTTTCTCTAAAAAACCTATACCACTAAGATAACTATATTTGGAGACATATTATAGTTGGGGCCTAAGCAACAATTTATTTGGAAAATATCAGCAACATGTATAAGTACATGCGAAGGCGTCCTGAAAATAAAATTAAAGTCATCGAAGATTAAGAAAAAACGGTGATAGCATAAAAACTACGAGGGTGTCCCAAGGTGGTATATAATGCAAATTTGTTAAGTATTTATTTAATAAATTCCCTGTCATTTTTTATGAGCAAATGTTAAAGTCTTCGGCCTAACAATTGTAAAATATATATAGGTATATATATATATACACTCTAGTGCCTTCTTGATGTGTCCCATTCCTTTTCTTTAGTAGTTAATAATTAGCAAAAGTAGGACATGAATTTAAGTCGGTTGACAAAATAAAATTAACTTCAGATGAAAACTCTAAAAGTCTAGAAAAGTATCACATTTTTCTTTAATAATAATTATAATAAAAAAAGGAAAATTAGACATTTCAACAATATATATATATATATATATGTATGTATCGTTTAAGTACTGATTCACCCTTAAAAGAACTTGAACATTTGGAACTGACCCGACCTAAAATAAGTTATTAACATTCCGGTTTCAGACTAATTTCAAACCAATCCGTCCGGACCGGTTTAAATGTCTTAGACCTTTCTTTTCATTCATGGTCGAGATTATTCTTTATCCATATATATTTAAACTTTGTAACTATTTAAATCTCAAAAATAAAATAAAATTCGTCAGTAGATTTAGACATGACGAATTTATGTTATAAATTATAATTGAGGAGTACAACTCTTTTTTTGTTTTTTTTGGTAAAACATCTCTTATTCAGAGACTATCATTTAATATATATATATATATATATATATATATATATATATATAATTGGAATATTGTATGAATCATTTGTGAATGAAATGAGAGAGAGGACAAACCATGAAGAGGTAAGCAAGGAGGATCCATGCGCGATTATCTTGGTTGAAGATGAACTGAAGGACGAATCCAATTATAGATAGTTGAACAAAAGCTCTGACTATGGCGTAACTCATCTCTATCTCAAGCCCTAGCTTTTGCATCCGAGACAGACCTACCGCCATGGCAACCACCGCAAGCGCCGCCACCGGTTTCAGCATTCCCTTCAGAAAATCCACCAACCACTGCGTGTCCATGGCCGGAATAACAAACGGCGTCGTGTCGTTAATTGGAGGATGAATATAATTAATAAGAAATTGAAATAATGGGGTTGGGTGGAATAAATGGTTAGCGAAAGAAGATATCAGATGATAGGAAACAGCCTTCCCCAGGTGGTGTGCAGTCTATTAGTAGTGGGGAGTATCTTGGAAAGTTTTATCTAGTTGAGGAAGGAAACACACTATTACTTTTTTTTTTCTTTTTTTAAATTAATTGAATTATTCCAATTATGTCATCACATCTACCATTCACAACTTATTATCTATTATCCTTCGGATTGGTCCGTGATCATGTTTTTATATTATTCTCAGATTTGATATAGTTACGCTCCACACATAGAGTAATTCCTACTCGCATTAGGTCGGACATTAAGGGATATAGTGTTGACTATAAATATTTTTCATTTTTCATGGTCACTTGCAGGGATTGAACCCCTAACATCAAGTTAAGAGATTAAGCATTCAATCACTAAACCATATTACATAGTTTATAACATTAAAATTTTAAAATATTTGACCAATTGTCCAAAAACTTAAAGTTATACTTATATACATGTGAAGATGTGGTATATCATTTATACTTTAATATGAATGACCAGATGAATATAATGAATAAGTATAAATAAAGCATGACTTACTATTTATTAAAAAAAAATTAAAGGATTAATTTTTTAATGTTGTATGAGGTACGGAATTTGTCTTGCTAGTTAACACATTCAACATTTGGTTTTAGTCGTGAAGTAGACTAAATTCATTTAAGACCAGATAGATTCATTTAGTTTATTATTATTATTCATTCATTGTGTGGGTACTAAATTTTATTCATATTTTCTAGTGTCAACTAGGGTTGAGAGATTCTTCAGAAGAAGTTGCTATCTGGTGTCGTTTTAGTTGGCAATATAATAATAAGATTTTCGATTGCCGAAATTACGGCCTTACGGCAAGTACGTACGAGTAATACGAAAAGGAAATGGGGTCACGCGCCAACATGCTTAACCAATCAAAGAGTTAATCGTGGCACTTGGGTGGGACCCATAGTGCGGTGGCACCGAGGTAGGGAAGATTTTTTCGAAAGACAGCATGTGATCGTGGAGTCACCACACTGGGTACTTACTTTACCCTTTATTTTGTCGGATTGGAATTGCTGAGTCAGAGGCCAGACCATACATCATCAGACATCAACCATAAATAAATTTCTAAAATTACATAGATAGGAGGTTCGCCCATTTAAGAGAGATTTCAAAATAAAGCTCTAAGAATTGTAAATATTTATAATCAAAATTCTACTATTTACTTTGTATGAATAAAATTTACAAACATAGAGCAAACATTGTTAAGATGTTGTCCTCTTAATGAGATTCATTACAATACCGTTATTATTACAGGGAGACCGAAAAAATAAAACTATAATTGTATTTTTTTTTTTACAAAAAAAGAAGAAGTTAAAAACTATCATTAATTGCTTTGTAATTTGGAATCAGCATTGGCCACAAAAAAGTTTGGAATCAGTAGCTTTAGTTAACGTGTTTATGGAACCGCAAGTAGCTAATTATAATTTATATTTTGCCAATAAATTTGGATTATTAAAGCAAGTAGCTTATTATTTAATCGGACAAATTCTGAATATTATTTTAGAGGGTAAATAGCTAAATTACTTTATACACTTTGATTTAGTTACATATATTACTATCCGAATTTTAATTTTTAAAATTAGCTACATGAATTTTTAATATATGAGCAAATTGTTAGCTCTTTTGTAATTTCCATCAAACTCGACATAAAATAAACGTATGACGGCCACGTAATATTTTTTTTTTATGTCTATCCATGATGGATTCATAAATAAATTTAAAATATTGCTACGAAAACTATCAATTGGATATCCTCTCAATTCTAACGGAGTTTTTCACTTGGGCTTCCAACTGAAATTCTTTTGCTAAAATCCTTTCAATTTATTATCGAATCTATCTTAAGTATATATCATAAGACCCAGTGTGATTGAAACATCCTCATTTCCCGTCGGATTTGACGGAAATTATAATAAGATAGTAATTTGATCTATAATTGAAAATTCAGGTTCCCATTTAAATATAATTAAAATTTGAATAACAATTTATAATTGAGTAAAAATGTAGGTAGTGATTTAGAAGGATAAACCTTAATAAGTATGTACCGAAGTATATTCTTCTATTTTCAATTAGCAGAAGTGATGATACTTCTTTGAATGGTTTAGTTATTATAGCCTACTAAACTAAATATGGTAACAAATGTATAAAACTCTTTTACAATTTTCTAAAACTATAGTATTATTGAGATTCAGATCTTCTGCTTCACTTTTTCAACTATTGATTGTGATTTATTTTTGTGATCTTGATAAGTATAATTATTGTAATTAATTATATATATATATATATATTTTTTAAATCTATTGAGACTGGTGAACCTTAAAATAAAAATATTAAATATAAAAATACATATTGATGGATATTCGCCCGATTCGGGTTCGTTTTACATTCGGACCTCGTCGACATGTAAAATCCACGAACACCTACCCACGGGTTAGAACGGTACAAATACGTGATACGCGCATTCGGGCCGTAACTCGTTTGGATTGTCTTCAAAATCCAGGCCGGTCCAGATTGTGCGAACAATTAGGACCACACCAGATTGTTTTCACAATCCGGTGTAGTCCGGATCGTCGCCCCGAGACGTGCACATCCTTACGAATTTCACACTGCATACGAGTCTTCCCATTGCCCATCTTGCCTAAACTTGATCCCGGTTCACGTTTTCTTACTAAACCGGGGTTGAACCGCTCAAAACCGGGTTCGAGCCCAAGTTTCCTTATAAATAGGAAACTTGGCCACCCATTTCACAACTTAAGTTGGCTTGGGAGCTCTCACTTCTCATTAAATTTATCTCTCTAGAATTCTCATTTTGACATCGGAGAGGGTTCATCGAGGACCACCCCCCCCCCCCTCTGTGTTCTCGATACTGCCCCTTGTGCAGGTGTTAGGAGGCGCGTGCGCGGGTAACATTCGCAAGTCCCAACAAGAGAACTCCACACACAGACACTCAAACACTTAGCCATTTTAAAGGCTTGTAAGCCTCCGACACTCCGATACTCCGACATTTCGACTGTCCGACACTCCAGCATTCCGACTGTCTGACACCCATGAACTTCGATAACCCGAAAAACGTACTACGCAACATTCTAAGGACCCAACGACCCGCACGGGACAGGTCCCAACATTTTGCGCCGTCTGCGAGATTGGAACAAAAATCCATTACTCGCCTCCAAGAGCTAAATGACCATTACAAACGTTGGCACTCACAGAGACACCCCAAGAGGAGATGCATTGTCCAACACAAACGTTGGCTACTCTGACGTCGTGACCGCCGCTACGGAGAATGCTCTCATCGCTTCCGCTGCAATTCTAACACCGCCACTGTTGCGACACTTGTTACCACCAACCATCGGCGTTCGACTAACAGGTTTCACATGTCGGAGTCACTCCGGCCCGGCGAAGGGATCGCTACCGCCAGAAATCATCGTCAACCGAAGTCACTGACGAGATGACCTAACACAGACCCCATGGTGTGGGTACCAACGCGAAGCTCCCAGACGCTCGCTATCATGCCTATCACAAGCGTCCTTTGCAACAAGAACTATATATATACAATAATTACAGGCCACACCAAAGGGCGATCAATGCAAAGCAACTATATATTCAAAACAAGACTGACGAGACCTCCAACCGAGAAGCTCACACGACTGACACATGGAGTAACCCCTTACTATAAAATCAATGTTATAAAAATATAATTATTTCTATACATTACAAATTTATATCTTATGATAAGAAAAAATAGGAATAAAAGCAAACACAAAGGGGAAGACAAGACCTTTGGAAATATCTGCTCGACTCGAAAAGTCAACCAAACTCTTAGTCGCCTTACCTCAGCGAGTTGCATCCAACCACCAGCTATCAACGCGTGCACTTCCAAAGTGCGTACGTCTTTACAGCGCACCCAAATCATGGGAAGAAACACCCCATGTGGAGAAGATACAACAACCAACGCTAGACAACCAACCAACGCGCAACATGGTGGGCGAAGCAAACAATGACAATGTTTTCAAACCCCACCAATGGAGGGAAACAAACAATCAAAACGTGCGACCATCATCTGATTCGGAAACGACAGATCAGTCCATAGCGATTGCGCAAAATCCTTAATTTGCACAAAAACCCCCAAACAGGGGCATGCACTGGTTACACCTCTATGAAGGAGCGCAAAGGATTTTAACGTCGTGTCGCGGTAATAAACAAGAGGGGGATACCATTCAAGTGACAACCCCACCAACACTGCGGAATGCATACACGAATCGACTTAACAACATGGGAAATAAGGATTCAAGATTGTCTACTACGTTATACGCACATCTGTGTCAAACCTTCTCACACAAAGTGTGAATCCACCATTCCACTCCTTGGTGGTTTTTTGCTTCTTTCTTATTTGCGCAGCCTTGTCCTTCTTTGTCATTGTAAACACCTAATTTTGGTACGCGCGACACGTATGTGACATGTTAAAAAATGTTACGTGTAACGCGTTTAAAAAAGGAAGTATTTATATATGGAAGGTCATGAGGTTGCCAAAAATACGCTCAGTTTAAATTAGGACAATACATATGCAATAAATATGATGTAATTGATGGATATACGCCCAATTTGAACCCGTTGACTTCCGAACCGTTGTATTTTTATCATCCCATTAACGATTGTAAATCGAAACTTCAACCCGGACACTTCGCGAGAACATCAACGGCTCGGACGAGGCCGAAGCGCTCGTCCGACCAAGGTAAACTCACCTAGGTGAGGTTGGGTGGCCACACCCGACCTCCCCTAGGGGAGATCGGGTGGACCAACCCGATCTCTCCTAGGAGGGATGGGGTTGGCCAACCCCATCCTCCCTAGGAGGGGTTGGGTGCCCTCACCCAACCCCTACCCTTGGGGGTCGGATTTCTCCTCCCCCCCAAGGGCCCCGGCACCATTTTTGGACTCCCACACTCGGTTCACTCCGCCTACCTTCTCCGTATCCTAAGGTCTTAATTATGCGCTTAAAGGTTAATTAATTGTGTTTAAAGGTTAACGATGTCATTAAGCCACCTTAATGACACCGTTGCCTATAAATACCCCACCTTCACAATTCATTGGGACATCTTGGCAATTTGGATTATTTTGCTCTGACATCTCTCTAGCTTTATCTCTCTAAAAACGATACTGACTTAGGCATCAGAGAGGGTTCATCAGGCACCACCCCCCCCCCTCTGTGCCTGGTACTGCCCCTTCTGCAGGGCGCAAGGAGAAGAGAAGCGACGGAAGGAAGGACGCAAGCTAAGGCAGGGCAACCCGATAGTATCAGATCATCCACCCCTCCAGTGAGGAACGAGATTTGAGCCGACCACCCGTTGACCCAAATCCCGGAACCTAACTCTTGGCGCCGTCTGCGGGCTTCGGACAGAAAGCCTGGCTATAACACGAGCAATGACGAACAGCAGGGTGTCTAGGCACCACCGCCCACCAGGGGGCAATGGGAGAAGGAGAGAGCCTATACCCCCAGGAAGGCAGCCTAACCCTGGGAAGCAGCCAATGCAACCAGAACCACAAGAAATACCACAGCCTCCTCAACAGAACAACCAGGAGGGAGGACCCTCACGCCCAGCTGGGGCTGAGTCCTCCACAGCCTCCACACCTCGGGCAAGAAGGCCACAGAGAGAAAGAGAACAACAGGGAGTGCCGTCCCAGCACACGGCACCCCCTGAGGGGCATTATTATGAGGCGCAACCCCAAGGGTACCCGTATGGGATGCCGGCCCAAAGAGATGGCAACCGCGCCCACACAACATATGCAAGGCCGGCATACACCCAGGGGACACACACTGAAGCTCATGAAGAGGAACAGATCCCAACAGAAGGGCACCACTCGCACCCTCGAGCAGGGCAGCGAGAGGAGCAAAGAAGATACTACCAGGAGCCACCCCCAGAGGAAAGGCAACAATTCGTGCCTCCTAGGCAACAGCAGAACGCAAGGGCTTACACCCCACTGGGGGAGGACAGACAAGCAAGACCTCCAAGGAGGCAAGAATTCTATGAAGCACCCCAGCAGGGACACCAAGGATACACCTACAGTCCGTATCAATACGGACAAGGGATCTCGGCGAGTCCTATCTACAACCATGGAGGCTATCAGAGGAATTACACCCCAACACCGATATTGATCACTCCGGAGGAAATAGAAGCAATGATAACCCGGAAGATGAATGAGTCAAAGAAAACAAGCTTGCATTGTCTAAGTGACAAGACGAACCACCCTTTCACAAGGGAACTGGAGATGAACAGGGTGCCAGACTCCCTGCACACAGTGCAAATTGCAAAGTACAATGGGAAGGGAGACCCCCTAGAGCATATCCAACAGCATGAGGCCTCCCTATTTGGGAGGACCACTGATGAAAGATACAAGGCACTCCTGTTCCCAAACACCCTATCAGGGGTGGCTTCACACTGGTTCTTCAGTCTACCCTCTGAAAGCATCCACTCATGGGAGCAGCTAAAGGCGAAGTTCCTGCAGAGATATCTAGGGGAGAGGAAACTCCTCAAAGGCACAGGCTCCATCGATGATGTGAAACAAGAATATGATGAATCTCTGGCCAGTTACTACACTAGGTTCAATCAAAATATCGCAGACATCCAGGGCGACATCACAGAGGGTGAGATAATACGAGCCTTTATCAGAAACCTAGGCCGCTTCGGGTCCACACTGGCAGAAAAGATGGCCAAGAAGCCAGCAAGCACCTTAGAGGAGCTTGCAGGAAGAGTCAAAACTCATATAGACCTGGAGAGGCACAGGGCAAGTAAGAAAGCCAAGATTCAAGCAGCCAAGGAAGACAATGCAAAGCCAAACAAAGGCAAACCACCCCAGGCACCTCAGCACACAAGGCAGCAGGAATGGCGTCCGCCCCAGCAAAGAAACCAAATGGGCGAAGCACTAAAGCCCAGAGAAATAAACGTCATCAAGTTCGTCCCATTGAACGCCACTCCAGCTACTGTCCTCAAAGAGATGCGGAACCAGAAGCTCTGGTCACCCCCTGCAAGGTGGAGAGCCCCAATGGTGGGGAATCACAAGGATAGATGGTGGGACAACCATGAAGCTTACGGGCACGACACGAACGAATGCTTCAGCCTAAAGCTAAGCATCAACAATGCCATCCAAAGGGGAGACCTAAAGCAGTTCGTGGATCATGGGGGCAACAGCATGCAGCTAGGGCCATCACACAGAGACAAGGGCAAAGGCAAAGTAGACTACAACCCCCCACCCAACAAGAGAGGAACCATAAACATGATACACGGAGGAGTAGCCTCAGGTGGCCCAACTGCTAATGCAAGGGAGGTCTACGCATCAAAGCTGGGTTCAGTGCCGAGGTGGAGAAAAAGGCCAAGAGAAGGAGAAGAAATCAAGATCGAATTCTCAGAGAAGGACAAGAGCCACATCGTCTTCCCACATGACGATGCTCTAGTTATCACAATAGACATTGATAATTTTGATGTAAAGAGAATTTTGGTGGATGGGGGCAGCTCAGCTGACCTCCTAAGCTTGAGAGTCCTAGAAGAGATAGGGAAAACCAAGGCAGACATCAAACCAGTCAACTTCCCTCTAGTTGGCTTCTCAGGGGCAACAAGCTACCCCCTGGGAATGATAACCCTGCCAGTGACCATGGGCCAAGGATGGACACAGCTGAAGGTGAATGTTAATTTCCTGGTGGTTGAAAGCCTGGGAGCCTACAATGGGATCCTAGGAAGGACAACCATAAACCCATATGAAATCGTGCCATCCACTGTACACCAGAAGCTGAAGTACATCACTGAGAATGGAGTCGGAGAAGTCCTGGGTGATCAGCGCACCGCAAGGCAGTGCTACGTCAACTCCATGAGACGTGGATCACACGGGACAGACACAGTGGCTGTGGTCATGGTTGGAGCCAACCAAGATAGAAAGAAGAGGAGAAGGAGGCAAAGGCAGGGAAAGATGAAGAATGGAGTGGTACTCCGCTTGAGCAGGCAGTTTTTTCAAACAGTGCCTAAGAGGAGACACAGGAGCAAAGCTGTGAAAGTGACAGCCATACCTTGGCAGCCAGATACCATAGAGGGGAAAAGAACAAGTGACTCCATCTTAAGAGGCTTCCGTCACATCGATGATATCAAGCAAATGCCGCGGGAGTCAATATCAAGCTATTTCCAGAGATTCTCCAGTTATGGTGCCAACATGGACACCACAAGAGGAGAAACCGTCAGAGCATTTATTAGAAACATGCATCCAAACTCATTCGAGGCCTATGGGGGACTCTATGAGATGGTCATGACGAGCACGATGAGGGAGCTCAAGGAAAAGCTAGACAAAGCATTTGCAAAGGAAGTGGAGCAGCTGGATGAAGTTTTAGAGAAAGGAAGAAAAACTGACACACTGGCAGGACGTGTAAACTTCACATTCACGCCCCTTACAGTGAGCATAGAAGAAATTTTCCACAAGCACCTCAAGCAGGAGCTACCCACATGCAGGGAGGAGGGCAAGGCCTTCCTAGGAAGGGATGCACAGGGATGGTGTGAGTACCATGGGACCTGGGGGCATCAAACCAACAACTGCATGGTGCTGAAGATAGAAGTGGAGGAAATGATCCACAATGGAGGCCTGAAGGAGTACGTGGCAACAGACAAAGTGACCACCCCATATCCTTAGTTTCATATCTAGCACTTTACATGTTCAAGCTTTCCAAGTTTTTAAAATAACTTTTGAGAAGGAGAACTCACGAAGTCCCTCCAACTCTACAACTATCTTTATTTTCCTCCAAAGGGTGTCTTGACCCACCCAAGGCACCCCACATGTACAGAAAACATGAGCACTCTTAAAAGAGTAGGTTTTCCTTCAAAGGCATTTTCCAATGAATGTGGAGATATAATCATGATGTTATCCTTACACAGATATGACTTCAAGTCAACAACAGTTTCGACGCCCCCAAGAGCGTATCTTGAGAGTAGTATTCATACTACGACCTTCGACGCCCCCAAGAGCGTATCTTGAGAGTAGTATCCATACTACGACCTTCGACGCCCCCAAGAGCGTATCTTGAGAGTAGTATTCATACTACGACCCTCGACGCCCCCAAGAGCGTATCTTGAGAGTGGTTTCCAAAAACCACGAACTTCGACGCCCCCAAGAGCGTATCTTGAGAGTAGTGTTCATACTACGAACATCGACGCCCCCAAGAGCGTATCTTGAGAGTAGTTATTACACTACAACCTTCGACGCACCAAGAGCGTATCTTGAGAGTGGTTTCCAAAAACTACGAATTTCGACGCCCCCAGGAGCGTATCTTGAGGTAGATTTGCAACCTACCAGATTCGACGCCACCAAGAGCGTATCTTGAGGTAGAAAAAACACTACCAGATTCGACGCCCCCAAGAGCGTATCTTGAGGTAGATTTCAAACTACCAGCTTCGACGCCCACCAGGAGCGTATCTTTGGTCTAACCTGAGCCCTCCGGGAGCCTATCCTGTGAAACGTTAAGCGCCCTCCGAGAGCCTGTCTCGTGAACAGTTTTCGACGCCAACCAGGAGCGTATCTTTGGTCTAATCTGCGCCCTCCAGGAGCCTATCCTGTGAAACGTTAAGCGCCCTCCGAGAGCCTGTCTCGCGAACAGTTTCGACGCCAACCAAGAGCGTATCTTTGGTTTAACCTGTGCCCTCCGGGAGCCTATCCTGTGAAACGTTAAGCGCCCTCCGGGAGCCTGTCTCGTGAACAGTTATCGACACCAACCAAGAGTATATCTCTGGCCTAACCTGTGCCCTCCAGGAGCCTATCCTGTGAAACGTTAAGTGCCCTCCGAGAGCCTGTCTCGCGAATAGTTTCGACGCCAACCAAGAGCGTATCTTTGGTTTAACCTGTGCCCTCCGGGAGCCTATCCTGTGAAACGTTAAGTGCCCTCCGAGAGCCTGTCTCGTGATCAGATTCGACGCCCACCAAGAGCGTATCTTTGGTCTAACAGTACCATGTATACCATTTAAAGGGTATCAGAAGAGATCATCGCACCATGCTCAGAAGGATCCAATGAGAAAATAATCTCAAAGTAAAGTGATATGAGGAACACATAATGTTTTTTCTTGATGAAATAGCAGGTATGGCATGAGGGAAAACACGAAAGAAGGATAAGTAAAGGAAACACATCAAGAGAAGAGTCCATAACCAAAGGGATATATAAAAAAGCATGAGAAGCACTAATGTAAAGGCAAGCGAACCACGTAGTCAACAACACAATACGGCAAAGGAAAGTAACAACAAACACCACCACAATCTCAAAAGACAATCAACCCATCAAAGGGGAGAAGGAGTATAGTTATATATACAAAGATAGCATGATGTAAACACATCAATCAGAACCTTCGGGAGAGTCACCCTCACCCCCTGAAGCTGAGCCACCGACAGAGATGGATGAAGAGGAGGAGTCTGAAGTACCGATCTCCACAGGTGTAGCATCCACCTGTGCAGGGGCAGGCTCGTCTGCAACAGCAGCCTGACCCCTCAGAACAGCCATGTAGCCAGTGGCGTATGGCCCGAAGTCACCAAGGTCACCAACTGGAAACTGAGGATCAATGCGGAAAATATGATCAACCAGATACTCACCAAACTGGTTCATCTCCTGAGTGAGACGCGCGCTATAATCAGCAGTGAAGGCAGAGGAAGCCTTGTACTCAGACACTGCGACAGTCCTCTCCTCTGCCCGGCACCTAGCCTCCAACTTCCGCAACTCCTCCGAGTGGAGCGAAGATGCAACCTCAGCCTCCCGGCGTAAACTACCCACGGTAGTCTCAAGCAAGGACACTTGGTCCCGGAGCTCCTGCATCTTCAAATCAGATAAGCGCGCCTTCTCAGCTGCAGTGGCGAGCTCCGCCTTGAGAGAGACCTGGCTGTCCTCAAGGGTCTTCTTCTCGTCAGATAACTCGAGCACGAGTGATGACATGTTCACCATGTCAGACATACCCTAACAATTAAAACAAGGGGTGAGTAACCGAAAGACAACCAATATGAAAGTATAAAGAAGAAAGCAAGGAATAACTCACAGGCGCATAACGAGAGAGTACACCCTGAACAAAGCGCCGAGTCTCTCCAGGAGACTTGGGCTGAGCAACACGATCGCCAGGGGAAATGGCACCGCGGAGTACGCGGACGCCAACCTCAGGAGTCCGCAAAGAGGAGCTGCTATCAAGGTGGAACTCCTTCAAACCAGCGAAAGGAGTCTGATGGATATACGCATGATTCGGGCTCGGTCTTAATTTTTCGGACCTCATACACGCGCAAGACCCTTTACGATTCCCCAATTTCGAGCTAACCGGGGGAAACCGGGCAAGTCGCGAACTTGCCCGACATCCCCGGGGGGCTTACCCGGAAAATTCCGGGTAAGCCCCAGCTTACCCGGAATTTCCGGGTAAGCTAAGCTTACCCGGAAATTCCGGGTAGGCTTAGCTTACCCGGAATTCCGGGTAAGCCTAGGCTTACCCGGAATTCCGGGTGAGCTCAACACCCGGGGGGTGTCGCGTACACCCCCCATTTCGTCCCGAACGTATAGGAGACTCGATTTTTAACTAACTCCTATGTGTCCGAGACCTATGTTTCAAAGGCGCGCGCGTCCCGCTCGTGACAGCCGCCTGAGACGCGCGTCAGAGTCCTTTTCCCAAAGCTCTCCCCTGCATCCCGGTTCACATTTCCACATCGAACCGGGTCAAAACCGGTTTACGGTCCAAGGTTGCCTATAAATAGCCACCTTGGGGGTAAACATTTTCAAGTCATTCAAAAAATCACTTTGGGAGAGAATGGGAAAAGCTCTGACCTCTCTCTAGAAAACCCACTCTTTCTCTCTCTAGAAGTCGACTAATGTTGATCGTCGGAGCGAGCGCACCAAGCACCCCCCCCCCTCTCCATGGGGACTGCTTGGTAATGCTCCTCTCGCAGGTGCAGACAGACGATCTTCCAGAGAGCCCAAAGGACTTATCGCCGATCAGAAGACGGACTTGGCTCGCACCCAACCCGAAGACTCCGACGAGCTATTCCGCGGGCAACCCGCAATAGCTCGGTCGAAACACTTGGCGCCGTCTGCGGGCTTCGAACAAGAAAGCCTGCGTTACTCAAACGAACAAGAAAGATGGAAAACACATACACCATACACGGAGGCTTCAGTGCAGGGGGCGAAACCTCTTACGCAAGAGAGAGGTACGCCGCCGGGAAAAGTGAAAAACCACAGGAGCCAGACGGGGAAGACACAATCATGGAGGACGTCATTGGCTTCTCAACCAAAGACAGAGAACACATGACCTTCCCCCACAACGACGCCTTAGTCATTCAAATGACTATTGATGACATGGAAGTGAAGCGAATTCTGGTAGACGGAGGCTCCGCCCCAAACCTGCTAACAAAAGGCATTGTCTTAGCACTTGGAAGAAAGAAGGCCATACAAACAATGAACTCACCTCTAGTGGGATTCATGGGAGATGCTAGCTACCCGCTGGGCACCATTACCCTTCCGATAACTTTGGGGCGAAGGAGAGAGACGTCTGAGTATCGATGTACTATTCATAGTAGTCGAAAAGCTAAACGCCTACAATGGCATTCTCGGATACGCGACCATGAACGAATGGAGAATGGTGCCTTCAACGGCCCACCTGAAGATCAAGTTCCCAACCATTGCAGGTGTGGGAGAAGTTAGAGGAAACCAACAAGTAGCAAGAGAATGCCACAATGTCGCGTTACAACAAAACCTAAGGGGAAACATGCCAGTAGTACCCACCATCGACGAAGACCCAAGAGATGACTACGGGAGGCCTACAGCGATGGACGAACTCCGTGAATTCAAAATCGATGAGCCAGAAAGAATGGCGCGCGTAGGAGCATCATTATCAGAAGACGAAGTGATTGAAATCACAGCGCTCCTAACAGAATACAAAGACTTATTCGCATGGTCCCCAAAGGACATGCCAGGAATAAGCCCAGATGTCATTTGCCATAAACTCAACATCAACAAAGATGCTCGAGTAGTGAAACAAAAGCTAAGGTCGATAGGAGGGGACAAGAAGTTGGCCATTCGCGAGGAAGTTAGCAGACTGCTTGATGCAGGTTTCATTGAAGAATCCAAGTATCAAACTTGGGTAGCCAACCCTGTAGTTGTTCCTAAGCCAAATGGCAAGTCAAGAATGTGCATCGACTACAGAGACCTCAACAATGCATGCCCAAAAGATTCATATCCGCTACCACGAATTGATCAATTGGTAGATGCAACTGCGGGCCATGAACTGATGACAGTTATGGATGCATACACAGGATACAACCAAATCCCAATGTTTTGGCAGGACGCCCCACATACGGCATTCTACGCTGACAGCGAAATTTATAACTACAAAGTTATGCCTTTCGGGTTAATCAATGCGGGGGCAACCTACCAAAGAATGGTCAATCTCATTTTCGGAGATCTGATTGGCGACAAAATGGAGGCGTACGTGGATGATATGGTCGTAAAATCCAAGAAGAGAAAAAACCACGCAGATGACCTACGCATAATCTTCGAGAGAATGCGTACGTACCAAATAAGACTAAACCCCGCAAAGTGCGCTTTCGGGGTACGGTCAGGAAAAATACTTGGATTTATGGTGAGCGAAAGGGGCATTGAAGCAAACCCCGGCAAGGTGAAGGCAATTGAAGAAATGGCCTCTCCAACAAAGCACAAAGAAGTACAACAACTCAACGGGCGCCTCGCAGCCCTGAACGGATTCCTGGCCAAAATCGGAGACAGAGCACTCCCTTTCTTCGAAGTGCTACGCGCGAACAAGAAATTCGAATGGACAAATGTCTGTGAAGAAGCCTTCCAACAACTCAAACAACACCTGAAGATGCTTCCAAGACTAGCAAAGCCACTTCAAGGGGAGCCTCTTTTTCTCTACATATCAACTAGTAACACGGCAGTCAGCTCTGTGCTAATAAAGGAAAAAGGAGGAGCGCAACTCCCGGTCTATTACGTGAGCAAAACACTGGCCAAGTATGAAGTCAATTACGTACCAATTGAGAAGCACTTGTACGCGCTTGTGATAGCCGCACGCAAGCTAAGGCCTTACTTCCACGCGCATGAAATAACGGTCCTCACAAACCAGCCTTTGAAGCACATCCTTGCAAAACCAAACATGTCAGGGAGATTGACGAAGTGGTCTGTAGAGTTAAGTGAATTCCGCATTCATTTCGCTCCACGGACAGCCATCAAAGGGCAGGCCTTGGCAGACTTCATAGCAGAGTTCACAGGAATCGAGCCCGAGCCACAAATTGAAGTCCAAACAAATGTCCCACCCACAGAAGTTTGGGAAATGTACACGGACGGATCATCCAACACCGGAGGCGCGGGGGCAGGATTACTACTAATCCCACCCGACGGCTCAGACCCCTTGAAGTACGCTTTGAACTTGACATTCAGAGCGACGAACAATGAGGCAGAATATGAGGCACTGATAACAGGCCTCAGGATAGCCAAAGGAGTTGGGGTTGAACACTTACGAGTAAAGTGTGATTCACAACTGGTTGTCAACCAGGTCAAAGGAGAGTACACTGCAAAGTCCGAAAACATGCAGAAATACTTGACACAAGCAAAGGAGTTGGTAGAAAGTTTCAAAACTTTCGACATAACTTCCGTCCCACGAGAAGAAAACCAGGAGGCCGATGCTCTAAGCAAGTATGCCCAAAACAATGAACAAGGCAAAGAAACACACTTTGTGGAAAACAGGATAATATCCGTCATAGACCAATTCGAAGTAATGGCCATTGACGAGGAGGAAACTTGGATGACACCAATCCAAGCATACCTCGCAGGAGGGACCCTACCGCGAGACAAAACTCAAGCAAGCAAGATCGAAAGGGTAGCCGTAAACTACGCCTTGATCGAGGGACAGCTCTACAGAAAGGGTTATTCTACACCCTACCTAAAATGTATCACAAGCACAGAAGGAACAACGGTACTAGAAGAACTCCATGGAGGAATGTCTGCCTCTCACGAAGGAGCTCGCGCGTTGATCCGCAAAGCATTGAACTTGGGCTACTATTGGCCAACAATGAGAGCTCAAGCAACAAACATGGTGGCAGAATGCGAAGCATGCCAGCTATATTCAAGGAACATCACAGCTCCAGCAGCAGAATTAAGTCCAATTGCAAGCGCATGGCCATTCGCACAATGGGGCATTGACTTGATAGGTCCACTCCCAAAATCAAAGGGCCAAGCAAAATTCATAGTCGTCGCAATCGACTACTTCTCAAAGTGGATTGAGGCTAAGCCACTAGCGCGCATCACAGACACACAAATCATGGACTTCATCCGAAACTACATAGTGGCTCGCTATGGTGTCCCGAAGATACTCATTAGCGACAATGGTGCCCAATTCAGAAGTGGAAATATGCAAAATTTCTGCCAACGTCTCAAGATAGACCACCGTTTTGCATCAGTGCACCACGCACAGACAAACGGCCAGGTCGAGTCAGCAAACAAGATAGTCCTGGATGGACTAAAAAAGAGAGTCCATGCTCTGAAAGGAGGTTGGGTGGACCAGCTAAGCAGTGTTTTATGGGCTGTGCGCACAACACCCAAAGAATCAACAGGTGAAACACCCTTCAGCCTAGTCTATGGAACCGAGGCAGTGGCACCTGTCGAAATCGCCGTCTCTTCATACAGAACGACGCATTTTGACCCCCAAGCCAATGAGGAAGAAAGACGCCTCGACCTTCAGTTAACGGACGAACAAAGATGGAAATCAGAACAAGTTCAAGCAAAGATGCGCCTAGCCACATCCAGATACTACAATAGAAAGGTCAAGGCGCGACAATTCCACGTGGGAGAAATGGTCTGGAGAAGAAACGAATTCTCACACTTGGACCAAATCAACAAGATGTCCCCCAAGTGGGAAGGCCCCTACAAGATAGTAGCAGTTCCATACATTAATGCATACCGCATCCAAGATGTTGACGGGAACGAATTGCCTAACACTTTCAGTGGGGGACATTTGAAGAAGTTCCATGCATAAACAAGAAAGGAAACCATAAAACTAAAAGCTGTCGTATCAAGCTCTTTAGTATCCATTACTTCAAAAGAAGGAGATGTGTAACTCCATACTTGCGTATCAAATGAAGTTATGTCTAACAAAATTCATATCTCTTGTAGGCACACTACTAACTCACATACAACGCCTAAGCTTACAACCAAGGCATCAAAACAACAACAGTGACAACAAGCCAACCTATACAAGGCTCATCACTACAAACCAAAACAAAGGACGTTCGACGCATACAAGGAGTTGGAATATCTTCAACAAGGATGTGAACGTACTAATCTATTCACATCCTTGCAAAAAGACGGGGGATAAGCGGATCATTAGGAATCCTCCCTCGCAAACAAAGGCAAGTGTCGGACGTACTAATCTATCCACACTTCGTCACAATACAAGGATGTGAACGTACTAATCTATTCACATCCTTGCAAAAAGTCGGGGGATAAGCGGATCATTAGGAATCCTCCCTCGCAAACAAAGGCAAGTGTCGGACGTACTAATCTATCCACACTTCGTCACAATACAAGGATGTGAACGTACTAATCTATTCACATCCTTGCAAAAAGACGTGGGATAAGCGGATCATTAGGAATCCTCCCTCGCAAACAAAGGCAAGTGTCGGACGTACTAATCTATCCACACTTCGTCACAATACAAGGATGTGAACGTACTAATCTATTCACATCCTTGCAAAAAGTCGGGGGATAAGCGGATCATTAGGAATCCTCCCTCGCAAACAAATACAAGTGTCGGACGTACTAATCTATCCACACTTCGCCACAATACAAGGATGTGAACGTACTAATCTATTCACATCCTTGCAAAAAGTCGGGGGATAAGCGGATCATTAGGAATCCTCCCTCGCAAACAGATGCAAGAGGCGGACGTACTAATCTATCCGCATTTTACTATCCTATGTTATAACTAAAATAACAAGGAGAAATTCAGTCATCACATCTATCTAATGCATTCTTGTCAAGTATATATATAAGATCAAACAGGTCTACGATAGCAAATCCATACATCAAACGACAGGCAAGCCCTAAACAAGTCCTTCGCCAAAATACTACGCATGCAAGGGAACAAACAAACACAAAAAGGGTCCATATTGACCTAGTCAAGGAGATGGCGCACATCAACATCGCAGTCCTCAGTCGCAAAGGGATCACAGGCAGGGGTATCACCAAAGATATCAGCATCCCGCTCAAAGCTAAACATCGGCTCACCATCTGCACTAATGGTGTCCTCCACCTGAAGAGTGGAAGCCCCCCCCAAATCACTCAAACCAATCACACCAGGAGTATCCAATTTCTCAAAGGGAAAATGGGGGGCAAGACGATGCATTAGGGGAACGAAGTCATCAAGAAACTCCTTCTTCAAAGATTCATAACTCGCCTGAACGGCGGAAAGGAAAGGCTCACTCTGAGGATACCGCTTAAAAGCGCCGGCCTTGCCTTCCGAAATGCCGTCCTCCCTCGCCTTTTGCAACTCGACAGCCCGCACCCCCTCCCGAAGGGCCATCCGACCTTTCACAGCAGACAGCTGATCTCTGATCTCGGCAACACGAGCCTGACTCGAGGCAAGCGCTTCAGATAGTATGAGAAGCTCACCAGCGTGGCCTTTCGCATCCTCAGTCAAAGAGACTTGCTCTTTAACTAACTCCTCATGGCTCTCCAGAAGCTGATCTTTCTCATCAGATAGCTCGATGACAAAAGATGATAAGTTGGCAATATCAGCATTAACCTGCATCAAAAAGAGTATAACTATCAAAACAAGCGCAACAATGAACGAATCAATTCCAAGAAGAATAAACATTCACCGGAGCGAAGACCCCGATATTCTCCTCCACAAAGGCGCGCGCACTAGCAGAATTTGGAGGGCACTCCTTCCGATCTGCAGGAGGAACAGACCTCTGCACCACCCGAACGCCAACTTCAGGAATGCTCAAAGACGCATCCTTAGGAAAACGAAGGCGCGTACCCGAATAGGGCACCCACACACCATCTGTGACGTCGCGTTCAAAGCGACGAACAAGATCACTTCTGCCAAGCGAAGGAAGTGGAGGGATATCTGCAAAGCACAAACATAAGCAACCATACAAGCAAAATATGCTAAGTTTATAAAAAGAGATTTCGTACACCTGAAACAGGGAGAACCTCCTCTGCTGTCATAGGCATCGACTCGGGGACAGGAGGGACGCGCTCACCAACATGCTTCCTCCTGTCACGTGAAGACATACGTGAACCGGGAGGGACCTCGTTCGCCGTCCCATGCCTCGGCCCGGGGGCAGGAGGGACGCGCTCGGCAACTTGCTTCCTCTTATCTCGAGAAGGCAAGACAGACGTCCCCTCAACTCTCGAGCGCTTGGGATCACCCGAGGCACGCGCCGCAACATCGGTCCTCTTAGTGGAGGGACGCCGAGAAGAGTCAGTAACGGGTTCCGCCCGCTCCCTCTCAGCAGACACACGACCTACAAACAAGGAAAAGAAAACATCGGAGCTACAGACAGAATACAGCCGAGAACGATAAAAAGGGAGAAGTACTTTACCCATAGGTCCTTTTCCTCGCCCATGACGAGACCCGTCAGCAGGGGCCGGAGCAGCAACAGGGAGCCCTCGCGCAGCATCAGTCTGCAAGGCCGGCTGCTTGTTAAGAAACCAACCTACAGGATAACACAAGACAAGGTTATAAAAATTCGAAAGCATACCAAGACACCCTGGGAAGAAGATACGATGATGCCTGCGGCAAGCAACTCCTCTTCAGAACCCTGAGTCAAAGGGACTATAACCCCCGCCTGATTGTCGCGAAAGATCTCGCGAAAGGCCTTCTCATCCTGAGGGGTATACTCGGATAAGGAAGGAACAGGGTCACGCTCCAGGACATGACACGTCTCCCACTTAGTCCCGACGTCGCTCACAAAGAAATAATGATTTTGCCATTCCTGGGAGCGAGGATAAGGGGTGGCGAACCGCCCGCTCGGCTTCCACTTGGCGCCCCCAAGGTCAAATGAGGAAAGACAAGGCCACCGACTGCAGAAGGTGGACAACCCCGATTTGTCTCGTCGCTCCAGGCGGTAGAAGGTCCGGAAGAGAATCAAGGAATAAGCCCATGAGTGCTTGTGACACTGAATGCGAAAACAGGTCCACGCGTGAAAAGCAGCAGGGGAGAGATTAAGGGGCGAGATGCGGAAGTGGCGACACAAGCGGACAAGATCCTTGCAGTAAGGAAAACGCAAACCCTCCTCTATCTGCCCCGTGTAAACTACATCTAGGTCCACAGGAGGGACGGTAACTGAGCCAACCTCGACATCTTTGCACACGTCAAACGGGAAGAATGCTTCAGAAAGAGGACAGACCCCCGACTTATCTACGCTCTCCACAAACTCCTCAGTCGTGATGCGATTGGGAGGATAGGTTTGAGTCATCGCAATGGCTTCATGGCTAGCACCTGTCCCGGGAAAATCGAGTCGAAGTAAAAGGGGGGTGTCCTCGCTTATCTCCAAACCATCATAAGAAAAGTAATATGTGCAAAGAAAGGGATCGGGAGACTCACTCATTTCAGCAGTTCGGGAGTGACAGTTTCGGAGAAAATTTCTAAGTATCAAAGTCGCGCGCCTGCAAGCCCGTCAACCAAGCCCTGCAAAAACCATACACGACTCAATCAAAAACCAAGGCAACACATCAACCACATTCATCAAAGTCCTTTGCAAGGACATCCAACCCAACGGACCAACTGTCCGCGAGCAAACAGCTAGGGACCCTCCCGCTCGGGAGTCAAAAATCCTTACGCTCATCAAAGGCCTAGGCCACCTACTAATCAAACTTTCATACATTTGTGCAATATGACACAGGTATTCAAGCGCTCTACAAAGCGGCAAGTTCAAGAGCTAAAGAAATCAAAGACATGCAAAGTTGGTTATAATTACCAAAATGCCATCCGACCACATTTCGATCAAATTTTATCCCCAAAACGGCTCAAGGCTCCGGGGGCACATACAAGCAGTTCGAATGCACTTAAGCAAGCCCATTACGTGTCACAGGGAAACTTATCCCTCCCCGAGCAATCCGAAGAACACTCGGGTCAACTAAGCCACTAATGAACGCGAACTACCAAACAATCATCTAAACTCCGGGGGCATGGCTATCCACTCACAAACAATCAAGGGGGCATTATCACAATAGGGGACATCATATCAAGCCACCCATATCAAGATACAAAGAGTCGAACTTTTCGCTCGAATAAGTCCGATTTTGAACCTCCACGATTCCCTCTCGGTTGGTCGGAACCTAGGGACCTCTTCACAAAGGGAGTTCACTATCCTTAACTGTATCTATCTACATTTAGAGCTTAGCCAAAAACAAATTTTGAAAATCAAGCCAAAATTTCACTTAGGCATTTCATCAAACACCTACCATGCACCTTATTGAAATTCAAATGTGCAGCCCCAAAGGTCTAATTAACATCAAGAAAACGGAGGGGAGGACGTTACCAATCGATGCTCGACAAGTAGGACTCGAAACCGGGTCGAATCGAGCTCAAAATCAACCCACGGATGCTGCAGCCGCCGCCGCCGCTCCCGCCGCTGTCGCCGCCGCCTCGCCGCCGCTGGGCCGCCCTGACCTCGCCGGTGGTGCTCCTGGTGGTGGCCGGCCGAAATGGGGTCTCACTAGCACCCTAAAGTGAATTCCTAAAATCACTACCTTAGCCCCTCCAAAACTCTCACCACAACCAATTCAAATGTTGATAGTTTTATAAACTATCATGAAGGAGGTGGACTACACAACATAGTAAGTACCATACATCCAAGAGGTATACTCTTATCCACCCTTCATTTTTTAAAATTGTTGATAGCTTGGGTTTTCACCATCAAATGACTTAGCTAAATTTAACTAAGTCATTTCAAATGGTTTCAACTTTTTGAAAACGCTATGTTTATGATTTTTCGTATTACGCCCGGCTCATGTGATTTTCCAAACCCGGCATTGCATCATTCACTAAAACCGTCGCCTCGCCGTCAAGACGCCCGTCTCGGACGACGGGCTCCCGGAAACCATCATACTGCATGAAAAACGTTTTGCCAAAATTTTCATGAGTTATTATCATTTTGGTATAATTAGTCGTGACAAGAGCATTCCATGATTATTTAATCCCCTTGCAAACCCGAAAGATTTCATGTTCGCTCGCGCCTTAATTCTCCAAACAATCACGTTTTCCATATTACTTGTAGTCCGTTGTGCTACTAACCCTTTGTGCAGTTGTCAAGCGTGACCACCTCAAAAAAACTAAGACACGGAATTCGCCTGAGCAGCGCGTATCCACCCTTGGTAGGTCAAAACTCAAGGTGAGCAGACGACCCGAATCACGCGTATACCCTATCTTAGAATAGAGTTAAACAAAGGTCAAGCCGTTATTTAACTCGGGGGCAAGTGATGGATATACGCATGATTCGGGCTCGGTCTTAATTTTTCGGACCTCATACACGCGCAAGACCCTTTACGATTCCCCAATTTTGAGCTAACCGGGGGAAACCGGGCAAGTCGCGAACTTGCCCGACATCCCCGGGGGGCTTACCTGGAAATTCCGGGTAGGCTTAGCTTACCCGGAATTTCCGGGTAAGCCTAGGCTTACCCGGAATTCCGGGTGAGCTCAACACCCGGGGGGTGTCGCGTACACCCCCCATTTCGTCCCGAACGTATAAGAGACTCGATTTTTAACTAACTCCTATGTGTCCGAGACCTATGTTTCAAAGGCGCGCGCGTCCCGCTCGTGACAGCCACCTGAGACGCGCGTCAGAGTCCTTTTCCCAAAGCTCTCCCCTGCATCCCGGTTCACATTTCCACATCGAACCGGGTCAAAACCGGTTTACGGTCCAAGGTTGCCTATAAATAGCCACCTTGGGGGTAAACATTTTCAAGTCATTCAAAAATCACTTTGGGAGAGAATGGGAAAAGCTCTGACCTCTCTCTAGAAAACCCACTCTTTCTCTCTCTAGAAGTCGACTAATGTTGATCGTCGGAGCGAGCGCACCAAGCACCCCCCCCTCTCCATGGGGACTGCTTGGTAATGCTCCTCTCGCAGGTGCAGACAGACGATCTTCCAGAGAGCCCAAAGGACTTATCGCCGATCAGAAGACGGACTTGGCTCGCACCCAACCCGAAGACTCCGACGAGCTATTCCGCGGGCAACCCGCAATAGCTCGGTCGAAACAGAGTCCACTCAGACCCAATAACATCTTCATCAGTAAGACGCGCGAAATCCTTCCGACTTAAAGTCGGAGGCCCACCTACACAAGCGAAGCAAGTCAAAGGAAAATATAAACATAGAAGGATCAGTAACAAGGTAGAGATCATACCTGAGGACCGTGCCCTCAGCTGGGGGGCAGGGGAACCACCACCAACAGGTCGCTTCCCTTTGTCAGCCAGGGAAGGCACCTCTTCGACCACCATCTCCTTATCACGAGATAGGGTCGGAGGACGAGCAGTAGGCGAAGCAGGATCCGCAGCTTTCTTCCTCTTAGCAGCCGAGGCCCCGGCCTCAGAATCAGATCTCCGCGGCTTGGACTTGGAAGGTCCAGAGTCTCTGCCTACGGAGACGACCCTCTCGGTCACCAAAGGGGAGCGCCCTAGCAATATAAGAAAAACAAGATAAGGAAAATACAAGCTATACCATAAAGAAGCAAATAGGAGGAAGCATACCAGAGGCCCCAGCCTTCTTCCCAGGCATGGGGGATTTCTTCAGAGTGGAACTAGAAGGAGCCTTCCTCTTGCTCAGATCAACAGGGGCTCCCTGCACGTTATAGGTTTTTCCATGAAACCAACCTACAAAGGAAGAGCAGAAGGTAAATAAAGATGGGAAGACCAAGTGACATACCGAACCCCCGGAGTCAGGAGTCAAACTGATCCCGGCCTCGTAAAGATCCGTCTCAGTCACTAAGGACACGGGGCAGTATGACCGGGTCCTGTTGCTCTCATGAATGATCTTCATAGTCTCTAAATCAACTGAAGAGAACTCCCCGAAAGCAGGCCAACCATCGGACCGATCCTCATTCAAGACCGACCAAGTGACGTATCGATCCGTAATGAAGAAGTAATGCTTAGCCCAGTGACTGGCCGAGTTGTCACTCCGGGCCACGAAGCGGAGAGAGGTATCCCACTCGACCCCACTCAACCCGAAATCAGCAAATCGGGGATCCTTGAAGGTCGGATGGCGAGTTACGAAACTCGCAAACCCCACCTTCGTCTGGTATTGGAACCGGTAGAAACATCGGAACAGAACGAGGGAGTACTTCCAGGAGTACCAATGGCACAACACCCGGAAGCCCACCCAGACACGGAGGGCACTGGGGGCAAGGTTCACAGGAGAAATCCTGAAGAACCTGCTCAACTCTATGAGGTCATCACAGTAAGGCAACCTCAACCCAAATCAAATCTGGGAGGGGTATACGGCGACCTTCCCTCTAGGAGGCTCCGTCACCGTCTCGCGAGCATTCCCCAAGGAGGGGAGAAAAGGATACAGAGGCTCATCTAGGGGACAGATATCTCCTAAGGTAACGTGCTCATTGTAATCGGACCTAGTGAGATGGTTCTCCGACAGGGTAGCGAAACCTAAGGCAAAGGTAGCAGGAAATCCCAAAGTTCGAATCAAGTTTCGACTAACACCCCAACGAAGATCACGACACTAAGCTAGCAATAGGAAAGGAAGTAATGCGACCAAAAAGGAAGAGAAAAGGAACTCACTCATCCTTCGGAGGATGCGACGCCTCTGTAGAGTCTGTGTGCGCGGACACCACCAGGAATACAGTACCTGCCACGACACGACAGATATCAACGACAACAACCAAAGATCCAAAGACACCCAGAAAAGATAGTCAACCTGAGCCAAGGACACCACGACAACCAAATCGAATAATCTTATCCGAGCCTAAAGTCGGGTTTTGGGAAAAATTACCGTTACGCCCTCCAACGAAGATTAACACACCAACGGCGGTACGACACCAAATTCAAAACCGGGATAGTCCAATCGGACAAGAAACTACATCCAGACAACCGGCAAAAATTTTTCCCAAATCCACAACTATCGACGATTATCCACGGCAATCCCACTTTCAATCAAATTTCGGCAATCAAACATCGGCAATCAAGCATCGGCAATCAAGTATCAACGATTCAAAAATCAACGTTTTATGCGGTAACGGAAAGGAAAAGAGCGGACCTTCGGAAAACCCGACCCGATGTGATAAACGGGCCCGGAATTCGAATTTGGGCGTTGCCGGAAATCAGCCCCTCGCCGAGAATGGCCCGCCGCCGCCGTCGCCGGAGCAAAGTCCAGTCGCCCCACCGTCGTCACTTGCCGGGGATGTCCGGCCAATGTCGCCGTCCTCCGTCGATCGTCCACACAGTCCCGTCGTCGTCGCCGTACCTCGTCGACTGTCAGCCCGGCGTCGCCGTCGTCAATCAGGCCCCTTGCCGCCTCCGCGTCGCCGCTGGCTGCTTCCCGCCCGGAGCTGCGTCGTCGCCTCCGGCCAAGCTCCCTCCCGTCGACGATCCCGGCTGAGCTGCTGGTCGAATTTCCGGTCCCTTGCTGGAAATTTCGGCCGGTCCTTACCTTGGGGGTGCTCTCAATTTTTTCTTGCTCTCCAAGGGTGAGTAAAGAGGGAAGATGGTGGCTATGGTGACTCCCTAAGGTATTTTTCTAACTCTCCTCTATATTGAAAAGATGATAGGGTTTTTTAAAGGGTTTTAATCACCACCCTCCATCTATCTTTAAATGAGATCTAAGGGCCAAGGAAAAACCATCATTTTTATCCCTTTCAACTATGGCTAAGTATATCTCCATACTTAGAAAAACTACCAAGTTAGGTTTATTCTTGAACATTTCATACTTAGGAAAATTTTTTGGCCAAAATTAAATTTTTCCTTACTTAGATAGAATCCCGGCACGAATTTGAAGCGTAAGTTATTTAGTTGCATTTGTATTGCGCCCCTGTGCGAGTGTGAATTTTTTAAGTATACGCCGGTAGCAAAGATAGATTTATTACTCCCACCTCAGACGGACGCGTGCTTAGGCACACGTCCGCGCTACTCTAACGTTTACAACTCCTCTATCTCATAAGGCAGGGGGCAGGGTCGGAGACACGCATCCATGGGTAAGCAAACACTCAGACGAAAGGTAAAAACCCCGGTTTCAAATTGCGCGTATCATACCATCCTGAAATAGAGTCAATCAAGGGTTAAGCCATTGGTTGACTCGGGGGCATGTGATGGATATACGCCCAATTTGAACCCGTTGACTTCCGAACCGTTGTATTTTTATCATCCCATTAACGATTGTAAATCGAAACTTCAACCCGGACACTTCGCGAGAACATCAACGGCTCGGACGAGGCCGAAGCGCTCGTCCGACCAAGGTAAACTCACCTAGGTGAGGTTGGGTGGCCACACCCGACCTCCCCTAGGGGAGATCGGGTGGACCAACCCGATCTCTCCTAGGAGAGATCGGGTCGGCCAACCCGATCTCTCCTAGGAGGGATGGGGTTGGCCAACCCCATCCTCCCTAGGAGGGGTTGGGTGCCCTCACCCAACCCCTACCCTTGGGGGTCGGATTTCTCCTCCCCCCCAAGGGCCCCGGCACCATTTTTGGACTCCCACACTCGGTTCACTCCGCCTACCTTCTCCGTATCCTAAGGTCTTAATTATGCGCTTAAAGGTTAATTAATTGTGTTTAAAGGTTAACGATGTCATTAAGCCACCTTAATGACACCGTTGCCTATAAATACCCCACCTTCACAATTCATTGGGACATCTTGGCAATTTGGATTATTTTGCTCTGACATCTCTCTAGCTTTATCTCTCTAAAAACGGTACTGACTTAGGCATCGGAGAGGGTTCATCAGGCACCACCCCCCCCCTCTGTGCCTGGTACTGCCCGTTCTGCAGGGCGCAAGGAGAAGAGAAGCGACGGAAGGAAGGACGCAAGCTAAGGCAGGGCAACCCGATAGTATCAGATCATCCACCCCTCCAGTGAGGAACGAGATTTGAGCCGACCACCCGTTGACCCAAATCCCGGAACCTAACAGTAATAAATCAGAAAATATATAATATATATATTTTCGGATTTAATAGGGTGAATATTGAGGGAATGTTGATTTTCCAATTTTTGGGTGTCAATTTACCTATAAATAGGTACCTATTCTATGTAAAAAACACACAGAAAAATTCAATCAATAAAATAATATAGATTTCCTCGGAATTCGTGCCATATTTTTTCCCCTCTCTCCCGCAAGTTTTTTTTTTTTCCCTTCCTGTTTCTTGTCTGTGCCCACCGGAGTCCCTCGATCCGTCGTCGCCGACGCCACCCGACAGCCCACCGGAGTTGCTACCACCCGCTAGTTGCTCAGACCTCGTCGAGGTCCTGTCTCGGTGCTCGCTGACCCACCCGCCGTCTGGTTGGACCTCGCTGCCGTCAGTCCCGCGTCCATCCCCTTCGCCGGTGCCATTGTCGACTCGCCGGAGCTCGCCCTCGTGCCGTGGTCCTTCTGTTGTTGTTTCACCGCTGCTGTCGAAGCTGTTGCCCTTGCTGCTGTCACTTTACTTTCGCTGTTAACAGTATTCCAATTTGCTGTTGAAGTTGTTCCTTCCGTGGGCAGGTAATCTTCCTTTATCCCTTACTTTTAGGGCCGGCAATGGTGCGATGAAAATCAAATAACCATGGTTATTCGCACCATTTACCGCAATGGTTAACCGCACCATTATGGTGATGGGCGGTTATGGTGATGAATCTTGTAACCGCAATGGTTATGGTAGTGGTGATGGTATTCAGTCTATAACCGCGGTTATAACCATCACCTCTCTATATATAATATTAATATATTATATATATAAATATATTACTAATTATATATATATATACATTATTAGTCAAATATTATAATTCTTATTTTGTTCCCTTTCTCACCCACTATTTTTTTTTTGCCAAGCAATTCCTAACATTCAATATTGACCCTTTATTATTTTGCCAAGCAATTCCCACCATTCAATTTCAATCTAACTTAATTTGTTAAAATCAGTCTCACTCTCACTCTCAGAGACTCAAACTCTCGTTCACTTCTTCATTTGCCTAGGTCAACTGACAAGTGAGAGTAATTCAGCAATTACATAAATATGCCTAATTTATGTCTATATTTCTTATTATTAGGTAACCACGATTGGAAGTGATGGCGAATGAGGATCGATGATCGCAAGTGATAAGCGATTGAAGATGTGTTTTTTTTTTTTTTTAAATTTAGTGTAACAATGGAGTTATGTTTAATTTGGATTTCGTGTATGAAACTGAATGTATGTTTACTTTTATTTTATGAAACAATGATGTTGTATTAGTTTGAATGATTGTGGTTAAATGGTTTAACCGTGGTGAAAAACCATGGTTATGGTATGAAGAATCATAACCGCAGTGGTTATGGTTATGGTTATGGTATGAGTGAAAAAAATATGGTATGGTTATGGTATTAGTGCTATTCGCACCATACCCTCACCACCGCCAGCCCTACTTACTTTATTTGCTTGTTTTATTATTGTTTAATCAATTAATTATTTTGTAAAAAAATGATTATTACTGCATGTTATTATGATTGGTTATATGCATGATTATTTACCTATTGTTATTATGATTATTATTATGTGACATTAGTTAAATAGTTTAGATCTAGATCTAATTAGACATCATGTTCTTATGTATATGTATGTATAACGTGCAATTATTAAATTGTATCTTTTTTTTAGCATGTTTAGTTTAGTTTTGATTAGATTGTATCAATTAGAGGTTTTAGATGTTTAATAGTTTTTTTTAGGCTTAAGTTTGTTGTTAATAATAACCGGCGCATAAAAGTAGTTTGATTTTGATATCATTAAATTAATTCGTCGAAAAGAATGTTTAAGTTTTAAAATTGGCAAATAGGTTAATTAAGTACTGAAAGGGTGTCATTAAAAAAATATATATTTTTTAATTCGTAACAGAACCCCCGAACTCAAATTTTGGATCGTAGACCGATTAATGTGCTTAGGTATTTGATTCGTTATTTACCTAGGTAATTTAGGTTTCTAGTTAGCCTTTATTAACTAGTGGCGACTCTTTTCAAAATCAATCACGTTTTCAAAACGTAATTCGCCGTAGGTCAGATTTTAGGGTCCGACAATTTGGCGACTCTGTCGGGGATAAACTTTAGAGGGTTCGGGCTTTGTATATTTTCTTATTTGCCTTTTTTTAGTTTATTTGTGTATAACTCTGTTATTCTAACTTTGGGTTTTTATGTGATAGGTGCGAAACTTTTTATTTTACTAACTTATGTTTCTTTGTTGAACCCGCACACACACCACTTTAGTGTCATATCCAAAACGCCTAAAACCCAGGGCGACTAGGAACCCCGGAGGTTTAGTACGGTACGACCGGAGCGGCTGGGCCGCCGGTACGGCTCGGAAAAACTCTACTCGCTTGTGAAGGTCCTATGATCCCTATGATGGGGTGAGGAAACCACCTTGTCGGGAACCTATTAGTGGATCCTACCTTGTAGAACAAAGCAAAAACACACACCTGAAGCTTCGACCTTGCCGCTGTGCGTACTTGCGTGTGTTCTTTTTCTAATTGGTCTCGACCCTTAGAATTTTTCATGTATAGGACATGGGTCTCGATGTAATCTTTATTTTTTTGTACCGTATGTAATTGTACAACGCGTATTAATGGAAACTTACGTTGCAAGCATGCATCATATTTTCCCAAAAAATGTGTCATTCAAATCATCGTTTCTAAAACGCTTTACACGTCATTTTCGGTAAGAGTGAGAAAACTTCGCAATTGCCTTTGTATCACGGCCCTTCCATTTTTCAAGGCTAGCTTTGACCAGATTCGGACCAGCATGATGGACGCAGGGCGAGACTATCGAAGAGATGCCGCGTAGAGTGGATTGTTGCAATCATTCAAAATAGAAACGTCAGAGTTAAGTGCTCGTTCCAAATTCCGAACAAGTGGTAAAAAGTGAAACCATTTTGAAAAAACTTATTGCATTGCCTTCGCTCGGATTTTGGGACAAGCACTCGACACGTTTTGACCAAGTTTCGCAGTTGTGTAAAGCGTCTTAGGAACATATTTTAGTTACCAAACATTTTTTAAAGGATGATGAGTTGAACGGCACATTACTTTCAAAATCTTGTGTTCCATATTCTGAATATCCCATTTTTCGCTGCAGGTATTACTGGCCATTACGCGACAAACCACTAACATGGAGGACGCTCAGAAGATCCAGCAACAAGAGGAACGAATAGCCGAGATCGAGACGGCTAATGCTAAAATGCATCAGGATATGGCATCCATGTCGGCAAACATGGAGCGCATCATGGAACTCCTCGGGGCTCGATCCACCAATAATACTCTAAAACCGGCCTTGCTGACAGCGACCTCGAGTCCAGAATCCTCCACAACACCTGTGGCGAATACCGGACCTCCAATGCCGGCTGCAACCGTGCTTCCCGACGCCACGGTAGAACTTCCTCATGACCAATCCCCTGTTTTGGTCATTCCAGATCAATCTGCATCGAAGCCGCATGTCCTTCCGAAACCGACGATAATGTATGGGCATGGAGATGCAATCGGCACAAATGTGGCTACATCATCACCTGTCATCGAATCCGAACAGGATCGCCGCTTGAAGAAAATGGAGGAAAAGATGAAGGTTTTGTCCGGACTTGAGCAGTATGGAGGCATTGGTTACTCCGACCTATGTCTTTTCCCCGACATGTCAAGACCAGAGAAATTCAAAATCCCCGACTTTGATAAGTATGATGGCACCGGTAATCCCATTGTCCACTTGCGGATTTACCTCACAAAGATGGCCCCTTACCAGGTGTATGAGAAATTCTTAATCCAGACATTCCAGGAAAGCTTGAAGGGAGCGGCTTTGGTTTGGTTCGTCAACTTGAAAGCCGGTGACATATCTACGTGGGAAGAGATGGCTGACGCTTTCGTTCGCCAGTATAAGTTCAACTTGGATACAGCTCCGACCCGCATAGACCTCCAAAGCATGGAGATGGAAGGGGGGCAATCATTTAGAAGCTATATGCAGGCTTGGAGAGAGAAAGCCGCTGGAGTCCGACCACCACTAGAAGACGCAGAAGCAGTGTCCATGTTCATCGGCACTCTTAAAGGGGCATATTACTCCCATTTGTTAGGGCATGTTTCAGCCAACTTCGCTGATTTGGTGAAATCCGGAGAAATGGTAGAGCATGGCATTCGAATTGGAAAACTTGAAGACCCCTCCAGGAGTCAACAAGAGGATGTAACCAAAAAGGGAGGCTCCAAGAACTGGTCGTCCAAAGACGCAACTGTAGTTGTAGTCTACCAGACACAACCTCCGCAAACCCCCGTTGTGGGTGGACCTGAAAACCGGGCTATGAACAAGGTGCGGGAGTCTAGAAAATTCACGCCCTTACCAGTATCGGTCGCTGAAGTATATCAGAAAGCACTTGCTCAGGGTCTCATTGGTCTTGAGGTTTGGAAGACCACTTCAAGGATACCCAGCAATGATCCAAACTCGAAGTGTGAGTTTCACATGAGGATAATTGGTCATTCAACCGAGGATTGCTCGCGTCTGAGGCACAGGATCCAGGATCTCAATGACCATAAGCTTTTGATTCTTAACACAGTTCCGTCGGCCGACGCGAACACCCCTTCGGCTTCGTCCATGTGATTTCTCTCAGCGTTACATCCGTTTTTTTTAGCGATGAATAAACTTTTCAGTTATGTACTCCTTGCGCGGCAAGATCATGAACCCCGCATAGGAAAGAGGGATATTATCATGATCTAATCAATATAAATAAATCTCTATATTTGAGGTTGTTTAATTGGTTTTCTTTTTTAGGAATGAGGCAAGTCGATTGACAATTCAGTCTTTTCTTGAGTTGATGTTCCTAAGTCATGGACTACCAAGCCCGTCAAGACGGCCGATAAAGGATTCAAATCACCCAGTGATCAAAATCTCCATAAAGGGAATACATGCGCCTTCCCGAACCAAGCCGTACATCCATTATACGGTGACGTCTAAACTGGTCAACCAAATGGCATATCCCCGTTCAGATCGAGCACAACCGCTATATGAAGAGAAAAACGGAAGATGCAACAGGTAAGGGAAGTCGTGATATGGAACCAATCCATTCATATATGGAGCAAATTTCCATTAAAGATGTCGGGCACCCAGGTAAGGGAAGTCGTGATCAATTATATCACCGAAATTTGATTTTTTTCCTTACTCATTTTGCAGCTCGGATAATCATCCAAATCAAAGCTCGTGAAAATCATATCTCGTGCATGACCATTTGCGACGAGTCTAACCCAATAGTGCTAGCCATGGGGCATCCCCAGACGAGATTGAGCAATAACCGGGGCACTTGAGAAGACGAGATTAGAAATCACTGTCTACGTCATCCATTGGTTGTAGGGTCCATCCAGGGCGTCGACCCGATCGACATATTTTGACTGAGTCCTTCTCTAGAAGATGTTTTGAATTAGAAATTTCAGATTTGCTACTAGGGGCATGTATATAATTGTTGTTGATTATTTTCGTTAAATTTTCGTTTTAAAAAAAAAAGCAAGCAAGGCAAAAAAAAAAAAAAAGAAAAGAAAAGAAAAAAAGCAAAAGAAAAAAGCACAAAAAAAAAAACACTTTTTTTTAGGGTCACAGCTGCCCTTTAATTGGCTACCGATAAAATAAAGAGAGTGCTCATGCATATTTTGTGAGAGCAGTGAAAAAATAAAAGGGTCACAGCTATCCCTAAATCAACTACAGATAAAAAGGGTCACAGTCGTCCCTAAAACGACTACAAAGAAAGGGCCACAGCCACCCTTCAAATGGCTACAGATAAAGAGCGCTCCTGCAACGTCAAAAGCGGGAAATAGGTGAAAGGGCCACAGCCACCCTTAAAATGGCTACACAAAAAGAGTGATCTCGCGAAACCGGTGAGGGCGGGAAAATAAAAGAAAGGGTCATAGTCGTCCCTCAAACGGCTATAGTCAAAAGAGCGATCCCGAAACATCGATGGCGGATATTAAGTGAAAGGGCCACAACCACCCTTAAAATGGTTACATACAAAGAGTGTTTCCCGGATCAGAGACGAGGAATGAAGGGCAACAGCCACTACAACATTAAAGACGGTGAGAAAAGGGTCACAACCACCCTCCAAATGGCTACAAATACTCCTGCATCGAGGCGGAAAATAAAGTACGGGTCACCGCCACCATTTAATCGGCTACCAATTAAGGAGTGCTTCCGCTAGGTTGAAAACCCGAAAAGGCGACCTAGGCAAAATCAGGAAATGAGAGGCATGGTTGCAAGTTCAGGAATTGCAATCATGGCAAAAGGAGAGGAAATATAAAAAATCGAGGGGCACGGTCGGAAATCTCTCATTCGGCCGTGGCAAAAGGAGAGAAAAAGAGAAATTCTCAACAAAAAAAAAAAAGAGAGAAGAAGAAAAAAGAAAAAAGAAAAAATAAAAAAGAAAAAAGAAAAAAGAAAAGAAAAGATCCCGCTAGATTGTCGTGCCGTGCGCAATTTAGGCAAAAATTAGGGACAAACATTCATGCGCAACACAGCGCCTTCCTAAGTCAACTTCACGGCAAGCGGGACGGTTACAGTCTGCTCTCGCGAGTCGCCATCCAAGGATGAGTAGGACTGTTACTGTTTGTTCCTAAAAATCAATCGACGATCGGGTCCAGTTTCCTGAGAGTCAACCCCGACGAACGAAGCCTTAGTATTCAGCATTCGCAAGTCACGCTACTAGAGGCACTTCTCCAACGGACGCCACTAGAGGCTCTTCTCCGACATACGCCGCTAGAGGCATCGCCAAAGGGTCTCCGGTACGGTCTGACGTAGAGGTCTTCCGCCACTAGAGATATCACTAGAGGTTTTCCTGTACGGTCTGACATAGAGGTCTTCCGTTACCACTCGCCGCTAGAGGCATCACCAAAGGTTCTCCGGTACGGTCTGACGTAGAGGTCTTTCGCCACCAGAGATATCACCAGAGGTTTTCCGGTACGGTCCGACGTAAAGGTTTTTCCGTTACCACTCGCCACTAGAGGCGTCACCAGAGGTTGTTGGTACTGTCTGACGTAGAGGTCTTCTGTTACCAATCATTACCAAAGGTTTTACTTTACTGCACGCCACTGGAGGCTTTACTTTTCCGCATGCCACTGGAGGCTTTACTTTTCTGCATGACACTGGAGGCTTTACTTTTTCGCACGCCACTGGAGGCTTTACTTTCTGCACTACCAATGGAGGCACCGCCAACAGGGGCACCGCCGACGGAGGTTCAATTTTATGCACTACCAATGGAGGCACCGCCAACAGGGGCACCGCCGACGGAGGTTCTATTTTCTGCACTACCAATGGAGGCACTGCCAACAGGGGCACCGCCGACGGAGGTTCTATTTTCCGCACGCCAACGGAGGCACCGCCAACAGGGGCACCACCGACCGAGGCTTTGCTTTTCTACACGCTAATGGAGGCACCGCCAACAGGGGCACCGCCGACAGAGGCTCTACTTTTTCGCACCATCAATAAAGCCGAAGGCCACCTTGGAGACTTGAAGACCCGGAAAACGATATACTTCCTAGCTAAAATTAGTGTTTACTCGTCTTTGGACAAACCCCCTCGAATGCATTCTACGGGAGTCCGTCCAAAGAGGGGCAAGCTGTAAACACCTAATTTTGGTACGCGCGACACGTATGTGACATGTTAAAAAATGTTACGTGTAACGCGTTTAAAAAATGAAGTATTTATATATGGAAGGTCATGAGGTTGCCAAAAATACGCTCAGTTTAAATTAGAACAATACATATGCAATAAATATGATGTAATAAATCAGAAAATATATAATATATATATATTTATATATATATTTTCAGATTTAATAGGGTGAATATTGATGGAATGTTGATTTTCCAATTTTTGGGTGTCAATTTACCTATAAATAGGTACCTATTCTAGGTAAAAAACACACAGAAAAAATCAAGCAATAAAATAATACAGATTTCCTCGGAATTCGTGCCATATTTTTTTCTCTCTCTCCAGCAATTTTTTTTTTCTTTTCCCTTCCTGTTTCTTGTCTATGCCCACCGGAGTCCCTCGATCCGTCGTCGCCGACGCCACCCGACAGCCCACCGGAGTTGCTACCACCCGCTAGTTGCTCAGACCTCGTCGAGGTCCTGTCCCGGTGCTCGCTGACCCACCCGCCGTCTGGTTGGACCTCGCTGCCGTTAGTCCCGCGTCCATCCCCTTCGCCGGTGCCATTGTCGACTCGCCGGAGCTCGCCCTCGTGCCGTGGTCCTTCTGTTGTTGTTTCACCGCTGCTGTCGAAGCTGTTGCCCTTGCTGCTGTCACTTTACTTTCGCTGTTGACAGTATTCCAATTTGCTGTTGAAGTTGTTCCTTCCGTGGGCAGGTAATCTTCCTTTATCCCTTACTTTATTTGCTTGTTTTATTATTGTTTAATCAATTAATTATTTTGTAAAAAAATGATTATTACTGCATGTTATTATGATTGGTTATATGCATGATTATTTACCTATTGTTATTATGATTATTATTATGTGACATTAGTTAAATGGTTTAGATCTAGATCTAATTAGACATCATGTTCTTATGTATATGTATGTATAACGTGCAATTATTAAATTGTATCTTTTTTTTAGCATGTTTAGTTTAGTTTTGATTAGATTTTATCAATTAGAGGTTTTAGATGTTTAATAGTTTTTTTTTAGGCTTAAGTTTGTCGTTAATAATAACCGGCGCATAAAAGTAGTTTGATTTTGATATCATTAAATTAATTCGTCGAAAAGCATGTTTAAGTTTTAAAATTGGCAAATAAGTTAATTAAGTACTGAAAGGGTGTCATTAAAAAAATATATATTTTTTAATTCGTAACAGAACCCCCGAACTCAAATCTTGGATCGTTGACCGATTAATGTGCTTAGGTATTTGATTCGTTATTTACCTAGGTAATTTAGGTTTCTAGTTAGCCTTTATTAACTAGTGGCGACTCTTTTCAAAATTAATCACGTTTTCAAAACGAAATTCGCCGTAGGTCAGATTTTAGGTCCGACAGTCATGCTTGTCATCACCATCGCGACTGTGTGGGGCTGTTGTGACTTGCACCTCATAGCGTTAACATAGCGCTTTCTCGCAGTGCGTTGGTCCCCCGGGACTTCTCCCTCCTCATTTTTCGTAATGAACTTCATTTTTTGATACATTGTTAATGACACTATCTCGTAAGGATTGCTTGTAGTTCTTCCTAGGATCCCGTTGTAGGCTCCCAGGTTCTCTACTACCGCGAAGTTCACATTCACTTTTAGTTGTGTCCATCCCTGTCCCAAGGTTACTGGCAGGGTGATCATACCTAAAGGATAGTTTGTTGCTCCTGCGAAACCAACCAAAGGGAATTCTACTGGTGTGAGATGATAGATTACGGGGAGTAATCACTACGGAAACACTAAAAGATGGTACGTGCATGTAATCGAAATTACGCAGCGGAAGAGTTACACATACCTCAATAGTTACCGTAGTCCAAGATCCTCTGAACGAGGGAGTTCTCGATCCTCCGGTCGGGACCCGTAGAGGTTCTTGTTAGAGAAGCCCTACGTGGTGCAGCTCCACAGCAAAGCCTTATATCAATTCTTGACACGGGAACAGATCTTCAGAGAGTTGCTCGAAAGCAATTTGGCACACCCTTGGTGTAAAGCTTGGTGCGACCGAACTAGTGAGGTGTGGGAGGAGGGTTTTCTCTCTAAAACACTCTTGTGAGGGAATTATGATTTACCCTAAATATTCCCTAACACCTCTTATTTATAGGAGGAGTAAAGTGGACAAAAGTCCACTTTACCCCACCTTAATAATTCGGTCGGCCTATGTATTTGGGGAGGCCCAATTATGGGCCTCCCATGTCAATTGGGATTTGGGTCTGGCCCAATTACCCTAATGTGACATTTACCCAAGTTCATTAGGTAAACTATACATATTATGGCTACCAATTACGGTGTCCATCACCATATGCTTACAGCTCCCACTCGCCGGAATAAGAGGGTGCCTGCTAATATATTGTTGTCCAAATCCGCATCAACATTTCTCCCATTTGATCTACTCCGTGCTTCCGAATAGTTCATACGAGGTTTGCCGTGCGACCGGCGGATACGACGGGCATCGTGCTACTCATCTGTTAGGAGTGTTGTAGCGCCCACGGAACATTGATTCCCTTTTCTCCAATCAACCTGTTATAAACAACATTTATACTTATTGTACCGCGCTGTATCCTAGGTCAACTGATAATTCTCCATTTGCCTAGTTTCCACATAGGAACACTTCTCCAAGGCATCCGTACAAGTATTCACAACCTTCAACTAATATCCGGTTGGTGGCCACCTAGTGAATACAAGAGTCGGTGAATTACATGTGAACTTGACCATCCCCATCGCTCATACCCTTAGTCAAACCCAACCGGTTTCCAAAGACGTGGTCACTGGGCCTTTTTGTTCAGCACTACGTTCGTACGCCGGGAAGCGAGCATTGAGCCTGACCTTAGGTATGAGTTCTGAGTCCATGAGAATACTTTTGGGTGCCTCTTCATAAGGCTCCCGGGATCAATCACATGCTCGAGGTGAAGAAGTTTGCGCCCGCCAGAATCACGAGGATTCTTTTCCAAGCACAACCAAGCTGTGACCCCGTGGTCGTACATGACACGCGTAGTATGAAGCACGTGTTGATAGCATACCTGAACCTTTTGGGTCAACAGGAATGGGATATGTCAATCATGCTATCACAGATTTTCATCTGGCCCAGAATGTGGATTTATGACGAACGGAGTTCATCACGGCGATCTGCAGGACAAAGATCATGTCGAGTTACCTCGACAATAGATAATCGTTCTGCATAATCAGGTTTATCCCCCTGATTCTTAGCCAGCCTTGCATAGTAGAGGCCTCCCTCCACCGCAAGACGACCGTACCTGCGTGACTAGGTAAGGCCCATATTCGACATAGTTTGGCAGAGGATTACGTCCTCCTACGACTCAGTTTATAGACCGTAAATTTGATGTAATCAAAACATTATGACGTCGATTAATCATAAACTCAGTTGCAATTCTTCCGCTTACAAAATGTAACTTTCTAATACCAAAATGTTATCACAGATACATGTCATTTCTAAACCCTACGCAATCCAAGCAATTTTATATGCTTTTCGAATATATCCATGCGTAGTGGTTTAGTTAATGGGTCTGCGATCATATTATCAGTGGACAAGTATTCCATAGTGATTATATTGTCTTCTACCATCGATTTAGCATAGAAATATTTCACATTAATGTGTTTGATCCTACTATGGTACTTCGGATTCTTAACTGCCGTAATAGCTGCCTGATTGTCGGAGAACACCTTTACAGGTTTACTTTCGATGTCACCACCAAGCAACGCAGTAAGAAGCCTTTTCAGCCAGACCGCTTTTTTTAGAGAGAGCAACGAATTCCGATTCCATTGTTGACAGCACGAAACAGGTCCGCTTTTTGCTCGTCCATGAAATGGCGGCATTAGCAAGGAGAAATACTCCACCTGTGGTTGACTTACGATCATCCGGATCGCCACCATGGTCGGCATCACTGTAACCGGTCAATTCTAACTTCCCGCCCTCATAGCACAGAGCATAGTCGGCAGTACCTTTCAGATAACGAATTAGGTATAAATAGTAATTCGTTTTATAGTCTTTTAAATGTTGATTGCTAGGATCTGATTGGAAACGTGCTACTAGGTCCACGGCGTGACAGATATTCGGATGGGTGTATTGCACGGTGTATATCGAAATACCAACCACGCTTAAAACCTCTGTACCCTTCATCTGTTCATGCTCTGCCGGGTTCTTGGGGCTGTCACGATTCAACAGTGCGCACCCACGGCGCATCCACTAGTTTTGGCATCCTGTAATCTGAACCAACTTTCAACTGCTCGTTTATATAGGCTTCTTGAGATAGACATAAATCCCGGGTAGCCCGATCTCAGACAATTTTAATGCTTAAGATGTACGTGGCGTCTCCCATGTCTTTCGTCTAAAATACAGATGTCAACTACGAATTTGACTTATTCATGAAACTCATGTCGTTTGTGGCAATGAGTATGTCATCCACGTACTTGGTTAAGATGACATACTTAGACTCGGAGGTCTTATAATACACGCACTGATTCTTGTGAAAATTCACTAATCCGTTTCCTTCGATTTCCTCGTGGAATTTGCGGTATCATTGCCGTGACGACTGTATAAGATTGTAGAGGGACTTTTTTGGAGTTTACAAACTTTTCGTTCGTTACCAGGAGTAATCAAACTCTCCGGTAGCTCCATGTAGATCTCTCCCTCCAGGTTTCCGTGGAAGAATACGGTCTTAACATTCCTTTGGTGCAGCTCGTGATCGATACTTGCGACCAGGACCATGAATGGCCCTAACCATGATTTTACGCACAGTCTTTGAGTTTCTCTTATCAAAGTCCTCTCCGTGAAGCATAGGGTAAGACCTTTCGCAATGAGTCGGGTTCTCCGACTTGTTCCATCAGTGGTGAGCCTTCTTTCAGGGCTCACCTTATCCTTATGCCCATGTTATTAACAGGTAAATCAACTATATACTATAATGGTTTTCATTTAGGCGATCTCACTCATTTATTATTTCTTTTCATTTCTCCACTTGATGTCTTTCTAGTGCTTGCCAACAGTTTGAGCGGGGTTTTCACCTTGCTCAATGGGATACTTGCCTTTGACTCTTGTCTAGGCATCATGAGTCCCATTTATTAGTCTGGTCTTTTCTCCCACTTGGAATTACGCTTCTCATCGTAGCATCATTTCTATTGGGAATAATCCTCCAACTCGCAACAATGCTTCTCATCAGAGCATCGCCTCTGTTGGGAACAATAGCAGTGCTAGAACCTTGACCTATAACTTTGCTATTACAACCTCTTGGTCTCGGGGTTTTACTTCTGAGATGCATTCCTTGATCACTAGGATCTGGAACCAAGTATGGTTAGATCACTCCCACTAGGAACAATGGGTAATATAGGTAGTTGTGTCACTTCAGGTTCAGCAATTTTGACCATCAGGTTCGACTTGATTCGTCCTAACAGCAACAGTGATTACTTGTGGTAGGGTTTATTCCTCCCACTGGATTTACTATGAAAATGTACCCATTCTCATTTACCATGTCAATCACTTGAGTTGCTGGTTCAAATCTCTCCCGCTCGAATTAAGTGGGACCTGATCATCATCATTATTCCGCTACGTTTTGATCATGACTATGTTTATTGAAACTGTTCATGGATTTGGAAAATTCGCCCTCTTAGTGATGTAATGCCTCATGTTCGACCACGGTACCATAAATCCAAGCTGGAAAAATGTATTTTCTAGGAGTAACTGGCGTACCCTTGTCATAAATACGTGTTTATCGCGCAAATTAATGTCGCATGTTGATATGATTCAACTCATTGTCACCTTTCAGCTATGATGGTTACCTACCTTACCGATCTTAATGGAACACAGTTTTACATTGTGAATCATCTGTCATCATTCCATATGGAATGTCTTATAGAACGACTCCAGCATTATGTATATATATAAACTGTGTCTCTTGAAGTGTGTCATTTGATTTGAATGCCTAGCCTGACATATCGTTCAAGGCGTTTGGAAGAAAAATCGTTTAACTGACTTGATCCTTCTTCGTTTGCCAACTTATCTCAGAGATTTTATCCATATCCAAACTGAACATCTTAGGCATTCACCTTATGTCTCAGTTGATAACTTACAGGGTCGTTGTAGCTTAAGTAGCCAACTCATACCGATGTACATGTTGTCAGTAAGTCATATTTCCGAAATAGTGCAAACGAAAATTCAGCACGTCATCATATAAAAACTTCAATATTAAACTCATATAATGAAATGATGTGTTCCGTCTATCGAGGTCCACTTGCGCGTTGCGCAATCTACTATGGGGTTAAACCCTTGGTTAATTCGTTTCATTTATGAATTTAATTCAATTTAATCGGTGTTAACGGTTTCAAACATGAGTATCGTTACAGTTTATTTCATTCAATGGTGTGATAATAATAAAATAAGATTTATAATCGGTTCGTTCTTGGAATTATGCAATCATTGTATTTGGAAAGGCGCTTTGATTTAACTCAAATAGATGTAGTATGGAGTTGTTTGATTCGGCTATTTGCAATAGCTATATTGTTTCGTTACTATCACCTTTTCAGATCGATCTCGTTTCTAGCCGAGTCGATTAATCTTGATGAGCAGAACAAATTCAGAATTGAATGGTAACTACTTTATTAAAAAATTCTGAAACAATATTATTCACCAAAATTCAAACAAAAGTTCCGCATTAGCAAGAAAAATAATCACGATGGCAAAATATTCTAGATCATCCACGAAGCTTTAAGAGACAAAGGCAGAGCACTAAGAGGAGTTAAACGAGACATATATATTGTACTTTTATCAATGGCGTTCATCACACCGGATTATCGTTTGAGGACCAAAATGATGATCCCGTTTCCTCTGCATCTTCCCTTGATCTCTTGTGGTGAAGCGCGGAAGGACCCTTTGGTTGTTTGCTTTCAATAAACAGGGTCGTGATAAAATTAATTGCTTTAATCAAGTAATCAAGCCCGTCGTCTTCGGCCAACCATGATAGAGAGTACTTCTGCGCGATACTGAGTATCTTTCTCCAATTTGATCTCTCGTTCGTAAGATCTGATGTGGGTTTTACACCTGCATCTTGGGAAATAAGGGCGACATACTCGAATAGCACTTTTCTTGCCTCGGCTGCCTTTCCCCCACCGAAGCGGAGTTTTATGGCACACCAAAGTTGAAGAGCACTAAGGTTGAGTTTGAAGTCCTCTACAACCTCTCTTTCTAGGGTTGCCAGTATCACCTTGCAAGCTCTCCGATCCATAAAGCTCCTTAACTTATTTGGGTAAGCAAGGACGCCTTGTTCATTCACCAACGTTCTCCCCTTATTCACATCAATACACTTATGTATATCTTCAGCGAAAAGGAGTTTTCTCACATATCCACTCCATGCATCATAATCCTCGCCATCCAGATTGCAAGGTTCGTAGAAGTGAGAACCTATCCAGCCATGAAAACTAACACTTTGATGATCAAGCAAAATCAGGGAGACAATAACATTTTGAGAAAGAATTGCATACATCAAATATCTATTAAGATGGATTCCGACAAATAGTGATTCCTTAGTCATCTAAACCAACCGACCACTAGTAAACCAATGGAAGATGGCTGTGAAAGAGTTCATACTATCGACGTCTTCTATCCAATAGATCAGTCTGTTAAAAACGGTTTAAATCGCATATTACCGGAACGGGAATTTTAAAAATAAGCATACCCGATCTTGGCTTTACCAAGGCCCTTTTGTTTTAGAAAAATAATTCCGATGAATTCACTCATGCATACACAATTCTACAATCCATGCAAATTATCATATGCTATTAACATTCATCACACATACCACACACATGCTCACGCGTCATGCGTCTAATGTTCTGAGGAACTAATGCTTGCATTCATAATTCTACTTCTAAGTAAATTATCAAACGCAACTACATCCTTAACATTCTAGCATACGTGTCAAACATGTAACATCCACATCAATCATAAAATATTTGGCGACTAGTTTTCAGATTTAAAAACAATTTTAAACATTAGGGGTTGATTTTCAATTCATGCTTATATTCAATCACGCAAGTGTCATGGGCTTAGAGCTTTCCACGCTCCCAGCGGAATACGCCCGCGGGGCTGATCCGGACGTGGGAGTGCCGGATGCCCCACGGGCGTATTCCGCTGGGAGCGTGGAAAGCTCTGAGCCCGTGACACAAGCGTCTAGACATGAATCCTAGATATTTTCAACTATCACAACATGTATATTCTAGTGCGCAAACCATATATTTAACCAGGGCTCCGCCCACAACATGTAATATCCAGCTAGCTTGACTTAGTCAAGACAATAGTTCTAATCATGCATAAATATATATTGAATAATAAACAATTGCAATTCAGCCCACCAATTTAATCAGTCCCAAAAACATGTATCTCCGAGATCCATCCCCATAATCGAAACAAGGCATAAAGGTTAGCAACCCTATGAGCACTGTGTAGTCCATTTCGAGGTTCGAAAACATTTGGATTTTAAAACATGACTTCCCTATTTTAATTGACTTGTATTCAGTTTGGAAAACATTGTTCGGTTTAGTCAATTTCAGTCCGTTTTGGTCCGGTTCAAGAAAATTTGGTTCGGTCCGGTCCGGCAAAAATCCGGTTCGGTTCAGTCCGGTTTTTAATTTAAAAATCTGGTTTGGTCCGAACCGGTCCAAGAAAATAGCGTTCGCTTCGGTTCAACACTTGGTTAGATCCACTTAATTACCCCGGTCCGACCCGACCCGAATAGGTCAAACCGATTGAGAAAATCCTGTTCGATTTAATTTCGTCCAGGTTTAACATATTGGACCGGCCCAATAACTAAAATTTGAAAAGTTGTGCCGAAATGTTTACTTGTGGCCCAAGTAGGGTTTTAAATCCATTAAAATATTAAACTTAGCCACCAAGTAACATTAATTATATAAAATAATTTCCAATATTAAATATATATATATTTCGGCACACACATAAACTTATATATATATATATATATTTATTGCTAAGATTATATCTTTAAGATTAAGTCAATCAACAATATATATATGTAAATTTCGGCAATATATATAATATATATATATTTTATTTATTGTCAATATCTTTTATAGGGAAACAAATAACTAACAATATATTTTTTCAATCTTTTAGGTAACTATATTTATCAATAATATCTTTAACCCTTTTTAAATATTTAGATATATTGATAGTTATATATTTCTATATATTTTAATGTGAATCTATCATAATGTTCCTAATTATAGATATATTGTTACCTTAATTAAAAAAATTAAAATATGGTAAACAATATCCCTAGGTGGTTCGGCCGAAACTTGTAACTTGGTGCCTAAGAAATTAAAAAAAACTACCTTGTAACTTATCTTAAGGTTCGGCACAAACACCAAATTAGGAACTAGTGGTCAAATTTTAAGATCAAATTTTAATAAGATCTACAATCCAAAATTTGATTTTGATAAATATCACATTTTTCTTGAAGATCATGAATATTAAATAAACCAAGAACATCATGAAAATTTCGGACAACCTTATACTTAAAAATCCGAAAATTTTAAATTCTCTTTTAAAATTTCGGTCCAAAAATTTATATTTTCAAGAACACCAATTTATCCAAATCATGAACTCCTAACACAGGCTCTGATACCACTGATAGATTACGGGGAGTAATCACTACGGAAACACTAAAACATGGTACGTGCATGTAATCGAAATTACGCAGCGGAAGAGTTACACATACCTCAACAGTTACCGTAGTCCAAGATCCTTTGAACGAGGGAGTTCTCGATCCTCCGGTCGTGACTCGTAGTGGTTCTTGTTAGAGAAGCCCTACGTGGTGCAGCTCCACAGCAAAGCATCAGATCAATTCTTGACACGGGGACAGATCTTCAGAGAGTTGCTCGAAAGCAATTTGGCACACCCTTGGTGTAAAGCTTGGTGCGGCCAAACTAGTGAGGTGTGGGAGGAGGGTTTTCTGTCTAAAACACTCTTGTGAGGGAATTATGATTTACCCTAAATATTCCCTAACACTTCTTATTTATAGGAGGAGTAAAGTGCACAAAAGTCCAATCTACCCCACCTTAATAATTCGGCCGGCCTATGTATTTGGGGAGGCCCAATTTTGGGGCTCCCATGTCAATTAGGATTTGGGTCTGGCCCAATTACCCTAATGTGACATTTACCCAAGTTCATTAGGTAAACTATACATATTATGGGCTACCAATTACGGCGCCCATCACCATATGCTTACATGAGATCCATCTTGTATTTTCCTATCTCCTCTAACACTCGCATGTGGAGTATATCAGCCGAACTTCTACCATCGACAAGTAATCTTTTGACATCAAAGTTATCAATGTCCATTGATATCACTAGCGCATCATCATGCGGGAAGATGATGTGGCTCTTGTCTTGTTCGGAAAACTCTATTACCATTTCTTCCTATGGTCTTGATCTTTTCCTCCATTTTGCCATCGTTTCAATCTGAGAGGCATATACCTCCCTTGCATTCGACGCAGGGCCTCTTGCTGCGCTTCCCCTCTGTGGATCATATTTATCGTTCCTCTTTTGTTAGGATGGGGAGTGTAGTCCACTTTCTCATTGCCTTTATCCTTAGTTGTTGGTCCCGTGGGTGCGCTCATGCCCCTATGGTCGACGAACTGCTTTAACTCACCTCTTTGGATCGCATTGTTTATGCACAGTTTCAGTCTAAAACAATCGTTTGTATCATGACCGCACGTTTCGTGGTTGTCGCACCACTTGTCTTTCTCATTTCTATCTGTGAACTTCTCCACTTTGCCGGGGGTGTCAATATTTTCAACAGCTTCATTTCTTAGAGGATGGTTGCGGGGGGTGCATTGAGTGGCACAAACTTAATAACATTTATATTCATAGGTCGTTGGAATTTGCCCGTCTGGTTTTTCCTCTGAGGGGGACGCCAATCTTGTTGTCTGATAGGCGGGGGCGCTTGAGGTGGTTTATTCTTGGTTGGCTTGGTATTCTCATCCTTTGCTGCCTGGATCTTTGCTTTCTTGTTTTTCCTATGTCTTTCCAAATCAATGTGTGTTTTCACCTTTGCTGCTAACTACTCCAGTGTGCTTGCTGGTTTTTTGGCCATCTTTCAGCCAGTGTCAAGTCTAAACGACCTAGATTTCTTATGAAGGCCCTGAAAATCTCTCCCTCTGTCATATCTCCTTCAATATCTGCCAAGTTCTGGTTGAAACGGGTGTAATAGCTTGCCAACGTCTCGTTGTTCTCTTGATGAACGTCGTCCATCCAGTTGGAGCCCTTTAACAGTTTTTTGTCTCCCAAGTACCGCTGGAGGAACTTGGATTTCAGATATGGCCATGAGGAGACACTCTCATTTGGGAGGCCAAAAAACCAGTGTGATGCCATCCCTATCAAGGTTGATGGGAATAAGAGGGTTTTGTGTCGATCATCACTTGTTCTTCCTAGGAGGGATGCCTCATGCTGCTGGATGTACTCCAAAGGGTCACCTTTACCATTGTATTTTTCAATCTTAGCTGCAAGCAATCCGTCCGGGATGCGGGTGTTTACCATTTCCAGTGTAAATGGATGAGTAGCATTTTCTCTTTGGGATGCATTACCTTAGTCTTGGATTCATTCATCTTATTTGTTATCATTGCTTCCACCTTATCTTGTGTTAGTATCAACGGGGACGGGCTGTAATTTCTTTGTGGCATGCCAAAACTGACGTTCGGGCTTACAGGTGTGTCGTGTCCCTGATATTCCTGGTGGTACGGGCTGTATGTACTGTGGCTGCCCATACTGATACTGCTGAGGTGGTTGCTGGAATGACTGCCTCCACTGTTGTTGGGGCTGTGTTTCCTACCTCCTTGGAGTATATGACCTTACACCATGGGGGGCTTGGTTTTGATGTTGCATTGGTGGTGGGGATGGTTTTCTTCCCGCTAGGGGTGGTATTCCCTCATTCTGCCTTGAGTGGACACGCGGCCCGGTTGGACCGTGTGGATACTGCTCCATTGGCGGCTGTTGCCTTCCTTGCATATTTCTTACGGCCTCCCTGTACGCCATCAAGTCGTATAATGGCGACATGCATCCTGAAGCCACGATTTGTGCATCCTGCGAGTACATTGGGCGTGGGTGAGCCGTGTAAGCATACTGGTTGTTCGTAGGAATATTGTGAGACGACATTCCATATGGGAAATATTGAGAGTGAATTCCATAGCGAAATCCCTGTGGGGGTGCATCGCGCTGGAAACCCTGTGATGGCTTTCCTTGCTGAAATCCCTGTGTTGGTGATTGTTGGCGGACCATTGGTATTGATGCAGCAGAGGATTCAGCCCTAGTTGAGCGTGAAGGTCCTTATTGATTTCCATGAGGTGCTTGTGGAGTTGCTTGTGGGTTGGCTTGTTGTGCCAGAGGCGGACGCGCCGGAGGTACATCGGTCTCTCTTGGTTGGGTGGTAGATTGCTTTCAGGAAGACAGTCCTCCCTTGATTATTGACTGTTTGTCATCTTTCTTGTGATAGCCAGGCTTGTATTGTTCAAGCCCACAGACGACGCCAAGTGTTGGGACCTAGATATCGGGGCGTCTGGATGTCAACCCGAATGTTGATCCCACAGGTGTGATGTTCTACTTTTTGCGTTTTGTTTCCTTATGTTCTTCCCGTAATCTGTTCCCTCGTAACCTGCACTAAGGGTAAACCGGGGGTGGATCCGGCGAATCCTCTCCGATGTTTAAATGAATACGGTATTTCTAGAGAGAGAAACTAGAGAAAAGGCAAAGCTCAAATGTGAAAAAGTTCATAAAGTGTAGAATGAGAAGTCTTGGGCTCTATATATAGGCCTCAAAGGGGATCAAGATGACTAATGACGTCATTAATCCCTAAACGTACTTTATTAACAAACAATGAAATGTTTAAATCCTTATAAGCATGGTAGAGTTCGTAGTGTCGTGCAAGGGTCGTATGCGCGGAGCGTCGACGAGCTGTTCGAAGGCATATTCCGGACGATAATTGGTCGGACGTCGCGAACACCCCTTGGTCGGAAAACTGGTCCGTCCGGAGGGATGTCGGGATAGGACTAGTCCTATCTTAGCGTGCTAGGATTAGACTAGTCCAATCCTAGTTTACTAGGATTTGACCGGTCAGGGCGGGCTTTCTTTTCCGTTCGAGCTGTTTTAGCTCGTAGGTGACGCGTTCGGGTCAATTTTTCGATTTGCAATTGTGTGCGCGGTTGATGTGGCAACTAAATCCGAACTAAAACGGATTCAAGTTGTGCGTATATCCATCGAATCGGAATCCGGACATATAGTTAACTATACCAATTCTAGCATCATAGTAATATTTCTTATATGGGTAGACATATTCATTCATTCACTGTGGGTTAGGATAATGTGGGGTTGATAACTGAATATTGGCCTACCTTTTGAATGAGTTACCCAGAAAAAAAAAACGATTGGTACCTCCTTAATTGATCGAGTAGGGAACGAATGTTAATCCAAACCCCTTGATGGTTAAATTCTAGCGATGAAAGATATCTGCAAGTTGGCTCGGGATACTTTTGTTTCCAGTCACACTCCCATTTTATAATAAACACGGTTTTGAATGCTACAGCACAACTCCAATCATGTGGAGTAACATGTCAGATCACACAAGCTCACGTGGATGACATGTTGTTTAATGAATATGATATCGGTTTTAAGATAAAAGAGATCATGTCTCATTTCATTATTCTTTTTATTTTAAAAAAATAAAATCATTAAGTATACTCCCCGCAGAATTTAACTAATAGGATGAATATTTGGATCGGAATAAACACTTGGTGTAGGTTGGTGTGGCTGTCAAACGTCACCTATGACGTACATAACTAACTACTTCATCACACATTGACAAAATAATATATCGGTGCACATCCACTACACTACTAAGTACTACGGTCGGTACCAAAAAGATGCTCTCTATATATATATATATATATATATTCATAGAGATTCCAAAAACAGATCATAATAATTGAGGCCTGTCCAAATAAGAAAAAGACAATTCTATTTTAAAAGAAAAAAATAATTAAAGCAAGAGTTTGATATGATAGACGATAGTGGGGGTGGGGATGGAGAAAGATGGATAAATAGATAGAGCCTTCTCCAGAAAATGCAATCCCACGTATAAGCCATCTTGATTATCATACATACATAATATATACAGATATATCGTCGTGTCTCGTCAATTATTTCTCATTCGAACCTCACATGCATGGCAAATGACGCATATGGAATAAATTTAAATATGGGTACATTATTTGTGTACCACACTACGTGTGAATTTTTCATTATTTTTAATTTAATTATAGTAAATAAAATCAAACATTAATATAAAAATAGTAAAATACAATTTAACGGTAAGACCTAAAAAAAACATAAACTATTAGTGATGTGATATTTGGTATTTTAACTATTTTTTTTAATATCTAGTATTCTAAATATATGAGTTGGTTATTAGTAATTTTTTGTCCAATTTTCACGTCAAATGGATAGAAAATGCGTACGTAATTCGTACACAATCCTTAAATACCGCACCACAATAATGTTACACGAGCATTTTTTGTTCATTTTTTACATTGGCATTCTACGGAAACTATTAATCAACTATTTGTATGGATCTTCTGTCCCAATCTTTCTGTTCCAGATCGTGTCTCACCGTTAAGATCTCGACACATATTCTATGTGTAATTAATTTACTGATTTTTTTTTTCTAAAACCCTATTGAGATTCACTACAAGAAAACAGGGCATCTGCAACAAAAATCCGTTGGAAATCCGTTGGTGAAGCCCTTTACCAACAAAATTTCCAACGGTCAGACCGTTGGTAATAACACGCTGGAAAATAATTTTACCAACGGATTGAATTTCTGTTGAAAATTTCCAACAAAAAGCGGTTGGAGATTTTGATGGAAACGATCATGAACGGCAGGTCAACTTTTCAACGGAATATTATCTGTAGGAAATTCATTTCGTCGCGGAAGACTCTTCATCGACGTAATCCATTTGGTCGCCGATGACTATTCAGCCGAAATTCTTTTCGTCGCCGATAACTATTCAGCGACGAAATTCTTTCATCGCCGAAGATAATTCAGCGACGAAATGCTTTAGTCGCCGAAAACTATTCAGCGACGAAATCCATTTGGTCGCCGAAAATATTTTGTTGATGTAATCGATTTAGTCGCCGAAGATTTTCAGGCGTCGAAATCATTTCATTGGAGTAAAGAGAGATTTAAAAAAAATAATTTTATCAACAGATTCTTTACCAATAAAAATCTCGAAAATATATTTATTGCAAATCAAGAATCTATTATTCTTTTCCTACATTTGTTAACCAAATCAAGCAATCCACAAAGTAATAATCGGATGCTTTATCAACATATATAGCTAATAATAAAACACCAAAAAACACTCATCTCCCAAATCATAACTTGCAGTTGAAGCCGCATAACCTTGAAAAAATCCACAATGTCATCAAATGTTAAGGCCTATCTATCTTTATGCACAACAAGTTTATAAAAAAAGAACTCAAGTTAGAAACATTCATACAACTAAATAACCAAGTTAAATCTTATAACCTAGTAGAATTGACAAACTTAGATATAAAAATGGTAGAACAAACAATGAAAAAACATATACTTCAAGCTATACAACCCTTTGATTCCATTCAGCAATACATATATACATCTTATATTTATATATTTAATATTGCATTTTTATGTTCAATACCATTGAATTCTTCATCTCCAGGTTCAAGTCATTTGGTTACTTAATCTTTGATCTCTAGGTCCTAAATCATTTGGTAGAAGCATGTTCATAATATAATGCATATGAAAATTTAACCATATATACCTTGAGAGTGGACATCTAGTCTCTAGTTGCAGCAGGAACTATGTCAGATCTAATATCTGACCTGCAACATTCATAAAATAAAAAATAATGCGAAGCTACATCATTTTCAATTTATAAAGAATTCCCTATCTGTTCTAATCTCAACCACCCTTACTTAAACACTAGCAATTTAAGCTAGCAAAACTAGGAAACAGATTAGTAAATAGATTTTGTGTATATATAATTCAGTTACTATGATCCTTTTCTTTCTATCTTTTATGGTGCAATTGACAAATTTATTCCTTCTATAATTTAGCTTTAGCAGCCGATGGAACATTCAGTATTCATGGTGATATACTGATATTGGCAATCTGTTTTCTACATTTCATGGTATTGACATAACATCCATGACGAGTTCTTTTTATAGCAGATTAACATGAAAAATTATTGAAAAGAAATTTTAGTGAATGTACTTATCTAGCTCGAAAGTTGTAGAAGAAATGTAGAACTAATTTTTTGGTACTAACCAGTTGCTTATGAATTGTTGGAATCCTTCTTCCATGTTTTACACCTGAACCAACCATCTTCAACCCTATAGTTGTTAACAAATAAGTCAAACTTAAAATAGATATAATCAACATTGTTTGACATTTTCTTCAACTTAACGGTTAAGGCACATACAAAATTGCCAATTAAACAAAAAACGTTATTCCATACATTTTTCTAACAAAAATTAAATACAGTACCACAATTAAGTAAATTAACTTGTATTCTTACGACTTTGGCAAAAAAAAAACTTGTATTCTTACCGTAACAAAAAATATATAGGAAATTCAAGTTTGTTAGACAAACCTGTTGCAACTTAAAATGCACAGAAACTGGAACATATAATCAATAATAAACCAATAAATGTACATAAATTAATTTGTAAATCCGAATATTATAATACAACAAAAGACATTCGTTCATAAGTTAACTCAGATATAGTTTTGCTCATCTCTGTTACAGGAGAGATCAAATCCGACTTTCCATTTTTCCTAATTGATGGATATATGTCCAATTCGGATTCGTATTTATATTTCGGGCCTCGTAAACACGTCAAAAATCACATTACGGTTTAGAAAACGCCTCCTAAGGGTCAAAACGGTCCAGAAACGCGGTACACGCGTCCGGACCGGACCTCCGGATTGCTCTATGGGTATTACGCGTACCCCCGATTACCGTTACGCGTAGAGAAGTCGAGTTCGCGCATTGCCAATATTGATGAAGGTTACCGCTTTCCTTTGAACCGTCATCAAACCGCTTCAAAACCGGGTCCGGTCCCAAGGTAGCCTATAAATAGGAGACATTGGCCACCCATTTTGACACATTCTCTCATTTGCACAACTTTGGCATTTTGAGCTCTGACTTCTCTCTAGAAATATTTTCTCTCTCTAGAATTATTTTTCTCCCTTTAGCCTAATCGTGACTTAAGCATCGGAGAGGGCTCCACTAGCACCACCCCCCCCCCCCTCCGTGCTAGTATTAGCCCCTTGTGCAGGAACGGGCCCCGCAGCTAAGGTGTGGAAGAGAAATAGGAGTAAGACGAGCCCAGACGCTAACTGAGACACAGCGTTTTGCCGAGACACAGACTTTTTTCGGGACACAGACTTTTGCCGAGACACAACCTTTTCCTGAGACACAGCATTAGACCGAACACTCGTCACCGGCATCCGGCAAATACCTCTTCCAGGCGAGGAGTGTCCGCCATAACCCAAACAACCCGATCAGACAAACGCGTCCATCCGATCCATTTCAACCAGGACACAACATTAGGCGCCATCTCCGTGATTCGAACAAAAATCTATCATACCGCAAAGACATGACGAGTGATCGCAACCCTCCCGAAGTGGTTAACGCGAGAAATGCAAGGAAAAGACCTGGACGTCCTAAGAGGTCTCCGGCAAGCAAAAGAGCAGGAGGTCAGAAACCAGCTGGAAGCCATCCGGGACCTTTCCACATACCGAGAGCTACTTGCATAGCTTCATCCATGCCAACCGAGGATGTGCCTGACGCACAACACAACCACCAAGAACCAAATGACGAGCATCGTTCACCCCCACCTGGTTTTGAGCCAGAGATGCATGATGATGATGAATTTCAGACAGAAACGCCGCAAGGCGAACAACAAGGAACAGGAGCAAACCCGATGCCTTCGATTACTCCAGCAATGATGGCTGCGCTGGAAGAATTACTCGCATTCCACGAGTCACTGAAAAATCAAGGATATGCAGCCCAACCACCTCCAACCGCCCAGGAACACGCTGCGCCGACAAGAGAAATGTCGCAAGACACTACCCGCCATGGCGGTCCATTCCAGGGCAGAAACCAACCAGGACGTTTTCACGTTCCAGACGCAGTGTCCACCGCCTTATCCGTGCCAACCACAAACGTGCCTTCCGCACAGCATGACCTTAAAGTCCAAAATACAGCATACATTGCACCCCACCCGGAAAAGATGGAAAACGTGCATATGTTCCATGAAGACTTTGACGCTGAAAGCGAGAACTCATACGAGCAAGAAGTGTACGTTGCAAAGACAATGCACAAGACCGATGACACCAACTTGGAGTATGTCGACATAAAGGATTCCGCCTTTGAAGATGTCATGGATTTTTCATCAAAGGACAAGGAGCACGCTGCATACCACGACGCCTTACCCATAACCACGCAGAAGCCGACAAGAAGACAACTTGGATCCTCCCACATCTCTGTTGCCACATCCAATGCTTTCTTCATGCCAACAAGAAATGCATCCTTTGCACAGTACGACCAAGGAGTCCTCAAATACAAAAGTGTCAACCCGTCACCACCTTTCACTCCCACCATGATGACCGCGCTCGAAGAACTTCTTGCATTCCGAAAGATGTTAAGGAACCAAGGATATGCCCCGCCACCACCACATGTGCCTCCAATCAACGGACAAGTCAAGGAGACAAGAACAAAGTCCCGAGTCACAAGTCATCAAGACACACCGTACCAAAGAATAGGGGGCCAATACACGGAAGGTACCTTCCAGCACCAACAACCAAGGCAAGGAGCTGCACGCTCATACAATCCGTATGTGATAGCACAACACCAAGAAGGGGCATGGAAACAACCTCCAACCTCTCGCTCGAAAGTTCATAAGGAAGGTTCTTCTACAAGGACATGTCAAGACGATGCTAACACCTGTCACAAGGATGGACGGAAAAAACCTGTTAATGACGATGACGTCCCAATCACGGGACTGACAACAAGAACCTTGAAGGCAATAATTGAAAAAGAGATGCACGTTTCCTGGGAAAAGAGACAACCGCATCAAAAGAGGCCATTCCAGTCAGACGTCCAAAGGCTCAAAAAGAACAATCTTGCCAAATGTGTTCATTTGAACACACCGCTGTCCGTCATCTTGAAAGAGATAAAGAAGACCAAGCGGTGGAAAAAGCCCTCCAATTTCCGCAAGGGCCCATTGGGAAAAGACGAAAGCAAATGGTGTGAAAATCATGAAGTATATGGCCACGAAACGGAAAGCTGTGTTGGATTAAGGTTTCACGTAAACAGCTTAATCTTAAAAGGAGAAATGAAGAAGTATATCGACCAAGGCAATAAGCATCGAAAGAAGTCTCATATGAAGTCTTCAGGAAAAGGCAAAGGAAAAGAAAAGGCGAATGATAATCCACCTATCGCCAAGCGCCGGAAAAACAACGTCACTCATAGAACCAATTATGATGACTTATACAATCCCTGGAACACGAAGGTGGAGGAAGCAAATTTCAAACTCTCGGAAAACAAACTTCATCGTCCACTTGAGCCAACGACTGCCTTCCTTGGCAAGAACGTTGAAGAACGACGCAAGCACCGTAAAACTGGGGGGCATAACACTAACATTTGTTCATCTTCAAAGGGGGAGATTGAAGAGCTCAACACGGTAGATGCATTGAGGAATATGTGGCGCGTGGCAGAATCAACTTGCCGACAAATCACCTATGAAGACGCCAAACACATTATCAATCCCTTTATTATTGCATATCTACTTTAAGTCTTCTTAGATTAAGTACAACTCATGCTTATTAGCCTTAGCACTTTTCAAAAGAAGTGATCAATAGACGCCTTCCTGTAATCCGTTGTACGAACTCCAAATATCTAATGAAGGTTAAATCTACTTTCGTAGGTACATTATTATATCATGCATACTACCTTGGAATAACACCAAGTAACAACTAAGCACATATTAATTGCGTCAACAACACAAGCTATCGCACTATGAACAACAAACGACTTAGGTCATACAACATCCCCATGCAACGGAGCCTCAAGCATTCTATACGCACAAGACTAAAAATCACACTACAATAATAAACAAAACAGGGGCATTACCCAAGTGACAACGTCATCAACATTGTGGAAGATAGGAATTCAGGATACACTCCTATGTTATACGCACGCCTGTGCCAAGCCCATCATGAAAAAAGAGTTAGAGAATTATTCCCAACATGCAGCAAGTTTACCCTTGTCAAGAACACAAGAAGGATCATACCACTCAAAACGTACGCCGACAGCAAAACCTAATCTTCGGACAAAACAAAGGAGAAGGTGAGGATTCCACCAGAATAACATCTCTCAACCATATGCACAATCGTCATACAGACATAACCTCGGAAAGAGTCACAAGTGTATGAAGAAACACATCAAGTAAACCAAGGCCCCTTGAAAGTGAACACATGAAGCACACATCGCAAAGCCAGCACATTAACTCAACACCGTGCAGTGCGCAATAGGAGAATGAGTGCAACAACTCCAAATCGGCGTTCCGTTCGTGATTGCAGAAAAGCTTGACGCATATAATGGAATCCTAGGGTATACAACCATGAACAAGGGGAGCATGATAAGCGCCAACATCGCACCAAAAGATCAAGTTTCCAACAAAAGGCAGGAATTGGTGAAATAAAGGGAGATCAACAGCTATCAAAAGACTGCTACAAGGTTGCACTCTAACATAATGTCAAGACAAACAATAGCGGAATCCCCGTCATTTATGTAAACCCAAGGGTAGACCATGCACGTCCTGCTCTTGTTGAAGCATTACAAGAAATCAAGATAAATGAGTCAGAAAGGATGGTTCGAGTAGGCGCATCACCGCCAGAAGATGAAGTAATAAAAACCATCAGGAAACAGCGGTACGACTGCCAAGCGACTTGGGGGGGCACCAAGCTGACAAGTGCTCGGCATTCCATCGAAGTGAAGAAACGAATAATTACAAGAACACGCGGTACCTTTCTTCTAAAAAGGAAACACCAAGCAATGATCATATATATGCATGTACATCATGCTAAGGAGGCATCAACACGTATCAACTAGAGGACGCATACAATAATGCATAAGTCGCTGTTCATACCGACATATTCACAATCACATGTAGCGAGCGATACTTGGAAAAGCTACGCTCCCAACATATGCGCACCTATCATGATCTGTACCTATCGCGTTTGCACTTAGGGAAGTTTCCTACACAAACAAGGAATCCTCGTATCAGATTCCTTTACTTTATTTATTATATGCATTACTAAAAAGAAAATTTCATAACTCCATATTTTTGCAAACTTATAAATATTGCAACTATCTGACAAAGAGAAACTCTGTTCGTAGGTACATGTTACACTACGATTACTACATGGGAACTATACCAAGTAGTAACCTATGCACATGATATCTACTTCAACAATACAAGCTAAGCATTATGTTCAAAAAGGGATTTATGGCATACAACGCCAACATATCTATTATCTACGCCAACAGGGAGTTTATTTCTCCATCCATAACATCGGCTATATCAAGAAGATTTCAGCAACACAAAGCCATCGCGCAATGTGCACAGTCAACTTATATGTGGCAATGACAACTTGCGGATTATCTACAAAAAGGGACTTATGAAATTCTCTACTCAAAGTGACGACTATTCCAAAAGGCGTCAATAGCAAGCAATATCTTGGATAAACACTAAGATTTACTAGGGCTGAGCGTGGTCTGGTCTTGGTCAGGACCAGACCAAGACCATGCAAGACCATTTGTAAATGGTCCTCCTCCAAATGGTCTAGGACCAAACCAGGACCATTTGGACCATTTAAAATGGTCTTGGTCTTTTTGGTTCTGGTTTTGGTCCAGACCATTAGGACCATTTAGGACCATTTTTTATTTTTTATGTTTTTTAAAATTTAATTTAATTTTTTAAAATTTTTCGAATATTATTTTTGAAATAATCATAAGTTGAAAATTCACTTATTATAATTATATAAAATATATTAGAGTAGAGGAAGATCCGACTTGTGCCCGTGGAGCCGATGACTGTTAGGGGTGAAACCGATCCGGTCGGACCGGTTTCTTAGCTATTTTGGTCGGGGATCACATTTTTCGGTTCGGATTTTTTCAATAAAAAAAGTCCGACCAAAAAACCGTTTTGAAAAAATTAAACTATCCATATTTAGAACAGTTTTTTCGGTCTGATTTTCGGTTTAAATAGAAAATCCAAAAATAATAATCAATATTTAAAATATCTCGAATTTCTTAGAAAGTATATTCAAAGTTCCAAAATAAATAAAAATAGAAACATAAAACTCGTTTACGGTTTGTTCGGATCGGTCCGGTTTGATTTTGATAGTTTTGGTTTTGAAGTGCTACGAGGTTAAAATATTAACAAATGTGGCATCTCAACTAGAATTTGAAACTTCGGCAAAAAAATAATACTAGAATTTGAAACTCAAATCACTAACTCATAAAATAGTATTTACGTAATTAATTTTAACACTTTTCTCTAGGTACTATATTAGTAATTAACAGAATCACACATATAAAAAAAAAATAGTTTGAGCAATTAGTAAAACAAGTTACACTTACTAATATACTTAAAAAAATTAGACAACATATTACCGGTCTATTTACGGTTCGGTTTGTTCGGATCGTTCCGATTTGGTTTTTGGCGGTTTTCAGACCTACCGAGTTTTGCTTTCGGCCCTAGTGACTGGTGAGACTAAATGAGAGTGATTGGGTGAGAGTCGAGATTTTAAAATTGGTTTTATTATTATTTGCAAATTCCATTTAAAAAAAAAAAAATTAGATTGGTCTTAAATGGTCCTGATGAGTCCGACTACAGCCGTTAGGCCCTTTAACGGTGAAGAAACGGCAAATAAGCCCGGTGGGCTCTGAACGAAGGCCAAGGCGGCCCAGGCTAAGAATCCCGACGAAGGGAGTCCGAGGATGAGAGGTCCCGAAAGAGTCGGACCTGACAAGCGAGCTGAGCGCTCCCGACGAGATGCCTCTGAGCAGGCCCCGATGATGAATCCCTGAGAACAATAGGCCCTGTCACGATGACGAGGGGCCCCGAGCGGTGACACAACGAGATAACTCTGGAGTCCCCGATGTTAGTCGGGACTCGTTATCAGAGGATATTGCCGAGATACGCGGGGCGTGGCCGAGATACGCGGAACGTGGTTAAGATACACGGAGCGTGGCCGAGATACGCGGGGCGTGGCCGAGATAAGCGAGATCATGGCCTAGATAGGCGGGATCACACCCGAGATACGCGGGATACGGGCTAACCACCCCCAACGGTTCACCAGGTAACTGAGGTATCTCTTCGCCTATAAAAGGGCAAGAGGTCACCTCAGATCACTTACGTTGAAATACATTACTTGAGATTACTGCTTGCCAGTCCGTAAGAGAGACTCATTTAAGCATCAGAGAGGGATTCTGGGTCACCGCCCGGTCTATCCCCTCTTGCAGGATTGCGTGGAGCGAAGGAGCTAGGATCGCCATCAAAGACCGTACCGGAGTTCCACCGTGATCCAACATTGGCGCCGTCTGTGGGAATCAAATAAAAAGCTGATATGCCTTCTACTCGTTCAATGGCGGCTGGCAAGCAAAGAAGGCAAGGACAATCTGGTGGTTCTCGTCACCCCGCAGCAACAACTCTGAATTCACTACCAGAACAGGAGGAAAACCAGAACCATCCCGCTGCTGAGCTCTCCCAGACAGGGGGGCATAATGAAGGTCCCGAAGAGATTGCTGCTCAGCACCAGGGCAATAGGGAGCAGGAGGCTCCCCCAGCTACGGACCTGAAGAGGGCAGTGGCAGAAGCCATGCCCATGTTTTTGGCAGCCGTGGAGGCTCTCTTAGATCGGAGAGAGGCCGCGAGGAGGCAGGAGGAGATGCCTCATTTAGAAGAAGCGCCCCCACCAGCAGAGGTTCGGAACGTACAGGAGGCTCCGCCCCGAGGCCAGGACAGGAGTAGGGTATCCGTTCAGCCAGAGAGATTCGTGGTTGATGGGTCAGGACCAGTACAGCACAGGACCATTCCCTTGAATGGTCCCATCACCCCCGATCAGTTGGTAAAAATCGTGAACATCTGCATGGGAGAGCAGAAGCCGCTGGTATCGGAGCTGAGGGATCGATCTACTCATCCCTTCGTTCCTCGACTCATAGACACCCTAGCCCCGCCAGGGCTGGGTATTCCCACGATAAAGGAGTACGATGGTGAAGGAGGTCCGGTTCGTCACGTCCAGAAGCACATCATGGCGTGTCTGGGAAGAGCCCCGAATGAAGATATAGTGTGTACGCTGTTCCCGAACACGCTTGGGGAAAGAGCCCTGACCTGGTTCTTTAGTCTGCCCCCAAGCTGCATCACTTGCTGTGCAGATATGCACGACCGGTTCATTCAGCAGTTCCAGGGTCGTAGACGTTTGCTGAAGAGTGTGAGGTCCCTGACCCAGGTGGTACAGAGGCCCGACGAATCGCTGGCACACTATTACCAGCGATACACTGCCAGTGTGGCGGAGATTGATGAGGAGATCTCGGAGGGTGAAACCATCCGTACATTCATTCGGAACCTAACGGCCCCCTACGGTTCCGACCTAATGCATAGCGTGGCTGAGAAAGCCGTGTGGAATATGGAGGCACTACAGAAGAGGGTGAAATGGCAAATCGATTTCCAGGAGTCGAAGATAGCCGCTGGAGAGCTAGAGCCCTCGAAGTCGAATAAAGGAAAGCAGTCGGTTAAACCTTTCGACGATCGTAAGTCAAAGGGTAAACCCGAAGGCAGTCGGAATCGGGGCAGCTCTGATCGGAGGGATGATAGGCGTTCTTTAAGGAAGGACAAGTGGGAGGATCTCGACATTCCTCTCAACTGCTCCATGGCGGAGGTACTGACGGTCATGGAACGACAAGGTATCTCCAGGTACCCCCCAAAGAAGGATGGAGAATTCTTAGGGTCCCGCACGGATCGCTACTGCCGATTTCACCGCGCAAATGGTCACGACACCAACCATCGTAGGGAGCTGAAGAAGGAGATCGAAAAGCTGATCCAGAAGGGGAAGCTCAAGGAGTTCGTCGGGGATAAGCGGTGTCGATCCTGCTCTCGGTCCCGATCGCGGTCCCATTCTCGATCCCGCGATCGGTCCCCAAAGAAGAAGAGGTCCGATCCGGAGCCGTCCGGTGTCCGCAAAGAACGACGGGGCACCATTAATGTGATTCTGGGAGGATTTGCTGCTGGAGGTGATACCTCGTCCTCTCGGGAGGTTTACGCCTCTAGAATTCCTACGGCTGTGGTGCTGGGTAAGAGGTCCCGATCCTGGACCCTGAAAGAAGAGATGGTGATCTCCTTTTCGTCGGAGGATCTCATAGGCGTGGAGACTCCGCACGATGACGCCTTGGTTGTGACCTTGGACGTAGACGGATACGAGATGAAGCGAATTCTGATCGACGGAGGGAGCTCCTCCGATATTCTATTTATGGATGCGCTGGAGGCTATGGGAAAAACGAAGAAAGATCTGAAGGAGGCAAATTTCCCGATGGTCGGGTTCTCTGGTTCCACCTCCTATCCGCTAGGAGTAATCACCTTACCAGTGGAGTTCGGTAGTGGGTTGAAATCAGAAAGGAGGAACGTGGAGTTCGTGGTAGTTGATTCCGCAGGGACTTACAACGCGATTATCGGGAGAACCACCATCAACCCCCTGATGGCAGTTGCCTCGACAGTGCACCAGAAGATGAAGTTCCCAACCGACCACGGAGTCGGAGAGGTCAAGGGTGACCAGGTAGCTTCCCGAAAATGTTATGTTAACGCCACCCGAAGGAGGAGGAGAGAGGCCATGACTGTCCTCCAGACAGATACAGATCCTAGAGAGGAGTTTGGGCGTCCCGCCCCCATAGAAGATCTAAAAGAAGTTGAGATCGATGGACCCCAGAGGAAGGTGAAAATCGGGTCTGCTCTGACTGAGGAGACAGCCCAAAAATTGATCGAGTTGCTGAAGGAGTTCAAGGAGCTGTTTGCCTGGTCCCCGAGCGATATGCCAGGAATCAGCCCCGATGTGATCGTACACGAGCTGAAGATAGGCCCCGCAATCAAGCCTATCACGCAGAAAAGGCGTCCGATGGGCACAGACAAGAAGATCGCGATCCAGCAGGAGGTGGGCAGGTTGCTCGATGCTGGGTTTATTAAAGAGCTCCGATTCCAGACTTGGGTCGCTAATCCGGTACTGGTGAAGAAGACTAATGGGAAATGGCGGATGTGTGTGGATTTCCGCGACCTGAATAAGGCTTGCCCGAAGGACTGTTACCCACTCCCGAGAATCGACCAGTTGGTGGATGCCACATCGGGATATGAGCTGTTGAGCTTCATGGATGCGTATTCAGGCTACAACCAGATCAAGATGGCCAAGGAGGACGCTCCTCACACAGCGTTTTATGCAGACATTGACATCTATCACTACGATGTCATGCCTTTCGGGTTAATCAATGTCGGGGCAACCTATCAGCGCATGGTGAATAAGTTATTTGGAGATATGCTGGGAGAGACCATGGAAGCTTACGTGGATGACATGCTGGTGAAGTCCCGACAAGCTGAGGATCATGTGCACAACCTAGCCATGGCGTTTGAGCGGATGAGGCTTCATCAAGTTCGTTTAAACCCGACGAAATGCGCCTTCGGAGTCCACTCAGGGAAATTTTTGGGCTTTATGGTGAGCCAGAGAGGAATATAGGTGAATCCCGAGAAGCTGAGGGCGATTGAGGAGATGCAGACTCCGATAAATCATCGGGAGGTACAAGTGCTGAACGGCCGACTAGCTGCAATGAATCGCTTCCTGTCCAAAGCCAGCGACCGATCAATGCCATTTTTTGAAGTTCTGAGGGCCAACAAGAAATTTGAGTGGACCGCTAAGTGTGAAGAAGCGTTCCAAGCACTCAAGCAGCACCTTCGCACCCTCCCGCCATTGGCGAAACCGGTTCCAGGCGAGCCGCTCTATCTTTATTTGGCTGTTTCTGAATTTGCCATTAGCTCTGTGTTAGTGAAGGTTGTCGAGGGTAATCAAGTCCCCGTCTATTATGTAAGCAAGGCGTTTGCCAAGTCTGAATTGAATTATCCTGCCGTTGAGAAGTACCTCTTTGCGTTGATTATTACTGCTCGGAAGCTAAGGCCTTATTTCCATGCACACGAAATTACTATGTTAACGAACCAGCCTCTGAAGCATTTTTTGAACCGACCGGATGCGTCGGGAAGATTAGTGAAGTGGGCAGTAGAGCTTAGCGAGTTTCGCATACACTTTGCTCCAAGAACGGCCATTAAGTGCCAGGCATTGGCGGATTTCATAGCAGAATCTACAACCCCCGATCTAAAAGAAACGGGCCCTGTAGAGGGGGAAACCATGGAGGTCCCGACAGAAGAACAACCAGAGAGGGCAGAGCAATCAGAACAGCCAAACGAGGAAAATACTTGGGAAATGTACACGGATGGCTCCTCGAGTTCGGACGGATCAGGAGCAGGCTTTTTGTTAATACCACCGGGTGGAGGTGAGCCGCTCCGATACGTCTTGGCTTTAACATTCAAGGCCACAAATAACGAAGCGGAGTATGAGGCTCTTATCACGGGCATGAAAATTGCTAAAGGCACTGGAGTCGATCACTTGAGAGTGAAGTGTGACACAGCTTTAATCGTAAACCAGGTTCAAGGGCGATACGAGGTGAGGAGCCCAATAATGAAGAATTATCTACGCGAGGTACAAGCCTTGAAGGAGATCTTTAAAAGCTTCGACATCGAGGCAATACCGAGGGAGGAAAACATAGAGGCAGACGCTTTGAGCAAATTTGCCCTGGGGGAACCCTTGGAAGAAAATCGGAAGGTGCACTTCTTGGAGAAGGTGATCTTATCGACCACCGACCCGACACAGGTGTGTGCCTTGGAGGCAAAATCGGAGGAGGAGCCCACTTGGATGACCCCGATAGTCGCATACCTGACTACGGGGACAGCCCCCGATGATAAAGTAGCAGCCGACAGGATACGACGGATCGCGGCTAATTACGTGATGCTGGACAATCAGCTATACAAGAAGGGTTGGTTCTCGACTCCGTACTTGAAGTGTGTGGCAGAACCCGACACAAATCGAATCCTGAAGGAGGTGCATGAAGGGGTCGCGGCTTGTCATGAAGGGGCCCGATCCATTATGAGGAAAGTGTTGAACTTGGGCTATTATTGGCCTACGATGAGCAAGGAAGCGACGGCGTTGGTCCGATCCTGTGACGCGTGCCAGAGGTACGCCCCGAGTATCGTGGCTCCGGCCGCTAATCTGACATCCATCAAGAGCGCTTGGCCCTTCGCGCAATGGGGCATCGACTTTGTGGGACCTCTTCCACAAGCACAAGGTCAATGTAAGTATTTACTTGTAGCTATCGATTATTTTTCGAAATGGATAGAGGCAAAGGCGTTGGCCAGAACGACGGGGAACCAGATCGTCAAGTTCCTCCAGACCCATATTGTGTCCCGATACAGGATTCCTAAGGTGGTGATCAGCGACAATGGTCCACCGTTTAACGGCTCTCAGGTGAGGGAGTATCTGGAGGAGTTGAACATCGAGCATCGGACAGCTTCCGTACGCCATGCTCAGACTAACGGTCAGGTGGAATCAGCCAACAAAATCGTGATGGATGGCCTGAAGAAGAGGGTCTATGCCTTGAAGGGAAAATGGCTGAACGAACTGGAAAACGTGCTTTGGGCTGTTAGAACGACACCCAAACGATCAACGGGGGAGACTCCATTTGGCCTCGTTTATGGCACGGAGGTTGTCGCCCCCGTGGAGGTAGCTGTGGCGTCCCATCAGATGAGATATTACGAGCCTCTGACGAATGATGAAATGAGACGTCTCGACTTGGACTTACTCGAAAAGAAGAGGCGGGAAGCCGATGAAGTCCAAGCTCGAATGCGTTTGGCGACGGCTAGGTACTACAATCGGCGAGTAAAGTCCCGACAGTTTTTCGTCGGGGAGCTGGTTTGGCGTCGCAACGAGTTTACCCTTTTGGATCGAATCAACAAGATGTCACCAAAATGGGAAGGACCTTATAAGGTCGTGGGGATGCCAGCTCCAAATGCGTATAAATTGGAAGACCTCGATGGCAGAGTATTGAAGCATTCTTTTAGTGGCGAACACTTGAAGAAACACCATGCTTGATGAAAGTCATCTTAAGTGGTGCCCGATGAAAGTCGCCTTAAGTGGTGCCCGATGTAAAATCGCCTTAAGTGGTGTATGCTGTTTATCGTTTAATTCGATGTAAGCCAAATTTTGTGCCATCAATAAATAAAGAGGTTGCTTCCGATCAGAGTTATTCTTAGATTTACTCTAAGCATTATAAAGTCGCCTTGACTGGTGCATGAGAAAAGTCGCCTTGAGTGGTGCACGAGAAAAGTCGCCTTAAGTGGTGCACGATTCTTAGATTTATTCTAAGTCCTGAAAAGTCGCCTTAGTTGGTGCACGATACCAAGTCGCCTTAAGTGGTGCACGAGAAAAGTCGCCTTGAGTGGTGCACGATTCTTAGATTTATTCTAAGTATTAAAAAGTCGTCTTAAGTGATGCGCGAGATTACGTCTTAAGTGATGCGCGAGATTAAGTCGTCTTAAGTGATGCACGAGATTAAGTCGTCTTAAGTGATACATGTTTCTTGGATTTATTCTAAGTATTAAGTCGCCTTAAGTGGTGCATGATGGTAAGTCACCTTAGGTGGTGCAAATTAGTAAATCGTCTTGAGTGATGTACGAGAATGTCTTAAGTGTCGAAGTATCGACCTAAGCAAGTATAGCAAAGCCACTTGGAGAAGTGCATTGAAAAAATCGGAACTAAGAAATTCTGATAATTGATAAGGGCTCAAAGGCCCGACGATTACAAAAGCGAAGAAAATACAAGGACTCTAAAGATAAGCAGTTAGGCTTGGTCCTTGTCAGCGGCATCCGCGGGAGCTGGGTCCACGAAGTCGGTGGCAGAAGGCTCCACAGGGTCGGCCGCGGGAGGATCGACTATCGGGGCATCAACACTTGGAAGCTCTGCTGCGTCTTCGACAATTGCGGGAGTACTCCCCCCATCACTCTCCTCAGAAAGAGCAAAGTATTTCTTTGCGAAGGGAGCGAGAGAAGGAGACTTGTCGAAGTTAATGGCGTCGCCATACTACAGGTGGAGCTCCTCAACCGCATTGAAAAGAGTGTTCTCCACCTCCGCGCCGAAGAATTTCATAGCATCAGCCTGGAAGTCTTCAGACCTCCGATAATCCTCCCGGCCCTTGGCCTCAGCCGCAACCAGCTGCGCAGGAACCCCCGCGACTTGCTCCTCCAGAGCCTTCTTCTCGAGGACCAGCTTGTCCTCAGCAGCCTGCCGCTCCTGTCGCTCCTGCCTCAGGAGTCCCTAGAAATCCCCGACCTGCTTTTGGAGGTCCTGAACCTTTTGGTCGAGGATGGCCTGCTCCTTGGCAAGTTTCCCCCGCGAAGACTTGGAGGCCGCAAGATCCTCCTTAAGCTTGTTGATGGCCGCCCGATCCCGCTCCCGGGACTCGTCATAGGCGATGAAGTACCCAAAAAGACGGTTGAAGTCCCTGAGCTCCTACAATAGAAGAAAGGAAAGTGTAAATGGACAAACAACCAGCCTTACCAGGGAAGAAGGAGAAGCAAAGTTTTACCTCTATCCGACGCAGGGACATCTCTCGAACATCCCGATGCATCGCTGTCCGATTCAAGGAAATCGGGAACCGCATGGTAGGCAGGATCGAGCCTGCCAGCAAATGCAGAGCCAAGTCCTCATGCTGGTCCCCTTGTCGAAGTTGGACCCCTTGCAGTGTTTGGATGGGAGTCCAGGGAGCATCCACCTGCTTGGGGTTGAAGGCCCTGTAGAAACTCCCGTCGAGAGGGACAGGAGGAGGGCCAGCACGAGTCGTGGAGGGGCACGCCTCCGGCTCGACCCGGGCGGGGGAAGGAGTGAAGTTGTGGATGGGCGACGGCTGTCGCTGCTGCGGAGAAGATGAAGGGGGCAGCCCCTGAGAGGTTGGTTTCAAGGGGGACTGCCCCGTCCTCCGACGATGACGAAGGGAGCCACCCTCATCAGTTTCCTCGGAGGAGTCCAAGGTTTCCACCCGACGAAATTGTTCGCCGGTCGGGGTTTTCTCCCCAGTTGAGGGAGGCGCCCCTGTTGAAGACGGTGCACCCGCGGAAGCTTCAGCGCCCGACGGAGCTCCTGATCGACCTGCACCTAGAGGACGAGAGGCTTCTGAAATGTAATCAGGGAGTTCATCAGGATTCTTACACCAAACAATACGTCGGGAGACATATTGATCCTTCCCGTGGTAGTGGTAGTAGCCCGCCTTCAGGACACGAGGAGTTTCACCTCAAAGGATTCGTCTAACGTCAGCAATACGGGCCTCCCTGGTCGAAGGAATCAAATCCCTCGGGACCATCCTCCTATACGATTTAATAGCGAGACAGAGCTTTTTACCTTCTTCAGCGTTCTGGACGTCGAAGAGTTGGTCCAGCTCCACGCGCTTCCGCTTAGGTTGCTCCGCAGAAGGAGACCCCGACGGAGCAGCAGCCTTCTTGGCGGATATCCTCTTCCGCGAGGGGCGGACGGCATCAGTCTCCCCCTGCTTAAGGAACAGATCGGTCAGCACATATACCCTCTTGGCTGCAAACAGTAAACGAAAAAAGAGTTAGAGGTTTACCCAGGGAACCACGTTGGAGGGGCCGTCGAAAAGCTGCCCCCCAGAGATTATATCGAGGAGTCGGATCCCGGCGTTCACCAGGTCCCGCTCCACGAGAGAATTGGCGTCGAGGGGAGTGTAGGACTCCCCCCATCGGTAGAGCTGGATGAGTTGAAGAGTTTGGAAATCCTCGTCGGTATAGGTGTGGAAGGCAGGCGGAGAGTCTGCTTCCACCTCCCATCGGGGCCATGGGATCGAAGAGTGTTGAATGAAGAAGTAGCTCCTTTTCCAACTACTGTTGTCGGACCCCGTATCAACCAGGAGTCCCCGACCCTTGACCATCTTCCAGGTGTCATTGGTCCAGTTACACCGTCCAAGTTGTGCCTTGTTCCACTTCGGCATTCGGGGGTAGAAGGCGCAAACCCCCGCCTCGTTGCACTTCATCCCATAGAAGGTCCTAAAGAGCTTGAGGCTGTATACCCACCGCTGTCGGAAGCAGAGGCCTGGAAAGCGTTCCACAGGCGAATGGCGTGCGGAGAGAAGGTGGTCGGATGAGTTTTGTAATGCTGGCACAGCTCGACCAGATTACCACAGAAGGGGAATATGATCCCCGCTGATACTTGCCCCGTAGAGACAAATACCTCCCCTTTTCGGGGACGAGTAACCTCAAGGTTACCCGAGGGGCGAGGCCAGGGATATGGAAAACGAGGTTCCCAAGTAGAAGTGATGCACCCCTCCCGGAGAGCTGCATCATAAGCGGTGTTGGAGATTTCCTTCAGAGCATAATCAAAGTTGAAGGGCTTTCTTCCCTCAGAGCTGGATCCACTGTCTGAAAATTAGCAATGGCAAGGAAGGCACAGTGGGATTTTCGGAAAGCTGCAAACAAGGAAAAGATGAGCAAGCAACGAAGAAGAAATCCTTACCAGACATGACGAATTGGAGGTTGAAGGAATGAACTGGGCGTTGCCGGAAAGATGATCGGAAAAACACTGATGGTCTTCGGAATCGCAAAAGCTTGGATTCACAAAGGTTGTAGAGAGCTCCTGAAAATTCGAAGACGGTAAAAGTGATCCGACACCCACGGTTAGGGTTTTATAGGCAAAGAGGACAGTTGAAGAGACACTTCGATCCGAGTCGTCGAAGTTGAAGCGTTTCAATCTGGACCGTTGAGATGGAACGTGCAGAATGGCAACGGGCGTAATGATTAAACGGCCTGAAAAGCACTTTTCAGAAAAAGCAGGCGCGAAAAATCAGGCACGAGTGCCGAAGACGTCGCTTCACTATCTGCTGCATTTAATGACTGGGGAACCGAGGAGTCCCCTCAGATTTGGCAGTTATCCACAAGGCATCAAGGAAACGTGAATGAGAAGACTAGTATTGAGTGACTATGCCAAGGGAAAGACCCCCGACTTCGATGTCGGGAGGTCGGGAGTGGAAAGACACGACGAACTAAAAGTCCCTCATGTCTTGGGGGCAAATGATGAGTCCGACTACAGGCGTTAGGCCCTTTAACGGTGAAGAAACGGCAAATAAGCCCGGTGGGCTCTGAACGAAGGCCAAGGCGGCCCAGGCTAAGGATCCCGACGAAGGGAGTCCGAGGATGAGAGGTCCCGACAGAGTCGGACCTGACAAGCGAGCTGAGCGCTCCCGACGAGATGCCTCTGAGCAGGCCCCGATGATGAATCCCTGAGAACAATAGGCCCTGTCACGATGACGAGGGGCCCCGAGCGGTGACACAACGAGATAACTCTGGAGTCCCCGATGTTAGTCGGGACTCGTTATCAGAGGATAAGGCCGAGATACGCGGGGCGTGGCCGAGATACGCGGAACGTGGTTAAGATACACGGAGCGTGGCCGAGATACGCGGGGCGTGGCCGAGATAAGCGAGATCATGGCCTAGAAAGGCGGGATCACACCCGAGATACGCGGGATACGGGCTAACCACCCCCAACGGTTCACCAGGTAACTGAGGTATCTCTTCGCCTATAAAAGGGCAAGAGGTCACCTCAGATCAGTTACGTTGAAATACATTACTTGAGATTACTGCTTGCCAGTCCGTATGAGAGACTCATTTAAGCATCGAAGAGGGATTCTGGGTCACCGCCCGGTCTATCCCCTCTTGCAGGATTGCGTGGAGCGAAGGAGCTAGGATCGCCGTCAAAGACCGTACCGGAGTTCCACCGTGATCCAACAGGTCCTAAATGGTCTCAATGGGCTTTTCGGTATTGGTCTGAAATTTAGACCAAGACCAAATAAGACCATCAAAAGAAGACCATTGGTCTTGGTCCAAAATGGACTTGGTCTTATGGTCTTGGTCTTGGGCTGTCTTGGTCTTGGTAATGGTCTTCGTAGACCATTGCTCACCCCTAAGATTTACTATCAAAAGTAGCATGTTGTGGTATCCTCTTTGTAAAGACAAACCCCATGGTTACTTCTAAAAAATGGCATGCTGCGAGATGCTCTTAGAAGCAAATCCTCATGTTCATAGCCATTCCCTGAATTGAAACAGGATGCAGCAAATGCAGTGATGGGATAGATCACCCCATCGTGGCGGAAGTCCTCTTGTTAGACGACAACCCCACACATAAAAAATATGCATACTCTCTTAAGGGTTCATACACCATGAAGACTTAAGCCTGAAAAATGATAGCTTCATGTTATACGCTTTTTAAAGCAAACCTTGTACAAAACTCATCAAACTTACAAGTCGATTCTTGTATAACGTTATCTTGCTCTTTAGCATTTAACGCAACAACAGCAAAATAAACAAGAGAAATCTTGTAACAACGTCGCCTTAGAGTGGAACTAAGAGACGGTATAAACATAAGTCTTGCTTCGTCAAGATGACACTGCTACATGTCAAGTGCAAGTGCCGAGTGCCAAGTGCTAAGTGCCCGCGCCAAGTACATTATTACTTACAACGTTACAAGTACCTAGTGTACGCATCTTGCCATGCCTTGGAATCTAACCAAGAGGGGCGCTCATAACACTCAACAATGCGCGACATGCAGTCGCAACTACGGACATCATGTTCATCATCTAAGGATATCTATCCTATCTTTCAAGTCTAAAGCATACGGACAACATAGATAACTCAATGTATAAAATATTACTAACAAGTTATCATATGTTTATTATTATTGAAAATAGGTCCAAGTGACGAAATATCATGCAAGCAAATGCATAAACAAAGAATTATCAAAACAACATCAACCCATTCACAAAGGGTTCAACATGCTGGAAGCGGACAACCTGACACCAACCAAGAGATAACATAATCTCTAAGGATCTATGGCAAAGAGTTCATAATGCCAACATCAAATGCAATGTCGTCATTCACACGAAGGACACGACAAGAATGGTCGCTTCAACTTCAACACGACATAGCTCTTCAACATAAGCGCGACAATCAGCAATACGTGCATCAAAATCAACCGTCAACAAATTCTTACCTCAATGGGAGGAACGCTCCTCCTTGGGCCGGTCCCTCGACCGGGGGGTAGAAGGCACCACCGCACGACCCTCAACTCTATTCCATTTATCACAAGAAGGAGTTAGCACGGTCGTACTCGGCATAAATAACTAAGAATCGCTCGAGGAACGCGCCCCGGTGTCGGATCTTTTGAGAATTGTGCTAAAGACAGAAACTGCAACCACGCGTTCAACAACATGAAAGCAACAATTTGGAAAATTAACAAGTTCAAAGAAGATACAAAGAGACGTCTTACTCACAAGTCCTTTACCGCGACCGTGTCCGGAGACTCCAGAATAGCGGGGGCACTTGTACGGACATTCCTCCCAACAAACTGATTACTGTACACATCGGCTATCTGCAAAGACAAGCTTTTTCCATCAAGTCCAACCTACATTACAACATGATACAAGTCATAAAGGACATCAAAATCCACACTTGGTGTATTATTTAGCTGCTCAAACCATGTCGACATCCGAACACAGACTTACTCGCAGAATGGAGATAGTGGACTTATGGTAACAGTCGTGGGAAGATTAATTCCGACAAGAAGACAGCAAGATCTAATATCCTGGAAAATGCAACCAACAATCCAGTGAGTGCGTAAACACGCATCACCACCTATGCAAACATTTATGCAACGAACGCTCCATGTGAGACAACTATGTACGTACAAGACTCGTTAGTCTTCACGCAACAAGTAACAAGCATCACGCAAGGGGGGCAACTTCTTCAACACATTAACCTTGCATGACAATATCGAGCTCATACTCACAGCATACATGATTACAAGGGAGAAATATTTTCTAAGTGTTTTGCCCAGGATGAGTCAGCATATTGCAAGCTGTCAGCATGTTACTATTTGTCAGCATATTATCAGGTGTTGGCATACAACCTGTGTTCACATCAAGCATATGGATACAACGTACATAGCCAGGGATGGAGAAAAGATTCTAAGTGTGGGGGCAAGTGCGCACATACGTGTACGTACATACATGTCGACAAGGATGCATGTCGACAAGTGAAAAATATTTTCTAAGTTTTTATATGTACGTACATACATGTCGACAAAGATGCATGTCGACAAGGAGAATATATTTTCTAAGTATTTCCATGTACGTACATACATGTCGACAAGGATGCATGTCGACAAGGAGAAAATATTTTCTAAGTGTTTCCATGTACGTACATACATGTCGACAAGGATGCATGTCGACAAGGAGAAAATATTTTCTAAGTGTTTCCATGAAATTCTCTACTCAAAGTGACGACTATTCCAAAGGCGTCAACAGTAAGCAATATCTTGGATAAACACTAAGATTTACTATCAAAATTAGCATGTTGTGGTATCCTCTTTGTAAGGACAAACCCCATGTTTACTTCTAAAAAAATGGCATGCTGCGAAATGCTCTTAGAAGCAAATCCTCATGTTCATAGCCATTCCCTGAATTGAACAGGATGCGGCAAATGCAGTGATGGGACTGATCACCCCATCGTGGCGGAAGTCCTCTTGTTAGATGACAACCCCACACATCAAAAGAATTCATACTCTCTTAAGGGTTCATACACCATGAAGACTTAAGCCTGAAAAATGATAGCTTCATGTTAGACGCTTTTTAAAGCAAACCTTATACAAAACTCATCAAACTTACAAGTCGAGTCTTGTATAAAGTTATCTTGCTCTTTAGCATTTAACTCCAAAATAACAAAATCAGCAAGAAGTATCTTGCAACAACGTCGCCTTAGAGTGGAACTAAGAGACGGTATAAACTTAAGTCTTGCTTCGCCAAGATGACACTGCTGCATATCAAAGGCCAAGTGCCAAATATATTACTACCTGCAATGCTACAAGTACCAAGTGTACATAACACCCTGCAATGCGCAAGTCGCAACATCCTATGCTCTGTCCATCACAACAAGGAGTTCAATCCTATCATGCAAGTCCAATACATACGGACAATTAAGATAGCTCAAGGTATGAAATATTACTAACAAGTTATCATATGTTTATTACTATTGAAAACAGGTCCAAGTGACGAAATATCATGCAAGCAAAGGCATAAACAAAGAATTATCAAAACAACATCAACCCATTCACAAAGGGTTCAACATGCTGGAAGCGGACAACCTGACACCAACCAAGAGATAACATCATCTCTAAGGATCTATAGCAAAGAGTTCATAATTCCAACATCAAATGCAATGTCGTCATCCACGTAATCCAAGCAGTTTTACGTGCTTTTCAAAAATCTCCCTACGTAATGGCTTAGTTAAAGGGTTTGTGACCATATTGTCTGTAGGCAAGTATTCTAAAGCGATTATGTTGTCTTCTAGAACATATTTAGTATAATTGTATTTCACATCAATGTGCTTTTTCCTACTATGGTACTTTGGATTCTTAACTGCTGCAATGGCCGCCTGACTGTCGGAGTACACCTTCACAGGTTTACTCTTCTTGTCGGTGCCAATTAATGCAGTAAGAAGCCTCTTCAGCCAGACCGCTTCTTGTGCGTTTTTTTTTGGAGAGGGCAACGAATTCCGATTCCATAGTGGAAAGCGTGACACAAGATTGCTTCTTGCTAACCCATGATAAGACAGTATTAACAAGGAGGAAAACTCCTCCTGTGATGGACTTACGATCATCCGGATCGCCACCGTGGTCGGCGTCAATATAACCGGTCAATTCGAGCCGATCGCCCTCATAGCACAGAACGTAGTTGGTGGTACCTTTCAGATATCTGATAATTCGTTTTACGGCCTTTAGATTTTGATAACTAGGATCTGATTGGAATTTTTCTACTAGGCCCACAGCGTAACAGATGTCTGGCCGAGTACAGAGCATGGCATACATTAGACTCCCTACCATGCTCAGATACTCTGCATTCTTCATTTGTTCACGCTCCTGCTGGTTTTACGGGCCATCACGCTTCGATAGCGCGCACCCGAACACAACCGGCGTATCCACGGGTTTAGCACCCAGCATTCTGAATCTCTTCAACAATTTGTTGATATATGATTCCTGAGATAGATATAATCTCCGGGTGGCACGATCTTGGGCAATTTCGATGCCTAAGATGTACGTAGCCTCTCCCATGTCTTTCATCTCGAATGCTGATACTAACCAGGACTTTAATTTATTCATGAAACTTACGTCGTTCGCAGCAATGAGTGTGTCATCCATGTATAGTGTTATGATGATATACTGAGACCCGGAGGTCTTTGTGTGGCTCCTCCCTTATGTGCATAATGAGAATAATACATGGAATCAAAAAATATGGAAATATTCTCGTTATTGACTGAGCGGGGCTAGTGTTTTTACAAGAAATCTCTAGCCAACCTTCCCGCAAAAGATCTTTTCTTAACATCAAACGTGTTGATACTAGATAAAAAAAGGTAACTTCAACAATTTCTTTGTCCCTCACGCCCCTTAATTTAGAGGAATTCTTCACTTCAACAGTCTTCGATGGTTATACGTGTATCCAAAATACGAACGAGATGGATGTTTGTTGGCCCAACCATTCTTCTTAGTTCCGATCTTGATGGAAATGGTATAATTTCGAACAAAGTTTTCGTGTTGTTGATTCCTAGGCGTAGTGCTTCTTCCTCTATGCCACCTATTGGTACTAATGGAGTGGGGTTGACCTGCAATACATAAATAACCCACATAGGTGTAACCTTTCGCTCAATACTAGAATCGCCAATTGAAGCATCTGAGGCTGCATTAATCGTGGATACACGACAGAGGGAGTTGTTTTTCTACAAACTTCACCCTCAAAAAGCGTAGATTTTTTTTTATTACTTTTTTCTTTATTTTCTATCCCGAATCACGTGTCTTTCTTCTAAGGCTCAAACAAATAAGAAAATAAGAATAATCAAATCGCACCATCTCTGTAATAGGTAAATGCCTCTTTTTCCCCTGAAGTTGTCGGAATTATTCGTAATAAGATATTGCTACAATTGAAAAGATCTTATCAATAATATTTCCATTTATCCTTGATCTAGGCATAGATAGCAATCCATTCTATAATTCTTTTCATTACCTCTCGTGAGAAAATGATCCCCCAAACAAAGGAATTGCACAGTACAAAATAACATAAAAACAGTCTCATTAAAAAAAATAGGATCGTTTACTCAAATACTCAAATTCTTTCTTTTTGCCAGGCATGAATAATAAGAAATATTTTCATCCGATTCGATTTCATCCAAATGTAGTAGTATAAGAATGAAGGGAACTATTTCGATTCCATCAAAATGGAAGAATCAAAGAATTTTTCCTAGAGATTAAGAGAATTCAAGAATTTTTTATTGACTAAGGAAAAAGAATCGAATAATCATTTGATTATGAAAATAGAATAACGGCCTTTTTTGTGTTGTGTGCACACCAGGTATACACTATCCAATCAAATATAAAAATCCCCGTGGGTGATTTATGAATTTTCAATCAATCTCCAAGGTAAGGGGTTAAGAGATCTAAAACTGGAAAAGAATTTTCCAATTCCATTTTTATGGAATCTGGAAATAGACTGATAAGTCTCAACAGAATCATGATCTAAAGGTATCCATTAACCATAGTCTAAAAAAAAATAGATAGACCGATCGTTTGATTCATTTCAATTCATTGATGGAATCGTTTAAAAATATCAGAAAGAAAAAGAAAGGGGGTGGGGAACCACCTAAATAGATATATATCTTTTTGGTTTTGAACAGTTTTTCACAAACAAAAAGAGTTAGTTCTTATTCAGGCAATTTCATCCGCATTGTTTTCCTCCATTCCCTCGTTTTGAGGTCCTTCCTTTGCTCGCTGAACCGTCACTGGTTCAAGAACAAACATCAAGATGTTTAGCACATTTCGTTTGATGGGATACTTCTCGAAAGAAGTTCGTTGCCTTTGATTATGTTTAGGCACGTTAGTCCCATGTTTTAGTCTGATTGTTACTCCCACTCGGAATATTGCTTCTTATCGGGGCATTACTCACACTGGGAACAATGGTGGTGGTTGAACTTACTTGGAATATCCTCTCGGTCTCGGGTTTTTACCTCCGAGATGTATTCCTCGATCACTAGGATCTGGAACCAAGTTGGTTATTCCACTCCCACTAGGAAAAATGGGTAGTTGAAATAGTTCATTATCATGATTATCAGGTCCGACTTGATTCGCATTTTGAAATTTAGTGATGATTATGTGTGTGGGGGAGTGAGCCCTCTCACTGGATTTATTATGAAGACGTTTCCATCATCATTTACCAAATCAATCACCTATGCTATATTAATTCTCCCACTCGAAGTAAGTGGGACCTGAGAATCTCCATCAACCATCTGTTAACTTTAATCAGTACTAGTTCGTTCGTTCTGCAAAGCGTTGGAAATCCATCCTCAAACCTTTATAATGTGCCATGTTTATCCACGAAACCATTGTTCCAGGCTAATTTTAAAACTCGTATTCTCCGAGTGTAGCGCGTACTCTTAATAAATACTTATTTTAATGCGCAAATTAATGGGTCTTTGTGATAAGGTTTTACCCGAATCATTCATTAGCTTTTATGGTAACGTATTAACTGATTTAATCATAACATAGTGTTTTACATTAATGTGAGTTAAATTAATCTCATCCCGCAAGAACAATTAATGTGTAACTCTAACATTATGTAACTCTAAGCTATGTTTAATGAATTGTTTTAATGAATGCCTTTTAGCCAAACTCTTCGTTCAAGGCTAAGGGTGGGAGAGTCGTTTTACCCACTACTTCTTTTCATTTATTTAACTCATCCATAGATTTATCTATCTTATGGACCATGTATTTAAGCTGTCGCTTTTAATGCCATTGTTGATATTCTAATTAGATTGTAGTAGCTGGAAGGCTTACATAAAATCTAAGTAGTTATCAGCGAGTTATATCTGAAGAATTACAAACGAAAATTCCGCATTCATAAAAATACTTAAATTCGTTTTCTAAAACGATATGTCCCGTCTTTCGAGGTGACGTGCGCCACGCGCATACCCGGTTAAAAACCGGTTAAAAACCGTGGTTTTGAGAATCGTTTTAGTCTCCAAATTTAAAAGCAAATCGGTTTTAACATGCATATTATTTCCGGAGCTTTATCATTTTAATGGAGTACTTAACAAATAAGGATTAATATCGATCGGTTCGTTTTACGTTTGTTATCCGAGTTATGGATGTTTTTAAAATGATGAGTTCGGATAAATGTTTAATCCAATCATTCTGCTGATGATTTTTAGTTACTTGTTCCGGATCGATCCCGTTTAACCAGGCCGATTAATTTCGAAAGGTAGACCATTTTAAAAAAATGAATGCTACTACCTCATTCAATAATTCCGAATTACGTTCAACAAATAGACGAAAAATAAGGATCCCAACATAAACAACGACAGATTTCACGGATCAATAATTACAACTAAGCAAAGAAAGTCACATATATATGGCAGGAAGTCTTCACCACTTTGAGCAGTCCACCTGAAAAGTAATTCAAGAATTGAATTATGTCAGATGTTCTTGCATCAATTAAAACGTGTAACGTCTTATGTATTGTGGTAAACGAGGCGTACCTTTTATGGCACATGAATCAACAGTGATTGTCGCACCGTATCATCGTTTAGACCTTTTGTGGGTTTAGCCACACAATTCCGAAGTCCAGCAAATATGGTCTCCAATACATCAGGAAGTTTGGAGATATTTCTATCTTTATGGTCGGCACCATACAAGTCTATTACCGTTTTAATTGCTGTAGGTAAACAATTGCAAATCAGCCCACTAATTTAATCCAATCCCAAAAACATGCAAGTCCGAGATCCATCCCCATAATCGAAACCAGGCATTAGGGTTTTAACTGAAACCGTGTATTAAAACACAAACCCTAAGAGCACTGTTTAGGCTAATTTTAAAGTTCGAAAACATCTTGGATTCAAAATTTGACATCCTATTTTATCGAACAATTTAAAATTTCCGAAATTTTCTAAAGTGGTTCGGTCCAAATTTTAAAATCCGGTTCAACTCGGTCTGATTTTAAAAATTCTGGTTTGGTCTGAAACGGTTCAATAAAATAAGATTGTGGTTCGGTTTATCACTCAAAACCGGTTAGGTTAGGTTCAATTTAGTTACTACGGTCCGACCCGACCCGACTAGGTCGACCCAATTAAGAAAACCCGGATTGGTTTTATCCGTTCCGGTTTAGCAATTGGACCAGCCCATAAACCCTAGGGTTCGGCCGAAATATGTCTTGTGGGCTGAGTAGGGTTTTAAAGTCCACTAAAAACTTAACTTAGCCACCAAGAAATATTAATTATTTAAAATAATTTCCAATATTGCTAATATATATATATAATTCGGCTAAACATATATATATATAAATATTGTCAAGATTTTATCACTAAGAAGTAAATCAATTAACAATATATAATATATAATATATATATAAAATTCGGCCAAACCATATATATATATATTATTGTCAAATATATCTTTTAGGGATTAAAATATGTAGACAATATATCTTCTTAATTGTCTAATAGTAACTAAATCTATCAATATATATATTATCCCTATTTTAATCCACATATATTGATAGTTAATATCTTTTACAATATTATATTAGAACCTATCCTTTTTTTCCAACTTGTAGATATATAGTTACCTATTAATAAAATTTAAAAATGGCAACATATATATTAAAATATTTGTGCCGAAATTTTATAGTCTTGGTGACCAAGAAAATTAATTTTTTTTACCTAAAATACCTATAGGGTTTTCGGCACAAACATGCAAAGTTGGAAAAGTTGTCAAATTTTAAGATCAAACCCTAACTTGATCATGAATCCAAAAGGTGTTCTTGATAAAACTCATGGTGTTCTTGAATATTATGAACATCAAACTCATATTTAAACCCAAATTTTCGGCTATGATCTTTAAAAACATGTAAAATTCGAAAATTTAAAGTTTTTAAAGATCAAACACATAGAAATAGCTAAAAATTTCGGATTTCTTCATGGTGTTCATAAATATCAAAATTTTCGGTTTTTATAAAATTTCAAGAACATTAGTTTATCAAAGTTTTAAGAAGTCCTAACCTGGCTCTGATACTACTGTTGGATTACGAGACGTAATACTACGGAATGCTAAACGTGTACTAGCAAGAAATCTAATCTACGCAGCGGAATTAGTACACATACCTTTTAGCTTTCCTGCCCAAGAACGATGTGGAGGGAGTTCTGATCCTCCGGTCGGAACCACGTGCAAGTTCTTCGTTAGAAGAAGTCACACGCGATGTAGCTCCACAACAAGACCTCTGATCGATTCTTCAACGGAGATGGAACCTCAGACTTGATGTGATGGTGCCGAAATATTAGACTAGGGTGAAAAGTTTTCTCAATGGAGATCCTTGTTTTAATTGAGTGTTTAAACCCTTAGGAGTCACCCTTATATATAGTATTGGGTGGAGTTTCCAAAAGGCAACTCCAACCAATGTGGGACTAGGGTTTCGGCTGAACGATGCATAAAGGGGGGAAGCCCATTTTGGGCCTCCCTTGTCAATTCCTAATTGGATTTGGCCCAATTAGCCCAGATTGACAATTACCTAATTAACTTAGGTAATTTCCCTTAATTAACGGGCTCCTATTACGGCGCCACGTCACCATATGCTAACAACAAGATTCACGGGAATACTCTGTATATTTAGCCATTTTGAGGGTGGCTGTGGCCCTTTAAACAATCTCCCCTCCTCTCAGGATTCGGGGAACACTCTTTGCATGTAGCCATTTTAAGGGTGGATGTGACCCTTTCACTCATTTCCCGCCTTCGATGTTGCGGGGGGCGCTCTTTATCTGTAGCCATTTGAAGGGTGGTTGTGACCCCTTTTTTTGTAGTCGTTTTAAGGACGATTGTGACCCTTTTATTTATTCTCTGCTCTCATGAGATTTACAGGAACACTCTCTTTATTTTTATGTAGTCGATTAAAGGGAGGCTGTGTCCGTTAAGGAAAATGGGTTTTTTTTTTCCAGCTCACCTTTTGCCACGACTACCCCTGCGGGTTTTCAATCATGCCCCTCTCCCTATCTTTTGCCTAGGTCGCCTTTACAAGTTTTCAACCTAACGGGAATTTATTTTTTCTCTCTCTCTTTTTTGTTTGAAAAATAAAATTTACCGAAAATAATCAACAACAATTGTCTACATGCCCCTAGTGGCAGATTGTGTTTGTACACGGTTTTAATCAAAACCCTAATGCCTGGTTTCGATTATGGGGATGGATCTCAGACTTGCATGTTTTTGGGGCTGTATTAAATTAGTGGGCTGATTTGCAATTGTTTACTTTCTGCATCATATATTTTGATATAATTAGAACTATCGTCTTGACTTAGTCAAGCTAGCTGGATATTATATTGCGAGCATTGAGCTCTGAGATTTAAATATATGGTTAGCGCAATAGGATAGACGTGCTATGTTGATTGAAAGGGCCTAGAATCCATGTCTAGAAATTCGCATGATTGATTATAAGCATGAATTGCAAAACAGCCCCTAATATTTTCAAAGCGTTTTATAAAACCGAAAATTCCAGTCGCCAATTATGCATGATGTCTGCGGATATTGCATGTTTTGACGCGTATTCTAGGATGTTCACAATAGAACGCATGTGATAATTTACTTTACGTAGAATTATGTATGCTAGGAACATTAGACGCATGACGCGTAAGCATGTTGTGTTCGATATTTATGGCATGGTATGATGATTTGCTAGATGTAGTATAATTATAAATATGCATGCGTAAATTATCGGATAATTTTACAAAATCATAAGGGCCTTGGGAAAGCCAAGATCAGGTATGTTTATTTGAAAATTCGCGTTCCGGTAATTTGCAATAGAATAACCGTTTTCAAAAGACTGATCTATTAGATTGAAAATGACAATAGTGCGAATTCTTTCACGACACCTCCTTCCTCGGTTTACTGAAGGTTGGTTTGGTTTAGTGACTGAAGAATTACTATTCGTCGTATTCCATCATAATAGATAATCCGATGTTTGCAATTCTGTCAAAATGTTGTTCACTTCCTAAACTTTGCATGATTGTCAATGTGTTAATATAGATGGCTGCAACTAGCAATGTCATTTACCAGTTGAATAAGGGAATAAGATTGAATAGCGGTAATTATAAAATATGGAATAAACGAGTTAAGATGATAATCTCTGAAATAAGAGGTCTGGAGCATTTGACCACAAAACGAACTAAGCCTGAGGGAGACCTCACAGATGAGCAAAAGACGTTCTATGATTCTCTAAAGGTTTGACCATTTGGGGACTGCCAAGGACCTATGGGATGGTGTTAAGGAAACATTTGGTGTCTGATGGGTTTCGATATAGCCGTTAGGCCCACTAACGACGAGTAAACGGTGAAGTAGGCCCACTGGGCTCCAAAAGAGGCTTAGAGGACCAATATGAGGGGTCCTGACAAGGTCGGTCCCGACATATGAGCTGGACGCTCCCGATGAAATGCCTTTGAGTAGGCCCCGATGAAATGCCTTTGAGTAGGCCCCGATGAAATGCCTTTAAGTAGGCCCCGATGTTGAATCCCTGAGGACGTTGGCCCTGTCCCGATGACGAGGGGCCCCGAGCGGTGACCAAAGGAGATAACTCTGGAGTCCCCGACATCCGTCGGGACTTGCCACCAGAGGATGAGGCCGAGAAACACGCCCACTATCAGCGTAGTGGGGAAGTGGCCTGAAAAGACGGAACGTGGGCTAACTGCCCCTGGAAGTTATCGCAACAGGTAACTGGGGTAACTCCTCCCCTATATAAAGGAAGGAATTACCCCAGGAAAGACACAGATTCACACTCATACTTTGATACATACTTGCCTACATCGAGATACTCATTTAAGCATCGGAGAGGGATTCTGGGTCACCGCCCGGTCTATCCCTTTTTGCAGGATTACTTGGAGCAAAGGAATTCAGACTTCCGTCAAGAACGTGCCGGAGTTCCAACCGTGATCCAACATTGGCACCGTCTGTGGGAACGTAACAAAAAGCAAAGATAGCTTCTACCCGATAGATGGCTGGCAAGCAGAAGAGGAAGCAAGGGCAATCCGGCGGTTCCCGCCATCCTGCTGGAACTTTGAATTCGGGACTGCCGGAGCGCAGTGTTGATCGGAATGATCCTCCCCTTGCTGGCTCCCAAACAGGGGGGGCATCATGACGATCACGAGGATTCCGTTCGAAACTCGTTGGAAGACAGGGAGGAGATCCCGAGAAGGGACCAGGACGCTCCTTCAAAGGTGGACTTGGCGAAGGCTGTGATGGACGCCATGCCGGCATTCCTGGAGACCATGGAGGCTCTCCTGGACTGAAGGGAGGCTGCCAAGAAGAAGGAGGAAGAGTTGCCTCCGCCTCCGCCGAGGGAGGATCGGAACGGGCAGGAGGCCCAACCCGAGCCCCAGGGCAAGGGCAAGGAGCCCGCTCAGTCGGAGTAGTTCGTGATTGATGGGCCTGGACCGGTGCAGCATAGGACCATCCCTCTTAATGGTCGTATCACCCCCGACCAGGTGGTGAAGATCGTGAACATCTGTATGGGGGACCAGAAGAAGATGATGTCGGAGCTGAGGGATCGATCCACTCATCCCTGTTGGATCACGGTGGAACTCCGGTACGGACTTTGACGGCGATCCTAGCTCCTTCGCTCCACGCAATCCTGCAAGAGGGGATAGACCGGGCGGTGACCCAGAAATACCTCTCCGATGCTTAAATGAGTATCTCGTATACGGCAGCAAGCAATAATCTCAAAGGGTATGTAATTCAACGTAAGTGATCTGAGGTGACCTCTTGTCCTTTTATAGGCGAAGAGATACCTCAGTTACCTGGTGAACCGTTGGGGGTGGTTAGCCCGTATCCCGCGTATCTCGGGTGTGATCCCACCTATCTAGGCCATGATCTCGCTTATCTCGGCCATGTCCCGCGTATCTCGGCCACGCTCCGTGTATCTTAACCACGTTCCGCGTATCTCGGCCACGCCCCACGTATCTCGGCCTTATCCTCTGATAGCGAGTCCCGACTTACATCGGGGACTCCAGAGTTATCTCGTTGTGTCACCGCTCGGGGCCCCTCGTCATCGTGACAGGGCCAATCGTTCTCAGGGATTCGTCATCGGGGCCTACTTAAAGGCTTCTCATCGGGAGCTTCCAGCTCATCTGTCGGAACCGACTCTGTCGGGACCTTTCATCATCGGGACTCCCTTCGCCGGGACCCTTCTCCTGGGTCATCTTGACCTTCATTTGGGGCCTAGTGGGCCTGTTCGCCGTTTCCTCATCGTTAAAGGGCCTGACGGCTGTAGTCGAACCCATCATTTTCCCCCAAGACATGAGGGACTTTTAGTTCGTCGTGTCTTTCGACTCTCGACCTCCCGACCTCCCGATAATAGGATCGGGGATCTTTCCCTTGGCTTAGTCGCTCGATTACCAGTCTTCTCTTTCACGTTTCCTTAGCGTTTTGTGGGTAATTGCCAAATCCCAGGGGTATCCTCTATTCCCCAGTTCATTAAATGCAGTAGATAGTGAAGCGACGTTTTCGGCCCTCGTGCCTGATTTTTCGCGCCTGTTCTTTACTGAAAAGTGCTTTTCAGGTCGTTTCATCATTACGTCTGTTGTCCTTCTGCACGTTTCATCTCAACGGTCCAGATTAAAACTCTTCGACTTCGACGACTCGGATCGAAGTGTCCCTTCAACTGTCCTCTTCGCCTATAAAACCCTAGCCACGGGCACAGTTTAACTTTTACCGTTTCCGAATTCTCAAAAGCTCTCTGCAACTTCTCTGCGAATTCAAGCTCTGTAATTCCGAAGGTCTCAGAGTTTCTCCGGTCATCTTTCCGGCGACGCCCAGTTCATTCCCTCAAATTCCACTTCATCATGTCTGATAAGGATTTTCCCTTCATTGCTTGTTCGTCTTTTCCTTATGGGTTAACAGGTCTTTTGGTCCATAATGTTTGACCATTTTTGGGTTTTGGTTTATGATGTTTTTTTTTTCCTAGTTTTGGTACCATATGTTTGCAGATTTTTTCTAGTTTTGGTCCGACCGTTACATTCCGTCCATTTTTTGACATGTACAGGTCACGTGATCCACCCTAAACTTTCAATTTTGTTCAATTTAGTCCCTCTAATACTTTCTTAACCTTTTTTTTTGTTCAATTTAGTCCCGAAGTTTCAAAATTGACCCCAATTGGACATTGTCCAATTGGGGTCAATTTTGAAACTTCGGGACTAAATTGAACAAAAAAAAGGTTAGGAAAGTATTAGAGGGACTAAATTTAAAGTTTAGAGTGGATCACGTGACTTGAACATGTCAAACAATGGACGGAATGTAACGGTTAGACCAAAACTAGAAATTTTTTTCAAACATATGGTATCAAAACTAAGTAAAAAAAAAACATCATTAATCAAAACCAAAAAATTGTCAAACATCATGGACCAAAAGAACGGTTAACCCTTTCCTTATTTATAGCTTTCCAAGAATCCCACTGTGTTTTTCTTGCCATTGTTGCTTTTCAGACAGCGGGTCCAGCTCTGAGGGGAGAAAGCCTTTTAATTTTGATTATGCTTTGAATGAAATCTCCAATACTGCCTATGATGCAGCCCTTCGAGAGGGGTGTATCACTTCTACTTGGGAACCCCGTTTCCCGTATCCTTGGCCTCGCCCCTCGGGTAACCCTGAGGTTACTCGTCCCCAAAAAGGGGAGGTATTTGTCTCTACGGGGCAAGTATCAGCGGGGATTAGATTCCCCTTCTGTGGTAATCTGGTCGAGATGTGCCAGCATTACAAAACACATCCAACTACCTTCTCTCCCCATGCCATCCGCCTATGGAACGCCTTCCAGGTTCTCTGCTTCCGACAGAAGTGGGTTTACAGCCTCCAGCTCTTCAGAACCTTTTATGGGATGAAGTGCAACGAGGCGGGGGTTTGTGCCTTCTATCCTCGGATGCCAAAGTGGAGCAAGGCACAACTTGGTCGATGCAGCTGGACCAGTGACACCTGGAAGGTGGTCAAGGGTCGGGGACTCCTGATTGACTCGGGGTCCGACAACAGTGGCTGGAAGAGGAGCTATTTCTTCATCTGACACTCTTCGATCCCATGGCCGCGATGGGAGGTGGCAGCAGACTCCCCACCTGCCTTCCACACCTATACCGACGAAGATTTCCAAACTCTTCAACTCATCTAGCTTTACCGATGGGGGGAGTCTTACACTCCCCTCGACGCCAATTCCCTCGTGGAGCGGGACCTGGTGAACGCCGGGATCCGACTCCTCGATATAATCTCTGAAGGGCAGCTTTTCGACGGCCCTTCTAATATGGTTCCCTGGGTAAACTTCTAACTCTTCTTCGTTTACTGTTTGCAGCCAAGAAGGTATCTGTGCTGACCGATCTGTTCCTTAAGCAGGGGGAGACTGATGCTGTCCGCCCCTCGCGGAAGAGGAAATCCGCAAAGAAGGCCGCTGCTCAATCGGGGTCTCCTTCCGCGGAGCAGCCCAAGCGGAAGCGAGTGGATCTGGACCAGCTCTTCGACGTCCAGAATGCTGAAGAAGGTAAAAAGCTCCGACTTGCTATTAAATCATATAAGAGGATGGTCCCGAAGGATTTGATTTCTTCAACCAAGGAGGCCCGTATCGCTGACGTCAAACGAATCCTTCGAGGCGAAACTCCTCGTGTCCTGAAGGCGGGCTACTACCACTACCGCGGGAAGGATCAATATGTCTCCCGACGTATCGTTTGGTGTAAGAATCCTGATGAACTCCCTGACTACATTTCTGAAGCCTCTCGTCCTCCAGGTGCAGGTCGCTCGGAAGTTCCATCGGGTGCTGCAGCTTCCGCGGATGCACCGTCTTCAACAGTGGCGCCTCCCTCAGCTGGGGAGAAGGCTCCGACCGGCGAGCAGTTTCGTCGGGTGGAAACCTTGGACTCCTCCGAGGAGACTGACGAGGGTGGCTCCCTTCTTCATCGTCGGAGGACGGGGCAGTCTCCCCTGAAACCAACCCCTCAGGGGCCGCCCCCTTCATCTTCTCCGCAGCAGCGGCAGCCGTCGCCCATCCATAACTTCACTCCTTCCCCCGTTCGGGTCGAGACGGAGGCATGCCCTTCCACGTATCGTCCTCCTCCTCCTGTCGCTCTCGATAGGAATTTCTATAGGCCCTTCAACACCTCACAAGCGAATGCCCCCTGGACTCCCATCCAGACGCTGCAAGGAGTCCCGCTCACACAAGGGGAGCAGCACCAGGACCTGGCCCTGCATCTGCTGGCAGGCTCGATCCTGCCTACCATGCGGTATCCGATTTCCCTCAATCGGACGGCCATGCATCGGGATGTCAGAGAGATGTCCATGCGCCGGATAGAGGTAAAACTTCGCTTCTCTCTTTCGATGATAAATCAGGTTATTTGTCTATTAACACTTTTTCCTCTTATTGTAGGAGCTCGGTGACTTCAACCGTCTTCTTGGGTACATCATCGCCTATGATGAGTCCCGGGAGCGGGATCGAGCAGCCCTCGACCAGCTCAAGGAGGATCTTAAGGCCTCCCAGTCTTCGCGGGGAAAGCTTGTCAAGGAGCAGGCTGTCCTTGACCAGAAGGTTCGGGACCTCCAGAAGCAGGTCGGGGACTTTGAGGGACTCCTGAGGCAGGAGCGAGAGGAGCGGCGGGCTGCTGAGGACAAGCTGGTTCTCGAGAAGAAGGCCGTTGAGGACAAGCTGGTCCTCGAGAAGAAGGCTCTGGAGGAGCAAGTCGCTGGATTTCCTGCGCAGCTGGTCGAGGCGGAGGCCAAGGGCCGGGAGGACTATCGGGGGTCGGAGGACTTCCAGGCCGACGCTATGAAATTCTTCGGCGCGGAGGTGGAGAACACTCTTTTCAATGCGGTTGAGGAGCTCCACCTGGAGTATGGCGATGCCATCATTTTTGACAAGTCTCCCTCCCTCGCCCCTTTCGCGAAGAAATACTTTAGTCTATCTGAGGAGAGTGATGGGGGGAGTACTCCCGCAATAGCCGAAGACGTAACAGATGCCCCGATAGTCGATCCTCCCGAGGCCAACCCTGTGGAACCTTCTGCTACCGACTCCGCGGACCTAGCTGCTGCCGATGCTGCCGACAAGGACCAAGCTTAAACGTTTATCTTTAGAGTCCTTGTATCTTCTCCTTTTTTTGTCATTGTCGGGCCTTTGAGCCCTTATCAACTATCAGACTTTCTCAGTTCCGATTTTCTTGACGCATTTCTTCGAGTGGCCTTACTATATTTGCCTAGGTCGATACTTCGACACTTAAGACATTTTCGTACGTCATTCCCGACGATTTAAGAACTTCACCACTTAAGGCGACTTATCATCGTGTACCGCTCAAGGCGACTTAATATTACTTAGAGTAAATCTAAGAATCACGCATCACTTAAGACGACTTAATATCGTGCACCACTCAAGGCGACTTTATATCGTGCACCACTCAAGGCGACTTTATATCGTGCACCACTTAAGGCGACTTTTCTCGTGTACCACTTAAGGCGTCTTTTCTCGTGCACCACTTAAGGCGACTTAATTCCGCGCACCACTTAAGGCGACTTAGTTCCGTGCATCACTTAAGACGACTTAACAATACTTAGAATAAATCTAAAGATCGTGCACCACTCAAGGCGACTTAGTATCGTGCACCACTCAAGGCGACTTTATATCGTGCCCCACTTAAGGCGACTTTTTGATACTTAGAATAAATCTAAGGATCGTGCACCACTCAAGGTGACTTTTCTCGTGCACCACTCAAGGCTGTTAGGTTATAAAGTCTAGGTCAACGGGTCATCAATCTAGAATCTATCTCCCACTAATGAAATGTCGGGTTCAGTGTTCCTAGGACTAGTCATTCTGATATATGCCCTTCTGCTCCCTTGGGGTAGTCGTTCTGATATATGTCCTTTTCTTCTCTCCTTCTGACCTCCTTTCCTTCTCTCCTTCTGACCTCCTTTCCTTCTCTCCTTCTGACCTCCTGAGGCTTGTACTTCTTACCCCTGGGGCTTGTCCTACTGCTCTATGCTCTTCTGCTTCCTTGGCTCTCTTCTCCTTGCCACCCTGCAAGAGGGGCAATACCAGGCACAGAGGGGGGGGGGGGGGTGGTGCCTGATGAACCCTCTCCGATGCCTAAGTCAGTACGGTTTTAGAGAGATAAAGCTAGAGAGATGTCAGAGCAAAATTATGCAACTTGCCAAGATGTCCGAATGAATAGTGGAGGTGGGGTATTTATAGGCAACGGTGTCATTAAGGTGGCTTAATGACATCGTTAACCCTTAAACACAGTTAATTAACCTTTAAACGCATAATTAAGACCTTAGGATACGGAGAAGGTAGGCGGAATAAGCCGAGTGTGGGAGTCCAAAAATGGTGCCGGGGCCCTTGGGGGGAAGGGAAATCCGACCCCCAAGGGTAGGGGTTGGGTGAGGGCACCCAACCCCTCCTAGGGAGGATGGGGTTGGCCAACCCCATCCCCCCTAGGGGAGATCGGGTTGGCCGACCCGATCTCTCCTAGGAGAGATCGGGTTGGTCCACCCGATCTCTCCTAGGAGAGATCGGGTTGGTCCACCCGATCTCTCCTAGGAGAGATCGGGTTGGTCCACCCGATCTCCCCTAGGGGAGATCGGGTTGGCCCACCCGATCTCCCCTAGGGGAGGTCGGGTGTGGCCACCCGACCTCACCTAGGCGAGTCTGACTCGGCCGGACGAGCGCTTCGGCCTCGTCCGAGCCGTTGGTGTTTTCGCGAAGGGTTCGGGTTGAAGTTTCGATTTACAATCATTAACGGGGTGATAAAAATAAAGCGATTCGGAAGTCAACGGGTTCAAATTGGGCGTATATCCATCACATGCCCCCGAGTCAACCAATGGCCTAACCCTTGATTGACTCTATTTCAGGATGGTATGGCACGCGCAATTTGAAACCGGGGTTTTACCTCCTTGTCTGAATGCCTGCTTACCCATGGATGCGTGCCTCTGACTCTGCTCCCTGCCTTATGAGATAGAGGAATTGTAAACGTCAGAGTAGCACAGACGTGTGCCTAGGCACGCGTCCGTCTGAGGTGGGAGTAATAAATCTATCTTTGCTACAGGCGTATACTCGAAAATACACGCTTGCATAAGGATGCAATACGAATACACCTAAGTGACTCATGCTTCAATTTCGTGCCGGGATTTTGCCCAAGTGAAGGAAAATTTAATTTTGGTCCGAAATTTTTCTAAGTATGGGATACTAGAAAATACGCCTAGGATGTTAACTAGGAGTGAACATGGACATATCATGAACATGAGGATGTGTACTAGCATACATGCAAGTAGGAACATAAGGATGGGAGTGAGTATAGACATGCTGCGATTGTAGTCATGGATGTATGCATAAATATATGGCGGCCACGTGCATGGACGTCTAAATGTTTGAACACACGGGAGGGTGTATGTGGGCATGCATATGAGTGCAAGCATGAACATGTAAGTATGTATGGATGGGTTGTGAGTATAAGCATGAGTGATGACATTGATGTACCTGCAGATGTTAATCATGAATATGAGCATAAGTGCAAAGGTGAGAGCATAGACCTCTCCTTTACTTGAGTGTGGGAACTCTGCCACTCAATGGGACACAACGTTCCGCCTCCCTCGTACTAGCGTGAGCATTGTCCATTAATCTCGACCTTCGGCATGTGTAACATTTTTCCTTCATTCGTTGGAGCGTGTGTATAGCTTTTGACCTTTACCCTGCAACTTGTTCCCCATAAAAGTGAGGGTGAAAAAGCTTACAAGCTTTCTTCTTACCGTCGCGAGCGAAGGGGTCTATTGACATGTGCTAAGGGTTGACCCTTCCTTCGGATGTGCTGGAGCGTTGCTCCATTTGGGGAAACTAAAAGTTCGCCCTCTTCCCTTGGTGTTAAGGTTGCCCCCGTAGTAGGCGTATCTCGCCCCTCCATGAGTAAGGGTCGATTTTTGCGTTGGTTGCTCGTATAGGTGACTCACTTTTGGGAAGCTTTCTTCTTCAGACAGGGAGACCTTGAAGATCGTTTTCCAAGGTAGTCAGACCAAATCTGACCGTCCTGTGTCTTGGGTGTCCGAGGCGGACTTGTATAAGGCAGGGACTCGTATGACCCCTTGTAGGTTGATTTCATGGAGAAACATACAAGGTGTAGGCAGAGCGTTCCGAACGTACCGTTGAATCAGATGAGAGGGAAGAGCCCTCTAGTTCTGCTTATCAGGCCTAGAAATTTTCTAAGTCAGGGGTGGCTGCTAATGCTTCCAGTATGTTCTTTTTCCCTTCTTTTTTCTTTGTGATATACTTATGATTGTTCTCATGCTGCTTCCTTCTTGTTGTTAGAGCGCTCTTCCCTAGTTACCGAATGGTTCTTGTGGTGGGTGAGAGTTCAAGTCAATCTAAATCCAAGGCGCGGAAACCTGACTCTGAGGTCGGGCCCTCGGCTACCAAGGAGAAGGAAACCGCGAGAGGCTCTCCTTCAAGTGCCCCCTTGCTGACTCCCTCCCATGATAAGGAGGTAGTGGTTGAAGAGGCGCCCTCTTCGCTTGACAAAAGGAAACAACCTGTGGCTGGCGATGGGGTGATCATAGGTCTTGATGTCTCTTCTCTATCCTCTGCCCCCCAGCCGAGGGGCCGAGTCTCAAGTTTATTTCACCTTCATATAGATTTGACGACTTTTGAAGGTGTCTTTGTCTTTCCTATGGGTTATGTTATTAACCCCTGCGTTGAAGATTTTTCTTTTGGTGATGGGTGTGATCATCACCTTTCATTGAGGTTCTCCTCTCTTGCCATGGCTCTGATTAAGATAGCAAATTCTTGCTTTGGAGTTTGGTGGAGACTGCTTTTGAGTTAGCCTCTACTAGTATCGTAGTTGTGATCGTTGTGAGGATCGTTTTGTTATATGCCCTCGATAGTGCTTGTCGTGATTCTTTGCTTTATGGTTGATTTCGTGAGATATGGAGGTTGTCTTCATAATGAGGACGTCTCCTTCCTGGTATCACCCAGTGGGTTGAAATATAAGTGCCTACCTTTGATGGGCGTACGAAGGGTGTTGTTTTTCCTTTTTCTTGAACCTCCTCCTAAGGCTAGGCGTAGCCTTTTGATGTTCGTGGTCGGGATGGTGTCTTTACAATGCATGTCTTTGACAGATGTTTTATGACGTGCTGTCATGATAATCACTTCGGGGTATGTGGACGTGATAGCCACTTCGTGATGTGTCGGAATGATAGCCCTTCTGTAGTGTGTGGACATGATAGCCACTTCAGGATATGTGGACATGATAGCCACTTCAAGGTATGTGGACATGATAGCCACTTCAAGATATGTGGACATGATAGCCACTTCAGTGTATGTGGACATGATAGCCACATCACGATGTATGGAGTTGTGCTTTAGTATTCCTTTCTCGTTGGAGAGCCTTTATTGCTATAGCTGCCTTATGTTTAGGCTATGTTTGTTGGGTTAGGTCCCGATGTCTTGTCTTGTCGGATGTTGTATCCTTTATGCTCTTTAGATGTCTCCTTCATGAGTTGTGCTTGACGATGTTCAAGTCTGATACGACCATAGGTCACGCGAGGGTGACGTGTAAGACAATAAAGTTTATCGAAGGTTGCTTTGTGCGACCTGTAAGGCAATTCCTCTTCTTGATGGGTCGAGTTTACTTTGAGAGCCTTGAACTTTGGATTTCATGTCTTTGCTATCCTTCTTGGTGGTGTTGGGTTCCTTTGAGATATTTCTCTTGACTTGTAATATGGATGGTAGGATAACTCGTTACTTTTTATGATAGCCTCTTGTGCTTCTGTATATGATCCTTTGGTCATGGACTTGTCCCTTGTATATGCTTTCATTTCCTTATCTTTCTTTTGTGTTTTCCTTCATGCTATACCTGCCATTTCATAAAGAAAAAACATTACTTGTTCTTCAAATTACTTTACTTAGAAATTTCTTTCTCATGGTATCCTTCTGAGCATGGTGTGATGATCTCTTCTGATACCCCTTACACGGTATACGTTGTACTGTTAGACCAAAGATACGCTCTTGGTGGGCGTCGAAAACTGTTCACGAGACAGGCTCTCGGATGGCGCTTAACGTTTCACAGGATAGGCTCCCGGAGGGCTCAGGTTAGTCCAAAGATACGTTCCTGATTGGCGTCGAAATCTGTTCACGAGACAGGCTCTCGGACGGCACTTAACGTTTCACAGGATAGGCTCCCGGAGGGCTCAGGTTAGACCAAAGATACGCTCCTGGTGGGCGTCGAACTGGTAGTTTGAAATCTACCTCAAGATACGCTCTTGGGGGCGTCGAACTGGTAGTGTTTTTTCTACCTCAAGATACGCTCTTGGGGGCGTCGAATCTGGTAGGTTGCAAATCTACCTCAAGATACGCTCCTGGGGGCGTCGAATTCGTAGTTTTTGGAAACCACTCTCAAGATACGCTCTTGGTGCGTCGAAGTTCGTAGTGTAATAACTACTCTCAAGATACGCTCTTGGGGGCGTCGAAGGTCGTAGTATGAACACTACTCTCAAGATACGCTCCTGGGGGCGTCGAAGTTCGTAGTTTTTGGAAACCACTCTCAAGATACGCTCATGGTGCGTCGAAGGTCGTAGTGTAATAACTACTCTCAAGATACGCTCTTGGGGGCGTCGAAGGTCGTAGTATGTACACTACTCTCAAGATACGCTCTTGGGGGCGTCGAAGGTCGTAGTATAAAAACTACTCTCAAGATACGCTATTGGGGGCGTCGAATCTGTTCGCGGGATAGGCTCCCGGAGGGCACAGGGTTCGTAGTTTTAGAGCTACTCTCAAGATACGCTCTTGGGGGCGTCGAATGTGTTCGCGGGATAGGCTCCCGGAGGGCTCATAATATTACCTTATCTTGTGTCCTTACTCATGTAGTGTGCGTCTTTGGTATGTTTTTCGAGTCTTTACTTGACTTTTCCTTCTATGATATTGCATGTTACCACGCTTTTCCTTCAATATGGGAGATGACCTCTCGAGGGCGATGTTTGTGTGTTGCCAACTTAGGATGAGTTCGTGTAGGGAGTTGATGATGTTTTCCTCTTATGTGACATCTTCTAGGAAAAGTGGTATTGCATGTTCTTGTGACCTTCTGCCTCTAATCTCTTCTTTTACACTTAGGTGGACTACCAAGCACTTATTCGTTTGGTGCCCCCCAAGTTGCTTGGTGGTCACACCGCCTTTCATATTTGGCCGTTGAAGGCCCCTCGTTAATTTTCTTGGTTGGGTACCCCTTATGCTCGGGGCTCCCTTGTCTGCTTGTTTGAATGCGATGAGTGTCCCTTGTAGGATTTACTCTTTCTCATGCTTGCTTGTTTCAGTCATAGGCATGGTTTGGGTGATGCCTTTGTCGGATGTGTCTTTGGAGGTTGGGTGGAAGAGCTTTTGCTTTGGGTTGGTGGGGGTGGATTTCATTATCTTGATAACTAGGATGTGGCAATGTTTGTATCCTAGGGGTGCTTGTAAATTCTTTCCCCCCCTTCCTTGTGTTTTAGGTTGAAAAGGTCTCTCATAGAATGGCGTCTTGAGTTGTTAATCTCGTAGGTTGGAGTATTCTTCAATGCTTTTAGGGAGTGTCACATTGGTCATGCTCCTCCCACCTTGAATCTTGATTATAGACTTCCTTTGAATTAGGACTTGAACCTAAAAATGATGTTTTCCTTTAGGTTTGCAAGTGATGCTCCATGATTTTCTATGGGTTTGTCCCCGTATTGGCTATTCCTTGCTGGATAGCTTCATTAGAGGCTGCATTTGTGTTGCGTACGTATACGTGTTTGAGGTGTGTTGAGCTGACAAGTCCCTCCTTTTTTGTTTTGTCATAACCTTCATTCATCATGTATTCGGCGTATGGCCTTAAAGGCGGGATATTTTTCTAGTGCCCCTTTTATCGTGGTTCTCCTCTTGATGGGATGCCAGAGTCAAATGTCTTATCATTTGCAGACAAGGTGGTTGATCGGGATGTGCGTCTAGTGTGAGGGTCGATCTTGAAACCTTACTCCCCAAGCTTTTGAGCTCTTCTTTGGTTGATCTTGTAGAACTATTATCCTGCCCTAAGGCTTCTTATAGGAGATGTATCTCCTTTTTCATACTCTAGTTGTTGCACTATCTCTTTTGCTAATCTTGCATCTTTAGAGTTTCTCTCTTGGTGCATGACTTCAATGACAGGATTTTCTACCGATGTTTATTCTATTAGGGCTTGTATCCTTGGTTGCCTTCCTTTCTTGTGAGATGGCGAAGGAGTGTTTGTGAACACTCCAATGTGTCGCACTTGGTAGAGGTATGCGCCTAATCTTTATGGCGCTGTCTTGAATCTTCGTGTACCTATCTCTGATGAACATGTTATTCATTACATATATAGTACGGAGTCCAAGGATCTCCGGGTTAGGATCATAGTTTGAGAACAGAGACATAGTCATCTATTAGATAACCTCTTTATCTTCGGAGTTTATTTTTGTAAGAATAAATGCAAGGATACTTGTAAGGATACTTGTAAGGATATTTGTAAGGATATGTGTTCCATCCTTATTCCTGGTTCATTTGCAGTGCCGTGTCCCTAATGGGTGTGTTGATGTTCTAACCACCTTTACTAGTAGGGGGTCTTTTGGTCTTAGGTATGCCTGACTCTTCTCTAGTATCATCAATGGTTGGTCATGGGAGATGTCTGACGGACTCCCTTTATGCACTATGGTTCTCTTCATATCAAAGTTGGTGATTCCCTCTCTTATGACTAATATATCCTTGTGTGGAAATACTATGTTTTCCATGTCCCTTTTTAAAAGCTTGATGATGGTGTCACCGTTCTTCCTTTGCTAGGCTTGGTGTCCTTGAGGGTTTTTGATGGAAGTGTATTCCATTACCTGGGATGAGCTTACTAAGTGTAGTTGTATCTCCTGGCTATTTTGTGAAATCATAAAGATCCGCTGGAGGTGTTTGCTTCTAATGGTGGGCGTTGCCCATGTGATATGGTTTCCTCCATTTTTGGAGGGATGTGTTCGCGGCTACCCCCTCTTGTGCTAATGGGCGTTTGTGGGGAGGGCATGTTGTGACTAGTGCCCCCCTTGCATACCAATGCCAGATGGGATCTTTTGACGGGCTTGGCCCTAGGAAGCTTAGTGGAAGGTTGTAGTAGGGGTAATCCTTTGTGACCTTCATGGTAGTTCCTCTATAGGATGTTGGGAGTGCTCAACTTATTTTTGTAAGTGAGCCTTCCATCTTGTGATCTTTCCCAGAAACTTGACCTTATAGGTGTTCTTTGGGATTGAGGAATCTGTTGCTTGTGCATCTCTTGATTGGCGACGGCCTTTTACTGATTCTTCTAGTGGTCCACCTGTGTATATATATATCAAGGAGCCCGGAGGCGTCCGGTATGGTCATTCTTGGAAAACATGTTGATATCAAGTATCAAAATCTACCCCTTTTAGGGAGTTGACTTGTTATGCAGTTAAATTAAATAAGAGGATATGTGAAGGATATGGGAGTGGGGGTGTTGATATCCCCTGCTTCCTTGGTAATGTAACTGTCTTCCTCCATTAGTCTGTGTGTATTCCTTCCACTTGAGGAATATGAGGTCGCATCCTTGCAAGGCGGACTAGGTGGAGGTGTATCCTTCATGTATGCTATGTGCGATCTCACTCTACTATGTCTCTCCATGAGATTTCCCATTGTAGTTGCTATGTGCTGACGTGGTGTGGTACTCTATGAGCCCCCTGTTCAAATCCTTGTCTTTTCAACTCCTCCCCTGTCCTAGGGGGATGTGTGCCAAGGGTTGTCATGCACAAGGGGTTTGGACCTGTCGTGCTGTATCATGGGTAGGTGGTTGCCTTGTTGTGTTGTTGGGACTATGTCCCTCCCTTTGAGCTTTCATTGGTATGTCCCTTAGTCATGTCCGTGGTGATACGAACTGTATGTGTACATTGCCAGGGTGGATGTTGGAACTCCTATATCCTTGTTGGTCTGTCATGTATGTCTTCCTTTAGTGCGGTGTATGTCCCTGTTGGGGGTACTTGGTGGAATTCTTGCCTCCTTTGAGGTCTTGGCTGTCTGTCTGCCCCCAGTGGGGTGTAGGCCCTGGCGTCCTGTTGTGTCTGTTGTTGCCTAGGAGGCACAAATTGCTGCCTTCCCTCTGGGGGTGGCTCTTGATAATTTCTTCTTTCTTCTCCTCGTTGCCCTGTTCGAGGGTGCGAGTGGCGTTCTTCCGTTGGAATTTGCTCCTCTTCATGAGCTTCTTCTCCTTCCTGTTGGTGTTGCCTTTCCTGTCTATTCCTTAGGGTCTCTCTGTAAGCTAGTACCTCATCCGAGGCGCTCATCAGTCCTGGAGTCACTGTATGTGCTCCCTGTGTGTATGCCGGCCTTGTGTTGGTTGTGTGGGCACGATTGTCGTTCCTTTGAGTCAGTATTCCATATGGGTACCCTTGAGGTTGTACCTCATAGTGGTATCCCTGTGGAGGTGCCGTGTATTGGGATGGCACTCCTTGTTGCCCCCCTGTCCCTGTGACTTCCTAGTCAATGGAGTTGAAGCTGTGGAAGCCGCCAAGCAGGCTGGGCGTGAAGGTTCTCCTCCCTGCTTGTTAGGCTGGGGTGCCTGTGGGGTTACCTGAGACTCTGGGTGTGCATACTGTTTCTCTGGGTTAGGCAGCCTTGCTGGAGGTATAGGCTGTCTTTCTTGCCTATTGCCCCCAGGTGGGCGATTATCTCTAGACACTAAGTTGTTCGTCTTCGCTCTCGTGATTGTCAGGCTTTCTGTTCGAAGCCCACAGACGGCGCCAAGTGTTAGGTTATAAAGTCTAGGTCAACGGGTCATCAATCTAGAATCTATCTCCCACTAATGAAATGTCGGGTTCAGTGTTCCTAGGACTAGTCATTCTGATATATGCCCTTCTGCTCCCTTGGGGTAGTTGTTCTGATATATGTCCTTTTCTTCTCTCCTTCTGACCTCCTTTCCTTCTCTCCTTCTGACCTCCTTTCCTTCTCTCCTTCTGACCTCCTGAGGCTTGTACTTCTTACCCCTGGGGCTTGTCCTACTGCTCTATGCTCTTCTGCTTCCTTGGCTCTCTTCTCCTTGCCACCCTGCAAGAGGGGCAATACCAGGCACAGAGGGGGGGGTGGTGCCTGATGAACCCTCTCCGATGCCTAAGTCAGTACGGTTTTAGAGAGATAAAGCTAGAGAGATGTCAGAGCAAAATTATGCAACTTGCCAAGATGTCCGAATGAATAGTGGAGGTGGGGTATTTATAGGCAACGGTGTCATTAAGGTGGCTTAATGACATCGTTAACCCTTAAACACAGTTAATTAACCTTTAAACGCATAATTAAGACCTTAGGATACGGAGAAGGTAGGCGGAATAAGCCGAGTGTGGGAGTCCACAAATGGTGTCGGGGCCCTTGGGGGGAAGGGAAATCCGACCCCCAAGGGTAGGGGTTGGGTGAGGGCACCCAACCCCTCCTAGGGAGGATGGGGTTGGCCAACCCCATCCCCCCTAGGGGAGATCGGGTTGGCCGACCCGATCTCTCCTAGGAGAGATCGGGTTGGTCCACCCGATCTCTCCTAGGAGAGATCGGGTTGGTCCACCCGATCTCCCCTAGGGGAGATCGGGTTGGCTGACCCGATCTCCCCTAGGGGAGGTCGGGTGTGGCCACCCAACCTCACCTAGGCGAGTCTGACTCGGCCGGACGAGCGCTTCGGCCTCGTCCGAGCCGTTGGTGTTTTCGCGAAGGGTTCGGGTTGAAGTTTCGATTTACAATCATTAACGGGGTGATAAAAATAAAGCGATTCGGAAGTCAACGGGTTCAAATTGGGCGTATATCCATCAAAGGCGACTTTGATACTTAGCATAAATCTAACGATAACTCTGATTGGAAGCAACCTCTTTATTTATTGACGGCACAAAATTGGCTTACATCGAATTAAGCGATAAACAGCATACACCACTTAAGGCGGTTTTACATCGGGCACCACTTAAGGCGACTTTATCGGGCACCACTTAAGGCGACTTTCTTCAAGCATGGTGTTTCTTCAAGTGTTCGCCACTAAAAGAATGCTTTAACGTTCTGCCATCGAGGTCTTCCAACTTGTACGCATTTGGAGCTGGCATCCCCACGACCTTATAAGGTCCTTCCCATTTTGGTGACATCTTGTTGATTCGATCCAAAAGGGTGAACTCGTTGCGACGCCAAACCAGCTCCCCGACGAAGAACTGTCGGGACTTCACTCGCCGATTGTAGTACCTGGCCGTCGCCAAACGCATTCGAGCTTGGACTTCATCGGCTTCCCGCCTTTTCTCTTCGAGTAAGTCCAAGTCCAGACGTCTCATTTCATCATTCGTCAGAGGCTCGTAATATCTCATCCGATGGGACGCCACAGCTACCTCCACGGGGGCGACAGCTTCCGTGCCATAAACGAGGCCAAACGGAGTCTCCCCCGTTGATCGTTTGTGTGTCGTTCTAACAGCCCAAAGCACGTTTTCCAGTTCGTTCAGCCACTTGCCCTTCAAGGCATAAACCCTCTTCTTCAGGCCATCCATCACGATTTTGTTGGCTGATTCCACCTGGCCATTAGTCTGAGCATGGCGTACGGAAGCAGTCCGATGCTCGATGTTAAACTCCTCCAGATACTCCCTCACCTGAGAGCCGTTAAACGGTGGGCCATTGTTGCTGATCACCACCTTAGGAATCCCGTATCTGGACACAACGTGGGTCTGGAGGAACTTGACGATCCGGTTCCCCGTCGTTCTGGCCAATGCCTTCGCCCCTATCCATTTCGAAAAATAATCGATTGCTACAAGTAAATACTTACATTGACCTTGTGCTTGTGGAAGAGGTCCCACCAAGTCGATGCCCCACTGCGCGAAGGGCCAAGCGCTCTTGATGGATGTCAGATTAGCGGCCGGAGCCGTGATACTCGGGGCGTATCTTTGGCATGCGTCACGGGATCGGACCAACGCCGTTGCTTCCTTGCTCATCGTGGGCCAATAATAGCCTAAGTTCAGCACTTTCCTCATAATGGATCGGGCCCCTTCATGACAAGCCGCGACCCCTTCATGCACCTCCCTCAGGATTCGATTTGTGTCGGGCTCTGCCACACACTTCAAGTACGGAGTTGAGAACCAGCCCTTCTTGTATAGCTGATTGTCCAGCATCACATAATTAGCCGCGATCCGATGTATCCTGTCCGCTGCTACTTTATCATCGGGGACTGCCCCCGTAGTCAGGTATGCGGCTATCGGGGACATCCAAGTCGGCTCTTCCTCCGATCTTGTCTCAATGGTACACACCTGTGTCGGGTCGATGGTCGATAAGATCACCTTTTCTAAGAAGTGCACCTTCCGATTTTCTTCCAAGGGTGCCCCCAGGGCAAATTTGCTCAAGGCGTCTGCCTCTACGTTTTCCTCCCTCGGGATTGCCTCGATGTCGAAGCTTTTAAAGCTCTCCTTCAAGGTTTGTACCTCTCGTAGATACTTCTTCATTATCGGGCTCCTTGCCTCGTATCGCCCTTGAACCTGGTTTACGATCAAAGCTGCATCACACTTCACTCTCAAGTGATCGACTCCCGTGCCTCTAGCAATTTTCAGACCCGTGATAAGAGCCTCATACTCCGCTTCGTTGTTTGTGGCCTTGAATGTTAAAGCCAAGGCGTATCGGAGCGGTTCACCTTCACCCGGTGGTATCAACAAAAAGCCCGCTCCTGATCCGTCCGAACTCGAGGAGCCATCCGTGTACATTTCCCAGGTATTTTCTTCGTTTGGCTGTTCTGATTGCTCTGCCCTCTCTTGTTGTTCTTCTGTCGGGACCTCCGTGGTTGCCCCCTCTACAGGGCCCGCTTCTTCTAGATTGGGGGCTGTAGATTCTGCTATAAAATCCGCCAATGCCTGGCCCTTAATGGCCGTTCTTGGAGCAAAGTGTATTCGAAACTCACTAAGCTCTACTGCCCACTTCACTAATCTTCCCGATGCATCCGGTCGGTTCAAAAAATGCTTCAAAGGCTGGTTCGTCAGCACAGTAATCTCGTGTGCGTGGAAATAAGGCCTTAGCTTTCGAGCAGTAATAATCAACGCAAAGAGGTACTTCTCAACAGCGGGATAATTTAATTCAGACTTGGCAAACGCCTTGCTTACATAATAGACGGGGACTTGATTACCCTCGACAACCTTCACTAACACAGAGCTAATGGCAAATTCAGAAACAGCCAAATAAAGATAGAGCGGCTCGCCTGGAACCGGTTTCGCCAACGGCGGGAGGGTGCGAAGGTGCTGCTTGAGTGCCTGGAACGCCTCTTCACACTTGGCGGTCCATTCAAATTTCTTGTTAGCCCTCAGGACTTCAAAAAATGGCATTGATCGGTCGCTGGCTTTGGACAAGAAGCGATTCATTGCAGCTAGTCGGCCATTCAGCATTTGTACCTCCCGATGGTTTATCGGAGACTGCATCTCCTCGATCGCCCTCAGCTTCTCGGGATTCACCTCAATTCCTCTCTGGCTCACCATAAAGCCCAAAAATTTCCCTGAGTGTACTCTGAAGGCGCATTTCGTCGGGTTTAAGCGAACTTGATGAAGCCTCATCCGCTCAAATGCCATGGTTAGGTTGTGTACATGATCCTCGGCTTGTCGGGACTTCACCAGTATATCATCCACGTAAGCCTCCATAGTTTCCCCCAGCATATCTCCGAACAGCTTGTTCACCATCCGCTGGTAGGTGGCCCCCGCATTAATCAACCCGAAAGGCATGACATCATAGTGATAGATGTCACTATCTGCGTAGAACGCTGTATGGGGAGCGTCTTCCTTGGCCATCTTGATTTGATTATAGCCTGAATACGCATCCATGAAACTCAACAGCTCATGTCCCGATGTGGCATCCACCAGCTGGTCGATTCTCGGGAGTGGATAACAGTCCTTCGGGCAAGCTTTATTCAGGTCGCGGAAATCCACATACATTCGCCATTTCCCGTTAGTCTTCTTCACCAGCACTGGATTAGCAACCCAAGTTTGGAATCGGAGTTCTTTAATGAACCCAGCATCGAGCAACCTGCCCACCTCCTGCTGGATCGCGATCTTCTTGTCTGTGCCCATCGGGCGCCTTTTCTGTGTGATAGGTTTGATCGCGGGATCTATCTTCAGCTCATGTACGATCACATCGGGGCTGATTCCTGGCATATCGCTCGGGGACCAGGCAAACAGCTCCTTGAACTCCTTCAGCAACTCAATCAATTCTCGGGCTGTTTTCTCGGTTAAAGCTGACCCGATTTTCACCTTCCTCTGGCGACTTCTTTCAGGTCTTCTACGGGAGCGGGACGCCCAAACTCCTCTCTAGGATCTGTGTCTGTCTGGAGGACAGTCATGGCCTCTCGCCTCCTCCTCCGGGTGGCATTAACATAGCACTTTCGAGAAGCTACTTGATCCCCTTTGACTTCTCCGACTCCGTGGTCGGTCGGGAACTTCATCTTCTGGTGCACTGTCGAGGCAACTGCCATCAGGGGGTTGATGGTGGTTCTCCCGATAATCGCGTTGTAAGTCCCCGCGGGATCAACTACCACGAACTCTACGTTCCTCCTTTCTGATTTCCACCCACTACCAAACTCCACTGGTAGGGTGATTACTCCTAGCGGATAGGAGGTTGAACCAGAGAACCCGACCATCGGGAAGTTTGCCTCCTTCAGGTCCTTCTTTGTTTTTCCCATGGTCTCCAGCGCGTCCATGAATAGAATATCGGAGGAGCTCCCTCCGTCGATTAGAATTCGCTTCATTTCGAACCCGTCTACATCCAAGGTTACCACCAAGGCGTCGTCGTGCGGAGTTTCTACGCCTGTGAGATCTTCCGACGAAAAGGAGATTACCATATCTTCTTTCAAGGTCCAGGATCGGGACCTCTTACCCAGTACCACCGCCGTAGGGATTCTAGAGGCATAAACCTCTCGGGCGGATGAAGTATCACCTCCAGCAGCAAACCCTCCATGAATCACATTGATAGTGCCCCGTCTCTCCTTACGAGCACCGGATGACTCTGGGTCGGTTCTCTTCTTCTTTGGGGACCGATCGCGGGATCGGGAACGGGACCGCGATCGGGACCGAGAGCGGGATCGACACCGCTTATCCCCGACGAACTCCTTGAGCTTCCCCTTCTGGATCAGCTTTTCGATCTCCTTCTTCAGCTTCCGACAATGATTGGTGTCGTGACCATTTGCGCGGTGAAACCGGCAGTAGCGATCCGTGCGAGATCCCAAGAATTCTCCGTCCTTCTTTGGGGGGGGTACCTGGAGATGCCTTGTCGTTCCATGACCGTCAGTACCTCCGCCATGGAGCAGTTGAGAGGAATGTCAAGCTCCTCCCGCTTATCCTTCCTTGAAGAACGCCTATCGTCCCTCCGATCAGGGCGGCCTCGATTCCGACTACTTTTCGGGTTTACCCTTTGACTTACGATCGTCGAAAGGTTTAACCGACTGCTTCCCTTTGTTCGACTTTGGGGGCTCCAGCTCTCCCGCGGCTATCTTCGATTCAGGACATCGATTTGCCGTTTCACCCTCTTCTGTAGTGCCTCCATATTCCACACAGCTTTCTTAGCCACGCTGTGCATCAGATCGGAATCATAGGGGGCCATTAAGTTCCGAATGAAGGTACGAATGGTCTCACCTTCCGAGATCTCTTCATCAATCTCTGCCACACTGGCAGTATACCGCTGGTAATAGTGCGCCAGCGATTCGTCGGGCCTCTGTACCACCTAGGTCAGGGACCTCACGCTCTTCAATAAACGCCTACGACCCTGGTACTGTTGAATGAATCGGTCGTGCATATCTGCCCAGCAAGTGATGCAGCCTGGGGGCAGACTGAAGAACCAGGTCAGGGCTCTTTCTCCAAGTGTGTTCGGGAACAGCGTACACACTATGTCTTCATTCGGGGCTCTTCCCAGACACGCCATGAGGTGCTTCTGGACATGACGAATCGGATCTCCTTCGCCATCGTACTCCTTTATCGTGGGGATGCCTAGCCCAGGCGGGGCTAGGGTGTCGATGAGTTGGGGAACGAAGGGATGAGTAGATCGATCCCTCAGCTCCGATACCAGTGGCTTCTGCTCCCCCATGCAGATGTTCACAATCTTTACCACCTGATCGGGGGTGATGGGACCATTCAGGGGAATGGTCCTATGCTGTACTGGCCCTGGCCCATCAACCACGAACCTCTCTGGCTGAGTGGACACCCTACTCCTGTCCTGACCTCGGGGCGGAGCTTCCTGTACGTTCGGAACCTTTGCTGGTGGGGCCTCTTCTTCCAACGGGGGCATCTCCTCCTGCCTCCTCGCAGCCTCTCTCCGATCCAAGAGAGCCTCCACGGCTGCCAAAAACATAGGCATAGCCTCTGCCACAGCCCTTGTCAGGTCCGCAGCTGGGGGAGCCTCCTGCCCCCTATTGCCCTGGTGCTGAGCAGCAATGTCTTCGGGACCTTCATTATGCCCCCCTGTCTGGGAGAGCTCAGCCGGGGGATGGTTCTTGTTTTCTTCCTGTTCTGGTAGCGAATTCAGAGTTGTTGCAGCGGGGTGACGGGAACCACCAGATTGTCCCTGTCTTCTGTGCTTGCCAGCCGCCATCGATCGAGTAGAAGGCATATCAGCTTTTTGTTTGCTTCCCACAGACGGCGCCAATGTTGGATCACGGTGGAACTCCGGTACGGACTTTGACGGCTATCCTAGCTCCTTCGCTCCACGCAATCCTACAAGAGGGGATAGACCGGGCGGTGACCCAGAATCCCTCTCCGATGCTTAAATGGGTATCTCGTATACGGCAGCAAGCAATAATCTCAAAGGGTATGTAATTCAACGTAAGTGATCTGAGGTGACCTCTTGCCCTTTTATAGGCGAAGAGATACCTCAGTTACCTGGTGAACCGTTGGGGGTGGTTAGCCCGTATCCCGCGTATCTCGGGTGTGATCCCACCTATCTAGGCCATGATCTCGCTTATCTCGGCCACGTCCCGCGTATCTCGGCCACGCTCCGTGTATCTTAACCACGTTCCGCGTATCTCGGCCACGCCCCACGTATATCGGCCTTATCCTCTGATAGCGAGTCCCGACTTACATCGGGGACTCCAGAGTTATCTCGTTGTGTCACCGCTCGGGGCCCCTCGTCATCGTGACAGGGCCAATCGTTCTCAAGGATTCGTCATCGGGGCCTACTTAAAGGCTTCTCATCGGGAGCTTCCAGCTCATCTGTCGGAACCGACTCTGTCGGGACCTTTCATCATCGGGAATCCCTTCGTCGGGACCCTTCTGCTGGGTCATCTTGACCTTCATTTGGGGCCTAGTGGGCCTGTTCGCCGTTTCCTCATCGTTAAAGGGCCTGACGGCTGTAGTCGAACCCATCAATCCCTTTGTCCCCCAATTGGTGAACACCATTGTCCCGCCAGGACTTGGTATTCAGACAATCAAGGAGTATGATGGCGAGGGAGATCCAGTTCGCCATGTCCAGAAGCATGTTATGGCTTGTCTAGGCAGAGCCAAGGATGACGATATAGTGTGCGTTATGTTCCCGGCCACACTTGGTGAGAGGGCCCTGACGTGGTTCTTCAGCCTTCCTCCAGGGTGCATCTCTACCTGGACCCAGATGCATGATCGTTTCATCCAGCAGTACCAGGGCTGTCGACGTCTCCTGAAAAGCGCGAGGTCCCTGGCTGAGGTGGTACAGAGGCCCGATGAGTCGCTGGCGCATTATTATTAGAGGTACACTGCCAGCGTGGCCGAGATTGATGAGGAGATGTCGGAGGGAGAGACCATCCGCACCTTCATTCGGAACCTGACAGCACCATATGGTTCCGACCTGATGCACAGCGTGGCTGAGAAGGCTGTGTGGAATATGGAGGCGCTGCAGAAGAGGGTGAAGCAGCAAATCGACGTACAGGAGTCGAAGATAGCTGCCGGAGAGCTCCATCCTCCGAAATCGAACAAGGGGAAGCATTCGTCCAAGCCATCGGACGATCGCAGGAGGAAAGATAAACCCGAGAGCAGTCGGGGTCGAGGCCACTCCGATCGGAGGGAAGACAAGCGTCCCACGAAGTCGGACAAGCGGGAAGACCATTACACTCCTCTCATTTGCTCCATGGGTGCTGTGTTGGCGGTGATGGATCGACAGGGTATCGCCAGGTACCCACCGAAGAAGGATGGAGAGTCCATGGGAGCCCGCACCGATCGTTATTGTCGTTTCCATCGCGCCAGCGGTCACGACACTAACCACTATCGGGAGTTGAAGAAGGAGATTGAGAAGCTGATCCAGAAGGGGAAGCTCAAGGAATTTGTGGCTGGGCGACGGAGCCGATCCCTTTCCCGGTCCCGATCGCGGTCCCGTTCCCGATCCCGCTATCGGTCCCCGAAGAAGGAGAAGCCCGAGTCTTCCAATACCCTTAAGGAGAAGCGGGGGACCATTAATGTGATCCATGGGGGATTTGGTGCATGAGGATATACCACGGCATCTCGAGAGGTCTATGCTTCTCGGATTCCTGTTGCTGTGGTGCTGGGCAAGAGGGCCCGATCTTGGACCCCGAAGGAAGAGATGGTGATTTCCTTCTCATCGGAGGACCTGATAGGTGCTGAAACCCCGCACGATGATGCTTTGGTCGTGACCCTGAACGTGGATGGGTACGAGATGAAGCGAATCTTGATTGATGGAGGGAGCTCCTCCGATATTTTGTTCATGGATGTGCTGGAGGCCATGGGAAAAACCAAGAAGGATTTGAAGCATGCGGACTTCCCGATGGTCGGATTTTCTGGCTCTACCTCTTACCCGGTGGGGATGATTACCTTACCGGTTGAGTTCGGTAGTGGTTGGAAGTCGGAGAAGAGGGACGTGGAGTTCGTGGTGGTCGAGTCTGCAGGGACTTACAATGCAATTATCGGGAGGAACACCATCAACCCGATGGGGGCAATTGCCTCAACTGTCTATCAGAAGATGGAGTTTCCGACCAACCACGGAGTCGGGGAATTCAGGGGCGATTAGGTGGCCTCCAGAAAATGCTATGTCAATGCCACTCGAAGGAAGAATCGGGAGGCTATGACTGTTTTCCAGACTGATGCTGATCCCAGAGAGGAGTTTGGGCGTCCCGCCCTGATGGAGGATTTGAAGGAGGTCGAGATCGATGGACCTTAGAGGAAGGTGAAAATCGGGTCCGCTCTGTCTGAGGAGAGGACCCAAGAGCTGATTGATTTGTTGAAGGAATTCAAGGAGCTGTTTGCCTGGTCCCCGAGTGACATGCCAGGAATCAGCCCGATATGATTACTCATGAGCTGAAGATTGACCCCGCGATTAAGCCGATTGCACAGAGAAGGCACCCGACGGGTGCAGACAAGAAGATGGCGATCCAGCAAGAGGTGGGCAGGTTGCTCGATGCTGGATTTATTAAGGAGCTCCGATTCCAGACCTGGGTCGCCAACCCAGTCCTGGTGAAGAAGAGCAATGATAAGTGGCGGATGTGTGTTGATTTCCGCGACCTGAACAAAGCATGGCCGAAGGATTGCTATCCTCTCCCGAGGATCGACCAGCTGGTGGATGCCACATCGGGACATGAGTTGCTGAGCTTTATGGATGCCTACTCCAGCTACAATCAGATCAAGATGTCCAAGGAGGATGCCCCCCACACCGCTTTTTATGCTGATAGTGACATCTATCACTATGATGTCATGCCCTTTGGACTGATCAATGCAGGTGCAACTTATCAGAGGATGGTAAACAAGTTGTTCGGGGATATGCTGGGGAAAACGATGGAGGCATATGTGGACTATATGCTGGTGAAGTCCCGACAGGCCGAGGATCATGTTCACAACTTGGCCACGGCGTTTGAGCGGATGAGGCTTCATCAAGTTCGCTTGAACCCGACCAAGTGTGCCTTCGGAGTGCACTCAGGGAAGTTTCTGGCTTCATGGTGAGCCAGAGGGGAATCGAGGTGAACCCTGAGAAGCTGAAGGCAATCGAGGAGATGAAGTCCCCGACGAACCATCGGGAGGTGCAGGTGCTGAATGGCCGATTGGCCGCGATGAATCGCTTCCTGCCAAGGCAAGCGACCGATCCATGCCGTTCTTTGAAGTGCTGAGGGCCAACAAGAAGTTTGAGTGGACTGCCAAGTGCGAAGAGGCGTTCCAGGCACTCAAGCAGCACCTCCGCACCCTCCCGCCATTGGCGAAGCCCATCCCAGGCGAGCCACTCTATCTGTATTTGGCTGTTTCTGAATTTGCTATTAGCTCTGTCTTAGTGAAAGTCGTAGAGGGTAGCCAAGTCCCTGTCTATTATGTAAGCAAGGCACTCACCAAGTCTGAAATGAATTATCCCGCCGTTGAGAAGTATCTTTATGCGTTGATTGTTACTTCTCGGAAGCTGAGACCTTACTTCCATGCGCATGAGATTACTGTTTTGACGAATCAGCCCTTGAAACATTTTTTGAACCGACCTGACGCGTCGGGAAGATTAGTGAAATGGGCAGTCGAGCTTAGTGAGTTCCGCATTCATTTTGCTCCGAGAACGGCTATTAAGGGCCAGGCGTTGGCGGATTTCATAGCAGAGTCTACAGCCCCCGATCTAGAAGAAGCGGGCCCTGTAGAGGGGGCAACCATGGAAGTCCCGATGGCAGAACAGTCAGAACAGCCCGATGACGAAGACACTTGGGAGATGTATACCGATGGCTCCTCAAATTCAGAAGGATCGGGAGCAGGGTTCGTACTGATACCGCCAGGTGGAGGCGAGCCCCTTCGATATGCCTTGGCCTTGACGTTTAGGGCCACCAACAATGAAGCTGAATATGAGGCTCTCATCACCGGCCTCAAGATTGCCAAAGGAACGGGTGTTGGTCACTTAAAGGTGAAGTGTGATGCTAGCCTGATTGTGAACCAAGTCCAGGGGCGATACGAAGCAAAGAGCCCGATGATGAAAAGGTACCTTCGTGAGGTGCAAACCTTGAAGGAGAGTTTCAAGAGCTTCAATATATAGGCGATCCCGAGGGAGGATAATGTGGAAGCATATGCCTTGAGCAAGTTCGCCTTGGAGGCACCCCTCGATGAAAGTCGGAAGGTGCACTTTTTGGAGAAGGTGATCCTGTCAGCCGCCGATCAATCGGAGGAATGTGCCATCGAGACCGGATCGGAGGAGCCCACTTGGATTACCCCGATAGCCGCGTACCTGACTACGGGGGTAGTCCCCGATGATGAAGTAGCAGCTGGCAAATTACGCCGAATCGTGGTCAATTATGCGATGGTGGACAATTAGCTGTATAAAAAGGGGTATTCAACTCCTTACTTGAAATGTGTGGCTGAGCCCGATACAGATCGGATCCTTAGGGAGGTGCACGAAGGATACTCGGCTTGTCATGAAGGTGCCCGATCCATCATGAGGAAAGTGCTGAACCTGGGCTATTACTGGCCCTCGATGAACAAGGAGGCAACGATGCTAGTCCGATCCTGTGACGCTTGCCAGAGGTATGCCCCGAATATCGTGGCTCCAGCTACCGATCTAACGTCCATCAAGAGTGCTTGGCCCTTCGCGCAATGGGGAATCAATTTGGTGGGACCCCTTCCACTTGCAAAAGGTCAGTGCCGATATTTACTTGTGGCTATTGATTATTTCTCGAAGTGGATAGAAGCTAAGGCATTGGCCAAGACAACGGGGAGTCATATCCTCAAATTCCTCCAGACCCATATTATATCCAGATACGGGATCCCTAAGGTGTTGATCAGTGATAACGGCCCTCCTTTTAACGGGGTCCAGTGGAAGGAGTACCTGGAGGAACTGAAAATTGAGCATCGGACAGCCTCTGTCCATCATGCTCAAACCAATGGACAGGTGGAGTCAGCCAACAAGATCGTGATGGATGGCCTGAAGAAGAGGGTCCATGCCTTGAAGGGCAAATGGCTGGACGAGCTGGAAAATGTGCTTTGAGCTGTTAGAACATCACCCAAACGATCGACTGGGGAGACTCCGTTTGGCCTTGTTTATGGCACGGAAGCAGTCGCTCCCGTTGAAATAGCCGTGGCATCCCATCAGACGAGGTATTATGAACCTCTGTCGAATGATGAAATGAGGCGTCTGGACTTGGACTTGGTCGAAGAGAAGAGGCGGAAGGCCGAGGAGGCCCAGGCTCGGATACGCTTGGCAACGGCCCGATATTACAATCGGCGAGTCAAGTCTCGACAGTTCTTTGTCGGGGAACTGGTCTGGCGTCGGAACGAATTTACCCTTTTGGATCGGATCAACAAGATGTCACCAAAATGGGAAGGACCTTATAAGGTCGTGGGGATGCCAGCTTGAAGAAATGTCATGCCTAATATTAGTCGCCTTTAGTGGTGCAAGTTGTTTATCGTTTTGATTTGATATAAATAGGTTTTGAGCCATCAATGAATAAAGAGGTTGCTTCCGATCAGATTGTTCTTAGATATATCATTCTAAGTGTGGTTAAATCGCCTTAAGTGGTGTGGTTAAATCGCCTTAAGTGGTGTGGTTAAACCGCCTTAAGTGGTGTGGTTAAATCTCCTTAAGTGGTGTGGTTAAATCGCCTTAAGTGGTGTGGTTAAATCGCCTTAAGTGGTGTGGTTAAATCGCCTTAAGTGGTGTGGTTAAATCGCCTTAAGTGGTGTGGTAAAATCGCCTTAAGTGGTGTGGTTAAATCGCCTTAAGTGGTGTGGTTAAATTGCCTTAAGTGGCATGGCTAAATCGCCTTAAGTGGTGTGGTTAAATCGCCTTAAGCGGCGTAGTTAAATCACCTTAAGCGTCGTAGTTAAATCGCCTTAAGTGGTGTGGTTAAAGTGTCTTAAGTGACGTGTTTAATCACTCTAAGTGGTATGGTCAAATCGCCTTGAGTGGCGTGGTTAATTCACCTTAAGTGGCGCAACGTTAATCGGAACCAAAATAGATTGATATTATAAAGGCCTGAAGGTTCACGACAGGAGAAGGAATTTACAAGGATTCCAAAAGAAAAGCGTTAAGCTTGGTCCTTGGCAGCATCGAGGGGAGCAGAGTCCACGAGGTCCGTGGCAGAAGGCTCCGCGATCGGATGATCGGATCCTGGAAGATTGGCCGAGGGAGGATCGGACCCTTGGAGGTTAGCCAGTGAAGGGTCGACTGTCGGGGGATCAGCTGTCGGGAGGTCTGTACTTGGAGGCTCCACCGTGCCTTCAGCACCCGCAATTCGTTCGGGGGTGTTGGCCTCATCGCTCTCCTCTGAAAGGCTGAAATACCTCTCCGCGAAGGGGGCGAGAGTCTGAGACTTGGTGAAGTCAATGACACTGCCATACTCCAGATGGAGCTCCTCAACAGCATTGAGCAAGGTGGTCTCCATTTCCGCGTTGCAGAACCTCACCGCGTCCACCTTGAAATCCTCGGAGCCCCGGTAATCTTCCCGACCCTTGGCCTCAGCCTCAGCCAGCTTGAGGGGAAACTTAGCGATTTCCCGCTCCATCTGTTGGGACCGATTGGTGAGAAGGACCTTCTCAGCCTCCAGTCCCGCCTTGACGTCCTCAAGGGCATTCTTCTCGAGGACGAGCCTGTCTCGATCCTCCGCGTGCCTCTGCTGCTCTTCCTTGAGCTTTTGCTGCTCGTGCTTCAGCAACCACTCGAAGTCGTGGACCCGCTTCAGGAGGTCCCGAGTCTTCTGGCTAAGGAAGGCCTGCTCCTTAACCAGCTTGCCCCTCGACGATTCGGAGGCAGCCAAATCCTCCTCGAGCTTGGCCAAAACCTCGGGGGCCGCCTTGGCTCGCTCCTGCTCAAGGGCCTCCTCCAGGGCCAGGATGTACCCAAAACAGCGGTGTTGGTCCGCCATTTCCTGTGAAAAAGAAAGGAAGAGGTTAGTACATGAGAATATTTTACCTTATATACTAAGTGTAAAAACAGGAAGCCTTACCTCCACGCGGCGAACGGCCATTTCGCGAATGTCCGTGTGGATGTCCACCCGAGCTAAGGAGAGCGGAAGCTTCAGAGATGGTGGAACTGAACCTGCCAACAAGTGCAGACCCAGTTCCGGTGGTGCATCGCCCTGACGGAGCGGGACCCCTCGCAATGACTCGATCGGGGTCCAGGGAGCTGTCGCTTGGTCGGGGGTGTAGATCTGATAGAAACTCCCGTCTAAGGGGAGAGGGGGAAGGACGACCTGAGTATCGGAGGTGCGTGCCTCCGAGCTGCTGTGAGACCCAGTCGTCCCTTCAGGAGTTAGGCTCAAAACCGGCGAATGCTGAATTGGGGAACAAAAGATGATCCTGACGGTCGGAGATCCTGGTTGCCGGAGCGCTGATCAGAATCAGGAAGGAGAGCTTGAGCTTTTGAAATTGCAGAGGATGAAGCGGTGGAGGAGAAGTGAATAGTGCCAAGATTTGGTGGTTATCCTCGAAATATCGGGGAATCGTGGATGAGAAGATCCGCTTCAGAAGATTTTTTGTAAAGTTAAAAGCCTCTGATGCCAATATCGGGAGGTCTGGAGTTGGAAGACACGACGAACTGTAAGTCCCTCATGTCTTGGGGGCAAATGATGGGTTTCGATATAGCCGTTAGGCCCACTAACGACAAGTAAACGGTGAAGTAGGCCCACTGGGCTCCAAAAGAGGCTTAGAGGACCAATATGAGGGGTCCCGACAAGGTCGGTCCCGACATATGAGCTGGACGCTCCCGATGAAATGCCTTTGAGTAGGCCCCGATGAAATGCCTTTGAGTAGGCCTCGATTAAATGCCTTTAAGTAGGCCCCGATGTTGAATCCCTGAGGATGTTGGCCCTGTCCCGATGACGAGGGGCCCCGAGCGGTGACCAAAGGAGATAACTCTGGAGTCCCCGACATCCGTCGGGACTTGCCACCAGAGGATGAGGCCGAGAAACACGCCCACTATCAGCGTAGTGGGGAAGTGGCCTGAAAAGACGGAACGTGGGCTAACTGCCCCTGGCAGTTATCGCAACTGGTAACTGGGGTAACTCCTCCCCTATATAAAGGAAGGAATTACCCCAGGACAGACACAGATTAACACACATACTTTGATACATACTTGCCTACATCGAGATACTCATTTAAGCATCAGAGAGGGATTCTGGGTCACCGCCCGGTCTATCCCTTTTTGCAGGATTACTTGGACCAAAGGAGTTCAGACTTCCGTCAAGAACGTGCCGGGGTTCCAACCGTGATCCAACAGTGTCTACACCATTTCCCAAAAGAGAGCGTTAAACATCGCTATTGACACCTATAAGAAGAATCCCAAGCATACGATAAAAGATCATATTATGCATATGTGTAACTTGATCGCTGAGCTCAAGGAAGCAGGTGAAAACCTGTCTGAGGAATAACAAATCAACTACATGATCCGCTCTTTACCCGACTCTTGGAATATCATGAAAATGAGCCTTACCCATGCTACCCATCTCGAGACTGGAGGAAGATAGACTAAAGGCTGAAAAGTCTAGATCTGAAATGCATATTGCATCCTCCGCTCCAACCGAACAAAAAGGGAAGCGCAAGAGAAAGGGAAAAAGCTCTCAGAACAAAACTGAGGAGTTTGTGGCGAACAAATCCCAGAAGAAGTTTAAACACAAACAATCTGGTGGTAAGAAAAAGCAAGCAAAGCAGACACGTAAAGAGGAAACTCGAACGTGTTTCAGGTGTGGCGTTAAAGTACACCTTGCTAATGCTTGCACTAATCCTCCTAAGGTACGTAAAGAGAAAAGATGAAGAAAATCATTCATTCTCTTTTGATTCTAATCACTCGAGAGTAATTCATTTTCTTTTGAATTACAGAACCGATAAACAGAAGCAACGACCTGATCGAGGATGCCCTAGAAAAATAAAGATGGAATGAGAGATTCTTTATCTTTAGATTTTCTAAAACTTCTACTTTATTTCTTTTTGAAAATACTTTTAAAAAAGTTTCTTGGTGGAACACATTATTTTCCGAGTATTTACTAATACTCGAATTGAGTATTGAATTTATCATCATTCGTTTTTATCCTATTCACGCTATTCAACACATTGCTCAAGCATCCTTATTTGTTAAAGTACCCCATTATAGTTTGTATCCCAAATAATGTGCATGTTTAAAACCGATCTTGCTTTTAAATTTGGAGACTAAAACGATTCTCAAAACCACGGTTTTTAACCGTGTATGCGCGAGGCGCATGTCACCTCGAAAGACGGGACACACCGTTTTAGAATACGAATTTAATAATCAAGTATTTTTATGAATGCATAATTTTTGTTTGTAATTCTTCAGATATAACTCATTGATAACTACTTAGATTTTATGTAAGCCTTCTAGCTACTACAATCTAATTAGAATATCAACCATGGCATAAAAAGCGACAGCTTAAATGCATGGTCCATAAGATAGATAAATCTATGAATGAGTTAAATAAACGAAAAGAAGTGGTCGGTAAAACGACTCTCCCACCATTAGCCTTGAACGAAGAGTTTGGCTAAAAGCATTCATTAAACACTTCAAGAAACATTGTTCAAAATTACATAATGTTAGAGTTGCACATTAATTGTTCCTGCGGGATGAGATTAATTTAACTCACATTAATGTAAAACACTATGTTCTTACAAAATCGGTTAACACGTTAATATAAAAGCTAATGAATGATTCGCGTAAAACCTTATCACAAAGACGTATTAATTTGCACATTAAAACGAGTATTTAAAATTAGCTTGGAACAATGGTTTCATGGATAAACATGACACATTATAAAGGTTTGATGATGAATTTCCAACGCTTTGCAGAACGAAACAAGCTAGTACTGATTGACTTAACAGATGGTTGATGGAGATTTTTAGGTCCCACTTACTTTGAGTGGGAGAATTGATATAGCATAAGTGATTGACTTGGTAAATGATGATGGAAACGTCTTCATAATAAATCCATTGAGAGGGCCCACTCCCACTCACACATAATCATCACTAAATTTCAAAATGCGAACGAAGTCGGACCTGATAATCATGATAATGAACTATTTCAACTACCCATTTTTCCTAGTGGGAGTGGAATAACCAACTTGGTTCCTGATCCTAGTGATCGAGGAATACATCTCGGAGGTAAAAACCCGAGACCAAGAGGATATTCCAAGTAAGTTCAACCACTACCATTGTTCCCAATGGGAGTAATGCCCCGATAAGAAGCATTATTCAGAGTGGGAGTAACGATCGGACTAAAACATGGGATTAACGTGCCTAGACATAGTCAAAGGAAACAAACTTCTCTCGAGAAGTGTCCCATCAAATAAGATGTGTTACACATCTTGTATTCGTTCTTGAACTTGTAACGGTTCATCAAGCAAAGGAAGGACCTCAAAACGTGGGAATGGAGGAAAACAATGGAGGATGAAATTGCCTAAATAAGAACTAATTCGTTTTTAGTCTTTAGTTGATTTATCTGTTAGCCACATAACTAGAAAGTGAAATCTTAGAATTCACTTCTTGTGGAAATTTCGAGTGGTGCAAAACTCGAATAATTGCGAAAGGATATACCCAAATTCACGGAGTGAACTTTGATAAAGACGGACTCACCAACTATGCGTTACACCATAGTCAGGGTCTTTGCCCATGACTGCAAGTCTCGAACTTGAGCATGCATCAAATGACATTAAGACCAAACCTCTCCAAGTAAAACTGGAGAAAGAGATCTATATGGAGCATCCAGAGAGTTTCATTACTCCTGGCAAAGAACGCAAAGTTTGCAAACTCCAAAGATCTATATACGGTCTTAAACAATCGTCTCGGCAATGGTATCGCTGATTCCACGAGGAAATCGTTGGAAATGGATTCGTGAATCTTCACAAGGATCCCTGCGTGTACAATAAAACCTCCGGGTCTAAGTATGTCATCATAACACTATACGTGGATGATATACTCATTGCTACGAACGATATGTGTTTCATGAATAAATCAAAGTCCTGGTTAGCATCAGCATTCGAGATTAAAGACATGGGAGAGGCCACGTACATCTTAGGCATCAAAATTGCCCGATATCGTTCCGCCCGGAGAGTATGTCTATTTCAGGAATCATATATCAACAAACTGTTGAAAAGATTCAGAATGTTGGATGCTAAACCCGTGGATACGCCGGTTGTGTTCGGGTGCGCGCTATCGAAGCGTGATGGCCCGAAAAACCAGCAGGAGCGTGAACAGATGAAGAATGCAGAGTATCTGAGCATGGTAGGGAGTCTAATGTACGCCATGCTCTGTACTCGGCCAGACATCTGTTACGCTCTGGGCCTAGTAGCAAGATTCCAATCAGATCCTAGTTATCAACATCTAAAGGCCGTAAAACGAATTATTAGATATCTGAAAGGTACTGCTGACTACGTTCTGTGCTATGAGGGCGATCAGCTCGAATTGAACGGTTATAGTGACGCCGACTACGGTGGCAATCTGGATGATCGTAAGTCTACCACAGGAGGAGTTTTCCTCCTTGCTAATGCTGCCATATCGTGGGTAGGCAAGAAGCAATCTTGTGTCGCGCTTTCCACTACGGAATCAGAATTCGTTGCCCTCTCCAAAAACACACAAGAAGCGGTCTGGCTGAAAAGGCTTCTTACTGCATTAATTGGCACCGACAAGAAGAGTAAACCTGTGAAGGTGTACTCCGACAGTCAGGCAACCATTGCGGCTGTTAAGAATCCAAAGTACCATAGCACGACTAAGCACATTGATGTGAAATACAATTATGCTAGGTCGGTTCTGGAAGACAACATAATCGCTTTAGAATACTTGCCTACAGACAATATGGTCGCAGACCCTTTAACTAAGCCGTTACGTAGGAAATTTTTTGAAAAGCACGTAAAACTGCTTGGATTACGTAGGGCTTAAACTGAGTGTCTTGTAAAAGTGATAACATTTTGACATTTGAAATTATGTTTCAATTGAATAAAAGAATTGCAAATTGAGTTTATGATTTATCGACGTCATAATGATTAACAACATCGGATTTTAAAGTCTATAAACTAAGTCGTAGGAAGAAGTAAAATTTTTCCACCAAAATTATGTCGAATGTGAACCTTGCCTCGCCACACAGGCACAGTCATCTTGCAAGGAGAGAGGGACCTCTACCATAACAAGATTGGCTAAGAATCAGGGGGATAAACCAGATTAAACAAAACAATATCATTGTCACGCTTAACAGCATGACTTAATCTTCGTTTTGTAAATCGCCGAGTTGGACTTTGTCCATCACTATATATCAAATTCAAGGCCATATGAGAGATTTTGCGATAGCATTATTGATATATCCCATCCCTGGCTTTACCAAGTGTGCTATCGACGCGTGCTTCATACTGCGCGTGTCACGTTCGACCACGGGGTCATGCTCGGTTGTGCTAGCTAGAATCCTTGTGATTCAAAGGGCGTATAATTCTTCACCTTGAGCGTGTGATTGATCCCGGATGCTTTATGAAGAGGCATCCAAAGTATCCTCAAAGACTCAGAACTTATACCCAAGGTCTGGCTCAATGCTCGCTTCCCAGCGTACAAGCGTAGTGCCAAAGAAAACCAAGTGACCATGTCTTGGAAACCGGTTGAGTCAGACTAAGGGTATAAGCGATGGGGATGGTCAAGTTCACCTTTAATTCACAGACTCTCTTGTTCACTAGGTGGCCGCCAACCGGATATTAGTTGAAGGTTGTGAACACTTGTACGGATGCCCTGGAGAAGTATTCCTTTGTGGAAAACTGGGCAATTGAAGAATTAACAGTTGACCAAGGATACAGTGCGGTACATAGTTTTATTTCAAACAGGTTTGGTTCATGAAAGGGAATCAACATTCTGCGGGCGCTACAATAATCCTAACAGATGAGTAGCACGATGCCTGTCGTATATGCCGGTTGCACGGCAAGCCTCGTATGAACTATTCGGAGACGGAGACGAAGACTGAAGACTGAGATGTTGATACTATTGTGTAACGTATAGATTAACGAGCACCCTCCCATTCCCGCGAGTGGGAGCTGTTAGCTTATGGTGACGTGGTGCCGTAATAGGAGCCCGTTAATTAAGGGAATTACCTAAGTTAATTGTGTAATTGTCAATCTGGGCTAATTGGGCCAAATCCAATTAGTAATTGATAAGGGAGGCCCAAAATTGGGCCTCCCCCTTATACTTGCAATTCGGCCGGCCACCCTATACCTTATTGGTTGGAGTTGCCTTTTGGCAACTCCACCAATACTATATATAGGGGTGTCTGCTAAGGTTTTATTCACTCATTTCATAATAACAAGGATCTCCATTGAGAATACATGTTTCCCTTAGTTAAATTTCGGCACCATCACATCTGGTCTGAGGTTCCATCTCCGAATCGATCAGAGGTCTTGTTGTGGAGCTACATCGCGTGGTTCCGACCGGAGGATCAGAACTCCCTCCACATCGTTCTTGGGCAGGAAAGCTAAAAGGTATGTGTACTAATTCCGCTGCGTAGATTAGATTTCTTGCTAGTACAAGTTTAGCATTCCATAGTATTACGTCCCCGTAATCCAACATATATATATATATGCAATATTGTAAATTATTTTATATACTTAATAATTCTTGGAGGCTAAGTTAAGTTTTTAGTGGACTTTAAAACCCTACTTAGCTCACAAGATTATTCCGGCCCAACCCTATGTTAATGGGCCGGTCCAATTTGCTAAACCGGATAGGAATAAAACCAAACCAGATTTTCTTAATCGGTTCGACCTAACCGGGTTGGGTCGAACCGGGGTAACTAAGTGGACCTAACGGAACCGGTTTTGTGTATTGAACCGAAACCTATTTTATTGGACCGGATCGGACCGAACCAGATTTTGAAAATAAAACCGGACCGAACCGAATCAGATTTACTGGACCGAACCGAACCGAAATTGACTGAACCGAACCAAAATTTTCAAAATCGAATTCAAGTCAATTAATAAAATAGGATGGTCGAGTTTTAAAATCCAAATGTTTTTTAAATTTAATTAGTCTACACAGTGCTCGAAGGTTTAAAACTTTCATGTTTTTGATTGAACATTAATGCCTAGTTTCGATTATGGGGATCGATCTCGGAAATGCATGATTTAGGTCTGGATTAATTAGAGGGTTGAATTGCAATTGTTTACTTTTCGTCACATATATTTATTAGAACTGTTGTCTTGACTACGTCAAGCTAGATGGATGTTGGGGACAGACATGCTGTGATGGTTGTGATTGCCTAAGATTCATGTCTAGAAACACGCGTGATTAATTGTAAGCATGAATTGCAAGTCAGCCCCTAATATTTTAAATGTTTTAAAAACAAAAGACACTCTCCTAATATGCAGGATTGATGTGGAAGTGTTCATGTATGACACGTATGCCTGAATGTTGAGGATGTAGTTGCATGTGATAGTTTACTTGGAAAGTAGAATTATATATGCTAGCATGAGTTCCTCGGAATATTAAACGCATGACGCGTATGCATGATGTGTGGTTTGGTTGATGAATTTTGGTTTGCTATGATAATTTACTTGTGAAGTAGAATTATATAGGCATGCGTAAGTTCATCGAATACAAAAGGGCCTTGGGAAATCCAAGATCGGGTATGCTTATTTCAGAGTTCCCGTTCCGGTAATTTGCGAACAAAACCGTTTTTAAGAGACTTGTCTATTGGATTGAAGATGACAATAATGTGAACTCTTTCATGAACCCCCTTCCCTCGGTTTACTGGGAGTCGGTTGGTTTAGATGGCTGAGAAATCCTTATTTGTCGTATTACATCATAATAGATATCCGATGTATGCAATTTTTTCTTAAAATGTTATTGTCTCCCTGATTATGCATGATTATCAATGTGTTCGTATAAATTGGTTGAATGAGTGCGATTCGTTATTCCTCACAATCTTGATGGCATGGATTATGATGAATGAAAGAAGTATGTGTTGAACTCTCTTATACGATTCCAAAAAGCGGAGAGGACAACTACAGATGAATATTGTAGTCAGTATAATCTTGACAATGAGAGATGAATGTGATAATTTGTTTCCCCAAGAATGGGAGTAGGTTCTTTGATGATCTGATGATCTGAACGCATATGTGGTGATACATTTGACTTGGTCAAAAGGGGTTGAAGAAGACTTCAATTGCAACCGGACAATGTTACAGCTTGGTATCCTTTTGCATCCGCCTCGGTGGAAGAAAGGATGCTAAAGCTGGAAATGTTTTGGTTGAATGTGATGGTCTTCTCTCTTTCCATGTATGCTGGTGTAAAAGCTGCTCGAGACCTTCGCGATGAAAGGTCAACATGGAAAAGATGTATATAGTTGTCTGATGTTGACGGGACTCACTTACCATGAGTCTAGTAAAGTACAGTAACCACAACAGTAAAGGGACAACCTTATCTGCTCACCATAGTGGTTCGAAAGAAGCCAACCATGATCCGCATATCATGAAGAGAACTGGACCGAGTAGATCCTATACGATAATCCGGTGGGTTAAACCCCGTTAGTAAAGTGCGTCCCAAGTATGCATCGTATGTCATGAGTATAAAGATGTAAATTTTTTATACGGACACAAATCCTTTGATGTGATTCACTCGTGAATTTACTCAGGTGTGATGTTCAACACGACTCAAAGTTCTCGACTATGTGTGCGACAAGCATGGACCAAATGCGCGATTTTCAGATCAAGAGCCATATCATTGTCATTTATCATTCGTTGTTCGTTTTAGTTACTAAAATTTTGGTTATTTCGAGATTCAGAGTTATTGAATGAAATAATTGTTGCTCGATTAAAAGCACAATTTGCTTATCAATTTAACGGTCCCGCAAAAGGGAACGATCCGAAACGAAAATCCATACCCACGGGTTTGGAACCAAATTTTTCGGCTAGGTAAAAGAGGCTGAATGAAACGAAACGACACACATACTCCGTCATCTCAGTCGGGACAACTGAACTAAATAAACCCATCGATTGCGTAGCTAGATCGAAATATTTAGTATTTATTAGTTGTTAGTACTCCATTAAATGATAAATTCTGTAATGATGAACATGTTTGACACCGATTAGATTAAATTAAATTGAATTTTGGAAACGAAACGATTTAAACCATGGGATAATACCTGGAATTAGGCGCCACAGGCGCGTGTACCTCGAAAGATGGAACACATCATTTTCAAAGTACAAATTTAATGATGAAGTGTTTTAAATGAATGCTAAATTTTTCATTAGCCTCCCTCTTTTTGGGAATAATTCATCCAATACTTACACGATGAAAATATGTATGCTTCACAAGCTACCACGAACTAGTAAAGTATAAACTGACGCATAAGGTGAAAGCCCATTGCACAGTTCAAAGATGACCAAGTCTTTGGGATGAATTAGCCAATGAAAATGATGATGCCGGTAAAATGAATCTCCCACTAAATGCCTTGAGCGAGAAGTTTGGCAATACATTCACATCTATAACACACTTCATCGGCAAAATCGGTCAAACATGACGCCATAAATGCTAAAAGGAATGATAACGAATTAATTCTTATCATCATGAGACATTAACATTGCATTAAACAAGTATTTTGACCGAGAGTATAGTGATTCTTCTTAGAGGATACATGTTTAAATTAGTTTGTGATAATGTTGTCGTGGTCAAACATGAGACGTTACACGCCTTGAGTACGAATTTTCAACGCTTGATGAGATAAAAACAGACGAAGTCTTGATTGAATTAGAGCAGGATAACGATGATAGTCAGGTCCCACTTACTTCGAATGGGAGATTTGAGGCAGCAACGGAAGTGAATGAAATTGTAAATCCAGTGGGTGGACACAATCCTACCACACAAATCACTATTGCTGCGGGTGCGGATCAAGTTGAACCTGATTATCACGTTGCCAGACCGCTAGATGAAAATCCAATAATGCCACAACTATCTATTGTTCCCAGTGGGAGTGGGTTAACCAATTGGTTCCGAAACCAAGAGGTCGTCCAAGAAAATTTGTAGGTCAAGGTTCCAGCACTGCCCTTGTTCCCAGTGGGAGTGATGCTCCGATAGAGAGCATTAATCCGAGTGGGAGCAATGTTAAGACTCAAGATGGGATTAACGAGCCTAGACGAAGTCGAAGGCATCGAACTTCTCTCAAGAAGTATCCCATCGAGAAGGGTGAAATGTTTACCCTAACTTCTTTTGACGAACCAGTGACGGTTCAACAAGCGTTGAAAGGACCTTAAGAAAAGGAATGGAGGAAAGCAATGGAGGAAGAAATCGCCTCAATGAAAGCTAATTATGTGTGGTCTTTAGTTGATTTACCTGCTAACCGCAAGGCCATAGGGGCGAAGTGGGTTCTGAAACTGAAACTCACTGCCGATGGAAATGTCGAGCGATACAAAGCTCGACTGGTTGCGAAAGGATACACCCAGCTTAACGGAGTGGACTTTGATGAGACTTACTCACCGACTATGAGATACACCATAGTCAGGGCAATCCAAGCCTTGGTCGCAAGCCTCGATTTAGAGCTGCACCAAATGGATGTTAAAACCGCATTCCTCCACGAAAACCTGGAGGAGGAGATCTACATGGAGCAACCAGAGGGTTTCATTACTCCTGGTAACGAACGTAAAGTCTGTATACTACAAAGATCTATTTACGGTCTCAAACAATCGTCTCGGCAATGGTACTGCAGGTTCCACGAGGAAATCGTTGGAAACGGATTCGTGAATCTCCACGAGGATCCATGCGAGTATACAAAGACCTTCGGGTCTAAGTATGTCATCTTAACTTTATACGTGGATGACATACTCATTACCGCAAACAATGTGAGTTTTATGCATGAATCAGAGTCCTTGTTGGCATCTGTATTTGAGATGAATGAGATGGGTGAGGCTACATACATCTTGGGCATTAAAATTTCTAGAGATCGTGCCATCCGAAGGTTATGTCTATCTCAGGAAGCCTACATCAACAAAGGGTTGAAAATGTTTAGATTACAGGATGCCAAACCCGTGGAAACGCCGGTAATACTCGGGTGCGCGTTATCAAAGCGCGACGGCCCGAAGAACCAGCAAGAGCGTGAACGGATGAGGAGTGCAGAGTATAAGCATGGTTGGGAGTCTCATGTACGCCATGCTTTGTACTCGGCCGGATATATGTTACGTTGTGGGCCTAGTAGCAAGATTCCAATTGGACCCTGGTTATCAACATTTAAAAACTGTTAAGCGAATCATACTATATCTGAAAGGTACTGCCGACTACGTACTGTGCTATGTGGGCATGAAGTTAGAATTGACCGGATTCAGTGACGCCGACCATGGTGGCAATCCAGATGATCTTAGGTTCACCACATGATGAGTGTTTCTCCTTGCTAATTCCGCCATTTCATGGACGAGCAAGAAGCAATCCCGTGTCGCGCTGTCTACGATGGAATCAGAATTCGTTGCTCTCTCTAAAAATGCACAGGAAGCGGTCTGGCTGAAAAGGCTTCTTACTGCCCTGTTGATGGTGATGTTGAGAGTAAACCTGTGAATGTGTTCTCTGACAGTCAAGTAGCAATTGCGACAGTAAAGAATTTAAAGTACCATACTAGGACTAACACATTCGTCCGCCCGTCTCCCTTCGGATTTTCTTATTTTGACCGCCCCGCTTACGATTGCAAATCAAAACTTTGACCCGAACACTTCATTTGCAACGCTAACGGTCCGGATGATCCAAAATACTCGCTCGGACCCATCCTTCGAACTCCCCTAGGGGAGATCGGGTGCTCTCCCAGAAGGGGTTGGGCAAGCTAACCCGATTTTAGGTCCCGGGGGTTAGATTTTCCGCCCGACGCCAAGGGCCTCGACCTTCTTTTCACCCGAACTACACATAACAAATTTTTCTCACATCTCCATGCTTTAAGGGTTTAATCCTGTTATTATGTGTTAACTGAGTACATTTAGGGATGAACAGTGTCATTAAGCCACCTTAATGACACCGTTGCCTATATATACTCCATAACTTCCATTCATTCCAACAAGTTTACATCTTGGCACGTTTAGCTCTGCCTTTTCTCTAGGATTTTATCTATCTAGGGAACTCAGACTTACTTAAGCATCGGAGAGGGTTCACCGAGCACCACTCCCCCCTCTCCGTGCTTGGTATTGCCCTTCGTACTGGTCGTCAGGAAGCGAAGGAACAGATCAGACCGAGAAGCAAGGCGGATCAGAGAAAAGAGCGAACAACCCATGAGCAGTGCCATTTGGGTCAGAAAATCATCAACCCGAGGGACACGTCTTAACACTTGGCGCCGTCCGTGGGTTTTGAACAAAAAGCCTACCTATCAAGAGTCAGATGGCACGCATATACGTTATTCACGGAGTCTTTGGAGAAGGTGGTGAATCAACAAATGCAAGAGAGGCATATATGACACAAGGAGGAGATAACACAACCGAGGAAAAGAATATAAGGGAGAAGAGAGAAGATACAATACGGTTCTCAAAGAAGGACATGTAGCACGTGTTACCAAAGAACAACGACGCCCTATTCATAACGATGAAAGTCATTAACATGGACATAGGTAGAATCCTAGTAGATGGCGGAAGCTCACCAAGCATCCTCAGCAAGAAAGTGATTGATATAGTAGGCGTGAGACCAAGTAGCATAAAACAAGTGCACTCCCCCCTTATAGGATTCTCAAGAGAGCCAACCTACCCACTGGGGGCAGTCACACTACCTGTGACATTAGGCACAGGCCAAAGGAAGTTGAAGATCGATGTTCCTTTCCTTATTATCGAAGGAATGGATGAGTACAATGGAGTTCTAGGTACCACCATAATTAACAAATGGGGCATAGTACCATCAATACCACATCAGAAAATGAAGTTCCCCATAAGTGAAGGAATAGGGGAAGTAAAAGGAAATCAGAAGGTGGCTTGAAAATGTGAGAGGATTGCACTCAGCAAGAAAACGGAAAAAAAAGGAGGTCCTATCGATATATGAGGATCCAAGGGAGGATCACGGAAGACCTGCACCCATGGAGGAACTTAAGGAGATACTAATAGAGGAACCTGAAAGAAAAGTGAAAATTGGGACAACCTTGGCTGAAGAAGAAGAAGCACAAATAGAAGCATTGCTAAGGGAATATAAAGACATGTTCGCTTGGTCACCAAGTGATATGCCTGGGATATCCGAGGATGTAATTTCACACAAGCTCAACATAGACCCGGCAACACGTCCAATAACACAAAAAATAAGGCCAATGGGGGGTAGCAAAAAGATAGCTATCCAAGAAGAGGTGGACAAGCCACTAAAAGCAAATTTCATCAAGGAGATCAGGTTTCAAACATGGGTTGCAAGCCCAGTGTTGGTAAAAAGTCAGGAGGAAGTTGGAGAATGTGCATCGACTATCGCGACCTCAACAAAGCATGCCATAAAGATTCATACCCACTCCCAAGGATAGATCAATTAGTGGATGCAACGTCAGGTCACGAGTTAATGAGCTTCATGGATGCATACTCAGGGTACAATCAAATCAAAATGTCTGCTGAAGACGCCTCCCACACGGCATTTTATGCCGATAGTGAAATATATCACTACGCGGGGGCAACATATCAACGCATGGTAAATAAAATCTTTAGGGGCATGATAGGGAAGACAATGGAAGCATATGTGGACGACTTGATTGTCAAGTCCAAAAAACAAGAGTGACCACTCGAGAACCTTCGAATGACCTTCCAAAGGAAGCGCCAGCATCAGGTCTGCCTGAACTCGAAAAAATGCGCGTTCGGAGTATAGTCAAGGAAATTCTTGGGTTTCATGGCAAGTCAACGAGGAATGGAAGTGAATCCTGAAAAATTGCAAGCAATTGAAGAAATGCACTCCCTTATGAAGCACAAAGAGGTTCAGCGATTAAACGGAAGGTTGGCAGCTCTCAACAGGTTCTTGTCCAAAATAGGAGACAAGGCACTACCTTTCTTTGAGGTGCTACGAGCAATCAAGAAGTTTGAATGGACACCACGGTGTGAGGAAGCCTTCCAACAACTGAAACAACACCTAAAGACCCTACCCCCTCTAGCAAAGCCAACCCCAGGAAAGCCTCTGTTCCTTTACATCTCCGTGAGTAATGTCGCGGTAAGTTCAGTACTAGTGAAATAGGGGGACAACGCACAATTGCCAGTGCATTTCGTAAGCAAAACATTGGCAAAGTACGAGATCAACTACCTGGCAATCGAAAAGTACCTCTACGCATTGATCATATCAGCAAGGAAGTTGAAACCATATTTCCATGGCCATGAGATAACAGTGCTAACAATGTAGCCTCTGAAACAACTTTTGCAAAAGCCAGACACGTCAGGGAGGCTGACCAAATGGGCGATTGAGTTAAGCGAGTTCCGCATTCATTTTGCCCCAAAAGCGGCCATAAAAGGGCAGCCCTAGCAGATTTTATCGCAGAATTCTCCAGAATCAGCTCCGAGGGTGACTTAGGGGAAATAACAAGCATATCTGAAACAACCACTAGTCAAGAGACACAGTCAGAGGACATATGGGAGATGCATACTGATCGATCATCCAATACCAGGAGGGTCAGGCGCAGGCCTGCTATTATACCCGCCAGATAAGGGCACACCACTCCGTTTTGCAATGACACTTACATTCAAGGCAACTAATAATGAAGCAGAATATGAGGCTTTGATAACAGGCTTAAGAATAAACAAAGGAGTAGGAGCGAAGCACCTAAGGGTCAAGTGTGACTCCCAGTTGGTCGTCAACCATGTAAAGGGGAATTACACTGCAAAGTATGAGAACATGCAAAAATATCTACAACAGGCCAAAGACTTAATAACAAGTTTTCAAAGCTTTAAAACCAGGAAGCAGATGCCCTGAGCAAGCTAGCCTTGGGCTTGGAAGCAGGCAAAGAAGTCCATTTTGTAGAATAAAGAACACGATCAGCAATAGAGATGATGGAAGCCCTAGCAATAGATGAAGGGGAGGCATGGATGACCCCAATGCGTCAATATATTACCGAGGGAAAGCTACCAGAGGACAAGGTGGAGGAAGTAAAGATTGAATGGATGGCCAGGAATTACGCAATGATGAACAATGAGCTCTACAAGAAGGGATACTCTACACCATTCCTCAAATGCATAACATATCCAGAGACTGAAAGAATATTGGCAGAGCTACATGAGGGCGACGCCGGATGTCATGAAGGGGCAAGATCGATAGTTCGAAAGGTCTACATTCTAGGGTACTATTGGCCAACAATGAACAAGGAAGTAACAGACATGGTGCAAAAATGTGAACATTGCCAAAGATACTTTAGAAATATAACATCCCCAGCAGCCAAGTTAAGTTCAATATCGGGAGCATGGCCATTCGCACAATGGGGGATTGATCTGATAGGCCTACTACCAAGAACAAAAGGGCAAAAAACTTGCATACTAGTAGCAATATATTACTTCTCCAAGTGGATAGAAGCAAAACCGATGGGAAAGACAACAGACGAACAAATCATCAGTTTCATTCAATCGCACATCGTCTCAAGATACGAATTTCCAAAAGTCATAATAAGTGACAATGGACCGCAATTCAAGAGCAAGAAGTTGCAATGGTATTATGAGAGGTTGAATATAGAGCAACGTTTTGCATCAGTGAAGCACCCCCAAACAAACGAGCAAGTGGAATCGGCAAACAAGATAATACTAGATGGCTTGAAGAAGATAATTCATGCTACCAAGGGAAGCTGGGTAGTTGAGTTAGAAAATGTCTTATGGGAAGTGCGAACAACACCAAAAGTAGCTACAGGAGAAACACCATTCGGTCTAGTATATGGGACCGAGGCAGTAGCACCAGCAGAAATGGCAGTGTCATCACTAAGAACCACATATTTCGAGGAGCATGAAAACAACAAGGCAAGGCTCCTATATTTATATATAGTAGACGACAAGAGATGGAATTCAGAGTAAGCGCATGCACGAATGCGACTGGTATCTGCCAGGTACTACAATCGACAAGTCAGAGAAAGACAATTTCATATAGGGGAACTGGTGTTAAGAAAAAACGAGTTCTCACAATTAGATCAAGTCAGAAAGCTATCTCCAAAGTGGGAGGGACCATAAAAAATAGCGTCAGTACCATATGCGAATGCATACCACCTGGAAGACGTGGATGGATATAACTCCACAAACACTTTCAGTGGGGCGCATTTGAAGAAGTTCTACGTCTAACGAAACGACACAAGTGAAACACCATATCCTTGGGTTTACTTTTAGTTTAATACATGTTCCCGTTCGTAATTTTCTGAAACAATCCCGAAGGCGGAAAACTCGTGAAGTTTCTCCAATCCTTTGGCTATCTTTTCTTTCCCTAAAGGATGCCATGGACAACCCATGACACCCCTCATGTATATAAGGCATGAATGTTTTTAATGAAGTAGAAGTTTATCAAAATATTCACTAAGCATGAGGTAACAATATCTCCACAAGTTCCTTACTTAGATATGAAAACCAAGTGCATGACACTTTCTGCGCTTCCCGGGAGCCCATCTCGTGAAAAATTCTGCGCCCTCCGAGAGCCTATCTCGTGAAAAACTCTGCGCCCTCCGAGAGCCTATCTCGTGAAAAAATCAGCGCCCTCCGAGAGCCTATCTCGTGAAAAAATATGTGCCCTCCGAGAGCCTATTTCGTGAAAAAAATCTGCGCCCTCTGAGAGCCCATCTTGTGAAAAAATATGTGCCTTCCAAGAGCCTATCTCGTGAAAAACTCTGCGCCCTCCGAGAACCTATCTCGTGATAAAATTTGTGCCCTCCGATAGCCTATCTCGTGAAAAACTCTGCGCCCTCCGAGAGCCTATCTCGTGAAAAACTCTGCGCCCTCCGAGAGCCCATTTCGAGAACTAATTCTGTGCCTTCCGAGAGCCTATCTCGCGAACTAATTCTGTTCTTTCCGAGTGCCTATCTCGCGAACTAATTATGTGCCTTCCGAGAGCCTATCTCGCGAACTAATTCTGTGCCTTCCGAGAGCCTATCTCGCGAACAAATTATGTGCCTTCCGAGAGCCTATCTCGCAAAATAATTTCGTGCCTTCCGAGAGCCTATCTCGTGAACTAATTATGTGCCTTCCGAGAGCCTATCTCGCGAAATAACTCCGTGCCCTCCGAGAGCCTATCTCACGAATATATTCCGCGACCTCCGAGAGCCGATCTCGTGAACACATTTTGTGCCCCTCGAGAGCCTATCTCGCGAACATATCCCACTCCTTCCAAGAACCTATCTCGCGAACACATTTTGTGCCCTACGGAAACCTATCTCGTAAATATTTTCTGCCTACAGCAACATACCTTGAAAAACTTTACTTTTTAAAGTAAGGATACATGATGTGAGAAACACACATGTTTGTTCATGATGATATTATAGGTATCCGACACAAGAGGAAAATAAAGAGACATCAAGAAAATGGATGCAATCAAAAAAAGGAGTACGCAAAGAAGGAACCATACAAACAACCACAAAAGACCCTCACAGCCAAGTAATAGGTCATGCTACCATCAAAGATTAAGGTAGACATCTAACAAGGAGCCAACTCAACCAAGTCAAGAATCAAGGCCACAAATACGCCTAAGTATGAGATTGCTAAAAAAAACTTAGCCCAAAGAAGAAATAAAAGCAAGAGACATAAAAACAAGCCAAGGGAAGAGCTAAGATGTCCATGGACCGAAAAAATACACAAGTTACTGATGGGTTCCGATGTAATCGTTAGCCCCGTTAACAGCCAATGGACGGAGAGTAGGTCCAGTGGGCCTCGTGAAAGCCTGGAAGGCCTAGAGGCCCAGTACGAAGGGTCCCGACTCTAGCGGTCCCGATGTATGAGCTGAATGCTCCCGACAAGAAGCCTCTGAGTAGGCCCCGATATGCCTTAGTAAAGGCCCCGATAATAAAAGCCCCGCAGAGGCTGGACCCGTCTCGTGAAACAAAGGGTCCTGGGTGGTGATCTAGAATGAGATAACTCTGGAGTCCCCGACAGGAGTCGAGACTCGTGATCAGAGGATAAAGACCGAGAAACCCGCCTACTAGATAGAGTAGTGGGAGACGGTTAAAGATACAGATAAGCCCCCCGAGATACGCAGGGCGTGCCCGAGATACGCGGAAGTATGGGTAAGATACGCGGAGCGTGGGGCAAGATATACGGAATCCCGACCGAGATATGCGGAATCGTGGCGAGATACACAGAATCATGGGCAAAACGGCCAATCATGGTCACAGGTAACTGACTAACTTCCCCTCCTATATAAAGGAGGAAGTTACCTCAGAAAACCATCATCTAATACGTACTTAGAATACTACTGCCACCCCATTGATCGTATACTCATTTAAGCATCGGAGAGGGATTCTGGGTCACCACCCAGGTCATCCCCTTTTGCAGGATTACGCGGAGCCCAGGAGTCCAAGCTTTCCGTCAAGGACGTAACGGACCTTCGCCCGTGATCCAACATTGGCGCCGTCTGTGGGAACTTACAAAAAGCCAAGATAGTTTCTACCAGATCAATGGCCGGTGGTGGCAAGAAGAAGTAGGTTCAGGCTGGCAGTTCTCGTCCTGCAGGAACTGTGAATTCCCCGTTGCCGGAACGTGTTGCTGAACAAGGTGAGAACCCCGCTCTTTCCCAGACAGGGGGGCATGGTGATGGTTATGAGGTCTCAGTCCGAGACACGGAGATGAACAGGCAAGATATCCCGCGAAAGGAGGAGGACGAGGCTCCCCCGAACTCGGTGGGATGCAGAGGAGAAGGAGTCCCGCGAAGGGAAGAAGGGTCGTCTTCAAACTCGGAGTTAGCCAAGGCAGTAGCAGATGCTATGCCCATGTTCTTGGCTGCCATGGAGGCCTTGTTGGACAAGAGAGAGGCTGCCAGGAGGACGGAGGAGTTGCCTCCGCGAGAAGAGTTACCTCCACCCCCCCCCCCCCCCCCCCACGAGGGTGGTCCCAGAAGAACAGGAGGTTCAGGAGGTTCCGCCTAGGAACAGGGGTAAGGAGCCCACGCACTTGGAGAAATTCGTGGTCGACGGCCCAGGGCCGGTGCAAAACAGGACCATTCCCCTGAATGGCCCCATCACCCCCGATCAGGTGGTGAAGATCGTTAGCATCTGCATGGGCGATCAGAAGCAGATGACATCGGAGCTGAGGGATCGATCCAGTCATCCTTTCGTTCCTCGGCTGATAGATACCGTCGCCCCGCCCGGGCCTGGTATTCCAACCATCAAGGAGTATGATGGTGAGGGGGACCCGGTCCGCCATGTTCAGAGGCATGTCCAGGCCTGTATGGGTAGGACTTCGAACGATGACCTCATATGCTCATTGTTCCCGATAACCTTGGGAGAAAGGGCCATGACTTGGTTCTTCAGCCTACCACCGGGAAGCATTACATGCTGGGCCGACATGCATGACCGCTTCATCAAGCAATATCAGGGCCGTAGGCGTCTCCTGAAGAGTGTGAGGTCCCTGACCCAGGTGGTGTAGAGACCCGATGAATCGTTGGCATACTACTACCAACGGTTCACTGCGAGTGCCGCGGAGATCGATGAAGAAATATCGGAGGGTGAGACCATCCGCACTTTCCTTCGGAATCTTACTACTCCGTATGGTTCCGACCTGATGCACAGTGTAGCCGCGAAGGCTATGTGGAGTATGGAGGCTCTGCAAGCGAGGGTAAAACAGCAGATCGATGTCCAGGAGTCGAAGATTGCTGCTGGGGAGCTCGATCCTCCGAAGTCGGGAAGAGGAAAGACGTCGTCCAAGCTGTCGGATGATCGTAAAGGGAGCGACAAATCGGAGGGAAGTAAAAACCGTGGCCGCCCCGAGAAAAGGGAGGATAGGCGTCCCCCGAAAAAGGAAAACCGAGAGGGTCGTGATGTTCCCATCAACAGCTCGATGACCTCCGTACTGGCTGTGATGGATCGACAGGGTCTCGCCCGATACCCCCCGAAGAAAGAAGGTGAGTTCCTGGGAGGCCGCTCCGATCGTTACTGTCGCTACCATAGAGCCAATGGTCACGACACAGAAAACTGTCGGGAGCTAAAGAAGAAGATAGAAAAGCTGATCCAGAAGGGGAAGCTGAAGGAGTTCGTCGGAAGGGGAAGGTGCCGATCTCGTTCCAAAAGTCGATCGCGGTCCCGTTCCAAGTCCCGTGATCGATCCCCGGAGAAGAAGAAGGTTGAGTCGGAGCCCTCTAGTTCCGGTGCCCGTAAGGAGAGACGGGGGACCATTAACGTCATTCATGGAGGGATGGCAGCTGGAGGTGACACCACCTCTTCTCGGGAGAATTATGCTTCTCGCATCTCCGCTGCTGTGGTGCTAGGCAAGAGGTCCCGGTCGTGGACTCTGAAGGAGGAAATGGTGATTTCCTTCTCGGCGGAGGATTTGATAGGCGTGGAGAGCCCCCACGATGATGACCTGGTTGTAACCTTGGACGTAGACGGATTCGAGATGAAGTGGATCCTGATAGATGGAGGGAGCTCCTCCGATATTCTTTTCATGGATGCCCTGGAGGCCATGGGTAAGACGAAGAAGGACCTGACGCAGGTGAACTTCCCGATGGTGGGCTTCTCCGGGTCGACTTCCTATCCGGTGGGGATGATTACCTTACCAGTAGAGTTTGGTAGTGGCTGGAAGATGGAACGGCGGAACGTGGATTTCGTCGTGGTAGAATCCACGGGAACGTACAAAGCTATTATCGGGAGGACCACCATCAACCCTCTCATGGCAGTCGCCTCGACAGTCCACCAAAAGATGAAGTTCCCGACGGACCATGGGGTCGGAGAGGTTAAGGGCGACCAAGTAACGTCACGAAAGTGTTACGTCAATGCCACCCGAAGGAGAAGGAGGGAAGCCATGGCGGTCCTGCAGACCAATGCCGATCCTCGAGAAGAGTTTGGGCGTCCCGCCCCCATGGAGGATCTGAAGGAAGTTGAGATCGATGGACCTCGGAGGAAGGTGAAGATCGGGGCTGCTCTATTGGAGGAGAGAGCCCAAGAGTTGACCGAGCTTCTGAAGGAGTTCAAGGAGCTGTTTGCCTGGTCCCCGAGTGATATGCCAGGTATCAGTCCCGACGTGATTGTGCACGAGCTGAAGATTGACCCCGCGATTAAACCTATCGCGCAGAAGAGGCGTCTGATGGGCGCGGACAAGAGAATCGCGATCCAGCAAGAGGTGGGCAGACTGCTCGACGCTGGATTCATCAAGGAGCTCCGATTCCAGACGTGGGTCGCTAACCCAGTCCTGGTACGAAAGAGCAATGGAAAGTGGCGGATGTGTGTCGATTTCCGCGACTTGAACAAGGTTGCCCGAAGGATTGCTACCCGCTCCCGAGGATTGACCAGTTGGTGGATGCCACATCGGGACATGAGCTGCTGAGCTTCATGGATGCCTATTCCGGGTACAACCAGATCAAGATGGCGAAGGAGGATGCCCCTCACACAGCTTTTTACGCTGACAGCGACGTCTACCACTACGACGTAATGCCCTTCGGATTGATCAATGCCGGAGCAACTTACCAGCGGATGGTAAACAAGTTGTCCGGAGACATGTTGGGGAAGACCATGGAGGCATATGTGGATGACATGCTCGTGAAGTCCCGACAGGCAGGAAACCACGTCCAAAACTCGGCGGCGGCGTTCGAGCGGATGAGGTTTCATCAGGTTCGGTTGAACCCAGACAAATGTGCTTTCGGGGTGAACTCGGGGAAGTTCCTAGGGTTCATGGTGAGCCAGAGAGGAATCGAGGTGAACCCTGAGAAGCTGCGAGCAATTGAAGAGATGCAGTCCCCGAAGAATCATCGGGAGGTTCAAGTGTTGAATGGCCGGTTGGCCGCGATGAATCGGTTCCTATCCAAGGCGAGTGACAGAGCCATGCCATTTTTTGATGTGCTAAGGGCCCACAAGAAGTTTGAATGGTCCGACAAGTGCGAGGAGGCATTCCAAGCGCTCAAGCAGCATCTCCGTACCCTCCCGCCGTTGGCGAAACCGGCTCCAGGCGAGCCACTTTATCTCTATTTGGCTGTTTCTGATGTTGTTGTTAGATCTGTGTTGATTAAGATTGTCAAAGGCAACCAAGTGCCTGTCTATTATGTAAGCAAGGCATTTGCCAAACATGAAATGAATTATCCCGCTATTGAGAAGTATCTCTTTGCGTTGATTGTTGCCGCTCGGAAGCTCCGACCTTACTTCCATGCACACGAGGTTACAGTGTTAACCAATCAGCCCTTGAAGCACTTTCTGAACCGACTGGAGGCGTCTGGGAGATTGGTGAAATGGGCCATCGAGCTTACAGAGTTCCGTATACATTTTGCTCCGCGAACTGCTATTAAAGGCCAGGCATTGGCAGATTTTATAGCTGAGTCTACGGCACCCGATCTGGAAGCAACGGGTCCCGCAGAGGGGGCAACCATGGAGGTCCCGATAGCAGAACAGGCCCCGATAACAGAACAGCCAGAACAGCCAAATGAGGAGAACACTTGGGAGATGTACACTGATGGTTCATCAAGTGTAGAAGGATCGGGCCCGATAACAGAACAGCCAGAACAGCCAAATGAGGAGAACACTTGGGAGATGTACACTGATGGTTCATCAAGTGTGGAAGGATCGGGGGCAGGATTCGTATTGATACCGCCTGGTGGAGGCGAACCCTTGCGATATGCTTTGGCCTTAACGTTCAAGGCCACCAACAATGAAGCAGAGTACGAGGCTCTCATCACGGGCCTTAAGATTGCCGAGGGTACGGGGGTCGACCATTTGAAAGAGAAGTGCGATGCCAGCTTGATCGTAAATCAATTCCAGGGGAACTATGAAGCCAAGAGCCCGACAATGAGGAAGTACTTGCACGAGGTGCAAAATTTGAAAGGGAGCTTCAAAAGCTTCGATATCGAGGCAATCCCGAGGGAAGAAAACGCGGAGGCAGACGCCTTGAGCAAGTTTGCTCTAGGAGTGGTCCCCGAGGAGAATCGAAAGGTGTGTTTCCTGGAGAGAGTGATCATCTCAACCATCGATCCATCAGAGGTATGCGCTGTGGAAGCAGGATAGGAGGAAGAAGAGAAATCCACCTGGATGACCCCGATGGTCACATACCTGACTACGGGGGCGCTCCCCGATGACGATGTGGCAGCTGTCAGGCTGCGTCGAATTGCGAACGACTACGCGATGGTGGACAACCAGTTATACAAGAAAGGGCATGTGAAGCCTTTCTTGAAATGCGTGGCGGAGCCTGATACAAATCGGATCCTGAGAGAGCTACACGAGGGAGTCGCGGCCTGTCATGAAGGGGCCCGATCTATCGTGAGGAAAGCGTTGAACCTAGGCTACTACTTGCCTTCGATGAACAAGGAGACGACAGCAATGGTCCGATCCTGTGATGCCTGCCAAAGGTACGCTCCAAATATCGTGGCTCCCGCCGCGGACTTAATGCCCATCAGGAGTGCTTGGCCCTTCGCGCAATGGGGAATTGACTTGGTGGGACCTCTTCCCCAAGCGAAAGGTCAGTGCAAATATTTACTCGTCGCCATCGATTACTTTTCGAAATGGATAGAGGCTAAGGCATTGGCCAAGACGACAGGACAGCAGATCCTCAAGTTCCTCCAAACTCAGATCATATCCCGATATGGGGTTCCTCGAGTGCTGGTCAGCGACAATGGCCCTCCGTTCAATGGGGCTCAGTTGAAGGAGTACCTGGAGGAATTGAACATCGAGCATCGGACCGCTTCAGTCCGCCATGCTCAGACCAATGGCCAAGTAGAATCAGCCAACAAGATCGTGATGGATGGCTTGAAGAAGAGAGTCTACGCCTTGCAGGGCCATTGGCTGGATGAGCTCGAAAATGTGCTGTGGGCTGTTAGAACAACACCCAAGCAATCAACAGGGGAAACTCCGTTTGGCCTGGTCTATGGCACGGAGGCAGTAGCTCCCGTGGAGATAGCGGTGGCGTCCCATCGCGCAAAATATTAAGAACATCTGACAAACGAGGAAATGAGACGTCTAGACTTAGACTTGCTCGAGGAGAAGAGGTGGAAAGCTGATGAAGTCCAGGCTCGGATGCGTCTGGCAACAGCCCGATATTATAATCGGCGTGTCAAGTCCCGACAATTCTTCGTGGGAGAACTTGTCTGGCGGAGGAACGAGTTCGTTCATCAAGATCGGATCAACAAGCTATCACCGAAATGGGAGGGACCTTACAAGATCGTAGGGATGCCAGCACCTAATGCATACAAGCTAGAGGACCTTGATGGCAAGACGTTGAAGCATTCCTTCAGTGGCGAACACTTGAAGAAGTATCATGTTTGATATTAAGTCGCCGCGAATGGCGCAAGTTATCTATCAATCCGATGTAAGCAAAGCTTTGAGTTATTAATAAAAGAAGTTGCTTCCGATCAAATTGTTTTTAGATTTATTCTAACTGTTAGTAAGACGTCCTGAAGGACGCGACAAAAGCCTTCCGAGGTACGAGTAAGTCGCCTTTATGGCGCGACAAAAAGCCTTACGAGGTACGGACAAAAGCCCTACGGGGTACGTGTAAGTCGTCTTTATGATGCAATCAAAAGCCTAGGTATGAAAAGGCCCTAACGGGTCTGCGTAAGTCGTCTATATGATGCGGCCAAAAGCCTTAACAGGTACGAAAAAGCCCTAACGGGTCTGCGTAAGTCGTCTATATGATGCGGCCAAAAGCCTTAACAGGTATGAAAAAGCCCTAACGGGTCCGCGTAAGTCGTCTATATGATGCGGCCAAAAGCCTTAACAGGTACGAAAAAGCCCTTAAAGGGTACGATTAAAGTCGTCCGATCTGGCGCGATAAAAGCCCTAAGGGGTGTGAAAAATGGCCTTGGGATGAGAAACCTTAAGTGGTAAAGTCCCGATTGGACGAGAAACCTTAAGTGGTAAAGTCCCGATTGGACGAGAAACCTTAAGTGGTAAAGTCCCGATTGGACGAGAAACCTTAAGTGGTAAAGTCCTGATTAGATAAAAAGCCTTAAGTGGTAAAATCTCGAGTAAAGCGTCGGAAGGACGTACGAAGTCATCTTAAATGGTGCATCGGAACGTTTTGAGTAACGAATTTAAAGCCGCTTTAAATAAGTGCAAAAGAGTATCGGGGCCAAAACAGATGAATAGAAATTGCTTATATAAAGGCTCGAAGGCCTGAAGGTTCCGAAATGAAGGATAAAGAAGACAAAGAGAAACTACAAGGACTAAAAATATAAAGCGCTAAGCTTGGTCCTTGTTGGAGGTCGGATCTTCAGCAGCATCGGAGGGAGCAGGATTTGGAGGAACCTGGGCAGAAGGCTCCGCAGTCTGCGGAGTCGGGTCCGCAGCATCGGCCTCATCGCTCTCCGCGGGGAGGTTGAAGTATTTCTCGGCGAAGGGGGCAAGGGTCTCGGACTTCTTAAAGTCGATGGAGCCCTCGTGTGCCGTGTAAAGTTCCTCGATGGCGTTGAATAGAACATTCTCCATCTCGGCCTTGCAGAACCCCACGGCATCCGCCTTGAAATCTTCAGAGTCCCGATACTCCTCGCGACCCTGCAGACGACCCTCCTCGTGGCCCTGAGCCTTTGCCTCAGCCAGCTTGGCAGAGAACTCAGCCCTCTCGGCCTCAAACCTCGCCTTGGTCTCCGCGAGAAGATCCGCGAAAACGCCTTTTTCGCGGAGGAGCTGCTCCTTCTCCGCCTCGTGCCGTCGATGGTCCTCCTGCATCATCCTCTGCTCCCGACGCAGGACGACCTCATGATCTTGAACCTGCTTAAGCAGGCCCTTGGCCATCTCGTCAAGGAGAGCCTTCTCCTTGGCCATCTTGTCCTTGGCCGCCACAGCCTTGTCAAGGTCTGCCTGGAGCTTGGCTAGCACGTCGGGGTTCGACTTAGCTTCAGCCTCCTCCAAAGCACTCTTCAGAGCCAGGGCAGTGCCAAAGCAGCGCTGCTGGTCCGCGGTTTCCTAAGTCGAAAGGAAAAAGGATTAGAATCCGATGGTCGAAGGCAAAGACAATGAAGAAAACAAAGCAAAGGTAAAGTATTACCTCCATCCGACGGACGGCCATAGCGCGGAACTCCTCTTCGATGTCCTCCCGCGCCAAGCAAAGCGGCTGTCTCAAAGCGGGAGGAATTGACCCTGCCAGCAGATGCAGGGCCAAGTCAGGCTGAAGATTCCCCCGTTGAACCGAAAACCCTTGGAGAGATTCGATCGGATGCCAGGGAACCGTCGCCTAATCGGGGATGTAAATCTTGTAAAGATTTTCATCCATCGGAAGAGGAGGGATAACCGTGGAATCATCAGCGGGAGGAGCTACCTCACCCGGAGGAGGCTCAGGAGTAGGAGTGCGGAGCTCGGGAGGAGGGCTCCGGGACACGTCCCTTACAACGGGCTTCAGGCTGCTTTGACCTGACCTGCGGCGGGGAAGTAGGGCACCCTCATTGGGTTTCTCGGAGGAAGTAGAGGCTTCCAAATCAGTCACCCGACGGAACTGGGCTTCCATCGGGACATCCTCCAGCATCAGCTCTTGCGGAGCTGCAGCCTCCGCTGGAGTGGTAGCCTTCGTCGGAGCAGGAGCCTCCGATGGACCTGCGGTGGCAGGACGAATATAATCAGGAAGAATTCCACGAGGACACCAGAGATTTTGGCGTTCGAGATGCTGGTCCTTCCCAAAGAAGTTGTAATATCCCGCCTTGAGAACGCGGGGGACTTCTCCTCGAAGGATGCACTTGATTTCCCGTACGCGCGATTCTCGATCAGCGGGGATAAACTCCTTGGGAACCAGCTTCCTATATTTCTTAATAGCACGACGAACGCGCTTACCTTCCTCGACGGTGGTGGCCCCGAAGGCCTGATCTATCTCCTCCCTCCTGGCTTTCTTAGCCACGACCTGCTCTTCGGTCGGAGGAGCGGCAGAAGAGGAAGTTCCCTTCTTCAAGGACTTCCGCTTCCGCTTGGAGCCACTCTGGACGGCGTCAGTCTCGCCCTGCTTCAACATGAGACTAGTCAGCAGAGATGCCTTCTTGGCTGCAAAAATAAAAGACAAGACGGTTAGAAGCGTTACCCAGATGACTAAATCTTTGGAAACGGAGTCGAGGAGTCGGACTCCGATGCGAATCAAGTCCTTCTCCAGGAGCTTGTTGGCGTCGAGGGGTATGAAGTTGTCTCCCCAACGGTAGAGCTGAACCATTTGGAGAGTGTTGAGGTCATCCTCAGTGTAGGCCTGAAGCTTGGGGGCAGGGTCCGCCACGACCTCCCATTGAGGCCATGGGACAGAGTTGTGTTGGACGAAGAAGTAATACTTCTTCCATCCGCTGTTGTCAGACCCCGAATCGCGAATCAGCACCCGATCCTTGTGGAACTTCCAGGTCTCGCTATCCCAGCCGAAACGTGAAAGTTGCTCCTTTGTCCACTTGGGGAGTCGGGGGGAGAAGGAGCAGACACCAGCCTTGTTGCACTTCATTCCATAGAAGGTGCGGAAGAGCAGCAGACTGTACGTCCACTGCTGGCGGAGGCATAGGAGCTGGAAGGCATTCCACACGCGGATGGCGTGTGGAGAGAAAGTACAAGGGTGTGTCTTGTAAAAATTGCACATCTCCACCAAGTTCCCGCATAAGGGGAACCGAATCCCCGCGCTTATTTGTCCGGCAGAGACGAACACTTCCCCCTCTCGAGGACGAGTGACGATGTGCTTCCTTCGGACGGCAGGCTGAGACTCGTAGGGGAAACGAGGCTCCCAATCCGAGGTAATGCAGCCCTCTCGAATAGCAACCTCGTACGAAGCCTCAGAAATCTCATTAACGGCCAATTCAAAGGTGAAAGGGGCCCTAGCCTCAGAACTAGCCTCGTCTAAAAACGGTCACGAACAAGAAGATTTGAGAAAAGAAGAGCAAACATCAGTAAATCAGGAAAATAGAGAAGAAGATCCTTACCAGACATAATGGATGATTGCCGAAAGAAGATGAAGAATGGGTCGAAAGATTGAAAGCCTTGGATCACTTGAACAACAGGAAGAACTTGGAGGAGAAGCTTCGAATGCAAGAACAGCAGAAATTGAGAGAGTGAAGAAGAAGTGAATAATGCCAAGGTCTCAGCTTTTATAAGCAAAAGGACAAATGGAAGGACTTAATCTCGACCGTGGAAGACGAAACGATTCGATCGTGATCGTTGAAATGATGAAGACGGTACGGAAGAGACAGCTGGACGGGCCTAATCTGGACCGTTGAAGAGTAAACGACACGATCTTAATCGCCGAGATTATAGGGTACAAGTACGGAAGGGACGTGAGTGACGTCACAACTGCTTTTTCAGAAAGCAACAGTCACGCCGATTTAAACGTCGTTCCCTTATCCCCAGGCATTTAATGCTACAGTAACCGAGGAGTCTCCTCGGATTTGGCAACTGCCCATGGGGTCTGGTGGGCCCAAGGTAATCATGAGTAAGAAACTCTGTCGTACAACAATCACGCGCAAGGCAAAAGCCTCCGATGGAGATATCAAAAGGCCTGAAGATAAAAGCCTCCGACGGCATAGAGACAAAAGCCTCCGATAGCGAGGTCAGAAGATCTGAAACTGGAAGACACGACGAACTAAAAGTCCCCCATGTCTTGGGGGCAAATGATGGGTTCCGATGTAATCGTTAGCCCCGTTAACAGCCAATGGACGGCGAGTAGGTCCAGTGGGCCTCGTGAAAGCCTGGAAGGCCTAGAGGCCCAGTACGAAGGGTCCCGACTCTAGCGGTCCCGATGTATGAGCTGAATGCTCCCGACAAGAAGCCTCTGAGTAGGCCCCGATATGCCTTAGTAAAGGCCCCGATAATAAAAGCCCCGCAGAGGCTGGACCCGTCTCGTGAAACAAAGGGTCCTGGGTGGTGATCTAGAATGAGATAACTCTGGAGTCCCCGACAGGAGTCGAGACTCGTGATCAGAGGATAAAGACCGAGAAACCCGCCTACTAGATAGAGTAGTGGGAGACGGTTAAAGATACAGATAAGCCCCCCGAGATACGCAGGGCGTGCCCGAGATACGCGGAAGTATGGGTAAGATACGCGGAGCGTGGGGCAAGATATACGGAATCCCGACCGAGATATGCGGAATCGTGGCGAGATACACGGAATCATGGGCAAAACGGCCAATCATGGTCACAGGTAACTGAGTAACTTCCCCTCCTATATAAAGGAGGAAGTTACCTCAGAAAACCATCATCTAATACGTACTTAGAATACTGCTGCCACCCCATTGATCGTATACTCATTTAAGCATCGGAGAGGGATTCTGGGTCACCACCCAGGTCATCCCCTTTTGCAGGATTACGCGGAGCCCAGGAGTCCAAGCTTTCCGTCAAGGACGTAACGGAGCTTCGCCCGTGATCCAACAGTTACGACATCCCTGGCATAAGAGGCCACGACAAGAGGAAAAAGACTACATATATCAAAATGGGCACAAACAACAAGCAAGAGGTATGCAGACACCATAAGGAATGTCCGAGACACCTAACAGATTTAATGGGCAATCAAGACCACACTCTAACACCCTATAATCGACCCCCGTAGTCGGGCGCCTCAACAATCTGACATAGAAGAACTAGACAGACAAAGTACCCAACATCATGTAAAGGCGACGCAACCATACTCAAGGAACACCATTAAGGATAAACATATGGAAATCCCACAAAATAGAAAGGTAAACAATCGGCTGAGTTCGACCACCTAATAAGAGGGGTAGCTAATGCAAGAAACACAAGAAGAAGGCATCTACAAAACAGAAACTAGATAGCAAAATCAGAGCACATGCGTTGGGCGAAACAACAACAATGCCGCACAACCACATACACTCACAAAGATGAGTACGCTATTTTTTCAAATTAGCAACATATCTAACCGCAAATTCGGATACATCACCAAGCTGAGAAAACGGGAAATCAGGAGCAACCGCATACATCCGCTCAAGGATCACCTTTAGGTAAAGACGCTTAACCACAGAACAGCGAACATCAATAACAGCCTGGTAGGAGGACGAACTATTATATTCAACGATAACGTGCTCTTTTTCCTCCATACAAAACACTTCCTCAAGAGAAGCCAACTCAGCAACCCACAACACCCTTTCACACGCAGCTTTCTGTTTCAAAATGACAACCTCAGCTTCAAGAAGAGCAACGCGATCATGTAAGTCACGAAACTCCAAGTCCAAGATGCGACCATGCTCCAAACAACTAATGAGTTCCGAACTAAGAGAAACATAGGCGTCTTCATGAGCCTTCCTCTCTTCCACAAGACCAACAACAAGTGAGGACAAGTTAATGATATCAGCAATACCCTGATGCAAAGGCTAGGTATAAGAATAACAAAGACGAAAAACAAAAATTAAAGAGAAAACGAGGACAGAAGAGGAATACGGGGGCATAACGAGATAGTGCAACATGTACTAAATTTTTAACCCCCTCCGGCCCACCGGGGGAGGATACACGATCACGAGGAGGAACAGCAGACTGCAATACCCGAACTCCAATTTCAGGAGTAAGGAAAGATGATTGATTATCAAAACGACACCCACACTCAGAATAAGGAGCCCACTCAGAACCAACAATCCCATCACAGGAAGGGCGAGTCAAGTCCCTCCGGCTCAGCAACGGAAGTCGGATTCTACCTACAATGGATAATACTAACTCAGTCAAGTCACATATTAATGAGATGCAGAAGAAGCCGGGACGACCGGTATCCGCACCCTCGATTCGGGGGCATGGACAGGGAGAGAAGACAACATTACAACGCCAGCATTAACCCCACCTTCATCAGCGGGTTGACTCCTCACACTGCAAGAAGGGGAAGGTTTCTTGACAATCGAGGGTCTGGCCTCGGAGCCAAGTTCCCCCGCCAGCATCGGTCTCTTACTCTTCATCAAGGGCTTAGAAGATTCACCAGCTGCAAGGATACACCTTATCTCAAAAATGGTGAGAAGGGTGTTATACGAGTAAGATAAAAAATAAATTGACTCATTCCTCTTAAAAACAATGAAAGGACGGCCAAGGACAAGGGGCAGGCACCCAAGAAGAAAACCCTATCACAATTAAGCAAGACACTCAAACATCAAAGAGGCGAAGGCAGATCGGCAGGGATAAAGGCTAATTGTGGTCCCATCGCCATGACACCACAAAAAGTCAGAGGATAAAAATCACAAACAAGGAAATCGAGAGGAATATGAGAACCTAAAATGGATCAAAAGAAATAAAGCCGTTACAACAAAAGCAATCCACATACCTTGTCGTGGCACGCGCCCAGAAAAGTCCGACCACCGAAAGAAAGAAGGATAAAGACAATGAAAATGAGGTAAGCACCTATCCCCTTTTATAGTAGAGGAATTTAGTGTTTTTTGAAACCTCCGAATCTACACCGTTCAAATCAAATATGAAAAAAAAATCAAAGGGTCGAAATTAAGGATTGAAACCTTTACTTTTCCTTTACTAGGGTGAAGAAAATCCTTTACTCGAGTTAACACCTTTAGACATACATCTCATTTTCCCATACATAGAAATTTCTGGGATCTGTTCTAAATACTTTTTAAATGAGATAAAACTCACCATGCATGCTCACGTATTAAACATGATGACACAAAGCTAGATTGCATCAGTCCGTACTCATGATTGCATTACATCCCCACGCATGTACATGTCTTTAAAATGCATAAGAGGAAAGATCAGATTTCTATATATCCACATTTTTCGGGCGCGTGTCTAAGAACGTCCCCCCTTGCTCTAACGTTTACTTTTCCTCTATCTTGAGAAATGGAGGATAAGACGCATGCAGACAAGCAAAGGATTCGTCAAGAGGTAACAACACGGTTTCAAATTGTGCGTATCATCCCATCGTAAAATAGAGTCAATCAAAGGTTAAGCCATTGGTTGACTCGGGGGCACGTGATGGATATACGTCCAATTTGAACCCGTCTCTCTTCAAATTGTCTTATTTTGACTGCCCCGCTTACGATTGCAAATAAAAAATTTGACCCGTACACTTCATCCGCAACGCTAATGGCACGGATGAGCCAAAATACTCGCCCGGACCCATCCTTCGAACTCACCTAGGGGAGATCAGGTGGGCCAACCAGATCTCTCCTAGGGGAGTCGGGTGGGCTGACCCGATCTCCCTTAGGGGAGACCGAGTTGGCTCACCCAACCTCTCCCAGAAGGGGTTGGGCAAGCTAACCCGATTTTACGCCTCGGGGGTCGTATTTTCCGCCCGACCCCAAGGGCCTCGACCTTCTTTTCACCCGGCCTACACTTAACCAATTTTGTCCACCTCTCCACGCTTTAAGGGTTTAATCCTGTTATTATATGTTAACTGAGTACATTTAGGGATTAACAGCATTAAGCCACCTTAATGACACTGTTTCCTATATATACTCCATAAGTTCCATTCATTCCAACAAGTTTACATCTTGGCACGTTTAGCTCTGCCTTCTCTCCAGGATTTTATCTCTCTAGGGAACTCAGACTTACTTAAGCATCAGAGAGGTTTCACCGAGCACCATCCCCCTTCTCTGTGCTCGGTATTTTCCTTCGTGCAGGTCGTCGGGAAGCGAAGGAACGGATCAGACCGACAAGCAAGACGGATCAGAGAAAAGAGAGAACAACCCGTGAGAAGTGTCACTTGGGTCAGAAAATCATCAACTCGAGGGACACGTCTTAACAATGTGAAATATAATTATGCTAAATCTATGGTAGAAGATAATGTAATCACTTTAGAATACTCGCCCACTGATGATATGGTGACGGACCCACTAACTAAACCATTAAGCAGAGAGACATTTGAAAAGCATGTTATTAAACTGCTTGGATTGCGTAGGGTTTAAAAGTGGGCATGTATTTGTGATAACATTTTGATGAATTTGAAGTTACATATTTGATAGATGAAATAATTTTAACTTGAGTTTATGATTCATCGACTTCATAATGTTTGATTACATCCGATTTTACGGTCTATAAACTTAGTCGTAGGAGGACGCAATCCTCTGCATAAATTATGTCGAATGTGGGTCTTGCCTTGTCACACGGGCATGGTAGTCTTGTAGGAGAGTGTGTCTTCTTCCGAAGCAAGACTTGCTAAGAACCAGTTGGGAAACTTGGTTATGCAAAACGATCATTTGGTTTCGGAGTAACAAGATATGATCTTCGTTTTTCACTTCGCCGGTGATGAACTCTGTTCGTCATTAACCACATTCTGGGCCAGATTAAAGTCTGCGATAGCATCATTGACATATCCCACATCTAACGATGTTCGGGTATGCTATCGACGCATGCTTCATACTACGTGTGCCACTTTCGACCACGGGGTCATGCTCGGTTGTGTTAGATAGAATCCTCGTGATTCGGTCGGGCCCAAAATTCTTCACCTCGAGCGTGTGATTGATCCTGGGAGGCTTATGAAGAGCCACCCGAAGTATCCTCATGGACTCATAACTCATACCTAGGTCAAGCTCAATGTTCGCTTCCCGACATATGAGCGCAGTGCTGAAGAAATATGCCAAGTTACCACGTCTTTGTAAACTGGTTAAGTTTGACTAAGGGTATGAGCGATGGGGGTGGTCAAGTTCACCTGTAATTCACCGACTCTTGTATTCACTAGGTGGCCTCCAACCAGATATTAATTAAAGGTTGTAAATACTTGTGCGGATGCCCTGGAGAAGTATTCCTATATGGTAACTGGGCAATTGGAGAATTATCAGTTGACCTAGGATACAACGCGATACAAATTGGTGTTTTCAATTGGTTGATTTGTAATAGGGAATTAACGTTCCGCGAGCGCTACAACACTCCTAAGAGATGAGTAGCACGATGCATGTCGTATCCGGCGGTCGCACGGAAAACCTCGTATGAACTATTCGGAAGCAGGTTTGTGACTCTCAGAAAGCTGGAAAACTTCAGGTCCTGATTGTCGGTTATGACTAGCGAAGACTGAACATCAAAGCCTCCGTTCGTCGGGTTGTGACTCTCAGAAAGCTGGAAAACTTCAGGCCCTGATTGTCGGTTGTGACTTGTAGGAACGGACTGTAACAGTCCTACTCATCTTTGAATGGTGACTTGCGAGAGCAGACTGTAACCGTCCCACTTGCCGTGAAGTTGACTTGGAAGACGCTGAGTCGAATGAATTTTTGTCCCTAATTTTTTCCTAAATTGCGCAGGGTGCGAAAACTTAGCGGGATCTTTATTTTTTTTCCTTTTTTTTTTTTTTGAGAATTTCTCTCTTATTCTCTCCTTTTGCCACGGTCGATTGAGAGATTTCCGACCGTGCCCCTCGGTTTTTTTATTTTCTCTCCTTTTGCCATGATTGCAATTTTTGAATTTACAACCATGCCCCTCATTTCCTGATTTTGCCTAAGCAGCCCTTTCGGGTTTTCAACATAGCGGAAGCACTCTTTTAGTGGTAACCAATTGGTGGGTGGCTGCGACCCGTATTTTCCGCCTCGGTGCGGGAGTATTTGTAGCCGTTTGGAGGGTTGTTGTGTCCCTTTTCTCACCGTCTTCAATGTTGTGGGAGCACTTTTAATTTGTAGCCATTTGGAGGGTGGCTGTGGCCCTTTGTTTTTATTCTCCCGCGCTCACCGGTTTGCGGGATCATTCTTTTTGTGTAGCCATTTTAAGGGTGGCTGTGGCCCATTTTTCTTCTCCCGCTCTCACACGGTTCGCGGGATCACTCTTTATCTGTAGCCATTTTAAGGGTGGCTGTGGCCCTTTTTTATTCTCCCGCCCTCACAGGGTTCGCGGGGTCACTCTTTTGTCTGTATCCGTTTGGAGGGTGGCTGTGGCCATTTCAATTATTTCCCGCTTTTGATGTTGCGGGAGAGCTCTTTATTTGTAGCTATTTGAAGGGTGGCTGTGGCCCTTTTTTTTGTAGTCGTTTTAGGGACGACTGTGACCCTTTTTATTTGTAGTTGATTTAGGGACAACATTGACCCTTTTATTTCTTCAATGCTCTCACAAAGTTTGCATGAGAACTCTCTTTATTTTTCTGTAGCCCTTTAAAGGGTAGCTGTGACCTTTAAGAAAATGAGTTTTTTTTTTTTTGCTTTTTGGTTTATTTTTAAGAAAATTAATCGAAAATAATCAACAATAGTTATTCACATGCCCCTAGTGGCAGATTGACGGTTTCCAATTCAAAACATCTTCTAGAGAGGGACTTAGTTGATTGAGTCAAAATACGTCGGTCGTGTCGAAACAGTGGATGGACCCTACGACCAATGGATGACGTAGATAGTGATTTATTATCTCTACTTCTCGAGTGCTTTGGTTATTGCTCAATCTCGTCTGGGGATGCACCATAGCTAGCACCTATCGGGTTAGGCTGATCGTATGCAGGATAAATGACATGGTTAATGAACACACATGGATGGTGTCGAGTTTGGTACAGTAGTCCGCAAACAGTAAATTTTGGCATAGATATCGCCCGAGGTATCTGGGATAAAATCGACAGCTGGCACAAGAATGGTCGGCAAGCAAAGGGTCATGCACGAGATGTGCTCTTCAGGGGCTTTGATTTGGATGATTATCCAAGCTGCATAATGAGTAAGGACGCATTTAAATTTCGAGAATAAAGTTAATCATGAGTTTTCATACCTGGGTATTGGATATCTCGAATGTGCAATTTGTTCTCCGTGCAACTGGATGGCCGCATGTTATTTTTTTTGCCCCATTTGGCCGACAGAACTTATATATACAGGATACCTAAAAAAAGTGAATGAAAAATCAGTCTAGAGAATTTGAGAAATCATGCATGATTTTATGAAAACTCTAATGTCATTCATTTCATAATTTTGATTACTTTTTTTTTGAAAAAAGAATAAAAATTTATGATCTAAGGTATTTTGCACAACATGGAGTTCGAAACAAGGTTTTTCAAAAAATGTTTTCTCGTCCCTTGCTTAAACTATTTTCTAAAAAAAAAAGAATCAAATCACTTTTTTAAAAACGCTAGCTCATGCGAAAGTTGAAATGACAATTTTGCCGCAAAAGTGCAATGCACCTTGGATAAAAATGAATGACACTTTGAATTTTTTTTTAAATGCTCATGCATGCTCGAAAGTTAAAATTCTACTGTTAAAAAAATTTACAATTTACAACAATTTACCTGAAGTGTACATATGGAATGCATGTACGAGATCAAAAAGGCAGGTAAGTTTTTTAAAAAAATAATGCAAATGCGATGTATGTTTAAAAGTTCTACGACTATGAATGCGTACAGCTTATCAACAAATTATTCATGAAACAATGCACATGCGATGCCCATGAAATGCATACTTGAAATGAAGGTTCCACAGTTAAGAAAATTTACAAGTTATCTGAAAATATTTTTTTGTTTTTTGTTTTTTTGTTTTATTTTTAACCAGAAAAAAAAAATCAATACATCTAGATTGCTCAAAATTTAAAAAAATCATGTGAAATTTTTTTTTTAAAGGATGCATATAAGATGCACAAAAATAAATACAATATGCAAACTTAAAAATGAAAGTTCTACAATTAAGAAAAATGACAATTTACCGAAAATGATTTTTTAAACAAAGAGCCCTAAAACTAAGAGAGCTTACGATTTATCTAATTTTTTTTTTTAAATTAATGCAAATTGGATGCATTATTAAAAATAAAACCATTCAGGTAATTTTTTATTTTTAAATGATGCATATTGAATGCACGTTCGAAATTAGAAGCTCTAATAGCTAAAGAGGAAATAGAATTTTTTTTAAATGTTTTTAAAGGCATACGCGACGCGCTAACCAAAATTACAACTTACCTGAAGAGAGTTTTTGTTTTTAAATAACGCGTATTAAACACATGTTTAAAATAAAAAATTCGAAAGATGTTTTAAAAAAAACAATGCATACGAAATGACTAATTACTTAGCTGGAAAAAAAAAGTTTTTTTTTTATTATTTCAAATGCAATGAGATGAATGCATGAGAATAAAGTTACACTGTTAGAAAAACATACAGTTTACCTGATAACCTCTCTACAAAAAAAAAAAAACGGATAAAACATGACATGTTAGGAGGGTAAAAAAAAATATGTGGCTTTGCTCTACAAGGTAGGTTCCAGTGATAGGCTCCCGACAATGTGGTTTCCTCTCCCCATCACAGGGATCACAGGACCTTAACAAGCGAGTGGAGTTGTTCTGAGTCGTTCTGGCGGCTCGGCCGCGCGGTCGTACCCTTACTAACTCTCCAGGGGTCCTAATTGCCATGGGTTTTAGGCATTTTGGATATTACGCTAAAATGGTGTGTGCGAATTCAAACAATACCACAAAAAATAGTTAGTTTAAATACTACACTTTGTAGAGTTTTTGACTAATATAGGCTTGTATGAACAACCAAATATAAATATAGACTAGATAAATAATTATTTACCAATATAAGCCTAACCGAGATGTCACATCTCGGTTAGGATTTTTAAATCTTAACCGAGATGTGACATCTCGGTTAAGAATAAAATAAAAAAAAGATATATACTTTTCCTTTGGCCAGGGGCTGTCAGCATAGTTTGAAAAAATATTTGGTCCGGTCTGGTGGCTGTAGGGGGACCCGGCGAAACAATAATTACAAATTTCTTTTTATTTACGATGATATTTTTTAAAACTATACATACAGTTGAGAAACATATTTTAAAATTATGCATGAATATTCAATTTTTTATCATATCGATTTAACTATTTTGTAGATGCACATTTTATCAAGAGAATCACCATGGTTTATCTAAACGATAGAATTAAATAAACCTTCCAATTGCAAAAGAAGAAAACCATCATATTTGGTCTGGTCTCTGTTGGAGGACCATGCGAAGCAAAAAATACAATATATATATATATATATATATTTACGATGATATTTTTTAAAACTATACGTGTAGTTGAGAAATAAATATTTTAAAATTGTACATGAATATTCAATTTTTTTTATTATATCGACTTAACTATTTTGTGGATGCACATTTTATCAAGAGAAGAGAATCACCATAGTTTATCTAAACGATAGAATTAAATAAAACTTCCAATTGCATTTTCGACAGCAGAAATCACTGTTTATCAAAGTATAAATCGCAATAATATTTTTTGTAGATACCATTAATTTTGTTTACATTTTGTACACATGTGTAGTTAATTAAGAATTAGACGTGTCTACAAAAATAAAAATTAATTTGATGGCAGCTGACCTAAAATATTATTGTTATTTAGAATCTAGTTAATAGTGATTGTACGTCTGCGTTAAAATGCAATTGGAAAGTTTGTTAATCCATTCATTTTGACAAACCATGATGGTTTTCTTCTCTTGCAATTGGAATGTTTATTTAATTCTATCGTTTAGATAAATAATGGTGATTCTCTTGATAAAATGTGCATCTACAAAATAATTAAATCGAAATGATAAAAAATTGAATATTCATGTATAATTTTAAAATATTTGTTTCTCAAATGTATGTATAGTTTTAAAAAAATATAATCGTATATAAAAAAAAAATTGTAATTTTTGCTTCGCCGAGTCCCCCAACAGGTACGGTCCGGACCAAATACTTTTTCAAGTATCTGGTCCGGTCTGGTCAGAACCGGACCAGATGCTTTAAAAGTATCTGGTCAGGACCGGACCAGATGCTTTTTCAAAGCATCTGGCCCGGTCTGGTCAGAACCGGACCAGACCAAAGGAGAAGTATTTTTTTTTTTTTATTCTTAACCGAGATGTGACATCTCGGTTAAGATTTAAAAATCCTAACCGAGATGTCACATCTCGGTTAGACTTATATTGGTAAATAATTATTTATCTAGTCTATATTTGTATTTGGTTGTTCATACAAGCCTATATTAGTCAAAAACTCCACTTTGTACCTGTAAAAAAAGAAAAACAAAGTAAGATTAATCAAGAGAAAAAAGAGTTAAATTAAATTAAAAAACATGGCAAATAAGCGAATATAATGAGCTCGAACCCTCTAACTTCCCCAGCAACTTCCCCAGCAGAGTCGCCAAATTGTCAGATCTAAAATCTGACCTACGACGAATTACGTTTTGAAAACGTGCAATTTTAAAAGAGTCGCCACTAGTTAATTAAGGCTAACTAGAAAGCTAAATTACCTAGCGAATATAAAAACCTAGGTATAAAATCGGTTTACGATTAGAAATTCGAGTTCGGGGGTTCTATTACGAATTAAAAATGTAATTTTTAACTACGTCCTTGCGGTACTCAATTAACTTATTTGCCACTTATTTAAACATTTGACCGAGTTTACAATGGTTAGTAATCATACTTCTGAACAAGTAAACTAATAGAAATTGACGATTATCTCGTAAATAACTTATGCAATTAGTTTTAATTATGCGACGGTCAATTATTTAATAATAATAAAAATGGTGAATCACAATCAGAAATCGAGCAAACCCATATACCAAATCAAGACCATCTCCACGAATAATGAATAATATATAATAATAAAATATAATTAAAGGGCATACTAGCTAGTTGACTACAGAAACTATGTTAGCACAATGTAAATTCACTTACACGTACATACACTATCAATCAACATAAAGCTTCATCGCCCTTATTCGCTAACTATTTAAAAAAACGATATTCAAGGAGCCTCATTACCTGATGAATTTGTAGAGACCTTACCCTCCGATGGAATATTGCAGATGTATTAACAAAGAACGAGACACTGATTGATGCAACAGTCTTGGTTGGCGATGGTGACCGGGATCGACGGGAATGACGACCGGTCTGAAGGAATTGATGGAGGATGAAGGAGTTGCAGGTTTGGTGATGTATTAGTCGTCCTAGAAGAGAAAGGATGGCCGGGTCTTCGTCGGAGGTGACGGGAGAGGGACAGCGACTGGAAGGAGCCGACCGTCGGAGCAACAAGGACGGGTATCTCAAGGCGTGGTCGGAGCTCTGGTGCAGATTTGACTCTGGTGGCTAGGGTGCGGTGAAGGTATGGGTCGGAATCAGATTCTTGGTCGGGCAGTGACCAAACAGAGCAGAGCGTCGGAGCGACACGGGGAGAGGAGGCGGCCAGAGGTGGTTGCGGGCGGCGGTTAGATACTACTCCAGCGAAGGTCCATCGGCCAAAGCAAGAAGGAAGGTGAAGGAAAAAATCAGACGGGAGAGGGCAGGAAGAAAGAAGAGAGATAGTGATTTTTTGTTACAAATTTCGAGAATAATTTTATTTTATTATTAATTTCTGCTGCTCCGTTACATTGTAATTAGACTATTATTTATAGTACATATGGTTAGTCTAACTAGGAAACAATTTATATTGATTTATTCTAATAATTAATACACAATATTTTAAACATTAAACTAAATATTTAGAAAATATATTCTACAATAAATACAGATAATATCCGAATATATGCTGGAGCATTCCTGGAAGCTTCTCGACTTATGATGTTTGGATATTTCCTTATTTAGGTGCGCCGCCCGTCATGCGTGTTTACACATACCAATAGTTGAAACTTTTTAAATCTCATTTTCTCAAATAATAAATAAATTGATGGGAATTAATTCACTAACCTTGTCAGAAAATTATGGCTATGTTATGTGGAACAAGTTTTGGTGAATTAATTCACTAACCTTTTTAGATCTTCATGATGAACAAGGTTTGGTGGACCCGTCCATTTGCCTAGTTTCCACATAGGAACACTTCTCCTAGACATCCGTACAAGTATTCACAACTTTCAACTAATATCCGGTTGGTGGCCACCTTAGTGAATACAAGATTCGGTGAATTATAGGTGAACTTGACCATCCCCATCGTTCATATCCTTAGTCAAACCCAACCGGTTTCCAAAGACGTGGTCACTGGGCTTTTTTTTTCAGCACTACGCTCGTACGGCGGGAAGCGAACATTGAGTCTGACCTTAGATATGAGTTCAGAGTTCGTGATGATACTTTGGGTGCCTCTTCATAAGGATCCCGGGATCAATCACACGCTCGAGGTGAAGAAGTTTGCGCTCGCTAGAATCACGAGGATTCTTATCTAGCACAACTGAGCTGTGACCACGTGGTCGAACATTGCACGCGCAGTATGAAGCACGCGTCGATATCATACCTAAACGTTTAAGTTGACAGGAATGGGATATGTCATTCATGCTATCGCAGATTCTCATCTTGCCCATAATGTGGATTAATGACGAACGAAGTTCATCACGGCTGTTGGATCACGGCTGGAACTCCGGTACGGTCTTGACGGCAATCCGAAATCCTTCGCTCCACGTAATCCTGCAAGAGGGGAATAGACCGGGCGGTGACCCAGAATCCCTCTCCGATGATTAAATGAGTATCTCGATTATCTCAATAAAACTGGCAAGCAAGAGTATGAGTGTGTAATCGTCCTTAATCTGAGGTAACTTCTGCCCTTTTAAAGGAGAAGAGCTACCTCAGTTACCTGGTGATCCGTTGGGGCAGTTAGCCCACGATCCCGCCTATCTCGGCCATGATCTCGCTTATCTCGGCCACGCTCCGCGTATCTCGGCCATGATCTTGCTTATCTCGGCCACGCTCCGCGTATCTCGGCCAAAACCTCTGATAGCAAGTCCCGACCAATATCGGGGATTGCAGAGTTATCTCATTGTGTCACCGCTCGGGGGCCCTCGTCATCGTGACAGGGCCAACATTCTCAGGGATTCATCATCGGGGCCTACTTAAAGGCATCTCATCGGGGCCTACTTAAAGGCATCTCATCGGGAGCGCCTAGCTCGCCTATCGGGACCGACTCTGTCGGGACCTTTCACCATCGGGACTTCTTTTGTCGGGACCCTTCACACTGGTCTTCTTGACCCCTTTTAGGGCCCGGTGGGCCTATTCACCGTTTACTCACCGTTAAAGGGCCTAACGGCCATAGCGAAACCCATCATTTGCCCCCAAGACATGAGGGACTTACAGTTCGTCGTGTCTTTCAACTCCCGACCTCCCAACATCGGAGTCGGGGACCTTTCCCTTGATAAAGTCACTTGATAAGGATCTTCTCATCCACGATTCCTCGATACCTTGAGGATAGTCACCAAATCCGAGAAGACTCCTCGGTTCCTCAGCCATTAAATGCAGCAGGAGACGTCTTTGGCCCCCGTGCCTGATTTTTCGCGCCTGCTTTTTCTGAAAAAGTGCTTTTCAGGCCGTTTCATCATTACGCCCCTTTCCATTCCGTTCGTTTCATCTCAACGGCTCAGATTAAAACGTTTCAACTTCGACGAGCCAGATTAGAACGTCCTTTCACTTGTCCCTTCTCCTATAAAACCCTAACCCTTGGCACTGACGGATAAGTGTCCAATTCGGGTTCGTATTTATATTTCGGGCCTCGTAAACACGTCAAAATTACACCTCGACTTGAAAAACGTTTCCCAAAGGGTCAAAACGGTCCGGAAACGCATTTACGCGCGTCCGGACGGGACCTCCGGATTGCGCAAAGCAATCCGGACCTCGCCGAATTGCCCAAATTCGACGAGGTACGGATTGCATTACGGGTATTGTGCGATTACCGTTTTCGCGATTACCGTTACGTGTAGAGAAGTCGAGTTTGCGCATTGCCAATATGGATGACGGTTACCGCTTGCTTTTGAACCGTCATCAAACCGCTTTAAAACCGGGTCCGGTCCCAAGGAAGCCTATAAATAGGAGGCCTTGGCCACCCATTTTCACACAGCCTCTCATTTGCCCAACTTTGGTATTTTGAGCTCTGACTTCTCTCTAGAAATATTTTCTCTCTCTAGAATTACCCTTTTAGCCCTATAGTGACTTAAGCTTCGGAGAGGGCTCCGCTAGCACCACCCCCCCTCTCCGTGCTAGCATCGGTCCTTTGTGCAGGAATCGACGCCCAGACGTCCGGACTTGTGCACAGACTACCGCCTTTTTGAGACTCAAACGCCGCCTGAGACACAACCGCGCTTTGAGACACAGACATTTCCGGGACTCAACCGAACACTCGTCAGTGGCACAAACCTCTTTCAGACGAAGGGTTACAGCCCGAAAACCCGCTCAACCATACGAACAGACGCGTCCCCACGACCCAGTTCATCCAGGACGCAACAGGCACTGTTTCTCTTTTACCGTTTCTGCGATTTCAAAAGCTCTGCAATTTCAAAGGCTCAAGTGCTTCTCCGACTTCCTGCTCTCCGATCAACTTTCCGGCGACCTTTAAGATCATCCCTTCCAGTTCGAGTCATCATGTCTGGTAAGACCTCCTTCCCTGATGTTAGTGTAGCCTTCCCCTCATCTTCAATTAGTTTGCTTGTATTTTTTCCGAAATCCCACTACGCCTTCTCTTTCCATGGCTGATTTTCAGACAGCGGATCTAGTTCCGAGGGGAGGAAACCCTTCAATTTTGATTATGCTCCCAACGAGATCTCGGTGACTGCCTACGACGCAGCTCTCCGAGAAGGATGTATTACCCAGACCTGGGAGCTTCGTCTTCCTTATTCTCGCCACCGTGCCTTGGGTGACCCTGTGGTTACTCGTCCCGAGGAGGGGGAGATATTTGTCTCTACGGGACAGATATCGGCAGGGATCCGATTCCCCTTCTGCGGGAACTTGGTTGAGATGTGCACCCACTACAAGACGCATCCAACTACTTTCTCCCCACACGCCATCCGCGTGTGGAATGCTTTCCAGGTCCTCTGCTTCCGCCATAAATGGGTCTACAGCCTCCAACTCTTCAGAACCTTCTACGGGATGAAGTGCAACGAGGCCGGGGTTTGTGCCTTCTATCCTCGGATGCCCAAGTGGAACAAGGCGCAACTTGCGCTGTGCAGCTGGACCAGCGACACCTGGAAGGTTGTCAAGGGTCGAGGACTCCTAATCGACACGGGGTCTGACAATAGCGGGTGGAAGAGGAGCTACTTCTTCATAAAAAACAGTTCCATCCGCTGGCCCCGATGGGAGGTGGAAGCGGACTCTCCTCCCGCTTATCACACCTACTCTGATGAAGACTTCCAGACCCTCCATATTATCCAGCTTTACCGTTGGGGGAGTCTTATACACCCCTCGATGCTAACTCTCTAACGGAGCGGGACCTGGTGAAGGCCGGGATCCGTCTCCTCGACATAATCTCTTGGGGTCAACTCTTCGACGGCCCCTCCAATATGGTTCCCTGGGTAATGTTTCTGATCTCTGTTTTCCATTGTTTGCAGCTAAGAAGGTATCCGTGCTGACCAATCTCATCCTTAAGGAGGGGGAGACCGACGATGTCCAACGCCCCGCGCGGAAGAGGAAGTCAGCGAAGAAGGCTGCTACTCCGTCGGGATCTCCCTCCGCGGAGAGGACTAAGCGGAGCCGTGTGGAGGTGGACAGACTCTTCGATGTCCAAAATGCTGAAGAAGGTAAACAGCTCCGCCTAGCTATTAAATCATACATGAAGCAAGTTCCTAAGGATTTGATTCCTTCGACCATGGAGGCCCGCATCGAAGAGGTTAAACGTGTCCTCCGAGGTGAAACTCCCCGCATCCTCAAGGCGGGCTACTACAACTACCACGGGAAAGACCAATACGTTTCTCGGCGCGTCGTTTGGTGTATGGACCCTGACCAACTTCCTGACTATGTTTCTGAAGCATCTCGTCCTCTAGGTGCAGGTCACTCGGGAACTCCGTCAGGTGCTGGAGCTTCAGCAGGGGCACCACTTTCAGCAGGGGCGCCTCCTTCAGCAGGGGCACCACTTTCCGGGGCTGGAGAAACCCCGACCGGCGATCAATTTCGTCGGGTGGAAAATCTGGACTCCTCCGAGGAGACAGACGAGGGCACCACCTTGAATCATCATCGGAGGACGGGGCAGTCCCCACTGAAACCAACCTCCAAGGGGCTGCCCCATTCACCTTCTTCACAACAGCGACAGCCGTCGCCCATTGACAACTTTACTCCCTCTCCGACCCAGGGCGAGTCGGAGATGCGCACCTCCACGACTCGAGTCGGTCCTTCCCCTCTCCCCTTGGACGGGAGCTTCTACAAGGTATATGAACCCAGCCAGAAGGAGGCTCCCTGGACCCCGATCCAAACGCTGCAAGGGGTCCAGCTCCGACAGGGTGACACATACCCAGAGCTGGGTCTGCATCTGTTGGCAGGCTCAATTCTGCCATCTCTGAGGTTTCCGATTCCCTTGGATCGGGAGAGCATCCGCAGGGATGTTCACGAAATGTCTATCCGTCGGATAGAGGTGAGGTTCTTATTTTTCTCCCCTTCATCAATAAGGCAGGTTGTTCATATGCTAACACTTCTCTTCTTTCCTTCGCAGGAGCTGGCGGACATAAACCGCTGCTTCGGGTACATCTTCGCCCTCGAGGAGGCCCCGGAGCAGGAGCGGGCTAAGGGGGCTCCCGCAGTTATAGCCAAGCTTGAGGAGGATCTCGAGGCCTCCGAGTCTTCGAAAGGGAAAACTGGCCAAGGAGCAGGCCATCCTCGACCGAAAGACTCGGGACCTCCAAAAGCAGGTTCGTGACTTCGAGGGGCTGCTGAAGCGGGAGCGGCAGGAGCGACAAAAGGATGCAGAGGCTCGGGAAAAACTTGTCCTTGAGAAGAAGGCTCTGGAGGAGCAAATTGCTGAGGTTCCTGCGAAGCTGGTCGCGGCTGAGACCAAGGGCCGGGAAGATTATCGGGGGTCCGAGGACTTCCAATCTGACGCGGTGAAATTCTGCACCGGGAGGTGGAGAACACTCTCTTCAATGCAGTCGAGGAGCTTCATCTGGAATATGGCGACGCCATCAACTTTGACAAGTCTGCGACTCTCGCTCCCTTTGCGAAGAGGTACTTCGCCCTCTCGGAGGAGAGCGATGAGGGGAACACTCCCGCGGGTGTTGAAGACATGGCGGAGCTTCCAAGTGCCGATCCTCCGACGGTTGACCCCCCGATAATCGACCTTCCAGCAGCTGAACCCGTAGAGCCTTCTGCCACAGATCTCGTGGATCCTGCTCCCGCTGATGCCGACAAGGACCAAGCATAAATGCTTTATCTTCATAGTCCTTGTAATTTTCCTTTCCTTGTACTGCTTCCTCGGGCCTTTGAGCCCTCCAAATATCAAACTATCTTAGTTCCGATTTTCCATCGCACTTCACAAAGCGACTTAATTATACTTAGAACAAATCTAAGAACCACGCACCACCTAAGGCGACTTAACAACTTGCACTACTAAAGGCGACTTTGCAACACTTAGAATAAATCCAAGAACCATGCATCACCTAAGATGACTTAATCTCGTGCACCACTCAAGGCGACTTTTTCTCGTGCGCCACTTAAGGCGACTTTTTCTCGTGCACCACTTAAGGCGACTCAACAACACTTAGAATAAATCTAAGAATAATCTGATCGGAAGCAACCTCTTTATTTATTGATGGCACGAAATCTGCTTACATCAAATCAAACGATAAATAACTTACACCACTTAAGGCGATTTTACATCGGGCACCACTTAAGGCGACTTTTTATCGGGCACCACTTAAGGCGACTTTTCATCAAGCATGAAATTTCTTCAAGTGTTCGCCACTAAAAGAATGCTTCAATACTCTGCCATCGAGGTCTTCCAACTTATATGCATTCGGAGCTGGCATCCCCACGACCTTATAAGGTCCTTCCCGTTTTGGCGACATCTTGTTGATCCGATCCAAAAGGGTAAACTCGTTCCGACGCCAAACCAGCTCCCCGACGAAGAATTGTCGGGACTTAACTCGCCGATTGTAATATCTGGCCGTCGCCAAACGCATTCGAGCCTGGACTTCATCGGCTTCCCGCCTCTTTTCTTTGAGCAAGTCCAAATCCAGACGTCTCATTTCATCATTCGTCAAAGGCTCATAATATCTCATCCTATGGGACGCCACAGCTATTTCCACGGGAGCAACAGCCTCCGTGCCATAAACAAGGCCAAACGGAGTCTCCCCAGTTCATCGTTTGGGTGTCGTTCTAACAGCCCAAAGCACATTTTCCAGCTCGTTCAGCCATTTTCCCTTCAAGGCATAGACCCTTTTCTTCAGGCCATCCATCACGATTTTGTTGGCTGACTCTACCTGGCCATTAGTCTGAGCATGATGGACAGAGGCTGTCTGATGCTCGATATTCAGCTCCTCCAGATACTCCTTCAATTGAGCCCCGTTAAACGGAGGACCATTATCGCTGATCAACACCTTAGGAATCCCGTATCTGGATATAATATGGGTTTGGAGAAACTTGACGATTTGGTTCCCCGTCGTCTTGGCTAATGCCTTAGCTTCTATCCATTTCGAAAAATAATCAATGGCCACAAGCAAATATACACTGACCTTGTGCCTGTGGGAGAGGTCCCACCAAGTCGATACCCCACTGCGCGAAGGGCCAATCACTCTTGATGGACGTCAGATTAGCAGCCGGAGCCACGATATTCGGGGCATACCTCTGGCACGCATCACAGGAACGGACTAACATCGTCGCCTCCTTGCTCATCGAAGGCCAATAATAGCCCAAATTCAGCACTTTCCTCGTAATGGATCGGGCCCCTTCGTGATAAGCCGCGACCCCTTCATGCTCTTCCCTAAGGATCCGACTTGTGTCGGGCTCAGCCACACATTTCAAGTAAGGAGTCGAGAACCACCCCTTTTTGTATAGCTGATTGTCCACCACCACGTAATTAACCGCGATCCGACGTATCCTGTCAGCTACCACTTCATCATCGGGAACTGCCCCCGTAGTCAGGTACGCAACTATCGGGGTCATCCAAGTGGGTTCCTCCTCCGATCCTGCTTCAATAGCACATACCTCTGATGGGTCGGTGGTCGATAAGATCACCTTCTCCAAGAAGTGCACCTTCCGATTTTCCTCGAGGGGTGCCCCCAAGGCAAATTTGCTCAAGGCATCCGCTTCCGCATTTTCCTCCCTTGGGATTGCCTCAATATCGAAACTTTTGAAGCTCTCCTTCAAGACTTGCACCTCACGAAGGTACTTTCTCATCATCGGGCTCTTCGCCTCATATCGTCCTTGGACTTGATTCACAATCAGGCCCGCGTCACATTTCACCCTTAAGTGACCAACTCCCGTACCTTTGGCAATTTTGAGGCCTGTGATAAGAGCCTCATACTCAGCTTCGTTGTTCGTGGCCCTAAACGTTAAGGCCAAAGCATATCGAAGGGGCTCACCCCCGCCTGGTGGTATCAATACGAACCCTGCTCATGATCCGTCTGAACTCGAGGAGCCATCCGTGTACATTTCCCAAGTATTATCCTCATTTGGTTGTTCTGATTGCTCCACCATTTCTGGTTGTTCTGCTATCGGGACCTCCATAGTTGCCCCCTCTACAAGGCCCACTTCTTCCAGATCGGGGGCTGTAGACTCTGCTATGAAATCCGCTAACGCCTGGCCTTTAATAGCCGTCCTCGGAGCAAAGTGAATGCGGAACTCACTAAGCTCGACTGCCCATTTCACTAATCTCCCCGACGCATCAAGTCGGTTCAAAAAATGCTTCAGAGGCTGATTCGTCAACACAGTAATCTCATGCGCGTGGAAGTAGGGCCTCAGCTTCCGAGCAATAATGATCAACGCAAAAAGATACTTCTCAACGGCGGGATAATTCATTTCAGATTTGGCAAACGCCTTGCTTACATAATACACGGGGACTTGATTACCCTCGAAAATCTTCACTAACACAGAGCTAATAGCAAACTCAGAAACAGCCAAATATAGATAGAGCGACTCGCCTGGGATTGGTTTTCGCCAATGGCGGGAGGGTGCGAAGGTGCTGCTTGAGTGCCTGGAACGCCTCTTCACACTTAGCAGTCCACTCAAACTTCTTGTTGGCCCTCAGAACTTCAAAAAATGGCAGAGATCGGTCACTTGCCTTGGACAGGAAGCGATTCATTGCAGCTAGTCGGCCATTCAGCACTTGCACCTCCCGATGATTTATCGGAGACTGCATCTCCTCGATTGCCCTCAGCTTCTCGGGGTTCACCTCAATTCCTCTTTGGCTAACCATAAAGCCCAAAAACTTCCCCGAGTGGACTCCGAAGGCACACTTGGTCGGGTTCAAGCGAACCTGATGAAGCCTTATCCGCTCAAACGCCGTGGCTAGGTTGTGAACATGATCCTCAGCCTGTCGGGACTTCACCAGCATATCGTCCACGTAAGCCTCCATGGTTTTCCCCAGCATATCTCCAAACAGCTTGTTCACCATCCTTTGATAAGTTGCCCCGGCATTGATCAATCCGAAGGGCATGACATCGTAATGATAGATGTCACTATCAGCATAGAAAGCAGTGTGGGGGGCATCCTCCTTAGCCATCTTGATCTGATTATAGCCCGAGTAAGCATCCATGAAGCTCAGCAATTCGTGTCCCGACGTGGCATACACTGATGGGTTCGACTATAGCCGTCAGGCCCTTTAACGGTGAGGAAACGGTAAACAGGCCTATCAGGCCCAAAATGAAGGTCAAGATGACCTAAGGAGAAGGGTCCCGACGAAGGGAGTCCCGACGAGGCAAGGTCCCGACAGAGTCGGTCCCGACAGCTGAGCTAGAAGCTCCCGATGAGAAGCCTTTAAGTAGGCCCCGATGATGAATCCCTGAGAATGATTGGCCCTGTCACGATGACGAGGGGCCCCGAGCGGTGACACAACGAGTTAACTCTGGAGTCCCCGACGGGAGTCGGGACTCGTTATCAGAGGATAAGGCCAAGATACGCGGGGCGTGGCAGAGATACGCGGAACGTGGTTAAGATACACGGAGCGTGGCCGAGATACGCGGGGCGTGGCCGAGATACACGAGATCATGGCCTAGATAGGCGGGATCACGTCTGAGATATGCGGGATACGGGCTAACCACCCCCCAACGGTTCACCAGGTAACTGAGGCATCTCTTCGCCTATATAAGGGCAAGGGGTCACCTCAGATCGAGTACGATATATTCAATACACTTTGAGATTACTGCTTGCCAGTCATACGAGATACTCATTTAAGCATCGGAGAGGGATTCTGGGTCACCGCCCGGTCTATCCCCTCTTGCAGGATTGCGTGGAGCAAAGGAGCTAGGATTGCCGTCAAAGTCCGTACCGGAGTTCCACCGTGATCCAACATTGGCGCCGTCTGTGGGAAACAAACAAAAAGCTGATATGCCTTCTACTCGATCGATGGCGGCTGGCAAGCACAGAAGACAGGGACAATCCGGTGGTTCCCGTCACCCCGCTGCAACGAATCTGGATTCAGTACCGGAACAGGAGGAAAACCAGAACCATCCCCCGGCTGAGCTCTCCCAGACAGGGGGGCACAATGGAGATCCCGAAGAGGTTGCTCCTCAGCACCAGGGCAACAGGGGGCAGGAGGCCCCCCCAGCTGCAGACTTGACAAGGGCCGTGGCGGAAGCCATGCCCATGTTCCTGGCAGCCGTGGAGGCTCTCTTGGATCGGAGAGAGGCTGCAAGGAGGCAGGAGGAGATGCCCCCGTTGGAAGAAGCGGCCCCACCAACAGAGGGTCGGAACGCACAGGAAGCCCCGCCCCGAGGCCAGGACAGAGGTAGGGCAACCGGTCAGCCGGAGAGGTTCGTGGTTGATGGGCCAGGACCAGTACAGCACAGGACCATTCCCCTGAATGGCCCCATCACTCCCGACCAGGTGGTAAAGATCGTGAACATCTGTATGGGAGAGCAGAAGCCGCTGGTGTCGGAGCTAAGGGATCGATCCACTCATCCCTTCGTCCCCCGACTTATCGACACCCTAGCCCCGCCTGGGCTAGGCATCCCCACGATAAAGGAGTATGATGGCGAAGGAGATCCAGTTCGCCATGTCCAGAAACACCTCATGGCGTGTCTGGGAAGAGCCCCGAGCGAGGACATAGTGTATACACTGTTTCCAAACACACTTGGAGAAAGAGCCCTGACCTGGTTCTTTAGTCTGCCCCCAGGCTGCATCACTTGCTGGGCAGACATGCACGACCGATTCATTCAACAGTACCAGGGTCGGAGGCGTTTATTGAAGAGTGTGAGGTCCCTGACTCAGGTGGTGCAAAGGCCCGATGAATCGCTGGCTCACTATTACCAGCGGTACACAGCCAGCGTAGCAGAGATAGACGAAGAAATCTCAGAGGGCGAAACCATCCGCACCTTTATTCGGAACCTGACAGCCCCCTATGGCTCCGACCTGATGCACAGCGTGGCTGAGAAAGCTGTGTGGAATATGGAGGCATTGCAGAAAAGGGTAAAACGGCAGATCGATGTCCAGGAGTCGAAGATAGCCACGGGAGAACTGGAGACCCCAAAGTCGAACAAAGGAAAGCAGTCGGTTAAACCTTTCGACGATCGTAAGTCAAAGGGTAAACCCGACAGTAGCAAGAATCGAGGCCGTCCGGATAGGAGGGACGATAGACGTTCTTCAAGGAAGGATAAGCGGGAGGATTTCGACATTCCTCTCAACTGCTCCATGGCGGAAGTGCTGACAGTCATGGAACGACAAGGTATCTCCAGGTACCCCCCAAAGAAGGATGGAAAATTTTTGGGATCTCGCATGGATCGCTACTGCCGATTTCATCGCGCAAACGGTCACGACACCAATCACTGTCAGGAACTGAAGAAGGAGATCGAAAAGCTGATCCAGAAGGGGAAGCTCAAGGAATTTTTCGGGGATAAGCGGTGTCGGTCCCGCTCTCGGTCCCGATCCCGGTCCTGTTCCCGATCCCGCGATCGATCCCCAAAAAAGAAGAGAACTGATCCAGAGTCATCCGGTGCTCGCAAGGAGAGACGGGTTATCAACGTGATTCATGGAGGATTTGCCGCTGGAGGTGATACCTCCTCCGCCCGAGAAGTCTATGCCTCTAGAATCCCTACGGCAGTGGTGCTAGGTAAGAGGTCCCGATCCTGGACCTTGAAAGAAGAGATGGTAATCTCCTTCTCATCGGAAGACCTCATAGGCGTGGAGACTCCGCATGACGATGCCTTGGTGGTAACCTTGGATGTGGATGGGTTTGAGATGAAGAGAATTCTAATCGATGGAGGGAGCTCCTTCGACATTCTATTCATGGATGCGCTGGAAGCTATGGGGAAAACAAAGAAAGATCTGAAGGAGGAAAACTTCCCGATGGTCGGGTTCTCTGGCTCAACCTCCTACCCGCTAGGAGTAATCACCTTACCAGTGGAGTTTGGTAGCGGGTGGAAATCAGAAAGGAGGAATGTGGAATTTGTCGTGGTTGATTCCGCGGGTACCTACAACGCGATCATCGGGAGGACCACTATTAATCCCCTGATGGCGGTCGCCTCGACAGTGCACCAGAAGATGAAGTTCCCGACCGACCACGGAGTCGGAGAGGTCAAGGGCGACCAAGTGGCTTCCCGAAAATGTTATGTTAATGCCACCCGGAGAAGGAGGCGAGAGGCCATGACTGTCCTCCAGACAGACACAGATCCCAGAGAAGAGTTTGGGCGTCCCGCCCCCGTAGAAGATCTGAAAGAAGTCGAGATCGACGGACCCCAGAGGAAGGTGAAAATCGGGTCTGCCCTGACTGAAGAGACAGCCCAGAAATTAATCGAATTATTGAAGGAGTTCAAGGAGCTGTTTGCCTGGTCCCCGAGCGATATGCCAGGAATCAGCCCTGATGTGATCGTACACGAGCTGAAGATAGACCCCGCGATCAAGCCTATCACGCAGAAAAGGCGTCCGATGGGCACGGACAAGAAGATCGCGATCCAGCAGGAGGTGGGCAGGTTGCTCGATGCTGGGTTCATTAAGGAGCTCCGATTCCAGGCTTGGGTTGCTAATCCAGTGCTGGTAAAGAAGACTAACGGGAAATGGCGAATGTGTGTGGACTTCCGCGACTTAAACAAGGCTTGCCCAAAGGACTGCTATCCACTCCCGAGGATCGACCAGTTGGTGGATGCCACGTCGGGACATGAGCTGTTAAGTTTCATGGATGCGTATTCAGGCTACAACAAGATCAAGATGGCCAAGGAAGACGCCCCCCATACAGCGTTCTACGCAGACAGTGACATCTATCACTACGATGTCATGCCTTTCGGGTTGATCAATGCTGGGGCCACCTACCAACGGATGGTGAACAAACTGTTTGGAGATATGCTGGGAGAAACCATGGAAGCTTACGTGGACGATATGGTGGTAAAGTCCCGACAAGCCGAGGATCATGTGCACAACCTAACCATGACATTCGAGCGGATGAGGCTCCACCAAGTTCGCTTAAACCCGACGAAATGCGCCTTCGGAGTCCACTCAGGGAAGTTTTTGGGCTTCATGGTAAGTCAAAGAGGAATCGAAGTGAATCCTGAGAAGCTGAGGGCAATTGAGGAGATGCAGTCTCCGATAAACCATCGGGAGGTACAAGTGCTGAATGGCCGACTAGCTGCAATGAATCGCTTCTTGTCCAAAGCCAGCGACCGATCAATGCCGTTTTTTGAAGTCCTGAGGGCCAACAAGAAATTTGTAATGGACCGCCAAGTGTGAAGAGGTGTTCCAAGCACTCAAGCAGCACCTTCGCACACTCCCGCCGTTGGCGAAACCGGTTCCAGGCGAGCCGCTCTACCTTTATTTAGTTGTTTCTGAATTTGCCATTAGCTCTGTGTTAGTAAAGATTGTCGAGGGTAATCAAGTCCCCGTCTATTATGTAAGCAAGGCATTTGCCAAATCTGAATTGAACTATCCCGCCGTTGAGAAGTACCTCTTTGCGTTGATTATTACTGCTCGAAAGCTAAGGCCTTATTTTCACGCACACGAGATTACTGTGCTGACAAACCAGCCTTTGAAGCATTTCTTGAACCGACCGGACGCGTCGGGAAGATTAGTGAAGTGGGCAGTAGAGCTTAGTGAGTTCCGAATACACTTTGCTCCAAGAACGACAATTAAGGGCCAGGCGTTGGTAGATTTTATAGCAGAATCTACAGCCCCCGATCTGGAAGATGCGGGCCCTGTAGAGGGGGCAACTATGGAGGTCCCGATAGAGGAACAACCAGAGAGGGCAGAGCAATCAGAACAACCAAACGAAGAAAATACCTGGGAGATGTACACGGATGGCTCCGCGAGTTCAGATGGATCAGGAGCGGGCTTTTTGCTGATACCACCGGGTGAAGGTGAGCCACTCCGATACGCCTTGGCTTTAACATTCAAGGCCACGAACAACGAAGCGGAGTATGAAGCTCTTATCACGGGCCTAAAAATTGCTAAGGGCACTGGAATCGATCACTTGAGAGTGAAGTGCGACGCAGCTTTAATCGTGAACCAGGTACAAGGGCGATACGAAGCGAGGAGCCCGATAATGAAGAAGTATCTACGAGAGGTACAAACCTTGAAGGAGAGCACCAAAAGCTTCGATATCGAGGAAATTCCGAGGGAGGAAAATGTAGAGGCAGACGCCTTGAGGAAATTTGCCCTGGGGGCACCCTTGGAGGAAAATCGGAAGGTGCATTTCCTAGAAAAGGTGATCTTATCGACCATCGACCCGACACAGGTGTGTGCCATTGAAGCGAGATCAGAGGAGGAGCCAACTTGGACGACCCCGATAGTCGCGTACATGACTACGGGGGCAGTCCTCGATGATCAAGTAGCAGCGGACAGGATACGTCGGATTGCGGCCAATTATGTAATGCTGGACAATCAGCTATACAAGAAGGGCTGGTTCTCGACTCCGTACTTGAAGTGTGTAGCAGAACCCGACACCAATCGGATTCTGAAGGAGGTGCACGAAGGGGTCGCGGCTTGCCACGAAGGGGCCCGATCCATCATGAGGAAAGTGCTGAATTTGGGCTATTATTGGCCCACGATGAACAAAGAAGCAATGGCGATGGTCCGATCCTGCGACGCGTGCCAGAGGTACGCCCCGAGTATCGTGGCTCCGGCCGCTAATCTGACATCCATCAAGAGCGCGTGGCCCTTCGCGCAGTGGGGCATCGACTTGGTGGGACCTCTTCCGCAAGCGCAAGGTAAATGTAAGTATTTACTTGTGGCTATCGATTATTTTTCGAAATGGATAGAGGCAAAGGCATTGGCCAGAACGACGGGGAACCAGATCGTCAAGTTCCTCCAAACCCACATCGTGTCCAGATACGGGATTCCTAAGGTGGTGATCAGCGACAATGGTCTGCCGTTTAATGGCTCTCAGGTGAGGGAGTATTTGGAGGAGTTGAACATCGAGCATCGGACAGCTTCTGTGCACCATGCTCAAACCAATGGCCAGGTAGAATCAGCCAACAAAATCGTGATGGACGGCCTCAAGAAGAGGGTCTATGCTTTGAAGGGCAAGTGGCTGAACGAACTGGAGAACGTGCTTTGGGCCGTTAGAACGACACCCAAATGATCAACGGGGGAGACTCCGTTTGGCCTTGTTTATGGCACGGAAGCTGTCGCCCCTGTGGAGGTAGCTGTGGCGTCCCATCGGATGAGATATTACGAGCCCCTGACGAACGATGAAATGAGACGTCTGGACTTAGACTTACTCGAAGAGAAGAGGCGGGAAGCCGATGAAGTCCAAGCTCGAATGCGTTTGGCAACGGCCAGGTACTACAATCGGCGAGTGAAGTCCCGACAGTTCTTCGTCGGGGAGCTGGTTTGGCGTCGCAACGAGTTTACCCTTTTGGATAGAATCAACAAGATGTCACCAAAATGGGAAGGACCTTATAAGGTCGTGGGGATGCCAGCTCCGAATGCATACAAGTTGGAAGACCTCGATGGCAGAACGTTAAAGCATTCTTTTAGTGGCGAACACTTGAAGAAACACCATGCTTGAAGAAAGCCGCCTTAAGTGGTGCCCGATGATAGTCGCCTTAAGTGGTGCCCAATAAAGTCGCCTTAAGTGGTGCCCGATGAAAGTCGCCTTAAGTGGTGCCCGATGTGAAATCGCCTTAAGTGGTGTATGCTGTTTATCGTTTAATTCGATGTAAGCCAATTTTATGCCATCAATAAATAAAGAGGTTGCTTCCAATTAGAGTTATTCTTAGATTTATGCTAAGTGTTAAAGCCGCCTTGAGTGGTGCACGAGAAAAATCGCCTTGAGTGGTGCACGAGAAAAGTCGCCTTGAGTGGTGCACGAGAAAAATCGCCTTGAGTGGTGCACGAGAAAAGTCGCCTTGAGTGGTGCACGAGAAAAATCGCCTTGAGTGGTGCACGAGAAAAGTCGCCTTAAGTGGTGCACGAGAAAAGTCGCCTTAAGTGGTGCACAATCCTTAGATTTATTCTAAGTATCGAAAAGTCGCCTTGGGTGGTGCACGATATTAAGTCGTCTTAAGTGATGCGCGGGACTAAGTCGCCTTAAGCGGTGCACGATCCTTAGATTTATTCTAAGTATCAAAAATTCGCCTTGAGTGGTGCACGATGTAAAGTCGCCTTCAGTGGTGCACGATATTAAGTCGCCTTAAGTGGCGCAAGTTGAAAAGTCGCCTTAAGTGGTGCGCGATATTAAGTCGTCTTAAGTGATGCGTATGTTTTAGATTTATTCTAAGTACTGAAAAATCGCCGTAAGTGGTGCATGATATTAAGTCGCCTTAAGCGGCGCAGGTTGAAAAGTCGCCTTAAGTGGTGCACGATGTAAAGTCGCCTTCAGTGGTGCACGATATTAAGTCGCCTTAAGTGGCGCGCGAGATAAAATCGTCGAGAAGGACGTACGAAAATGTCTTAAGTGTCGAGGTTTCGACCTAAGCGCGTATAGTAAAGTCACTCGGAGAAGTGCAAAGAAAGAATCGGAACTAAAGAAGTCTGATATTGATAAGGGCTCAAGGGCCCGACGATGACAAAAGAGAAGAAGATACAAGGACTCTAAAAGTAAACATTCAAGCTTGGTCCTTGTCGGCAGCGTTGGCAGCAGCTGGGTCCGCGGAGTCGGTAACAGAGGGATCCACAGGGTTGGCCTCGGGAGGATTCGCTATCGGGGCGTCCGCACTTGGAAGTTCAGAAGCGTCTTCGACAATTACGGGGGTACTCCCCCCATCACTCTCCTCGGAAAGAGCAAAATACTTCTTCGCAAAGGGAGCAAGGGAAGGAGACTTGTCGAAATTGATAGCGTCCCCGTACTCCAGGTGGAGCTCCTCAACCGCGTTGAAGAGAGTGTTCTCCACCTCCGCGCCAAAGAACTTCATGGCATCGGCTTGAAAGTCCTCGGACCTCCGATAGCGAATCCTCCGCTTCGGCCAGCTGCGCAGGAAATCCCGCGATTAGCTCCTCCAGAGCCTTCTTCTCGAGGACTAGTTTGTCCTCGGCAGCCTTCTTCTCCTGGATCAGCCTGTCCACAGCTGCCCCCCGCTCCTGCCGCTCTTGCCTCAAGAGCCCCTCGAAGTCCACGATCTGCTGCTGGAGGTCCCGAATCTTCTGATTAAGAACAGCCTGCTCCTTGACAAGCTTTCCCCGCGAAGACTGGGAGGCCTTGAGATCCTCCTGAAGCTGCTCGTGGACCCCTCGGTCCCGCTCTCGGGACTCATCATAGGCAATTACATACCCGATGAGGCGGTTGTAGTCCCCGAGCTCCTGCAATAAGAAGGAAAAGTTTTAATGGACCAACGACCCGATTTATCATCAAAAAAGAAAGAAGCGAAGTCTTACCTCTATGCGGCGCACGACCATATCCCTGACATCCCGCTGCATATGCGTCCGATTGAGGTAAATCGGATGCCGCATAGTAGGCAGGATCGAGCCTGCCAGCAGATGCAGGGCCAACTCCCGATCCTGCTCCCCTTGTGTGAGCGGGACTCCTTGAAGCGTCTGGATAGGAGTCCAGGGGGCATTCCCTTGTGAAGAATCAAAGGGTCTGTAGAAGTTCCCATCGAGAGCAAGAGGAGAAAGAGGACGATGAATGGAAGGGCATGCCTCCGTCTCGACCCGAACAGGGGAAGGAGTGAAGTCATGGATGGGCGAGAGCTGTCGCTGCTGCGGGGAAGATGAAGGAGGCGGCCCCTGAGGGGTTGGTTTCAAGGGGGATTGCCCCGCCTTCCGACGCTGACGAGGGGGGCCACCCCCGTCAGTCTCCTCAGAGGAGTCTAAGGTCTCCACCTGACGAAATTGTTCGCCAGTCGGTACCTTCTCTCCAGCTGAGGAAGGCACCCCCACTGAAGACGGTGCGTCTGCGGAAGCTGCAGCACCCAATGGAGCTCCCGAGCGACCTGCACCTGGAGGATGAGAAGCTTCAGAAAGGTAGTCAGGAAGTTCATCGGGATTCTTACACCAAATGATACGTCGGGAGACGTATTGATCCTTCCCACGGTAATGATAGTAGCTTGCCTTCAAGACTCGAGGATTTTCGCCTCGAAGGATTCTTTTGACGTCAGCGATGCGGGCTTCCTTGGTCGAGGAAATCAAATCCTTCGGGACCATCCTTTTGTATGTTTTAATAGCAAGTCGGAGTTGTTTACCTTCTTCAGCATTCTGGACATCGAAGAGCTGGTCCAGATCCACTCGCTTCCGCTTGGGTTGCTCCGCTGAAGGAGACCCCGACCTAGCAGCAGTCTTCTTAGCGGACTTCCTCTTCCGCGAGGGGCGGACAGCATCAGTCTCCCCCTGCTTAAGGAACAGATCGGTCAGCACAGATACCTTCTTGGCTGCAAACAGTAAACAAAGAAGAGTTAGAAGTTTACCCAAGGGACCATATTAGAAGGGCCGTCGAAGAGCTGCCCCCCAGAAACAATATCGAGGAGTCGGATCCCGGCGTGCACCAGGTCCCGCTCCACGAGGGAGTTGGCGTTGAGAGGAGTGTAAGACTCCTCCCACCGATAAAGCTGGATAAGTTGGAGAGTTTCAAAATCCTCGTCGGCATAAGTGTGGAAGGCAGGCGGAGGGTCTGCTGCCACCTCCCATCGAGGCCAGGGAATTGAGGAATGACGGATGAAGAAGTAGCTCTTCTTCCAGCTACTATTGTCGGACACTGTATCAACCAAGAGTCCCCGACCCTTGACCACCTTCCAGGTGTCATTGGTCCAACCACATCGAGCAAGCTGCTGCTTACTCCATTTAGGCATTCGAGGGTAGAAGGCGCAAACCCCCGCCTCATTGCACTTCATCCCATAAAAGGTTCTGAAGAGCTGGAGGCTGTAGACCCACTTCTGTCGGAGGCAGAGGACTTGAAAGGCGTTCCAGAGGCGGATGGCATGGGGAGAAAAGGTAGTGGGATGCATTTTGTAATGATGGCACAGCTCGACCAGATTACCGCAAAAGGGGAATCTGATCCCCGCTGATACTTGTCCCGTAGAGACAAATACCTCCCCTTTCTGGGGACGAGTAACCTCAGGGTTACTCGAGGGACGATGCCGAGGATACGGGAAACGAGGTTCCCAGGTGATGGTGATACAACCCTCTCGGAGAGCTGCATCATAAGCAGTATTGGAGATCTCATTTGGAGCATAATCAAAATTAAAGGGTTTTCTCCCCTCAGAGCTGGAACCGCTGTCTGAAAAGCAACCATGGCAAGAAAATACAGTGGGACTCTTGGGAAAGCTATAAGCAAAGAAAAGACGAACAAGCAACGAAGGGGGATCCCTTACCAGACATGGTGAAGTAGAGGTTGAAGGAGATGAACGAAACGTCGCCGGAAAGATGATTGGAGAAACTCCAAAGACCTTTGAAATCACAGAGCTTGGAATAGCAGAGGAATCACAGAGAGCTCTTGAGAATTCGAAGACGGTAAAAGTTAAATTATGGCCATGGCTAGGGTTTTATAGTCGAAGAAGACGGTTGAAAGGACACTTCGATCCGAGTCGTCGAAGTCGAAGAGTCTTAATCTGGACCGTTGAGATGAAACGTGCAGAAGGACAACGGATGTAATGATGAAACGGCCTGAAAAGCACTTTTCAGAAAAGGACAGGCGCAAAAAATCAGGCACGTGGGCTGAAAACGTCACTCCATTATCTACTGCATTTAATGCACTGGGGAACCGAGGAGACCCCTAGAACTTAACCGTTATCTACAAAACATTGAGGAAACGTGAAGGAGAAGACTGATAATTGAGTAACTGAACCAAGGGAAAGATCCCCGATTCCAGTATCGGAAGATCGGGAGTCGGAAGACACGACGAACTAAAAGTCCCTCATGTCTTGGGGGCAAATGATGGGTTCGACTATAGCCGTCAGGCCCTTTAACGGTGAGGAAACGATAAACAGGCCTACCAGGCCCAAAATGAAGGTCAAGATGACCTAAGGAGAAGGGTCCCGACGAGGCAAGGTCCCGACAGAGTCGGTCCCGACAGCTGAGTTAGAAGCTCCCGATGAGAAGCCTTTAAGTAGGCCCCGATGATGAATCCCTGAGAATGATTGGCCCTGTCACGATGACGAGGGGCCCCGAGCGGTGACACAACGAGTTAACTCTGGAGTCCCCGACGGGAGTCGGGACTCGTTATCAGAGGATAAGGCCAAGATACACGGGGCGTGGCCGAGATACACGAGATCATGGCCTAGATAGTCGGCATCACGTCCGAGATATGCGGGATACGGGCTAACCACCCCCAACGGTTCACCAGGTAACTGAGGCATCTCTTCGCCTATATAAGGGCAGGGGTCACCTCAGATCGAGTACGATATATTCAATACACTTTGAGATTACTGCTTGCCAGTCATACGAGATACACATTTAAGCATCGGAGAGGGATTCTGGGTCACCGCCCGGTCTATCCCCTCTTGCAGGATTGCGTGGAGCAAAGGAGCTAGGATTGCCGTCAAAGTCCGTACCGGAGTTCCACCGTGATCCAACATCCACCAACTGATCAATCCTCGGAAGCGGGTAACAATCCTTCGGGCAAGCCTTATTCAGGTCGCGGAAATCAACACACATCTGCCATTTCCCATTGCTCTTCTTCACCAGAACCGGGTTAGCAACCCAAGTCTGGAATCGGAGCTCCTTGATAAACCCAGCGTCGAGCAACCTGCCCACCTCCTGCTGGATCGCGATCCTCTTGTCTGCGCCCATCGGACGCCTTTTCTGCGCAATAGGCTTGATCGCGGGATCAATCTTCAATTCATGCTCAATCACATCAAGGCTGATTCCTAGCATGTCACTCTGGGACCAGGCAAACAGCTCCTTGAACTCCTTCAACAGCTTAATCAATTCTCGGGCCCTCTCGTCAGACAGGGCGGACCCGATTTTCACCATCCTCTGAGGTCCGTCAATATCGGCCTCCTTTAAATCCTCCATAGGGGCGGGACGCCCAAACTCCTCTCTGGGATCAGCATCGGTTTGGAGGATAGTCATAGCCTCCCGTCTTTTCCTTCGGGTAGCATTAACATAACACTTCCTGGAAGCCACCTGGTCGCCCTTAACCTCCCCGACTCCGTGGTCAGTCGGGAACTTCATCTTCTGGTGAACAATCGAGGCAACTGCCATCAGGGGGTTGATGGTGGTTCACCCGATAATCGCGTTGTAAGTCTCCGCGGACTCAACTACCACGAAGTCCACATTTCTCCTCTCCGCTTTCCACCCGCTACCAAACTCCACTGGTAAGGTGATCATTCCCAGCGGATAGGAGGTAAACCTAGAGAACCCAACCATCGGGAAGTTCACCTGCTTGAGGTCCTTCATCGTTTTCCCCATGGCCTCCAGAGCATCCATAAATAGAATATCGGAGGAGCTCCCTCCGTCGATCAAAATCCGCTTCATCTCGTACCCCTCCACGTCCAGGGTCACGACTAAAGCATCATCGTGTGGACTCTCCACACCTATCAGGTCCTCTGCTGAAAAGGAAATCACCATCTCTTCCTTCGCGGTCCAGGATCGGGACCTCTTGCCCAGCACCACAGCAGCGGAAATTCTAGAGGCATAAACCTCCCGAGAGGCTGTGGTGTCACCTCCAGCGGCAAATCCTCCGTGAATTACATTGATGTTGCCCCGCTTCTCCTTACGGGCACCAGAAGAATCTGGCTCCGACTTCTTCTTTTTCGGGGACCGATCGCGGGATCGGGAACGGGACCGCGATCGAGATCGGGAGCGGGAACGACACCTCCTTTCAGCCACAAACTCCTTAAGCTTCCCCTTCTGGATCAGATTTTCGATTTCCTTCTTCAACTCCCGACAATGATTAGTGTCGTGACCGCTGGCGCGGTGGAACCGTCAGTAACGATCGGTGCGGGACCCCAAAAACTCTCCTTCTTTCTTCAGGGGGTACCTGGAGATACCCTGTCGATCCATCACCATTAATACCTCCGCCATGGAGCTATTTAGAGGGATGTGGTAGTCCTCCCGCTTGTCCTTCCTCGGGGGACGTCTGTCCTCCCTTCGATCAGAACGACCTCGACTGCCATCGGACTTATCCTTCCGCTTATGGTCGTCCAATGGCTTGAGTGACTGCTTCCCCCTATTCGACTTCGGAGGATCAGCTCTCCAGCAGCTATTTTCGACTCTTGCACGTCGATTTGCTGCTTCACCCTCTTCTGTAGTGCCTCCATGTTCCACACAGCCTTCTCAGCCACGCTGTGCATCAGGTCAGAACCATAGGGGGATGTCAGGTTCCAAAGGAAGGTGCGAATAGTCTCTCCCTCCGATATCTCCTCATCAATTTCGGCTACACTGGCAGTGTACCGCTGGTAATAATGCGCCAGCGATTCGTCGGGCCTCTGCACCACCTGGGCGAGGGACCTCACGCTCTTCAAGAGGCGCCGACGACCCTGGTACTGCTGAATGAAACGGTCATGCATATCGGCCCAGCTGGAGATGCATCCTGGGGGCAGGCTGAAGAACCACGTCAGGGCCCTCTCACCAAGTGTACCTGGGAACAGCACACACACAATATGGGGATCCCCAGCCCTGGCGGGGCGAGGGTGTCTATCAATCGGGGAACAAAGGGATGAGTGGATCGATCCCTCAGTTCCGACATCATCGGCTTCTGGTCCCCCATGCAGATGTTCACGATCTTCACCACCTGGTCGGGGGTGATGGGACCATTAAGGGGAATGGTCATATGCTGCACCGGTCCTGGCCCATCGATTACAAATCGCTCCGACTGAGCAGGCTCCTTGCCCCTGTCCTGGTTTCTAGGTTGGGCCTCCTGTACATTCTGAACCTCCCTTGGCGGAGGCACCTCCTCCTGCCTCTTGGCAGCCTCTCTTCACTCTAGGAGAGCCTCCATGTCCTCTAAGAACATCGGCATGGAATCCGCCACGGCCTTTGCCAAATCCGCGTTTGGAGGAGCATCGGGGGCATCCTCCTCCCTATTATCTTGGTGTCTTGCCGTATCCTCAGGAACTTCGTTGTGCCCCCCTGTTCGGGAAACCTCAGCAGGGAGATTTTGGTCCTCAGCAAGCTCATGTGGCGAATTAGAGTTCCGGCAGGATGACGGGAACCACCAGATTGTCCTTGCTTTCTCTGCTTACCAGCCGCCATTGAACGGTAGAGGTCATTCTTGCTTTTCGTTGCGTTTCCCACAGACGGCGCCAATGTTGGATCACGGCTGGAACTCCGGTACGGTCTTGACGGCAATCCGAAATCCTTCGCTCCACGTAATCCTGCAAGAGGGGAATAGACCGGGTGGTGACCCAGAATCCCTCTTCGATGATTAAATGAGTATCTCGATTATCTCAATAAAACTGGCAAGCAAGAGTATGAGTGTGTAATCGTCCTTAATCTGAGGTAACTTCTGCCCTTTTAAAGGAGAAGAGCTACCTCAGTTACCTGGTGATCCGCTGGGGCAGTTAGCCCACGATCCCGCCTATCTCGGCCATGATCTCGCTTATCTCGGCCACGCTCCGCGTATCTCGGCCATGATCTCGCTTATCTCGGCCACACTCCGCGTATATCGGCCTCAACCTCTGATAGCAAGTCCCGACCAATATCGGGGACTCCAGAGTTATCTCATTGTGTCACCGCTCGGGGCCCCTCGTCATCGTGACAGGGCCAACATTCTCAGGGATTCATCATCGGGGCCTACTTCAAGGCATCTCATCGGGGCCTACTTAAAGGGACCTATCTCATCGGGAGCGCCCAGCTCGCCTATCCGGACCGACTCTGTCAAGACCTTTCACCATCGGACTTCTTTTGTCGGGACCCTTCGCACTGGTCTTCTTGATCCCTTTTAGGGCCCAGTGGGCCTATTCACCGTTTAATCACCGTTAAAGGGCCTAACGGCTATAGCGAAACCCATCAACGGTGATGCAAAACGAAGATCATGTCGAGTTACTTCGAGACTAGATGATCATCTTGCGTAATCAGGTTTATCCCCCTGACGTTAGCCAATCTTGCTTGGTAGAGGCCTCCCTCCACCGCAAGATGACCTTACCTGTGTGATGAGGTAAGGCCCACATTCGACATAGTTTTGGCAGAGGATTGCGTCCTCCTACGACTTAGTATATAGACCGAAAATATGATGTATTCAAACAGTATGGCGTCGATTGGTCATAAACTCAATTGAAATTCTTTCGTTTCAAAAATGTAACCTTCATTTATCAAAATGTTATCATAGATACATGCCATATCTAAACCCTACGCAATCCAGTTTTACATGCTTTTCGAATATCTCCCTGCGTAGTGGTTTAGTTAATGGGTCCGCAACCATGTTATTTGTGGACAAGTATTCCAAAGTGATTATATTGTCTTCTACCATAGATTTTGCATAAAAGTATTTCCCATCAATGTGTTTAGTCCTACTATGGTACTTCGGATTCTTTATTGACGCAATGGCTGCCTGACTGTCATAGAACACCTTCACAGGTTTACTCCCGACATCGTTATCAAGCAGCGCAGTAAGAAGCCTTGGAGAGGGCTACCTGACTGTCATACCACTTCCTGTGCGTTCTTGGAGAGGGCTACGAATTCCGATTCCATTGTGGAAAGCGCGACACATGTTTGCTTCTTGCTCGTCCATGAAATGGCGGCATTAGCAAGGAGAAACACTCCTCCTGCGATGCACTTACGATCATCCGGATCGCCACCATGGTCGACGTCACTGTAACCGGTAAATTATAACTTCCCGCCCTCATAGAGTAGTGCGTAGTCGGTGATGGGTTCGATTACAGCCGTCAGGCCCTTTAACGGGGAGGAAACGGCAAACAGGCCCACCAGGCCCAAAGTGAAGGTCAAGATGACCTAGGAGAAGGGTCCCGACGAAGGGAGTCCCGAAAAGGTAAGGTCCCGACAGAGTCGGTCCCGACAGTGGAGCTGGAAGCTCCCGATGAGAAGCCTTTAAGTAGGCCCCGATGATTAATCCCTGAGAATGATTGGCCCTGTCACGATGACGAGGGGCCCCGAGCGGTGACACAACGAGATAACTCTGGAGTCCCCGACGGGAGTCGGGACTCGATTATCAGAGGATAAGGCCAAGATATGCGGGGCGTGGCCGAGATACGCGGAACGTGGTTAAGATACACGGAGCGTGGCCGAGATACGCGGGGCATGGCTGAGATACGCGAGATCACATTCGAGATACGCGGGATACGGGCTAACCACCCCCAACGGTTCGCCATGTACCTGACGCATCTCTTTGCCTATAAAAGGGCAGGAGATCACCTCAGAAGACTTACGTTGAATTCAATATACTTTGAGATTACTTGCTTGCCAGTTCGTATTGGGCACTCATTTAAGCATCGGAGAGGGATTCTGGGTCACCTCCCGGTCTATCCCCTCTTGCAGGATTGCGTGGAGCAAAGGAGCTAGGATTGCCGTCAAAGTCCGTACCGGAGTTCCACCGTGATCCAACATTGGCGCCGTCTGTGGGAATCAAACAAAAAGCTGATATGCCTTCTACTCGATCAATGGCGGCTGGCAAACACAGAAGACAGGGACAATCTGGTGGTTCCCGTCACCCCGCTGCAAAGAATCTGGATTCAGTACCAGAACAGGAGGAAAACCAAAACCATCCCCCGGCTGAGCTCTCCCAGACAGGGGGCACAATGGAGATCCCGAAGATATTGCTCCTCAGCATCAGGGCAACAGGGGGCAGGAGGCTCCCCTAGCTACAGACTTGACAAGGGCCGTGGCGGAAGCCATGCCCATGTTTCTGGCGGCCGTAGAGGCTCTCTTGGATCGGAGAGAGGCTGCAAGGAGGCAGAAGGAGATGCCCCCGTTGGAGGAAGTGGCCCCGCCAGCAGAGGGTCGGAACGCACAGGAAGCCCTGCCCCGAGGCCAGGACAGAGGTAGAGCATCCGGTCAGCCGGAAAGGTTTGTGGTTGATGGACCAGGACCAGTACAGCATAGGACCATTCCCTTGAATGGTCCCTTCACTCCCGACCAGGTGGTAAAGATCGTGAACATCTGCATGGGAGAACAGAAGCCGCTAGTGTCGGAGCTAAGGGATCGATCCACCCATCCCTTCGTTCCCCGACTCATTGACACCCTAGCCCCGCCCGGGCTAGGTATCCCCACGATAAAGGAGTACGATGGCGAAGGAGATCCAGTTCGCCATGTCCAGAAGCACCTCATGGCGTGTCTGGGAAGAGCCCCGAGCGAGGACATAGTGTGTACGCTGTTCCCGAACACACTGGGAGAAAGAGCCCTGACCTGGTTCTTTAGTCTGCCCCCAGGCTGCATCACTTGCTGGGCAGACATGCACGACCGATTCATTCAGCAGTACCAGGGTCGGAGGCGTTTATTGAAGAGCGTGAGGTCCCTGACCCAGGTGGTGCAAAGGCCCGACGAATCGCTGGCTCACTATTACCAGCGGTACACAGCCAGCGTAGCAGAGATAGACGAGGAAATCTCAGAGGGCGAAACCATCCGCACCTTTATTCGGAACCTGACAGCCCCCTATAGCTCCGACCTGATGCACAGCGTGGCTGAGAAAGCTGTGTGGAATATGGAGGCATTACAGAAGAGGGTAAAACGGCAGATCGATGTCCAAGAGTCGAAGATAGCCGCGGGAGAACTGGAGCCCCCAAATTCGAACAAAGGAAAGCAGTCGATGAAACCCTTCGACGATCGTAAGACAAAGGGCAAACCCGAGAGTAGTCGGAACCGAGGCCGACCTGATCGAAGGGACGATAGACGTTCTTCGAGGAAGGATAAGCGGGAGGATCTCGACATTCCTCTCAACTGCTCCATGGCGGAAGTACTGACAGTCATGGAACGACAAGGTATCTCCAGGTACCCTCCGAAGAAAGATGGAGAATTCTTGGGATCCCGCACGGATCGCTACTGCCGATTTCACCGCGCAAATGGTCACGACACTAATCACTGTCGGGAACTGAAGAAGGAGATTGAAAAGCTGATCCAGAAGGGGAAGCTCAAGGAATTCGTCGGGGATAAGCGGTGTCGATCCCGCTCTCGATCCCGATCGCGGTCCCGTTCCCGATCCCGCGATCGGTCCCCAAAAAAGAAGAGAACTGACCTAGAGTCATCCGGTGCTCGCAAGGAGAGGCGGGGCACTATCAACGTAATCCATGGAGGATTTGCTACTGGAGGCGATACTTCATCCGCCCGAGAAGTCTATGCTTCTAGAATCCCTACGGCAGTGGTGCTGGGTAAGAGGTCTCGATCCTGGACCTTGAAAGAAGAGATGGTAATCTCCTTTTCGTCGGAAGACCTCATAGGCGTAGAGACTCCGCACGACGATGCCTTGGTGGTAACCTTGGATGTAGATGGGTTTGAAATGAAGAGAATTCTAATCGACGGGGGGAGCTCCTCCGACATCCTATTCATGGACGCGCTGGAAGCTATGGGGAAGACGAAGAAAGATCTAAAGGAGGCAAACTTCCCAATGGTCGGGTTCTCTGGCTCAACCTCCTATCCGATAGGAGTAATCACCTTACCAGTGGAGTTTGGTAGCGGGTGGAAATTAGAAAGGAGGAACGTGGAATTTGTCGTGGTTGATTCCGCGGGGACCTACAACGCGATTATCGGAAGAACCACCATTAATCCCCTGATGGCGGTTGCCTCGACAGTGCACCAGAAGATGAAGTTCCCGACCGACCATGGAGTCGGAGAGGTTAAAGGCGACCAGGTGGCTTCTCGAAAATGCTATGTTAACGCCACCCGGAGGAGAAGGCGAGAGGCCATGACTGTCCTCCAGACAGACCCAGATCCCAGAGAAGAGTTTGGGCGTCCCGCCCAAGATCTGAAAGAAGTCGAGATCGACGGACCCCAGAGGAAGGTGAAAATCGGGTCTGCTCTGACTGAGGAGACAGCCCAAAAATTGGTGGAGTTGTTGAAGGAGTTCAAGGAGCTGTTTGCCTGGTCCCCGAGCGATATGCCAGGAATCAGCCCCGATGTGATCGTACACGAGCTGAAGATAGACCCCGAGATCAAGCCTATCACGCAGAAAAGGCGTCCGATGGGCACGGACAAGAAGATCGCGATCCAGCAGGAGGTGGGCAGGTTGCTCGATGCTGGGTTCATTAAGGAGCTCCGATTCCAGACTTGGGTTGCCAACCCAGTGCTGGTGAAGAAGACTAACGGGAAATGGCGAATGTGTGTGGACTTCCGCGACCTGAACAAGGCTTGCCCAAAGGACTGCTATCCACTCCCGAGAATCGACCAGTTGGTGGATGCCACGTCGGGACATGAGCTGTTGAGTTTCATGGATGCGTATTCAGGCTACAACCAGATCAAGATGACCAAGGAAGACGCCCCCCATACAGCATTCTATGCGGACAGTGACATCTATCACTACGATGTCATGCCTTTTGGATTGATCAATGCTGGGGCCACCTACCAACGGATGGTGAACAAGCTGTTTGGGGATATGCTGGGAGAAACCATGGAAGCTTACGTGGATGATATGCTGGTGAAGTCCCGACAAGCCGAGGATCATGTGCACAACCTAACCATGGCATTCGAGCGGATGAGGCTCCATCAAGTTCGCTTGAACCCGACGAAATGCGCCTTCGGAGTCCACTCAGGGAAGTTTTTGGGCTTTATGGTGAGTCAGAGAGGAATTGAGGTGAATCCTGAGAAACTGAGGGCAATCGAGGAGATGCAGTCTCCGATAAACCATAGGGAGGTACAAGTGCTGAATGGCCGACTAGCTGCAGTGAATCGCTTCTTATCCAAAGCCAGCGACCGATCAATGCCGTTTTTTGAAGTCCTGAGGGCCAACAAGAAATTTGAATGGACAGCCAAGTGTGAAGAGGCGTTCCAAGCACTCAAGCAGCACCTTCGCACCCTCCCGCCGTTGGCGAAACCGGTTCAAGGCGTTTGCCAAGTCTGAATTAAACTATCCCGCCGTTGAGAAGTACCTCTTTGCGTTGATTATTACTGCTCGGAAGCTAAGGCCTTATTTCCACGCACACGAGATAACTGTGCTGACGAACCAGCCTTTGAAGCATTTTTTTGAACCGACCGGATGCGTCGGGAAGATTAGTGAAGTGGGCAGTAGAGCTTAGTGAGTTTCGAATACACTTTGCTCCAAGAACGGCCATCAAAGGCCAGGCATTGGCGGATTTTATAGCAGAATCTACAGCCCCCGATCTGAAAGAAGCGGGCCCTGTAGAGGGGGCAACCATTGAGGTCCCGAACGAAGAACAACCAGAGAGGGCAGAGCAATCAGAACAGCCAAACAAGGAAAATACTTGGGAGATGTATACGGATGGCTCCGCGAGTTCAGACGGATCAGGAGCGGGCATTTTGTTGATACCACCGGGTGAAGGTGAACCGCTCCGATACGCCTTGGCTTTAACATTCAAGGCCACAAATAACGAAGCGGAGTATGAGGCTCTCATCACGGGCCTGAAAATTGCTAGAGGCACGGGGGTCGATCACTTAAGAGTGAAGTGTGACGCAGCTTTAATCGTAAACCAGGTCCTAGGGCGATACGAAGCTAGGAGTCCGATAATGAAGAAGTATCTACGAGAGGTACAAACCTTGAAGGAGAGCTTTAAAAGCTTCGACATCGAGGCAATCCCGAGGGAGGAAAACGTAGAAGCAGACGCCTTGAGCAAATTTGCCTTGGGGGCACCCTTGGAAGAAAGTCGGAAGGTACACTTCTTAGAAAATGTGATCTTATCAAACATCGACCCAACACAGGTGTGCGCCATTGAAGCAAGATCGGAGGAAGAGCCAACTTGGATGACCCCGATAGTCGCGTACCTGACTACGGGGGCAGTCCCCGATGATCAAGTAGCAGCGGACAGGATACGTCGAATCGCGGCCAATTATGTAATTCTGGACAACCAGCTATACAAGAAGGGCTGGTTCTCGACTTCGTACTTGAAGTGTGTGGCAGAACCCGACACCAATCGGATTCTGAAGGAGGTGCACGAAGGGGTCGCGGCTTGCCATGAAGGGGCCCGATCCATCATGAGCAAAGTGCTGAATTTGGGCTATTATTGGCCCACGATGAACAAAGAAGCGACGGCGATGGTCCGATCCTGCGACGCGTGCCAGAGGTACGCCCCGAGTATCGTGGCTCCGGCCGCTAATCTGACATCCATCAAGAGCGCGTGGCCCTTCGCGCAGTGGGGCATCGACTTGGTGGGACCTCTTCCACAAGCACAAGGTCAATGTAAGTATTTACTTGTAGCTATCGATTATTTTTCGAAATGGATAGAGGCAAAAGCGTTGGCCAGAACAACGGGGAACCAGATCGTCAAGTTCCTCCAGACCCACATCGTGTCCAGATACGGGATTCCTAAGGTGGTGATCAGCGACAATGGTCCACCGTTTAACGGCTCTCAGGTGAGGGAGTATCTGGAGGAGTTGAACATCGAGCATCGGACAGCTTCTGTGCGCCATGCTCAGACTAATGGCCAGGTAGAATCAGCCAACAAAATCGTGATGGTCGGCCTCAAGAAGAGGGTCTATGCTTTGAAGGGCAAATGGCTGAACGAACTGGAAAACGTTCTTTGGGCTGTTAGAACGACACCCAAACGATCAACCGGGGAGACTCCGTTTGGCCTCGTTTATGGCACGGCGGCTGTCGCCCCCGTGGAGGTAGCTGTGGCGTCCCATCGGATGAGATATTACGAGCCCCTGACGAACGATGAGATGAGACGTCTGGACTTGGACTTACTCGAAGAGAAGAGGCGGGAAGCCGATGAAGTCCAAGCTCGAATGCGTTTGGCGACGGCCAGGTACTACAATCGGCGAGTGAAGTCCCGACAGTTCTTCGTCGGGGAGCTGGTTTGGCGTCGCAACAAGTTCACCCTTTTGGATCGAATCAACAAGATGTCACCAAAATGGGAAGGACCTTATAAGGTCGTGGGGATGCCAGCTTCAAATGCGTACAAGTTGGAAGACCTCGATGGCAGAACGTTAAAGCATTCTTTTAGTGGCGAACACTTGAAGAAACACCATTCTTGAAGAAAGTCGCCTTAAGTGGTGCCCGATAAAGCCGCCTTAAGTGGCGCACGAGAAAAGTCTCCTTGAGTGGTGCACGAGAAAAGTCGCCTTGAGTGGTGCACGATCCTTAGATTTATTCTAAGTATCAAAAAGTCGCCTTGAGTGGTGCGTGATATTAAGTCGTCTTAAGTGATGCGTGATCCTTAGATTTATTCTAAGTATCAAAAAGTCGCCTTGAGTGGTGCATGATATTAAGTCGTCTTAAGTGATGCGTGATTCTTAGATTTACTCTAAGTAATATTAAGTCGCCTTGAGTGGTGCACGATACTAAGTCGCCTTGAGTGGTGCGCGATCCTTAGACTTATTCTAAGTATCAAAAAGTCGCCTTGAGTGGTGCACGATACTAAGTCGCCTTCAGTGGTGCACGATATTAAGTCGCCTTAGATGGCGCAAGTTGAAAAGTCACCTTAAGTGGTGCACGATGTAAAGTCGCCTTCAGTGGTGCACGATATTAAGTCGCCTTAGATGGCGCAAGTTGAAAAGTCGCCTTAAGTGGTGCACGATGTAAAGTCTCCTTCAGTGGTGCACGATATTAAGTCGCCTTAGATGGCGCAAGTTGAAAAAGTCGCCTTAAGTTGTGCACGATGTAAAGTCGCCTTCAGTGGTGCACGATATTAAGTCTCCTTAGATGGCGCAAGTTGAAAAAGTCGCCTTCAGTGGTGCACGATATTAAGTCGCCTTAGACGGCGCAAGTTGAAAAGTCGCCTTAAGTGGTGCACGATGTAAAGTCGCCTTCAGTGGTGCACGATATTAAATCGCCTTAAGTGGTGTATGCTGTTTCTCGTTTAATTCGATGTAAGCCAATTTTGTGCCGTCAATAAATAAAGAGGTTGCTTCTAATCAGAGTTATCCTTAGATTTATGCTAAGTGCCAAAGTCGCCTTGAGTGGTGCATGAGAAAAGTCGCCTTGAGTGGTGCACGAGAAAAGTCGCCTTAAGTGGTGCCCGATGTAAAGTCGCCTTAGGTGATGCACGAGATTAAGTCGCCTTAAGTGGTGAACGAGGTTAAGTCGCCTTAAGTGGTGCACGAGATTAAGTCGCCTTAAGTGGCGTGGTTTCGCCTTAAGTGGAAAAAAGCGATTCAACTTGATCCTTGGTAGCGTCGAGGGGAGCAGGGTCCACGAGGTCTGAGGCAGAAGACTCCGCAGCAAGATGATCGGATCCTGGAAGATTGACCGCGGGAGGATCGGACTCTTGGAGGTCAACCGATGAAGAGCCGACTATCGAGGAATATTGGAGGAGTCTTCTCGGATTTTCTGGCTATCCTCGAGGCATCGAGGAAACGTGAATGAGAAGACTAGTATTGAGTGACTATGCCAAGGGAAAGATCCCCGGTTTCGATGTCGAGAGGTCGGGAGTTAAAAGACACGACGAACTAAAAGTCCCTCATGTCTTGGGGGCAAATGATGGGTTCGATTACAGCCGTCAGGCCCTTTAACGGGGAGGAAACGGCAAACAGGCCCACCAGGCCCAAAGTGAAGGTCAAGATGACCTAGGAGAAGGGTCCCGACGAAGGGAGTCCCGACAAGGTAAAGTCCCGACAGAGTCGGTCCCGACAGTGGAGCTGGAAGCTCCCGATGAGAAGCCTTTAAGTAGGCCCCGATGATGAATCCCTGAGAATGATTGGCCCTGTCACGATGACGAGGGGCCCCGAGCGGTGACACAACGAGATAACTCTGGAGTCCCCGACGGGAGTCGGGACTCGATTATCAGAGGATAAGGCCAAGATATGCGGGGCGTGGCCGAGATACGCGGAACGTGGTTAAGATACACGGAGCGTGGCCGAGATACGCGGGGCATGGCTGAGATACGCGAGATCACATCCGAGATACGCGGGATACGGGCTAACCACCCCCAACGGTTCGCCAGGTACCTGACGCATCTCTTTGCCAATAAAAGGGCAGGAGATCACCTCAGAAGACTTACGTTGAATTCAATATACTTTGAGATTACTTGCTTGCCAGTTCGTATTGGGCACTCATTTAAGCATCGGAGAGGGATTCTGGGTCACCGCCCGGTCTATCCCCTCTTGCAGGATTGCGTGGAGCAAAGGAGCTAGGATTGCCGTCAAAGTCCGTACCGGAGTTCCACCGTGATCCAACAGTCGGCAGTACCTTTCAGATAACGAATAATTATTTTTACAACCATTAATTGTTTATAGCCAGGATCTGATTGGAAACGTGCGACTAGGCCCACGACGTAACAGATATCCGGACGGTTGCATTGCATGGCGTAAATAAAACTACCTACCATGCTTAAATACTCTGCACCCTTCATATGTTCCCGCTCTGCGAGGTTCTTGGGGCCGTCACATTTTGACAGTGTGCACCCAAACACCACCGGCGTATCCACGGGGTTGGCATCCTGTAATCTAAACATTTTCAACAATTTGTTGATATAGGCTTCATGAGACAGACATAATTTCCGGGTTGCCCGATCTCTAGCAATTTTAATGCCTAAGATGTACGTGGCTTCTCCCATGTCTTTCACCTCAAATACAGATGCCAACCATGACTTGACTTGTTCATAAAAATCACATCATCCACGTATAAGGTTAAGATGACATACTTAGACCCGAAGGTCTTATAATACATGCACGGATCCTCATGAAGATTCACGAATCCGTTTCCTACTATTTCCTCGTGGAATCTGCGGTGCCATTTCTGAGACGACTGTTTAAGACCGTAGATGGACCTTTGGAGCTTATAAACTTTACGTTCGTTATCATGAGTAATGAAACCCTTTGGTTGCTCCATATAGATCTCTTCCTCCAGGTTTCCGTGGAGAAATGTAGTCTTAACATCCATTTGGTGCAGCTCGAGATCGAGACTTGCGACCAAGGCCAGAATGGCCCGTACTGTGGTATAACACACAGTTGGTGAGTATGTTTCGTCAAAGTCCACTCCGTGAAGTTGGGTATATCCTTTCGCGACAAGTTGAGCTTTGTATCGTTCGACCTTTCCATCAGCAGTGAGTTTCAGTTTAAGAACCCACTTTGCTCCTATGGCCCTGCGATCAGCAGGTAAATATATCAAAGACCATACCGAATTGGCTTTCTGTGAGGAAATCTCTTCCTCCACTGCATTCCTCCATTCCTTAGCTTGAAGTCCTTCCAACGCTTGTTGAACCGTTACCGATTCGTCAACAGATGTTAGAGTGAGGATCTCACCCCTTTCGATGGGATACTTCTTAGGAGAAGTTCGATCCCATCTTGACTCTGAACATTACTCCCACTCGGAACAATGCTTCTTTTCGGAACATCACTCCCACTGGGAACAAGGGCAGGGCTAGAACCTTCACCTATAATCTTCCTCGGACGACCTCTTGGTCTCGGGATTCTATCTCCGAGATGAATTCCTCGATCACTAGGACCTGGAACTAAGTTGGTTGGATCACTCCCACTGGAAACAATGGGTAGTATAGGTGGTTGTGGTATTAGTCCAGCTTCATGATTATCAGGTTCAACTTGATTCGTTTCCACGGCAGTGGTGATTTGTGTGGTAGGGTTTGGTCCTCCAAATGGATTTACTATGAAAATGTTTCCATTATCATTAACCATGTAAGTAAGAGGGACCTGATCATCAATGTTATCCTGCTCTAGTTCAATCAACACTTCATCTGTTTTAATCTCACTTAGCGTTGGAAATTCGTCCTCAAGGAAAGTTACATCTCTGGACTCATGTTCGATCAAGCCACCATTTTCTTGAGCTGACACGAATACGTAACCTTTAGAGTTCTCTGAATACCTTATTAAGATACTCTTTAGTCCTCTGGGTCCTAACTTGCCGAAACGGCTGTCAGTTGTATGTGTATAGGCTGCGCAACCCTAAGGTCGCAATCTGGTGAGATCCAACTCACGACCGTGCCATAGCTCATACAGCGTTGTGTCTACCGCCTTTGTTGGAACAAGATTTACTATATGAGTGGCACGCAATAACACATCACTCCAATAGGAGATTGGTAATTGTGCTTGCGACATCATGGTTCTAACCATGTCTAGGAGTGTTCGATTACGACGTTCAGCCACACCATTCTGTTGTGGTGTGTTGGGGATTGTCGTTTGATGGGCTATCCCTCTTTCTTTGCACAACTTATCAAACTCATTAGAGAGATATTCTCCACCTCTATAAGTGCGTAAGGTTTTCACCTTTCGCTCCTGCTGATTCTCTACGAGGTTTAGAAAGTTTCTAAAGCAACCTATTGCCTCGGATTTACGAGCAATCAAATGAGTGAACCCATAATGGGTGAAGTCGTCGATGAAAGTTACGAAGTATCGTTTTCCATTCCTGGCGGTTACACTCATTGGTCCACAGACGTCGGAATGAATCAGCTGCAATGGATACTCGAGTCGTTGAGCTTCTCCGAATGGTTTGCGGGTGGACTTTCCTGCTAGACAATCTTGGCAAGTGTGTTTAATCACATTGCTGGTACCAGGCAAAAGCTCTCTTCGGGCTAATGAATGGACCTTATCATACTTATATGTCCCAGCCTCGCATGCCATCCGGCCGCGTCAATTTCTGCATCCATGGAGGATAATGCATACATTCTATTCGAATCTATACATTCATTCAAATCCATGTTAAAGAGACCATAGGAGGAATAAGCATGCCCAAAGAAGACATTGCCTTTATTTATTCGAACAAAGTTCTTCTTAAATGATAAAATGTATTTATTATTCATAAGTGCAGAAATAGAAACAACATTTCTACAGATTCTTGGAGCAAAAAGAACATTTTCAAGTAGGATGGTCCTGCCATTGTTCATACACAGCTTGCAGTTCCCTACTCCTTTGACTTCAACTTGTTAGTTTTCGCCAATGTATATCCTCTTAGAATCCTTTAGCAATCGTCTAAACTTGGCGAACAATCCTTTTTCGTTGTCTATGTGGTCCGTCGCACCTGAGTCAAGAATCCAAGAAGGATTTGAGTCAGTTAACATGACAGTTGAGGAAACAAGAGCTTCCATTACATAACCAACGTTGCATACCTTTTCAGGATGCAATTTGCTGGACCGTGCTCCTTCGCCTATTCGGCGTGGACTAGAGTTCCCGTGGACTATCTCTGATTTAACTCGGAGATTCCCTGGTTTAGGCTTTGTCAACATTTTACCGTCAACAGCATGTTATTTTCTTTCTTTGTTCATCCTCTTTCTCTTCCCTTGCCCAGCACGCCTCGTTATTTGTTTCAGTCGAGCTTGTTCCATCTCGATGAATTTCAGGACTGATGCAAGATCCAGCACGGAACCACTGGCAGTCAGTAAAGCCTTGGCTGCTCTTCAAGACTCCGGGAGAACCCCGATGATGGCTTGAATTTTATCCCATTCACCCACCTGACCTTCCTCTTCCAGTGGTTTCAGCATTCCAAGGAGGTCGTATACCTTTTCAAGCCACTCTTGCTGTAGCTGTTTAAGCTTTCTTCCATTGTTGGTATACGTGGGTGCAAGATTGTTGCCATGCCATTTCCATATTTCAGGAAGAGAGCATCCCAGATGTCCTTTGTAATCGGAACATCCTTATACATGTCATGAAAATCCTGAGACATCTCATACAGCAATACCTCCTTAGCTCTCTTATCATCTTGCTCCCATTGGAAATGGGCATATGCTAGGTCTTTGGTTAGACCAGCATCTGGGAAGCTCATGGATTTTTGTATATGACCTACAAGGCCATGATCCTCCAAAAGTGCATTGACGTGCTTGCTCCACGAGTCGTAGTTTGTCTTAATCAAAAGCTCACTAGCACAATATGATGTCATCTATACCGTTATTCGTTACTAAACACGTTGATGATTATACAAAATCAAGGAGACAATAAAATTTAGAGAAAGAATTGCATACATCAAATATCTATTAAGATTGAACCTGATAAATAATGATTACTCAGTCATCTAAACCAACTGACCACCAGTAAACCAATGGAAGATGGATGTAAAAGAGTTCATATTACCATCGTTTTCAATCCAATAGATTAGTCTTTTAAAACGGTTTTAATCGCAAATTACCGGAACGGGAATTTTAAAACAAGCATACCCGATCTTGGCTTTCCCAAGGCCCTTTTTTATTTTGGAAAAATATTCCGATGAATTCACTCATGCATATATAATTCTACTATCCACGTAAATTATCATACGCCAATAATATTCATCATACAAACCACACTCATGCATACGCGTCATGCGTCTAATGTTCCGAGGAACTCTACTTCCAAGTAAATTATCAAATGCGGCTACATCCTCAACATTCTAGCATACGTGTCAAACATGCAACATTCACATCCATCATACACATTTGGCGACTGTTTTTCAATTTTAAAATAATTTTAAACATTAGGGGCTTATTTGCAATTCATGCTTATTTTCAATTACGCAACATTCTAGACATGAATCCTAGGCATCTCCATCCATCACAGCATGTCTATCCTAGTACGCATTCCATATATTTAACCAGGGCTCCGCCCCCAACATGCAATATCCAGCTAGATTGACTTAGTCAAGACAACAGTTCTAATCATGCATAAATGTAAACACCTAATTTTGGTACGCGTGACACGTATATAACACGTTAAAAATGTTATGTGTAACGCGTTTTAAAAAATGAAGTATCTGGATATAGAAGGTCACGAGGTTGCTAAAAATAGGTTTAGCTCAAATTAGGATAATATATATGCACTAAATATTATGTAAAATTCATAAAATATATAATATATATTTATGGCAATGTTTATAAATATAAATTATGTAATTTTCGGATTTATTGTGTATATTGGACCCCTTGTCCATATATTGTTTTCCTAACATTAGAGTCTAGGTTAGCTATAAAAGGACCCCTTGTCAATGTAAAAAAAACACCAGAAAATAATAAACACATATTCTCGAAATCTGTGCAAAATTTGTATTTTAGTGTAAAGTTTTTTTGTTTTATTTCCCTTTTTTTTCTCGATGCCTCCTACACAATCAACCATTTGGCCACGCCGGAGCTCTGTCGGTGGCCACGCGCTCCTCCCCTTCCCAAGTGCTCCGCCTCGCTCCACCCTGCGCCGCCCTTCGCCGGAGTCGTCCCAGGCTCGTCGTGCCTCTGCTGTCTGCTACCGTTGCCCACAGATCTGCCGTCCCTCCCGCCGCTGCTTCCAGTCCACCGGTTTCCACCGCCCGCCGTCCGCCTCGCGTCGCCCGTTCCGATCTCGTGTCGCCCGTCCAGTCTTCGCACCGCCCTGCTTTGTCCACAACCATCAGCCCGTTCCGCCTGATCCCGTCACGCCACCAGTAAGAGGACCTCCACTGCAGTTCATATCCGTCCCGGACCACCGCGCCCTCTGCTCCTTCGACGATCTCGTTCCGGCCACCTTACCCGACACCGTCCGACGTCGCCCTTGGAGCTCTGCCAGCCACTGGAACTGGCAGTGCCGTGGCCCCCTACTGCTACCCGTGGCCTCCGTTGGAGAAGGTTAGTTTTTTATTTTTTTCTATATTCTGTTATTATTAATTTATATTATTATAATTATTATATTACATTTAATTGGATAGTCCAAATGTATTTTGGTAAGATTTAATTAATAGTTTAAATGTATTGATTAAATTTAGTTAGGTAGCATGTTTAATTGCTCAAATTGTATATATGTTAAACGTAGAATGTGTATAAATTGAGCATGTTTGACAGTGTTGGTGTTTTATGTTTTGTCTTAGAAGTTATAGATTAATTATTTTTTAGATTTAAGTTTATATTTGATGATATCTTTGTGTATAATAAAATTTAATTAAACCTCGGCGTTGTTAAATTAAACTGATGTAATATTTATTCAAAGAATAAAGTTGGCAAATCAAGTGAATTGAGTACCGAAAGGGCGTAGTTAAAAATTATATTTTTAATCCGTAATAGAACCCCCAAACTCGAATTTCTGATCGTAGACCGTTTATACCTGGGTGTTTAATTCGTTATTCGCTTAGGTAATTTAGGATTCTATTTAGCCTAATAATTAACTAGTGGCGACTCTATTCAAAATCAGCATTTTCAAAATGTAATTCGCCATAGGTCAGATTTTACGTCTGACAATTTGGCGATTCTACCGGGGAAGATTTTAGAGGGTTCGGGCTCAGTATGTTCACTTTTTGCCATGTTTGAGTTTGTAAATTTTATTTATTATTTTATGTTAATTTCACTGATCTACCTTGTTTTTTTTCTTGTGATTTCAGGTGTGGGGTTTAATTTTATATTATAACTGACTCTTTTTCTTTTGTTGTGCTATTGTATAAACTCGCACACACCACTTTAGAATAATCTCCAAAATGCATAAAACCCAGGGCAACTAGGAACCCCGGAGAGTTAGTAAGGGTACGACTGCGCGGCCGAGCCGCCGGAACGACTCAGAACAACTCCACTCGCTTGGGAATGTCCTGTGATCCCTGTGATGGGGGAGGAAACCACCTTGTCGGGAACCTATCAGTAGAACCTACCTTGAAGAGCAAAGACACACATTTTTTACCCCCTAACATGTTGTGTTTTATCCATGTTTTTTTATTTTGTAAAAAAGGTTGTCAGGAAAGTTGTAAGTTTTTTTTTAATTGTATAACTTTTATTTCTCATGCATTCATCTAATTTCATTTAAAAAAAAACAAAAACAAAAAATATTTTTTTCAGCTTAGTAGTTAGTCATTTAGTTGTAAAAAAATTTCTTTTCAAACATGAATTCCGTATGCATTGTTTTTAGAAAAACCTCTTACCTGAATTTTTTTATTTTAAACATGTGTTTCGTACGCATTATTTTCGAAAAAAACTATTCTAGTAAGTTGTAATTTTGGTTAGCGCGTCGCATATGTGTTGCCTTTAAAAAACATTTTAGGAAAAATTGTAATTCTTATTTAGCTATTAGAGCTTCTAATTTCGAACGTGCATTCCATATGCATCATTTAAAAAAAAAAAATAACAAAATTGTTTTATTTTTAATAATGTGTCCAGTATGCATTAATTGAAAAAACTTTTTAGATAAATCGTAAGCTCTCTTATTTTTAGGGCTCATTTTTTAAAAAAACGTTTTACCTGATCTTTTTTTATCTTAAAATGTACATCTCATATGCACTATTTTCGAAAAACCTTTCAGGTAAATTGTAATTTTTCTTAGTTGTAGAACTTTCATTTTTAAGTTTGCATCTTGTATTTATTTTTGTGCAAACAAACTTTTCACCTGATTTTTTAATTTTGAGCAACCAAGATGTATTGATTTTTTTTTCCTCGTTAAAAAAGAACAAAAACAAAAATACTTTTCAGATAACTTGTAAGTTTTCTTAACTGTAGAAATTTCATTTCAAGTATGCATCTCATGTACATCTCATAGGCATTTTTTTAGGATAAACGATTCTTTCTTGATAGATTGTATATCTTCTCTTAGTTTTTGAGCTTCTAATTCCAAACATGCATTGCAATTACATTTGTTTTTATAAAAAAAAAAACTTTACCTGAATTTTTCATTTGTATATATGTATCATTCAGGTAAACTGGTTGTAAGTTGTAACTTTCTTAACAGTTGAACTTTAACTTTCGAGCATGAATGAGCATTTAAAAAAAAAAAAACTCAAAGTGTCATTCGTTTTATCCAAGGTGTATTGCACTTTTTCGGCAAGATCATCTCAACCTTCGCATGAGCTAGCGCTTAAAAAAAAGGATTTGGTTCTATTTTATAGTTTAAATGTGCAGTTGAGTGCGACTATTCAAGTTTAAACAGAGGACGAGAAAACCTTTTTGAAAAGAAAACTCTGTTTTTGAGCATTTGCCCTTCGTTCGAGTCAGATGGTGCACTCAGCAAACTCCATGATGATGCAAAACACCTTAGATCATAATTTTTTATTCCCTTTTAAAAAATTAATCAAAATTATGAAATGAATGACATTAGAGTTTTTTTTTTTTTTTTAAAAAAAAAAATCATGCATGATTTCTCATATTCTTTACACTGATTTTCCATTCACCCTTCAGGTGCCCTTGGTTAGGTATCCTGCATATACGAGCTGTGTCGGCCAGATGGGGCAACAAAAAAGAACGTGCAGCCATCCAGTTGCACGAAGCACAAATTGCGTACTCGGGATATCCAACGCTCAGGTACGATGAATTGTACTTGATTTTTCTTTGAGATTTGAGTGTCCCTACTCTTTTGGCAGATCAGACAACCATTTCAACTGAGGTCGCAACCACGTGAAACGTGACTGATCTAAAGAACTTACATGCCAAAATTCCACCAACCAAGTCGTACATCCATTTTACGGTAAGGTCTAAACCGGTCAGTGGTAACCAAGGGGCATCTCTCATTGAGATCAGACATGTTTGAAGATGGAAAATGTTAAGAGATCATCAAGAATCCCGTGAAGATTCAATGTGCCGATCAATGTAGCTTGACTCGATCATCCGAGTCCTTTTCGAAAAAAGTTCTGAAATTTGAAATTTTTAGTCCGACGTTAGGGGCATGTACTTTCCAGCAAGTGTACATATACAAGTAGTGGAACAGAAGAATCAGGACATGCAGCAGGTCTAGTCACATAGCGAGCACATTAGAAAGATCCATCACCTAGGTAAAAGAAGTTGTGATCAATTTGATCCCCGAAATTTGAGTTTTTCCTTATTCATTGTGCAGCTCGGATAATCGTCCAAATCAAAGCTCATGAAAATCATATCTCGTGCATGACCATTTGCGACGAGTCTAACCCAATAGGTGCAAGCCATGGGGCATCCCCAGATGAGATTGAGCAATAGCCGGGGCACTTGAGAAGCCGAGACAAGAAATCATTGCCTATGTCATCTATTGGTCGTAGGGCGAGTCCAGGGCGTCTACATCGGCATATGTTGACTTGATCAGCTGAGTCTTTCTCCAGAAGAAGTTCGGATAATTTGAAATTTTCAAATCTGCCACTAGGGGCATGTTCATAATTTTTGTTGATTATTTTCATTAAATTTTATTTTTCAAAAAAAAAAAACTCATTTCTCTTTAGGGTCACAGCCACCCTTTAATTGGCTACCGAAAAAATAAAGAGAGTGCTCATGCATATTTTGTGAGAGCAGTGAAGAAATATAAGGGTCACAGTTGTCCCTAAATCAACTACAAATAAAAAGGGTCACAGTCGTCCCTAAAACGACTACAAAGAAAGGGCCACAACCACCCTTCAAATGGCTACAGATAAAGAGCGCTCCCGCAACATCAAAAGCGGGAAATAAATGAAAGGGCCACAGCCACCCTCCAAACGGCTACAAAAAGAGTGACCCCGCGAACTCTGTGAGGGCGGGAGAATAAAAAGGGCCACAGCCACCCTTAAAATGGCTACACAAAAAAAGAGTGATCCCGCAACCCGGTGAGGGCGGGAAAATAAAAGAAAGGGTCACAGCCGTCTCTAAACGGCTACAATCAAAAGAGCGCTCCCAGAACATCGATGGCGGGTATTAAGTGAAAGGGCCACAACCACCCTCAAAATGGTTACATACAAAGAGTTTTTCCCGGATCAAAGACGAGGAATAAAGGGCCACAGCCACCCTTCAAATGACTACAATCAAAAGAGTTCCCGCAACATTGAAGACGGTGAGAAAAGGGTCACATCCACCCTCTAGACAGGCTACAAATACTCCTGCATCGAGGCGGAAAATAAAGTACGGGTCACAACCACCATTTAATCGGCTATCAAATAAAGAGTGCTTCCGCTAGGTTGAAAACCCGAAAGGGCGGCCTAGGCAAAATCAAGAAATGAGAGGCATGGTTGCAAGTTCAGAAATTGCAATCATGGCAAAAGGAGAGAAAATAAAAAACTGAGGGGCACGGTCGGAAATCTCTCAATCGGCCGTGGCAAAATGAGAGAAAAAAAAAGAAATTCTCAACAAAAAAAAAAGAAGTAGAAGAAAAAAAGAAAAATATCCCATTCTCAACTTCACGGCAAGCGGGACGGTTACAGTCTGCTCTCGCGAGTCACTATTCAAGGATGAGTATGACTGTTACAGTCTGTTCCTACGAGTCAACTTCACGGCAAGCGGGACGGTTACAGTCTGCTCTCGCGAGTCACCATTCAAGGATGGGTAGGACTGTTACAGTCTGTTCCTACGAGTCAGCTTCACGGCAAGCAGGACGGTTACAGTCTGCTTTCGTGAGTCACCATTCAAGGATGAGTAGGACTGTTACTGTCTGTTCCAACGAGTCTCATGACAAGCGGGACAGTTACAGTCTGCTCTCGCAAGTCACAATTCAAGGATGAGTAGGACTTTTACAGTCTGTTCCTACAAGTCTCATGACAAACGGGATGGTTACAGTCTGCTCTCGAGAGTCACCATTCAATGATGAGTAGGACTGTTACAGTCTGTTCCTACAAGTCACAGCCGACAATCAGGATCTGAAGTTTTCCAGCTTTCTGAGAGTCACCCCCGACAAACGAAGCCGTAGTATTAAGCCTTCGCAAGTCACGCCACTGGAGGCTTTTCTTTTCTACATGCCATTGGAGGCTTTTCGTTACTACACGCCACTGGAGGCTTTACTTTTATCCACCGCCATTGGAAGCATCGTCAACAGAGGCACCGCCGATCGAGGCTTTTCGTTACTGCACGCCACTAGAGGCTTTACTTTTTCGCACCGCCACTGGAGGCCCTTATTTACCGCACTGTCGCTGGAGGATCGACATTCCGCACTACCAATAAGGTTTTCTTTAGTGATGTCCGTCAAAAAGCCATAGGCCACCTTGGAGACTTGAAGAACCGGAAGAGGATATGCTTCCTAGCCAAAATTAGTGTTTACTTGTCTTTGGAAAAACCCCCTCGAATGCATTCTAGGGAGTCCGCCCAAAGAGAGGCAAGCTGTAAACACCTAATTTTGGTACGCGCGACACGTATATAACACGTTAAAAATGTTATGTGTAACGCGTTTTAAAAAAGGAAGTATCTGGATATAGAAGGTCACGAGGTTGCTAAACATAGGTTTAGCTCAAATTAGGATAATATATATGCACTAAATATTATGTAAAATTCAGAAAAATATATAATATATTTTATGGCAATGTTCATAAATTTATATTATGTAATTTTCGGATTTATTGTGTATATTGGAGCAAATATATTGTTTTCCTAATATTAGAGTCTAGGTTAGCTATAAAAAGACCCCTTGTCAATGTAAAAAAAAACACCAGAAAATAATAAACACCTATTCTCGAAACCTGTGCAAAATTTGTATTTTAGTGTAAGGTTTTTTTTTTTTTTAATTTCCGTTTTTTTTCTTGGTGCCTCCTGCACAGTCAACCATTGGCCACGTCGGAGCTCCGCCGGTGTCCACAACCGGCCACACGCTCCTCCCCTTCCCAAGTTGCTCCGCCTCGCTCCACCCTGCGCCGCCCTTCGCCGGAGTCGTCCCAGGCTCGTCGTGCTTCTGCTGTCTGCTACCGTTGCCCACAGATCTGCCGTCCCTCCCGCCGCTGCTTCCAGTCCACCGGTTTCCACCGCCCGCCGTCCGCCTCGCGCTGCCTGTTCCGATCTCGTGCCGCCCGTCCCGTCTTCGCACCGCCCTGCTTTGTCCACAACCATCAGCCCGTTCCGCCTGATCCCGTCACGCCACATGCAAGAGGACCTCCGCTGCAGTTCAGATCCATCCCGGACCACCGCGCCATCTGCTCCTTCGTCGATCCCGTTCCGATCACCTTACACGACACCGTCCGACGTCGCCCTTGGAGCTCTGCCAGCCACCGGAACTGGCACTGCCGTGGCCCCCTGCTGCTACTCGTGGCCTCCGTTGGAGAAGGTTAGTTCTTTTATTTATTTTTTTAATTTATTTTCTATATTATGTTATTATTAATTTATATTATTATAATTATTGTATTACATTTAATTGGATAGTCCAAATGTATTTTGGTTAGATTTAATTAATAGTTTAAATGTATTGATTAAATTTAGTTAGGTAGCATGTTTAATTGCTCAAATTGTATATATGTTAAACGTAGATTGTGTATAGAATTGAGCATGTTTGACAGTGTTGGTGTTTTATATTTTGTCTTAGAAGTTATAGATTAATTATTTTTTAGATTTATGTTTAAATTTGATGATATCTTTGTGTATAATAAAATTTAATTAAACCTTGGCGTTGTTAAATTAAACTGATGTAACATGTATTTAAAGAATAAAGTTGGCAAATCAAGTGAATTGAGTACCGAAAGAGCGTAGTTAAAAATTATATTTTTAATCTGTAATAGAACCGCCGAACTCAAATTTCTGATCGTAGACCGTTTATACCTGGGTGTTTAATTCGCTATTCGCTTAGGTAATTTAGGATTCTAGTTAGCCTAATAATTACCTAGTGGCGACTCTATTCAAAATCAGCATTTTCAAAATGTAATTCGCCATAGGTCCGTCTGACAATAATTATATATTGAATAATAAACAATTGCAATTCAGTCAACTAATTAATCCAGTCCCAAAAACATCTATCTCTGAGATCCATCCCCATAATCTAAACAAGGCATAAATGTTATCAACCTTTGAGCACTGTGTAGGCCATTTCAAGGTTCAAAACAATTGGATTTTAAAACCTGACGTCCCTATTTTAATTGACTTGAATTCAGTTTTGAAAATACGGTTCGGTTCAGTCAATTTCAGTCCGGTTTGGTTCGGTTCGGTCCAGAAAATCCGGTTCGGGTCCGCTAAAATCCGATTCGGTTCGGTCCAGTTAAATCTGGTTTGTTTCTGTCCGGTTCTAATTTCAAATTCTGGTTCAAGCCGCACCGGTCCAATAAAATAGGGTTCGGTTTGGTTCAACACACCAAACCGGTCCGGTTAGATCCACTTAGTTACCCCGGTCCGACCCGACCCGATAAGGTCGAATCGATTGAGAAAACCCGGTTCGGTTTTAATTCATCCCGGTTTGACATATTGGACGGCCCAATAATTAAAAACATAAAGTTTGGGCCGAAATGTTTACTTGTGGCCTAAGTAAGGTTTTGAAATCCATTAAAAATATTTAACTTAGCAACCAGGTAACATTAACTATATAAAATAATTTCCAAATATTAAATATATATATATATATATATATATATATATATATATATATATAATTTCGGCACCCATTAAACATATATATATATATATATATATATTTATTTATTGCCTAGATTCTATCTTTAAGACTAAATAAATCAACTATATATATATATATATATATATATATATATGAAAAATTCGGCACACACATATAAATATATATTTTATTTATTGTCAATATCTTAAATAGGTTAACAAGTATACTGACAATATATTTTCTCAATCTTTTAGGTAATTAAATCTATCAATAATATCTTTAACCCTGTTAAATATTTAGATATATTGATAGTTATATATATTTCTGTTAGCATATGGTGACGTGGCGTCGTAATTAGTAGCCCGTTAATGCTAAGGAAATTACCTAAGTTAATTAGGTAATTGTTACATTAGGGTAATTGGGCAAAACCTTAACCCTAATTGACATGGGAGGCCCAAAATTGGGCCTCCCCCCTTAATAGCATAGGTTCGGCCGAATAAGTCCCACATTGGTTAGAGTGGACTTTTGTCCACTTCACCAATCTTATATATAGGGGACTCACCTAAGGTGTTTACACATTCATTCAGAATAAGAAGTACCTCCATTGAGGAACTTGAGACAAACCCTCTCAACCCCTTAATAGTGATTTTCGGTGCACATCTTAGTCCGAGGTTCTGTCCATGTTGAAGAATCGATCAGAGGCTTTGTTGTGAGCTTACACCGTGTAGGAGTTCTTCTCACAAAGAACTTGTACGGGTTCCGACCGGAGGATCAAAACTCCCTCCACAATGTTATTGGGCAGGAAAGCAATTGCGGTATGTGTACGTTATTCCGCTGCGTAATTAGATTACTTACAAGTACACGTTTAGCATTCCTTAGTATTACGTTACCGTAATCCAACAGTGGTATCAGAGCATGGTTAGGAGTTCTTAAATTTTTGATAAACTGATGTTCTTGAGTTTTGAAAAATCCGAAATTTTCATGTTCATGAACACCACGAGTAATCCGAAATTTTTAAGTAAATTTCATGTGTTTGATCTTTAAAAACTTAAAATTTTCGAAATTTACATGTCTTTATAGATCAAAACCGAATTTTATGTTCAAATTTAAGTTTGATGTTCATGATCTTCAAGAACACCATGAGTATTATCAAGAACTCCTTTTGGATTCATGATCAAGTTAGGGGTTTGATCTTAAAATTTGACAACTTTTCCAATTTACATGGGTGTGCCAAAAACCCTAGGGGTATTTTAGGTAAATTTTTTAATTTTCTTGGACACCAAGTTACCTAGTTCGGCCGAATTTTTAAAGTTTATAGGTTGCCATTTTTAAATTTTATTAATAGGTAACCATATATCTATAAGTTGGAAAATAAGGATAGATCATTATATAATATTGTAAAAGATATTAACTATCAATATATATATATATATATAAAAGATAGGGATAACGTATATTGATAGATTTAGTTACTATAAAAGATTAAGAAAATATATTGTCTACATATTTTAATCCCTTAAGATATATTTGACAATAATAATTATATATATATATATATATATATATATATATATATATATATATATATATATATGTATGCCGAATATTTTATGTATATATATCTATTGTTGAATGATTTACATCTTATAGATAGAATGTTGACAATAATTATATATATATATATTTAAATATGCCGAATTATATATATATATATATATATATATATATATATATATATATATATATATTAGCAATATTGGAAATTATTTTAAATAATTAATATTTCTTTGTGGCTAAATTAAGTTTTTAGTGGACTTTAAAACCCTACTTAGCCCACAAGACATATTTCGGCTGAACCCTAGGTTTATGGGCCGGTCCAATTGCTAAACCGGAGCGGGTAAAAACCAATCCGGGTTTTCTTAATAGGGTCGACCTAGTCGGGTCGGGTCGGACCGTAGTAACTAAATTGAACCTAACCTAACCGGTTTTGAGTGACAAACCGAACCACAATCTTATTTTATTTAACCATTTCAGACCAAACCAGATTTTAAATTGGACCTAACCAGTTTTTAAATTTCTCGAAAATTTTAAAAAATGTTCAATAAAATAGGATGTCAAATTTTAAATCCAAAATTTTTTTGAATTTTAAATTTAGCCTAAACAGTGATCTTAGGGTTTGCGTTTTAACACGTTTTTCGGTTAAAACCCTAAAACCTAATTTCGATTATGGGGATGGATCTCAAATATGCATATTTTTGGGGCTGGATTAAATCAGTGGGCTGGATTGCAATTGTTTACTTTCTGCTACATATATATTAGAACTGTCGTCTTGACTCAGTCAAGCTAGCTGGTTATTAATTGCGAGCATTGAGCTCTGGGATTTAAATATACGTATCGCGCAATATGATAGACATGCTATGCTGATTGAAAGTGCCTAGAGTCCATGTTTAGAAATGACGCATGATTAATTATAAACATGAATTGCAAAACAACCCCTATTGTTTTCAAAAGTTTTTAAAACTGAAAATTCCAGTCGCCAATTATGCATGATTTGGGCGGATGTTGCATGTTTTGACACGTATGCTAGGATGTTCAAGGATAAGTAGCATGTGATAATTTACTTTACGTAGAATTATATATGCTAGGAACATTAGACGCATGATGCGTAAGAATGTTTTGGTTTGTTCGATTTTTATTGCATAATATGATATTATGCATGCGTAAATTATCAGATAATTCCTTTTAAAATTATAAGTGCCTTGGGAAAGTCAAGATCGGGTATACTTGTTTGAAAATTCTCGTTCCGGTAATATGCAATATAATTATCATTTTTCAAAAGACTGATCTATTGGATTGAACACGACGATAGTGTGAATTTTTTCACGACACCCCCTTCCCTCGGTTTACTGACGGTCGGTTTGGTTTAGTGACTGAAGGATCACTATTTGTCGTATTCAATCCTAATAGGTAATCCAATGTTTGCAATTCTGTCAAAATGTTGTTCTCTTCCTAACTTGCATGAAACATATGTGTTAGTTTTGATGGCTGGGTCGGTATGCTTTTATAAACCGTGCAATTTGGATGGTATGGATTACGAGGCATGGAGTGAGATGGTGAGAGAACTTCTTATAGCATGTGACAAACATATGTGTATCATTCCTATAAGAAACGATATGTTGGTACCCCCGGACAGCAACCTAATTCCCATAATTGGGAATATAGGTTTGGGAGATAAGAAAGCGAGCGATGTGATATTGGTAGCCTTGGATAAAGAGGTTGCGGAGGACTTCACACTCAATTATTCAGGTGCTCAGCTTTGGGCTGCCCTTAAACTTCGTTTCGGAAGTGGAAAGGCAGCCGAAGCAAGACAGGTAATAATAGAGTATGATGTCTTACTTTCAAAAGACACTAACATAAAACCTGGGTCTAACCAGAGGATCGAAAGGTCCAATTGGAGAAAGATAATCAATATCGCACATGGATATCCTATGTCATGGTTTGCTGATGATTTTGGACTAGAATACTTAATAACGGCAATTAAGTACTCTATGTACTTATTCACGGAAAGCAATCAAAAGAGACTGACATATTCCCCGGTGCACTATCACAAGAGGACAAAGGAAATAGCAGAGAAAACATGATCAACTTGGTCCTCAAACGAGATCCATAGTATGACAAATGCTACTGATTTCGTACCGTAAAAGATACACCTTGTTTGCCACATATATGAAACCGTTAAACGTTTTATATCACTAAGTCTACTAATATGATTCACTTGTGACTTCCTTTCAGGGATGCTTGGTGAAGATGGCTGGAGTTTTCCTTTTCAACTTTATTTTCCTTTACCTCTAAGAGCTTTATTCTGTATCCCATTACCGTGCCAATGTCTATAAATTCTCTTACTATCAATAAATGTTTGACATTAGTTAATTATGATTCGGAATTATTGAATAAAGTAGTAACATTCGCTCCATGATATGGCCTACTTATCAAAATTAATCGGGCCAGTTAAACGGGCCCGATCCGAAACGAACAACCAGAGAACATTCACTCACCTAATCAATCATCTATCGATTGCATAGTTCCAAAAGAGACCGACCATAAAATTACATCCTTATTTTTTAAGTACTCCATTAAAATGATAAAAATACCGAAATAATATGCATGATAAAACCGACTTTGAAATTCAAAGACTAAAACGATTTCATAACCATGGTTTAAACCTGGTATGCGCGTGGCGCATGTCACCTCGGAAACGGGACATAACGTTTTAAAGTCCGAATTTAATACTGAAGTATTTTAATGAATGCTAAAATTTTCGTTTGTAATCCTTTGAATATAACTCATTGATAGCTACTAAGATTATGAGTATGCTTCAAAGCTACTACAATCAAGTAAGAACATCAACTATGGCATTAAAGCGAACGCTTAAATGCATAGCCCTTGAGGTGCATAAGTCTCTGGGTGAGTTAAACAAACGAAAGGAAGAAGTCAGTAAAACGAATCTCCCACTATAAGCCTTGAACGAAAAGTTTGGCAACATAATTCAAAGTTACATAATGATGAAGTTCAACATTAATTACTTCTCAGGATGAAATTAAGTTGATTCACATTGATCTAACTCTATGTTCCAATAAAATCGGTTGACACATCACCATAGCTAAAAGGATGATATGGGTAAAACCTTATCATTAGCAGCATTACATTGCGCATTAAACAAGTATTTATTAAGAGTACGGTCTACTCTTAAAGGAATACAAATTTAAAATTAGCTAAGATTGATGGTGTTGTGGTCGAACATGACATATTATAAAGATTTGAGGATAAATTTATTATGTTTTGCAAAACGAACAAACATAGTACTGATCGAATCAATGAATGGTTAACGGAGATTATCAGGTCCCACTTACTTCGAGTGGGAGAATTGATAAAGCATAAGTGATTGATATGGTATATGATGATACAAAAGTCTTCATAATAAATCCAGTGAGAGGGCTTACTCCCCCTCACATATAATCATCACTAAATACAAATGTGAATCAAGTCGGAACCTGACAATGAAGAACACTGAATTAATACAACTGCCCATTATTCCTAGTGGGAGGGAAAAACGACCAACTTGGTTCCTGATCCTAGTAATCAAGTAATAATGTTCGGAGGTAAAATTCCGAGACCAAAAGGTCATCCTGAAAAGTTGTTAATCAGAGTTCAAGCACTACCATTCATCCCATTGGGAGTGATGCTTCGATAAGAAGCATTATTCTGAGTGGGAGTTACAATCAGACTATAGATGGGATTAAAAAGCCTAGACATAGTCAAAGGCAACGAACTTCTCTCGAGAAGTGTCCCATCGAATAAGATGTGTTAAACATCTTAACATTCGTTCTCGAATCAGTGACGATCCAGCAAAGCAAGGGAAGGACCTCAAAACGAGGGAATGGAGGATGAAATATGCCTAAATAAGAACAAATTCGGTTATGGTCCTTAGTTGATTGATCTGCTAACCGCAGAACAAGAAAGTGAAATTTTAGAATTCACTACTGATGGAAAGTTGAGTGGTTCAAAACTCAAGTAATTGCGAATGGATATACCCAAGTTCATTGAATGGACTTTGATGAAACATACTCACCAACTGTGCGTTACACCACGGTAAGGGCCATCCTTGCCCTCATTGCATGTCTCGATCTAGAGCTGCACCAAATGGATATTAAGACTACACCTCTCCACGTAAACCTGGAGAAAAAGATCTCTATGGAGCAGCCAGAGGGTTTTATTACTCCTGGCAAAGAACGTAAAGTTTGCAAACTCAAAAGGTCTATTTACGGTCTTAAATAGTCTTCTCGGCAATGGTATCGCAGATTCCACGAGGAAATCATCGGAAACGGATTTGTGAATCTTCACGAGGATCCTTGCGTATACACTAAGACCTCTGGGTCTAAGTATGTTATCATAACACTATACGTAGATGACATGCTCGTTGCTGCGAACGACATGAGTTTCATGAACAAATCAAAGTCCTGGTTAGCGTCAGCATTTGAGATGAAAGACATGGGAGAGGCCACGTACATCTTAGGAATTAAGATTGCCCGAGATCGTGCCGCCCTGACATTGTGTCTGTCTCAAGAATCTTATATCAACAAACTGTTGAAAAGATTCTGAATGCTCGATGCTAAACATGTGGATACCCTGGTTGTGTTCGGGTGCGCGCTGTCAAAGCGTGATGGACCGAAAAACTAGCAGCAGCGTGAACAGATGAAGGGGGCAGAGTACCTAAGCATGGTAGGGAGTCTTATGTATTCCATGCTTATAAGCTACTTGAGTTCTTGAGAGGATTTAGAGTAGAAATGAATGATTGTATTCACAGAACTCCAAATCAGTTTCTACAGTATGATCTAACTAACTATATAAACTAAGTTAGCTACGTACATAGGAAAGGAGTAAAACACTACTAAGGCACAAGCATTGTGTAGACATACACAAGCATTGTGCAAACATAGCACAACAAGTATTGTGTTAGTATTGTGCAAACATAGTGTGCAATCATAATATCCTATCCTATATTCCCCCACCTTTCATATCTCCTCCCTTTTCATGGAACACATCTTTTATCCCATATAATTTGAGGAGAGCAATGTGCTGCCTCTTCACCAAAGCCTTGGTGAGCAAGTCAGCTACTTGATCCCTTGAAGCAACATGGATAGCAACAATGGCTCCTGACTCAATGTGATGCCTAGTGAAATGGCAATCAAGCTCAATGTGCTTTGTTCTCTCATGAAACATGGGGTTTTTGGCCATCTTCCCCCAACTCCTTCAATAGCTTGCCAATCCACAAAGCTTCCTGAATAGCTACTCTCAAGCACCTATACTCTGCCTCAGCACTTGACAAAGAAATGATGTCTTGTTTCTTCACCTTCCAACTGACCATAGCACTCCCAAGGCTAACACAATAGGCACTCACAGACTTCCTACTAAAAGGACAAGCTGCCCAATCTGAATCACAAAAGAGGCAGAGATCGAGCTTGTTGGTGGAAGGATACATAAGACCTTGGCCAGGGCAACCCTTGACGTATCTAATCACCCTTAAGGCAGCATCAAAATGGGACTTCTTAGGCTTATCAACAAATTGACTCAACCTTTGCACAGAGAAAGTGATATCTGGCCTAGTCATAGTCAAATAGAGAAGCCTACCAATAAGTCATCTATAAGAAGTAGCATCTTCAAGGGGAAAATCATCCAAATTGGAATTAGTTGCCTTATCATACTCACAAGTAGTGAGCTTGATGTTGAACTCCATAGGAGTCTCAGTAGGTCTGGCAGCTCCCAATCCAGCTTCTTCAATCAACTCAAGAACATACTTTCTTTGATTGATGATTAACCCTTCATGTGATCTAGCAATCTCCAAACCCAAAAATATCTCAAGTTCCCCAAATCTTTGAGTTTGAAATGAGACTGGAGGGTGGACTTTAATTGGCTAATTAATCTCTCACTTGAGCCAGTAATAAGCAAGTCATCCACATATATGTGAAGAAACACCCTCTCCTGGCCTTCAATCTTGGTGAACAAGGAATGATCAGAAGCACTCTGATGATAACCATTCTTCACCAATGTATGTGTAAGCTTGATGTTCCATTGCCTTGAAGCCTGTTTGAGACCATAGAGAGACTTCAATAGCTTGCAAACTCTCCTAGGTGCCCCACTAGGTGACATAGCTGAATCAAAGCCTTTAGGTATATCCATAAAAACCTCTTCATGTAAGTCACCTTGTAGAAAAGAATTGTTCACATCCATGTGAAACAAGCCCCATGAATAAGTTGCTGCCATTGCTAACTCAATTCTCACTGTGGTCGTCTTCACAACAGGGGACAAAGTCGCAATGAAATCAATACATTCTACTTGAGTAAACCCCTTGGCAACTAACCTTGCCTTATACCTTTCAATCGAACCATCAGAGTTGTACTTCACTTTGTACACCCACTTGCATCCAATGGTAGACTTTCCATGAGGTAAATCAACAACCTTCCATGTCTGATTATCTTGAAGAGCTGTGATCTCCTCCTTCATGGCAATCACCCAATTTGAGTCTTTAACAGCCTGCCTATAAGTGGTAGGCTCCTTGATCTTGTCAATGGCAGCTAGAAAGCAAGTGAAATTTGGACTTAAGTGATCATATGAAATGTATCTCTCCATTCCAAATACAACATTGGAAGAAGATGAAGAAGCCCTTAGTTGAGCCAATCTAGCACTTCTCCTCAAAGTAGGCACTTGAGGGGAAGATAATTGAGCAAGCCTTGCACTTATCCTTGAAGGAGGAACTTGAATTGGCACTTGAGGAGCATCATCTACAATGATTGGTGGCTGAACAATACTTTCTTCTTCAAATATCTGAGAAGAATCAATAGGAATTTGATGGGAACCAGAATCAATATCAAGGTAAGAGTGAAACTTGGAATCCAAGCAAGAAGGCAACAAGTGCCTCAAATCATCCCTTGACATACTGAAAGGAAATATATGTTCATGAAAAACAACATCCTGAGACACTTGGAAACTTGAGGTTGAAATACTCATCAAAAGGTATCCCTTTTGAGATGTTGAGTACCCCATGAAAACACAAGGCTCAGCCCTTGTGCCAAACTTATCTGAGTTGGCCAATTTGGTAGCAAAACATAAGCAACCAATAATCCTCAAATGCTCAATGGAAGGAACCTTTCCATAGAGCACCTCCATAGGTGACTTGAAATGCAAGGAAGAAGAAGGTAATCTGTTGATCAAGTAACAAGCAGCTAGGACTGCATAACCCCAATACTTGATTGGCATGGATGCTTGAAATCTAATGGCCCTTGCAACATTCAAAATTTGTCTATGCTTGCGCTCCACTCTTCCATTTTGCTGAGAAGTGTGCACACAACTAGTTTGGTGCATAATATCCAATTGAAGGAACTGATCCTTGCAATTTGAGTTAATGAACTCACCCCCATTGTCACTTCTCACTGTTTTGACCTCTGTTCCAAACTGAGTCTTAACCATCATCAAGAAGCTCTTTATATGAAGAAAGGTGTCACTCTTGGATCTCATCAAAAACACCCAAGTAGCCCTTGAGATGTCATCCACTCTTGTGAGAAAATATTGATAACCTTTGATGGTAGGAACCTTGTATGGACCCCATAGATCCATATGTATTAAGGCAAAAGGCGTAGAAGCATGAGAAGAGCTAATAGGAAAAGACAATCTAGTTTGCTTGGCCAAAGGACAAAGGACAAAGAGTACATTGTTTGATACAATCAAAGGATTCATTCAAATTCAATTTATTCTTCAAAAGATCCATGTGTGAAGCTGAAACATTTCCCAATCTCTTGTGCCATGTCCAAGCATCCACTTTATTAGTTGAAATGGAAGGAGCAGCCACCACCTTTCTTGCACTTGAAGGTATTGCATCCTTGAGCAAATAGAGTCCCTTAGCTCTTTCACCCCAGCTTGGCCCTGAATCAAGACATGATCAAAAGTGAATATCACTTTAAAATGTAGTTGATTTGGAAGCTTAGACACTGATATCAAGTTAAAGTTGAAATTAGGAACTAAGAGAATATCATCCAAGGTGAAACCAGAGAAAGAGCAACATCCAATATGAGTCACTCTACACTTGTGTCCATTGGGCAAATGAACAAACTGATTTGTGGAATCAGTCCTTCTTAAATTGTGCAACCATTCCACCTGGTGAGTAATGTGATTTGTGGCCCCTGAATCCACAATCCAAGTCATAGAAGAACCCAATGTTGTACCTTCCATATTCACATGTGAGTGATCATTACTCTCATAGACAAGGGGATCAAAGTCATTTTGTGCAGCTACATGCTTGACCCTCTTCTCAACACCCGTGTGGAGCACCCTCTTAACAAGAGTCCCATGAAAGATCCTCTTGTCACCTGCCACAGTGTGCTCCACTAAATTGGAAGGGCCTTCATCAAGAATAGCATTGGCTGAGGTGATCCTTCTCCTTAAATTTGGAGGATAACCAAACTTCTTGAAGCAAGTATCCTCTTTGTGTCCCATCTTGCCACAAAAGGTGCACTTCCAAGTAGCTTTCTCAGCTTTGGATGGCCTATCATTCCCACCACCTTGACTTGAGAAGATGTTCCTGCCTGAATCAAACCTAGAGCCAGAATTGCCATTCCTAGAATTGTAGGCAGGATTCCTCATGGAATACAAAGCAGTGGACTCACCAACATCACCAATGGATTCAGCAATTGCCCTCTGACTCTCTTCTTGCACAAGCACTGAAAATGCTACACTTAGAGAAGGAAGAGACTGCCTCATCAAAAGACTACTCCTTACATGTGCAAAGGAGTCATTAAGTCCCAAAAGAAATGCAATCAGCTTTTGCTTCTCCTTATGGTCATTAACAATCTTCAAGTCAGCTGGACACTCCAAAAACATATCATCAATGGAATTTAGAGCATCCCATAATTTCTTCATTTTAGCAAAGTACTCAGTGATGGACATAACACCTTGAGATGTTTGATAAATCTCCCTAGTCAATTGGAAGATTTGAGTTCCATCAACCTTATCAAACATGTCCTTGAGATCACTCCAAATTGACTGAGCAGTGGAGTTGTAAACCAAGCCATTCACAAGATCCTTAGCAACTGTGTTCCTTAACCAAGCCTTCATAATTGCGTTTGCTCTGTCCCACCTAAGCCTTTGTCCCATAGGAACATCTATTCTAGCAAAGGTTCCATCAATGAAACCAAGTTTTTTCTTGACCAAGAGACCTTCCATCATGGCAGTGCTCCAAGAATGGTAGTTAGCTGAGCCATGAAGTTGAATAGGAATCAACATCAAGCCAGTGGTGTCCGAAGGATGAAGATACAATGGATCCTCAATTGTGTTTTCAGCCATAATACCAGAGAAAGTCACAACATTGGCAGTGTACTAAATCCTTTAATCCACAGCCAAAACTCAGTCAAAACTCGATTGAATTAGGTATCCAATGACAGAATCAGATCAATGTAACATCTAATCCATATTCGCAGCAAGAATCACGCGTAAAGGAAGCAACACAAAGAAATCCAGAATCGCAGGCAAAACTGAGCTTAGAACTGGGATTTTAGAACTGAGAATGCAGCTACGCAACGAATCGTAACAGCAAACAATGTCGCATCACCACAGAAAGTATCGCAACTGATTCAATTTGAAGAAAATCTCAATCGTAATGCAGTAGAAAACCAGATTCAACGCATAATCAATGCTAGCTTGCGATCGAAGAAACGAACCAGCAAGAGCAAAACGATTGAGTAATTTGATCCAATTGAGCTGAAAAACGAACAGATCTCAATCCAAGAACACTTACAAGAAGTCTTAATCAAGAATAAAAGCAAAGTCAAAGCTCAGAATGAAGATCCAAAGCTGCAAATCCAAGATCCATAGCAAGCTTGGCCGTCAAGTAAACTTCGCCGTAGCTCTGATACCATATAAGCTACTTGAGTTCTTGAGAGGATTTAGAGTAGAAATGAATGATTTTTATTCACAGAACTCCGAATCAGTTTGTACAATATGATCTAGCTAAATATATATACTAAGTTAGCTACGTACATAGGAAAGGAGTAAAACACTACTAAGGCACAAGAATTGTGTACACAATGCTATGTACTCGACCAGATATATGTTACGCTGTGGGCCTAGTAGCAAGATTCCAATCAGATCCTAGTTATCAACATCTAAAGGTCGTAAAACGAATTATAAGGTATCTGAAAGGTACTCCCGACTATGTTCTGTGCTATAAGGTCAAGCAAATAGAATTGACCGGTTATAGTGACGCCGACCACGGTGGCGATCCAGATGATCGTAAGTCCACCACAGGAGGTGTTTTCCTTCTTGCTAATGCTGCCATATCTTGGGTGAGCAAGAAGCAATCATGCGTCGCGCTTTCCACTATGGAATCAGAATTCGTTGCCCTTTCTAAAACGCACAAGAAGCGGTCTAGCTGAAAAGGCTTCTTACTGCATTAATTGGCACTGGCAAAGAGAGTAATCCTGTCAAGGTATACTCCAACAGTCAAGCAGCCATTGCAGCAGTTAAGAATCCAAAGTACCATAGTAGGACCAAACACATTGATGTGAAATACAATTATGCTAAATATGTTCTGGAAGACAACATAACCGCTTTAGAATACTTGTCCATGGATAAAATGGTTGCAGATCCATTAACTAAGCCATTACGTAGAGAGATCTTCGAAAAGCACGTAAAACTGCTTGGATTACGTAGGGCTTAAGTGAGTGACTTGTATAAGCGATACTGTTTTGACATTTAAAATAATATTATTTCGATTGAATAAAAGAATTGCAAACTGAGTATATGATCTATCGACGTCATAATGAAATATAACATCGGATTTTACAGTCTATAAACTAAGTCGTAGGAAGAGGTCAAACTCTTCCACCAAAATTATGTCGAATGTGAACCATGCCTCGTCACACAGGCACGATCATCTTGCAAGGAGAGGGGGACCTCTACCCCAACAACATTGGCTAAGAACCAGGGGGATAAACCTGGTTAAACAAAACGATAACCTTGTCACACTTAATGCATGACTTAATCTTCGTTTTGAACGTCTTCGTGTTGGACCTAGTCCATAATTAATATCACATTCAGGGCCAGATGAAAGATTTTGCGATAGCATGATTGACATATCCCAATTCTGGCTAGTCCAGGTGTGCTATCGACACGTGCTTCATATTGCGCGTGCCATGTTCGACCACGGGGTCATGCTCGGTTGTGCTAGCTAGAATCCTAGTGATTCAAAGTGCGCATAATTCTTCACATTGAGCGTGTGACTGATCCCGGATGTCTTATGAAGAGGCATCCAATGTATCCTCACGGACTCAGAACTTATACCTAAGGTCTAGCTCAATGTTCGCTTCCCGGCGTACGAGCGTATAGCCAAAGAAAACGGCCAAGTGACCACGTCTTGGAAACCGGTTGAGTTAGACTAAGGGTATAAGCGATGGGGATGGTCAAGTTCAACTATAATTCACCGACTCTTGTGTTCACTAGGTGGCCGCCAACCGGATATTAGTTGAAGGTTGTGAACACTTGTAATGGATGCCCTGGAGAAGTATTCCTATGTGGAAAACTGGGGAATTGGAGAATTATCAGTTGACCAAGGATACAGTGCGGTACATATTTTATTTTAACAGGATTGATTTACGAAAGGGAATCAACGTTCTGCGGATGCTACAATACTCATAACAGATGAGTAGCACGATGCCCGTCGTATCCGCCGGTCGCACGACAAACATCGTATGAACTATTCGGAAGCAGAGACAAAGACTGAAGACTGAGATGTTGATGCTATTGGATAACTATATATTAACAGGCACCCTCACATTCCGACGAGTGGGAGCTTGTAGCATATGGTGACTTGGCGCCGTAATTGGTAGCCCGTTAATGCTAAGGAAATTACCTAAGTTAATTAGGTAATTGTCACATTAGGGTAATTGGGCCAAACCCTAACCCTAATTGACATGGGAGGCCCAAAATTGGGTCTCCTCCCTTAATAACATAGGTTCGGCCGAAATAAGTCCCACATTGGTTGGAGTGGACTTTTGTCCACTCCACCAATCCTATATATAGGGGACTCACCTAAGGGGTTTAAACATTCATTCAGTATAAGAAGTACCTCCATTGAGCAACTTGAGAGAATCCCTCTCAACCCCTTAGTAGTGATTTTCAGTGCACATCTTAGTCCGAGGTTCTTTCCCCGTTGAAGAATCGATCAGAATCTTTGTTGTGGAGCTTACACCGCGTAGGACTTCTTCTCACAAAGAACTTGTAAGGGTTCCGACCGGAGGATCAGAACTCCCTCCACAACGTTCTTGGGCAGGAAAGCTATTGAGGTATGTGTACGTTATTCCGCTGCGTAATTAGATTACTTACAAGTACATGTTTAGCATTTCGTAGTATTACGTCACTGTAATCCAACAATTTCTATATATTAATATGAAACTGTACTAATGTTTCCAATTATAGATATATTGTTACCTAGAATAAAAATTAAAATATGGTAAACAATATATTTGATAGGTTCAGCCGAAATACATTACTTGGTGCCTAAGATATTTAAAAAAATTACCTTGTAATTTATCTAGGGTTTCGGCACAAACACCATATTGGAAACAAGTGGTCAAATTTAAAGATCAAATTTTAATAAGATCTATAATCCAATGTTCGATTTTGATAAATATCACATTTTTCTTGAAGATCATGAACATCAAATTTTCCAATAACATCATGAAAATTTCGGACCTTTACCATGTTAAAAATTCAAAAATTTTAAAACCTTTTCACTTAAAATTTTCGGTCCAAACTTAAAAAATTCAAGAACACCAATTTATCAAAATCATGAACTCCTAACAAAGGCTCTGATACCACTGTTAGATTACGGAGAGTAATCACTACAGATACTATAAACATGGTACATGCTAGTAATCGAAATTACGCAGCGGAAGATTCGCACATACCTCAACAGTAGTTTGTAGTCCTAAGATCCTTGCAGATGGGAGTTCACGATCCTCCGGTCGGCACCCGTAGAGGTTCTTGTGAAAGAATCCCTACGCGGTATATTCTCCACAGCAAAACCTCAGATAAATTATTAGCAAGGGTCGGATCTCCGGAGTGTTTGCTCGAAGGCAAATTGACACACCTTTGGTATATGTGTAGTTCGGCCGAAGTGGGTGTTTTGGGGGGAGGGTTTTTATATCTAAAACACTCCAAGGAAGGATTAATGATTAACATAATAAAACCCCTAAAACCACATATATATAGGAGTAAAGTGGACAAAAGTCCACTTTACCCACCTATTAAATTCAGTCGGCCACTATGCATAGGGAGACCCATATTTTTGGCCTCTCATGTCAATTGGAATTTGGGTTTGGCCCAATGTCCTAATGTGACATGTTCCCAATTAAATTAGATTACATATACAAATAATGAGCTTCCATTTACGACGCCCATCACTATATACTTACATAACCACGTTTAGGTGCAATCAACTTTTTGTTTATCTACACAATATTTTCCCCAAACAATGTTAGCATATGGTGACTGGGCGCCGTAAATGGAAGCCCATTAATATGTATATTTTACCTAAGAAATTGGGTTAATGTCACATTAGGGAAATTGGGCTTGACCCAATACCCAGTTGACATGAGAGTCCCAAAATTGGGCCTCCCTTATACACTTTAGGCCGGCCGATATTTAGGAGAGGCAAAGTGGACTTTTTACACTTTGCTCCTCCTATAAATAAGGGATGTTAGGGATTTTATTAGGTTAATTCACAATTCCTCCTTAGTGGTGATTTGAAATAAAACCCTCCCCCCTTTAGTTTCGGCCGAACCACCTGAGACACCAAGGGTGTGCCAATTTGCTTCGAGCAAACACTCCGGAGATCCGTCCCTGCCAAGATTCGATCAGAGGCTTTGCTGTGGAGACTATACCGCGCAGGGCTTTCTTAACAAGAACCTCTACGGGTTCCGTCCGGTGGATTGAGAACTCCCTCAGCAAGATCCTAGGACTACAAAAAAGGTTTAAGGTATGTGCACATCTTCCGTTGCATAATTCTGATCACAAGCATGTACCTTGTTTATGTTTCCTTAGTATTTAGCCCCGTAATCCAACAGTGGTATCAGAGCATGTGTTAGGAGTTCATGATTTTGATAAATTTATGTTCTTGATTTTTACATGTGTTGGCCGAAATTTAAAGAATGAAAATTTAAAATTTCTGATTTTTAAAATTGTAAGTGCCGAAATTTTCATGATGTTCTTAGTAAAATTTGATGTTCATGATCTTCAAGAAAAATGTGACTTTTATCAAAATGACACATTGGATTGTAGATCTTATTAAAATTTGAACTTGAAATTTGAACACATAATTCCAATATGTGTTTCGGCCGAACCCTAGGGGAATTGACAATGTAAATTTTTTAACTTCTTAGTCCCCAAGATTCAATATTTCGTCCGAATTTGACTATAATATTGTTTACCATATATTAATTTTTACTAAAGGTGACAATATATCTATAATTGGAAATATATGGATAGGTTCACATTAATATATAGAAATATATATATAACTATCAATATATCTAGCTAATTTATAGGGATAAACATATTATTGATATATTTAGTTACCTAAAAGATTAAGAAAATATATTTTCATATATTTGTTTCCCAATTAAAGATATTGACAATCTATATATATATAATATATGATTTACATCTTATAGATAGAATCTAGACAATATACATACATATATATATAGATGTGGCCGAAATTTTATATATATATATATATATATATATATATATATATATATATATGTAATATTGGAAATTATTTTACATAATTAATATTTCTTGGGGGCTAAGTTAAGTTTTTAGTGGACTATAAAACCCTACTTAGCCCACAAGACTTCTTTCGGCCGAACCCTAGGGGTTTATTGGGCCGGTCCAATTTGCAAAACCGGAGAGGATTAAAACCAAACCGGGTTTTCTTAATCGGTTCAACCTTGTCAGGTCGGGTCGAACCGGGGTAACTAAGTGGACCTAACCAAACCGGATTTGAGTGTTGAACCGAACTAAAATCCTATTTTATTGAACCGGTTCGGACCGAACTAAATTTTAAATAAAACCGGACCGAACCCGAACCGGGTGAACCGAAATTGACTGAACCGAACCGGGTGAACCGAAAATGACTGAACCGAACCGGATTTTTTTTCTTTCAAAATCGAATTCAAGTCAATTAATAAAATGGGATGGTCAAGTTTTAAAATCCAAATGTTTTCGAACTTGAAATAGTCTACACAGTGCTCGAAGGTTTAAAATTTTCACGTTTTGATCAAACCTTAATGCCTAGTTTCGATTAAGGGGATGGATCTCGGAAATGCATTATTTAGGGACTGAATTAATTAGAGGCCTGAATTGCAATTGTTTACTTTTCGTCACATATATTTATTAGAACTGTTGTCTTGACTATGTCAAGCTAGTTGGATGTTAGAGGCAGAGCCCTGGTTAAATATATGGTGTGCGCACTAGGACAGACACGCTGTGATGGTTGCGATTGCCTAGGATTCATGTCTAGAAACACGCATGATTAATTGTAAGCATGAATTGCAAGCCAGCCCCTAATATTTAAAATGTTTTTAAAACAAAGGCCAGTCGCCAAATATGCATGTTTGATATGGAAGTTTCATGTATGATACATATGCTTGAATGTTGAGGATGTAGCTACATGTTATAGTTTACTTAGAAAGTAGAATTATATATTGCTAGCATGAGTTCCTCGGAACATTAGATGCATGACGCTTATGCATGATGTGTGGTTTGGATGATGAATTTGGTTTGCTATGATAATCTACTTGTGAAGTATAATTGTATATGCATGCGTAAGTTCATCGGAACATTTTTCAAATACAAAAGGGCCTTGGGAAAGCCAAGATCTGGTATGCTTATTTTAAAATTCCCGTTCCGGTAATTTGCGAATAAAACCGATTTAAGAGACTGATCTATTGGATTGAAGACGAGGGTAATGTGACCTCTTTCACGAACCCCCTTCACTCGGCTTACTGGCGGTCGGTTGGTTTAAATGGCTGAAGAATCATTATTTGTCGTATTCCATCTTAATAGATATATGATGTATGCAATTCTATCTCAAAATGTTATTGTCTCCCTGATTGTGAATGATTATAATTGTGTTAGTAACGAATTACAGCATAGATGGCTTCATCATGTGCTAATGAGCTTTTGATTGAGACGAACTACGACTCGTGGAGCAAACACGTCAGTACTGGAAGGTCATGGTCTTATAGACCACATTCCAAAGAAAATGAGCTGCCCAGATGATGGTCTCACTAAGGGACTAGCATTCGCCCATTTCCAGTGGGAGCAAGATGACAAGAAAGCAAAGGAGATACTGCTGTCTGAGATGTCTCAGGACTTCCATGACGAGTATAAGGATGTTCCGATAACAAAGGACATCTGGGATACACTCTTCCTGAAATACGGGAGTGGCATAGCAGTTATACTGCACCCACTTATACCAGCTATGGAAGATTGTCTAAATAACAACACCAAAAGTGAACTTGAAAAGGTATACGAGCTCCTCCGCATGTGGAAACCATTAGAAGAAGAAAGTAAGATGGGTGAATGGGATAAAATTCAAGCCATCATCGGGATTCTCCCGAGGTCTTGGAGAGCAGCCAAGGCTTTATTGACTATTAGTGGTTCCGTGCTAGATCTTGCATCTGTCTTGAAATTGATCGAGGTGGAAGAAGCTCGATTAGCATCAATGTCGAAAGACACAAAGATGTCAGGACAAGCTGGGTAGAGAAAGAGGAAGAACAGGAACAAGGGGAAGAAAAAACAGGTTGTCAACGCTAAAATGGTGACTAAGCCTAAACAGGGCGGTCTCAGAATAAAATCTGAGATAGTCTGCGGGTACTCCAGCCCATGCCGCATAGGCGATGGTGCAGGATTCAACAAATCACACCCTAAAAAGGTACACGATGTTGGTTATGTTATGGAAGCTTTAGTTTCCTCAACCGTTATGTTAACTGACTCAATTCCTTCTTGGATTCTTGATTCAGACGCAACGGACCACATAGACAACGACAAAGAACTATTTTCCAAGTTTAGACGATTTCTGAATGATTCTAAGAAGATATACATTGGCGACTATTGGGTTCGCTTCACCACTTGGGCTGCTTCGGGTTTTTCTTTCATGATCGGGCTCGAGATATATGTATAAGGACGGGAACGCCGCAATCTTTAATACACAATCACCGAACTAGACTTCGATCCTCAAGCTTGGACTCTTGATCTTCGGGCCCTGCACGAAGGGCAGTAACCAGCGTGGGGGGGGGGATGCTGGTTGGGCCCACTCCGACGCTCAAGTTAGCACTTTTAGAGAGAGAAAGCCTTAGAGAGAAGTCAGAGCATTTCAAGTCCAAAAGTGAGGGAATCCTCCAAATGAGAGACCTAGGCCCCCTATTTATAGGGAACCTAAGGATCATACCAGTTTGGAATTACCTGATGTCGGTATGTAAGGAAGATGTATACCGTCATCAAGGCGGACTATGTATGCCCCGACTTCCGCACTTGGCAGTTTAATCGGGGTGAGCTTATGAAGTAAAAACGATAATATGGACCTACCCAGATCGTTTTAACAATCTGGGACGGGTCCGGATTGCCTTAGGGTGATCCGAACCTCTAGATCGCCTTAGGGCAATCCGGAAGTCCGACGACCCGGGAATTACGCGGACCGCTTTTAGACTTAGGTGATGTTGAAAAGGGTTTTTGGGATATTTTACAAGTCCCGAGATGTAAATACGAACCCGAATTGGACAGATATCTAACACTTGCCCCTGAGTCAAGTAGTGGTTCAAAACCCGTACTTGACTCTTTTCCAAATATAAGATATTCATCCAATTTAGGTTCTGTACTGACCTCGGGGGCGGCCTGTTTGTCAATTCGAATGTTGAGATCTTAAATTTGATCAACTTTTAATTTTCCGTCGTACGTACGCAATCTGTTTACAAAGTTAGCCTAGAGGACAATATGCATACAATAATATTCATTATGATAATATCACGGTGTATGAAATAAGCGTGTAACATGTTGTCAATATGTAAATGATGATAGCGTAGTAAATAAATAACGCAATCATGTAATAAGCAAAACACTTAGAGTAATATGAAATTGGAGAACATGTATATAATCATGAAGCATGATGTAAATATGAAAAATGATGCAAGCATGAGATATGATGTAATCATGGAAAATGATGCGAACATTCAATTTATACTTATACTTAGATTTATAAAAGTAACCACGCGACTATCATGAATTTGTATTATGTATGTGTAAAGGCAATAATCATGCATGACGATCTACGAAGCGCGCTATGTAATACTAGAGAGCATGTATGTAAGACAAGTATATGAGAGATGCATGTATATGATACTAAGGACTTGTATGAAAATAAATATTAGTTTAGTCCTTAGCACATGGTGTAGGCACTATTAATGAGAATTAGGAGAAAGAATACCCATTATCTTTCATCCTTAATAGATAAATCCTTAAGAAGCTCTCCATTCTTGAAGAAGAGGGAATTCATGGAGGTGTGAATTTGGAGTAATCTCATGACATTTGACATCGACCAAGATCGAATCCGGGCAAGGAGGGAATCGAGACGGCGCGTGGAGCAAAAGGGGGGGGGGGGGTGGGGCGCGTGAGGGCGGTGGTGGCGGCGCGTGTGGACGGCGACGGCGCGTGGATCTTCGGGTGAGGGCGAGTAGCAATTCGGACTTGTTTCGTGTCGGTGAGACTAATTTCGTGTATGGCTAGACCTTTCATGACTTCGTTTGGCCTTGATTTAGACTTGAAATCACCATGTACCTAGTCATCTAATCATGCATACAAGGTATTTGATGAAATGCATTAGAATACTTAGCCCCAAATCGGCCAAAATTTTCCTAAGTGTTGAAAATTTTAGAAAAGTGTAAATGAATCGTTATACTCCCTTACGCATAGCGTCCATTGTTGACATGTTTTCTCATGCCTTAGCTGTTGTCTTAGCGTGCTCGATGTTGATGATCGGTAGTCGTACATACATGGCCGTCCATGGTTGTATGTCGGTAATGATAGCATAGATGTTGTCGCATGAGCTTTTCCAATAAGCATTGTAAGAATATTCAAGAGGCATTGTGTAGAAGTCGATAGTAGCTAATTGATGTATGCGATCCACCCTTGTCGGTATGTACGTACGTACATGTAAACACTTAGAAAATATTTTTCACTTGTCGACATGCATCCTTGTCGACATGCATGTACGTACATGTAAACACTTAGAAAATATTTTTCACTCGTCGACATGCATGTACGTACATGTAAACACTTAGAAAATATTTTTCACTTGTCGACATGCATCCTTGTCGACATGTATGTACGTACATAGAAACACTTATAAAATATTTTCTTTTTGTTGACATGTATCTATGACCATGAAAACACTTAGAAAATATTTTCCTCTTGTTGACATGTATTTATGTACATGAAAACACTTAGAAAATATTTTCCTCCTGTTGACATGTATGTATGTACATGAAACACTTAGAAAATATTTTCCTCTTGTTGACATGTATGTATGTACATGAAAACACTTAGAAAATATTTTTCACTTGTCGACATGCATCCTTGTCGACATGCATGTACGTACATGTAAACACTTAGAAAATATTTTTCACTCGTCGACATGCATCCTTGTCGACATGCATGTACGTACATGTAAATACTAAGAAAATATTTTTCACTTGTCGACATGTATGTACGTACATAGAAACACTTAGAAAATATTTTCCTTTTGTTGACATGTATGTATGACCATGAAAACACTTAGAAAATATTTTCCTCTTATTGACATGTATGTATGTACATGAAAACACTTAGAAAATATTTTCCTCTTGTTGACATGTATGTATGTATATGAAAACACTTAGAAAATATTTTTCACTTGTCGACATGCATCCTTGTCGGCATGCATGTACGTACATGTAAACACTTAGAAAATACTTTTCACTTGTCGACATGCATCCTTGTCGACATGTATGTACGTACATAGAGCTTGTATACTGACTGACTTGTTACTTGTAATTTTCAGGATTCCGAGTTACGTGGTCTTCTTTTCGTGGTTATCATGAGTAAGTCTTCTATCCCCGTTCTGCGAGTGACATTATGTCCAGATATTGGTGACGACTCGGGTATCAATACAGTTGAGTCTCTTAAGGATACGACGAGGGATGTGAGTTATTTATTCAATTATATTGACGAAGACAAGTTTGAGCTATACGCGACTTACTGTGGACTTGATTCTGCTTTGGAGGCTATTCTTCCTTATGACGTGCTTCCGGACTCCAAGAAAGGGCAAGTTACTATTCCTCCAAGTAATCTATCCGTAATTTATATCTCGCAGATTAAGGAAGGTCTGCGCTTTCCCTATTGTCCTGACTTGGTGGACATTTGCCGCTATTACCGGATATCACCCTTGAGCCTATCTCCTGCTGGCCTTCGCGTATGGAGCTGTTTTTGAGTTTTGTTCCATAAGCAATCTTGGCATTATTCTACCACTCTTTTCCGATGCTTCTATCAACTGATGTGTCCAGATGCCATGGGGTTATGTGGGATGAAGATGCGTTGCCCGAATTTGCAAGATAAGGGTTTCGAGAGGCTTGGTCTTGGGGATGCCGAGTAGGATCACAAACAACGTCTAGCCACCCCCGCTGATCGTTCTGGTTCTCATTGGCGACACCACTACTTCTTTGTATGTGATGTCGGGACTATTTGGGATGTTGAGAGCGTGGAGAAGGCTGATCCGGCTCCTATTTTTTTTTTTACCTTTCCTTGGATGATAGGGAGGCAGTGAAGATCATCTTTCGATGTCAACAAGAACGCTGTTATCATTGTCTATTGCGTGCTTCAGATCAAGATTTGATTGATGCCGGGATTCATATACTTCCTTCTGAAGATTTGGTATGTTGATATCTTTTATAACCTGTACTATGTTGCAATGTAGGTCATTTTGATGGAAAAAGCTCGTCTTTGCAGACAGCTAATGCTCGTGACAACCTTCCTGTTGGGCGTCGGGCTCGTAATGTTGCCCCAACTATTCCTGAAGGTTCTGGGCATGATCGTGGCAAAGGACCGAAAACTGAGGCGTCTTCTTGTATCTTTCGGTTGACTTACTGATTTTTTCAAGTTTTGTTATATCCACATTGTCTTAGTTCCTTCAGGTAACTCCGTGCATGTGACTGAGCGGGTTGTTGCGGTACCTGCCACTAGTGTTCCTCCCAAGAGATCTGCCGCGAGGGCGTGTCCCTCGAGTGACCCAAAGCGTTCTAAACCGAGTGCGGCTGTTCCAGCTCCTTCTTGCGATAAAGGGAAGAGAGTTGAGAGTCGCACGATAGCGCCTTCTGCCCCCCGGTCGAGGGACCGTCCCGAGGAGGAGCGTCCTTCCCGCCGAGGTATGCCTTGTTCTACTTGATATATTCCTTGTACTTAGTATATTTTGCTAATGTCTTCTTTGTTTAACTTTGTTCTTATTGTAGCGTTGCCACGTATTAAGCATGATGATTTGATCCTTTCTGACGGGACTGACGTTTCCGGAGAAAACTGGTCACCTTTCTCTACTGGTAGTCTTCATTTCCCAAAGGATTCCAAACTTAGCACTCCAGGAGTTGGTGTGCGTGTGCTTCAAGATGTGTTCCTCCCGGCGATCATGATGTCAAACCGTCTACTGATGAGGAGGCACAGGCATACATTAAGAGCGGCCTAGCTGAGTTTGCGCCGGTAGATTTTATTTTAACTCTTTGCCTTCCTGATATTCACGTATGCTTTGTTGTTGTTGTTTAATATGATTGCCTTGTTTGTTACACTTATGCTATTTCAAGGATGATGAACATGTCTTCCTTCGTGCTGGAGCTTGTAAGTGAGAGGAAGGCTGCTATCAAAAAGTGCAGTACAGTTTCCCGCGAGCTTGCACAGTCTGAGGAGGAAGTGCAGAATTTGAACTCCAAGGTATCCGATATTGATGCTCGTATTGTTGCTCGCCGTGTCCATGCTGAGCAACTTGAGGCCGAGATTGCCGCTATCAAGCAGCAAATTATGGAGAACAACAATGTTCATGATGCCGCACTTGCTTCCGTTCATGACGAGGCACACAGAGCGGGTGTTGAGAAGGGATTGGCTGAGTATTCTAGTACCCCTGCCTATCCTGTCGCTGTCCTTGCTGCTGCTAAAGCGGATCTTGCACCCTTGGTTGATGGGTAAGCAAGAAGCAATCGTGTGTCGCGCTTTCTACTATGGAATCAGAATTCGTTGCCCTCTCCAAAAACGCACAAGAAGTTGTCTGGCTGAAAAGGCTTCTTACTGCATTAATTGGCACCGACAAGAAGAGTAAACCTGTGAAGGTGTACTCCGACAGTCAGGCGGCCATTGCGGTAGTTAAGAATCCCAAGTACCATAGTAGGACAAAGCACATTGATGTGAAATACAATTATGCTAAATCTGTTCTGGAAGACAACATAATCGCTTTAGAATACTTGCCTACAGACAATATGGCCGCAGACCCTTTAACTAAGTCGTTACGTATGGAGATTTTTGAAAAGCAAGTAAAACTGCTTGGATTACGTAGGGCTTAAACTGTGTGGCTTGTAAAAGCTTATAACGTTTTGACATTTGAAATGATATTTCAATTGAATAAAAGAATTCCAATTTGAGTTTATGATTTATCGACGTCATAATGATTAACAACATCGGATTTTACGGTCTATAAACTAAGTCGTAGGAAGAGGTAAAATTATTCAACCAAAATTATGTCGAATGTGAACCTAGCCTCGTCACACAGGCACGGTCATCTTGTAAGGAGAGAGGGACCTCTACCATAACAAGATTGGCTAAGAATCAGGGGATAAACCTGATTAAACAAAACGATAACATTGTCACGCTTAACAACATGACTTAATCTTCGTTTTGTAAACTGTCGAGTTGGACTTTGTCCATCACTATATATCACATTCAAGGCCAGATGAGGGATTTTGCGATAGCCTTATTGACATATCCCATCCCTGGCTTTAGCAGGTGTGCTATCGACGCGTGCTTCATACTGCGTGTGCCACGTACGACCACGGGGTCATGCTCGGTTGTGCTAGCTAGAATCCTTGTGATTCAAAGGGCGCATACTTCTTCACCTTGAGCGTGTGATTGATCCCGGATGCCTTATGAAGAGTCATCCAAAGTATCCTCACGGACTCAGAACTTATACCTAAGGTCTGGCTCAATGCTCGCTTCCCGGCGTACGAGCGTAGTGCCAAGGAAAACAGCCAAGTGACTACGTCTTGGAAACCGGTTGATTCAGACTAAGGGTATAAGCGATGGGGATGGTCAAGTTCACCTTTAATTCATCGACTCTCGTGTTCACTAGGTGGCCGCCAACCAGATATTAGTTGAAGGTAGTGAACACTTGTACGGATGCCCTGGAGAAGTATTCCTTTGTGGAAAACTGGGTAATCGGAGAATTAACAGTTGACCTTGGATACAGTGTGGTACATGTTTTATTTCAAATAGGTTTGGTTCATGAAAGGGAATCAACATTCTGCGGGCGCTACAATACTCCTAACATATGAGTAGCACGATGCCTGTCGTATCCGCTGGTCGCACGGCAAGCCTCGTAGGAACTATTCGGAGACGGAGACGAAGACTGAAGACTGAGAGGTTGATACTATTGCGTAACCGTATAGATTAACGAGCACCCTCCTATTCCGGCGAGTGGGAGCTGTTAGCATATGGTGACGTGGCGCCGTAATAGGAGCCCGTTAATTAAGGTAATTACCTAAGTTAATTAGGTAATTTTCATTTTGGGCTAATTGGGCCAAACCCAATTAGTAATTGATAAGGGAGGCCCAAAATGGGCCTCCCCCTTAATATGCATAGTTCGGCCGCCCCCTTTATACCACATTGGTTGGAGTTGCCTTTTGGCAACTCCACCAATACTATATATATGGGTGTCTGCTAAGGGTTTATTCACTCATTCATAATAACAAGGATCTCCATTGAGAACACTTGTTTCCCTTAGTTAAATTTCGGCACCATCACATCTGGTCTAAGGTTCCATCTCCGTTGAAGAATCGATCAGAGGTCTTGTTGTGGAGCTACATCGCGTGGGACTTCTTCTAAAGAAGAACTTGCACGTGGTTCCGACCGGAGGATCAGAACTCCCTCCACATCGTTCTTGGGCAGGAAAGCTAAAAGGTATGTGTACTAATTCCGCTGCGTAGATTAGATTTCTTGCTAGTACACGTTTAGAATTCCGTAGTATTACGTCCCCGTAATCCAACAGCGACATCCTCTACAAGTGGGCAACCTCATGACATCTTACTGTGGAAAATGACACCTAGTATAGAATACCAAATACATGGGCGAGATTCACCCCATAAAATATGGCGCGACATCCTCTTCACGAGGGCAACCCCATGAGAACCTACTACTACCATAAGTAGCGTTCATTATTACGTACCACATTTCTACGCCGGCACATGGTGCGAAATCCCCTCCACAATCGCTGCCACGCACAACGCTGTGAAAAACTCACCAAATATACAAGTCGAGTCTTGTAAAACGTTATCTTGTCCGTTAAGGATAACGGAAATAAAACACTTCAACCAAGCAAGTAGTGTCTTGCCACAACGTCGCCTTGGAGTGGTCCAAGAGACGGGAAAAACTACAAGTCGTGCAACGCAATCTTGTACAACCCCCTGGAATAACCAGGTAGAGCTGTAGTAGCATTGCAAGACAAGTAATTGGACTAGCCAGCAGAACGTCTTGCAACAACGATACGACGGGGGTACCCAAAGTACGGAAAATAAAACACTTCAAAATGGCAAGTCGTGTCTTGCTACAACGTCGCTTTGGAATGGCCCAAAAGACGGTATAAACTACAAGGCGTATTATACGACCTTTGTCATGTCCCTTTGATTAACAAAGTAGAGACGTATTTGCATCACAAGGCAAGTAATTGGGTTAGCCAACAGAACACCTTGTAACAACGTTACGCGGGATGTCCCCAATTAACGGATGGAAAAACGCACCAAACAAACAAGTAGCGTCTTGTGAGAACGTCACCTTAGAGAGGACTAAAAGACGGTAAAAATTAAGATCTCGCCTTGTCAAGACATCATACTAACACATATATATATATATATGGGTTTTGTGCATTACTACCCATAAATGCCAAGTACCGGGACAACGGCCTTACGCATTACTACCCATAAATGCTAAGTGTCACTCTAAAGTCTTATGCATTACTACCCATGAGATACGGAAACCCAACAACACATGTGTTTAACACATATCAATCCCGCCATTCCTTGGTATAAAGAAGAGGGGCGCGCAATGCAAGGACATATGCCTCCTAACTACAACTACAGATGACACACCCAATCAGATAACGAGTCTCAACTCTACTGTATAGTCCACACCACATGGATAATCATGTAAGCAAATGTATGAAATATTACTACCAAGTCATCATTCATTACTAAACCATTAATGACAGGATCCATACGACAATGTCAAATACAAAAGCATAAGTATAAAGAGTTCAAAGGGATAACACCCCAAAAACAACCTAAACCCAACACGGGGAGCCAAAAACTATACACAAAGTTCGGATAAAACCAGCAATCAATCCGACGCCACGTCAGGAACATCCACAACAATGGCATCACCACATGCCCCCGGGACAACCTCATCATGAGAAGTACCCTCCACTATATGCGGCTCGCCATCATCATTAAACACTAACTCATAGTCACGAGTATCAGCCTCGACACCAGCAGAGGCATTCGCCTCAACAATCGGAGTGGCATCCACCACAATAAGGGGAGTCTTCGACGCCTCGCCTCCTCCAGATTTTGAGCGTTTAGGATTATTAGATGTACATATTTGTACATACATAGATAGGTAATCATACTTGTATAGATACATGGTACCATAGGTTGACTTGTATAGTTGACTAGTTAGTTAGGATTGATCTCCTATATATAGTGGCATCCTAACATGTAATTACTTGGTTGATTCAATATACATTCTTGATTATTATACATATGATTCAACCCCCTCTCTACACTATCTAATATATTTGTACATACATAGATAGGTACTCATACTTGTATAGATACATGGTACCATAGGTTGACTTGTATAGTTGACTAGTTAGTTAGGATTGATCTCCTATATATAGTGGCATCCTAACATGTAATTACTTGGTTGATTCAATATACATTCTTGATTATTATACATATGATTCAACCCCCTCTCTACACTATCTAATATGGTATCAGAGCTGTGGTTTTTCAGCTTCGGTTTCAGTTTTTCGAGAGGATTTTTCATCGATTTGAGCTTGGATCTTGAAGATTTCAGTTTCGATTCTTTGGATTGCTTGAAGATCTTGATGTTGCTTCATCAGCCTGTGGATTTTCTGCTTGTTATTCAAGCTTTGATTGATCATTTGCTGCGTGAGGAGCTGATCTGGATTTCTGTTTACACAGATTGCTTCATGTTTGCATAAGCAGATCTGTTTCATTTCAGCAGATGATTGGTGCTGTTCTTCTTCGATTGGAGCTGTTCTTCTTCGTATCTTCGGTTTGAAGATTTTTGCTGCTGTATTTCAGACTCAGCAATTCAGATTTCAGCTGCTGGAATGATTTTCGAAATTTGTTTCTGCTAGTTTGCTGCTGTTCTTCATCTGCGTGACGCTGTGCTACTGTTCCATCAATTTGTGATTTGTTCGTTGTATTATGATCGATCCTGTGATCTGGATTTGATCTTGTGTTGATAATCGAATTCGAGATCGATTGCTTGTCAAGGTTTTGATCCTTTCTTCATTTATGAATTTGATTTGCTGCAGTTCTGCTTCTGCGTGTTTTTCTGATGTGGTGCTGGATGTTCGATCTTCGATTTCGAGCTTGTTTCTTGATCATTTGCTGCGATTCGAATTGCATTGAATTCGCATTTGATGCTGCTATTGATTCAAAGCTGCAATTTGTTGATATCTGCTATGGATTTGTTCAATTTTGGATTCGTTTGGAGCTGCATTCTGCTCTTGTTGCTGCAGTGTTCTTGCTGCAAATTTGTTCAAATTCAGCTTGGATTCTTGATTATTTGCTGCAATTTGGACTGGATTAGTTGCGCCTTTAGGTTGCTATTGGATTCCAGTTGGTTTGTTGTTCAATTTCGACGATTTGGAGTTGAATCGAATTGATTTTGTTGAAGAACACTTGAAGAACATCTTGAAGTTCATATTCTGCCCAGGTTTGAATAATCTAGAAATTGCTGCGTCTCGCTGGGATTGAACCTGCGACCTGTTGGCTTCTGTAATTCGTGAAAAATTTGCGTCTGCGTGGCTTCGAACCCGCGACCTCTGAGCCTTGTAGCGCCGTGCACCCTCCGTGCACCAGGATTTCGACATGGAGTTGGATTGTCTTGTGCACCCCGGTGCACCCGCATGTGCTCTGCACGTGCCTAGGCTATTTTGGCCGAATTTTGGACGAAATTGGGGCTATTTTGAAATAATTTGTAAAGTTTGGGGCTTCTTTGCAAGCTTTTGGAGATTTGAAGCTGTTTTAGGCAGTTTTCAAATTTGGGATGCTCTTTTGAAGACTTTGGGGCTGTTTTGGAGCAGTTTCGAAGTTCGGAGCATTTTTGCTGGATTTGTGAAGTTTGGGGCTATTTTGAGGATAGATCTGAAGATTGGGGCTGTTTTGGAGGACAGTTCTTAAGTTTAGGGCCGTATCCCGAAAATTGGATTTTCGAGGGGCCGTTTTGTGAAGTTCTTTGGAGCTGTTTTGAGGACAGTTCTCAAGTTTGGGGCCGTATCCCGAAAATTGGATTTTCGAGGGGCCGTTTTGTGAAGACCGGGTTTGTTGGACCTTGGCATTTTGGAGCGGGTTTTAAATTTCCCATGGATCATTTGAGCGGGTTTTGAAATTCCCTTGGCTCATTTTGAACGGGTTTACCCTTGGCTCTATTTGACCGGGTTTCGTTTGGACATTGGCATTTCATTCATCATCGACCTTTTCTCTCAAATTTTCCTTTTAATTCTTTAGAAAGGAAGAAGAAGGAAAAGATGGGGGAATATTAGATGTACATATTTGTACATACATAGATAGGTACACATACTTGTATAGATACATGGTACCATAGGTTGACTTGTATAGTTGACTAGTTAGTTAGGATTGATCTCCTATATATAGTGGCATCCTAACATGTAATTACTTGGTTGATTCAATATACATTCTTGATTATTATACATATGATTCAACCCCCTCTCTACACTATCTAATATGGTATCAGAGCTGTGGTTTTTCAGCTTCGGTTTCAGTTTTTCGAGAGGATTTTTCATCGATTTGAGCTTGTATCTTGAAGATTTCAGTTTCGATTCTTTGGATTGCTTGAAGATCTTGATGTTGCTTCATCAGCCTGTGGATTTTCTGCTTGTTATTCAAGCTTTGATTGATCATTTGCTGCGTGAGGAGCTGATCTGGATTTCTGTTTACACAGATTGCTTCATGTTTGCATAAGCAGATCTGTTTCATTTCAGCAGATGATTGGTGCTGTTCTTCTTCGATTGGAGCTGTTCTTCTTCGTATCTTCGGTTTGAAGATTTTTGCTGCTGTATTTCAGACTCAGCAATTCAGATTTCAGCTGCTGGAATGATTTTCGAAATCTGTTTCTGCTAGTTTGCTGCTGTTCTTCATCTGCGTGACGCTGTGCTACTGTTCCATCAATTTGTGATTTGTTCGTTGTATTATGATCGATCCTGTGATCTGGATTTGATCTTGTGTTGATAATCGAATTCGAGATCGATTGCTTGTCCAGGTTTTGATCCTTTCTTCATTTATGAATTTGATTTGCTGCAGTTCTGCTTCTGCGTGTTTTTCTGATGTGGTGCTGGATGTTCGATCTTCGATTTCGAGCTTGTTTCTTGATCATTTGCTGCGATTCGAATTGCATTGAATTCGCATTTGATGCTGCTATTGATTCAAAGCTGCAATTTGTTGATATCTGCTATGGATTTGTTCAATTTTGGATTCGTTTGGAGCTGCATTCTGCTCTTGTTGCTGCAGTGTTCTTGCTGCAAATTTGTTCAAATTCAGCTTGGATTCTTGATTATTTGCTGCAATTTGGACTGGATTAGTTGCGCCTTTAGGTTGCTATTGGATTCCAGTTGGTTTGTTGTTCAATTTCGACGATTTGGAGTTGAATCGAATTGATTTTGTTGAAGAACACTTGAAGAACATCTTGAAGTTCATATTCTGCCCAGGTTTGAATAATCTAGAAATTGCTGCGTCTCGCTGGGATTGAACCTGCGACCTGTTGGCTTCTGTAATTCGTGAAAAATTTGCGTCTGCGTGGCTTCGAACCCGCGACCTCTGAGCCTTGTAGCGCCGTGCACCCTCCGTGCACCAGGATTTCGACATGGAGTTGGATTGTCTTGTGCACCCCGGTGCACCCGCATGTGCTCTGCACGTGCCTAGGCTATTTTGGCCGAATTTTGGACGAAATTGGGGCTATTTTGAAATAATTTGTAAAGTTTGGGGCTTCTTTGCAAGCTTTTGGAGATTTGAAGCTGTTTTAGGCAGTTTTCAAATTTGGGATGCTCTTTTGAAGACTTTGGGGCTGTTTTGGAGCAGTTTCGAAGTTCGGAGCATTTTTGCTGGATTTGTGAAGTTTGGGGCTATTTTGAGGATAGATCTGAAGATTGGGGCTGTTTTGGAGGACAGTTCTTAAGTTTAGGGCCGTATCCCGAAAATTGGATTTTCGAGGGGCCGTTTTGTGAAGTTCTTTGGAGCTGTTTTGAGGACAGTTCTCAAGTTTGGGGCCGTATCCCGAAAATTGGATTTTCGAGGGGCCGTTTTGTGAAGACCGGGTTTGTTGGACCTTGGCATTTTGGAGCGGGTTTTAAATTTCCCATGGATCATTTGAGCGGGTTTTGAAATTCCCTTGGCTCATTTTGAACGGGTTTACCCTTGCCTCTATTTGACCGGGTTTCGTTTGGACATTGGCATTTCATTCATCATCGACCTTTTCTCTCAAATTTTCCTTTTAATTCTTTAGAAAGGAAGAAGAAGGAAAAGATGGGGGAATATTAGATGTACATATTTGTACATACATAGATAGGTACACATACTTGTATAGATACATGGTACCATAGGTTGACTTGTATAGTTGACTAGTTAGTTAGGATTGATCTCCTATATATAGTGGCATCCTAACATGTAATTACTTGGTTGATTCAATATACATTCTTGATTATTATACATATGATTCAACCCCCTCTCTACACTATCTAATATGGTATCAGAGCTGTGGTTTTTCAGCTTCGGTTTCAGTTTTTCGAGAGGATTTTTCATCGATTTGAGCTTGTATCTTGAAGATTTCAGTTTCGATTCTTTGGATTGCTTGAAGATCTTGATGTTGCTTCATCAGCCTGTGGATTTTCTGCTTGTTATTCAAGCTTTGATTGATCATTTGCTGCGTGAGGAGCTGATCTGGATTTCTGTTTACACAGATTGCTTCATGTTTGCATAAGCAGATCTGTTTCATTTCAGCAGATGATTGGTGCTGTTCTTCTTCGATTGGAGCTGTTCTTCTTCGTATCTTCGGTTTGAAGATTTTTGCTGCTGTATTTCAGACTCAGCAATTCAGATTTCAGCTGCTGGAATGATTTTCGAAATCTGTTTCTGCTAGTTTGCTGCTGTTCTTCATCTGCGTGACGCTGTGCTACTGTTCCATCAATTTGTGATTTGTTCGTTGTATTATGATCGATCCTGTGATCTGGATTTGATCTTGTGTTGATAATCGAATTCGAGATCGATTGCTTGTCCAGGTTTTGATCCTTTCTTCATTTATGAATTTGATTTGCTGCAGTTCTGCTTCTGCGTGTTTTTCTGATGTGGTGCTGGATGTTCGATCTTCGATTTCGAGCTTGTTTCTTGATCATTTGCTGCGATTCGAATTGCATTGAATTCGCATTTGATGCTGCTATTGATTCAAAGCTGCAATTTGTTGATATCTGCTATGGATTTGTTCAATTTTGGATTCGTTTGGAGCTGCATTCTGCTCTTGTTGCTGCAGTGTTCTTGCTGCAAATTTGTTCAAATTCAGCTTGGATTCTTGATTATTTGCTGCAATTTGGACTGGATTAGTTGCGCCTTTAGGTTGCTATTGGATTCCAGTTGGTTTGTTGTTCAATTTCGACGATTTGGAGTTGAATCGAATTGATTTTGTTGAAGAACACTTGAAGAACATCTTGAAGTTCATATTCTGCCCAGGTTTGAATAATCTAGAAATTGCTGCGTCTCGCTGGGATTGAACCTGCGACCTGTTGGCTTCTGTAATTCGTGAAAAATTTGCGTCTGCGTGGCTTCGAACCCGCGACCTCTGAGCCTTGTAGCGCCGTGCACCCTCCGTGCACCAGGATTTCGACATGGAGTTGGATTGTCTTGTGCACCCCGGTGCACCCGCATGTGCTCTGCACGTGCCTAGGCTATTTTGGCCGAATTTTGGACGAAATTGGGGCTATTTTGAAATAATTTGTAAAGTTTGGGGCTTCTTTGCAAGCTTTTGGAGATTTGAAGCTGTTTTAGGCAGTTTTCAAATTTGGGATGCTCTTTTGAAGACTTTGGGGCTGTTTTGGAGCAGTTTCGAAGTTCGGAGCATTTTTGCTGGATTTGTGAAGTTTGGGGCTATTTTGAGGATAGATCTGAAGATTGGGGCTGTTTTGGAGGACAGTTCTTAAGTTTAGGGCCGTATCCCGAAAATTGGATTTTCGAGGGGCCGTTTTGTGAAGTTCTTTGGAGCTGTTTTGAGGACAGTTCTCAAGTTTGGGGCCGTATCCCGAAAATTGGATTTTCGAGGGGCCGTTTTGTGAAGACCGGGTTTGTTGGACCTTGGCATTTTGGAGCGGGTTTTAAATTTCCCATGGATCATTTGAGCGGGTTTTGAAATTCCCTTGGCTCATTTTGAACGGGTTTACCCTTGCCTCTATTTGACCGGGTTTCGTTTGGACATTGGCATTTCATTCATCATCGACCTTTTCTCTCAAATTTTCCTTTTAATTCTTTAGAAAGGAAGAAGAAGGAAAAGATGGGGGAATATTAGATGTACATATTTGTACATACATAGATAGGTACACATACTTGTATAGATACATGGTACCATAGGTTGACTTGTATAGTTGACTAGTTAGTTAGGATTGATCTCCTATATATAGTGGCATCCTAACATGTAATTACTTGGTTGATTCAATATACATTCTTGATTATTATACATATGATTCAACCCCCTCTCTACACTATCTAATATGGTATCAGAGCTGTGGTTTTTCAGCTTCGGTTTCAGTTTTTCGAGAGGATTTTTCATCGATTTGAGCTTGTATCTTGAAGATTTCAGTTTCGATTCTTTGGATTGCTTGAAGATCTTGATGTTGCTTCATCAGCCTGTGGATTTTCTGCTTGTTATTCAAGCTTTGATTGATCATTTGCTGCGTGAGGAGCTGATCTGGATTTCTGTTTACACAGATTGCTTCATGTTTGCATAAGCAGATCTGTTTCATTTCAGCAGATGATTGGTGCTGTTCTTCTTCGATTGGAGCTGTTCTTCTTCGTATCTTCGGTTTGAAGATTTTTGCTGCTGTATTTCAGACTCAGCAATTCAGATTTCAGCTGCTGGAATGATTTTCGAAATCTGTTTCTGCTAGTTTGCTGCTGTTCTTCATCTGCGTGACGCTGTGCTACTGTTCCATCAATTTGTGATTTGTTCGTTGTATTATGATCGATCCTGTGATCTGGATTTGATCTTGTGTTGATAATCGAATTCGAGATCGATTGCTTGTCCAGGTTTTGATCCTTTCTTCATTTATGAATTTGATTTGCTGCAGTTCTGCTTCTGCGTGTTTTTCTGATGTGGTGCTGGATGTTCGATCTTCGATTTCGAGCTTGTTTCTTGATCATTTGCTGCGATTCGAATTGCATTGAATTCGCATTTGATGCTGCTATTGATTCAAAGCTGCAATTTGTTGATATCTGCTATGGATTTGTTCAATTTTGGATTCGTTTGGAGCTGCATTCTGCTCTTGTTGCTGCAGTGTTCTTGCTGCAAATTTGTTCAAATTCAGCTTGGATTCTTGATTATTTGCTGCAATTTGGACTGGATTAGTTGCGCCTTTAGGTTGCTATTGGATTCCAGTTGGTTTGTTGTTCAATTTCGACGATTTGGAGTTGAATCGAATTGATTTTGTTGAAGAACACTTGAAGAACATCTTGAAGTTCATATTCTGCCCAGGTTTGAATAATCTGGAAATTGCTGCGTCTCGCTGGGATTGAACCTGCGACCTGTTGGCTTCTGTAATTCGTGAAAAATTTGCGTCTGCGTGGCTTCGAACCCGCGACCTCTGAGCCTTATAGCGCCGTGCACCCTCCGTGCACCAGGATTTCGACATGGAGTTGGATTGTCTTGTGCACCCCGGTGCACCCGCATGTGCTCTGCACGTGCCTAGGCTATTTTGGCCGAATTTTGGACGAAATTGGGGCTATTTTGAAATAATTTGTAAAGTTTGGGGCTTCTTTGCAAGCTTTTGGAGATTTGAAGCTGTTTTAGGCAGTTTTCAAATTTGGGATGCTCTTTTGAAGACTTTGGGGCTGTTTTGGAGCAGTTTCGAAGTTCGGAGCATTTTTGCTGGATTTGTGAAGTTTGGGGCTATTTTGAGGATAGATCTGAAGATTGGGGCTGTTTTGAGGACAGTTCTTAAGTTTAGGGCCGTATCCCGAAAATTGGATTTTCGAGGGGCCGTTTTGTGAAGTTCTTTGGAGCTGTTTTGAGGACAGTTCTCAAGTTTGGGGCCGTATCCCGAAAATTGGATTTTCGAGGGGCCGTTTTGTGAAGACCGGGTTTGTTGGACCTTGGCATTTTGGAGCGGGTTTTAAATTTCCCATGGATCATTTGAGCGGGTTTTGAAATTCCCTTGGCTCATTTTGAACGGGTTTACCCTTGGCTCTATTTGACCGGGTTTCGTTTGGACATTGGCATTTCATTCATCATCGATCTTTTCTCTCAAATTTTCCTTTTAATTCTTTAGAAAGGAAGAAGAAGGAAAAGATGGGGGAATATTAGATGTACATATTTGTACATACATAGATAGGTACACATACTTGTATAGATACATGGTACCATAGGTTGACTTGTATAGTTGACTAGTTAGTTAGGATTGATCTCCTATATATAGTGGCATCCTAACATGTAATTACTTGGTTGATTCAATATACATTCTTGATTATTATACATATGATTCAACCCCCTCTCTACACTATCTAATATGGTATCAGAGCTGTGGTTTTTCAGCTTCGGTTTCAGTTTTTCGAGAGGATTTTTCATCGATTTGAGCTTGTATCTTGAAGATTTCAGTTTCGATTCTTTGGATTGCTTGAAGATCTTGATGTTGCTTCATCAGCCTGTGGATTTTCTGCTTGTTATTCAAGCTTTGATTGATCATTTGCTGCGTGAGGAGCTGATCTGGATTTCTGTTTACACAGATTGCTTCATGTTTGCATAAGCAGATCTGTTTCATTTCAGCAGATGATTGGTGCTGTTCTTCTTCGATTGGAGCTGTTCTTCTTCGTATCTTCGGTTTGAAGATTTTTGCTGCTGTATTTCAGACTCAGCAATTCAGATTTCAGCTGCTGGAATGATTTTCGAAATCTGTTTCTGCTAGTTTGCTGCTGTTCTTCATCTGCGTGACGCTGTGCTACTGTTCCATCAATTTGTGATTTGTTCGTTGTATTATGATCGATCCTGTGATCTGGATTTGATCTTGTGTTGATAATCGAATTCGAGATCGATTGCTTGTCCAGGTTTTGATCCTTTCTTCATTTATGAATTTGATTTGCTGCAGTTCTGCTTCTGCGTGTTTTTCTGATGTGGTGCTGGATGTTCGATCTTCGATTTCGAGCTTGTTTCTTGATCATTTGCTGCGATTCGAATTGCATTGAATTCGCATTTGATGCTGCTATTGATTCAAAGCTGCAATTTGTTGATATCTGCTATGGATTTGTTCAATTTTGGATTCGTTTGGAGCTGCATTCTGCTCTTGTTGCTGCAGTGTTCTTGCTGCAAATTTGTTCAAATTCAGCTTGGATTCTTGATTATTTGCTGCAATTTGGACTGGATTAGTTGCGCCTTTAGGTTGCTATTGGATTCCAGTTGGTTTGTTGTTCAATTTCGACGATTTGGAGTTGAATCGAATTGATTTTGTTGAAGAACACTTGAAGAACATCTTGAAGTTCATATTCTGCCCAGGTTTGAATAATCTGGAAATTGCTGCGTCTCGCTGGGATTGAACCTGCGACCTGTTGGCTTCTGTAATTCGTGAAAAATTTGCGTCTGCGTGGCTTCGAACCCGCGACCTCTGAGCCTTGTAGCGCCGTGCACCCTCCGTGCACCAGGATTTCGACATGGAGTTGGATTGTCTTGTGCACCCCGGTGCACCCGCATGTGCTCTGCACGTGCCTAGGCTATTTTGGCCGAATTTTGGACGAAATTGGGGCTATTTTGAAATAATTTGTAAAGTTTGGGGCTTCTTTGCAAGCTTTTGGAGATTTGAAGCTGTTTTAGGCAGTTTTCAAATTTGGGATGCTCTTTTGAAGACTTTGGGGCTGTTTTGGAGCAGTTTCGAAGTTCGGAGCATTTTTGCTGGATTTGTGAAGTTTGGGGCTATTTTGAGGATAGATCTGAAGATTGGGGCTGTTTTGAGGACAGTTCTTAAGTTTAGGGCCGTATCCCGAAAATTGGATTTTCGAGGGGCCGTTTTGTGAAGTTCTTTGGAGCTGTTTTGAGGACAGTTCTCAAGTTTGGGGCCGTATCCCGAAAATTGGATTTTCGAGGGGCCGTTTTGTGAAGACCGGGTTTGTTGGACCTTGGCATTTTGGAGCGGGTTTTAAATTTCCCATGGATCATTTGAGCGGGTTTTGAAATTCCCTTGGCTCATTTTGAACGGGTTTACCCTTGGCTCTATTTGACCGGGTTTCGTTTGGACATTGGCATTTCATTCATCATCGACCTTTTCTCTCAAATTTTCCTTTTAATTCTTTAGAAAGGAAGAAGAAGGAAAAGATGGGGGAATATTAGATGTACATATTTGTACATACATAGATAGGTACACATACTTGTATAGATACATGGTACCATAGGTTGACTTGTATAGTTGACTAGTTAGTTAGGATTGATCTCCTATATATAGTGGCATCCTAACATGTAATTACTTGGTTGATTCAATATACATTCTTGATTATTATACATATGATTCAACCCCCCTCTCTACACTATCTAATAAGGATCGCTCAAGGGTCGCACGTCAGAGTCAGGACGCTTCGTCTTAAGCCGAGGCATCGTATCAGCTGCAGCAACAACACGTTCGGTCACGAGCTGGGACCGACCTACAAAGGAACAAAGCAAGATGACAACAAAAACATGATAAATAAGCAAGGAAAACAATCTTATAAAAGCATAACTTACCCGCGCTTACCTTCCCATGTCCAGGCTGCATGCCCTGGAGCACAGCAGAAACATTTGTACGGGCACTCCGCATGGGAGGAACAACACCACCCGTAGAACCCGCCTGCAAGCGCGAAGTTTTTCCATGATACCAACCTACATCACAACACAATGAAGTTATAAAGATTCATAACATACCGAAGGACCTCCCGAAGGAGGTGTGCAAATCCCAGCCACGCGCTAATCTCGCTCTATCACGCGATGCAAGGCCCTCTAGGTGCACACCCTGTGCGCCCGATATATCACCTTCATCCCCGCTTTGTCCGACTTAGTAAACTCACGAAAAGCTGGCACGGGATCAGTCTTGGTAATACGGATGATAGGCCAGGTGGTCCCCATGTCATTAATGGAGAAATAATGTTTCTTCCAATGTCCTTTTGAACGGTCGACAACGGTAACAAAGTGAAGGGTAGCATCCCACTTCACCTCCCCCAGTCCCAAGGTAGAAAAATCGTCCCCCTTCAATAAAGTCCAGCGGACAGCGATGGAACACAAACAAGACACGTCCGGACGCTGGAGCCGGAAGAACAAACAGAAAAGTAGAGTCGAGTAATACCATGACTGCTGATGGCATAGCACTCAGAAGCAAACCCAATACCGTATGCCGGCGGGTGCAAGATCGAGAGGAGAAATCCTATAATAGCGACATAATCTACGCAAGTCCCGACAATAAGGAAAGCGCAGACCCTCTCGAATCTGGGAAGTATATACGGAAGACAACTCTGCCGGAGGCACAGTAGGTGTCCCCACGTCAGCATCAGTAACGACGTCAAAGGGAAAGAACGCCAATACCAGTGGATGAAACCCAGAACGGTCAACGTAGCTTTGATAGTTGTTGCGATCCAGCACGTAGCCAGCAAATGTATGGATAAGATCTCCCGATTCTGAATGAGGCTCTGACTCGGGAGAAGAATATATGTCCTCCACCATCTCCGGCCCAGACAACTCTGGACCCTCCGACTAAGAATCCGAATCCGAAACAGAACAATGACTAACTAACGTAGTAGGAATATAGGACTTACTCATATTGATAAACTCTGCGAGTTGAGAAGGCAACCCTAATGATAGACGCGCCAGCTCCTCACACTACAACTCCTACAAGGATACACCAACAATTTTATCAACACACGCGCATACATTCATCGCGATAACAATTACTACTACTATACAACGAACATCCCCCGTTCGGGGGGCAACATCGTACTTATAAACCTATAAGTGTTCAACTACTACATAGCGAACATCCTCTATACGGGGGCAACTCTATGTCAGTAAGGGCCTCGTCCCAACACTTATACAGTTTACATGTGCGTATGCATGATTGTGTATGCCTATATGCACCTATATACCCGCGTGCGCCTACGCGCGACCACATACGTCCGCATGCACCAACATATGTTCTCACATGACTACATGTGTCTATACATGACTATGTATGTTTACACTCAACCATGTATGCCTATGCGTGCCTACGTATGCTAACATGCATCTACATCCACGTGCATGGCCTAAGGTGAATGTCTAAGGTAATTAATGCAAACATATTCATTACATTACTATCCATATGTCTAGGTTATCTAACATGTGTAGGATATGGATTCATACATACCTTGGGAGATACAAAATCCAATTATAGCTACAAGCATCACTATGCTATCAAGTATATACATGCATATCATGACAACATACCAAGCAATCGAGGATGACAATTAATATGGGAAGTAACACTCCTATCCTATACATACTAGAGCTAAAACACTTAGCCATCTTCATGCTATTTTTTCCATATTAAATTGTGTTAGGCATTTCATCAAACACTTGGTGGGCATGAATAGTCAAGTTTCAATCAAGACAAGGATTGATCAAACTGATGCTAGCAAAGATGCCCACATACCTGGAAATGATTCTAATCGACCTCAAAAAGCCGAATCGCCGCGAAAATCGAGGTCGGACACACCGTTTTAGCCCCGAAAGCTCCGTCTAATGTATGCCGCCGTCCGTCCGCCGTGCACCGCCGTGTCCGTCGCCCGTCTCGCTAACGTCTTTGGCCTCGCCTCCACAAGCTGGTCCCGTCGATGGGTGGTGGCCGGCTGGTGATGATGTAACGTGTATGAATGGGTGTCTTGAATCATAAGAAACTCACTGTTAGATATCTGTCCAATTCGGGTTCGTATTCAAATTTCGGGCCTCGTAAAATATCCCAAAACCCGTAAAAAAAACCCTTTCGTGGACACCCAAGTCTAAAGCGGTCCGGGATACGCGCAATTCCCGGGCCGAAGGACTTCCGGATTTCCCTAAGGCGATCCGGACGGGTCCGGATTACCGTTTTTTCTCCGCGCTCACCCCGATTATTTTTGCCGATTGCGAGAAGTCGGTGCACGCATAGTCCACCTTGGTGACGGTATACGTATTTCCACATACCGACATCAAGCCATTCAAAATTGAGCATGATCCTTGGGTTCCCTATAAATAGGGGCCTAGGTCTCTCATTTTGGACAATTCCCTCACTTTTGGACCTGAAATGCTCTGACTTCTCTCTAAGGCTTTCTTTCTCTAGAAGTGCTAACTTGAGCGTCGGAGTGGGCCCAACCAGCATTCCCCCCTCCCACACTGGTTACTGCCCCTCGTGCAGGACCCGAAGATCAGGAGCTCAAGGTCGAAGACTGGGAATTTAGCTCGGTGATTATGTATTAAGGATTGCGGCGTTCCCGTCCTTATACATATATCTCAAACCTGATCGTGAAGGAAGAAGCCTGTTCGTGAAGGAAAAAGCCCAAAGCTGCCCAAGTGGTGAAGCGAACACAACATTTGGCGCCGTCAGTGTGATTCAAACAAAAAGCCATTCCGCACCACGAGCTATGACCGGAAGACGACCAAAGAAGGCGGGTGCAGACAAGCCGAACCCGACAAGAAGCCAACCAGGATCTTCTCACATTCCAGACGCAGTGTCTACCGCCTTATCCGTGCCAACCGCAAACGTGCCTTCCGCACAGCACGGTCCCGAAGTTCTGAATAATGCATCACCACACGAGTTCGAGCGAAGAACGGGAATCAATAAAGAGTTCCCATACGGGATGCCAGCCAACAAACAGAAGCAGGCAACAAGTCAGCAAGATCATTTGCACGTGCATAAAGACATGTTCGCTGCATCCTCCATGCCAACAAGCAGTGTGCCTTCCGCACAGCATGGCCTTAAAGTATACATTGCACCCCACCCGTAAAAGATGGCAAACGTGCGTATGATCCATGAAGACTTTGATGTTAAAAGTGAGAAGCCATACAAGCAAGAAGTGTACGTTGTAAAGACAATGCACAAATCCCATGATACCAACATAGAGTATGTCGACATAAAGGATGCCGCCTTTGAAGATGTCATTGGTTTCTCATCAAAGAACAAGGAGCACGTTGCATACCACGACGCCTTGCCTATAACCACGCAGAAGCTGACAAGAAGTCGACTTGGATCCTCCCACATCCCTGTTACCACATCCAATGCTTTCTTCATGCCAACAAAAAGTGCATCCTTCGCACAGTACGACCAAGGAGTCCTTCAATCACCTGTCACACCTACCATGATGACCGCACTCGAAGAGCTGCTAGCATTCCGAAAGATGTTAACAAACCAAGGATATGCCCCGCCACCACCACCTCTGCCTCCAATCAACGGACAAGACGAGGAGACAAGAACAAAGTCCCGGGTCACAAGTCATCAAGACACACTGCACCAAAGAATAGATGGGCAATGCACGGAAGGCACCTTCCAGTACCAACAACCAAGGCAAGGAGCTGCACGCTCATACAATCCATATGTGATAGCACAACACCAAGAAGGGGCATGGAAACAACCTCCAACCTCCCGCTCGAAAGTTCACAAGGAAGGTTCTTCCACGAGGACAAGTCAAGACGATGCTGACAACTGTCACAAGGATGGACGGAAAAAACCTGTTAATGACAATGACGTCCCAATTATGGGACTGACAACAAGAACCTTGAAGGCAATAATGAAAAAGAGATAGACGTTTCCAGGGAAAAGCGACAACCGCAACAAAAGAGGTCATTCCAGTCAGACGTCCAAAGGCTCAAAAAGACCAATTTCGCCAAATGTGTTCCTTTGAACACACCACTGTCCGTCATCTTAAAAGAGATAAAGGAGACCAAGCTGTGGAAAAAGCCCTCTAATTTCCGCAAGGGCCCATTGGGAAAAGATGAAAGCAAATGGTGTGAAAATCACGAAGTGTATGGCCACGAGACGGAAAGCTGTATTAGATTAAGGTTTCATGTAAACAACTTAATCGTAAAAGGAGAAATGAAGAAGTATATCGACAAAGGCAATAAGCATCAAAAGAAGTCTCATGTGAAGTCTTCAGGAAAAGGCAAGGGAAAAGAAAAGGTGAATGATAATCCACCTATCGTCAAGCACCGGAAAAACAACGTCATTCATGGAACCAATTCTGACGGCTTATACAATCCTTGGAGCATAAAGGTGGAGAAAACAAATTTCAAACTCCCGGAAAACAAACTTCACCGACCACTTGAGCCAATGACTGCCTTCCTTGGCAAGAATGTTGAAGAACGACGCAAGCACCGTAAAACTGGGGGGCATGACATCAACATTTGTTCATCCCCAAAGGTGGAGATTAAAGAGCTCAATACGCTAGATTCACTGAGGAACTATGTGGCACGTTGCAGAGTCAACTTGCCGACAAATCACCTATGAAGACGTCAAACACATCAGCAATCCCTTTTTCTCCTTTTTCGCATATCTACTTTAAGTCTTCTTAGATTAAGTACAACTTATGCTTATTAGCCTTAGTACTTTTCAAAAGGAGTGATCAGTAGACGCCTTCCTGTAATCCGTTGTACGAACTCCAAATATCTAATGAAGGTTAAATCTACTTTCGCAGGTACATTATTATATCATGCATACTACCTTGGAATAACGCCAAGTAACAACTACGCACATATTAATTGCGTCAACAACACAAGCTATCGCACTATGAACAACAAACGGCTTAGGTCATACAACATCCCCATGCAACGGAGCCTCAAGCATTCTATACGCACAAGACTAAAAATCAAACTACAATAATAAACAAGACGGGGGCATTACCCAAGTGACAACGTCATCAACATTGTGGAAGATAGGAATTCAGGATACACTCTTATTTTATACGCACGCCTGTGCCAAGCCCATCATGAAAAAAGAGTTAGAGAATTATTCCCAACATCCAGCAAGTTTACCCTTGTCAAGAACACAAGAAGGATCGTACCACTCAAAACGTACGCCGACAGCGAAACCTAATCTTCGGAAAAAACAAAGGAGAAGATGAGGATTCCACCAGAATAGCATCTCTCAACCATATGCACAATCGTCATACAGAAATAACCTCGGAAAGAGTCACAAGTGTATGAAGAAACACATCAAGTAAACCAAGGCCCCTTGAAGGTGAACACATGAAGCACTTAGCACTCATCGCAAAGCAAGCACATTAATTCAACACCGCGCAGTGCGCAATAGGAGAAGGAGAGCAACAACTCCAAATCGGCGTTCCGTTCGTGATTGTAGAAAATTTTGACGCATATAATGAAATCCTAGGGTATACAACCATGAACAAGGGGGGTATGATAAGCGCCAACATCACACCAAAAGATCAAGTTTCCAACAAAAGGCAGGAATTGGTGAAATAAAGGGAGATCAGCAGCTATCAAAAGACTGCTACAAGGTTGCACTCTAACATAATGTCAAGACAAACAATAGCGGAATCCCCGTCTTTGATGTAAACCCAAGGGTAGACCATGCACGTCTTGCTCTTGTTGAAGCATTACAAGAAATAAAGATGAATGAGTCAGAAAGGATGGTCCGAGTAGGCGTATCACTGTCAGAAGATGAAGTGATAAAAACCATCAGGAAACAGCGGTACGACTGCCAAGCGACTTGGGGGGCATCAAGCCGACAAGTGCTCGGCATTCCACCGAAGTGAAGAAACGAATAATTGCAAAAACACATGATACCATTCTCCTAAGAAGAAAACACCAAACAATGATCATACATAGGCATGTACATCATGCTAAGGAGGCATCAACACGTATCAACTAGAGGACGGATACAATAATGCATAAGTCGTTGTTCATACCGACATATTCACAATCACATGTAGCAAGTGATACTTGGAAAAGCTACGCTCCCAACATATGCGCACCTGTCATGATCCGCACCTATCGCGTCCGCACTTAGGGAAGTTTCCTACACAAACAAGGAATCCTCGTATCAGATTCCTTTACTTTATTTATTATATGCATTACTAAAAAGAAAATTTCATAACTCCATATTTTTGCAAACTTATAAACATTTCAACTATCTGACAAAGAGCAACTATGTTCGTAGGTACATGCTACACTACGATTACTACATGGGAATTATGCCAAGTAGTAACCTATGCACATAACATCTACTTCAACAATACAAGCTAAGCATTATGTTCAAAAAGGGGTTATGGCATACAACGCCAACATATCTATTATATACGCCAACAGGGAGTTTATTTCTCCATCCATAACAGCGTCTATATCAAGAAGATATCAGCAACACAAAGCCATCGCGCAATGTGCGCAGTCAACTTATATGTGGCAATGACAACTTGCGGATTATCTACAAAAAGGGACTTATGAAATTCTCTACTCAAAGTGACGACTATTCCAAAGGCGTCAACAACAAGCAATATCTTGGATAAACACTAAATATTTACTATCAAAAGTAGCATGTTGTGGTATCCTCTTTGTAAAGACAAACCTCATGTTTACTTCTAAAAAATGGCATGCTACGAAATGCTCTTAGAAGCAAATCCTCATGTTCATAGCCATTCACTGAATTGAAACAGGATGCGGCAAATGCAGTGATGGGACTGATCACCCCATCGTGGCGGAAGTCCTCTTGTTAGACGACAACCCCACACACTAAAAGTATGCATACTCTCTTAAGGGTTCATACACCATGAAGACTTAGGCTTGAAAAAGGATAGCTTCATGTTATACGCTTTTTAAAGCAAACCTTGTACAAAACTCATCAAACTTACAAGTCGAGTCTCATATAACGTTATCTTGCTCTTTAGCATTTAACGCCAAAACAGCAAAATCAGCAAGAAGTATCTTGCAACAACGTCGCCTTAGAGTGGAACTAAGAGACGGTATAAACTTAAGTCTTGCTTTGCCAAGACGACACTGCTACATATCAAAGGCCAAGTGCCAAATACATTACTACCTGCAATGCTACAAGTACCAAGTGTACATAACACCCTGCAATGCGCAAGTCGCAACATTCTATGTTCTATCCATCACAACAAGGAGTTCAATCCTGTCATGCAAGTCCAATACATACGGACAATGAAGATAGCTCAAGGTATGAAATATTACTAACAAGTTATCATATGTTTATTATTATTGAAAACTATAGAAGTGTATATGAAGACTATGTTCAATACACTATGCATACACTTCGTTTTACTATGCATACACCCTGCCACTATGTATGCACCCGGTTATGCTATGCAAACACTATGCACCTGCTTCACAACTCTTTGTATAGTCTTAGTTGGTGAGCCTAGTTTCACTTAGTATATATATTGTATCACCTTGCTTGTAATCCCTAATCATCAATGAAGTATGATTCAAGCTTATATGGTATCAGAGCCATCCTTAATGGCGGCGTGCACATCTAGTTGAAGAAGATCAAATTTCTTCAACATTACCCTTCAAACTTCACCTTGTTCTTGCATAACCATACAAGATAAGCTTCGTGGATCTTCATCCCAACTTGAAATTTCCATTTCTTGTGCAAGAATGGATGTCAAGTAAGTAAAAATTCAAGAAATCACAACACTACACAAAGCTGAGCATAGACTAAGGATAGCCAACATGTCTTAGTCCTAGTTTGCTTAGTTCTTGTTGATTTCAGCCTTGTTGAGCTGATTGCGTGATTGTTCTTGATATAATCTGGGATTTGCTTTGTTTCCCTGGATTTGGATATGAATTTTGAGCTTGTTCAAGCTGCGCATACTACTTGGAAGTTGTGATTTTCCTACGTTACAACGTTTGCATACACTTTGCTCGACTGAGGAGTCATTGTGTGTTCTTCGAGTTTTCACTCCATTTCTTGAAGATTTCAGAGCTTTCTTCAATGGAGATTTGATCCTAATCCATTCCTAGTGATTTGTGAACATTGAACTTGGAGTAATTTGTTGCGGATTGTACAAATTGTACTCTCAACAAACTTGGTGTGCTAGTTTTGTTGCTAGTGCATAGTTTGTGTGCGTTTTCCTTGGAGTCACTTGCATCTGAATTCCCTTCATTCTGAATCTTCAAGCTCCTTGTGTTACTTTGCTTGCAAGATGGCTCAGGAAACCAATGTTGATGATCCCCTATACATTCATCCCTCAGACACCACTGGCCACATGCTCATTCCTTTTCAGCTTCAAGGAACATCCAACTATCATGTTTGGAGCACATCAATCAGAGAAGGCTTATTGGTGAAGAATAAGCTTGGTTTTATAGATGGCACATTCACAAGACTGGATGTTGGTGTCAATGATAGGGTGAGATGGGATAGGGCAAATGCAATTGTCAAGGCATGGTTAAGGAACACTGTGGCCAAGGACTTGGTCAATGGCTTGATCTACAATCCTACAGCCTCTTCCATTTGGAATGACTTAAAGGAGATGTTTGACAAAGTGGATGGCACTCAAATCTTTCAATTGACAAGAGAGATTTACCAAACATCTCAAGGTGTGCTCTCCATCACTGAATACTTTGCCAAGATGAAGCAACTATGGGATGCTCTTGCTTCTATTGATGATTTGGTTCTCCAATGTGCTGGGGATATTGCCATTGTCAATGAGCACAAAGAGAAACATAAGTTAATGGCTTTCCTCTTGGGGCTAAATGATTCCTATGGACACATTAGGAGCAAATTGCTTATGAGGCAACCCCTTCCTACACTTAGCATTGCCTTCTCTGTGTTAGTACAAGAAGAGTCAAAGGACCATTTCTGGTTCCATTGGTGATGTGGGTGAGGCAACAGCCTTATTCACTGGGAAGATTCCATCTTATGGAGGAGGTAGAGGCAATAGAAGAGGATATGCAAGGGGTAGAGGCTATGGAAGAGGCAATGGCATTGGAAGAGGCAAAGGCAATTTCAATGCTTCAAGTGGCAAACCACTTGCTACTTGCACCTATTGTGGCAAGAAGGGTCATCATGAGGATGTTTGCTACACCAAACATGGCTACCCATATGATCATCCAATCCATCAAAACAATCCAAATGCTCCTAAGAGGAATTGGAACTCAGCAAACATTGTTGAAGATGGTGGAACCTCAAGTTCAATTGAGCATGTGGCAGCCAAAGACAAGAGAATCTTCCATGGCACAGCTGACAAAAGGATTCAACATGTTGCTGCCCATGATGATCATTTTGATCATACACCTCTATCCTTTGAAGATGTGGATCAAGCTCATGTCAACATGGCAGGTATATCTAGTGATCCTATGGTTTGGATAGTTGACTCAGGTGCAACTAACCATATCACTCATCAAATTGAATGGCTACATGATTTGAAGAAGAGTGACTCTGATCACCAATATGTGCACTTGCCAAATGGTCACAAGTGCAAAGTGACCCATATTGGTTCTTGCTCTTTCTCAAGTGGATTCACATTGACTAACATCCTTTTGGTCCCTGATTTCAAGTTCAATTTGATCTCAGTCTCTAGGTTGCCTAGCCAGTTAAATTGCAAAGTGATCTTTACTTGTGATCATGTGTTGCTTCAGGGCCAGAGTGGCAAGTCCATGGTGATTGGGCAATGGAATAAAGGATTGTACACCTTGAAGGATGTGGTGCCTTCAAGCCCAAGGAAGATAGCAGCTACTTGCTTGGGGAATAAGGATGAAGTATTGAGATGGCATAGGCGTTTGGGTCATGTCTCAAAACAATATTTGAACCATTTGGATGTTTTAGGCTTGAATAATACCTATGGTTGTATCAAACAATGCACTATTTGTCCTCTTGCAAAGCAATCTAGATTTTCATTTCCAATCAGTGATTCAATTGCTTCAAAGCCTTTTGATTTGATTCACATGGATCTATGGGGACCATACAAGGTGCCTACCTTCAAGAACAATCAATATTTCTTGACCATTGTTGATGATCATTCAAGAGCAACTTGGGTCTATTTGACGAGACACAAGAGTGACACCTTCTTGCACATCAAGAATTTCTTGATCATGGTCAAGACTCAATTTGGTACAATGGTCAAGATTTTGAGAAGTGACAATGGGACTGAGTTCATCAACCCAATTTGCAAAGATTTACTTCTTCAATTTGGGATTCTTCATCAAACAAGTTGTGTGCATACACCACAACAAAATGGCAGGGTTGAACGCAAACATAGGGACATCCTCAACATTGCTAGAGCCATAAGGTTTCAAGCTTCTATGCCATTGAGACATTGGGGATATTGCATACTCAATGCTTGTTACTTACTCAACAGGCTACCCACCTCCATCTTGAAGTTCAAATCACCTATGGAAGTGCTATATGGGAAATCACCTTCTCTTCTTCATTTGAGAACCATAGGTTGCTTATGCTTTGAAACCAAATTGAACAACCATGACAAGTTTAGTCCAAGGGCTGAACCATGCATCCTTATGGGGTATTCAACTTCACAAAAAGGATACCTTGTGATGAACATTTCCAACTCAATGTTTCATGTTTCAAGGGATGTTTCATTTCATGAAGACATCTTCCCATTTAGCATGTCCAAGGATGCTTTAAAGTCTCTCATTCCATCTTTCTTGGGAGCCAAGCAATCCATTGAAGACTTCCCACAAGAGAATCCAACTTACTTTGATGAGGATATACAAAGACACATCCCAATCAATGAAGTTCCACCACCTCAACAAACTCCAATACCTCAACCACCCATTGTGGATGATCCACCCCAACCTTCTAATCTAAGGAGGAGTCTTAGAATTGCACAACTCAATCCACCACAACCAAGGAGAAGTGAAAGGATTGCTGAACTTCAACAAAGATCAAGTTCCAATGCCACTTTTGGCATGGAGAGGTATATGTCATATGACACTTAAGGCCCTCAATACAAATGCTTCTTGGCTGCCATTGACAAAATCAAGGAACCAAGCTCCTACAAGCAAGCAATCAAGGATCCCAATTGGATTTTGGCCATGAAGGAAGAGATACAAGCCCTTCAAGCAAACAACACTTGGGAACTCATGGAACTTACTCAAGGCAAATCTTCAATAGGTTGCAAATGGGTCTTCAAGGTCAAGTACAACTCTGATGGTTCCATTGAAAGGTATAAAGCAAGATTAATTGCCAAAGGATTCACTCAAGTGGAAGGGACTGATTTCAATGAGACATTCTCTCCTGTGGTCAAGATGGACACAGTGAGGATCATCTTAGCATTGGCAGCTGCCAAATCTTGGGGATTATACCATATGGATGTCAACAATGCTTTTCTTCAAGGTGACTTAACTGAGGAAGTGTACATGGATATTCCACAAGGTTTTGATCCTTCAAAGTCTCTTGAAGGGTCTAACAAACGTATATGCAAGCTTAAGAAGTCCCTATATGGCCTTAAACAAGCTTCAAGGCAATGGAACATCAAGCTCACCCAAACATTGTTGAAGAATGGTTATACACAATGTGCCTCAGATCATTCCTTGTTCACCAAGATACAAGGCAATGACAAGGTGTTTCTATTAATCTATGTTGATAATCTTCTAATCACTGGTTCCAATACCAAGATGATCAATCAATTGAAACACACACTTCAAATACACTTCAAATTGAAGGATTTGGGGGACTTGAGGTACTTCTTGGGTTTGGAGATTGCAAGATCAAATCAAGGACTTGTGATCAATCAAAGGAAATATGCTATGGAGCTCATTGAGGAGGCTGTCTTAGGGGCTGCAAGGCTTTCTGAAACTCCTATGGAATTCAATGTCAAGCTCACCACACATGAGTATGATAAAGCATCCAACTCAAACACTGATGATGTGCTATTAGAGGATGCTACTTCATTTAGAAGACTTATTGGCAAATTGCTCTATCTTACAATGACAAGACCAGACATTAGCTTCTCAGTCCAGAGACTAAGTCAATTTGTATACAAGCCAAAGAAGTCTCACTATGAAGCTGCCAGTAGGGTAATCAAGTACATCAAGGGCACCCCAGGCCAAGGCTTGATCTATCCTTCCAACAACCTTAATTTGAGCTTGTTTTGTGACTCTGATTGGGCTGCTTGCCCTTTTAGTAGGAAATCAGTGAGTGCCTATTGTGTAAAGCTAGGAGGAGCTATGATTGCTTGGAAGGTCAAAAAGCAAGATACCATTTCCCTATCAAGTGCTGAAGCAGAGTATAGGTGCCTTAGAGTTGCTATTCAAGAGGCACTTTGGATAGGCAGGATTCTCAAGGAACTTGGATTGCAAGTAAACCTTCCTATCCCTATATACACAGATAGTCAAGCAGCAGTGAAGATTGCTAAAAATCCAATGTTTCATGAGCGTACCAAACACATTGAATTGGATTGTCATTTCACAAGACATCACATTGGACAAGGCAGGATTGATGTTCACTACATTCCTTCAAAGGATCAGCTAGCTGACTTGCTAACCAAGGCTTTAGTGAAGAACGAACACTTGGCCTTGTTGAAGCTATATGGAATCAAGGATGTCTTCCAAGAAAGAAAAGAGGAAGAAGAAAAGGATGGGAGAATATAGAAGTGTATATGAAGACTATGTTCAATACACTATGCATACACTTAGTTTTACTATGCATACACCCTGCCACTACGTATGCACCCGGTTATGCTATGCAAACACTATGCACCTGGTTCACAACTCTTTGTATAGTCTTAGTTGGTGAGCCTAGTTTCACTTAGTATATATATTGTATCACCTTGCTTGTAATCCCTAATCATCAATGAAGTATGATTCAAGCTTATAAAAACAGGTCCAAGTGACGAAATATCATGCAAGCAAAGGCATAAACAAAGAATTATCAAAACAACATCAACTCGTTCACAAAGGGTTCAACATGCTGGAAGCGGACAACCTGACACCAACCAAGAGATAACATCATCTCTAAGGATCTATGGCAAAAATTTCATAATGTCAACATCAAATGCAATGTCGTCATCCACACAAAGGACACGACAAGAATGGTCGCTTAAACTTCAACACGACATACTCTTCAACATAAGCACGACAATCAGCAATACGTGCATCAAAATCAGCCGTAAAAAAATGCTTACCTCAATGGGAGGAACGCTCCTCCTTGGGCCAGTCCCTCGACCGGGGTAGAAGGCACCATTGCACGACCCTCAACTCTATTCCCTTTATCACAAGAAGGAGTTAGCACGGTCGTACTCGGCATAAAGAACTAAGAATCGCTCGAGGAACGCGCCCCTGCGTCAGATATTTTGAGAATTGTGCTAAAGACAGGAACTGCAACCACGCGTTCAGCAACATGAAAGCAACAACTTGGAAAATTAACAAGTTCAAAGAAGATACAAGGAGACGTCTTACTCACAAGTCATTTACCGCGACCGTGTCCGGAGACTCCAGAGTAGCGAGGGCACTTGTACGGACATTCCTCCCAACAAGCGGATTACTGTACACATCGGCTATCTGCAAAGACGAGATTTTTCCATCAAGTCCAACCTACATTACAACATGACACGAGTCATAAAGGACATCAACATCTACACTTGGTGTATTATTTAGCTGCTCAACCATGTCGACATCCGAACACAGAGTTACTCGCAGAATGGAGATAATGGACTTACTCATGATAACACCCATGGGAAGATTAATTCTGACAAGAAGACAACAAGATCTGATATCCTGAAAAATGCAACCAACAATCCAGTCAGTGCGCAAACACGCATCAACACTTATGCAAACATTTATGCAACGGACGCTCCATGTGAGACAACTATGTACGTACAAGACTCGTTAGTCTTCGCGCAACAAGTAACAAGCATCACGCAAGGGGGGCAACTTCTTCAACACATTAACCTTATATGACGACATCGAGCTCATACTCGCAGCATACATGATTACAAGGGTGAAATATTTTCTAAGTGTTTCCATGTATGTACATACATGTCGATAAGGATGCATGTCGACAAGAGGAAAATATTTTCTAAGTGTTTCCATGTACGTACATACATGTCGGCAAGGATGCATGTCGACAAGTGAAGAATATTTTCTAAGTGTTCCATGTATGTACATATATGTCGACAAGAGGAAAATATTTTCTAAGTGTTTCCATGTACGTACATACATGTCGACAAGGATGCATGTCGACAAGGAGAAAATATTTTCTAAGTGTTTCCATGTACGTACATAAATGTCGACAAGGATGCATGTCGACAAGGAGAAAATATTTTCTAAGTGTTTCCATGTACGTACATACATGTCGATAAGGAGAAAATATTTTCTAAGTGTTTCCATGTACGTACATACATGTCGACAAGGAGAAAATATTTTCTAAGTGTTTCCATGTACGTACATACATGTCGAAAAGGATGCATGTCGACAAGGAGAAAATATTTTCTAAGTATTTCCATGTAAGTACATACATGTCGACAAGGGGAAAATATTTTCTAAGTGTTTCCATGTACATACATACATGTCGACAAGGGGAAAATATTTTCTAAGTGTTTCCATGTACATACATACATGTCAACAAGGATGGATGTCAACAAGGGGAGAATATTTTCTAAGTGTTTCCATGTACATACATACATGTCAACAAGGATGGATGTCAACAAGGGGAGAATATTTTCTAAGTGTTTCCATGTACTTATGTACATGTCGACAAGGATGGATTGCATGCATCAAGTAGCTATTATCAACTTCTACATAATGCCTCCTAAGAATTCCTACGACGCTTATCGACAAAGCTCATACGACGACATCTATGGTAACAAGCATTAGATATTGTTAAAATATTTTCTAGGTGTTTTAGCATGTTTGCAGACAATGACCGACAGTCTATACATGATGCTCAACATTACATTGCCTAAGCTATCATTACCAACATACAACCATGGACGGCCATGTACGTACAACTATTGATCATCAATATCGGGCATACTAAAGCAACGACTAAGGCATGGAACAACATGTCGGCAATGAACACTATGCATAAGGGAAGTATAACGATTCATTTACACTTTTCTAAAATTTTCAGCACTTAGAAAATTTTTGGCCAATATGGGACTAAGTATTCTAATGCATTTTATCAAACACCTTGTATGCATGATAAGATAACTAGGTATATAGTGATTTCTAGATTGAATCAAGGCCAAAAGAAGTCACGAAATGTCCAACCATGTACGGAATTGAACTCACCAACACGAAGCGAGTCTGAATTAACACGTGCCACGCCGGAATCCAAATGATATCAACAATGATGTGTCTACTCCAAGTCTATGATCTCAAAAGCTTCATCTTCATAAAGAATGGTGAGCTTCTTGGAGATTTATCTATAAAGGATGTAAGCTAAATGAGTATTCTCTCTCCTAATTTTTACTAATAGTGCCTACACCATGTGCTAAGGACTAAACTTTCATGTATTTTCATATACAGTCCTTAGCAACCTTTACAAGCATCTTTGCATCTCTCCTATGTTCATATTGCATACATACTACACAATACTTCATGACACACTACACGTAACTATTATTTCATAGTACGTACATAGAATTTATCATGCGCGTTTCTTATTCATGATCGTTTCATGATTATTTTCTAAGTATGAATCTCATGTTTATATCATGTCTCACATTTACACCATACTTCATGTTTGCATTATACTACATGCTTGCATCATTTACTATGTTTACATCATGCTCAATGTTGACAAGCATGCTTTCCAATTTTATATTATTCTAAGTGTTTTGCTTATGGCATGATTACGTCATCCATTTACTATGTCGTCATTTGCATATTGACAACATGTTACATGTTTACGTCATGTACCATGATATTATCACGTTGTATAAATCTTTATTTCACTCATTACACGATATTGCGAATATAATTGCATGTTGTTATACGTATATTGTCTGCTACGCTAACCCTATACACAGATTACGTACGTACGGCGAAAAATTGAAGTTGGTCAAATTCATGATCTCAACATTCGAATTGACAAACAGGCCACCCCCGAGGTCAGTACCGAACCTAAATTGGACGAATATCTTATCTTAGAAAAGAGTTAAGCACGGGTTTTGAACCACTACTTGACTCGGGGGCAAGTGTTAGATATCTGTCCAATTCGGGTTCGTATTTACAATTCAGGCCTCGTAAAATATCCCAAAACCCGTAAAAAACCCTTTCGCGGACACCCAAGTCTAAAACGGTCCGGGATACGCGCCATTCCTGGGCCGAAGGACTTCCGGATTGCCCTAAGGCGATCCGGACCAGTCCGGATTACCGTTTTTTCCTCGCGCTCACCCCGATTATTTTTGCTGATTGCGAGAAGTCGGTGCACGCATAGTCCACCTTGGTGACGGTATACGTATTTCAACATACCGACATCAAGCCATTCAAAATTGAGCATGATCCTTAGGTTCCCTATAAATAGGGGCCTAGGTCTCTCATTTTGGACAATTCCCTCACTTTTGGACCTGAAATGCTCTGACTTCTCTCTAAGGCTTTCTCTCTTTAAAAGTGCTAACTTGAGCGTGGAGTGGGCCCAACCAGCATTCCCCCCTCCCACGCTGGTTACTGCCCCTCGTGCAGGACCCGAAGATCAGGAGCTCAAGGTCGAAGACTGGGAATTCAGCTCGGTGATTATGTATTAAGGATTGCGGTGTTCCCGTCCTTATACATATATCTCGAACCCGATCGTGAAGGAAGAAGCCTGTTCGTGAAGGAAAAAGCCCAAAGCTGCCCAAGTGGTGAAGCGAACACAACACTCACTCCTCAAGAAAAGGGAGAAGACAATTTTAGAAATGTGGAGGTAAAGTGAGGAGGGATTTACATGCTCTCCCCTTTTATATACATATGTGGGTAATTCCCTATCTCCTCCATATTTTTTTCTAACTCTTTTGTATGAGTTATTAGCACGTACACATGCTTACACACCTGCGCGTACATATGCATACTTACACGTACACATGTTTGCATATCCATGTCACGAGTCTATTATTATGATCCCGACATGCATATGCTTACATCCCCGCCATTATATATATGTAGATGATCATATCTACATGTTTATTATCATGACATTATATGTTGCGCGTCTATTGACGTGCACACGTATACATAGTCATACATAATTACATATATACATGTCATCTACGTATACTCGCTGCGCTAACCATGTCACCACCTATAGTCACTCTTATTAAAAGAAAGGGAGGATATGCGACGTTGAGGCCCGCGCACCAACGGACAGTAGGTCCACGCCAAGGTAACACCCGAACATAAATCTAACGTATACTTTATCAAAAATAGAGTCAAGAAAGGGTCACGCCATTACTTGACTCGGGGGAAATGATGGGTATACGTCCGATTCGGGTTCTTTTTATATTATACGGACTTCACCTACACGTCAAACCCACCAACAATTCTAATATAATCACCCGTAAATTCAAAATGGCCCGGCGTACGCGCGCGCGTACCCCGAACGAGAGACTCGTCTGAATTGTGCGACAATCTAGGGGTCCGGATTGTCTAACAATCCCGACCTCCGGATTGCGTCCAAAACGCGTGTAAACCCTTATATACGCGTACACAACACGTGTTGGACTCTCCGAAATCAATTCCATGTTCGTCCACGTCTGGTTCACATATTCACAATTAAACCGACGTTGGACCGTTAAAAACCCAGTTTGATTCCAAGGTTTTCTATAAATAGGAGCCTTGATCATTCATTTCACAACTAAGTCGACACCGTAGCTCTGACCTCTCTCTAGCTTTCTCTCTCTACAGTTCTAATTTAAGCTTCGGAGAGCGTTCATTGCACTCCACCCCCCCCCTCTGCAGGTGTGCGATATTGCCCCTCGTGCAAGTGTTCGAAGACGTATGTTGCCAAATACGTGTGAAGACCCACTACATCAGCAACCCGAAGCGCATTTACCAGGACATGACTCTCTGTCCAGTCAAGGTCCCAACAGTAAGCTACTTGGAGGCCAAGTTATTTGACCCTCAAGCATTCTGGCTGGCCACCCATATTACCCGGCGGCGGGACCATCTCCGGCGACAGGAGACAGCGGCGGCGACAGGGAGGAGTAGGCGACGGCGAATCGGCGACGAGCGGCGGCGTGACTGTGGCAGCGGCCGGAGCAAACTCCGGCAAGGGCGGCGGCGGGCGGCTTTTATGGCGGCGACGACCTTGTTTCGACAGCGAGATTCCCTCGGTCGATTGGAGACCATTTTCAGGTATGGTGATGTATTTGGCTATCTCTGTTTATCCCATCTTTAACTTGGATAAGACTTGATTTTCCATTCCACCAAGTATTTGATGAAATTCCTAGCACATATTAACATAGTGTAGAAATCATGAAAATGGCTAAGTATTTAGCATTGTTCTATATAGAGTAATTGATGTTTCTTCCCTTATTGATTACAATCATTGATCGATTGAGCTCTTGTCGTGTCTGGAATGTCGGATTGATTCTTTGTTGATCAAGGCCACTGATCATGTAATGTTGTATCGCTCATATAATTGCTTTCGGATTAAAGTTGTTGCTCAGTAAAGTCTATACTATGACTTGCATGATGTTGGCTTTTGTATGTATTACACTTGATAGCACGGTAGTGTTGGTAGTAGTAATTGAGTTTTGTAACCCTTTTACTGAGTATGCGGATACGCATGTATAACCTGCAACCATTAGATGATATTTACAAGTAGGTGTTAGTGTTATAATCATATATGCACTATTACCCTGAGTAGGTGTGTTGGGACGAGTAGCCACATGTAGGGCCGTGTAAGCGCGTGTAGACTGTATAAGTGTCGGGACGAGGTCCTTACTGACATAGAGTTGCCCCCGTATATAGGTTGTCGCTATGTAGTAATTGTGAACTTATAAGTCTATAGGTGTGGAGTGGCCCCATATAAAGTATGTTCGCCGCACAGTATATAGTAATATGACGGTTATGCGCACACTTTCTAAATGGATTGTTGTTTTGCCACTGCAGGTCTTGTAGCACGAATACTGCGGAGTAGTTTATCGACTTAGGACGTCATTACTGGCGCGTCCATCGTTGGGGCTACCTTCTCGACTTGCGTGCTTCACCAGAATGAGTAAGTTTTTTATTCCCACACCTGGGGTTAAGTATTTTCCGGACTCTTATTCTGATTCCGAGTCGGATTCCCTAGCATCTCACGAGTCGGGATCATAGGATGGTGTAGACTCTTTTCCTGATTTGGAATCTGGGTCTATAAGCTTGAATCATACTTCATTGATGATTAGGGATTACAAGCAAGGTGATACAATATATATACTAAGTGAAACTAGGCTCACCAACTAAGACTATACAAAGAGTTGTGAACCAGGTGCATTGTGTTTGCATAGCATAACCGGATGCATACATAGTGGCAGGGTGTATGCATAGTAAAACTAGTAAAACTAAGTGTATGCATAGTGTATTGAACATAGTATTCATATACACTTCTATATTCTCCCATCCTTTTCTTCTTCCTCTTTTCTTTCTTGGAAGACATCCTTGATTCCATATAGCTTCAACAAAGCCAAGTGTTGGTTCTTCACTAAAGCCTTGGTTAGCAAGTCAGCTAGCTGATCCTTTGAAGGAATGTAGTGAACATCAATCATGCCTTGTCCAATGTGATGTCTTTTGAAATGACAATCCAATTCAATGTGTTTGGTACGCTCATGAAACATTGTATTTTTAGCAATCTTCACAGCTGCTTGACTATCTGTGTATATAGGGATAGGAAGGTTTACTTGCAATCCAAGTTCCTTGAGAATCCTGCCTATCCAAAGTGCCTCTTGAATAGCAACTCTAAGGCACCTATACTCTGCTTCAGCACTTGATAGGGAAATGGTATCTTGCTTCTTGACCTTCCAAGCTATCATAGCTCCTCCTAGCTTTACACAATAGGCACTCACTGATTTCCTACTAAAAGGGCAAGCAGCCCAATCAGAGTCACAAAACAAGCTCAAATTAAGGTTGTTGTTGGAAGGATAGATCAAGCCTTGACCTGGGGTGCCCTTGATGTACTTGATTATCCTAATGGCAGCTTCATAGTGAGACTTCTTTGGCTTGTCTACAAATTGACTTAGTCTCTGGACTGAGAAGCTAATGTCTGGTCTTGTCATTGTAAGATAGAGCAATTTGCCAATAAGTCTTCTAAATGAAGTAGCATCCTCTAATAGCACATCATCAGTGTTTGAGTTGGATGTTTTGTCATACTCATGTGTGGTGAGCTTGACATTGAATTCCATAGGAGTTTCAGAAGGCCTTGCAGCCCCTAAGCCAGCCTCCTCAATGAGCTCCATAGCATATTTCCTTTGATTGATCACAAGTCCTTGATTCGATCTTGCAATCTCCAAACCCAAGAAGTACCTCAAGTCCCCCAAATCCTTCAACTTGAAGTGTATTTGAAGTGTGTGTTTCAATTGATTGATCATCTTGGTATTGGAACCAGTGATTAGACGATCATCAACATAGATTAATAGAAACACCTTGTCATTGCCTTGTATCTTGGTGAACAAGGAATGATCTGAGGCACATTGTGTATAACCATTCTTCAACAATGTTTGGGTGAGCTTGATGTTCCATTGCCTTGAAGCTTGTTTTAGGCCATATAGGGACTTCTTAAGCTTGCATACACGTTTGGTAGACCTTTCAAGAGACTTTGAAGGATCAAAACCTTGTGGAATATCCATGTACACTTCCTCAGTTAAGTCACCTTGAAGAAAAGCATTGTTGACATCCATATGGTATAATCCCCAAGATTTGGCAGCTGCCAATGCTAAGATGATCCTCACTGTGTCCATCTTGACCACAGGAGAGAATGTCTCATTGAAATCAGTCCCTTCCACTTGAGTGAATCCTTTGGCAACTAATCTTGCTTTATACCTTTCAATGGAACCATCAGAGTTGTACTTGACCTTGAAGACCCATTTGCAACCTATTGAAGATTTGCCTTGAGGAAGTTCCATGAGTTCCCAAGTGTTGTTTGCTTGAAGGGCTTGTATCTCTTCCTTCATGGCCAAAATCCAATTGGAATCCTTGATTGCTTGCTTGTAGGAGCTTGGTTCCTTTATTTTGTCAATGGCAGCCAAGAAGCATTTGTATTGAGGGGCTAAAGTGTCATATGACATATACCTCTCCATGCCAAAAGTGGCATTGGAACTTGATCTTTGTTGAACTTCAGCAATCCTTGCACTTCTCCTTGGTAGTGGTGGATTGAGTTGTGCAATTCTAAGACTCCTCCTTAGATTAGAAGGTTGGGGTGGATCATCCACAATGGGTGGTTGAGGTGTTGGAGTTTGTTGAGGTGGTGGAACTTCATTGGTTGGGATGTATCTTTGTATATCCTCATCAAAGTAAGTTGGATTCTCTTGTGGGAAGTCTTCAATGGATTGCTTGGATCCCAAGCAAGATGGAATGAGAGACTTTAAAGCATCCTTGGACATGCTAAATGGGAAGATGTCTTCATGAAATGAAACATCCCTTGAAACATGAAACATTGAGTTGGAAATGTTCATCACAAGGTATCCTTTTTGTGAAGTTGAATACCCCATAAGGATGCATGGTTCAGCCCTTGGACTAAACTTGTCATGGTTGTTCAATTTGGTTGCAAAGCATAAGCAACCTATGGTTCTCAAATGAAGAAGAGAAGGTGCTTTCCCATATAGCACTTCCATAGGTGATTTGAACTTCAAGATGGAGGTGGGTAGCCTGTTGAGCAAGTAACAAGCATTGAGTATGCAATATCCCCAATGTCCCAATGGCATAGAAGCTTGAAACCTTATGGCTCTAGCAATGTTGAGGATGTCCCTATGTTCGCGTTCAACCCTGCCATTTTGTTGTGGTGTATGCACACAACTTGTTTGATGAAGAATCCCAAATTGAAGAAGTAAATCTTTGCAAAATGAGTTGATGAATTGAGTCCCATTGTCACTTCTCAAAGTCTTGACCATTGTACCAAATTGAGTCTTGACCATGATCAAGAAATTCTTGATGTGCAAGAAGGTGTCACTCTTGTGTCTCATCAAATAGACCCAAGTTGCTCTTGAATGATCATCAACAATGGTCAAGAAATATTGATTGTTTTGAAGGTAGGCACCTTGTATGGTCCCCATAGATCCATGTGAATCAAATCAAAAGGCTTTGAAGCAATTGAATCACTGATTGGAAATGAAAATCTAGATTGCTTTGCAAGAGGACAAATAGTGCATTGTTTGATACAACCATAGGTCTTATTGAAGCCTAAAACATCCAAATGGTTCAAATATTGTTCTGAGACATGACCCAAACGCCTATGCCATCTCAATACTTCATCCTTATTCCCCAAGCATGTAGTTGCTATCTTCCTTGGGCTTGAAGGCACCACATCCTTCAAGGTGTACAATCCTTTATTCCATTGCCCAATCACCATGGACTTGCCACTCTGGCCCTGAAGCAACACATGATCACAAGTAAAGATCACTTTGCAATTTAATTGGCTAGGCAACCTAGAGACTGAGATCAAATTGAACTTGAAATCAGGGACCAAAAGGATGTTAGTCAATGTGAATCCACTTGAGAAAGAGCAAGAACCAATATGGGTCACTTTGCACTTGTGACCATTTGGCAAGTGCACATATTGGTGATCAGAGTCACTCTTCTTCAAATCATGTAGCCATTCAATTTGATGAGTGATATGGTTAGTTGCACCTGAGTCAACTATCCAAACCATAGGATCACTAGATATACCTGCCATGTTGACATGAGCTTGATTCACATCTTCAAAGGATAGAGGTGTATGATCAAAATGATCATCATGGGCAGCAACATGTTGAATCCTTTTGTCAGCTGTGCCATGGAAGATTCTCTTGTCTTTGGCTGCCACATGCTCAATTGAACTTGAGGTTCCACCATCTTCAACAATGTTTGCTGAGTTCCAATTCCTCTTAGGAGCATTTGGATTGTTTTGATGGATTGGATGATCATATGGGTAGCCATGCTTGGTGTAGCAAACATCCTCATGATGACCCTTCTTACCACAATAGGTGCAAGTAGGAAGTGGTTTGCCACTTGAAGCATTGAAATTGCCTCTGCCTCTTCCAATGCCATTGCCTCTTCCAAAGCCTTCTACCCCTTGCATATCCTCTTCCATTGCCTCTACCTCCTCCATAAGATGTAATCTTCCCAGTGAATAAGGTTGTTGCCTCACCCACATCACCAATGGAACCAGAAATGGTCCTTTGACTCTCTTCTTGTACTAACACAGAGAAGGCAATGCTAAGTGTAGGAAGGGGTTGCCTCATAAGCAAGTTGCTCCTAACGTGTCCATAGGAATCATTTAGTCCCAAGAGGAAAGCCATCAACTTCTGTTTCTCTTTGTGCTCATTGACAATGGCAATGTCCCCAGCACATTGGAGAACCAAATCATCAATGGAAGTAGGAGCATCCCATAGTTGCTTCATCTTGGCAAAGTATTCAGTGATGGAGAGCACACCTTGAGATGTTTGGTAAATCTCTCTTGTCAATTGAAAGATTTGAGTGCCATCCACTTTTTCAAACATCTCCTTTAAGTCATTCCAAATGGAAGAGGCTGTAGGATTGTAGATCAAGCCATTGACCAAGTCCTTGGCCACAGTGTTCCTTAACCATGCCTTGACAATTGCATTTGCCCTATCCCATCTCACCCTATCATTGACACCAACATCCAATCTTGTGAATGTGCTATCTATAAAACCAAGCTTATTCTTCACCAATAAGCCTTCTCTGATTGATGTGCTCCAAACATGATAGTTGGATGTTCCTTGAAGCTGAAAAGGAATGAGCATATGGCCAGTGGTGTCTGAGGGGTGAATGTATAGGGGATCATCAACATTGGTTTCCTGAGCCATCTTGCAAGCAAAGTAACACAAGGAGCTTGAAGATTCGGAGTAAAGGGAATTCAGAAGCAAGTGACTCCAATGCAAACACACACAAACTATGCACTAGCAACAAAACTAGCACACCAAGTTTGTTGAGAGTAAGACAAAATTCCAGCTCACTCTTCAGTACAATTTGTACAATCCGCAACAAATTTCTCCAAGTTCAATGTTCACAAATCACTAGGAATGGATTAGGATCAAATCTCCATTGAAGAAAGCTCTGAAATCTTCAAGAAATGGAGTGAAAACTCGAAGAACACACAATGACTCCTCAGCCGAGCAAAGTGTATGCAAACGTTGTAACGTACGAAAATCACAACTTCCAAGTGGTATGCGCAGCTTGAACAAGCTCAAAATTCATATCCAAATCCAGGGAAACAAAGCAAATCCCAGATTATAACAAGAACAATCACGCAATCATCTCAACAAGGCTGAAATCAACAAGAACTAAGCAAACTAGGACTAAGACATGTTGGCTATCCTTAGTCTATGCTCAGCTTTGTGTAGTGTTGTGATTTCTTGAATTTTCACTTACTTGACATCCATTCTTGCACAAGAAATGGAAATTTCAAGTTGAGATGAAGATCCACGAAGCTTATCTTGTATGGTTATGCAAGAACAAGGTGAACTTTGAAGGCTAATGTTGAAGAAATTTGATCTTCTTCAACTAGATGTGTACGCCGCCATTAGGGATGGCTCTGATACCATATAAGCTTGAATCAAACTTCATTGATGATTAGGGATTACAAGAAAGGTGATACAATATATATACTAAGTGAAACTAGGCTCACCAACTAAGACTATACAAAGAGTTGTGAAGCAGGTGCATAGTGTTTGCATAGCATAACCGGGTGCATACATAGTGGCAGGGTGTATGCATAGTAAAACTGGTAAAACTAAGTGTATGCATAGTGTATTGAACATAGTCTTCATATACACTTCTATATTCTCCCATCCTTTTCTTCTTCCTCTTTTCTTTCTTGGAAGACATCCTTGAGGGTCGGAGCTGGAACATATGTTTCGAACCTTTTATGGTAATCAGTTGCGTCGTAAAGAGTATCAGCATCATGTGGAGCAGTTTGGACTTTCCCAATTGTAGAGGCAGCATTTCCCTTTAATGTACTCCCTGATGTTGTTCGGTGTAAGCCTACTGTGACCCCCCTGAGATCGTGGCGGTATACATAGCTCAGACACTGGAAGGATTGCGCTTCCCTTACTGTCCCGACTTGGTCAGATTGTGTCGTTACTAAAGGATTTCCCCGATTAAACTTGCGCCTGCAGGGATACGATATTGGGTTTGCTTTCGTGTGCTGTGCCACCAGCAGTCATGGCATTATTCATCTCTACTTTTTCGATGCTTCTTTTGTCTTCAGCGTCGGGACGCATCCGGCCTATCTTCCACATCTATTCACTGTCCTTCATTGAGAGAGCGTGGCTTTGCGAGCCTCGGCTTAAGAGAGGTAAAGTGGGATGTTGCACTTCGCTTTATGACTGTTGCTGACCGCTCGGTTAGTCACTGGAGGAATCATTATTTCTTTACCAATGATGTAGGAGTGACTTGGCCGGTTGCGCATGTTACTCAGACTGATCTAGTACCAACATATTATGAGTTTTCTGATTCGGACAAAGAGGCCATGAAGATGTATATCGGGCTCACAAACCGCACGCCTATCGTGCCTTCTCTCGTGCGTCGGAATGGGAGCTGCGCGAGGCTGGATTCGCGTAACTCCTTCGGGAGGTCCTTTGTGTAAGCATATGGTGATGGGCGCCGTAATTGGTAGCCCATAATATGTATAGTTTACCTAATGAACTTGGGTAAATGTCTAATTAGGTTAATTGGGCTAGACCCAAATCCTAATTGACATGGGAGGCCCAAAAATGGGCCTCCCCAAATACATAGGCCGGCCGAATGTTATGGTGGGGTAAAGTGGACTTTTGTCCAATTTACTCCTCCTATAAATAAGAGGTGTTAGGGAAATTTTAGGGTTAATAATAATTCCCTCACAAGAGAGTTTTAGAGAGAAAAACCCTCCTCCCACACCAAGTGTTTCGGCGGAACCTCACAAGTCACCAAGGGTGTGCCAAATTGCTTTCAAGCAAACTCTCTAGAGATCTGTCCCTGTGCCGATAATTGATTAGAGGCTTTGCTGTGGAGATGCACCACGTAGGGATTCTCTAACAAGAATCTATACGGGTCCCGTCCGGAGGATCGCGAACTCCCTCGAGCAAGGATCTTGGACTACGGTTACTCTTGAGGTATGTGTAAACTTTCCGCTGCGTAATTGATATTACTAGCACATACCATGTTTAAGTTTCCGTAGTGATTACTCCCCGTAATCTAACAGTGGTATCAGAGCCTGTGTTAGGAGTTCATGATTTTGATAAATTGGTGTTCTTGGAGTTTTAAAATTTTCGGACTGAATTTTTAAAAGGGAATTTAGAATTTCGATTTTTTTAAAGTTCAAGTGTGGTCCAAAATTTTTCATGTTCTTGGTTAATTTGATGTTCATTATCTTCAAGAAAAAGGAAATATTTATCAAAATCAAACATTGGATTGTAGATCTTATTAAAATTTGACCACTTGTTACCAATTTTGGTATTAGTGCCGAAACCCTAGGTAAAATTTTTAATTTTTTAGACACAAAAGGGATAAAATTTCTGCCACATCATTAAAATAATATTGTTTACCATATTTTAATTTTTTAATTAAGGTAACAATATATCTATAATTAGGAACATTATGATAGATTCACATTAATATATAGAAATATATATCACTATCAATATATCTAATTATTTAAATAGGGTTATAGATATTATTGATAGATTTAGTTACCTAAAAGATTGAGAAAATTTGTCAGTATATTTGTTACCCTATTTAAGATATTGACAATAAATAAAATATATATTGATATATACTAGCCGATTTTTACATATATATATAGTGTTGATTGATTTAATCTTAAAGATAGAATCTTAGCAATAAATATATATATGTTATATTTTGGCCGAATTATATATATATATATATATATATATATATATATTTAATATTGAAAATTATTTTATATAATTAATATTACTTGGTGGCTAAGTGAAATATTTTTGGACTTTAAAACCCTACTTGGACCACAAGTAAGCATTTCGGCCTAACGTTTTTTAATTTTAATTATTGGGCCGGTCTAATATGTTAAACCGGGACGAAATAAAACCGAACCGGATTTTCTCAATCGGTTCGACCTATTTGGATCGGGTCGGACCGAGTTAATTAAGTGGATCTAACCGAACCGGTTTTGAGTGTTGAACCGAACCGAACCCTATTTTCTTGGACCGATTCGAACCGAAACATATTTTATAATTAAAAACCGGAGCGAACCGAACCGGATTTTGCCGGACCGATGAACCGGATTTTGCCGGACCGATGAACCGGATTTTTTCCGGACCGGACGCGGATTTTCTGAACCGAACTGGACAAAAACTGACTGAACCGAACAATGTTTTCTAAACCGAATTCAAGTAAATTAAAATAGGGAGGTCAAGTTTTAAAATCCAAATGTTTTAGAACCTTGAAATGGACTACACAGTGCTCATAGGGTTGCTAACCTTTACGCCTTGTTTTGATTATGGGGATGGATCTCGGAGATACATGTTTTTGTGACTGGATTAATTAGAGGGCTAAATTGCAATCGTTCATTATTCAATATATATTGATTCATGATTAGAAATGTTGTCTTGACATAGTCAAGCTATCTGGAAATTGCATGTTGTGGGCGGAGCCCTAGTTATATGGAATGCACACTAGGATAGACATGCTGTGATGGTTGTAAATGCTTAGGATTCATGTCTAGAAGCTTGCGTAATTGAATATAAGCATGAATTGCAGATCAACCCCTAATGTTTAAAATCGTTTTAAAAACGAAAACCAGTCGCCAAATATGTATGATTGATGTGAATGTTACATGTTTGACACGTATGCTAGAATGTTAAGGATGAGGTTACATTTGATAATTTACTTGTAAGTAGAATTATGAATGCAAGCATGAGTTCCTCGGAACATTAGACGCATGACGCGTAAGCATGTGTGTGTTATATGATGAATGTAACTGGCATATGATAATTTACATCGATAGTAGAATTATGTATGCATGAGTGAATTCATCGGAATAATTTTCCAAAACAAAAAGGGCATTGGGAAAGCCAAGATCGGGTATGCTTATTTTAAATTTCCGGTCCGGGTAATTTGTGATTAAAACCGTTTTAAGAGACTGATTTATTAGATAGAAGACGGCGATAGTGTGAACTCTTTCACATCCATCTTCCATTGGTTTACTGGTGGTCGGTTGGTTTAGATGACTAAGGAATCACTATCTGTCGGATTCTATTTCAATGGATATTTGATGTATTCAATTCTTTCTCAAAATGTTTTTGTCTCCTTGATTTTTGCATAATCATCGATGTGTTAGTATGAATTGGTTGAATTAGTGCGATTCGATATTCCTCGCAATCTTGATGGTATGAATAATGATGAATAAATAGAGTACGTGTTGAACTCTCTCTACTACGATTCCGAAAAGTGGAGAACTACAGATGAATATGGTAGTCTGTATGATTTTTGACAATGAGAAACGAATGTAATAATTTGTTTCACAAAGCATGGGAATAGGTTCTTTGATAATCTGAACGCATATGTGGTGATACATTCAACCTTGGTAAAAGGGGGTTGAAGAAGACTTCAACTGCAACAAGACAATATTGCAACTTAGTATCCCTTTGCATCCGCCTCGGTGGAAGCAATGATGCAAAAGCGAAATGTTTCGGTTGAATGTGATGGTCTTCTTTCTTTTCATGGATGTTGGAGTAAAACCCGCATCAGATCTTTAGAATGAAAGGTCAACATGGAAAAGGTGTATATGGTTGTCAGATATTGACAGGACTCAATGACCTTGAGCCTAATCAAGTACAATAAGCACATCAGTAAAAGGGGAAGCCTTCTCTGCTCACCATACTGGGTTCGAATGAAGTCGACCATGATCCGCATGTTATAGAGAGAACTGGACCATAAAAGTCTTATACGATAATCCGGTGGGATAAACCATGTTGATAAAGTGCGTATCAAACACGTCTCGTAGGTCATGTGTATGAAGCGGTAAAATGTTTTATACGAAACAAATCATTTGACGTGATTCACTCGTGAATTTACTCAGATGTGATGTTCAACATGGCTTAAAGTTCTCGACTATCTATGCGACCATCATGGGTCAAATACGCGATCTTCACATCAAGAACCCTATCATTGTCATTTATCGTTCGTTTGAGTTACTAAAATTTTGGTTATTTCGAGATTCAGATTTATTGAATAAAGTAGTTGCCATTCGATTCGAAATGCTATCTACTTATCAAAATTAATTGACCCAGTTAAACGGGATCGATCCGAAACGAAATTTTGACCAGGTAAAAGTGGTCGAATAAAACGAAATGATTCATGTACTCCGTCATCTCAGTCGGGAAATTGAACTGAACATACACATCGATTGTGTAGCTAGATTGAAAGATTTAGTATTTCCTTATTAATTACTCCATTTAATGAAATAAGGTGTAATGATAATCATGTTTGAAACTGATTGGATTAAATTCAGAAATGAAACGATTATACTAAGGAATGGAACCTCGGTAAAATTGCGCTATGTGTAAGTGGACCTTGAAAGACGGAACACATCGTTTCAAAGTACGAGTTTAATAATGAAGTGTTTGAATGATGATGTGCTGAAGTTTCGTTTGTATTCCTTCGGAAACAACTTATTGATAACATTTACATCGGTAAGAAGTAGGCATCGAAAGCTACTACAACCATGTAAAAGTATCAACTGATGCATAAGGTGAACCTGGAATGCTCAGTTCGGAGATGGAATAAAATCTTTGATAAGTTAGCAAACGATGAAGGATGAAATCGGTTAAACGATTTTCCTTCCGTACGCCTGGAACGATATGTCAGGCTAGGAATTCAAGTTAAAAGACATACTTCAAGAAGAACAGTTTTTATATTCATAATGTTGGAGTCGTTCTATCAATAGTTCCCTATGGGATGATGAAAGATGATTAACATAAATGTAAAACTGTGTTCCATTGATATCGGCAAGGTACGTCGCCATTAAAGCTGAAGGGTGATAATGAGTTAAATCATATCACCATGCGACATTAATTTGCGCAATAAACACGTATTTAGGACAAGAGTAAGTAAGTTACTCGTAGAAAATACCTGTTTACAGCTTGATTTATAAAATGGTGTCGTTGTCGAACATGAAACATTACATCATTAAGATGGCGAATTTTCCATATGCATGAACAATTTCAATCAATATAGTCATGATCAAAACAAAGCAGAATAACGATGACAATCAGGTCCCACTTAATTCGAGTGGGAAAGATTTGAACCAACAACTTAAGTGAATGACATGGTAAATGAGAAGGGGAACATTTTCATGGTAAATCCACTGGGAGGAATAAAACCTACCACAAGTAATCACTGTTGTTGTTGGACGAATCAAGTTGAACCTGATGGTCATATTGCTAAACCAGGAATGACACAACTACCTAAACTTCCCGTTGTTTTCAATGGGAGTGATCCAACCATACTTGGTTCCAGATCCTAGTGATCAAAGAATGCATCTCGGAAGTAAAAGCCCGAGACCAAGAGGTTGTCATATGAAAGTTGTAGGTCAAGGTTCTAGCACTGCTCTTGTTCCCAATAGAGACAATGCTCTGATAAGAAGCATTGTTCCGAGTGGGAGAATCGTTCCCAACAGAAATGATGCTACGATAAGAAGCATTATTCCGAGTGGGAGGAAAGATCAGACTAATAAACGGGACTCGCAATGCCTAGACGAGAGTCAAAGGTAAGTATCCTATTAAGTAAGGTATACAACTGTTGACAAGCATTGGAAAGACCTTAAGTGGAGAAATGGAGGAAAACAATAAACGAGAGAGATCGCCTAAATGAAAGCCATTATATTCTATAGTTTAGTTACCTGCTACCACAGGAGCCCAAGGATAAGTTGAGCCCTGAAGTAAGGCTCACCACTGATGGAAAAAAGTCAAACAACCCGACTTGTTGCGAAAGGATATACCCAACTTCACGGAGTGGGTTTTGACGAAACATACTCAACAACTGTGCGTTACACCACAGTACGGGCCATTCTGGCCTTGGTCGCAAGTCTCGATCTAGAGCTGCACCAAATGGATGTTAAGACCGCATTCCTCCACGGAAACCTGGAGGAAGAGATCTACATGGAGCAACCAGAGCGTTTCATTACTCCTGGTAACGAACGTAAAGTTTGTAGACTCCAAAGGTCCATCTACGGTCTTAAACAGTCGTCTCGGCAATGGTACTGCGGATTCCACGAGGAAATCTTAGGAAACGGATTCGTGAGTCTTCACGAGGATCCCTACGTGTATTATAAGACCCCCGGGTCCAAATATGTCATCTTAACCTTATACGTGGACGACATACTCATTGCTGCAAATGACATGAGTTTCATGAATAAGTCAAAGTCCTTGTTGGCATCTGTATTTGAGATGAAAGGCATGGGAGAGGCCACGTATATCTCTGCCAAACTATGTCGAATGTGGGCCTTACCTAGTCACACATGTACGGTCGTCTTGTGGTGGAGGGAGGCCTCCAACCAACCAAGAATGGCTAAGAGCCAGGGGGATAAACCTGATTAAGCGAGACAATTATCAAGTTTCGAAGTAACTCGACGTGATCTTCGTTTCGCATATCACCGTGATGAACTTCGTTCGTCATTTAACCACATTCTGGGCCAGATGAGAATCTATGATAGCCGGTTGATTAGAGAAATGTTGTTTATAACAGGTTGATTAGAGAAAAGGGAATCAACGTTCCGCGGGCGCTACAATACTCCTAACGGATGAGTAGCACGATGCCTGTCGTATCCGCCGGTTGAACGGCAAACCTCGTATGATCTATTCGGAAGCATGGAGCAGATCAAAGGAGAGAAATGTTGATGCGGATTTGGAAAACAATACATTAACAAGCACCCTCCCATTCCGGGGAGTGGGAGCTGTAAGCATATGGTGATTGACGCCGTAATTGGTAGCCCATAATATGTATAGTTACCTAATGTACTTGGGTAAATGTCACACTAGGGTAATTGGGCATGGGAGGCCCAAAATTGGGCCTCCCCAAATACATAGGCCGGCCGAATGTTATGGTGGGATAAATAGGACTTTTATCCCCTTTACTCATTCTATAAATAAGAGGTGTTAAGGAAATTTTAGGGTTAATCATAAATCCCTCACAAGAGAGTTTTAGAGAGAAAAACCCTCCTCCCACACCAAGTGTTTCGGCGGAACCTCACAAGTCACCAAGGGTGTGCCAAATTGCTTTCAAGCAAACTCAATAGAGATCTGTCCCTGTGCCGATAATTGATTAGAGGCTTTGCTGTGGAGATGCACCACGTAGGGATTCTCTAACAAGAATCTATACGGGTCCCGTCCGGAGGATCGCGGACTCCCTCGAGCAAGGATCTTGGACTACGGTTACTCTTGAGGTATATGTAAACTTTCCGCTGCGTAATTGATATTACTAGCACATACCATGTTTAAGTTTCCGTAGTGATTACTCCCTGTAATCTAACACTTCGGTATGTTATGAACCTTTATAACTTCTACCATGTTGAAATGTAGGTTGGTTTCATGGCAAAAACTCGCGCTTCCTGGCGAGTCTTCAGGGGAATGTTGCTGCCTCAGAGCGAGGTGCTCCTTCTGCTATCCTGGTTGCGCTCCGAACCTTGATATCTAGGCGAGGGAAGGGATCCATGAGTAAGGTACCTTCTTGTAAATTCGTTCTTACTTATTGATATTGAGTATAATTGTTCTTATCTTGGTTTGCTCTTGTTTACAGGTCACTCTCCCAACGTGACTGATCGCGTTGTTGCTGTTGTCGACACTCTGCCCGGACCCTGGACAAAGAGGTCCGACTCCGAGGCACATCCCTCGAGCGATCCCAAGCGATCGAAGTCCACTAGTGGCGAGACATTGAGGACTCATTCCTTTGCTAAAGGGAAGGACGTTCAGAGTCAGGCTCGCGCGCCTGCCATTTCTGCCCCTCGGTCGAGGGACCTGACCTTGGAGGAGGAGTCTCCTCGTGAAGGTGTGTAACTCGCTTTTACTTTCCTGCTACACTTGTGTTATTTTGCCTTTCTTGTTAATCTATTTGTGTGTTCATAGGTGTTGCGCCTCCTGCTGCGCTAACCCGTGCTGAACTGATTCGTCCTCTCGAGGGCGATATTGTTGGGGATGAGTGGGCACCCTTTGCTGCTGGGGGGACCCGATTCGCCAAGGAGGCACTCCTGGGGTGGGAGTGTGTGTGCTCCAGCGAGTTGTTCCTCCTGGCGATTAGATGGTTCGTTCGAGCCAGCTGGAGGACGTGCGTGCCTATGCTGAGGGCGCGCTGACACGTCTTGCACCCGTGAATGTTCATCCTCACTCTTTTATAGCTTGTATACATATCTGCATTGTTGTTACAACTTGTTTCTTGTTGGATGTTGTATTGCACTTTAGGTTGTTGCCGATGTGCTGAACCTTTCTTCCTTCGTGATTGAACTCACCGAGGAGAAGAAGGGTCTTTAGAAGAAGTGCGACATGGTCTGTTGCGAGCTTGCTAGCGTGAAGGAGAAGGCACGCTTCCTTGACGGTAAGGTTGTTGATCTGGAGGCGGGTGCCTCTATTCGCAAGACTCTCGAGTCCGAGATGACTGCCCTTTTTAAGAAGGTTATTGATGATGGAGAGGTGCACGCCCTAGCCCTGCAGGCTTTGCAAGAGAGTGCATACAATGAGGGGAAGGAGGACGCCCTTGCAGAGTATAAGAGTTCGCCGTCCTTTCACGCTGACGTTCAGGAAGGCGCTGATGCGTTGATGTATGATTTTTTGGAGGACTTTATTGAAAAGGCATACACCCTTGCCCCCGACTTTCCATTTGATTAGCTTGGTGTGTTTGCTGAGTTTACCACCGAACATGTGGCGGCATTGCGTCTTCGAGATGTTGCTTCTCGAGTCGAGGTGGTATTCGATCCTGACAGTGATGTTAGCGTAGTTGTGGAGTCCACTCAGGACGAGGTTATGGCTGAGCCTGTTGGAGATGTTGGTGTATCTCACGTGGCGTCAGGTTGATTGTTTTTTATTTATCAGACTTTGTATATAGTTTTTGCTCCCCGTATTGGGTTGAGGTTATGTTCGGGTGTTATTGTTCCCTTGAACATTTTATCTTTATGCTTGTTGCTTGACGTTGTAGTATAAACCTATCATGGATGCTTCAGTAATGCACGATAACTTATTAGGAATATATCATACATTTTGTTATCACATTTGTCCGTATTGTTTGGACTATAGAATAGAGTTGAGACTCGTCCTCTGATAGGATGTAGTATCCGTAGTTGTGGTAAGGAGACATAAGTCCCTATGTTGCGCGCCCCTCTTGGTTGTCCCAATGAATAGCGTAGTATATAGGTGTGAGATGAATAGACGAGTTGTATGCTTGCCGTATTTCGTGGTTAGTAACGTGCAAGGCTTTGAACAGGCACTTGCCATTTATGGTTAGTAATGAGCAAGACCCTTCATCCGGTACTTGGCATTTATGGTTAGTAATGCGCAAGACCCATCACCCGGTACTTGGCATTTATGGATAGTAATGCGCAAGAACATTCACTCGTAGAAGTGTCGTCTCGACGAGGCGAGACTTTAGTTTTTAACTTTTCTTAGTCCACTCTAAGGCGATGTTGTGACAAGATGTTATTTGTTAATGTGATGCGTTTTCCATCCGTAGTTGGGAACACCCCCTATAACGTTGTTGCAAGGCGTTTCGTTGGCTAGTCCATATACTTAACCTAAGATGCTAGTGTGCCTCCACTTGGTTATTCCAAGGGGCAGAACAAAGGTCGTGCAATACGCCTTGTAGTTTTTACCGTCTTTTTGGCTATTCCAAAGCAACGTTGTGGCAAGACACGACTTGCTAATTTGAGCGTGTATTATTTTCCGCTTTTTGGGCACCCCCGCTGTAGCGTTGTTGGAAGGCGTTCCACTTGCTAATCCATGTACTTACCTTGCGATGCTACTACGCATCTTCCCGGTTATTCCAAGGAGCTGTACAAGATCGCGTTATACGACCTGCAGTTTTTACCTTCTCTTGGTCCATTCCAAGGCGACGTTGTGGCAAGACACGGCTTGTTAATTTGGATAAGTTTTATGTCCGCTATTTGGGCACCCCTGCTGTAGCGTTGTGGCAAGATTTTCCTTGGCTATTCTAGTACTTACCTTGCGATTCTACTACACCTCTACTTGGTTACTCCAAGAGGCTGTACAGGATCGCATTGTGCATCTTGCAGTTTTTACTGTTTCTTGTTCCATTCCAAGGCGACGTTATGGCAAGACACGACTTGCAAATTTGGATGTGTTTTGTTTCCGTTATTTGTTTACATCTGTTGGGATCAAGATGACGTGGCCTTGAACTTCTAGTAGTGGACTTCGAGGTCTCACTGGGAGCTAACTCTTTTAGGTATCTTTCTCGACCTCTCAGGTACTTAGTTTCCTTTAGGAGCTTATGCTAGGCGAGGACCTGAAAAGGGGTGGGGATGGCCCCTGATTCCACTCCGAAGCTTAAGTCAGTAATGGGTTTATGTAAGAGTATTGTAAAGTATGAGAATCAAGATCGTAAAATATTTAGAATGTTCCCCTATTTATAGGGAGAAATTACCGACTTTAAATGGTGGCTTGTTGTGCCTTGATTGGCTGTTCAATGGCGGTGGTTGCCTTTCTCTGATTGGTTGAAAGGGACAGGTCGCCACCTCACCATTTCTTACTGTGGAAGGTTTCTTTAACTAGGTGATAAGCAGGTTGCCACCTAAGTTTTACCTTGAGAGGAAGGTTTCTTCGGACCTAAAGGCGGCGAGCAGGTTACCAGTTGGTGCCTTTTCCTTAGGAGGGAAGGTTTCTTCTAAGGCGGTCAAATCAGGTCGCCACCTGTCCCTTTCCTTAAGAGGAAGGGTTTTCAGTGCTGTTTTAGTTATCGAATCGACTCGTACCTTAATAGGAGAGCCTTGAGTGATTTAGTCACCTTCTTTCGTTAGTCGTTCTTCAAAAGTCGACTTCTTCATATATAGTTTCCAACACTTGCCCCCCAGACATAAGTCCTTAACTTTATTTTAATAAAAGGGGAAGGGGTTATGTCGAGTAACTTTTATGACGAGAGGTCAACTTTTATCTTCTCCTACTTTGGATCATTAAGGCATAGGTTGAGCTTGTAGTGTAATTTTTAATTCCTCTTGTAGTCGAGGATCGTTGCCAGCCATATGTAGTCGAGGAGTCAGTGTTATGACTGATCTCCTTTGTAGATGGCGACTTTCGGAAGTCGGGGAATCAGTTTTATGACTGATCTCCTGGATCGTCACCGACCATATGTAGTCGAGGAGTTAGTGTTATGACTGATCTCCTTTCTAGATGGCGACTTTTGGAAGTCAGGGAGTCAGTTTTATGACTGATCTCCTAGATCGTCGCCAACCATATGTAGTCGAGGAGTTAGTGTCATGACTGATCTCTTTTGTAGATGGCGACTTTCGGAAGTCGGGGAGTCAGTTTTATGACTGATCTTCTGGATCGTTGCCGACCATATTTAGTCGAGGAGTCAGTGTTATGACTGATCTCCTTTGTAAATGGAGACTTTCGGAAGTCGGGGAGTCCTGTTTTTTTACATCAAGAAGAGATGAATTATATCTTTATTCATTACTTTATTGTAATTGAAATACATGAAAAGGATTTTTTCTTAAACATAGAACTTCTTAAAGTGCTCTGCATTAAAAGTCCTGTTGAGGCGTTGCCCCCGCGGATCCTCTAGTCTGTAAGCATTAGGACATGGTATGCCGATGAAGACATAAGGACCTTCCCATTTTGGCACCATTTTCCCTCTCTGATCGGCTAATAAGAATTCATTTCTTTGTAGGACTTTTCACCCTAGGAAGAATTGGCGTCGCCCTACTTTTCGATTAAAATATCTAGAAGTGGCGAGCTTCATTCTTTCTTGAATTTCTTCAGAGGCCTATCTTCTTTCGTCGGCTAGATCCAAGTCGATCTTTCTTTGTTCGTCATTCTGGTCGACTTGATAGGTGGCGACTCTTTGGGAGATATTAGCTACCTCAATGGGAGAAACAGCTTCCGACCCATAAACCATGCTGAAAGGAGTCTCACCAGTGGCCCTCTTGGGTGTTGTTCTGAGTGCCCAAAGTACCTGATCCAACTCTTCGACCCAATTTCCCTTTAGAGAAGCCACCATCTTCTTCAATCCGTTGAGAATTGTTTTGTTGGCTGCCTCGACTTGTCCATTTGTTTGAGCATGATGAACAGAACCAAATCGACGGTTGATTAACATTTCTTCACAAAAGTCGGCGAGTTCGTTGCTGGCAAAATGAGGGCTATTTGTAAACACTCAATTTTGACCCGGACGTAACGACGTTGCACATGATACGTCAAATTCCGGACGCGTCAAGCCACAAAGTCTCCAAAAATGCTCAAGGGCACATTAGGGAAATTACTATATAATATATTTTAAATTATATCGAATATATTTAATATTTTCTGAATTTTTTAAAATATATATATAATAATTAGTTTTTTATTTTTAGAAAATTATCTGTAAGATATTTATCTCCCGATAATATTTTTTATTCAAAAAAAAATTATCTGTAAAGATAAATATCCTTAGGAATATTCTCTAGAATAATTATCTCTTAGCATTTTTTTATTTAAATTTTATTTGTAATCTAGACTAGGTTTTTAGTATAAATAGGGGTCTAGGTTTACATTGTAACACACAGAAAACACATCAGGAAATAATAGACTACTTTTCTCGGGATCCGTGCGAATTTTGTCCTTTTGTGCTTTATTTAAAAAAAAAAAAACTTTTTTTTTCTTCCTTCTCTTCCCGCCTGAGCCCTCCTCCTGCCGGCCAGCCCAGTTTCCGGCGACCAGCCATCCACCGCGCCACGACCTCGACCCGCCACCGCATCGACCGCCCGCTGCCGTGCCGTCCCGCTGCCGTGTCGAATCGCCTGTCGAATCCCAGCAGCCACACCAGTGACCTCGCCGGAGTCCCATTTTCTGTCGTCGGCCGTCGTGGTCTGTTCTGCTGCCGGCGTCCACTGCTGCTGTCGTGCACGCTGCTGCTGCTGCCGTCGCGCCCGTCCGCCGAGCCCGGCGCCGTCCTGCCGTGACACCTCTTGCCGGCTCCGACCTCCACTGTAGTTAAGGTCTTCCCCCCGCTGCTGTTTTCCTTTTTTTTTTCTTTTTTTTTATTTAATTAATAGTTTATTATTAATATTTTGATTATTATACTTTCTGTTTTATATTATTATTATTATATTACAATTAATTAATAATTTAAATGTAATTAGTTAGGTTTAATTAATAGCTTAAATGTAGTTGGTAAAATTTAATTAGTAGTTTAATTTAAAGCGATTAAGTTTAATTTGATATCATATTAAAAGTTTTTTTTAGTATTTTAGACTTCATTTTTAATAGGAGTTATGGGTTATAATTAATTTTTAGATTTGGGATTATATTTGGTAATATCTTTTCGTATGATGAAATTTGATTAATTTTGACATTGTTTGATTAATTTAGTGTAATGTATGTATAAGCAATAAAATTGGCAAATTTGTGAATTGAGTACCGAAAGGGCGTGATTAATTCCATGAGTTTTAATTCGTAATAGAACCCCCGAACTCGTATTTTTGATCGTAGACTGATTTAATACCGAGGTGTTTAATTAGTTATTCGCTTAGGTAATTTAGGATTCTAGTTAGCCTAATAAATAACTAGTGGCGACTCTTCCCAAAATTCGCACGTTTTCAAAACGTAATTCGCTGTAGGTCAGATTTAGGTCCGACAATTTGGCGACTCGGCTGGGGAAGTACTTGAGGGTTCGGGCTCTTACATATTTGCTTGTTTGCCATGTTTAAGTTTTTTTTTTTATATTTAGCTTTGTTGTCCTAATTTGATTGCTTTTGGGTGATTTCAGGTGTAAATATATTTTATAACTGACTATTTTTCTTTGTTGTAGTCTATACTGTATAAATTCGCACACACATCACTTTAGAATAAGGACCAAATGCCTAAAACCCAGGGCGACCAGGAACCCCGGAGGTTTAGTACGGTACGTCCGGAGCGGCTGGGCCGTCTGTACGGCTCGGAAAAACTCTACTCGCTTGTGTAGGTCCTATGATCCCTATAATGGGGTGAGGAAACCACCTTGTCGGGAACCTATCAGTGGAACCAACCATAGAGCAAAGCAAAACGCACACTACCTGAAGCTTCAATCCGGCTGATATGCATGCATGCGTGATTTTTTTTGTTTCGCTTTATCATTCTCGACCCCTAGATTTTATGCTGTATAGGATATGGGTCCATATGTAATTTTCATGTTATAGTGTTGTAATTGTAAATGTGACATGGATATTAGTGGAAACTTTACTTTAAAGCATGCATCATCATTTAAAAAAAAACAAACTTATGTGCCATTCATTTCACCAACTCTAAAGTGTTTTACACTCCATTTTGGTAAGGATGGAGGCAGTACGCAAATGCCCGCACCTCATGACTTTGCCGGCTCCCAAGGAAGATATCAATCGAATATGGAATGCCATGCTAAGCACGGAACAAGATTACGTCACCAAGATCATTAGGGAATTCAACGGCTCCCCGACTACAAAATAGAGTGGCATATGCTTGAAGCTTTAACCGACTTTTGGGACCCGGAAAAAGCGGTGTTCATCATCAATGGCGTAGAGCTCACCCCCACGCTAGAAGAATACGGACAACTAGTGCAAGGTGTCGAGTGGAATAGAAAGATTATACTGCCACAATTCGGAGCCCCGGAGAGGTGTATCATGTCCGCACTATTGCGAGCTAAAAAAGGGAGGGTGGCTAACGAGCTTATGGTGAATATAGAGCATGGTATATCTATCGAGCGTTTAATAAGATGGATCGATTTCAGATTGAAAGATGAACGAACGATTCGAGGAGCAACTCAGCCTATCTCTTACTTTTTTTCGGGACTGTCTTATTCCCCCGCTCCAAAAGACATATAGACGTGGCATTAGCACACGTCGTCCTTCAAGTGGTCGAGGGCAGAGGTTACATAGTGGCGTTGATTGCTGAAACAATCACGTCACTAAATCTCATAAAGGCTAAAGGAAAAGGGGTAATTAGGGCAAGTCCAGCTTTACTACAAATATGGTTTTTAAGTCATTTAATCGAGATCGGCGCGGGTTTCCCCAAATTTCGTTTTCTCATTGACCAAAAAATTATATCAAGGATGATAGATTATTCTCGCCATGTAGATAGAGGATGGAGCGCCCTTGAATGGTAAAAAATATTTTTCAAAACTTTTACCTAAAGATATTTTGTGGGTAGCTCCTTGGTTTTCATCAAAACCCGTATTTCTAAAATGCAAAGATTTCGAAGGTATTCCTCTTATCAGCCACCTAGGCTCAGTAGTCACCTACCCGGCTCGAGTCACACGACAACTGGGGGGCCTCCAAGGTATACCGGCGAGCAGGAAGGGAACCTCTCTCGTGTTCAAATGGCATGACAACAAAGTCACTCAAGCCACGCTCAAGGAAGGTGCCAGACAAATTCAAAAGATTTGGGAAAACCGAGTCGAGGAGAAGGTCCATATGCCGGATGATCTCACAGAAGAGGAAAAGATGTATTGCGCTTCCAAAGAATACATTTACCGATTTCACACGACTCCAAGTGAGCCACTCATTGACCCCAAAAAGATCCTAGGGCAAAGGCCCCAAACTCAACATCCTTCTAGCGAAGTTGTGTACGACACACTGGCGGCTCGGGTAGAAATTCAGTGCACGACATGGGTCCAGGACTGTGCAAGGGCCAGGGAAGAGGTCAAGCGGCTACAAAAAGACCTTGATGAAGCAAATACCACCGTCATGCACCAGCAAAGGGCTCTCAAAGTGAAAGAGAGACAGAAGACGCGACTAAGTGCTGAGCTTGAAAAGTTCAAACGAAGAGCGAGAAAACTCAAATTTTTTTCAAAGCATTTATCTGTCGCTTTCATTAGAACTAAAGAGCAAGCACTCGACACCCTCGGCGAGATGCGCAGTCGTGTAAAACATTTTAGAGTTTAAATTTTGGTTGTAAAACTATCTCTTTTATGAACAAGATGTTGGAATGAATGGCACATTAATTTTTTAAAAAAATCATGCATGGAATTCTTTGTCCACATTTTGAATCGTCATTTTTTCCATTTGCAGGACTATCTAGTACCGACACGTACGCGAAAAATCACTAATATGGAGAACACGCAGCAAATCCAACGACATGAGGAACGAATGGTCGAAATCGAGGCAGCTAACGCAAAAATGCATGAAGATATGGCCACCATATCAACAAACATGGAACGCATCATGGCACTCCTCGAGGCTCAGTCAACCATCAATGCTCCAAACCCGCCCTTGCCGACAGGGACCTCGACTCCGGGCCCCTCAGCGAATATAGGAACCGCAATACCAGCTACCACTGTACTTCCCAACACCACGGTGGACCCCTCTCAAAACCACCCTACTTTGATCAGCCCCGATCAGACTTTACCAACGCCATGTGTCTCCCCAAACCCGACCATAATGCACGGGCATGTTAACCAAGGGGGTGCAACCGGCACGAATGCTTTCACATCATCGCCTGTCATCGAGACTGAACATGATCGCCGCTTGAAGAAAATGGAGGAAAAGATGAAGGCGTTCTCCGGTCTCGAATTCGACATGTGCCTTTTTCCTAACATGACAAGACCAGAGAAATTCAAGGTCCCTGAGTTCGAGAAGTACGATGGCCTCGGTAATCCTATAGTCCACCTGCGGATTTACCTTACAAAGATGGCCCCTTACCAACAGTATGAGGAGTTCTTGGTCCAAACATTCCAAGAAAGCTTGAAAAGAGCAGCTTTGGTTTGGTTCGTCAGCCTGAAGGCCGACGATATCTCAACATGGGAAGAAATGGCCAACGCTTTCGTTCGCCAATATAAGTTCAATCTGGACACCGCTCCGACCCACATGGATCTCCAGAGCATGGAAATGAATGTGGGACAGTCCTTCACGAACTATATGCAGTCTTGGAGGGAAAAGGCGGCTAGAGTTCGACCACCCCTAGAGGATGCGGAAGCAGTATCCATGTTTATTGGAACTCTGAAGGGAGCGTATTACTCTCATCTATTGGGACATGTTTCTGCAAACTTCGCTGACTTGGTGAAATCCGGAGACATGATCGAGCAAGGAATCCAGACAGGGAGGATTGAAAATCCCCTCTAAAGCTACCAGGGAGACGGTTTGAGAAAGAGTGGTGCCAAAAAGCTGCTCCCAAAAGACGCAACTGTCAGCGCAGTCTACCTGATGCAATTGGCGGCACCTGTGACTCAGCCAATGACTCAAATACCCTCGGCTCCACAACCCTCCTTCACAGGTGGACAAGGAAATCGAGTTAATTACAAGTAGAGGGACGTAAGATCCTTTACGCCCTTACCTGTGTCAATGGCCGAGGTGTACCAGAAGATGTTAGAACAGAACCTCATCGTCCCCGAGTTCATGAGGCCAGATTCAAAAGTTCCCAACGACGACCCAAGTTCGAGGTGTGAGTTCCATATGGGGATAGCAGGACACTCCATAGAGAAATGCACCCGCCTTAGGCACAAGATTCAAGACCTCATTGACAACAAGCTCCTTATTCTCAACCCGATCCCTCCTCCAAATGTCAAGACGAACCCTTTACCACAACACAATGTGGGTTCATCATCGTCCATCAACATGATCTGTCTTGAAGATGAGTCGCCAGAAGATGTCGCTATCGCGGTAATCACGCCATTCGTACTAAATTATGTGCCCGAACAGCCAGCCAGGCGCCGCTAGTAATGCAGGGGCCAGCTCCTTTCCAATATGAGAGCAACAAGAAGGTCCCTTGGATCTACGAAGCTCAGATAATCGGGGCACCAAAACCAGATGATCATGTTATGATCATGACACGTTCGGGTCGTGTGTACGTGGAGGATGTTTCTAAAGACAAGGTTGTAGAAGTGGCACCGAAGAAGAAGGGAACTGACGACGAAATTGAGGACTTCGTAAAATTCATGAAGGAATGAGAGGACAAAGTGATTGATCAGCTCCACAAGACCCCGGCTCAAATTTCTTTGCTTGCTCTCCTCTTAAGTTCAGAAAGTCACCGCGAGGCTCTCATGAATGTGTTCAAGGAAGCGCTAGTTCCAAAAGAGAACTATGCCGAACAAATGGGCAATGTTACTGCCTCCATATTCTCAAACCAAATTTATTTCGGGGATGATGATCTGGGAGTCGACGGCCAGAACCATGCAAAAGCCCTTCACATTATCTGCAAGTGTAACGGATTTGTGCTCTTGAAGGTCATGATTGACGGTGGTTCGGCAATCGATGTTTGCCCATTATCCACGCTCAAGCAAATAAAGATTGACCTGTCACATATACGTACAAGCAAGTCGGCGGTTCGAGCTTTCGATGGTACGAAGAAGGAAGTCTATGGAGAGATCGAATTACAGCTCGAAATTGGTCCAAATGTTCTTGATGTAACATTTAGGGTCATGGATATTCCGAATGTTTTCAGCCTTCTCTTAGGAAGATGATGGATCCACGCAGCTGGGGCAGTTCCATCCACCCTACATCAGAAACTAAAGTACGTGATTAACAACCGCCTTGTGGAAATCAAAGGAGAAGGTGATCACAACATTTACCAGGAAACGGCAGTGCCTGTCATAAACACCAACAGAGATGAACCACCCGCATTCCATTCCTTTGAGCTAGTCTCTGTCATCAAGGATTGGGGAGAGCCAACACTCAGCAAGGCAGATATCATGGTGGGAAGATTCATGTTGAAGAATAATTTTGTCCCGGGTCAAGGCATGGGTATCAGGTGTCAAGGAATCCCACGCCCACTCCAGCTGGAGGAAAGTGTATGCAGACACGGACTGGGGTATTCACCTTCCCAAGAAGAGGGTCAAAGCGCACATGGTGAGCAACCACTGATGGACTTCCAGAGGGGACGATTCGCTAGAAGATGGAGGCCTATGAACATTCCGCCTCTGTCAGTCACTTTCCCAGGACCAGCTCACGTCATTCGAACTGATGAAGATGAAGCATTACAAGCCTTAACAAGACTGTTCATCACCGAAAACACAGTCGGAGCTGTGCTCGAAGAAGCGCCCCCAGGCATTTATGTTCGACCCTCCGTTGAAGGAGAAGCAATCACCAATTGGTTTTCGATTCCGGTTTATGCTCTTTCGCTTAGCGATGAGTAAGATTTATGAGTTTCTGTTGTACTCCTTTGCGCGGCAAGATCATGAGCCCCACATAGGAAAGAGGGATATTGTCATGATCTTATCAATATAAATAAATCCCTTTATTTCGATTTTTTTCCCGTCAAATTCACATTGATTCCAGTTATTTTCCTTACCGTAGGAAAAATACGAGAAAACACGAAAACCATGACGATGTGATTCAATCAGAGGAATATAGTGATGACCATGTTCCGATCGAAATAAGAGAAAGTCTCGAGAGATTCGAGGAGAGGAATCCATCAACTGCCGAAACTATCGAGATAGTTAACATCGGTACAAAGGAAGAACCCCGAGAGCTCAAAATAGGGGCAACTCTTGATCCCTCTCAGAAAGCCCAGATGATCGAGCTACTAGACGAGTACAAGGAGATCTTTGCCTGGTCATATTCCGACATGCCAGGTTTAGATACATCAATTGTGCAACATACTTTGCCCATAGATACTGAGAAGTTCAAGCCCAAAAGACAACATTTAAGGCGACAAAGTCCGGAGTTACTCTTCAAGATCAAGGAAGAAATCATCAAGCAGATTAACGCAGGATTCCTTGAGGTGTGCAACTACTCTGAGTGGGTTGTCAATATTGTCCATGTACCGAAGAAGGATGGTCGTGTTCGAGTCTGTGTTGATTATCGAGATCTCAACAAGGCTAGTCCGAAGGACAACTTTCCACTCCCTCATATTGACATGTTAGTCGATAGCACGACACGACACAACATGTTCTCATTCATGGATGGGTTTTCTGGATACAATCAGATCAAGATGGCGGAAGAGGACAAGTCAAAAACCACTTTCATCACGATGTGGGGCACTTTTTGCTACAAGGTCATGCCTTTCGGACTCAAGAATGCGGGGGCAACTTACCAGAGAGCGATGGTGACATTGTTCCATGACATGATGCATAAGTAGATAGAAGTATACGTCGATGATATGATCGCAAAATCCCGCGAAAATGAGGACCACCTTGTCAACTTGCAGATGCTCTTTGAACGGCTCAAGAAGTTTAAACTCGGGCTAAATCCAGCAAAATGCACATTCGGGGTAACATCCGGTAAGTTGCTGGGCTTTATAGTCAGCAAGAAGGGTATATAAGTGGATCCCGACAAAGTCAAAGCGATACTAGACCTTCCAGCACCGTCCACCGTCAAGGAAGTCAGAAGCTTGCTCAGACTTTTGAATTACATTGCGAGGTTCATCGCCAATATGACGAACAAGTGTCAGCCTTTGTTCCGCCTCCTGCGGAAAAATGCATTGATTAAATGGGATGAAGAGTGTCAGCATGCCTTCAATTCAATCAAAGAATATCTCGTTAATTCACCAGTCCTGGTCCCATCCACTCCGGGTCGGCCGCTTATTTTGTATCTGGCAGTTCGAAAAGGCTCATTGGGATGCATGCTGGGGCAACTAGATGAAGATGGCAAGACAGAGTACGCCATTTATTACCTCAGCAAGAAGTTCACTGAAGGAGAGGCCAAGTACACGGAAGTTGAAAGGACGAGTTGCGCATTGGTATGGGTGATGCAGCGACTCCGACAGTATACGCTGTATTACACCATACACCTCATTTCTAAGCTGAATCCCTTGAAGTACATACTAGAAAAGCCGGCATTAATGAAGACTGTCGCCAAATGGCAGGTCCAGCTTGCTGAGTACGACATACAGTTCATTCCTCGTACTTCTATAAAAAAGCAGGCTGTTGCAGATAATCTAGCTGAGTTTCCCATTGATGACGATCATTAAGCAAGCCACGAGCTTCCGGATAGCGACATACTTCACGTGGAAGAAAAGACAGAAAATGGAAGCATGTGGAGAATGTATTTTGATGGAGCCGCAAACTCCACTGGCTGTGGTGTAGGGGCAGTACTCGTATCCCCAAATGGCCAACATTTTCCGGTAGCGGCGAAAATTACTTTTCCATGCACCAACAACGTGGCAGAATACGAAGCATGCATTCTTGGGTTGCGAGCGGCAATTGATTTCAAGATACGTGATCTAGAGGTTTATGGAGATTCCATGCTGATCATCCTCCAAACCTTAGGAGATTGGAAAACAAGAGATCCCAAGTTGCAACCATATCATCAGCATATTGAAGAGTTGAGCGAGAACTTCGAAGAAATAACGTTCACGCAGATGCCTCGGAGTAAAAACCAGTTCGCAGACGCATTGGCGACCCTCGCGTCAATGGTGAATATTTCAGATACAAGTTCCATAGAGCCTCTTGAGATCGAAGTAAACAAGCGTCCCGCGTATTGTTGCACACTTGAAGAATCAAATGGCGAACCCTGGTTCATCGACATAAAAAGATACTTGCAGTCAGGCGAATTTCCCGAGGGCGCAAGTAGCAAGGATCGGAAAACCATTCGCAGGATGGCATGTAATTACTTTCTTAGTGGTGAGATTCTTTATAGAAAATCTTTTGATGCCACCCTTTTGAGATGTGTAGGTTCGGAAGAGGCAAAGCGATTGATGGAGGAAGTCCATGAAAGAAGCTGTGGACCGCACATGAGCGGTCACATGCTCGCAAGAAAGATCATGAGGATGGGATATTTTTGGACCACCCTGATGTTAGACTGTGTCAAGCACGTCCAACGATGCCACCTATGCCAGGTGTACTCTAGCCAGATTCATGAAAACGAGTTGAACCCGATGTCTTCTCCGTGGCCTTTTTCAATGTGGGGAATCGATGTGATCGGTCCCATCTCACCAAATGCATCTAACGGCCACAGGTTTATTTTGGTGGCAATTGATTATTTTACCAAGTGGGTAGAGGCGGTCACGCTCGCGTCAGTTACTGCAAAAGCGTTTGAGCGTTTCTTACGAAGAGACATTGTTGCCCGTTACGGGGTGCCCGAAACGGTAATCACAGACAATGCCAAGAACCTCAACAACAAGTTGATAAACGATTTATGTGTTCAACTCAAGATCAAGCACAGGAATTCGTCCCCATACCGCCCTCAGATGAACGGCGCGGTGGAAGCAGCGGAATAAAAACATAAAGAAGGTCATTGAGAAGATGACAGTCACATACAAAGATTGGCATAATATGCTACCTTGGGCACTCTTGGCATACAGAATTTCGATTCGTACTTCAACCGGGGCAACTCCGTTTTCTCTCGTATACGGAACTGAAGCTGTTCTACCCGTGGAAGTAGAGATCCCCTCTGCAAGGATCCTGGCAGAATCAGGGCTCGACGAGGTATAATGGGCTAGACAGAGGTATGAACAGTTGAACATCATTGACGAAAAGAGGCTCACGGCACTTTGTCACGGGCAATGTTACCAACAACGGATGGCTAGGGACTTTGACAAGAAGGTACGACCACGTAATTTCCAACCGGGGGACCTGATATTGCGTAAAGTGCTGCGTATCAATCCTGATTCGCGAGGAAAGTTCGCACCAAAGTACAAACGACCCTACGTGGTCAAAGAGGTGTTCGAGGGAGGTGCACTGATCATCACGGATATGGACGGTCAAGACCTTCCTAGTCCAATCAATGCAGATGCACTTAAAAGGTACTATGCCTGAAAAGGGCAGTTTCTCCATGTAAAGCTTAAAAAAAAAAAATCCCGCTAGGTCGAAAACCGGTAAAGGCGACTTAGGCAAAAATTAGGGATGAGAGGCATGATTGAAAATCTAAAAGGACAATCATGGTAAAAGGAGAGTTGAAAAAAAAAAACCAGGGCTTTAAGTAGCGATGACGACAAGCTTCATAGCGCATCCTGAGCTACTTACCTGAGATTTTCAAACTGCATTCTTAAAAGGGCCACAGTCGTCCCTAAAACGACTACAAAATAAAGGGTCACAAACACCCTTCAAATGGTTACAGATAAAGAGCGCTCCCGCAACATCAAAAGCGGAGAATAAGTGAAAGGGCCACATCCACCCTCCAAACGGCTAAAGATAAAGGGCCACAGTCGTCCCTAAAACGACTACAAAATAAAGGGCCACAGCCACCCTCCAAACGGGTACAGATAAAAGAGTGACCCCGCGGATCTTGTAAGGGCAGGAAAATAAAAAAGGGTCACAGTCGTCCCTAAAATGACTACAAAATAAAGGGCCACAGCCACCCTCCAAATGGTTACAAATCAAAAGAGCTCGCGCATTGAAGACGGTGAAGAAAGGGTCACAGCCACCCTCCCAATGGCTACAAATACTCTCGCGTCAAGACGGGAAATAAAGTACGGGTCACAGCCACCGCTTAATCGGCTACCAAAGAGAGTGCTTCTGTTAGGTTGAAAACCCAAAAGGGCAGCCTAGGCAAAATTAGGAAACGAGGGGCATGATAGCAAATTCAGAAATTGCAATCATGGCAAAATGAGAGAAAATAAAGTCCCTATGGAATGAAAACCCCAAAGGGCAATCCATGCGAAAATCAGGAAAACCGAGGGGCACTGTCTAAAATTCTGACCGTGGCAAAAGGAGAGAATATGAGAGATTAAAAAAAAAAAAAAAAGATATCGCTAAGCTGTCGCGTCATGCGCAGATTAGGCAAAAATTAGGGACATGTATTCAAGTCGTCAAGCCACTCGAGGCCCTTATCCAACGGACGCCACTAGAGGCATTTCTCCGACATATGCCACTAGAGGCTCTTCTCCGACGGACACCACTAGAGGCTTTTCCTTGTCGCACACCACTGGAGGCATCATCGATTGAGATTTTACTTTTCTGCACGCCACTGGAGGCTTTACTTTTCCGCACGCCACTGGAGGCTTTACTTTTCCGCACGCCACTGGAGGCTTTACTTTTCCGCACGCCACTGGAGGCTTTACTTTTCCGCACGCCACTGGAGGCTTTACTTTTCCGCACGCCACTGGAGGCTTTACTTTTCCGCACGCCACTGGAGGCTTTACTTTCCCGCACGCCACTAGAGGCTTTACTTTCCCGCACGCCACTGGAGGCTTTACTTTTCCGCACGCCACTGGAGGCTTTACTTTTCTGCACGCCACTGGAGGCTTTACTTTTCTGCACGCCACTGGAGGCTTTACTTTCCCGCAAGCCACTGGAGGCTTTACTTTCCCGCACGCCATTGGAGACTTTACTTTTCTGCACGCCACTGGAGGCTTTACTTTCCGCACCGCCACTGGAGGCTCTTTACTTTTCCGCACCGCCACTGGAGGCTCTTTACTTTTCCGCACCGCCACTGGAGGCTTTACTTTCTGCATCGCTAATGGAGGCACCACCAACAGGCGTCCCACTGACAAAAGTTTTCGTTTCCGCACCAGAATAAGCGTATGATCCACCTTGAAGACTTTGAAGAATTGGGAGAGAATATACTTTCTGGTCAAAATCAGTGTTTCTTCGTCTTTGGACAAACCCCTTCGAACACGTTCTATGGGAGTCCGTCTAAAGAGGGGCAAACTGTAAACACTCGATTTTGACCCGGACGTAACGACGTTACACATGATACGTCAAATTCCGGACGCGTCAAGCCACAATATATAATAATTAGTTTTTTATTTTTAGAAAATTATCTATAAGATATTTATCTCCAGATAATATTTTTTATTCAAAAAAAAAATAATAATTATCTGTAAAGATAAATATCCTTAGGAATATTCTCTTGAATAATTATCTGTTAGCATTTTTTTATTTAAATTTTATCTGTAATCTAAACTAGGTTTTTAGTATAAATAGGGGTCTAGGTTTACATTGTAACACACAGAAAACACATCAGAAAATAATAGACTACTTTTCTCGGGATCCGTGCGAATTTTGTCCTTTTGTACTTTATTTAAAAAAAAAAAACTTTTATTTTTCTTCCTTCTCTTTCCGCCTGAGCCCTCCTCCTGCCGGCCAGGCCAGTTTCCGGCGACCAGCCATCCACCGCACCACGACCTCGACCCGCCACCGCATCGACCGCTCGCTGCCGTGCCGTCCCGCTGCCGTGTCGAATCGCCGGTCGAATCCTAGCAGCCACACCAATGACCTCGCCGGAGTCCCATTTTCTGTCGTCGGCCGTCGTGGTCTGTTCTGCTGCCGCCGTCTGCTGCTGCTTCCGGTGCCCGCTGCTGCTGCTGCCGTCGCGCCCGTCCGCCGCGCCCCGCCCCGCCGCCGTCCCGTGACACCTCATGTCGGCTCCGACCTGCACTGTAGGTAAAGTCTTCCCCCCACTGCTCTTCTTTTTTTTTTAATTAATAGTTTATTATTAATAGTTTGATTATTATATTTTCTGTTTTATATTATTATTATTATATCACAATTAATTAATAATTTAAATGTAATTAGTTAGGTTTAATTAATAGCTTAAATGTAGTTGGTAAAATTTAATTAGTAGTTTAATTTAAAGCTATTAAGTTTAATTTGATAGCATATTAAAAGTTTTTTTTAGTATTTTAGACTTCATTTTTAATAGGAGTTATGGGTTATAATTAATTTTTAGATTTGAGATTATATTTGGTAATATCTTTTCGTATGATGAAATTTGATTAATTTTGACATTGTTGGATTAATTTAGTGTAATGTATGTATAAGCAATAAAATTGGCAAATTTGTGAATTGAGTACCGAATGGGCGTGATTAATTCCATGAGTTTTAATTCGTAATAGAACCCCCGAACTCGTATTTCTGATCGTAGACTGATTTAATACCGAGGTGTTTAATTAGTTATTCACTTAGGTAATTTAGGATTCTAGTTAGCCTAATAATTAACTAGTGCCGACTCTTCTCAAAATTCGCACGTTTTCAAAACGTAATTCGCCGTAGGTCAGATTTAGGTCCGACACTATTGTCACTGATGAGGATCTTTGGCACCCCATATCGAAATATGATTTGTTCTCGTATGAACTTAATCATTTGGAAAGTAGTCGTTGATGCCAGAGCTTTTGCTTCTATCCACTTGGAGAAATAGTCGATAGAGACTACGATATGTCCTCTTTTATAGAGATATCCATCCATGAATACAAATTGCCCCGTCAGTCTTTGAATTTTAGTCGCCTCCAACGGATCTTCTGGGAGAGTTCCCTTTTCTAGATAATTCTGGATGGGAGTAATCCATGAGTCGGGGGCTTGAATATTAAGAACTTCAGCTCCTGCTTCCATGGCTGAATATGGAGAATTTTCTATGAAATGTACTGTCACCGGCGGAGTGTTTCCCAAGGCGAACTTGCTAAGGGCGTCGACATCTTGATTATTCTCTCGAGGGATGGCCTCTATTTGGATATGAGGCATGTCTCGCACGAGTCTCCGCACTTCTGCTGCATATTTCTTCATATTTTCTCCTTTGGCGACATAGGTCCCATTTGTCTGATTAAGAATTAATTCAGAGTCGCATCGTACCTTTAGGTTGGTAATTCCCATGCCTTTGGCTATACGAAGACCTGTTAACAAAGCCTCGTATTCAACTTCATTATTGGTAGCTCGAAAGGTTAAAGCCAACGCGTATCCAAGTGGCTCTCCGTCAGGTGGCGTTCGTACTAATCCTGCCCCACATCCCAAGGAAGAGGATGATCCGTCGGTGTACAACGACCATGGCATAGTATAGTTAACGGTGCTTTCTGGCGTGGATTTCACATGCTCTTTTTGTGGGAGGACAACGGGTTTAGCATCTGGTGTTGCTGTATTTTCCATTATGAAGTCGGCCAGTGCTTGACCTTTGATCGCCTTTCGTGGTTCAAAGTGAATGTGAAATTCACTCAACTTCACTGCCCATTTAACCATTCTTTCTGAAATGTCGGGCTTTTGTAGTAGTCGTTTTAAAGGTTGGTTGGTTAGTACCGTTATCTCATGGGCGTGGAAGTAAGGTCGAAGTTTGCTGGCGACTATCAACAAAGCATACAGGTACTTCTCGATCTCCATGTAGTTAGCCTCAACAACACCAAAGAGCTTATTGACGTAGTAAACCTGGATTTGAATGTTGCAGGTCTCTTTGATGAGTACTGAGCTCACTGCCGCTGAGCTTACACTTAAGTAGAGGAACAAAGGATCCTCAGGCAGTGGCTTTGCTATGGCGGGAAGCGAGTGAAGGTGTTTCTTCAATTGTTGGAAGGCTTCCTTAAACTCAGGCGTCCATTCAAATTTCTTGTTTGCCCTTAAAATTTTGAAGAATGGGAGGGATTTGTCACCCGATCACGCCAAGAATCTTCCCAAAGAGGCCAGTCTTCCATTGAGACTTTGTACTTCCCTATGGCAGGTAGGCGAGGACATTTCTTCTATGGCAGTAACTTTCTACGGGTTGGCTTTGATCCCTCTTTGGCTAATCATAAAACCCAAAAACTTCCCTGATTGAACCCCAAAAGCACACTTAGTGGGATTCAATCTTACTTGGTGGAGTCTCATGCAAGCAAAGGCTTCCTCTAAATCTTGAACGTGATCTTGCCCCTTTTATATTTTGACTAGCATGTCGTCAACATAAGCTTCCACGTTTCTTCCTATCATGGATTTGAAGAGCTTGTTCACCATACGTTGATAAGTGGCCCCCGCATTAATCAAGCCAAAAGGCATGACCTTGTATTGATAAAAATCACTGCCGGCATAGAAATTGGTTTGGGACTCATCTTTAGGGTGCATCTGTATCTGGTTGTATCCTGAGTATGCATCCACGAAACTCAAAAGCTCATGTCCTGAAGTGGCGTCGGCCAGTTGGTCAATTCTTGGAAGGCGATAGGAATCTTTTGGGCATGCCTTGTTGAGATCCCGAAAGTCTACGCACATTCTCCACATCTTATTAGATTTTCCTACTAAAACCGGGTTGGCGGCCCAGGTTTCAAATAGTATTTCCTTGACAAAACCGGCTTCGACTAACTTTCCCACCTCCTGGCGAATTACCGCCTTCTTCTCCGCTCCCATAGATCTTCTCTTCTAGGCTATGGGTTTTTTATGGCGGGATCTATTCTTAGCTCATGGGAGATAATATATGGGCTTATTCCTGGCATGTCACTAGGCTCCCAAGCGAATAGCTCCTTATATTCCCCTAAGAGGATGGTTATTATTTTGGCCAACTCTGGGGGCAGGGCAGCTCCAATCTTAACCTTTCTTTCATCTCCTTCCAAGGCTACTTCCACCAATTCTTCCATAGGGGTAGGTCGTCCACCTTCTTCCCGAGGATCCTCATCTGTAACAATAGAGAGGGCTTCCTTTTGGTTATGTCTCCTAAGGAGGTTTACATAACATTGTCGAGATACTTCTTGGTCGCCCCAAACTTCTCCCAATCCATGATGAGTTGGAAACCACATAACTTGGTTAAGGGTGGAGGGAACAATATGGTTATGGTTAAGGGTAGTCCTTCCCAATATTGCATTGTAAGCATTGATTTGGTCGACCACCACAAAACGCACCATTAGGTGTAGGGTTTTCCAACCCTGACCTAAAATTACTGGGAGCTGAATTGCCCCCAAGGTATAAGTTGTTCTTCCAGCAAATCCTACTAGTGAGGAGGTCATTTCTTGTAAATCTTTCCTCTTGTACCCCATTGTGGCGATGATTTTAAAAGCGATTACGTCGGTGGAACTTCCCTCATCCACAAGCACATTCTTTGTTTCCCAATTATTGGGTTGTGATTACCAAGGCATCTTCATGAGGTTGGGAGGCATCAGAAAAATCTTCTGTTGAAAAGGTGATCGCCATTGGCTCTACTTCTCTCAATCTTATAACGAATTTTTCGATGAGGTACTTTGAGCAGCATATTGATCCCTTGCTGAGCTTATCTCTCCTCCCACCGCAAATCCCCTCGCTAGAACGTTAATTTCGTTTCTAGGAGGTGCCCTCCATCTTCTTGACTCATGGGAGCGATGGCGATGATGGCGTAGAAATTCTTCTTGCATAAATTCCAGCTCTCTTCTAGCGAGAAGGCAGTCCTTTGTATCATGTCCTTCTTCTCGGTGGTACTCGCAGTAAGAAGGAGGGTGGCGACTTTCCTCAACCATACAAAGTCTTTCTAATCGCTGCTGGGTTTGTCAAAATTCCCTAACCGAGGCTCCTCGCCCAGATGAGCCTTCTCCTAGACCTTGTGGAGGATCTCGTTGGGAATGGTGGGTGGTCCGGGCTTGTTCAACTCTTATGTGGAGATTTGCCCGATTTATTAATTCTTCTATTCTTTCCACTGGCTCGGTATATTGAGTGATGGCTAAGGATCGGGACTGGGGGTCCTAAACCTCTAAAGAACATCTGGACGGATTCTCTTTCGGAGAGTTCTCCTCTGGTGTATCCTCCTTAGAATAGCCTATAGTAATTTTCTAAGGTTTCATTTGGTCTCTGGAATATACCTTCGGCTATCCGTGCTTGATTCTGCCTTACTCGATTCCTTGGTGGCGCCATGACTTCTTGATCTCGGTTCCCACAGACGGCACCAAATGTTGGGATCAAGATGACGTGGCCTTGAACTTCTAGTAGTGGACTTCGAGGTCTCGCCGGGAGCTAACTCTTTTAGGTATCTTTCTCGACCTCTCGGGTACTCAGTTTCCTTTAGGAGCTTTGTGCTAGGCGGGGACCTGAAAAGGGGTAGGGATGGCCCCTGATTCCACTCCGAAGCTTAAGTCAGTAATGGATTTATGTAAGAGTATTGTAAAGTATGAGAATCAAGATCGTATAATATTTAGAATGTTCCCCTATTTATAGGGAGAGATTACCGACTTTAAATGGCGGCTTTTTGTGCCTTGATTGGCTGTTCAATGGCGTTGGTTGCCTTTCTCTGATTGGTTGAAAGGGACGGTGAAGAGTCAGTAGGCTACAAACAGGTCGCCACCTCACCATTTCTTATTGTGGAAGGTTTCTTTCACTAGGTGATAAGAAAGTTGCCACCTAAGATTTACCTTGAGAGGAAGGTTTCTTCGGACCTAAAGGCGGCGAGTGGGTTACCAGCTGGTGCCTTTTCCTTAGGAGGGAAGGTTTCGTCTAAGGCGGTCAAAGCAAATCGCCACCTGTCCCTTTCCTTAAGAGGAAGGGTTTTCAGTGGTGTTTTAGCTATCGACTCGACTCGTACCATAATAGGAGAGCCCTGAGTGATTTATTCATATTCTTTTGTTAGTCGTTCTTCGAAAATCGACTTCTTCATATATATTCGTCGACCATTTGTCTTTGCCTTGTCGTTTTGAGTGGAAATGCTTGTCGACTTATTTTTGTCTGGTCTCGTTTTTAGACGTATTCGACTTTCTGCGAGCCTATCCTTATACTCATAACTCGACTTGGTCTATCTAAGGTTACCTCGAATCATATTCCAACAACATCCAAGATAACGTTTTACAAGACTCGACTTGTATATTTGGTGAGTTTTTCGATGCATTGCGTATAGCGATGATCTCAGAATACGCTCCTGCCGACGTAGAAGGGTGATTAGTAATGAACGCTACTGGTCTTGATAGTACGCAGTAGGTTCTCATGGGGTTGCCCTCATATAGAGGATGTCGCGCCATGTAGTGTGGGGTTGTCCTCGGAAGGAGGATCGCACGCCCGGTTGTTTAGTAATCTCTACCTGGCTTGATAGTCCGTAGTAAGATGACATGGGGTTGCCCTCGTATAGAGGATGTCGCGCCATGTTTCATGGGGTTGCCCTCGTATGGAGGATGTCGCACCATGTAGTAGTTGACCGCCTCTTGTTTTAAAAACCCAAGGAATGACCGTTGTAATCATGGGTTTTGCCCCCGAGTTGGGGATGTCGCGCCATGTCACTGATATATAATCCTTAGAGAAATTTGTAGGATGTAATATGTTGTTTTCATTATTTAGAAAAGGCATAATAGATTTTGAGAGAGAGAGCGTATTGATTGCTCGTTGTTGACGTCGAGTGTTGACGTGTTGGTGGCGTATAATATAGGCTGTTTGTTGTGTTTAGCTTAATAGTTTGTGTTGTTGATGTAAGTTATATGCATAGAGTCAGCTACTTGGTGTAATTCAGAGTAGGGAGTATAATAGAGTATTGTACTTATGAGAATACATTAACTTCATTAGTCTTGTGGAGTATGTACAATGATTGACAGATGAAGTCAACTGATCACCCATATGAAAATGTTCTACCTCTAGCTTAGACTACTCAAATAAAAAGCTGAAAGTAGATTTTTTTAAAGTTGTGAGTAACGCAGTGGTGAGGAAGGATATATTTGCCGCCTCCCAGGCCGGCTTGATCATGTTGCGGGATGGTTGCGCGCTATGCGACTTTGCAACGCTCCAAAAGAGATCATCTCTTCAATTCCTGTCCTCAAAGTGAGGCAATCATTGGTCTGTGTCCCCAGGTGCGGTGGAACTTGCACCGGTCAGTTACGTTTGTTCCGAGGAATGCTTGCAATGTCTCGCTTGGGGGAGGTAGCTTATTTTGCAGGATGCTATCACATAATTCTTCAACTCCTATGTTCAAATGAGTGAAGGTATGGTCTGAGTTATTGTGTGCTACCCTGCTTTCCCTTGCATAACTGAATACTTCCCCCTGGCTCGTATGTGGTCTGCACCATCCTAATTCGCGTTCGCAGTTGATTACCCTCTCGAGCTTGTCTTTGAGGTCATCCATTGTCTGAGTGGTCCTCTAGCCATATACTCTTCCAAACAGGAGGAAGGTTCGAGCATTCATGTTTATGTAGAATGCATTGATCACCGCCTCCTTTGTCGCATTCACCAAGGCAGCATTTTGCGTGTAACGCTTGAAATAGTTCCATATTGGTTCTTCATCTCTTTTCTTGACATCCCACACACTTTGAAGTGTTGGTACTAGCTGGTGACTTACTAGACATCAAGGCGCAAAGGCCTGTTCAAATCGCTCCTCTTCCACTTGTCGAGTGCCTTCTTCTTCAACTATGTCCAACCTGATCATACCGATGGAGAGTTGTTGTTTATGCCTAAGAGCGTTTACATAGCACTGCCGTGTTGCTTTTTGGTCGCCCAACATTTCTCCAATTCCGTTCTTGGTTGGGAACTTCATCTCTTGGTGCGCAGTTGATGGCACTATTTCATATGGGTTTATTATCGTCCTCCCCAATATCCCGTTATATGCCTCCAAGGTCTCAACCACTATAAAGTTGACGTTGATGTCAAGCTTTTTCCAGCCTTCTCCCAGTGATACCGGGAGAGTGATTGTCCCCACGGGGTATGTCGCTGCACTAGCGAAGCTTATCAGTGGGTAACTTCCAGGGCTTAAATATGCCTTAGTTCGACCAAGCTTCTCTACCACCTTGATGGTTAGGATGTCCGCAGAGCTTCCTCCGTCAACGAGAATTCGCTTGACGTCGTAGTCTGCGATTGGCATAGTGATCACCAGTGCATCGTCATGGGGGTAGACTATGTGTTTCATGTCTTCCTTGGAGAACATGATGACGAGATCTTCTTATTCTCCTCTTGGTCTTTTTCCATACTTAGGATGTGCTTCTGCCTATGAAGCATAAACGTTCATTGCATGCGACCCTTGCCCCCGTCAGCTTGTCCTCCGTGAATGACGTTGATCACACCTCGCTTGGGAGGAGGCGGATTAGTGTGCACCTTCTCCTTTCCTTTGTTTTTAGCTGAGGATTCTCCTTGAATCCTTTTTCGGGTTGTTGTCACCTTGGTCAACAAAGTGTTTGAAATCCCCTCTCTGATCACATTGTTGATTCGCATCTTCTGGCTGATGCAGCTGTTGGAGTCATGACCATACACCTCGTGGTTTTCACACCACTTTTCTGTTTCTTTCCCGATGAGGCCTTTTCACCAACTGCTAGGTTCTCTCCAGAGATTGGTTTCCTTCATTTCCTTTAGGATTACCGTCAACGGGGCGTTCAAAGGGATGAGGTTTGCAGCATTTACCTCCCTTGGTCGTTGAAAATCGACCTGGTTCGCACGTTTCGGTTGTGACTGCCATTGCCTGTTCTGCTGGTTCCCCTGGAATTGCTTTGCTTGTCCAAACTTGTTATTATTGTCCTTGCCACACAAGGCGTTCATATTTTCTTTGTTGTGGTTCCTGAACCTTTCGAGGTCCACATACTCCTTTAATCACGAGGCTAACTCTTCCATAGTCTTTGCCTGGCGTTTCGACATTTTCACCTAGCGCGTAGCCTAGGCGGCCTAAGTTCCGTATGAATGCGTTGATTATATAACCCTCAGACAGATTTGTCAGTATATTCGCGATGTTCTGATTGAAGCAGATGTAATAATCTGCCGAAGACTCGTCATGTTGTGGTTGTACATCGTCCATCGCATTTGACCCCTTCAGTAGTGTGTGTTCTCCCATATATCTTTGGATGAACTTGGACTTCAAATATGGTCATGAGTCAGCCCTTTCGGAAGGGAGAAGAACCGGTGTGCATTGATCCCATTAGGGTTTGGGGAAATGTCACAATCACGTGATTTGGGTTGGTTGTTCTTCCTAGCAGTGAAGATTCGTGCTGCTGCACGTGCTCAATGGGATCGCCTTTTCTAGAGTAATTCTTAATCCTTATGTTATTCAGTATTCCTGGAATCTTATTGTGTAACAACTCATGGGTAAAGGGATGAGTTGCACTCTCGGACAAGATATGCATAGCCCTGACCTTTGCCTGTTTCAACTTCTGCTCTATCAGAGCCTCCAAACTCTTGGCAGTTAACCATATGATGGGGACATTGTCATTCCTTTTAGGCATCCCCCTGTTTGCATTTGGGTTTCTGTCATTGTCATGTCCCCGGCTTGGCTGATAGTGGGAGTCCTCACTGCACTGTTGTTGGAACAGTTGACTTGGTTGTCTCCATGAGTCGCTCGGGTATGGCGTCTCCTCAAAATTTGTGTAGGAGCGGGATACTTGGGTCCTGCATTAGGGTACTATGGGTTGGTAGCCGAAGGCTGTCTTCCCTCCTACCCTGATGCTTCTCCCCGGGGCATGTCGTGTGACACTATCCTTCCTGCAGGCTGCCTTTAGGTAGGTGGTGGTGGTGGTGGCATGTAGCCTTGGTTCCTCATGGTCTCTCTGAAAGCCAACAATTCCTCTAACGCTGCCATCAATGCTGGGGTGACAGTGGGTGCGGCTTGTGCACCTCCATCTTGGGGCTGTTGCTCCTCAGCTGGCATCCCGTAAGGGTACTCTTCATTTGTATGTGCCCTATACTCAAACCCTGGTGGTGGTCCGTTGGTTTGAGCGGCAGGCTCTAATTGTGAATTCAGAGTTGACACTGAGGAAGCTGTGGATGTGACCTCAAGAATGTGGGAAGGGCCAGCCTGGCCCTTCCTTGGTGGTTCCTGCTTGGGTGCTTCCGTGGAAGCCTTTCTCTTTGAGCGTCTCGGTCCATTTTCCTTTCGGGTTTAACTTATCAGGAGGTGGAGAGTTGTTCAGCATTGCTCTTGGTAGTATCTGACTTGTTTGTTCGAACCTCGCGGACGGTGCCAAAATGTTGGGACCTGCCTCGAGTGTAGTGTCCTGGTGATGTTGCGTAATCTGTTCGTCGGGTTGTCAAAGTCCACGGGGTAGTCTGCGCGCACTTCGCATGACACATGCACAAGGGGTGGGGGTGGTGTGCGATGAACCCTCTCCGATGACAAAATGAGAATTCTAGAGAGATAAAGTTAGAGAGAAGTGAGAGCTTCCTGACCATTTTTATTAAATGGGTGGCCAAGATTCCTATATATAGGGAATCTTGGACTCGAACCCGGTTTTGAGCGGTCTGATCCCGGTTTAGGAGAAAACGTGAACCAGGTGTGGACTTGAGCAAGATTGACAATGGGAAGACTCACACGTAGTGTAAACAAGCAGGGTTACGTGCGTCGCGGAGTGACAATCCGGACCGGTCCGGACTACCCAAACAATCCGGACGAGTTCAGATTGTGGTGACAATCCGGACGAGTCTCGGTCCGGAACGTGTACGTGTTTTAAGATCATTTTAACTCGCGGGTAGATATTTTAAGAGCCATTAGTGGGTTTGACGTGTAAACGAAGTCCGAATATAAAACGAACCCGAATCGGGCGTATATCCATCATCCATGTAAGCAAAAATATGATGTCACATAAGCATATGTAACATACAACCTAGTTGGACCAATATAAAAGAATAAATTTTATTATTCTTAACATATTTTCTTATGTGTTTATTTTGTTTCGCCACATATTTTTGTTCAATTTGTTAGGGTGAAATTGAAACTTTCTCTTGTTAGGATTCCAAGTAACTAATATGTAAATGAAACAAAAGTTTAAAGTGATTTAGAATGAGAGTGATACAAACAAAAAAGAGTTAAACAAATATATAAATTAAAAGTATATTATATTTAATTATATATATTAGTATCATGACCCAAATCTAAATATTATTTTAATATTAAAATAATACTACAAAAAATGAAGCATAAAAAACTTTATATATTTTATTTTAAATTTTTAGTGGATTATTAATAAAAAGAAAATATTATTATGTAACTTGCAAAATAATTGTAACTCCTCTAAGATTGAATAAGGAGGTTTGATGCCATTTTAGAGTGTCCATGTAAGCAAGAATATGATGTCACATAAGCATATGTAACATACAACCTAGTTGGACTAATAGAAATGAATATATTTTATTAGTTTGCTTACTTGTCAACACCATATTAATATTTTCAAAGTTATATTATACTAGCTGCTAAACCCGTGCACCGCGCAGGTAAAAGTATCTAAAAGTATATAAGTAAACAATAAGTTAAATATTTACATTTACTCATTTAATTCGAATTGTAACGTATTACTGTGTACTTGTTGGATAACTAAGTAAGATGTACTGTTATCTTCGCATATGATGGATATATGCCCGTTTCGGGTTCGTTTTATATTCGGACTTCGTTTACACGTCAAACCCACTAACGGCTCTTAAAATACCTACCCGCGAGTTAAAACGGTCTGAAACGCGCAGGTACCCGTTTCGGACCTAGACTTGTCCGAATTTTCGCCACAATCCGGACCACACCGGATTGTTATCCTGAGACGCGCGTACCCCTACATGTTTACACTACGTGCGAGTCTTCCCAATGTCAATCTCGCACAAGTCCATGCCCAGTTCACATTTTCTACTAAACCGGGGTCGGAACTCTCAAAATCGGGTTCGGACCGCTTAAAACGAGGTTCAAGTCCAAGGTTCCCTATATATAGGAATCTTGGCCGCCCATTTTAGAATTCAAGTTGGCTAGGAAGCTCTCACTTCTCACTAGCTTTATCACTCTAGAATTCTCTCTTATTTAAACATCGAAGAGGATTCATCGCGCACCACCCCCTTTTGGTGCCGATACTGCCCCTTGTGCAGGTGTTAAGAGGAATGCGCACGGACAACACGTGCGACAACCCGATCAATGCCCGTGAGCCAACTGTGTGAGGTGCGACGTCCCGATATTCCATGTCTCAGTGACTCGACTATACATAGGGACATTCCAACACTTAGCAATTTTAAGGGCCTGCAAATCTCCGACAGGCCGGCAGTCCGACACTCTTACATACGATAACCCATCGATACAACTAGACAGCACTTCAAGGACTTGACGACTTTCGAGTCAACGACCCGCGAAGAGCAAGGTCCCAACAACAAATATAAATAATAGGGTTAAAGGTACTTTTGTTGCCACATGTTTGACATCTGTAGGTTTTTGGTGAAATATGTTTAATTTTGTAGGCTTTTGGTGCCAATGTTTGAGAGGTTGTATGTTTTTGGTATTTCCGTTAGTCAACAGTTAGTTTGACCGTTAAATACTTTTATTTTTTTCAATTTAGTCCTCAAATTTATATTTCTAAAATTTAATATTTTTAATTTAATCCCTATTGTTTGCTCAAGTCACCGTCCAAGGCCGCCGGCCACCACCCACCACCTCCAAGGCCGCTGACCGCCACGAAACGGGCCGACCACCACCCCACGGCATCGGCCACCACCGCTTAGAGCCGAAAACCACCTCAATTGGTGGTGGCTACAAACCCAATCGGGGCCGGCCACAACTAGTGGTAGTGGCTACGGCCCCAATCGGGGCCGGCCACCACCAGTAGTGGTGGCTACAGCCCCAATCGGGGCCGGCCACCACCAATTGGTGGTGTGTACAGTCCCAATTGGGGATGGCCACCACCAATTGGTGGTGGTTACAGCCCCAATCGGGGCCGGCCGCCACCAATTGGGGCCGCCGGTCCCGATTGGGGTCACAGAGGGCTCCAATCGGGGCCGGCGGCCCTAATCGATGGCGGCCGGCCCTGATTGGGGCTGTAGCCACCACCAAATGGTGGTGGCCGGCCCCGATTGGGGCTATAGCCACCACGACTGGTGGGGGCCGGCCTTGATTGGGGCTGTAGCCACCACCAGTTGGTGGTGGCCGGCCCCAATTGAGGTGGCCACCACCAATTGGGGCCGGCCACCACCAATTGGGGTGGTTTTCGGCCCCAAGCGGTGGTGGACGGTGCCGTGGGGTGGTGGCCGGCCCGTTTTTTGGCGGTCGGCTGCCTTGGAGGTGGTGGGTGGTGGTCGGCGGCCTTGGACAGTGATTTGAGCAAACAATAGGGACTAAATTGTAAATATTAAATTTTAGAAATATAAATTTGAGGACTAAATTGAACAAAATAAAAGTATTTAATAGTCAAACTAACTGTTGACTAACGGAAATACAAAAAATATACAATCTCTCAAACATATGCCACCAAAAGCCTACAAAATGAAACATATGGTACCAAAAATCTAAACAGGGGGCACCAAAAGTACCTTTAACCCTAAATAATATGGAGTTTTCTAATTATGTTTATAAAAAACAAACATTTACAATTTTTTTTTATTATATAAATTCTAAAACTATTATTGTGAGTATTTATATAATATATATTTTGAATACTTTTTTTTATATACGTGATTTTTCCATATAGAGTTTTATATATGTGATTATATATGTTTTTATGTCATAATTTTTATACATGGTTTTTTCTTAATATATAATTTTATATTTATATATTTTTTTCTATAACTTTTGTCATATATATGTTTTTACAGTTTTACTCGTTTAGAGCTTGTTCATTTTGCATATATAAATTTTATCTAATATATATAGTTTGTTTTATTTATTATTATTCAACTGTAGTAGTAAATGGGAAAAATTGTAGTTATATTTAAAAATAAAAAACAATCATGGTAGTGTTTACAAAATTTATTTGTTAGATTTTCATGTATAACATACGGTGCGGTAAGTTGCCTAATCATTTTTTGTTAAATTTGAATAGTGAATATCGCGTTTCGCTTAGGTGGTGGCCTCAAAAACTTCGCAGTCGAACTGTTTAGTTTTGTTATTTAAATGTAAATTTTTTATTTATATTTTTATGTATAAAGTTTCTTTATTTTACGTAGAAAAAAAAATATTTTCTATATTTAAAGTTATTCAATATTTTCTATATTCAAAGTTACTCGATATTTTATATATATAAATTTGTAGACTTGTGATTAAATTTGAAATCTCTTATTAGAAAGAACACATATTATTGATCAATGCATGTATGTCACTCGAATTAGTATATTAATTAAAATTTTACAATAATAAGGTGGGAGGGGGGGATATTAATATAAAATACTGGGGTATTAATATAAAATATAAATTAAAATACTTATTTGATCACATGTTTTAAGTAACATGTATTTTGTATCTACACACTGGAGACAAAATGCACAGAGTCTTTTTTTGGTAAACAAATGCACAGAGTCGAATCAACTGCGTACAATTTTGTGTCCCACTCCCATATAATTTTAATATATATATTTAGATATGAATATATAGTACATAAAATATACCCGACTTATTTCTTTATTAAAGAATGTTGAAACAATTAAAATATCACGTTGTTAATATATATATATATATTATTTAATTTTAATATAATATTTAATGTATTGCATATTTATTTATATATATAGTTGAAAAAAATATGCATAATTGCCGATTAAAGTTCTATTTTATATGTTTTATATATATATATATATGTGCGCATGTGTTTATATACTTATAGAATTGTTCATCCAAATTTTTTTTTGGCCAATATTGTTCATCCAAATTAAATGATATTTTTTCTTATGATAAATATTTAATAAATACAATAAGAAACAAATATAGATAACTTCTTATCTAGAATAAATTTGAATTAATTTTTTTTATTAATATATTTACCTTAAAAAGGCAACGTGTACAATAATAAACATACAAATATATAACACTATCTAAAGTTGTTAATTTTAATTATATGATTGATATTTTAAATATATTATTATAAATAGAAACACAATAATTTTATTTTTGTCAGAAGCAACACATATTATACCGCATTTATGAAGCAAAAGAGCCTCCGAATTCCTCAAAAACATGGGGAATGTCGGGGGCAAACCAGCATCCAGTTACATCAGTTATAGCTGCCAATGAAACAATGTTACGTGCTAGAAGAACGCAAGACCTAGGAACAGTTTTGATATTAACCGAAAGTAAACTTAAAAGAAATCTAATATCGTGGACGACGCCAAAAGAGGATGGAATACAACCAGTAGATGAGGAGGATATATATTTCAGCAAGTTTGTCGAGCCCGTGAACAAGATGTGGGGACTTCGACGGGAAGGGGGTCGTCACCGTACGCAGAGGTGATGGAGACCGCCGAGATGTTCCCACTCTCGTTTAGTAAAATTGCGGCTCCGTAAACAGTATTAGTAGTGCTTCTGACGGCCCCGTCACATACAATGGTGGGTCTTGTATGTGTCGAGGTTGTGGTTCTGGGTCTCAAGGGAGCTCGGGTGTTTCCAGACTGTCTGCCTAGAGATCGAACAAAATCAAACATGTTAGCACAGTCAAAAGAAGCCTTATGTATTAGGTTCATAACAGAGGTCGCAGAGGGGATCTTCTGTTGAAAAATAACTAGGTTCCTCTCAAGCCAAATCCCCCATAATATCAAGCATTTCTGACTTAAAAGACCGGCCTCAGGCCCGGGAAAATGACTCCCTGGGTCCTTCTCAAAGTGCCACTCCATCACTGAACAGAATGGAGTGGCTGTTGGGTGAATGCCCAGGTTTGAACTAGACCACACTCTTTCCGCAAAAGGACATTTCCACATGACATGATCCCAGGTCTCGTTTGCTCGAGAAAAAAGATGATACCTGGGATTGAATGAGGGAATTCGTCTTTGGATATTCTGCCCGAGTGGCAAACCGTTGTTGCAGCCCTTCTAGATGAACATACGAATTTTTGGAGGAAACCTGGAGTTCCATTGTTTCTTCCAAAAGGATGTATTGGTAATCTTGGTGGTTGCATATGAGATTCCTTCTGTCTCAGGATGTTGACATGAGTAAATGAAGTGATGGCCGGACTTTACGGTGTAAATGTCGGTGTCACTGTGGAGCTAGAGGAGCATGTCCGGATTGTTGAAAAGTGGGAGTTCTAGTAGGGAAATTGCATTTGTGATGACAGCAGGCAGAAGGTTTTCCAGAGTGTCCATCAGCCAGCGGTCGTTGGAAATGAAATGATTAACCTTGACTTTTGGAGTGATCATGCTTTGAGGTACCCAGTCCTTCAAGAGACCCATGTTGGGAACCCAGGGATCTGTCCTGAAGTTGATGGAGTGGCCATTGCCGACGTGCCATCTTGTTCCTGTGAGTAGGAACTTCTGTAGTTTAGTCAATGTTGTCCAGACAGGTGAGTGATACTGTTGTGGTTTAGCGTTGAAATATGTTGTGTTTCTTAGGTACTTGTCTTTTACACATTTGACCCATAGAGAATCGTTGTCTGTGATCACTCTTACTGCGTATTTTTCCAAAAGGGCCATATTGAAAGCTTGTGTATCTCGGAAGCCTAGTCCTCCATTTTGCTTCGGTTTGCACAACTTATCCCATGACACCTGTGTATCCCTTTTTTGTGTTGTCTGTGTTCCACCAAAAGTGTCTGATCAATTTTTCGATTTGACTTGTCTTTCTCTTTGAAAATTTTATGAAAGACAGTGTGTAAGTTGGTATCGCACTGACGACTGATTTGATACGCACTTCTCTTCCTGCTGGTGATAGTATTTTGTTCATCCATCCCTGAATTCTTGAAGTGGTTCTTTGAAGTGTCTTTTCTCCCACTCCTTTTTTTCATTTGGACCAATCAGTTGGTAATCCCAGATATAATTCTTTCGGTAACATATCTCGGACACCTAAAATATCCGAGATGTTAGAGGCCACTGAATCTGGGACATTCGGGCTGTAGCGAATGCTTGATTTACTATAGATGATCAATTGACCCGATTCCCTTTGGTATGTATCTAGGATTTCCTTTAGATTGGTTGCATTGTCCGAAGAAGCTTCAAGGAAAAGAAAGCTATCGTCTGCGAATAGTAGGTGGGTGAATTCCTGTGTTAATTTTCCAGGTCTTATTCCCTGTAATCGAATTTCCTGTTGTGCTGTTGACATCTCTTGAGACAGCATTTGGGTAACCAAAATGAATTGTCTAAGACCTCTTGTGGGTTTGAAAGGTTTGGTTACTTCCCCGTTGATTAGTATTTGACAAGAGGAGGTGGTTAAGCATTCCATTATCCAGTTTATGAATTTTGCGGGAAAGATCATACTTGTTAAGACTGAATTAAGGAAGGACCATTCTACCCTGTCGTACGCTTTACTCATATCTAGTTTCAAAGCCAAGAGCCCTTTGCGTCCCTTTCGTCTCATTTTTATTGTGTGAAGCAACTCCTGTGCGAGGAAAGTGTTGTCTGTGATGCTTCCTCCGTGTACAAAGACCGTTTGGAATAGGGAAATTAGATTCGGAATTATCCGGCGGATGCGATTGACCAGAATTTTTGCGACCACTTTGTAGGTTGTGTTGCACAAACCTATTGGGCGCCAATATTTCATGGATCGTGGAGATTCGCATTTCGGTAGAAGGACAATTGTCGTGCAATCTTTCATCTTGTCGACACCAAAAAAATGTCGGATAGTTAGTTAGGTCAATTCCTGTGGTTGCAGACGTTCTCTGGAAAAAAAACGAGGTGGATAGCCGTCTGGCCTTGGAGCTTTGTCTGGTCCAAGTTGAGATAGAGCCGCATCTTTTTCCAGCTTTGTAATATCCAGGCATAGCAAGGCCGTATGGGTTGGCCCAATTCGCTAAATGTTAGACGCTGTGGATGTTGGGTTGGCGAGATTTGGTTTTGTTTGGAAGAGGGTTTAGTAATGATCTGTCTAATGTCACTTCACCTCGTCCAAATTATTGATGGTTGTCCCATCGTCTAGATCGATCGTTAAGAGGGAATTTCATCTTCTTCGCATAAAAGTGTAAGTGTGAAAAAACTTTGTGTTTCTATCCCCGGCGGTTAACTACAACTGTCTCGATTTTTGTCTCTACATTACCTCCTATTAAGCGTATAACTCCGTGAGACGGTTAAAGGTAATATAAAGGCAGGGTGTGGAGACATTGTTCTCCTGCTGCGTGTTCAGCTTGTTGAGGCAATTCCTGATGGCTGTGTTGATGTTGCCGAATGTCGTATGGTTCCATTTCCTAACGTCTGCTTTGAGGAGATGAAGTTTTTTAGAAAGGCTTTCTTGTGAGTTACCTCTAGGGGACCAGTTCCATATTTTTGTAGTAACTGGATGAACGAAGGATGTTCCAACCACATTGCCTCAAAACGAAATGGCCGATTTTAACGGACTACGTGCATCTCGGGTGAGCATGATACAATAATTGGGAAATGATCCGAGACAATTGTTTCTAGATGAATATTCGTTGCATTTGGAAAAAAGGAATTTCCATTCTTGGGTTAGTAAAAGTCTCACACAGACTAAATTTGCGGGTTCGCGTCGATTTGACCAATTAAATTTTTGCCCCGAAAAACCCAAGTCTAGCAGGTCGAGTGAATCAGATCGGTTATGAGCCTGTAAGATTCTATTCGCAAGAACCAGGGTACCGTCCTCCTTTTCTTTAAAAATCCAGATATCATTGAAGTCACCTATTACCAATCAGGGAGAAAAGTTAAGTCTCGAGTTTCTGTAGGTGGCTAAATCGTCCCAGAATTGCGGCCGTTTGCAGGGTTTGGAGGGGGCATAAACAAAAGAACCTTCCAAGGGGTTGTTTCTTTAGGCCATTGAAATGAATGTATGGATAACGTTCTGATTTGAATGAATGATATCTAGGTTGATGCGGTCAGCCCATGCTAAAATCAACCCCTCTCGTTTCCTCTGGTTGGATGGAGAAGCTTCTGGTTAGCCCGGCACGAGAAATGGCTGAGTTGAGTCTATCTATTTTACTTTTAACTTCTACTATAAATACTATACTAGGTTTATATATGCTAATAATATTCCTAATATGTTGGAATGTCAGGTTATTCCTGTTAGATTACGGGGAGTAATCACTACGGAAACACTAAAACATGGTACGTGCATGTAATCAAAATTACGCAGCAGAAGAGTTACACATACCTCAACAGTTATCGTAGTCCAAGATCCTTCGAACGAGGGAGTTCTCGATCCTCCGGTCGGGACCCGTAGAGGTTCTTGTTAGAGAATACCTACGTGGTGCAGCTCCACAGCAAAGCCTCTGATCAATTCTTGACACGAGGACAGATCTTTGGAGAGTTGCTCGACAGCAATTTGGCACACCCTTGGTGTAAAGCTTGGTGCGGCCGAACTAGTGAGGTGTGGGAGTAGGGTTTTCTCTAGAAAACACTCTTGTGAGGGAAATATGATAAACCCTAAATATTCCCTAACACCTCTTATTTATAGGAGGAGTAAAGTGGAGAAAAGTTCACTTTACCCCACCTTAATAATTCGACCGGCCTATGTGTTTGGGGAGGCCCAAATTTGAACCTCCTATGTCAATTAGGATTTGGGTCTGGCCCAATTACCCTAATGTGACATTTACCCAAGTTTATTAGGTAAACTATACATATTATGGGCTACTAATTACAGCGTCCATCACCATATGCTTACAGCTCCCACTCGTCGGAATGGGAGGGTGCATGTTAATGTATTGTTGTCCGAATCCGCATCAAAATTTCTCCCCTTTGATCTGCTCCGTGCTTCCGAATAGTTCATACAAGGTTTGCCGTGTGACCGGCGGATACGACGGGCATCGTGCTACTCATCTGTTAGGAGTGTTGTAGCGCCCGCGAAACGTTGATTCCCTTTTCTCCAATCAACCTATTATAAACAACATTTATACTTATTGTACCGCGCTGTATCCTAGGTCAACTGATAATTCTCCATTTGCCTAGTTTCCACATAGGAACACTTCTCCAAGGCATCCGTACAAGTATTCACAACCTTCAACTAATATCCGGCTGGTGGCCACCTAGTAAATACAAGATTCGGTGAATTACATGTGAACTTGACCATCGCCATCGCTCATACCCTTAGTCAAACCCAACCGGTTTCCAAAGACGTGGTGACTGGGCCTTTTTGTTCAGCACTACGCTCGTACGCCGGGAAGCGAGCATTGAGCCTGACCTTAGGTATGAGTTATGAGTCCATGAGGATACTTTGGGTGCCTCTTCATAAGGCTCCCGGGATCAATCACACGCTCGAGGTGAAGAAGTTTGCGCCCGCCAGAATCACGAGGATTCTTTTCCTAGCACAACCGAGTTGTGACCCCGTGGTCGTACATGGCACGCGTAGTATGAAGCACGCGTTGATAGCATACCTGAACCTTTTGGGTCAATAGGAATGGGATATGTCAATCATGCTATCACAGATTTTCATCTGGCCCAGAATGTGGATTTATGACGAACATAGTTCATCACGGCGATCTGCAGGATGAAGATCATGTCGAGTTACTTCGACAATAGATAATCGTTCTGCGTAAATAGGTTTATCCCCTTGATTCTTAGCCAGCCTTGCATAGTAGAGGCCTCCCTCCACCGCAAGATGACCGTACCTGCGTGACTAGGTAAGGCCCACATTCGACATAGTTTAGCAGAGGATTGCGTCCTCCTATGACTCAGTTTATAGACCGTAAATTTGATGTAATCAAAACATTACGGCGTCGATTGATCATAAACTCAGTTGCAATTCTTTCGCTTAAAAAATGTAACTTTCTAATATCAAAATGTTATCAAAGATACATGCCATTTCTAAACCCTACGCAATCCAAGCAATTTATATGTTTTTCGAATATATACCTGCGCAGTGGTTTAGTTAATGTGTTCGCAATCATATTATCAGTGGAAAAGTATTCAATGGTGATTATATTGTCTTCTACCATCGATTTACCATAGAAACATTTCACATCAATGTGTTTGGTCCTAATATGGTACTTCGGATTTTTAACTGCCACAATAGTTGCCTGACTGTCGGAGAACACCTTTAAAGGTTTACTTCTGATGTCACCACCCAGCAACGCAGTAAGAAGTCTTTCCAGCTAGATTGCTTCCTGTGCATTTTTTTAGAGAGAGTAACGAATTCTGATTCCATTGTTGACAGCACGAAACAGGTTTGCTTCTTGCTCGTCCATGAAATGGCAGCATTAGCAAGGAGAAATACTCCACCTGTGGAGGACTTACGATCATCCGGATCACCACCATGGTCGGCGTCACTGTAACTAGTCAATTCTAACTTCCCGCCCTCATAGCAAAGAGCATAGTCGGCAGTACCTTTCAGATAACGAATTAGGTATAAATAGTAATTCTTTTTACAGTATTTTAAATGTTGATTCCTAGGATCTGATTGGAAACGTGCTACTAGGTCCACGGCGTGACAGATATTCGGATGGGTGTATTGCACGGTGTATATCGAAATACCAACCACGCTTAAAACCTCTGCACCCTTCATCTGTTCATGCTCTGCCGGGTTCTTGGGGCTGTCACGATTCAACAGTGCACACCCAAATACCACTGGCGCATCCACTAGTTTTGGCATCCTGTAATCTGAACCAACTTTCAACTGCTTGTTGATATAGGCTTCTTGAGATAGACATAAATCCCGGGTAGCCCGATCTCAGGCAATTTTAATGCTTAAGATGTACGTGGCGTCTCCCATGTCTTTCATCTCAAATACAGATGCCAACCAGGACTTTGACTTATTCATGAAACTCATGTCGTTTGCGGCAATGAGTATGTCGTCCACGTACTAGGTTAAGATAACATACTTAGACTCGGAGGTCTTATAATACACGCACGAATTCTTGTGAAAACTCACTAATCCGTTTCCTACGATTTCCTTGTGGAATTTGCGGTATCATTGCCATGACGACTGTATAAGACCGTAGAGGGACGTTTTTGGAGTTTACAAACTTTTCGTTCGTTACCAGGAGTAATCAAACTCTCTGGTAGCTCCATGTAGATCTCTTCCTCCAGGTTTCCGTGGAGGAATGCGGTCTTAAAATTCCTTTGGTGCAGCTCGTGATCGAGACTTGCGACCAGGACCATGAATGACCCTAACCGTGGTTTTACGCACAGTCGTTGAGTTTATCTTATCAAAGTCCTCTCCATCAAGCATAGGGTAAGACCTTTCGCAATGAGTCGGGTTCTCCAACTTGTTCCATCAGTGGTGAGCCTTCTTTCAAGGCTCACCTTATCCTTATGCCCGTGTTGTTAACAGGTAAATCAACTATAGACTATATTGGCTTTCATTTAAGAGATCTCACTCATTTATTATTTCTTTCAATTTCTCCACTTGAGGTCTTTCCAGTGCTTGCCAACAGTTTGAGCGAGGTTTTCAACTTGCTCAATGGGATACTTGCCTTTGACTATCGTCTAGGCATCATGAGTCTCATTTATTAGTTTGACCTTTTCTCCCACTTGGAATAAAGATTCTCATCGTAGCATCATTTCTATTGTGAATAATCCTCCCACTCGCAACAATGCTTCTCATCGGAGCATCGCCTCTGTTGGGAACAATAGCAGTGCTAGAACCTTGACCTATAACTTTCCTATTACAGCCTCTTACTTCCGAGATGCATTCCTTGATCACTAGGATCTGGAACCAAGTATGGTTGGATCACTCCCACTGGGAACAATGGGTAATATAGGTAGTTGTGTCGCTCCAGGTTCAGCAATTTTGACCATCAGGTTCGACTTGATTCGTCCTAACAGCAACAGTGATTACTTGTGGTAGGTTTATTCCTCCCACTGGATTTACTATGAAAATGTCCCCATTCTCATTTACCATGTCATTTACTTGAGTTGCTGGTTCATATCTCTCCCACTCGAATTAAGTGGGACCTGATCGCCATCATTATTCTGCTATGTTTTGATCATGACTATGTTTATTGAAATTGTTCATGCATTTGTAAAATTCGCCCACTTAGTGATGTAATGCCTCATGTTTGACCATAGTGCCATTTAATCCAAGTTGGAAACAGGTATTTTCTAGGAGTAACTGGGGTTCCCTTGTCATAAATACGTGTTTATCGCGCAAATTAATGTCGCATGGTGATATGATTCAACTCATTGTCACCTTTCAGCTATGATGGTTACCTACCTTACCGATCTTAATGGAACACAATTTTACATTTATGTGAATCATCTGTCATCATTCCATATGGAATTTCTTATAGAACGACTCCAACATTATGTATATATATATATATATATATAAACTGTGTCTCTTGAAGTGTGTCATTTGATTTGAATGCCTAGCCTGACATATCGTTCAAGGCGTTTGGAAGGAAAATCGTTTAACAGACTTGATCATTCTTCGATTGCCGACTTATTTCAGAGATTTTATCCATCTCCAAACTGAACATCTTAGGTATTCACCTTATGTCTCAGTTTATACTTTACAGGGTCGTTGTAGCTAAAGTAGCAAACTCGTATCGATGTAAATGTTGCCAGTAAGTCATATTTCCGAAGGATTGCAAACGAATATTCAGCACATCATCATATAAACACTTCAATATTAAACTCATACAATGAAACGATGTGTTCCGTCTATCAAGGTCCACTTGCGGATTGCGCAAACTACTCTGGGGTTAAACCCTTGGTTAAATCGTTTCATTTCTGAATTTAATTCAATTTAATCGGTGTTAATGGTTTCAAACATGAGTATCATTACAGTTTATTTCATTCAATGGAGTGATAATAATAAGATAAGATTTATAATCGGTTTGTTATTGGAATTATGCAATCATTGTATTTGGAATGGCGCTTTGATTTAACTCAAATAGATGTATGGAGTTGTTTGATTCGGCTATTTGCAATAGCTATATTCTTTCGATACTATCACCTCTTCAGATTGATCTCGTTTCTAGCCGAGCCGATTAATCTTGATGAGCAGAACACATTCAGAATTGAATGGTAACTATTTTATTCAAAAATTCTGAAACAATAATATTCACCAAAATTCAAACAAAAGTTTCGAATTAGCAAAAAAAATAATCACGATGGCAAAATATTCTAGATCATCCACGAAGCTTTAAGAGACAAATGCAGAGCACTAGGAGGAGATAAACGAGACATATATATTGTATTTTTATCACTGGCGTTCATCACACCGGATTATCGTTTGACGACCAAAATGATGATCCCGTTTCCTCTACATCTTCCTTTGATCTCTTGTGGTGAAGCGCACAAGGACCCTTTGGTTGTTTGCTTTCAATAAACAAGGTCCTGATAAACTTAATTGCTTTAATCAAGTAATCAAGCCCGTCGTCATCGGCCAGCCATGATAGAGGGTACTTCTGCGCGATACTGAGTATCTTTCTCCAATTTGATCTCTCGTTCGTAAGATTTGATGTGGGTTTTACACCTGCGTCTTGGGAAATAAGGGCAACATACTTGAATAGCACTTTTCTTGCCTCGGCTTCCTTTCCCCCACCGAAGCGGATTTTTATGGCACACCAAAGTTGAAGAGCACTAAGGTTGAGTTTGAACTCCTTTGCAACCTCTCTTTCTAGGGTTGCCAGTATCACCTTGCAAGCTCTGCGATCCATAAAGCTCCTTAACTTATTTGGGTAATCAAGGACGCCTTGTTCATTCACTAATGTTCTCCCCATATTCACATCAATACACTTATGTATATCTTCAGCGAAAATGAGTTTTCTCACATATCCACTCCATGCATCATAATCCTCGCCATCCAGATTGCAAGGTTCGTAGAAGCGAACCGATCCAGTCATGAAAACTAACACTTTAATGATCAAGAAAAATCAGGGAGACAATAACATTTTGAGAAAGAATTGCATACATCAAATGTCTATTAAGATGGAGTCCGAAAAATAGTAATTCCTCAGTCATCTAAACCAACCGACCACCAGTAAACCAATGGAAGATGGCTTTGAAAGAGTTCACACTATCGTCGTCTTCTATCCATTAGATCAGTCTGTTAAAAACAGTTTAAATCGCAAATTACCGGAACGGGAATTTTAAAAATAAGCATACCCGATCTTGGCTTACCCAAGGCCCTTTTGTTTTGGAAAAATAATTCTGATGAATTCACTCATGCATACACAATTCTACAATCCTTGCAAATTATCATATGCTAGTAACATTCATCAGACATACCACACACATGCTCACGCGTCATGCGTCTAATGTTCCGAGGAACTCATGCTTGCATTCATAATTCTACTTCTAATTAAATTATCAAACGCAACTACATCCGTAACATTCTAGCATACGTGTCAAACATGTAACATCTACATCAATCTTACATATTTGGCGACTGGTTTTCGGATTTAAAAACAAATTTAAACATTAGGTGCTGATTTGTAATTCATGCTTATATTTAATCACGCAAGCGTCTAGACATGAATCCTAGGAATTTCAACCATCACAGCATGTCTATTCTAGTGCGCAAACCATATATTTAACCAGGGCTCCGCTCACAATATGTAATATCCAGCTAGCTTGACTTAGTCAAGACAACAGTTCTAATCATGTATAAATATATATTGAATAATAAACATTTGCAATTCAGCCCATCAATTTAACCAGTCCCAAAAACATGTATCTCCAACATCCATCGTGTATTCCATTTCGAAGTTCGAAAACATTTGGATTTTAAAATTTGACCTCCCTATTTTAATTAACTTGAATTCGGTTTGGAAAACATTGTTCGGTTAAGTCAATTTCAGTCCGTTGGTCTGGTTCGGAAAATCCGGTCCGGTCCGAATATCCGGTTCGGTTCGGTACGGTTTTTAATTTAAAAATCCAGTTCGGTCCGAACCGATCCAAGAAAATAGGGTTCGGTTCGGTTCAAAACTCAAAACCGGTTCGGTTAGATCCACTTAATTACATCGGTCCGACCCGACCCGAATAGGTCGAACCGATTGAGAAAATCCGGTTCAGTTTAGTTTCGTCCCAGTTTAACATATTGGACCGGCCCAATAATTAAAATTTGAAAATTTGGGCCGAAATGTTTACTTGTGGCCCAAGTAGGGTTTTAAATCCACTAAAATTATTAAACTTAACCACCAAGTAACATTAATTATATAAAATAATTTCCAATATTAAATATATATATATATATATATATATATATATATATATATATATATATATATATATATATATATATTTCGGCACACACATAAACATATATATATATATATATATATATTTATTTCTAAGATTCTATCTTTAAGATTAAATCAATAAACAATATATATATATGTAAATTTCGTCACTATATATAATATATATATATATTTTATTTATTGTCAATATCTTTAATAGGGAAACAAATAACTGACAATATATTTTCTCAATCTTTTAGGTAACTAAATCTATCAATAATATCTTTAACCCTATTTAAATATTTAGATATATTGATAGTTATACATTTCTATATATTTTAATTTGAATCTATCCTAATGTTCCTAATTTTAGATATATTGTTACCTTAATTAAAACTTAAAATATGGTAACAATATCCCTAGGTGGTTCGACCGAAACTTGGAACTTGGTGCCTAAGAAATTTAAAATTTTTACCTTGTAATTCATCTTAGGGTTCGGCACAAACACCAAATTAGGAACTAGTGGTCAAATTTTAAGATAAAATTTTAATAAGATCTACAACCCAAAGTTTGATTTTGATAAATATCACATTTTTCTTGAAGATCATGAACATCAAATAAAACAAGAACATCATGAAAATTTTGGAGCACCTTATACTTAAAAATCCGAAAATTTTAAAATTTTCTTTTAAAATTTCGGTCCAAAATTATATTTTCAAGAACACCAATTTATCAAAATCATGAACTCCTAACACGGGCTCTAATACCACTGTTAGATTACGGGGAGTAATCACTACAGAAACACTAAAACATGGTACGTGCATGTAGTCGAATTTACGCACGGGAAGAGTTACACATACCTCAACCGTTACCGTAGTCCAAGATCCTTTGAACGAGGGAGTTCTCTATCCTCCGGTCGGGACCCGTAGAGGTTCTTGTTAGAGAAACCCTACGTGATGCAGCTCCACAGCAAAGACTCAGATCAATTCTTGACACGGGGACAGGTCTTCGGAGAGTTGCTCGAAAGCAATTTGGCACACCCTTGGTGTAAAGCTTGGTGCGGCCGAACTAGTGAGGTGTCGCAGGAGGGTTTTCTCTCAAAAACACTCTTCTGAAGGAAATATGATTAACCCTAAATATTTCGTAACACCTCTTATTTATAGGATGAGTAAAGTGGATGAAAGTCCACTTTACCCAACATTAATAATTCGGCCGGCCAATGTATTTGGGGAGGCCCAATTTTGGGCCTCCCATGTTAATTTGGATTTGGGCCTGGCCCAATTACCTTAACGTGACATTTACCCAAGTTCATTAGGTAAACTATACATATTATGGGCTACCAATTACGGCGCCCATCACCATATGCATACGATTCCCGGCCCCCTGACAGTTCCACGATAAAATAATCATAACGGTTCCGGCAAGGTCTCAACAGGACCTGCCGTACTTGACAACTAAATACTCTCCATTAGATCAAAATTTAAGTATTGAAACGGAGAATGCTTTTGCAGTATATGTACTACCTCCGGGATAACGGGTTGCTGCATGAGCATGCGGCGGATAGCTCGCTCGTGGAAGGGCCTCAAGCTGACTGACATCCTAGCTCCGATACGTGGGGAGAAGCGTTGTGGGAGTGTCACGGTTGGAGTGGGGTTGTTCCTGTTTCTCTTTTTCGGGCGCAACTCCTTTTCTATGGCCTCCGTCTGGAAGAACATGGGTTCTTTTCCGGAGCGTCTGTCATGACCATTTCCTCGCCCGCCGGTGGGGGCTCGGAGCTCTCTACTTCCATTGGATCTGCTGTGTCCTTGCCCTCCGGTGGGGGCTCGGTTCTCTCTGCAAGCCTATCCTGTGTTACCAGTGTAACATTGTCCTGTGGTTCCTCTTCTAACAGTTGAAGGATTTATGTTCCCTGTCTGTCCTGCTGGTTGGGCAGTTCTTCCTGCGGTGACCACTCTGTTCACAGGTGTATCTGAATGTCATCCAACCCCAGGTCGAAATTGAAGTCTGGCAGGGATGGACAAGAGGATTGGTAAGGTTTTTCTGGACAAGTGTTGAGACTAGTTGCCAACATGGGAAAAGGAGAAGGTAGTGGGGAAAGAGGGTTCTGAATAGGGGGGGGGGGGGGAGAGTGTGTTGACGAAGGGTATTTTGTTTGTGGCTAGAGGTCGGTAAGAAGAAGCTTGGGTTTCCGTAGTCCTCCGGTGCGGATCCGCCGGTCAAACCGATGTCTTGGTTCTGGAACGTGGGGTTCCAAGGATTGGTGATGCTCGGGGACTGAGTTATTTCTTGGGTCGCGGGGGGTCCGAAGAATATTGGACTAGGATGCATTGACGGTGCCAAACCAGATGCGTTACTCAGGTTGTGTTGTGCCATTTGTGGGATCACCATTGTAAGGGCTGCATCCAGAAAATTCTAGAAACGGGCTTCATTAGACTGTCCCCAAGGAGGGGCCTGACTTCCAGATCTTTGATTTGCCTGGTGGGAGGATTCTTCTTGGTGAGTTTGCTTGTACTTCGGCATTGTGGGTCTGTTGGCGTTGTCGTTTCCCGGGGCACTGAAACTCAACACTAGGTCCCATTTTATCCAGTTTAGGGTTCTTCCACTTCCCTTGTTGTTCTTGGGGTTATAGAGAACGCCCGCTACTTGTTCCATCGCCTGCATCCCAGGGTGACTGTTGATCCAGAATTTACAACAGAGAAGTTGGTCCTCGGCTAGGCGCTTTTGTGTTGGGCATAACTTCTCCTGATGGCCAAAACGACCGCACGCATTACAAGGGAGGCCATTACGATACAAAATAGTTACCGGCTTGTTGGGTGGACTGTTGGGAAGATACAACCCTGGTACAACCAGTGTATCCACATCTAGGGCTACTTGGACCCTAGGGCAAGCTATTTCCCATGGTTTAGACAGATTCTCACCTATTTGTAACACTTCACCAAAACAAGAAGCGATCTCAAAAATCGTTTGGAGATTCATTGGGCCGGATGGAAGGTTTTTTAATTCTATCCAAGAAGGAACATTGTGAGTGCTAATCACGTCGGGGACAGTATTGTTCGGGCACTCAGACAATATTAAGAGGGAACCGTCTATAACATAGGGTGCATTAGCTAATACTTCATTGACGTCCATGAGATTTTCAAAAGAGAATGTAACAATTTGGTCTGTCCTAATAAAAATTTCCGGTTCTTTCTCAATTTTCTAATATTGTTCCATGCATTTCTCGATGAGATCCCTCCTGACTCGATTATTATGTAGAAACCTCCCAACTAAAATTAAGGACCAATCGGTAGAATCCATTACCTCGGATTGGGGTATAATTTTCGAGATGACCCGATCGGATGCGGAAACCGGGGAGGTTGATCGGCTCGTCGTGGTGTGCCCAGTCCGGTTTAATGAACCGCTGATTATTTCTTTTGGGACCGGGTGTACGCTTTTCACCCACGAGCCCGGTGCAGGAGGGAGAACTAATCTGTCAGGGCATCTGTTTATGACTTGCGTCTGGGCAGTAGATTTTTCTTTCCGGTTATGGCCCAAGATCGCAGTCTCTGTGCTTGGGCGGGCTTTTTTTGGTGCTGACCCGTAGTTGGGCTCTCTCACAGGAACAGGCTTAGATCCACCTATTGAGAATCAAGACCACCGGAGAGTCTGCTGGGCCAAGAGGGAGAACTGGAGCAAGATTTGGGCCACGCCTGGACACCTAGAGGGCGTGCCTGGGGAGGACTTTGAACAAAGCGGGAAAATAACAGTCCACATCCATCGTCTTCCTCATCGCGACTGTTAGGTTTGGGGTATGGTGCGTGGGTTACACGCTCCGGGAGCGTCTTGTGTGCGTGAAGAAGCTTGAGGCGCGTCGGGTATTTGGGGGAGGAGGGTGAGTGGTTGTGTATTGTTGGTCGTTGGGGGCTGAGTTAAGATCCGTCGTGAGCTGGTGTGACGACGATGGAGTAGAAACATGGTGTTGGCATTCTGTGTTTTGAGGTGGATATCTCGACGGAGGGTAAGGTTTGGGGGAACGGTGGAGTTTGGAGTGTAAGAAGCCCATGGCTAGAGAGGGGGTATATAAGAGCTCGGGCTCAATGGTTGTATTTAGTACTTGGGAGGCAGCTTGCATTGAAGTTGTGGATTTGACAAGCTCTGAGATCGGCGGGCGGCTTCTGCAGGAAGGACTTCTGCGACCAGAATGATGATTATCTTTTCCATTAATGATTTATGCAGGAATAGGGCAGGCCTTAAACTCGGAAGTGACTTCCAGAGGGGTTGTTTGGTCGGTGGAAATGGGAAGGTGAGTCTCCATTCCTTCCGTATTTGGTTCGTAAAAAGTAACGAAGAACTGTTAGTGTAAGGTTATTAAGTGTGGTTTCATGTTAGGTCTTTTGCTTCGGTGGGGTGAGTTAACGCAGAGCGAAGGCAGGTAATAATAAGCTGGGTTTGCAGTGAGCTTTGTGCGGTGGCCGGAGAACCTCCGTGAAGTACCACTATGGAGAGTATGTGAACAGTGACTACCAATTTATTTAGTAATTAACTTTATATTATTTTTTCAAACAAATTTGGACAATCCTATTCTTAAATTTATAATAATAAAAGAATATAATTTTTTATGATGTTTGCGGCAAAAAAAAAATATCATGTTGGAGAATTATACGGACATAGATATCTATGTTAGTATACTATATCAACATGTAAGTGTTTGTATAAGTATTATAACTTTAAACATGTGACATTATATAAATATTTTAGAGTACTAACTATCATCAACTAACAAATAATCTTCTATAATGACAAACAAAAACAAATTTTTTTACATGAAAAAACTCTTAGTTCATATCCATTTTAATGGATATTCGCCCGATATGGGTTCGTATTTATATTTCGGACTCTTAGTAAAGATACATCTTGATAAAACGCTAACCCGTGAGTTAGAACGGTCTGAATGGGCAACACACGCGTTCGGACCGGACTCGTCCGGATTGCCCAGCAATCTGGACCATGTAGGATTGTCGACCCATGACGTGCGTACCCTTACGTGTTCTCACACTATTTGCAAGCCTTCCTACTGCCAATCTTGCTTAAACCCGAGCCCGGTTCACGTTTTTCTACTAAACCGGGGCCGAACCGCTAAAAACCGAGTACGAGTCCATGGTTTCCTATAAATAGGAGCCATGGTCACCCATTTCATTTCAACTGACTTCAAGTTGTCTTAGGAGCTCTCAACTCTCTCTAGTTTTATCTCTCTAGAATTTCTCTCATTTAAGCATCAGGGAGGGTTCATCGAGCACCACCCCCCTCCCCTCAGCGGTCTTGATACTGCCCCTTGTGCAAGTGCTAGGAAGACCACACGTATACAACACTCGCAGGTTCCGACACCCCGAAAAAGACTCGACACGACATTACAACGACCCGTTACTCTGCACGATTCTAGTCGTAACATTTGGCGTCGTCCGCAAGATTCGAACAAAAACGCCACTCATTACCAATGCAATGACAATTAACACTCAACCTCCTGATAACATAGATCCAGACCAAAGAAAGGGCCCGGGACGCCCGAGGAAAAAGGCCGTCACTCATGCAAGCAAGCAGGTACCACCAAAGAAGAACCAACCTGGTCCTTCTCACATTCCAGAGGCCACATCCACATCCTCATCCGTGCCAACCCCCAACGCACAGTCTGCGCGACATGATCAGTACACCTATAACAATCAGACCGATGCGCCACCGCCTGGGTTTGAGTATAGGGTGCCTAAAAGTGAAGAACATCCATACGGGATGCCCACTGAGGAGCAACAACACTAAGGTAGAGGAACACAAGCTGCACCGACTTTCACGCCTGAAATGATGGAACGGCTGGAAGAGCTTCTGGCTTTCAGAGAAACCCTAAGGAATCAAGGTTACACCCGACCACAGCCACCACCACCGCCAACACACAGGCAATCCCAGCCAAGGATGGTGTCGCATGACATGCCCCAAGGAGAAACCTCACAGCGAGAAGAAAGACAGCCTCCAGCTATCAACCCGCAGTACACTAATGCAGAACCCGAGGGAGTCCGCTCCTATACGCCATATGAGGAGAGGTCACATCCTGGCGACTCGTGGAGACAGCCAAGCCAACTGTTCCAGCAACAGTACAACGAGGACTCTCACTATCAACCAAACAATGGGCAATACAATGGCAGGAACCATAATTCCAATTGGGGGATGCCCACGAGGAGCGACAATGTCCCGATTACAGGCTTAACTGCCAAAAGCTTGGAGGCTCTAATAGAGCAGAAGTTGAGACAATCAAAAGTCAAGTCAATGCATGTCATGTCTAGGAGTGCAACTCACCCCTTTACTCAAGAGCACATACAAAGTCAGGTTCCGGGTATCCTGAACAACATAAGGATTAAAAATTACTCCAGAAAGGGAGACCCCATTGAGCACGTGCAGCAGCACAAAGCTTCACTGTTAGGAAAAACGACCAACCAAAACCACGTGGCTGTGACATTTACGCAAACCTCAATGGGTTCAACTGCACATTGTGTCTTCTCCCTCCCTTGAGAAAGTGTTGGTTCATGGCCATACCTGAAGGCAAAGTTCATACAACGATACATGAGAGAACGCACACTGCTGAAGGGGTCCAATGCACTGGAAGATGTGCAACAATAGCAAGATGAGTCTCTAGCTGACTATTATGTTCGCTTCAATCAAACATCACGGATATACAGACAAACATGTCAGAGGGCGAGATAATCCGGGCATTCATACGGAACTTAGGCTGCCTACACACTAGGTGAGAAAATGGCGAAACGCCTAGCAGAGACTCTGGAGGAGCTAGCTTCAAGAGTGAAGGAGTTTGTGGACCTTGAATGGTTCAGAGTTAACAACATTGCAAAGGTGAACGCATTGTGCGGGAAAGACAATAATAACAAGTATGGACCTGCAAGGCAGTCCCACAGGAGCCAGCAAAACAGGCAATGGCAGCCACAGCCAAAGAGGACGCATCAGGTCGAGTTTCAAAGACCAAAATAAATCAATGCTGCAAGCTTCATCCCTCTAAACGCACCTCTGTCGGTCATTCTGAAAGAAATGAGGGAGGTCAAACTCTGGAAGGAGCCCAACAACTGGAGAAACGGCCCCCGAGGAAAGGAAACAGATAAGTGGTGTGAAAACTACGAAGTATATGACCATGACACCAATAGCTGCTTCAGCCTGAAAATGCGAATCAACAATCTGATTCAGAAAGGGGAGTTGAAGCACTTTGTATACAAGGTGACAACAACCCGAAGAAAACACAAGGAGAGTGCTCAGCGAGAAACAAGGGATAGGAGAAGGTTTATGACAACCCACCTCCCCCTAAGCGGGGTGTGATCAATGTTATCCATTGAGGACAAGCTGCAGGAGAACAGGTGTCAAGTTTCAGGGACGTGTACGCATCTCAAGTAGAGATACTTCCTAAGAATGTCAAGAAACGACAACCAGAAAAAGAGGATGTAATCATAGAGTTCTCCCGGAAAGACATTGTAAGTATACAGTGATGGGCGTCGTAATTGGTAGCCCATAATATGTATAGTTTACCTAATGAACTAGGGTAAATGTCACATTAGGGTAATTGGGCTAGACCCAAATCCGAATTTACATGGGAGGCCCGAAATTGGGCCTCCCCAATTAAATAGGCCGGCCGAAACTAATAGTAGGGGTAAAGTGGACTTTTGTCCACTTGACTCCTCCTATAAATAAGAGCTGTTAGGGAAATTTTAGGGTTAATCATAATTCGCTCACAAGAGTGTTTTAGAGAGAAAAACCCTCCTCCCACACACAAGGTTCGGCTGAACCACTCAAATCACCAAGGGTGTGCCAAATTGCTTTCGAGCAAACTCTCCAGAGATCTGTCCCCGTGTCGAGAATCGATTAGAGGCTTTGCTTTGAAGCTGCACCACGTAGGGCTTCTCTAACAAGAATCTCTACGGGTCCCGTCCGGAGGATCGCGAACTCCTTCGAGCAAAGATCTTGGACTACGGTTACTCTTGAGGTATGTGTAAACTTTCCGCTGCGTAATTGATATTACTAGCACATACCTTGTTTATGTTTCCGTAGTGATTACTCCCCGTAATCTAACAGACATGAGCCACATTGTCTACCCCCATGATGACGCGCTGGTAATCACAATGCCGATCGTAGACTACGACGTCAAGCGTATCCTCATTGACGGCGGCAGTTCTGCAGACATCTTAACCATCAAAGTGCTCGAGCCTATGTTAGGAGTTCATGATTTTGATAAATTGATGTTCTTGGAGTTTTAAAATTTTCGGACTGAATTTTTAAAAGTGAATTTCAAATTTCAAATTTTTAATTCAAGGGTGGTTAGAATTTTTTTCATGTTCTTGGTTAAATTGATGTTCATGATCTTCAAGAAAAATGTGATATTTATCAAAATCAAACATTGGATTGTAGATCCTATTAAAATTTGATTTTAGAATTTAACCACTTGTTCCCTGTTAGATATCTGTCCAATTCGGGTTCGTATTTACATTTCGGGCCTCGTAAAATATCCCAAAACCCTTTCACAGGACACCTAAGTCTAAAAACGGTCCAGGATACGCGTAATTCCCCGGACCGAAAGACTTCCGGATTGCCCTAAGGCGATCCGGAGGTCCGGATTGCTTCAACAATCCAGACCCGTCCCGGATTGATAAAACAATCCAGGTAGATCCGGATTGCCATTTTACCTTGTACGTTTACCCCGATTAAATTGCCAAGTGCGGGAAGTCGGTGCATACATAGTCCGCTTTGATGACGGTATACGTCTTCCTTACATACCGACATCAGGTAATTTCAAACTGGGTATGATCCTTAGGTTCCCTATAAATAGGGGGCCTAGGTCTCTCATTTGGGGATAATTCCCTCACTTTTGGACTTGAAATGCTCTGATTTCTCTCTAAGGCTTTCTCTCTCTAAAAAGTGCTAACCTGAGCATCGGAGTGGACCCAACCAGCATCCCCACCCCCCCCCCCACGCTGGTTACTTCCCTACGTGCAGGATCCGAAGATCAAGAGTCCAAGGTTGAGGATCGAAGTCTAGCTTGGTGATTGTGTATTAAGGATTGCGGCGTTCCCGTCCTTATACATATATCTCGATTCCGATCGTGAAGGAAGAAGCCCGTTCGTGAAAGGAAATAGCCGAAGCAGCCCAAGTGGTGAAGCGAACCCAACATTTGGCGCCGTCTGAAGTGATTCGAACAAAGAGCCGTGCTGCAAGCCATGAAAGGAAGACAACCAAAGAAAACGGGTGTAAGCAGGATGAAACCAACGAGAAGTCAAACAGGACCTTCTCACATGCCGGACGCAGAGTCCACAGCTTCGTCCATTCCGTCCGCAAACGCCCCTCCTACACAGTTCATGCCAGAGGATCAGAACAACGTGCCTCCGCAAGAGCAAGGAGCAAGGGTGGATCAAGTAATTCCACCATGAATGCCAGCTGAGGCAACACAGCAGCAGCCAGGCAATGCAGCCAACATGCCTACGGTCACACCGACAATGATGGCGGCATTGGAAAAACTTCTGGCTCTCAGGGAGATCTTAAAGAATCAAGGATATGCTGCGCCTCCACCACCCCCGCGTGATAATGAACAGGCTGCCCCAGCCAAAGAAGCGTCATATGATGCCAACCAGCAAAAATCGCAACACCCAGGTGGGGTAGGATATTCGGAAGATGCCTATCAACAGACCAGGCGGGAGCCAGCACGTTCAGACACTCCGAGCGTTAGCATGAAGCAACAAGGAGTAAGGTGGAAACAGCCTCCTGTGAGCAGTTCACAACGCCCACACAAGGAGGACAGCTCTAAAACAACAAGCCAGGCCGGCACAGGCAACGAGGGGTGGAGGAAACCTGCACAAGAAAACGACATCCCAATCACGGGACTCTCGGCTAAGGCCCTAGAAGAGATGATTGAGAGGAAAATGAAGCAATCAAAGATGAAAGGAATGCATGCCCTGGAAGAAAATGCACCGCACCCATTCTCGGATGAATTAGTGCACAGTCATGTTCCAGATGCCCTCTACAGAATTGGCGGTGAAAAATATAGAGGGAAATGAGATCCAATCGAGCATGTGCAGCAACATGAAGCGTCTCTACTAGGACGAACGGACAACCCGCATCACGTTGCTATGACATTTGCTAACACTCTCGTCGGAACTGCCGCGCATTGGTTCTTCTCGCTGCCATTCGGAAGTGTCACGTCATGGGCATATCTAAAGGCAAAGTTCATTCAAAGATACATGGGAGAGCGAACACTTCTTAAAGGGCCGAACGCGTTGAATGATGTGACACAGCAGAACGACGAGTCATTAGCAGATTATTACATCCGCTTCAATCAAAACATCTCAGACATTCAAGGAAACATTACTGAGGGAGAAATCGTGCGCGCCTTCATTGCGAATTTAGGCCGAAGAGGACATGCCCTGACTGAAAAGATGGCAAGACGCCCAGCTGAGACGCTTGAAGAATTGGCGGCGAGAGTAAAAGAATTCGTGGATCTGGATCGATTCAGAGAACAACATAAGGCGAAAGTTAGTGTAGCTCGCGCTAAGGAGAAGCAAGCAAAACACCAGCAAGGCCCGCAGCAAGCGAGACAATTCCAGCCCCACAAGAGGCCATATCAGCCCGAGTTCCAAAAACCAAGAGAAGTGAACCTGGCAGAGTGCGTTCCTTTGAATGCACCACTTTCCATAATCCTGAAGAAGATGAAGGAGGATACTATGTGGAGGGAGCCAGCGAACTTCCGAAAAGGGCCACTGGGAAAGCAGGAAGATAAATGGTGTGAAAACCATGAAGTCTACGGCCATGAAACAAACAGCAGCGTCAGCTTGCGATTTCGCATAAACAACTTCATCCTTAAAGGGGAGCTCAAGCAATATGTCGACCAAGGTGACAAACGACAAAAGAAGAACCATGCAGAACAACCCGGAAAAGGAAACAAGGGAAAGGAGAAAGTCAATGAAAACCCACCGCCGCCAAAGCGTGGTGTCATCAACGTAATCCATGGTGGCCCAGTAGCAGGAGGTAGCGTTTCTAACGCTCGAGATGTCTATGCCTCACAGCTGCAAGTTCTGCCAAAGTATGGGAAGAGGCGACAACCGGAGAAGGAAGATATAATCATCCCGTTCTCAAATGCCGAAAAGAAACACATAGTGTATCCCCATGATGATGCTTTGGTCATAACAATGGACATCAATGGTTTTGACGTGCAAAGGATTCTGGTAGATGGTGGGAGTGCTGCGGATCTACTGCATATAGAGGTGCTTAAAAAGATGGGAAAAAAGGAAGCTGATCTCTCGCCGAGCACACTTCCATTGGTCAGTTTCGCAGGAGCGGCAACCTATCCATTGGGCATAATTACGCTTCCAGTTATCCTTGGAGACAGGTGGAAGGCATTGCATATAGATGTCACATTTGTGGTAGTAGACGACCTAGGGGCATATAATGGCATCCTGGGGAGAACAACGATCAACCCACATGACATTGTGCCATCTACAGCTCATCAGAAAATGAAGTTCTTAACTCCGCACGGAATTGGAGAAGTGCTAGGTGATCAGACTGCCGCACGAAAGTGCTATGTTAATGCCCTAAGGAAAATGAAACAGGTGTTAATCGCCATGATAGGTGTTGGTGTAAAGAGAAAGCTGTTCGCTTCGAACGACGATGAAGAAAGAAAGAAGGAAAAGTATTCTCCAAGATCCGAACTAGACAGGATTCTTTATCCACCTAAGCACAGTGTGCTTCATGTTAAGCAGGGAGAAGAAGAATCCATCATGTCCTACTTCCAAAGGTTCGCTCAAAATGCAAATGCACTGAGAGCAAGCAAAAAGGACGTCACCAATGCATTTTCCTGAACATGAATGCATCAACATTTTTGCTATTTGGAAGAGAATTCGGGTGGCGCACAACCAAGACAATGGCGTGCTTAAAAGACAAAATAGAGACTGCGATCTCTTGTGAGAGTGAATTGGGATGAGACACACCTCTCAACACAGGTGGGGAAGCTCAAACTTCAAGGAAACCAGAAGACTCAAGCACGGATTATGCCAACATGTTCACAACTTTGAACATAGAGGTGGAGGAGATAGACGTCAAGCTTCTGGCAACAAGCTTCCAAGACCACTTGAGCCCGAAATCTCCTTCTTAGGCAAGGATGTTGAAGAATGTTGCCAATATCACCAAACTTGGGGGCATAGTACCAATGGTTGTTTAACCTTGAGGATGGAGATTGAAGAATTTATCACGCATGGAGCTCTGGGAAGCTATGTCGCGAACAATAAACGACCGAGATATATCTGAGGGAGATAGACTTTCCACTTTTAATCTATCTTTTTCAGTGCACCTTTAGGAATATAAGTGCATTTCATGCCTTTGTAATCAGTAGTATTTCGGAAGAAGCGGTCAATAGACGCCTTCCCGCGAAGCCATTGTAAACACGACAAGTATCTAATGATGTTCAATTTACTTTCGTAGGTACATCTCTACATTATGCATTATACTCTGGGTTAACATCAAGTAGAAAACAACGTGCATACTGCTAATAATCATCACGCCATGCAACTTATAATTGGCAACTTTAGCAAATGCATCTTCAACAAATTCAAAAGCAATATCATGCAATATTCCAAAAAGTGACATGGGGCAATATCCTCCTCAAAAGGACAATACCCATGATCACATCTATCAAAAGTAACATGTTGCGACATCCGTTCCAAGAATGCAAACCTCATGATTACTTCTAAAAAAAATGACATGATGTGAAGTCCTTCGAGCAAATCCTCATGTTCATAAGCCATTCCCTGAATTAAAACAGGATGCGGCAAATGCAATGATGGGTCTGATCACCCCACCCTGGCGGGAATCCTCTTAATAGACGACAACCCCACATACTCAAAGTATGCATGCTCTCTTAAGAGTTCATACACCATGAAGACTTAAGCCCGAGAAGGGATAGCTTCATGTTATACGCTTTTTAAGGCAAATATTATACAAAACTCATCAAATTTACAAGTCGAGTCTTGTATAACGTTATCTTGCTCTTTAGCATTTAACGCAAAAACAGCAAAATAAACAAGAGGAATCTTGTAACAACGTCGCCTTAGAGTGGAACTAAGTGACGGTATAAACTTAAGTCTTGCTTCGTCAAGACAACACTGCTACATGTCAAGTGCCAGTGCCAAGTGCCCGCGCCAAGTACATTACTACTTACAACACTACAAGTACCTAGCATACACATCTTGTCATGCCTTGGGTGTTAACCAAGAGGGGCACTCATACGGACATCATGTTCATCATCTAAGGATACCTATCCTATCCTCCAAGTCCGAAGCATACTGGAAACATGGATACTCAAGGTATGAAATATTACTAACAAAGTATCACATGATTTTTATTATTGAAAGACAGGTCCATAGGACAAAGTTCCATACAAAGTAAAAACAAAAATAAAGGTTTGGGCAAAAGCCTCAAACATATCATCTCCCCCAAAGGACTAAGAAAACATGTCCAGAAAATCAACACCAAATTCAACATCAGCATTGTCATATCCAAAGGTCAAGGCAATAGAAGCCGCTTCAGCTGCCTTACGTTGCAAATCCGCAACATGGCCAACAGCAAAAGAAGAATAAGGACCCAACTTGTCGAACGGAAACCCGGGGGCAAGTGAATGTACTCTGCCAATGTAATCTTTGGCAAACTCATCAACCAAGGGTGCAAGATCCGCTTTAGCAGCAGCAAGTACAGAGGCAGAATAGGCAGGGGTACTAGGATACTCAACCAATCCCTTCTCAACACCCGCTCTGTGCGCCTCGTCACGAACGGAAGCAAGTGCGGCATCATGAACACTGTTGCTCTCCGCAATTTGCTGCTTGATAGCAGCAATCTTGGCCTCAAGCTGTTCAGCATGGACACGACGAGCAGCAATACACGTGATGGATATACGCCCAATTTGAACCCGTTGACTTACGAATCGTATTATTTTTGTCACCCCGTTAAGGATTGTAAATCGAAACTTTAACCCGAACACCCCGCCGAAACACCAACGGTCCGGACGAGACAAAAATACTCGTCCGCCCGATCTCCCCTAGGGGAGATCGGGTTGGCCAACCCATCTCCCCTAGGGAGGGGTTGGGTGGCCACACCCAACCCCTACCCTTAGGGGTCGGATTTTCTCTCCGCCCCCAAGGGCCCCAGCACCGTTTCCCGATTCCCACACTTAGATTATTTCCGCCAACCTCTCCATGCTTTAAGGTTTTAATTATGTGATCAAGGACTAATTAAGTGTGTTTAAAGGTCAACGATGTCATTAAGCCACCTTAATGACACTGTTGCCTATAAATACAACCCCTCCACCATTCATTGGGGACACCTTGACTAAGTATAAAATTTAGCTCTGACTTCTCTCTAGCTTTATCTCTCTAAAAGCGATGTTCTGACTTAAGCATCGGAGAGGGTTCATCAATCACCACCCCCCCCCCCTCCGTGCTTGATATTGCCCCTGTTGCAGGGTAGCATGGAGAAGAGAAGGAGGAGAGCAGAAGGACAAGCATCAGAACGACTGGCCCTGAGAGTTCTGAATCCTTCAGGGTAGCGTGGAGAAGAGAAGGAGGAGAGCAGGACAAGCATCAGAACAACTAGCCCCGAGAGTTCTGAATCCGTCAGTTCACCAGTGAGGAATAAGCCTTAGATCGACAACCCGTTGACCGAGGGCTTAGAACCTAACAACGCGCATCAATATCAGCTACCTTGGAGTTCAAATTCTGCACTTCCTCTTCAGACTGTGCAAGCTCACGGGAAACTGTACTACACTTCTTAATAGCAGTCTTCCTCTCACTTACAAGCTCCAACACGAAGGAAGACATGTTCATCATCCTTGAAATAGCTTAAGTGTGACAAACAAGGCAATCATGATCAACAATAACAACAAAGCACACGTGAATATCAGGAAGGCAAAGAGTTAAAATAAAATCTACCGGCGCAAATTCAACCAGGCCGCTCTCAACGTATGCCTGTGCCTCCTAATCAGTAGACGGTTTGACAACATGATCGCCGGGAGGAACACATCTTTGAAGCACACGCACACCAACTCCTGGAGTGCTAAGTTTGGAATCCTTTGGGAAATGAAGACTACCAGCAGAGAAAGGTGACCAATTTTCTCCAGAAACGTCAATCCCGTCAGAAAGGATCAAATCATCATGCTTAATACGTGGCAACGCTACAGTAAGAAAAAAGTAAAACAAAGAAGACATTAGCAAAATATACTAAGTATAAGAAGTATGTCGAATAGAACAATGCATACCTCGGCGGGACTGGCGCTCCTCCTCGGGACGGTCCCTCGACCGGGGGGCAGAAGGCGCTATCGTGCGACTCTCAACTCTCTTCCCTTTATCGCAAGAAGGAGCTGGAACAGCTGCACTCGGTTTAGAACGCTTCGGGTCATTCGAGGGACACGCTCCCGCGGCAAATCTCTTAGGAGGAGCACTAGTGGCAGGTACCGCAACAACCCGCTCAGTCACGTGCACGGAGTTACCTAAAGGAACAAAGACAACATGGATATAACAAAATTTGAAAAAATCAGTGAGTCAACCAAAAAGTACAAGAAGACGCCTCACTTTTTAGTCCCTTGCCACGATCATGTCCAGAACCTTCAGGAATAGTGGGGGCAACATTACGAGAACGACGCCCAACAGGCAGGTTGTCACGAGCATTAGCTATCTGCAAAGACGAGCTTTTTCCATCAAAACGACCTACATTGCAACATTGTAAAGGTTATAAAAGATATCAACATACCAAATCTTCAGAAGGAAGTATATGAATCCCGGCATCAATCAAATCTTGATCTGAAGCACGCAATAGACAATGATAACGGCGTTCTTGTTGACATCGAAAGATGATCTTCACCGCCTCCCTATCATCCAAGGAAAGGTCAGAAAAAATAGGATCCGGATCAGCCTTCTCCACGCTCTCAACATCCCAAATAGTCCCGACATCACATGCAAAGAAGTAGTGGTGTCGCCAATGAGAACCAGAACGATCAGCGGGGGCGGCTAGACGTTGTTTGTGATCCCACTCGGCATCCCCAAGACCAAGCCTCTCGAAACACTTATCCTGCAAATTCGGCCAACGCATCTTCATCCCACATAACCCCGTGGCGTCTGGACACATCAGTTGATAGAAGCATCGGAAAAGAGTGGTAGAATAATGCCAAGATTGCTTATGGAACAAAACTCGAAAACAGCTCCATACACGAAGGCCTGCAGGAGATAGGCTCAAGGGTGATATCCGGTAATAGCGGCAAAGATCCACCAAGTCAGGACAATAGGGAAAGCGCAGACCTTCCCTATTCCGCGAGGTATAAATTGCGGATAGATCACTTGGAGGAATAGTAACTTGCCCTTTCTTGGAGTCCGGAAGCACGTCATAAGGAAGAATAGCCTCCAAAGCAGAATCAAGTCCACAATAAGTCGCGTATAGCTCAAACTTGTCTTCGTCAATATAATTGAAGAAATAACTCACATCCCTCGTTGTATCCTTAAGAGACTCAACTGTATTGATACCCGGCTCGTCACCAACACCTGTACATTATGTCACTCGCGGAACGGGGATAGAAGACTTACTCATGATAACCACGACAAGAAGACTGCGTAACTCGGAATCCTGAAAATTACAAGTAACAAGCCAGTCAGTATACAAGCTCTATGTACGTACATACATGTCGACAAGAATGCATGTCGACGAGAAGAAAATATTTTCTAAGTGTTTAGATATACGTACATACATGTCGACAAGGATGCATGTCGACAAGTGAAAATTATTTTCTAAGTGTTTACATGTACGTACATACATGTCGACAAGGATGCATGTCAACAAGTGAAAAATATTTTCTAAGTGTTTACATGTACGTACATACATGTCGACAAGGATGCATGTCAACGAGAAGAAAATATTTTCTAAGTGTTTACATGTACGTACATACATGTTGACAAGGATGCATGTCGACAAGTGAAAAATATTTTCTAAGTGTTTACATGTACGTACATACATGTCGACAAGGATGCATGTCGACGAGAAGAAAATATTTTCTAAGTGTTTACATGTACGTACATACATGTCGACAAGGATGCATGTCGACAAGTGAAAAATATTTTCTAAGTGTTTACATGTATGTACATACATGTCGACAAGGATGCATGTCAACAAGTGAAAAATATTTTCTAAGTGTTTACATGTACGTACATACATGTCGACAATGATGCATGTCGACGAGAAGAAAATATTTTCTAAGTGTTTACATGTATGTACATACATGTCGACAAGGATGCATGTCGACAAGTGAAAAATATTTTCTAAGTGTTTCCATGTACGTACGTACATGCCGACAAGGGTGGATTACATACATCAATTAGCTACTATCGACTTCTACACAATGCCTCTTGAATATTCCTACGACGCTCATCGATAAAGCTCATACGACAACATATATGCTATCATCACCAACATACAACCATGGACGGCCATGTACGTACGACTACCGATCATCAATATCGAGCATGCTAGAACAACAACTAAGGCATGGGAAAACATGTCAACAATGGACGCTATGCGTAAGAGAAGTATAACGATTCACTTACACTTTTCTAAAATTTTCAGCACTTAGGAAAATTTAGGCCGATTTGGGGCTAAGTATTCTAATGCATTTCATCAAACACCTTGTATGCATGATAAGATAACTAGGTACATGGTGATTTCAAGTATAAATCGAGGCCAAACGAAGTCACGAAAGGTCTAGCCATATACGAAATTAGACTCACCAACACGAAACAAGTCCGAGTTGCTACTCGCCCTCACCCGAAGACCCACGCGCCGCCGTCGTCCACACACGCCGCCGTCGTCCACACGCGCCGCCACCACCGCCCTCACGCGCCGCTGCCAATTGCCCCACGCGCCGTCCCTTTTTGCTTCACGCGCCGTCTCGATTCCCTCCTTACCCGGATTCGATCTTGGTCGATGTCAAATGTGATGAGATTATTCCAAATTCACACCTCCATGAATTCCCTCTTCCTCAAGAATGGAGAGCTTCTTGAGGATTTATCTATTAAGGATGCAAGATAATGGGTATTCTCTCTCATAATTCTCATTAATAGTGCCTACACCATGTGCTAAGGACTAAACTAATATTTATTTTCATACAAGTCCTTAATATCACATGCTTGCATCTCTCGTATACTTGTTCTACATACATGCTCTATAGTATCACATAGCGCGCTTCATAGATCGTCATGCATGATTATTGCCTTTATACGTACATAATACAAATTCATGATAGTCGCGTGATTACTTTTATAAATCTAAGTATAAATTGAATGCTTGCATCGATTTTCATATTTACATCATGCTTCATGATTACATAGATGTTCTCCAATTTCATATTACTCTAAGTGTTTTGCTTATTACATGATTACGTTATTCATTTACTACGCTATCATCATTTACATATTGACGACGTGTTACACGCTTATTTCATACACCATAATACTATCATAATGCATGTCATTATACGCATATTTTCCGCTACGCTAACCTTGTAAACAGATTACGTACGTACGGCGAAAAATTAAAAGTTGGTCAAATTTAAGATCTCAACATTCGAATTGACAAACAGGCCACCCCTGAGGTCAGTACCGAACCTAAATTGGACGAATATCTTATATTTGAAAAGAGTCAAGTTCGGGTTTTGAACCACTACTTGACTCGGGGGCAAGTGTTAGATATCTGTCCAATTCGGGTTCGTATTTACATTTCGGGCCTCGTAAAATATCCCATACCCTTTCACAGGACACCTAAGTCTAAAAACGGTCCGGGATACGCGTAATTCCCGTATCGAAAGACTTCCGGATTGCCATAAGGGCAATCCGGACCCGTCCCGGATTGATAAAATAATCTGCGTAGGTCCGGATTACCATTTTACCTTGTACATTTAGCCCGATTAAATTGCCAAGTGCGGGAAGTCGGTGCATACATAGTCCGCTTTGATGACGGTATACGTCTTCCTTACATACCGACATCAGGTAATTCCAAACTGGGTATGATCATTAGGTTCCCTATAAATAGGGGGCCTAGGTCTCTCATTTGGGGATAATTCCCTCACTTTTGGACTTAAAATGCTCTGACTTCTCTCTAAGGCTTTCTCTCTCTAAAAAGTGCTAACTTGAGTGTCGAAGTGGGCCCAACCAGCATCCCCCCCCCCCCCCCCCACGCTGGTTACTGCCCTTCGTGCAGGACCCGAAGATCAAGAGTCCAAAGTTGAGGATCGAAGTCTAGCTCGGTGATTGTGTATTAAGGATTGCGGCGTTCCCGTCCTTATACATTTATCTCGAGTATGATCGTGAAGGAAGAAGCCCGTTCGTCAAAGGAAATACCCGAAGCAGCCCAAGTGGTGAAGCGAACCCAACATTCTCAATTAGTTTTTGTGCCGAAAATTTTAATTATTTTTCAAAGTAAAATTTTTAATTTCTTGGTTACCAAGTTAGATATTTCGACACATACATATGAAATTGTTTAAAATTATATTGTTTACCATATTTTAATTTTGAATTAAGGTAACATTATGTCTAAAATTGGGAACATTAGGATAGATTCACAATAATATACATAAATATATATCACTATCAATATATCTAAATAATTAAATAGGGTTAAATATATTATTGATAGATTTAGTTACTTAAAAGATTGATAAAATATTTTGTTAGTTATTTATTTCCCTATTAAAGATATTGAAAATAAATAAAATATATATTTATATTACTATATATTTTACATATATATTGTTGAATAATTTAATCTTAAAGATAGATTCTTATCAATAAATATATATATGTTAGATAAGTGCCGAATTATATGTATATATATATATATATATATATATATATTTAATATTGGAAATTATTTTATCTAATTAATGTTACTTGGTGGCTAAGTTAAATATTTTTTGGACTTTAAAACCCTACTTGGGCCACAAGTAAACATTTCGGCCCAACCTTTAAAATATTAATTATTGGGCCGGTCCAATATGTTAAACCGGGACGAAACAAAACCGAACCAGATTTTCTCAATCGGTTCGTCCTATTCGGGTCGGGTCGGACCGGGGTAATTAAGTGGATCTAACCGAACCGGTTTTGAGTGTTGAACCGAACCTCACCCTATTTTCTCGGACCGGTTCGGACCGAACTAGATTTTAAAATAAAAAACCGGACCGAACCGAATTTTGCCGGACCGAACCAGATTTTCAGGGCCGGACCGAACCAGATTTTCCGGGCCGGACCGAACCAGATTTTCCGGGCCAGACCAAACCGGATTTTCTGAGCTGAATCGAACCAGACCAAAACTGACTGAAATTGACTGAACCGAACAATGTTTTCCAAACCGAATTCAAGTCAATTAAAATAAGGAGGTCAAGTTTTAAAATCCAAATGTTTTTGAACCTCGAAATGGACTACACAGTGCTTATAGGGTTGCTAACATTTATGCCTTGTTTCGATTATGGGGATGGATCTCAGAGATACATGTTTTTTGGACTGGATTAATTAGAGGGCTGAATTGCAATTGTTTATTATTCAATATATATTTATGCATGATTAAGACTGTTGTCTTGACATAGTCAAGCTAGCTGGAAATTGCATGTTGTGGGCGGAGCCCTGCTTAAATATATGGAACGGCACTAGGATAGACATGCTGTGATGGTTGTAAATGCCTAGGATTCATGTCTAGATGCTTGCGTAATTGAATATAAGCATGAATTGCAAATTATCCCCTAATGTTTAAAATTATTTTAAAACCGAAAACCAGTCGCCAAATATGTATGATTGATGTGAATATTACATGTTTGACACGTATGCTAGAATGTTGAGGATGAAATTACATTTGATAATTTACTTGTAAGTAGAATTATGAATGCAAGCATGAGTTCCTCAGAATATTAGATGCATGACGCGTAAGCATGTGTGTGGTGTGTATGGTGAATGTTATTGGCATATGATAATTTACATGGATAGTAGAATTATGTATGCATGAGTGAATTCATCGGAATGATTTTCCAAAACAAAGAGGGCACTGGGAAAACCAAGACCGGGTATGCTTATTTTAAAATTTCCGTTCCGGTAATTTGCTATTAAAACCGTTTTTAAGAGACTGGTCTATTAGATAGAAGACGGAGATAGTGTGAAATCTTTCACAGGCATCTTCTATTGGTTTACTGGTGGTCGGTTGGTTTAGATGACTGGGGAATCATTATTTGTCGGATTCCATCTTAATAGATATTTGATGTATGCATTTCTTTCACAAAATTTTATTGTCTCCCTGATTGTGCATGATTGTCATCGTGTTTAGTAACGAATTACAGCATAGATGACAACATCTTGTGCTAATGAGCTTTTGACTGAGACAAACTATGACTCGTGGAGCAAGCATGTCAGTGCACTGCTGGAGGAAAATGACTTGTTAGGTCACATTCAGAATTCCATGAGCTACTTAGAAACTCGTCTAACCAAGGACTTAGCATATGCCCATTTTAAATGGGAGCAAGATGAAAAAAGAGCAAAGGAGATTCTACTGTCTGAGATGTCTCAGGAATTCCATGATGAATATGAGAATGTTCTGATTGCAAAGGACATTTGGGATGCGCACTTCCTGAGATACGGAAACGGCATGGCAGCAATCCTGCACCCACTCATACCTGCCTTGGAAGAAAGCTTTAACAGTTACAGCAAGAGTGTACTAGAAAAGGTATATGATCTCCTTACAATTTGAAACCACTGGAGGAAGAAGGTCAGGTGGGTGAATGGGATAAAATTCAGGCCATCATCGGGGCCCTCCCGAAGTCTTGGAGAGCAGCCAAGGCTTTATTGACTGCCAGTGGTTCTGTGTTGGATCTTGCATCGGTGCTGAAATTCATCTAGATGGAACAGGCTCAAATGAAACCAGCACCGGGACAAGCTGGGCAAGGGAAGAGGATGAACAAATGAAGGAAACAACAGGCGGTCGACGGTAAAATGTTGACAAAGCCTAAAACTGGCAATCTCCGCCTAAAATCGGAGATAGTCCACGCCGAATAGGCGAAGGTACAAGGTCCATTAAATCGCATCCTGAAAAGGTATGCGACGTTGGTTATGTAATGTAAGCTCTTGTTTCCTCTACTTTCATGTTAACTGACTCTAATCCTTCTTGGATTCTTGAATCGGGTGCGACGGACCACATAGCCAATGACAAGGGACTGTTCGCCAAGTTTAGACGATTGCCAAAGGATTCTAAGAGGATATACATTGGCGACAACTCACAAGTTGAAGTCATAGGAGTAGGGAACTGCAAATTGTCTATGAACAATGGCAGGACCATACTACTTGAGAATGTCCTTTTTGCTCCTAGAATCTGTAGAAATGTTGTTTCTGTTTCCGCTCTCATGAATAATAATTACATTTTATCATTTTACAAGAACTTTGTTCGTATTAATAAAGGAAATCCCTTATTCGGTCATGCCTATTCCTCTTATGGCCTCTTTATCATGGATCTGAATGGTAGCATATACACAAATAGAATGTATGCATTGTCCTTCAGGGAAGAAGAGACTAACGCAACCGGATGGCATGCAAGGCTAGGACATATAAGCTACGACAGGGTCCATTCATTTTCCCGAAGAGAGATTTTTCCTGGTATCAGCAAAGTGACTAAACTCACTTGCCATGATTTTCTAAATGGAAAGTCCACCCGCAAACCATTTGGAAAAGCTCAACGAGCCAAGTATCCGTTCCAGTTGATTCACTCCGACGTCTGTGGACTAATGAGTGTAACCGCTAGGAATGGGAAAAGATACTTCATAACTTTCATTGACGACTTTACCCGTTATGGGTTTACTCATTGGATTACTCGTAAATCCGAGGCAATAGATTGCTTTAAAAACTTTCTAATCCTCGTAGAGAATAAATAGGAGCGTAAGGTGAAAAGCCTACGCACTGATAGAGGTGGAGAATATCTCTCTAATGAGTTTGATAAGTTGTGCAAAGAAAGAGGGATAGCCCGTCAAACGACAATCCCCAACACACCACGGCAGAATGGTGTGGCTAAACGTCGTAACCGAACTCTCCTGAACATGGTCAGAACCATGATGTCTTAGGCATAATTACCTATCTCTTATTGGAGTGATGCGTTATTGACTGCCACTCATATAGTAAACTTTGTACCAACCAAAGCGGTAGACAAAATGCCTTATGAGCTGCGGCATGGAAGAGAATTAGATCTCACCAGACTGCGACCTTGGGGTTGCGGCACCTATACGCATACGACTGATAGCCGTTTCGGAAAGTTAGGACCCATATGACTAAAGAGTATCTTTATTAGGTATTTAGATAAATCTAAGGGTTACATATTCGTGTCAGCTCAAGATAATGATTGCGTGGTCGAACATGAATCCCGAGACGTAACTTTTCTTGAGGACAAATTTCCAATGCTTGGAGAAATTAAAACAGATGAAGTATTGACTGAACTAGAGTTGGTTAACATTGATGATAAGGTCCCAGTTACTTCGAGTGGGAGATTTGAACCAGCAACTCAAGTGAATGACATGGTAAATGAGAATGGGGACATTTTCATAGTAAATTCAGTGGGAGGAATAAACCCTACCACAATTACTGTTGCTGTAGGGACGAATCAAGTTGAACCTGATAATCATGTTACCGAACCAATACCACCACCACCGATACTACCCATTGTTTCCAGTGGGAGTATACAGACCAACTTGGTTCCAAATCCTAGTGATCAAGGAATTATTCTCGGAGATAGAATTCCAAGACCAAGAGGTAGACCAAGGAAGGTTGTAGGAGAAGGTTCGAGCACTGCACTTAGTCCCAGTGGGAGTGATGCTCCGATCAGAAGCATTGTTCCAAGTGGGAGTATTGTTCAAGATCAAGATGGGAACAACGAGCCTAGACGTAGTCAAATGCATAAAACTTTTCCTAAAAAGTTTCCCATCGAGAGAGGAGAAATCTTCACTCTAACATCTGTTGATGAACCTGTAACGGTTCAAGAAGCGTTGGAAGGACCTCAAGCATAGGAATGGAGGAATGAAATGGCGGAGGAGATCTCGTCAATGAAAGCCAATTCAGTATGGTCTTTAGTTGATTTACCTAATGGACGCAGGGCCATAGGAGCCAAGTGAGTTCTCAAATTGAAACTCACCGCTGATGGGAAGGTCGAGCGATACAAAGCTCGACTTGTTGCGAAATGATATACCCAACTTCACGGAGTGGATTTTGATGAAACATACTCACTAACTGTGCGTAACACCACAGTACGGGCCATTCTGGCTTTGGTCGCAAGTCTCGATCTCGAGCTGCACCAAATGGATGTTAAGACCGCATTCCTCCAAGGAAAGCTGGAGGAAGAGATCTACATGGAGCAATCGGAGGGTTTAATTACTCCTGGTAACCAACGTAAAGTTTGTAAACTCCAAAGGTCCATCTGCGGTCTTAAACAGTCGTCTCGGCAATGGTACCGCTGATTACACGAGGAAATCGTAGGAAACGGATTCGTGAATCTTCATGAGGATCCGTGCGTGTATTATAAGACCTCAGAGTCAGAATATGTCATCTTAACCTTATATGTGGACGACATACTCATTGCTGCAAACGACATGAGTTTCATGAATAAGTCAAAGTCCTGGTTAGCATCTGTATTTGAGATGAAAGACATGGGAGAGGCCACATATATCTTAGGCATTAAAATTGTTAGAGATCGGGCTACCCGAAAATTGTGTCTGTCTCAAGAAGCCTACATCAACAAGCTGTTGAAATGGTTCAAATTACAGGATGCCGAACCCGTGGATACGCCGGTGGTATTTGGGTGCGCACTGTCAAAACGTGACCGCCCCAAGAACCTGGAAGAGCGCGAACAGATGAAGGGTGCGGGATATTTAAGCATGGTTGGCAGTTTGATGTACGCCATGCAATGCACCCGTCCGGATATCTGTTATGCCGTGGGGCTAGTACCACGTTTCCAATCAGACTGGCTATCAACATTTAAAGGTTGTAAAACGAATAATTCGTTATCTGAAAGGTACTGCCGTTTATGCTCTGTGCTATGAGGGCGGGAAGTTAGAATTGACTGGTTACAGTGACACCGACCATGCTAGCGATCCGGATGATCGTAGGTCCACCACAGGGGAGGTGTTCCTCCTTGCTAAAGCCTTCATTTCATGGACGCGCAAGAAGCAAACCTGTGTCGCGCTGTCAACGATGGAATCCGAATTCGTAGCTCTCTCTAGGAATTCACAGGAAGCATTCTGGCTGAAAAGGCTACTTACTGCGCTGCTTAATGGTGACGTCGAGAGTAAATCTGTGAAGGTGTTCTCTGACAGTCAGGCAGCCATTGCGGCAGTTAAGAATCCATAGTACCATAGTAGGACCAAACACATTGATGTGAAATATTTTTATGCTAAATATATGGTAGAAGACAATATAATTACTATGGAATACTTGTCCACTAATAATATGATTGCGAACCCATTAACTAAAGCACTACGCAGGGAGATATTCGAAAAGCATGTAAAACTGCATGGATTGCGTAGGGTTTAGAAATGGCATGTATATGTGATAGCATTTTGATATTAGAAAGTTACTTTTTGTAAGCGAAAGAATTGCAACCGAGTTTATGATCAATCGAAGTCATAATGTTTTAATTACATCAGATTTACGATCTATAAACTAAGTCGTAGGAGGACGCCATCCTTTGTCAAACTATGTCGAATATGGGCCTTACCTAGTCACACAGGTACGGTTGTCTTGTGGTGGAGGGAGGCCTCCAACCAAAAAAGATTGGCTAAGAGTCAGGGGGATAAACCTGATTAAGCGAGACGATTATCTAGTTTTGAAGTAACTCGACGTGATCTTCGTTTCGCATATCGTCGTGATGAACTTCGTTCGTCATTTAACCACATTCAGGGCCAGATGAGAATCTGTGATAGCATGATTGACATATCCCTTTTCTGTAAATCTAAAAGGTTCAGGTATGCTATCAACGCGTGCTTCATACTACGCGTGCCACGTCCGACCACGGGGTCATAGCTCGATTGTGCTAGGAAGGAATCCTCGTGATTCTGGCGGGCGCAAACTTCTTCACCTCGAGCCTGTGATTGATCCTGGAGCCTTATGAAGAGGCAACCAAAGTATCCTCATGGACTCAGAACTCATACCTAAGGTCAGGCTCAATGTTCGCTTCCCGACGTATGAGCGTAGTGCTGAACAAAAAGGCCCAGTGACCGCGTCTTGGAAACCGGTTGGGTTTGACTGAGGGTATGAGCGTTGGGGATGGTCAAGTTCACTTGTAATTCACCGATTCTTGTATTCACTAGGTGGCCACCAGCCGGATATTAGTTGAAGGTTGTGAATACTTGTACGGATGCCTTGGATAAGTGTTCCTATGTGTTAACTAGGAAAATGGAGAATTATCAGTTGACCTAGGATATAGCGCGGTACAATATATAAATGTTTTTATAACATGTTGATTAGAGAAAAGGGAATCAACGTTCCGCAGGTGCTACAATAATCCTAACATATGAGTAGCACGATGCCCGTCGTATCCGCCGGTCGCACGGAAAACCTTGTATGAACTATTCGGAAGCATGGAGCAGATCAAAGGGGAGAAATGTTGATGCGGATTTGGACAACAATACATTATACAGGCACCCTCCCATTCCGGTGAGTGGGAGCTGTAAGCATATGGTGATGAGCGCTGTAATTGGTAGCCCATAATATGTATAGTTTACTTAATGAACTTGGGTAAATGTCAAATTAGGGTAATTGGGCTAGACCCAATTCCCAATTGACATGGGAGGCCCAAAATTGGGCCTCCCCAATTACATAGGCCGGCCGAAACTAATAGTAGGGGTAAAGTGGACTTTTGTCCACTTTACTGCTCCTATAAATAAGTGGTGTAAGGGAACTTTTAGGGTTAATCATAATTCCCTCACAAGAGTGTTTTAGAGAGAAAAACCCTCCTCCCACACACAAGGTTCGGCTGACCACTCCTATCACCAAGGGTGTGCCAAATTGCTTTCGAGCAAAATCTCCAGAGATTTGTCCCCGTGCCGAGAATCGATCAGAGGCTTTGCTGTGAAGCTGCAGCACGTAGGGCTTCTCTAACAAGAATCTCTACGGGTCCCGTCCGAAGGATCGCGAACTCCCTCGAGCAAGGATCTTGGACTACGGTTACTCTTGAGGTATGTGTAAACTTTCCGCTGCGTGATTGATATTACTAGCACATACCATGTTTAAGTTTCCGTAGTGATTACTCCCCGTAATCTAACAGACATGAGCCACATTGTCTACCCCCATGATGACGCGCTGGTAATCAAAATGCCGATCGTAGACTACAACGTCAAGCGTATCCTCGTTGACGGCGGCAGTTCTGCAGACATCTTAACCATCAAAGTGCTCGAGCAGCTTTGAAGAAAAAAGGTGGACCTAAATCCCGGAAGTTACCCACTCATAAGCTTCTCGGGAGAAGCATTGTACCCCTTAAGGACAATCACTCTCCCAGTAACACTGGGTGAAGGATGGAAAAGGCTTGACATCAATGTCAACTTTATAGTGGTTGAGACCTTAGGGGCATATAACGGGATATTGGGGAGGAAGACAATCAATCTGTATGAGATAGTGCCTTCGACTATACATCAATAGATGAAGTTCCCAACCGAAAATGGAGTGGGAGAGGTGTTGGGTGATCAAACATCCGCACGACAGTGCTACGTTAACACTCTCATGAATAATCAACAACTCTCCATTGCAATGATTAGGCTGGGCACTATTGAAAGGGAATGCACTCGGCAAGAAGAGGAGAATCAAGTTGAACAGGCTGTCGCGCCTGGAATCGTAGCAAGTCACCATCTAGTCCCTGCACTTCAAAATGTCAGGGAGGTCATGCAAAAAGAAAGAGAGCCCATTTGGAGCTACTTCAAGCGCTACGCGCTGAATGCTGCTCTGGTAAAGGCAACAAAGGAAGCGGTAATCAACACATTCTACCTAAACATGAATGTTCGCTCCTTTCTCCTGTTGGGAAGAGTGTATGGCTGGAGGAAAACTCAATCAATGGGTTACCTTAAAGAGAAGCTCGAAAGAGCAATTGATTGCGAACATGAGCTGGGGTGGAGCAAGCCACTCGCAAGCGAATAAGGGGTATTCGTTCATGCAAGCACAAACACGGAAGCAATCAACAACATGGATTACACTTTCACTCCTCTAAACATTGGAATTGAAGAGCTATATGTTAGCATCGTGCAAAAAAACCTACCCCCTCCATGCGACACACTGCAGACATTCTTAGGAACCAACATAGCTAACTGGTGCAAATACCACCATACCTGGGGGTACAATACCAATGACTGCCTTACTTTGAGAATAAAAATTGAAGAGATGATCTCTCTGGGAGCACTGCAGAGTCGTATGATGCGCAAATACCCCCCAGCGTGAACAAGCCAACCTCGAAGGCAGCAAACACATCCTATCTGTCTACTTTACTTGTAATTTTTGCTTATCTACTTTCAAGTCTACTTACACTCCATGTATGGAATAGTTTAGTCAATAAATTCAAGTATCTTTAAATCGTTTATACATGGGTGATCATTTTACCCCATCTCATTGTCATTGTATGTATGCTGCGAAACTAATGAAGTTAATGCATTCTCGTAGGTACAACTCCTACTCATACATCAACAATACACCCTACTCTGGAATCACACCAAGTAGCAGGCTATACGCATATTATTTTCATCAACAATATAAGTTATTACGCTAAACACAAGAAACGACATATGATGGATATACGCCCGATTCGGGTTTCATTTTATATTCGGACTTACTTTACACGTCAAACCCACCGGCTCATAAAATACCTACCTGCGATTTAAAACGGTCTGAAACGCGCACGTACCCGTTTCGGACCGAGACTCGCCCGGATTGTTACCCGCCATGCGCGAAACCCTTACGTGTTTACACTATGTGCGAGTCTTCCCGTTGTCCATCTTGCTCAAGTCCACGTACGGTTCACATTTTCTACTAAACCGGGGTCGGACCGCTCAAAACCGGGTTCGAGTCCACGGTTCCCTATATATTGGAATCTTGGCCACCCATTTTACAATTTAAGTTGGCTTGGGAGCTCTCACTTCTCTCTAGCTTTATCTCTCTAGAATTCTCATTTTGGCATCGGAGAGGGTTCATCGCACACCACCCCCCTCGTGGTGTCGATACTGCCCCTTGTGCAGGTGTTAGGCGAAGTGTGAGCTGACTACCCCCTGGACTTCGACAACTCGACAAACAGATTACGCATCATCAACAGGACCTGACATTACACTCTAGTCAGGCCCCAACATTTTGGCGCCGTCTGCGAGATTCGAACAAAAAGCCACTACTCGCCTCCAAAAGCTAAATGGCCAATACAAGCGTAGGCATCCACAGAGACTCCTCAAGAGGAGATGCATTGTTCAGCACAAGCGACATGGAAAGACGAACACAGGGGTGCTACGCTGCGCTACTATGACATCGCGGGCGCCGCTACAGCGACTGCGTTTACCGCTGTCCCTGTAACAGTGTTCATCACAGCAGCAGCAGCAATCGCTGCTACCGCCGTCGCTGCAACGCTAACACTGCCGCCATCGCAACACCAGTTACCACCAACCATAGGGGTTCGACCAACAAATTGCATGCATCGCCGTCACTCCGGCCCGGCGAAGGGATCGCTATCACCGGAAATCGTCGTCAACCGAAGACACTAACGAGACGAACTAGTCCAGACCTTATGGTGTGGATACCAACAAGAAGCCTCCAGACGCTCGCTATCATGCCTATTGCAAGCGTATCCTTTGCAGCAAGAAATATATATATACAGTTACATAATTGCAGGTCATACCAATGGGCGATCAATACAAAGCAACTGTATATTCAACACAAGGCTGACGAGACCTCCAAGCGAGGAGCTCTCACGACTGTCACAGGGAGTAACCCCTTACTATAAACTTATTGTTATAAATATATAACTATTTCTATACATTACAAATTTCTATCTTATGACAAGGAAATATAGGAACAAAAGCGAACACAAAGGGGAAGACAAGACCTTTAAAATATCTGCTCGACTCGAAAAGTCAGCCAAACTCTTAGTTGCCTTACCTCAACGAACTGCATCCAACCACCAGCTATTAAACACACGCACCTACAAAGTGCGTGCGTCTTTACAACAAACTTAAATCATGGGAAGTAACACCCCATGTGGACAAGGTGCAACAACCAACGCGTAAACAACACGCAACATGATGAACGAAACAAGAGGTAAACAAGACCGCCCATGACAGAAAAAGCAAGCAATGAAAACGTTTTCAAACCCCATCAATGGAGACAAACAAGCAATCGAAAACATATGATCATCATCCGATTTCGACACGACAGCTCAGTCCGTTGCGACCGCGCAAAATCCTTAATTTGCCCCGACAATCCCTAACCGGGGGCATGCGCTGATTACACCTCTATGAAGGAGATTAAAGGCTTTTAACATTGCGTCGCTGCAATAAACAATAGGAGGACACCATTCAAGTGACAACCCCACCACCACTGAGGAACTCAGACATCAACTGATCTAACAACATAGGAAATAAGGATTCAAGGTCAACTCCTACCTTACACGCACATCTGTGCCAAACCCATCACGCGGGGTAGGAGAGAGACCCATCTCCGACATCCCACATATACTTTTTCTCCTAGTAAAGAAGAAAGATGTGACACTAACCCAGATGAGTATTATGCCACTCGGAACAGACGCTGGTAATAAGCACTATCTCCGATTACAACAAAAGGAAAAGTTGGGGACCCCATCAGTTCGACATTCCTCAACCATGTATACATCCGTGACACAAGAAAAACTTCCAAAGAGGATAGGTTACAAGACATACCCGTTGGAGGGATACAATTCCACGAAGTGTCACGAAGTACTACATACCTCTTACAATAAGACTACGAATTTTGAGGTTCTTCCCAATAATCCTAAAAAATTAGTCTAAGGAAAAGCTAAGGAGAAACACATCAAATAAAGCAATGCCCTGACAAAACGGACACCGCCCGATCGGACTCACAAATCAACGCAAAGCGTAACAACGCTACTCACCATGGCGAGACACACGTCCAAGCTGGATGCATTACCCCCATTCAATACCAACAACAAATACACTTGCATCAAAATGCAAGAAGAATGGAGAACGAATTTACAAGTCTTCCTCAAGTATGAGCATTACCGCTTGACAATCACCAAGGGAAACGCTCAACATTCGTCGCAAGAGCGGGGGCACCTTTCTAAACTCTGGCTCCTATAAAGATTCAACGATATTCTGCATACAAAAAACACTCACCACACCTGAGCAAGGAACAACGGTGCGACCACCAAGCGACTTGGGGGGAACCAAACAAACACGTGCTTGGCACTCTACCTAATTTTAGAGGAGGAGTTCAAAAGAGAAAGACCACGACAATATATGTCACCACTCCTCCTAAGAGAAAGTCACAAATGAGGAAAAAAAACCTCAACCTCCTATACGGATTCAACCTAAGATGGCAACATCAGGTATCGCCATCGAAAGGCGATATCTTCTAAACGAAAAGGTCCAGGTAACCGACATATTGCCAAAAGAAAAATTGAATGAGAGGTAATAACTCTATGCAAAATACTGAACTGAATAGAACAGACTGCTTGGGTAAGATATCTACCCCCGAATAGTCTGATATAGTCAGAGCATAATGCAATCTGAACGGAACAGACTAGTTGCGAATAGTCTAATCCAGTCATATTGACATTACAAGCTGAATAGAACGAACTAGCCGAACCGATATGAGGATCGAATAGTTCAGTCTAACAAAATTGAAGATCTAGTCCAGATGGTCGATATAGCAGGCGAAATAGCCCTAAAAGAAGACTTATAGCTCCATATTATTTACTAATCAATATATATCTCGAATCAATGCGAAACAATTTGAGACAGGCTATGTCCAGATACAAGTAATGTATCGAAGGCACGCCCTATTTACGAGACAACACAAAGTAGAGCCTGTATACAACACTCTATGGTATTCTCTATCTACGAGCACCTTACTTAAACATCTAAGTTAAGTAGCGGTCGCATATATATCACTTGCGTCGTCGCAACAAGTCTCCAAGCTAGTGACAGCACACGACGTTTTGTCAAGTGAACTACTCAAACTTCAGATCCTACTTTGGAAACAATACCAAGTAGAGGTCACATACATGCATGCGCATCACGTTATGGAAGCACCAATGCGTACAGAACGCAGACAACGATATATCCACGAACACATTCAGCGAGGGACACTTGAAAAAGTTCCACGCCCGAGACAACCTTCTGCATAACTTGGCAATATGAGGAGCCCTCGTACACTTTTCACTCATACTACAACAACATACCCTACTGAGGAATAGCACCAAGTAGCGGATTACATACATATTACTCACGTCAAACTACAAGCTATCTTGCTAAACGTGATAACTGGCCTATATTATGCGCCACCAAAACGTCAATAATCGACGTCAACTACGAGCAATCAAAACGCTCTATCTCTCGACATTTCATCATGTCTATTGTAAACAACGACAACAACATACTACATCGTGGAATTTTCATTAAGGATTATCTATTAGTAACATGGCGCGACATCCCCAGCTCGGGGGAAACCCCATGATAACAACTGTCATTTATTGGTTTTTAAAACAAGACGCGGCTATCTACAACAAGGTGTGGCATCCTCCATTCGTGGACAACCCCATAAAACATGGCGCGACATCCTCTATACGAGGGCAACCCCATGATTACAACGGCCATTCCTTGGGATTTTAAAAACAAGATGCGGTCAACTACTACATGGTGCGACATCCTCTATACGAAGGCAACCCCATGAAACATGGCGCGACATCCTCTATACGAGGGCAACCCCATGTCATCTTACTACGGACTATCAAGCCCAGTAGAGGTTACTAAACACCCGGGCGTGCGATCCTCCTTCCGAGGACAACCCCACACTACATGGCGCGACATCCTCTATACGAGAGAAACCCCATTAGAACCTATTGTGTACTATCAAGACAAGTATCGTTTATTACTAAGTACCCTTTTACGCCGGCAAGAGCGTATTCTGAGATCATCGCTATACGCAATGAATCAAAAAACTCACTAACTCTAAAAGTCAAGTCTTGTAAAACGTTATCTTGGATGCGAATAAATATCGAAAACAAAACACATCCAAATTAGCAAGTCGTTTCTTGCCACGTCGCCTCGGAATGGACCAAGAATGTAACAATGGTGTGGTGGTTCAGCGCCTCATCCCTTAACCAGATGTCAGGGGTTCAATCCCCGCTAGTGACCATGGGAATGGAAAATTGTTCATGGCCAGCACTTTACCCCTTACGGGTTGACCCGGTGCGAGTGGGGATTAGTCTAGGTGTGGAGCAAGCATGCTACGGGTGCTGCCCTCCTGATGAGGGCCCCCCTAGGACCACCCCGCGGGAAACCAAAAAAGAGACGGTAAAAACTGCAAGTCGTACAACGCGATCTTGTACAGCCCCTTGGAGTAACCAGGTAGAGGTAAGTAGAATCGCAAGGTAAGTATAGGAATAACCAAGGAACATCTTGCCACAACGCTACAACAGGGGTGCCCAAGTAGCGGACATAAAACACATCCAAATTAGCAAGTCGTATATTGCCACAACCTCGTCTTGGAATGGACCAAGAGACGGTAAAAATGGAAGTCATATAACGAGATCTTGTATAGCCCATTGGAATAATCAGGAAGAGGCGTAGTAGCATCGCAAGGTAAGTACATTGATTAGCCAATGGAACGCCTCGCAACAACGGGGGTGCTCAAATAGCGGGAACAAAAAACACATCCAAATTAGCAAGTCCTGTCTTGCCACTACGTTCAACTTGGAATAATCTAAGAGACGGTAAAAACTACAACCGTCTTCAATCCGAAGCACATCCCAATCTTTGATAATTCATGCTCAATTTTCAAAATGAATCTTCAAGGTCCACCGTGCTCTCAGAGGTGAACATCCACTTGTAGCCTTCATGGTCTCTCAGAGGTGTGATAATTCACGTGTAGCAACAATCGGTTGGTCTTCATCATGCTCTCAGCGGAGTGATGACAGTTGCCACCTATGGCCTTGAAGTATTAAGAAAACAACATGGTTGAACGGAAGATGAAGTTCCAATGTCTCAGTCTTACTGCGAAGCTGAGGTTCCTATGTTTCAATCTTCCAGAAGGTGAAGTTCCGATGTCTCAGTCTTTCTGCGAAGCTGAGGTTCCTATGTTCCACTCTTCTATAATGTTCAACCGAAGATGAAGCTCCACACTCCAATCTTCAACAAATTCAACCGAAAACAGTTGAAATCCAACAATCAAGCTATGTATAGCTCGAATCTATCATAATACCATCAAAACCACAGCATATCCATCACGGCACACTAAATTTCAGCAATTTCAGCTAAAAACAGCAATTTCTGCACATTTCTGCATTTTCCAGCAATTTCCAGCCGATTTCCAGCAATTTCAGCAGAATTTCAGCATTTACAGCAGCAAATCCAGCAAAAACAGCATCTAAACCGCAGCAAAAAAACGATTCCAGCCATAATACTCAACCCGGGACAGCAGATTTCAGCAATGATGAACAGATGCAAACAACAGCAGCAAAATCCAATGAAACAGTAGCAGAATTGCATCAATTCAGCTGAATTTTAACAGTAAGATTCGAACAACCAAATCACCTCGGAATTTGACGTATAATATATCAATGGAATCGGGAGCTCGAGACGATTCCGAAAAACTAAAAATCGCGGCGATTGGACATCGGGAAGGTGGCGCGTGGCCTGCACGCGCCGGCGGGGCGCAACTCACGCGGAGGCGCGTGAGGGCGCGTGCGGTGGCTGCTGACGGCGCCGGAAACTGCAGAATGTTCGCCGGATGTTGCTGGGTCGATTGGTGATGTCAATTTTGGAAGAAGAGGTGTAAATCAAATGGGTATTTTTCGGGGCTAGGGACTTAACTCACGGCAAGGAAAAATTTCTGGAAATATTTGAAAAACGAAATTGAAATCAAAACACCAAGATCGAAAATAGCTCTGATACCATATTAACGTTTATAATTGTAGATTGGTTGGAGAGAATGATAGGAGCAAAGCTTTCAATATACTAAACATAATGAGAAGGTTGCTCAACCATTACAATAGTGGAGGCTCCTTTATATAGGAGACATCATGGGCTAATATGAAAACCCTAGTAAACATTAGGGACTAGAATGTAAATACTAGACTGAGACAACTTAGCATAACTAGATATTAGTCCCCATACATAAAATATCACAATAAAACGCGATAACAAAAGGTATGAGATATTCCTAATAAGTTATCATGCATTACTAAAGCATCCATGACAGTTCTATACGACAACGTCAAGCAACAAGCATAAAGATAAAATGTTCAAGGGGACAACACCCAAACATAACCTCAACCCAACACGGGGAGCAAAATATATGTACAAAAGTCTGAAAAACCAAAGAAAATCAACCTGAGGCCACGTCAGGTACATCAACTCCTCCTGATAGCTCAGCCATAACATCGCCCTTAACAATGGACTCCACAACAACGCTGACATCCCCGTCAGCATCAAACACCACATCAACGCGAGAAGCAGCCGCATCTCGGAGGCACAGTGTCGCCACATGACCAGTGGAAAACTCAGCAAATATACCCAGCTGATCAAAGGGAAAGTCGGGGGCAAGGGTGTATACCTTCTCGATAAAGTCCTCTGAAAAGTCATACATCAAGTCATCGACACTTGCCCGAACATCATTGCGAAATGACTGTGAACCCTTGTACTCTGCAAGGGTGGCCTCCTTCCCTTCCTTGCGCTCTCCTGCACAGCCTGCAGGGCTAGGGCGTGCGCCTCGCCATCATCAGCAACCTTCCTATGAAGGGCAGTCATCTGGGACTCGAGGGTAGCAACTCGAGTCGGGCGAAAAGAGGCACCCGCCTCCAGATCAACAACCTTGCGTCAAGGAAGCGCGCCTTATCCTTCATGCTAGCGAGCTCGAGATAGACCACGTCGCACTTCTCTTGAAGACCCTTCTTCTCCTCAGTGAGTTCAATCCCGAAGGAGGAAAGGTTCACCACATCGGCAGCAACCTAAAGTGAAATACAACATCCAACAAGAAACAAGTTGTAACAACAATGCAGATATGCATACAAGCTATAAAAAAGTAAGGCTGAACACTCACGGGTACAAGACGTGTCAGCGCGCCGTCAACATAGGCGCGCGCGTCCTCCAGCTCGTTCGGACGAACCCTCTGATCGGAGGAACAACCCGCTGGAGCAAACACACTCCCACCTCGGGAGTGCTCAAAGTGGCCTCCTTGGCAAATCGGGGCCCCTCGGCAGCAGGAGGCGCAACACCTATGAACACACAAGCAGATAAACTAGAAGGGAAAAATAACACAATTGTAGCAAGAAAGTAAAAGCGAGTTACACACATTCACGAGTAGACTCCTCCTCCAAGGTCCGATCCCTCGATCGGGGGGCAAAATGGCAGGCGCGCGAGCCTGACCCTCAACATCCTTCCTTTAATCACGGGAAGGAGTCCTCAATAGCTCGCCACTGGTGGACTTCGATCGCTTGGGATCGCTCGAGGGACGTACCTCGGAGTCAGCCCTCTTCGTCCAAGGTCGGGGCGGAGTGTCAGCAAAAGCAACAACGCGATCAGTCATGTTGGGAGAGCGGCCTGCAAAGAAGAGAAAAAAAAAAGATAAGAACAATAATACTCAATATCAATAAGGAAGAAAGAATTTACAAGAAGGAAACTTACTCATGGATCCCTTTCCTCGCCCAGACTTCAAGGCTTGGTGCGCAGTCGGGATAGCAGAAGGAGCACCTCGCTCGGGGGCAACAGCGTTCCCCTAAAGACTCACATGCAAGCGCGAGGTTTTTCCATGAAACCAACCTACATCACAAGATAATAAAAGTTATAAAGGTTCATAACATATCGAAGGACCTCCCGAAGGAGTTAGGCGAATTCCAGCCTCGCGCAGCTCCCATTCCGACACACGAGACAAGGCGCGATGTGTGCGCGCTTTGTGAGCCCGATATACCATCTTCATGGCCTCTTTATCCGAATCATAAAACTCAGAATATGTAGGCACGGGGTCAGTCTGAGTAACATGTGCAACCGGCCAAGTTACCCTAACATCACTGGTAAAGAAATAATCATAACTCCAGTGACTACCCGAGCGGTCAGCAACAGTCACAAAGCGAAGTGCAGCATCCCACTTCACCTCGCCCAAGCCGAGGCTCGCAAAGCATCGGAAAAGTAGAGTCGAATAACGCCATGACTGCTGGTGTCACAGCACGCGAAAGCAAACCCAATATCGTATCCCGACAGGCGCAAGGTCAACCGGAGAAATCCTGTAGTAACGACACAATCTGACCAAGTCGCGACAGTAAGGGAAGTACAACCCTTCCCGTATCTGAGTTGTGTACACCGCAATCATCTCAGACCGCCATCATATCAGGGGGGCATAGTAGGCTTACCCCAAACAACATCAGGGAGTATATAAAAGGGAAATGCTGCCTCTTCAATTGGGAAAAGTCCAGACTACTCCACATGACGCTGATACACCTTACGACGCAACTGATTACTAGAAAAGGTCTGAAACATATGTTCCGGCTCCGAGCCAGACTCCGACTCAGATAAAGAGTCTACACTATCCTCAGATCCCGATTCGTGGGATGCCAAGGAATCCGACTCGGAATCAGAATCGGAGTCTGGACAATACGTAACCCCAGGAGTGGGAATAAAAAACTTACTCATTCTGGTGAAGCCCGCAAGTCGAGAAGGTAGCCCCAACGATGGAGGCGCCAGTAATGACGTCCTAATTCGACAAACTACTCTGCAGTATTCGTGCTACAAGACATGCAGTGGCAGAACAACAATACATTTAGAAAATGTGCGCATAGCCGTCACATTACTAACTAATGTGCGACGAACAACCAAAATACAGGGGCAACTCCACACCTACGGACTTATAAGTTTAGAATTACTACATAGCGAACATCCTCTATACGGGGGCAACTCTATGTCAGTAAGGGCCTCCTCCCGACACTTATACAGTCTACATGCGCCTACGCGGCCCAACACAGATATTCGGTGTAACAGTGCAGATATAATTATAGCACTAACACCTATATGCATATATCATCTAATGTGTGCACGTTATACGTGCATATACGCACACTCGGTAAAAGGGGTACAAGACTCAATTACTACTACCAACACTATAATGCTAACATCATGCAAGTCATAATAGGAACTTCACTGAGCAACAGTTCTGATCAAAGAACAAATATCTGAGCAACACAACACTATTTGATCAGTGGCCCTGATCAACAAACAATCAATCCGACATTCCAGACACAGCAAAAGCTCAATCGATCAACGATTGTAATCAATAAGGGAAGCAACATCTTTTACTCTACATACAACAATGCTAAATACTTAGCCATTTTCATGCTTTCTACACTATGTTACCATGTGCTAGGAATTTCATCAAACACTTGGAGTGCATGAAAGATCAAGTTTTATTCAACCTAAAGATTGGCAAAATTGAGATTGCCAAAGACATCACCATACATGAAAATGGTTCCCAACCGACCTTGTGAAAGCCGCCGTCACCGCCGTAAAATCGCCGCAGCCTCTGTGTTAATTAAAGCCCGCCACCACCTTCGCCTGAGTTTGCTCCGCCCGCTGCTACGATCTCGCCGCCGGTCGCCATCGCAGATCCGCTGCTCGTCGTCGCCTCCTGGTCGACGCCGTGAATGATGGATTGCAGGCCGGAGTGCTTTGGTGTGTGGCTAAATGCCTTTGCCCAAGTAACTTACTCCTCAAGAAATGAGGAAGAGACTAATTTTGGTGTGGATACTGTTGGATTACGGGGCTAAATACTAAGGAAACATAAACAAGGTACATGCTAGTAATCAAAATTACGCAGCGGAAGATGTGCACATACCTTAAACCTTTTCCGTAGGCCCAAGATCTTGGTGAGGGAGTTCTCGATCCACCATACGGAACCCGTAGAGATTCTTGTTAAGGAATCCCTATGCGGTATAGTCTCCACAATTCCTGGCGGGACAGATCTCCGTAGTGTTTTGCTCAAATAAAATTAGCACACCCTTGGTGTTAGTGTAAGGTTTTGCCGAAACTAGTATTTAGGGAGGATTTTCTCTCAAAGCACCACAAAGGAAGAATTGTGAATTACCCTGATAAAACCCCTAACTCTCCTTATTTATAGGAGGAGCAAAGTAAACAAAAGTCCACTTTGCCCATACACAAGTTTAGGCCGGCCTATGTAGTATAAGGGAGGCCCAATTTATGGCGCCCAATCACCATATGCTAACAGCTCCCACTCGCCGGAATGGGAGGGTTTCTGTTAATGTATTGTTGTCCAAATCGAATCAACATGTCACTCATCTGATATTGCCCCTGCTTCCGAATAGTTCATATGAGGTTTGTCGTGCGACCAGCGGATACGACAGGCATCGTGCTACTCATCTGTTAGGAGTGTTGTAGCGCCCGCGGAACGTTGATTCCCTATCTCAAATCAACCTGTTAAAAACATCAATTTGTATCGCGCTGTATCCTAGGTCAACTGTTAATTCTCCAATTGCCCAGTTTCCATATAGGAATACTTCTCCAAGGCATCCGTACAATTATTCACAACCTTCAACTAATATCCGGTTTGTGGCCACCTAGTGAATACAAGAGTAGGTGAATTACATGTTAACTTGACCATCCCCGTCGCTCATACCCTTAGTCAAACCCAACCGGTTTCCAAAGACGTGGTAACTTGGCCTTTTTCTTCAACATTGCGCGCTCATACGCCGGGAAGCGAACATTGAGCCTGACCTTAGATGAGTTCTGAGTCCATGAGGATACTTCGGGTGCTTCTTCATAAGGCTCCCGGGATCAATCACACGCTCGAGGTGAAGAAGTTTGCGCCCATACGACTCTCAAGGATTCTACCTAGCACAATCGAGCATGACCCCGTGGTCGAACATGGCACGGGTAGTATGAAGCACGCGTCGATAGCATACCCGAACATCGTCAGGTGTGGGATATGTCAATGATGCTATCGCAGATTTTCATCTGGCCCAGAATGTGGTTAATGACACACAGAGTTCATCACCGGCGATGTGAAAAACGAAGATCATGTCGTGTTAATCCGAAACCAAATGATCTTTTTGCGTAACCAAGTTTATCCAACTGGTTCTTAGCCATGTCCATGATGATAAGGACTGTATGTGTAACGTGGGTATCCCTGTGGGGGTGGATGCTGGAACTCTTGTCTCCTTGGTTACTGAGGTTGTGCATGCCCCTTGGGGTTCTTGGGGTTGCATTGGAGGGACAAAATGCTTCCTATCTCTTGGAGGTGGTACTTGCTCGTTTCTTCCTTGACTTTCATGCTACCCTGTTGGAGGGCGCGTGTGTTGCTCTTCTTTTGGGAACTGCTCTTCCTGTTGTTACTGCTCTTCTTGTGGGTATTGATTCGCATGTGGTGTTGCTCCGCTTGCGCATACTGTCTCTCCTACATGTTTCTCACAGCCTCTCTATATGCCAAAAGCTCATCTAATGCATTCATGAACCCTGGAGTCACTGTTTGTGCTCCTTGTGGATGCATAGGCCTCGTGTTAGTGGTATGAGCCCGGTTATTGTTTCCTTGTGCTGGCATGCCGTAAGGATACTCTCGAGGACGTGCTACATAGTGGTACCCCTGTGGGGGTGCCGTATATTGGTATCCTTGAGACGGTACCTCCTGTCGTGCCCCATGCTCCAGTGGTCGCCGACTCATAGGAGTCGAGGCAGTGGAGGAATCGGCCCCAGCTAGGTGTGATGGTCCTCCTTGATTGTTTGCTTGTGGAGCTTGGGGTGTTGTTTGACGCGCAGGGGGTGCAGGTTTCCCCTAAGAAGTGGGTTGTCTTGCCAGGGGTATGGGCTGTCTTCTTTGATTGTTTGGTTGCCTACCGTCCCCCGATGGACGGTCGTCTCTGGATGGCAGGCTGTTCGTCATAGATCGTGTGATTGCCAGGCTTTTTTATTCAAAACCCACAGACGGCGCCAAGTGTTAAGAAATGTGCATCGGGTTGATAGGTCTCTGATCCGAGTGACACCTCTTTCGGGTATTTCGCTCTTCTTTCTGATCTGCTTAGCTTGTCGGGGTGATCCGCTCCTCTGCTCTTCGCTAACCTGCACAATGGGCAGTACCGAGCACGGAGAGGGGGGTGGTGCTCGGTGAACCCTCTCTGATGCCTAAGTAAGTTCGGGCTCTTTAGAGAGAGAAAATCCTAGAGAGAAGGCAGAGCTAAAATGTGCAAAGATGTAAACTTGTCCAAATGAATAGAACTTGCGAAGTATATATAGGCTACGGGGGGATTAAGATGGCTTAATGACACAGTTAATCCTTAAACGTACGTTATTAACACATAACAGCGGGATTAAAACCTTTAAAGGCACAGAGAGGTGGGTGAAAGAGTCTAAGTATGGGTCGGGTAAAATACATGTCGGGACCCTTAGGGTCGGACGGAAAATTCGACCCCTAAGGCCTGTGATCGGGTCAGCTTGCCCAACCCCTCTTGGGAGGGGCTAGGTCAGCTGACCCGATCCCTCCTAGGAGAGATCGGGTTGGCCCACCTGATCTCTCCTAGGAGAGATCGGGCCGGCTAGCCCGATCTCACCTAGGTGAGACAAACGGACCGGTCCGGACGAATATCTGGCTCGTCCGGGCCGTTCACGATGCGAGTGAAGTGCTTGGGTCCAAGTTTCGATTTATAATCGTGAGTGGGGCGATTAAAATAAGACAATCCGAAAGGAGACGGGTTCAAATTGGGCGTATATCCATCACACATCATAACATCATGTACATCCTTATTACCGCACTCGTCACGCACGTGTCGGGTACGTTCATTACTAACGCATTCGTGATTAGCACATTTTATTCATGTCGACATCCATGAACATGATTGCATATATTTATAATTCGTCACATATGTCTGTTGTATATACGCATATTTGTTACACTAATCATGTCAGCGGATATCAAAATACTCGCCAAGAAAAATAAAGTTAGGCGAAATCAAGGCCCGCGTGCCCAATCGACAATAAATCAACGCCTGAGGTCAATATCGGACCCAAATTGGACATGTATCCTATCTTAAAATAGAGTCAAGTAAGGGTCAAGCCATTACTAGACTCGGGGGCAAGTGATGGATATATGCCCAATTCGGGTTCGTATTTACATTCTGAACTTCGTAAACACGTCAAAATCACATAAATAGACGAAAACACGCTCCCGAGATTTAAAACGGGTCGGACGCGCGACACACGCGTCCGGATTGCCCTAGACAACCCGGATCACGCCAAGATCGTCCGAACCCGACGTGGTCCGAGTCGTCATCTGCAGCGCGCGTGTTCCACTTGTGTCCTCACACCAAGTTAGAGTTTTCTAATAGCCAACCTTGATCAAATCAGACGACGATTCACACTTTCCTTTAAACCGGCGTCAAACCGCATAAAAACCGGGATCGTTTCTAAGGTTGCCTATAAATAGGGACCTAGGCCACCCATTTGATACTTTACATTCTCTTGAGATTAGCTTAGAAGCTCTGACTTCTCTCTAGCTTTCTCTCTCTAGAATTCTCATTTTAGCATCGGAGAGGGCTCAACCGGCATCCCCCCCCCTCCGTGCTGGTTACTGCCCCTGTGTTCAGGTTCGGACGACAAGCGTGAAGTCAGGAGCGCAAGTTGAAGGACCTAACACAACAATCAAGTTGAAGATTCGTCGAGTCCGTTACGTCGAGCGGTTTCGGACGAAACAGAGATGAAAGTGGTGGAAATACCTGACAGCTTCAAGCAAATTGGAGACGGCGTTCTATTCTGTTGGGAGCGGTCAATCAACGCCGCCGGAGCAAGTGGACGTCGGAGCGCAGGAATGGAGCAGAACTGTCGCGATGCCGGGACGCGGCTGAGAACAGGCGAGTTCCACTAGCAGGGCTGCGTGAAGGCAGCGACGCAGTCATGGATGGAAATGGAAGAGGAGTTAAATTGTTTGGGCGGAACATGGATTTTTTTTTTGGGAAGATGAACATGTGAGATGGGATAATTTACGAAAGGTGAAGAGGAATGATGCTTCAGGAAAAAAAAAAAGGTTAAAACAGGTGTGATGGGAGGATTAAAAGATGAGAGGTGTGAATTGTGATGCACGGAAAAAAAAGAAAAAAAAAAGGAGGTGTGATAGGTCATGGGAGGATTGATACGTGAAAGGGTAAATTAGGTATAGGAAATTAGAAAGACGATTCTTCCCTTTTTTTTATAAACAAAAAGAATGGGCTAGTATAGTCGAGAGGCCGGCCCGTAGGAACGATTTCTCCTTTCCCAAGGAAATGATTTTAATCAAGTCGTTGGGGGTATTCAAACTCGTGACCTCTGAGCAAAACCACATGGGAGTTAACGCTCTCAACCACTAAACCACGACTATTGGAGGTAGTTCTTCCCTTTAAGATTGAGGAGGATATATATATATAGAGAAGAAATGATATTCTTTAACTCATATATATTCACTTTGCATTACTTGAAGAGTTGAATCTTCAAAACCATCATCAATAATTCAACCTTAGTAGTTACTTAAGTGTAACATTTAGATAGAAACAGATATTATAAAGTTGATAAATTTTTCTCCTTCGAGTGTTTTATTATTATTTATTTATTTATTAATATTCAACTATAGGTTAACAACTTTTCATTACCTTCATTAATTTTTTGGACTTTAATTGTCTAAACTATTAGAAGTGTAAATATTGAATGAATTTTGACTTGATTCATCAAATTAGGGGGGACTCGCATAGGCTTAAGCTCATACTAAAACCCGATCACCTAGTCTGAAAGACCATGTATAGCATGATCTTAGTTCAGCCAACTGGGCCATGACTGATTTAGAGTTTTTATTGCTCAAGGTGAGCGAGGATGCTCGACATAGCCCGTACTTGTGCTAGACATGGTCTCCCATAGTAGCTAATGAGGTCTAGCATATACTCGGCCTTATCTGAGGCCTAACTATGTGTTATTGAATAATCACATTTCGAATAGTTGAGACACTAAAAAGTAAAAAGAATAATAGAGGTAATAAAAAGTCAATAATCAATAGTTAGAGATACTAAAAATGTAATTTTCCATATATTACTAATATATAAAAGAAGAACAAATATATGTAACACTAGGGGGCCGCAATTTTACTAAACGATAGTGGGGATATCTGGCGGTCTCGATAGTATCGGCCTTTGGTGACGATCCTCTTTTGGCAGAAGGTTTGGCATGCAGGGCAGGACTCTTGTTAGCACGGTCATCAAGACAGGGCTCCCATACTCTGTTCACGGATTCGACATCGTTGCTTAAACAGATCTCTTCCTCCATAGGTTGTATTCCTTCTTTGTTCGGGGTAGCCCAGGACATTAGTTATCTGTTATCTCTATTATCTGTTTCTGTTGTCTCTGTTTCTAGAACTCGAGTGCGTTTAGCACACAACTTAGTTTCATGGACGGCTACGGCCGGTGTAACAGGATGTTTGTTTGCTCTCAATCTCCCTACTTTTGTAAGAGGTATTGTAGGGCTCGTTTATAATATTTGCTACTTTCGACAAAAAAAAAAAAAAAAGCTATATTAGAGTGATTGAGAATTTCTCACTTCAACTTTTAACGATTTGTAAATTTAATCATAAAAATATAATTATTCTCAATTTAACACTTTAAAATACTATATTCTCCCATCTAAATTTTTGTACTTAATTATTTGGTCATAATTCAATTATCACACTCTTAAGAATAATCGTGCTAGCAATATCATATATTCCGGTTCAAAATAACGAAAGTTTTGCATATATTGTGATCTCTAAAAGCTAAGAAAAATAATTTTAGGAAACTTTAACTTTTAACAATCTTAGCTGAAAATTACGAAAGCGAGTTTGACATTTGGCCATGATATAAAAAAAAATTGTAAAATATTTTATTGTGCTCTTTAAATAATGAAAAAGGCATATGTATGGAGGAAAAATATCAATAGAAGCTGATCCATTATTATAATTAAATTAGGGTAAAGGCGATGATATCTAGCGAATAGAGATTACGGTAAGTAAAGACACTTTGCTTTTGGAAGTTAGCCCCTAGATCAAGGGAACGTCACGTTTGTGAACCAATGATATGCCGCTATCACTAATATGGGATTGGTGCACGTCCTTATCATGGCTAATAACACGTATTATTGGTGGGTGTCCTACTTTAATTTATTATAATGTTCATTTTTACAGACTTCTTATATATATATATATGATATATATATAAAGAAATATAATCCTACGTAATTAAATTAGATAAAACTATGTAGACGTAGAGAAATTATTAATTTTAATGGTTAAAATTAATTTTAAAGTTTGTGAATGCACACATGTACGTATTATATTATCTCATGCGGCACAACCACAATTCTAAACTTTACAACAAACAAAAGATATCACATCATTGAAGAATATTATAAAATTTTAATTTCAGTATTAATTTTTACTACTATGTATATATATTTCTTTAAAAAAAATTAACTACTATATATATAAATATAAAAATTATTCAAAAAGTCGTACTTTTTTCTACCGTTATTTCCACTACTTACTGATTCGAATTTTTCCATAAGAAAATAGTTGTAAATACTATTTGAATTATACGTGTAACTCCATGTATTTTAAAATCTTGTAGAATACGGTGAAATGTGCGCTTTTAATACATTTATTATTATTATTTTTTGAAATTTTTTACACCAAGCGCTAGTTAATAATATTATAATGTAATTTGTTTTCTAAGTAGAATATCAAACAACACATATAGGTCAATAACTAGTTGTGCAATATGTTTATAAAATGGGTTAAGGGTCCATTTCTTTTTTTTTTTCCCAAATATAAAGAATGGGCTAGTAGTGGCGACATTAGGTCCATCCCGCTACGTAATGTTCGAGCTTTCCTACTCACAGTCTGGGTGTTTTCCGACCAGACTTAGCGAGCAACCAGCGCATGTACTGGTCTCGTCAACGTAGCCCCACCAGCAGCCTAGTATAGTTAAGAAGCCGGCCCGTGCCCAGTTCTACTCGCCTCCTCATATGCCTGACGCGGTGTGTGGGCTAGGCGGGACCTGATATATTTTTAAACAGGTCACCGCGAGGTGACGCCCCTGAGGGTCCATTTCATACCACATGTTTGCACAAAATCCACTGTTCATACCATATATTTTTTTAAACCAAACTTTTCCATTTTGTACTGTTTCATACTCTGTTAAAATTCCGTCCATTTTGGCCGTTAAAAGCCACGTGTCGTGCATTTGAGTGGCCCTAAACTTTTAATTTTGTTCAATTTAGTCCCTCTAATACATTCCTAACTTATAATTTGTTCAATTTTGTCCTAAATTTTCAATATCGAACCCTTGACTCCGTCGACCCCGACTCAGAGTCGGACCTAGTCCTAGGCTAGGTCTGGCTAGGTCAATTTGAGTCAAGGGTTCGATATTGAAAATTTAGAACTAAATTGAACAAATTAAAGTTAGGAATGTATTAGAGGGACTAAATTGAACAAAACGAAAAGTTTCGGGTCAATCACTTGCACGACACGTGACTTTTAACGGCAAAAATGGACGGAACTTTAAAGAATGTATGAAAACGGTACAAAATGGAAACGATTGGCATCGAATTGGTACAAATAAAACATATGGTATGAATAATGTGCAAACATGTGGTATGAACCCTTAACCCTTACAAAAAAATTAGTTGATGTAACATGTTTTTTACAGATTTTTTAATACGTTATGTTTCATTTTGATAGTTTGAGATGATTATGTTAACTTGATTTTCAAAATTTGGTTGATCGTTACCATGATAACATATGATTGAACCACGATATAAAAAAATATAATATTTTATTTAAAATATGAAATAAATAAAAACAAATACCAAAACCCCGTCTTGAGATTGGGAGCCACCCTAATTTTTTTAGCCATTTTTTTCTTCATTTTATTGTTATTATTTCCATGTTTTATATTTTATATGTCATTTTTAGAAAACATCAACAACTTTTTTAGAAATTTTACTGTTTTTATGTACTTTTTTGGATTTATTCTCTAAAAAAATTTCAATAAAAATTATTTTACATTAAATTAATTTATTTTAAATTTTCCATCATCATTCATTTTCCTTTTATTTTTATAAATATTTTGTAATCAAGCATTTATTTTGTTTGAAAACTATATATATTGTATTTTATGATTTCTTTATTTTATTTAATTATCCAAATATTTATTTTATACAAAAAATAATTAATGTTCAGATTTTTTTTTTTTCAATTCTATTTTAAAATTGTCCAAACCATCTCATTAGCTTTTATTAGTACTCAGTTACCAAGAAAACGAAACATAATACATTTGAAAAGAAAAAAATACCTCTAGGCTCTATTTTATGCTTTTCTCATCTTTATTTAAAATGTGTTTTAGTATGTGTTTTAGGGAAGTTCGAAAAAGTTAGAGAGGTATGATGGTATCGGCCAAAAAGAAAGAGAGTTAAACCTCTTGTTCACACAGTTTTTTAGGTAATATTCCCACATATACGCTTGGTATGAACTATATGTTTGCTTAACTTGTGTTGGAGGTATGTTTAAGGAACTTCGAAAATGATAGAGAGGTAAACTACTCTTGTTCCCACGTAATAGTTAATAGTTTTTTTTTTTTTTTTTCCGTAGTTAATAGTATGGTTAATTATAATAAAGAAAATGGTTAAATGTTTTTTTTGGTGTTATATGTTTGACTAAAGTTGGTTTTTGGTGTTGTATTTTTTCTTTTTATAAACTTTTGGTGCCGTACGTTTGTATTTGGTAGACTTTTGGTGCATCCGTTAGTTTGACCGTTTAGTTTGACAGTTAATAATTTTATTTGTTCAATTAAGTCATTCAATTTATATTCTTAAGTTTTGATTTTTACAATTTTATCTAGGGTTGACTGAAAAGTATTGAGTCTGATTTGCTAAACCAAGATTCACACACTCAAGGTTACTTAGTCAACAGAAGATGAAAAACGAAAGAGAGAGAACCAACAATACTGTATTAACTAACTTAAAAACAACAGATTTCTTACATAACAAGTCAGTAACTTACACACCAAGTTAACCGACCAAAATACGAAATTTAAACTCCTACAAACAAGGGCAACTGCCCCTACACTCATGGACAATGATGGATATACGCCCAATTTGAACCCGTTGACTTCCGAATCGCTTTATTTTTATCACCCCGTTAATGATTGTAAATCGAAACTTCAACCCGAACCCTTCGCGAAAACACCAACGGCTCGGACGAGGCCGAAGCGCTCGTCCGGCCGAGTCAGACTCGCCTAGGTGAGGTTGGGTGGCCACACCCGACCTCCCCTAGGGGAGATCGGGTCAGCCAACCCGATCTCCCCTAGGGGAGATCGGGTGGACCAACCCGATCTCTCCTAGGAGAGATCGGGTGGACCAACCCGATCTCCCCTAGGGGGGATGGGGTTGGCCAACCCCATCCTCCCTAGGAGGGGTTGGGTGCCCTCACCCAACCCCTACCCTTGGGGGTCGGATTTCCCTTCCCCCCAAGGGCCCCGGCACCATTTTTGGACTCCCACACTCAGCTTATTCCGCCTACCTTCTCCGTATCCTAAGGTCTTAATTATGCGTTTAAAGGTTAATTAACTGTGTTTAAGGGTTAACGATGTCATTAAGCCACCTTAATGACACCGTTGCCTATAAATACCCCACCTCCACTATTCATTCGGACATCTTGGCAAGTTGCATAATTTTGCTCTGACATCTCTCTAGCTTTATCTCTCTAAAACCGTACTGACTTAGGCATCGGAGAGGGTTCATCAGGCACCACCCCCCCCCCCCCCCCCCTCTGTGCCTGGTATTGCCCCTCTTGCAGGGTGGCAAGGAGAAGAGAGCCAAGGAAGCAGAAGAGCATAGAGCAGTAGGACAAGCCCCAGGGGTAAGAAGTACAAGCCTCAGGAGGTCAGAAGGAGAGAAGGAAAGGAGGTCAGAAGGAGAGAAGGAAAGGAGGTCAGAAGGAGAGAAGAAAAGGACATATATCAGAACGACTACCCCAAGGGAGCAGAAGGGCATATATCAGAATGACTAGTCCTAGGAACACTGAACCCGACATTTCATTAGTGGGAGATAGATTCTAGATTGATGACCCGTTGACCTAGACTTTATAACCTAACACTTGGCGCCGTCTGTGGGCTTCGAACAGAAAGCCTTACAATCACGAGAGCGAAGACGAACAACTTAGTGTCTAGAGATAATCGCCCACCTGGGGGCAATAGGCAAGAAAGACAGCCTATACCTCCAGCAAGGCTGCCTAACCCAGAGAAACAGTATGCACACCCAGAGTCTCAGGTAACCCCACAGGCACCCCAGCCTAACAAGCAGGGAGGAGACCTTCACGCCCAGCCTGCTAGGCGGCTTCCACAGCTTCAACTCCATTGACTAGGAAGTCACAGGGACAGGGGGGCAACAAGGAGTGCCATCCCAATACACGGCACCTCCACAGGGATACCACTATGAGGTACAACCTCAAGGGTACCCATATGGAATACTGACTCAAAGGAACGACAATCGTGCCCACACAACCAACACAAGGCCGGCATACACACATGGAGCACATACAGTGACTCCAGGGCTGATGAGCGCCTCAGATGAGGTACTAGCTTACAGAGAGACCCTAAGGAATAGACAGGAAAGGCAACACCAACAGGAAGGAGAAGAAGCTCATGAAGAGGAGCAAATTCCAACGGAAGAACGCCACTCGCACCCTCGAACAGGGCAACGAGGAGAAGAAAGAAGAAATTATCAAGAGCCACCCCCAGAGGGAAGGCAGCAATTTGTGCCTCCTAGGCAACAACAGACACAACAGGACGCCAGGGCCTACACCCCACTGGGGGCAGACAGACAGCCAAGACCTCAAAGGAGGCAAGAATTCCACCAAGTACCCCAACAGGGACATACACCGCACTAAAGGAAGACATACATGACTGACCAACAAGGATATAGGAGTTCCAACATCCACCCTGGCAATGTACACATACAGTTCGTATCACCACGGACATGACTAAGGGACATACCAATGAAAGCTCAAAGGGAGGGACATAGTCCCAACAACACAACAAGGCAACCACCTACCCATGATACAGCACGACAGGTCCAAACCCCTTGTGCATGACAACCCTTGGCACACATCCCCCTAGGACAGGGGAGGAGTTGAAAAGACAAGGATTTGAACAGGGGACTCATAGATTACCACACCATGTCAGCACATAGCAACTACAATGGGAAATCTCATGGAGAGACATAGTAGAGTGAGATCGCACATAGCATACATGAAGGATACACCTCCACCTAGTCCGCCTTGCAAGGATGCGACCTCATATTCCTCAAGTGGAAGGATTACACACAGACTAATGGAGGAAGACAGTTACATTACCAAGGAAGCAGGGGATATCAACACCCCCACTCCCATATCCTTCACATATCCTCTTATTTAATTTAACTGCATAACAAGTCAACTCCCTAAAAGGGGTAGATTTTGATACTTGATATCAACATGTTTTCCGAGAATGACCATATCGGACGCCTCCGGGCTCCGTGATATATATATACACAGGTGGACCACTAGAAGAATCAGTAAAAGGCCGTCGCCAATCAAGAGATGCACAAGCAACAGATTCCTCAATCCCAAAGAACACCTATAAGGTCAAGTTTCTGGGAAAGATCACAAGATGGAAGGCTCACTTACAAAAATAAGTTGAGCACTCCCAACATCCTATAGAGGAACTACCATGAAGGTCACAAAGGATTACCCCTACTACAACCTTCCACTAAGCTTCCTAGGGCCAAGCCCGTCAAAAGATCCCATCTGGCATTGGTATGCAAGGGGGGCACTAGTCACAACATGCCCTCCCCACAAACGCCCATTAGCACAAGAGGGGGTAGCCGCGAACACATCCCTCCAAAAATGGAGGAAACTATATCACATGGGCAACGCCCACCATTAGAAGCAAACACCTCCAGCGGATCTTTATGATTTCACAAAATAGCCAGGAGATACAACTACACTTAGTAAGCTCATCCCAGGTAATGGAATACACTTCCATCAAAAACCCTCAAGGACACCAAGCCTAGCAAAGGAAGAACGGTGACACCATCATCAAGCTTTTAAAAAGGGACATGGAAAACATAGTATTTCCACACAAGGATATATTAGTCATAAGAGAGGGAATCACCAACTTTGATATGAAGAGAACCATAGTGCATAAAGGGAGTCCGTCAGACATCTCCCATGACCAACCATTGATGATACTAGAGAAGAGTCAGGCATACCTAAGACCAAAAGACCCCCTACTAGTAAAGGTGGTTAGAACATCAACACACCCATTAGGGACACGGCACTGCAAATGAACCAGGATTAAGGATGGAACACATATCCTTACAAATATCCTTACAAGTATCCTTACAAGTATCCTTGCATTTATTCTTACAAAAATAAACTCCGTAGATAAAGAGGTTATCTAATAGATGACTATGTCTCTGTTCTCAAACTATGATCCTAACCCGGAGATCCTTGGACTCCGTACTATATATGTAATGAATAACATGTTCATCAGAGATAGGTACACGAAGATTCAAGACAGCGCCATAAAGATTAGGCGCATACCTCTACCAAGTGCGACACATTGGAGTGTTCACAAACACTCCTTCGCCATCTCACAAGAAAGGAAGGCAACCAAGGATACAAGCCCTAATAGAATAAACATCGGTAGAAAATCCTGTCATTGAAGTCATGCACCAAGAGAGAAACTCTAAAGATGCAAGATTAGCAAAAGAGATAGTGCAACAACTAGAGTATGAAAAAGGAGATACATCTCCTATCAAGAGCCTTAGGGCAGGATAATAGTTCTACAAGATCAACCAAAGAAGAGCTCAAAAGCTTGGGGAGTAAGGTTTCAAGATCGACCCTCACACTAGACGCACATCCCGATCAACCACCTTGTCTGCAAATGATAAGACATTTGACTCTGGCATCCCATCAAGAGGAGAACCACGATAAAAGGGGCACTAGAAAAATATCCCGCCTTTAAGGCCATACGCCGAATACATGATGAATGAAGGTTATGACAAAACAAAAAAGGAGGGACTTGTCAGCTCAACACACCTCAAACACGTATACGTACGCAACACAAATGCAGCCTCTAATGAAGCTATCCAGCAAGGAATAGCCAATACGGGGACAAACCCATAGAAAATCATGGAGCATCACTTGCAAACCTAAAGGAAAACATCATTTTTAGGTTCAAGTCCTAATTCAAAGGAAGTCTATAATCAAGATTCAAGGTGGGAGGAGCATGACCAATGTGACACTCCCTAAAAGCATTGAAGAATACTCCAACCTACGAGATTAACAACTCAAGACGCCATTCTATGAGAGAGCTTTTCAACCTAAAACACAAGGAAGGGGGGGAAAGAATTTACAAGCACCCCTAGGATACAAACATTGCCACATCCTAGTTATCAAGATAATGAAATCCACCCCCACCAACCCAAAGCAAAAGCTCTTCCACCCAACCTCCAAAGACACATCCGACAAAGGCATCACCCAAACCATGCCTATGACTGAAACAAGCAAGCATGAGAAAGAGTAAATCCTACAAGGGACACTCATCGCATTCAAACAAGCAGACAAGGGAGCCCCGAGCATAAGGGGTACCCAACCAAGAAAATGAACGAGGGGCCTTCAACGGCCAAATATGAAAGGCGGTGTGACCACCAAGCAACTTGGGGGGCACCAAACGAATAAGTGCTTGGTAGTCCACCTAAGTGTAAAAGAAGAGATTAGAGGCAGAAGGTCACAAGAACATGCAATACCACTTTTCCTAGAAGATGTCACATAAGAGGAAAACATCATCAACTCCCTACACGAACTCGTCCTAAGTTGGCAACACACAAACATCGCCCTCGAGAGGTGATCTCCCATATTGAAGGAAAAGCGTGGTAACATGCAATATCATAGAAGGAAAAGTCAAGTAAAGACTCGAAAAACATACCAAAGACGCACACTACATGAGTAAGGACACAAGATAAGGTAATATTATGAGCCCTCCGGGAGCCTATCCCGCGAACACATTCGACGCCCCCAAGAGCGTATCTTGAGAGTAGCTCTAAAACTACGAACCCTGTGCCCTCCGGGAGCCTATCCCGCGAACAGATTCGACGCCCCCAAGAGCGTATCTTGAGAGTAGTTTTTATACTACGACCTTCGACGCCCCCAAGAGCGTATCTTGAGAGTAGTGTTCATACTACGACCTTCGACGCCCCCAAGAGCGTATCTTGAGAGTAGTTATTACACTACGACCTTCGACGCACCAAGAGCGTATCTTGAGAGTGGTTTCCAAAAACTACGAACTTCGACGCCCCCAGGAGCGTATCTTGAGAGTAGTGTTCATACTACGACCTTCGACGCCCCCAAGAGCGTATCTTGAGAGTAGTTATTACACTACGAACTTCGACGCACCAAGAGCGTATCTTGAGAGTGGTTTCCAAAAACTACGAATTCGACGCCCCCAGGAGCGTATCTTGAGGTAGATTTGCAACCTACCAGATTCGACGCCCCCAAGAGCGTATCTTGAGGTAGAAAAAACACTACCAGTTCGACGCCCCCAAGAGCGTATCTTGAGGTAGATTTCAAACTACCAGTTCGACGCCCACCAGGAGCGTATCTTTGGTCTAACCTGAGCCCTCCGGGAGCCTATCCTGTGAAACGTTAAGTGCCGTCCGAGAGCCTGTCTCGTGAACAGATTTCGACGCCAATCAGGAACGTATCTTTGGACTAACCTGAGCCCTCCGGGAGCCTATCCTGTGAAACGTTAAGCGCCATCCGAGAGCCTGTCTCGTGAACAGTTTTCGACGCCCACCAAGAGCGTATCTTTGGTCTAACAGTACAACGTATACCGTGTAAGGGGTATCAGAAGAGATCATCACACCATGCTCAGAAGGATACCATGAGAAAGAAATTTCTAAGTAAAGTAATGTGAAGAACAAGTAATGTTTTTTCTTTATGAAATGGCAGGTATAGCATGAAGGAAAACACAAAAGAAAGATAAGGAAATGAAAGCATATACAAGGGACAAGTCCATGACCAAAGGATCATATACAGAAGCACAAGAGGCTATCATAAAAAGTAACGAGTTATCCTACCATCCATATTACAAGTCAAGAGAAATATCTCAAAGGAACCCAACACCACCAAGAAGGATAGCAAAGACATGAAATCCAAAGTTCAAGGCTCTCAAAGTAAACTCGACCCATCAAGAAGAGGAATTGCCTTACAGGTCGCACAAAGCAACCTTCGATAAACGTTATTGTCTTACACGTCACCCTCGCGTGACCTATGGTCGTATCAGACTTGAACATCGTCAAGCACAACTCATGAAGGAGACATCTAAAGAGCATAAAGGATACAACATCCGACAAGACGAGACATCGGGACCTAACCCAACAAACATAGCCTAAACATAAGGCAGCTATAGCAATAAAGGCTCTCCAACGAGAAAGGAATACTAAAGCACAACTCCATACATCGTGATGTGGCTATCATGTCCACATACACTTAAGTGGCTATCATGTCCACATATCTTGAAGTGGCTATCATGTCCACATACCTTGAAGTGGCTATCATGTCCACATATCCTGAAGTGGCTATCATGTCCACACACTACAGAAGGGCTATCATTCCGACACATCACGAAGTGGCTATCACGTCCACATACCCCGAAGTGATTATCATGACAGCACGTCATAAAACATCTGTCAAATACATGCATTGTAAAGACACCATCCCGACCACGAACATCAAAAGGCTACGCCTAGCCTTAGGAGGAGGTTCAAGAAAAAGGAAAAACAACACCCTTCGTACGCCCATCAAAGGTAGGCACTTATATTTCAACCCACTGGGTGATACCAGGAAGGAGACGTCCTCATTATGAAGACAACCTCCATATCTCACGAAATCAACCATAAAGCAAAGAATCACGACAAGCACTATCGAGGGCATATAACAAAACGATCCTCACAACGATCACAACTACGATACTAGTAGAGGCTAACTCAAAAGCAGTCTCCACCAAACTCCAAAGCAAGAATTTGCTATCTTAATCAGAGCCATGGCAAGAGAGGAGAACCTCAATGAAAGGTGATGATCACACCCATCACCAAAAGAAAAATCTTCAACGCAGGGGTTAATAACATAACCCATAGGAAAGACAAAGACACCTTCAAAAGTCGTCAAATCTATATGAAGGTGAAATAAACTTGAGACTCGGCCCCTCGGCTGGGGGGCAGAGGATAGAGAAGAGACATCAAGACCTATGATCACCCCATCGCCAGCCACAGGTTGTTTCCTTTTGTCAAGCGAAGAGGGCGCCTCTTCAACCACTACCTCCTTATCATGGGAGGGAGTCAGCAAGGGGGCACTTGAAGGAGAGCCTCTCGCGGTTTCCTTCTCCTTGGCAGCCGAGGGCCCGACCTCAGAGTCAGGTTTCCGCGCCTTGGATTTAGATTGACTTGAACTCTCACCCACCACAAGAACCATTCGGTAACCAGGGAAGAGCGCTCTAACAACAAGAAGGAAGCAGCATGAGAACAATCATAAGTATATCACAAAGAAAAAAGAAGGGAAAAAGAACATACTGGAAGCATTAGCAGCCACCCCTGACTTAGAAAATTTCTAGGCCTGATAAGCAGAACTAGAGGGCTCTTCCCTCTCATCTGATTCAACGGTACGTTCGGAACACTCTGCCTACACCTTGTATGTTTCTCCATGAAATCAACCTACAAGGGGTCATACGAGTCCCTGCCTTATACAAGTCCGCCTCGGACACCCAAGACACAGGACGGTCAGATTTGGTCTGACTACCTTGGAAAACGATCTTCAAGGTCTCCCTGTCTGAAGAAGAAAGCTTCCCAAAAGTGAGTCACCTATACGAGCAACCAACGCAAAAATCGACCCTTACTCATGGAGGGGCGAGATACGCCTACTACGGGGGCAACCTTAACACCAAGGGAAGAGGGCGAACTTTTAGTTTCCCCAAATGGAGCAACGCTCCAGCACATCCGAAGGAAGGGTCAACCCTTAGCACATGTCAATAGACCCCTTCGCTCGCGACGGTAAGAAGAAAGCTTGTAAGCTTTTTCACCCTCACTTTTATGGGGAACAAGTTGCAGGGTAAAGGTCAAAAGCTATACACACGCTCCAACGAATGAAGGAAAAATGTTACACATGCCAAAGGTCGAGATTAATGGACAATGCTCACGCTAGTACGAGGGAGGCGGAACGTTGTGTCCCATTGAGTGGCAGAGTTCCCACACTCAAGTAAAGGAGAGGTCTATGCTCTCACCTTTGCACTTATGCTCATATTCATGATTAACATCTGCAGGTACATCAATGTCATCACTCATGCTTATACTCACAACCCATCCATACATACTTACATGTTCATGCTTGCACTCATATGCATGCCCACATACACCCTCCCGTGTGTTCAAACATTTAGACGTCCATGCACGTGGCCGCCATATATTTATGCATACATCCATGACTACAATCGCAGCATGTCTATACTCACTCCCATCCTTATGTTCCTACTTGCATGTATGCTAGTACACATCCTCATGTTCATGATATGTCCATGTTCACTCCTAGTTAACATCCTAGGCGTATTTTCTAGTATCCCATACTTAGAAAAATTTCGGACCAAAATTAAATTTTCCTTCACTTGGGCAAAATCCCGGCACGAAATTGAAGCATGAGTCACTTAGGTGTATTCGTATTGCATCCTTATGCAAGCGTGTATTTTTCGAGTATACGCCTGTAGCAAAGATAGATTTATTACTCCCACCTCAGACGGACGCGTGCCTAGGCACACGTCTGTGCTACTCTGACGTTTACAATTCCTCTATCTCATAAGGCAGGGAGCAGAGTCAGAGGCACGCATCCATGGGTAAGCAGGCATTCAGACAAGGAGGTAAAACCCCGGTTTCAAATTGCGCGTGTCATACCATCCTGAAATAGAGTCAATCAAGGGTTAGGCCATTGGTTGACTCGGGGGCATGTAATGGATATACGCCCAATTTGAACCCGTTGACTTCCGAATCGCTTTATTTTTATCACCCCGTTAATGATTGTAAATCGAAACTTCAACCCGAACCCTTCGCGAAAACACCAACGGCTCGGACGAGGCCGAAGCGCTCGTCCGGCCGAGTCAGACTCGCCTAGGTGAGGTTGGGTGGCCACACCCGACCTCCCCTAGGGGAGATCGGGTCAGCCAACCCGATCTCCCCTAGGGGAGATCGGGTGGACCAACCCGATCTCTCCTAGGAGAGATCGGGTGGACCAACCCGATCTCTCCTAGGAGAGATCGGGTCGGCCAACCCGATCTCCCCTAGGGGGGATGGGGTTGGCCAACCCCATCCTCCCTAGGAGGGGTTGGGTGCCCTCACCCAACCCCTACCCTTAGGGGTCGGATTTCCCTTCCCCCCAAGGGCCCCGGCACCATTTTTGGACTCCCACACTCGGCTTATTCCGCCTACCTTCTCCGTATCCTAAGGTCTTAATTATGCGTTTAAAGGTTAATTAACTGTGTTTAAGGGTTAACGATGTCATTAAGCCACCTTAATGACACCGTTGCCTATAAATACCCCACCTCCACTATTCATTCGGACATCTTGGCAAGTTGCATAATTTTGCTCTGACATCTCTCTAGCTTTATCTCTCTAAAACCGTACTGACTTAGGCATCGGAGAGGGTTCATCAGGCACCACCCCCCCCCCCCCCCTCTGTGCCTGGTATTGCCCCTCTTGCAGGGTGGCAAGGAGAAGAGAGCCAAGGAAGCAGAAGAGCATAGAGCAGTAGGACAAGCCCCAGGGGTAAGAAGTACAAGCCTCAGGAGGTCAGAAGGAGAGAAGGAAAGGAGGTCAGAAGGAGAGAAGGAAAGGAGGTCAGAAGGAGAGAAGAAAAGGACATATATCAGAACGACTACCCCAAGGGAGCAGAAGGGCATATATCAGAATGACTAGTCCTAGGAACACTGAACCCGACATTTCATTAGTGGGAGATAGATTCTAGATTGATGACCCGTTGACCTAGACTTTATAACCTAACAGACAATATCTAACCAAGATAAGTCATACATAACTTATCCAAAGTATACTTACAACCTTAAACATAACAAACATTACACACATGACACATACTATGCATACATCAACTCGTGCACATGCTTTGCACTGTGCCGTGCATTGTGCTTCACCGTGCCTTGCACTATACTCTTGCAACACTCAAACACCAGCTATATACCACACTTTCATTGCTCCTACAACCACGGATACACACTGCTGCTCCTATTGCTCTACAACATGCTTGGCACCATCATTTGCACGACTCAAACTCCTATGTATGCATTAGTGAAATAGCAACCTTCTCTTGTTCCCAACACATCCTCCCCTAAACTGATCATTTATGCATGAATATCAGTTTAAACAACAGAACTAACCCCAAGCATAGACCTGAGAGTCTCAAAGACTGAAATTTTCAAAGCTTTCGTGAAAATGTCTGCAACATTGTCAGTGCTTCTACAAAACTCCAAATAAACATCAGTACCAGCACATAAGTCCCTAGGAAAGTAATACTTAACATCAATGTGTTTGGACCTTCCATGTAATACAGGATTTTTGGCCAAACGTATGGTTGAACTATTGTCACACATCAACCTAGTTGCTAACCTCTGAGGGTGATTCAAGAACCCTAATACTCTTCTAACCCAGAGTGTGTGTTTAGCACACTCAGTAGCAGCAATAAACTCAGCTTCAGTAGTGGATAGTGTAACAATCTTTTGTTTTTGAGATAACTAGGAGGCTGCAGCCCCTGCTAATAGAAATACATACCCATTAGTACTCTTTCTATCATCTCTATCCCCTGCATAATCACTATCTGTGTATGCTAGCAACTCAGTTATATTCCATTTCACGAATCTAAGACCAAAATCCTTAGTGCCCTGTAGATATCTTAGTATTCTTTTGCAGGCCAACAGATGAGCAACCTTTGGATTTTCCATAAAACGAGCTATAAAGCTAACAGCAAACTGAATGTCAGGCCTTGATGCTTCAAGATACATTAGGCTACCAACTAGTTGTCTATAAGTGGTCTTATCAACTGACCCACTTGTGTCACTTTTGATCAATCTACAACTTGTTTCTATGGGTGTTCTCACAGCATTACAATCAATCATATCAAATCTGTGCAGCACCTCTCTTATATACTTTCTTTGACTAACTAGAATGTGTGTGTGTGTGTCTGAGTGATTTTCAAGCCCAAGTAATAGTGCAACAAACCCATATCAGTCATTCAAACTCAGACATCATTTGCTTCTTAAAAGAGTGAAAGAAGGAACTGCAGTTCCCAGTATAAACCATATCATCTAAATACACACACACACTAGTAAGAACTTCCCTTGTTCATTTTTAACAAACAAAGCATGTTCATAAGGACACTTGGTGAATCCCCTACTGAGTAAATAGGTTTCTAACCTGTGATACCAGGCTCGTGGTGTTTTTTTAAGACCATATAATGATTTCTTAAGTTTATACACCTTGGATTCATGCCCTTTAACTACAAAACCTTGAGGCTGATCAACATACACTTTCTCTACTAAGTAACCATCTAAGAAAGCTGACTTAACATCAAGTTGATACAGTTGCCATCTCTGCTGTGCAGCTAGAGCAATAACTAATCTAATAGTATCTAGTCTAGCAACTGGGGCAAATACTTCTGTGTAATCAACTCCAAACTCTTGCTTGTACCCTTTGGCAACTAATCGTGCCTTATACTTATCTATCTCCGCATTCTCTTTGAGTTTAGTCTTGTAAACCCACTTAACACCTATGGTTTTGTGATTCTTAGGCAACTCAATTAACTCCCACGTATTGTTCCTAACTATAGAGTTCGTTTCAACTTCCATAGTTGTAACCCACTTCTGATCTTTACTAGCCTCAGTGTAACTAACAGGATCACAGTCAGCAAATAGACAATAGTGAGCATAAAATGAAGTGTTTTTATGAATGGGGACTGATCTAACCTCATATTCATCCAAATAATGTGGCCTTTTAACTGCTCTCTTGCTCCTAGCATTAGAGCTTTCATGTGCATTTTCCTCAGTCCTTACTGCTCCTCTTCATCCACTTCAGGAGCAGCCTCATTCTCCATTCCTTGAGGTGGTGACTCAGGTGGTTGATGCACCATGTCTTTTTCATCATCAGTTCCTCAAGCAACTGCAATGGCTGCTTCTTCTTCTCCTGAGTTCCCCACTCCCAAGACTTTAGCTCATCAAACATCACATATCTGCTTGTAATTAGTTTCCTAGTTGATGGATTATAAACTTATAAACTTTGGCATCTTGACTCAAACCCAAAAAGATACACTTCTCTGACTTGGGATCCAGCTTTCTCCTATTAACATCCTGCACCTTTGCAAATGCAATACAACCAAACACCTTGAAATGAGAAACATCAGGTTTTCTGCCACTCCATGCTTCATATGGTGTCTTATTCCTCACAGCAAAGTTAGGACACCTATTAAGGATATGAACACTCCAAAGGACAGCTTCTGGCCAAAATTTCTTTGGAACACTTTTGCACTGAGCATGCTTCGAATCATGTTCTCAATAGTCCTGATCTTTCTTTCCGCTACCCCATTTTGCTGAGATGTGAATGGAGCTGTTTTCTGCCTTGAAATTCCATGAGTCTTGCAATAGTTGTGAAACTCAGTACTGTAGTACTCTCCTCCATTATAAGTCATTAATGTCCTAATCTTCCTTCCAGTTTAATTCTCTACTGAAGCCTTGAAGTATTTGAACTTCTGAAAAGCTTTAGATTTTTCTACAATCACAGTAACCCAACATTTTCGAGTGAAATCACCTATAAAGGTAATGAAATACCTTTTCCCACCATTAGAAGTAGGGTGAATGTGACCACATATGTCACTATAGATCAATTGCAGTTGATCCTTGGCCCTCCAAGCTTGCCCATTTGGAAACGAATCTCTGTCATGCTTCCCTATCACACAATCCTCACAAAGCTCATGCTTGATATCAATAGGAGGCAAACCATTTACCATCTTGAGATTTGAAAGAGTGAGTAGTCCCTTGAAGTTCAAGTGGCCAAATCTATAGTGCCAAAGCCAAGATTCCTCCCCACGTTTCTCAGTGATTGCCAAACTAACCTGCAAGTTTGCAATCTCCAAGGGAAATAATCTGTTAGAACTCATAGGGATTTCAATATTGGATCCCTTACTCTCCTCAATAATTTCACATTTCTCTTTATCAAACCACACTGAAAAATTCTTTTGAACTAACTGACCTACACTAAGCAAGTTAGTTTTACAACACATCTGATATGGTTTCAATGAAACCATTCAGTGACCTTATCTTGATATTACCTTTTCCTTGTACCTGAACTGAAGAGTTGTCTCCAAATGCAACTCTTGACTTGTAACTTTCATCTAAATGAGCAAACACACTCTTGCACCCACTCGTGTGGTTGCTGCAACCTGTGTCAATGAACCACACAAATGCAGATGTTAGTTCATCTCTTCCTTCCTTAGCCATCAAGAGAACTTCCTTAGATTCCTTGTTCTCCAACTCAGAAAAATTTGTTTGCTCTTGTCTCTCATTGGGTAGAGTAGCCCAGCATTCTTCCTTATAGTTTCTATTCAGTTTTTGTTCATGCACCACAAGAGAACTCTGCAACTCATCAAGGGAAAGTGCAGTGATATCCTTTGATTCTTCTATAGCACATACCACATAGTCATATTTTGGACTCAGAGTTCGAAGTATCTTCTCTACCACTGAGGTCTCAGTGATAGTCTCTCCAAAAAGCTTCATCTTATTGCTGATCTCAAGTGTTCTAGAGCAATAAATCATCACCTTCTCACTGTCCTTCATTTGCAGCAGTTCAAACTCTCTTCGAAGAGCCTGCAACTGTGCTCTTTTCATTCGATCTGAGCCAATTCCCTTGGCTTGCATGGAGTCCCAAATCTCCTTTGATGTCTCCTTGTTGGTGATACTCTCCAACAAAGACTAATCAAGTGCTTGAAACAGCAGATTCTTTGCTTTTAAATCAACAAGTTCCCTTGCTTGCTTCTGTTCTTCTGTGATGTTTTCAATCTCCACGCCTTCTTCTACTACTGACCAGAATTGCTTTGCCCTTAGCAAGTTCTTCATGATCAAACTCCATTGCTCGTAATTCCCATTAAACATGGGTATTGCCAACCCAACAAACACATCATTGTCTACCATTCTGCATAATCGAGAGTTTCAAATGTTGGCTTAAACTTGATGGAGATTCCAGGTTTTGCTCTGATACCAATTGAAAAGTATTGAGTCTGATTTGCTAAACCAAGATTCACACACTCAAGGTTACTTAATATACAGAAGATGAAAAATGAGAGAGGGAGAGAACCAACAATGCTGCATTAACTAACTTAAAAACAACAGGTTTCTTACATAACAAGTCAGTAGCTTACACACCAAGTTAACCGAACAAAATTCAAACTCCTACAAACAAGGGAAACTGCCCCTACACTCATGGACAATATCTAACCAAGATAAGTCATACATAACTTATCCAAAGTATACTTACAACCTTAAACATAACAAACATTACACACATGACACATATTATGCATACATTAAATCGTGCACATGCTTTGCACTGTGCTGTGCATTGTGCTTCGCCGTGCCTTGCATTATACTCCTGCAACACTCAAACACCAGCTATACACCATGCTTGCACCACGCTTTCATTGCTCATGCAACCATGGATACACACTGTTTCTCCTGCTGCTCTACAACATGCTTGGCACCATCCTTTGCACGACTCAGACTCCTATGTATGCATTAGTGTAATAGCAGCCTTCTCTTGTTCCCAACACTGACAATTCGTGCGGGCCGTACGGGTTCATGTCGTGCTAGGTTCGTGTCGTGTTCTGGGAGGTCAGCCCAAATACGGGGTGCCAATATAGTTCAGCATGAACACGAAACGACACGAAAAATCTATAGTAATTTGAATAAAAAATTCACATATAATACATTTTTAAATTAAAATTTTAAAATTATTCAAGATAGAGAGTTCAATCCAAATTTTATAAAGTATCATTGTAAAATGAGGTAAAAAGAGGTCACACTAGGTTTAATATAATATAATATAAATTATTATTAATATTAATATTATTATTATTATTATTATTATTATTATTATTATAACTATCGTGTTATCGTGTCGAGTCGTGTAACTAATATTAAACATGAACATGATTTGACAAGGTCCGAATTTAGCACGATACGAAAATTATTAACCCAAACCCGTAACTTTTCGTGTTGTGCTCGTGTCGGTCCATCATGCTGTGCACGAATTGCGAGCCCTAATTATCCCTATTGTTTCTCCGGTCAACGCCCAAATTCGTCGATCACCACCCAAGGTCGCCGACAACCACCCAAGGCCTCCACCCACCATGAATCGGAGCCGGCAACCACGAATCGGGGCCGAACACCACGAATCGGGACAAGTAACCACCAAATCGGGGCTGGCCATCACCAATTGGGGTCGGCCGGCCCCGATTTAGGCCACGGAAGGCTCGGATTGAGTCATCTGTGGCTCAATCGGAGCCAGAGTGCTCCAGATCTAGGGGCCCCTAGCTCCGATTGAGCCACATATCGAGGCCGACTGTCACCAATTGAGGTGGTGGTCGGCCCCGATTTGGTGGTGGCCGGCCCAGATTCGTGGTGGTTGCCCCGATTCGTGGTGGCCGTCCTGATATGTGTTGCCAGCTTTGATTCGTGGTGGTTGGCGGCCTTAGGTTCCGGTCTTAGGTGGTGGTCTTCGGCCTTAGGTGGTGGTCAGCGGACTAAATTGTAAAAATAAAAACTTAGGAATATAAATTGGATGACTAAATCGAACAAAAAAAAAACATTTAACGGTCAAACTTAACGGTCAACTAACGGATGCACCAAAAGTTTACAAAATATAAACGTATGATACAAAAAGTCTACAAAAAAAAATATAGCATCAAAAGCCAACTTTGGTCAAATATATGACACTAAAAGACCCTTTAACCCTAAATAAATTATCTTTTTTTTTTTGCCACGAAATAGGAATGAGCTAGTTGTGGCGATCCTACACTCATTGCTACGTAATGTTCGGACTCTCCTGCTCACGGTCTGGGGTTTTATCCGACCATATTTAGTGAACAACCAGTACATGCAGTAACCCTATCAACGTAGCCCCACCAACAACCTATTAAAGTTTAGACTTTGACACTCTCTACTCTGAAGCGATCAATTGTCTTTATAGTTTGTATTTTGAAAATTTGTGGATTGCTTATAGATTATCAACTTGGGTGTGTATTTTGAATTTTAGTAAAAAAAAATGAAAAAAGGTTCAAAACCGGTTCGAATCGGTTCAGAACCGGTTCTGCTATGGTTCGGTTCTAGGACCTAAATTCTGGTTCAGTTCTTTCATGGTACAGGAAACCAACTGAACCTAAAATCCGGTTCCGGTTCGGTTCTGAACCGGTTCGGCCCAAAACCGAACCATGCCCAGCCCTACTTAACAAGCCAAGCCTCTTAATTATCACTACCTCGAAGACCATTTTGGTCACCCAATTACTATTCGACACTTTAAATTGAAAAGTATAGTGGATCAAGCTGTGCCTCTTCTGGTCTTTGGGCTTGTATAGATTGGGCTTTGTATTATTAAGTGTTGGGTCTGGCCCGGGCCCAGTTCGTTTAGATTTTCTTCCGGGCTAACTGTTCCTAGTTGTAAGTTTGGATAATGTAATTCATGTATTAGATTAGGAGTTGAGGGGACCAAGGACCGGATGAAGGAACTCCTTGGGAAGAACCCTAAGTCTTCCTCGCCACTTTTCATCTTCTTGCTCTGTTAGGGTTTCATCTCTGTCACAAAATTTTCATGGTATCAGAGCTGAGTGGCGATTTCCGCCCTTAGCTTCTCAGTTTGGGAAAATAGTTAAGTGTTTTAGAACAGATAATGGTACTGAATTTTTAAATGATAATGTTAACTCCTTATTTAAAAACAAAGGGATTTTGCATCAAAGCTCTTGTACGTATACCCCACAGCAGAATGGAAGGGCTGAGAGGAAGCATAAACACCTTCTTGAGGTGGCTAGATCATTAAAATTACAAGCTTTTGTTCCTGATAAATTTTAGGGGGAGTGTATTCTAATTGCTTGTTATTTTATCAACATTATGCCTTCTACTGTTTTGAAAGGAAAAAGTCCCCTTGAATTTTTCAGTGGACAAAAGCCCTGTATTGATCATTTAAGGGTTTTTGGATGTCTATGCTATGCTAAAAACTTGGTTTCCAATGATAAATTTTCCTCGAGAGCAATCCCTTCCGTGTTCATGGGTTATTCTGAAAGTAAGAAAGGATATAAACTCTATGATCTTTCAAGTTCAAAATTTTTTTGTTAGTCGTGACGTTATTTTCCATAAGAGTATATATCCTTTCAAATATCCTGCTACTTATGATCAACCTATTTCTTTTGAGGTGCTTCCTGAGGCCGACTCTTCGCCCCGCAATGTTAATCCTTCTTTTGAAGAGGATGAAGCCAATGTTGATGCTATAGATTATGTTGATACACATTCAGATGATGAATAGTCTTTGATTCTCTGATGATCTCCCACCAAGTGATGAGAATCTGATCACTCTGATGGAAATGATAGACCTACCCCTGGATTGCCTGTGACCAGGTTTGGCAGGCCTATCAGACCTCCTGTATGGTCCAAAGATTATGTTGGTGGAGCTTCTGCTTGTACTCATTCTATTTGCAACTTTGTCTCTTATAATCATTTATCTGATTCTTATAGAAGTTATCTGACCAAATTTTCTGAGTTAGTTGAGCCTTCTAGCTATTTTGAGGCAGCTAAAGATCCATCTTGGATTAAAGCTATGCAGGAAGAGATATTGGCTTTGGAGGAGAACTCTACTTAGGATCTTGTTCCTCTTCCCCCTAGTAAGAGACCTATAGGCTGTAAATGGGTCTATAAGCTTAAATATAAACCTGATGGCAGTTTGTAAAGATATAAAGCTAGACTTGTAGCCAATGGTTATAAACAAAAGTATGGTGTTGACTATTATGAAACTTTTTCCCCTGTTGCAAAAATGAACACTGTACGTACTGTTTTGGCCCTTACTTCTATTTTTCATTGGCCCCTCTTCCAAATGGATGTATACAATGCTTTTTTACAAGGTGATTTGGAGGAGGAGGTATATATGCAAATTCCTGATGATTTTCGCGATCAGGGGAGTCTAATATTGTATGCAGATTGCAAAAATCATTATATGTCCTTAAATAAGCTAGTAGACAATGGAATATTAGGTTGTGCAATGTGCTTTTAGAAAATGGGTATATTCAATCCCAACTTGATCATTCCATGTTTACCATGTTTGTTGGATCTGATTATGTGATATTGCTTGTTTATGTGGATGACTTATTAATTTCTGGAAATAGTGCTACCTTGATTGGAGAATTGAAATCTGTCTTGGACTCCAACTTCAAAATGAAAGACTTGGGAGATTTAAACTATTTTTTAGGTATTAAAGTTGTGAGATCTGAGATGGGTATTGTTCTCAATCAAAGGAAGTATGCTCTAGAATTAATATCTTCTTTTGGACTTTCTGCAGCTAAGCCAGCTAAGACCCCTATGGAGGTTAAGCTCCAGCTTACTAGCAGAAAATATGATGATCACCTTCATTTAAATGAGGATGATAAGCTCCTAGATGATGATGTCTCTTATCGACGTCTGATAGGGAAAATATTGTACATTACTGTTTCTAGACCTGGCATGGCTTTCGCAGTTAGACATCTCAACTAATTTATGCAACATCCAAAATATTCACGTATGCAGGATGCTTTGATGATAGTCAGGTATATCAAAAGGGAGTCTGGTAAGGGAATATTTCTATCTTCTAAATCTTCACCTGAATTGGTTGCATATTGTGACTCTGACTGGGGCAGTTGTCTTGAGACAAGGAAGTCTGTTACTGGTTTTTGTGTAAAATTGGGTCATCTTTAGTTTCATGGAAGGTAAAGAAACAAACCACCTTGTCGAGATCCTCAGCAGAAGCAGAATATAAAAGCATTGGTGATGCTTTGTCTGAGGTTTTGTGGCTGAAAGACTTATTATCTGAGTTGGCCATTTATCAAACTAAGCCCGTTGTCATGTTTTGTGATAATCAATCTGCTATTAAAATTGCTACAAATCCTGTTTTTCATGAAAGGACTAAACATTTAGAGATTGATTGTCATTATGTTCGATATTTCGTGGTTAACAAAATTGTGCAGCTGCAGCATATTGGAACAGAGAGTCAGCTGGCTGATATTTTAATTAACAAAACCTCTTCATGGAGCTCAACATCAGTTTTGGCAGATTCTTTAGGGATGATTAACATCTTTTCTACATATATTGTCGAACAGGTTCTAGAAGATGCTAAGCTTGAGGAGGAGTGAAAAGTATAGTGGATCAAGTTGTGCCTCTTCTAGTCTTTGGGCTTGTATAGATTGTGCTTTGTATTATTAAGTGTTGGGTCTGGCCCGAGCCCAGTTCGTTTAGATTTTCTTCCGGGCTAACTGTTTCTTGTTGTAAGTTCGGATAATGTAATTCATATATTAGATTAGGAATTGGGGAACCAAGGACCGGATGAAGGAACTCCTTGGAAAGAGCCTAAGTCTTTCTCGTCACTTTTCATCTTCTTGCTCTGCTAGGGTTTCATCCCTGTCACAAAATCTTCATGAATCATGTAAGTGTTATTATTTTTTAATTTTGCTGTCAGTTCCGCTGTTAAATGAAAAATTGATATATGCATCTTTTATTTATCCAAATAGATCCTAAAGTTGTTTTAGGAGCAACTAAATTCATAAACTTCAAAGAAAAATTTGAGCAGAGGCTGGCTCCTCCAACCAGACGATATCATTCTTGCTTCAAATATAGAATATTTTATACTTTTATCATCTATATATATATAATTAGTCCATAAATAATAATATATACTAACTAGAAATATTTTATTTTCTTAGTAGTTGAACTAGAAATTACTAATTAAAAAATGAAGTATCGAACTACTACGTAGACGCGAAGCATGTACTAATTCTCATGTCTCCAGCTCAATGCAGAAGAAACGCCAAGTGGCAAACTAACTAACTCTACATAGCTCGTGCCGCCGTGGTGGTAGAATAGTAATTATACGAAAGCTCGCTATCCACAAAGGACAAAACCAAGGTCACCGGGCCCACTCCTGAAAGAAACTACCGCCATGAGGGCCCACAACCACAGCCTGACGCGCAGAAAAGGCCCTAATGTGACCATATATTACAAAACAGCCACTATACGATCTCTCTATATAAAAGCCCACCTCCCCTACCTCTCTTCGATCATTCCGTCCACCGCACTTGCATTACTGTCGGAGAGATGTTGGGTGTTTTTAGCGGCGCCGTGGTGTCTCCGCCGGAAGAGCTGGTCGCGGCCGGGTGCCGGACTCCCTCGCCGAAGATCACGGCGGAGGCGCTAGTGAAGCGGTTCGTGGGCGCTGATGGGTCCGCAGTGTCGATTCAGGTGGGAGACAGTGCCCAGCTGGCGTACACTCATAAGAACGAGTCCTTTCTGCACCCTAGGTACCTATCTCTAAATTACTACATGCATTTGCTCTGATTATTATGTATTCCTAATATGCATATGCATGCAAATCTAGTCTAGTTGCAGAGAAATTTCATTAATTATTTCAATTATATATATATCTATATTTATTCATAATTATATTATATATATACCACCCTGATGATAGTTATTTTACGGGCAAATTTTAAGTCTCATGTGGAGCTTATTATTCTGTAGACCTTGTAAAAAGATGTATGATTAAGTAATTAAATTATTATCGAGAAAAAAAAAAGTAATAAGGAAATTATCTACAATTTCACAATTGACCAAAAAAAAAAAGACAATTTCACCAAAAATAATTGTTTGATGGACTCAGCCAGTCATACTTCACAACATATATATATATATATATATATATATATATATATATATATATATATATATATATATATATATATATATATCTATTGAACCCCCAACAACTTATTTTCCTCATCGTTTCATCGAGTGAAATATATTATATTGTTGCATGTAGTTGTGAAAATGAAGTTGCTTACTCTAATTAAAAGAAAAATACAACAAATCAATCACTCATCAACTCTCTATCGATATTCACTAGCTTTCTTTGGCCAAAAAAAAAAAAAAACCTAGGCTTTCATTAAACCTAACGTGGAATTTTTATTTGTATTTATTTACGTTGTTTATATTAAAAGTGTAGTACTGAAGCATAAAAATCGCCTTGAATTATGATATATGTTTTCATTGGAAAAACGATATATTACGGATGGAAATTTATGGGTATGACTACGTGAGAAGAAATGTTTAATAAGTTAAGTATTCTTACAGATGATGTTATTCGGTGAACCTTTCTTATTTCTTTTTGGACCTTTTATGAGTTTTCTGTCATCATTGTATTTCTCTGTTATTATTATATACGGGCGTTGAACTCTATATTTATTTTAAAATTTGTCACTAATATATTAATGAAATTGACTATTTTTTAAACTTGGACTCATTTTATCTACTTTAAAAGATTTAAAAAATCAACGACTAAGCTTTCTTAACTTTAAAACAATTCTTTTATAATATCCTTGTAATTTTTTAACATATTAATGCTAAATTAATTACATATTAGTTATTTACCGGCACTTTATATGCGATTTTACTCATGTGATAATTTAGGTTTTGTAAACTCTTTTTTTTTTTTTTTTTTTAATTAAGAACGTATCCATCTTATTTGTATTATTTGTTATAATTATGTACGTAATCTAGAAACATATGATGTCATATGTTATTGAAAATGTTTTTATTTATATTTTCAAATGAAAGCATTATTTGTAAATTATAATACCATAAAAAATTTATGGCTATTAAAATACGATACTTAAGAGTAAATAATATTATGGTAAATTAAAATAATAAATATATTTTTATAGAGATTAAAATTATTAAATATTATTTAATGTCGTGAAAGGTTAATGTGACACCCTCAATCAACATTTTAAGGTTTATAAACTCTACTCTGGTAAATTTTTAATAATATATAACCCCAAAAAACCAGAATTCATTTTAAATTTTAAATCACGGATTTCAACACATAATATTTTTGACTTATCAATTATAGATCTTTAAATTAGATATTGGGGTGTGCAGCGCGCATTCCACTCTAGCCAAGTTGTAAGGATCGAGATCCTATCTAGAATCGTTTTATAGTAAGATCGAATCGTTTGTAGGATCGGATCGTGGATTGTACGATCCTACAAGAAATATAAATTAACATATGGTATATGAACAATTTTCTAAGATTTGTTATAATATATAGATTAACATATACAAATTACTATTTATTATGTAAGTAAATATATAGATTAACTTATACCGATTTATCAAAATTATCTTCGACATAAAATATTAAATTTATCAAATATAATAATATATTAAATCTTATAATACTAAAATGATTGTGATTAATTATATCATACTATTCTAATTCAATATGTGTTTTTATTTATAAAAAAAAATGTTAGAAGATGATAGATACCTAGTCCTGTAATATGGAGTTTTTATTTGATGTCCCAATCAAACTTTAATGTGACCATTCATAGTATGGTTACACTTGTTGGGGAAGATGGTCTCCAAAGTGGATAAGGATGAACCCATTATGTATCTTCGGAAGAATAGTTGCTCTTGGGCATCCTTTCATTTACACCTTGGAGCATCTTGCACCCTGAACTTTGCACATGTGCAATATTTGTATGTATTGTGCTACTTTATTTACTACCCTTTATTTTTTGCACCTTTTTAATTACACAATATTATTATATTTGAAACTTTTTTTTATTTTTAGTTTGGAGTTTGAAACCCTAGCTAAGATACGGTCTGAAACCTCTACCTGGTATTTTCTCACAACTGATGCAGAGTTGTTTAAAACCTAGTTAAGAATATGGACCCAGGAAGTATATGGAAGCCTCGTAATAATTATTTCTAATGGATCTTAGTCTTCGGGACTTTGAGTCAAACTTCACGAAGAGTTTACCGAGTTTGATCCCAGTGAGCTTCCTAATTTGATACTTAAGTCAGTTTTTGTATAAAATAATAGCAATTAAGTTGGAAAGATCAAATCTCTAAAATAAAATTAAGTATGCTCGAACTGATGTGATCCGAGTTGATTGATCCACTTGGACCAATGTTCTGGTTCGAGCGGATCAATACGCTCAGACTAAAGTGAATTCGAGCGTATTGATCCACTCGGACCATTGTTGTGGTCCGAACGAACTTAGTCTGGTCGGACTTTTTAGTGCACGAAGCTCTAATTTTCTAGCTAATACATCCCTTAGAATCTAAATGTGTAATTCTAATAATCTTTACGGAATACCATTCTGCACGGAAGTTTTCACTAAAGACTTACTTATTTACAGGGCCATATTCAAATTCTTAGTTCATTAAGTTTTTTTGTTATGTACGATTTAAGGTCGATTTCTTCGACCTTGAGTTTAACGACACCACAATTAGGTGCATATCCATCAAATTAATTAAGTGGCTACTAGCTAGATAAATGAAGTTTGGTACTACTACTGGCTAGGATGTGCAAAGTTGGAAAAGATAGAGTTGCTCCAATTTGGAAGTTAAAGGTTTATTTGTGCAATTTACTCTTATTTTTATTTTTTCATAAAACAATAAATGCTTGAAGATAATTTCAATTTAGAAATGTATGGGGTACAATTGGTTGAGCATCACAATCATGCATGAGATAACAAAAACCAACCCACTTTTATCTGTTTCAATATATAATCTCTTTTGACTAGTAGTCTCCACTTATACTTTTTCCTTTAGAAAATTTATTATTCTATATTTCAAAATATTCCTTTTTAATATCCTCGCGTGATTTCAGTTCCTGAAACACGGGACTATAGCTAGCTAGCTAGTGCTACCAGAAAAAATCAATATATTATATAGCACTTACTGAATTTCACAAATTATGGAGGGGGCATTCCATAATAGTTTTACAATATTTATAATCTTTAAAATGTCATATATATGCATTTATATACATTTAAGTAATACTAAAAATTAAAATTTTGTTTAATTATTTTTTCTCTATAATGATGTTACTGAACCATATTACTTAAATGTATTTTGTTATTAAACATTTCATAACCAATAATAAACTATTAGTATTTATTAAGATATGTGATAATGTGTATGTATATATTTCTTAATTTTAAGGAATATATACCTCTTATGTAAAAATAAGTGAGTCATATTTTTAGATTGCAATGTAAAAATATTATAGCTACATTTTTTTATAAATTACATAGAAAAAAAGTATAAGTCCATTAATAAATAGATCCAGAGATCTCTGGAATATAATTAAATTATCACGATTTTACAAACTATTACCATTATCGTAAAATATATGTAATATTTTTTTTTAAAAAAAAAGGAGATGATATGGGAGTTTCTAATTAAAATATGTATTATTATAATAAATTTGATTTAAAAATAATATTGATTTTTTTTAAGATGTAGCTAATAAAAAAAAATGACAGATCATTTGGAGTGAAGGATGAAATATTGTGCTTATTCGAGGGGGCACTGGACAACTTAGGGAGCCTAAGGCAGCAATATGGGCTGGGGAAGTCGGCAAACGAGGTGGTTTTGGTGATGGAGGCATATAAGGCTCTAAGAGACCGAGCACCTTACCCTCCAAACCATGTGGTGGCACACCTTAGTGGCACCTTCTCCTTCATTGTCTTCGACAAATCAACCTCCACTTTGTTTGTCGCATCAGTAAGCCCGTCCATATCTAATTTTATATATAACCTTACTCATAAGATTAATTAATTATGATACATATAATTCGTTTTAACAGGTTTTTTGGTCCATGATGTTTGACAACTTTTGGGTTTTGGTCAATAATGTTTTTTTTTTACCTAGTTTGTACCATATGTTTGCAAATTTTTTCTAGTTTTGGTCTAACCGTTACATTCCGTCCATTTTTTGACATGTTCAAGTCACGTGTTTCACTCTAAACTTTAAATTTAGTCCCTCTAATACTTTCTTAACCTTCTTTTTTTGTTCAATTTAGTCCCGAAGCTTCAAAATTGTTCCAATTGGACAATAGGTCCAATTGAATTTTTGAAACTTCAGGACTAAATTGAACAAAAAAAAAGGTTAGGAAAGTATTAGAGGAACTAAATTGAAAGTTTAGGGTGGATCACGTGACTTGTACATGTCAAAAAATGGACGGAATGTAACGGTCGGACCAAAACTAGAAAAAATCTGCAAACATAGGGTACCAAAACTAGAAAAAAAACATCATGGACCAAAACCCAAAAATGGTCAAACATCATGGACCAAAAGACCTGTTAACCAGTTCATAAGTAATTGATGAAATGGAGAGAATGTAAAATTATTCATTCAATACTCAAGTCTCTTGAATGTTGCAATGTACAAATATTACTATATATATATATATAGTTACACCAAGCATAGTTAGTTAAGATAACTAACTAACTATATACCCTAATATTTATGTACCCAAATTTATATTGATACTCGTCATTTGTCATAATCGGTTATTATGAGTTTTAAAACACAAAAAAATTTAATATATTATAGTATTCTTATGCTATATTTGTTTAGTTTTATTGAATAATATCATTTAATTTTTGATATCGTAATCAAACTTTTTTTACATGATTTTAATTTATGAATATTTTTTTAATGTCAAAATAGGCGTGGAAGAGTTTTTAATAAACTCTTAACTAATTTATGGCCAAAAAAATAAACTCTAACTAACTACACTATATATATATATATATATATAAGAGAAATTACTCGATCGTTTTGAAGTCGAAGTTTGTAACCGATCAACTTGAAACATATTAACTACACTAGAACATATCTTAACTTATCTAAGTTAATAGGTTGGGTTTGGTATAGGTATAATTTGTAAAATACATGGGCTTAGGGCACTAGCTAGCTACACAAATGAACTAATTACACCTATTTGTTGGTTTATATTTGGGCAGGATCGATATGGGAAAGTGAGACTTTATTGGGGAATCACGGCCGACGGGTACGTGGCCTTTGGGAACGATGCAGATTTGCTAAAGGGAGCTTGTGGCAAGTCTCTTGCTTCCTTCCCTCAAGGTAATGAATTATATATATATGTATGAGTACATAATTAATTAATTATATATGGATGAGGAAATGTATATATATATGTTATAAGGATGCTACTTCTCGACTGCTGTTGGGGGATTGAGAAGCTATGAGAATCCTAAGAACAAGATCGCTGCTGTACCTGCAAGTGACGAAGAGATATGGGGCGCCACATTCAAGGTATTTAATATATTTATACATAAATTTACAAAACATACAACCTATACATATATGTTTTTATAGTGTGATTAATTTCCTGCATGCATCGATCATCTCTAGGTGGAAGGTCCAGTGGTTGCAGCCACAGAATAGTTAGTTAGAGCACCGGGGGGCAGTAATGTCATTTCCTATCTATTCGTCGTCGTCTTCTTCTATCAATGTCATGTATGCATTATTTAAGTGAATGTGCTTTTTTATAACTAAGTGTGGTGTGGTGTTGCTGTTGCTTTGTAACTTTTATCTCTGTCTCTTAATAATGTAATGTACAGCTTGTTATGCTTTCTTAATGTATTAATTATGCTATCTAAACAATCAACTTCTCTTCCCTTATATTGGCTTTACTACTAGGCTTCTTAAATTTTCAATAGATTGCCTAGGGCCCTGTGGCTTCCGATGATTATTATTAGGGTTAATAACCTACGAAAGGTCTGAAGTTTGGCCCATTTTAACCGGAGAGGTCTGAAGTTATAAATGTTGATTTGATAGGTCTGAGGTTTCAACTTTGTGGATATAAGCGGTCTCCGTTAATTTTTTCCGTTAAAACTGACGGAAGTTGGTCACTTGCTTGGGATGTGACCGGAAATAAAATAAAATTCTCAAAATGTCATTCTATCAAAGTGTGCCCCTCACATGCTTGAAATGAAAAGACAAGAATGCCCTAAAGCCACCATGGCTCCGGCCACCGCCACCCTGGCTCCGGCGACCACCACCCCGGCTCCGGCGACCACCACCCAACTCCGGCCACCCGACTCCGGAAACCACCACCCCCACCCCGGCCCCGGCGACCGCCCCCACGGCTCCGATTGTCTCATGTAACATATACTTATTAATGGGCTTCCATTTACGGCGCCCTATCACCATATGCTAACAGCTCTTTCCCCGGGTTGGACATCAACCTTCTAACAACCCCTACTACATGTGTTATGTCAGGTCTAGTGCGGACCATAGCATACATCAAATTCCATTTGCAGATGCGTATGGAAAAAGGGTCATCTGCTCTCGCTCCTCCTCTGTCTTGGGTGACTGCTCATTTGACAATTTCTTGTGATTAGCCAGGCGACTAGTCCTGGGTTTAGCGTCACTCACCTTAAACCTGCTCAGCACTTTCTCAATGTACTTCTCATGGGATAGATTTAGAGTGCTTGCAGGCCTGTCTCGAGAAATCCTCATCCCAAGAATCTGCTTTGCTGCTCCCAAATATTTCATCTCCAATTCTAAAGACAGGCTTGCCTTCATATCGTCAACATCTCTCATGTTATCTCCTGCAATCAACATATCATCCACATACAAGAGCAAGAAAACAAAGGAAAGTAACAACAATTATCATTTTCACTCCTGTAGAACCCGCTCTTACGCATGAAGGAGTCAAACTTCTTGTACCACTGTCTAGATGTTTGCTTCAACCCGTATAAGCTTCTGCTAAGCTTACACACCATATGTTCCTTGCATAGAACAAAAAATCCTCATCGTTGCTGCATATATATCTCCTTATCAAGATCTCCATGTAAAAATGTTGTTTTCACATCCATCTGTTCAAGGTGCAAATTCTCTGATGCAACAATACCCAACAGCATTAATATAGAAGTTAACTTTACAACAGGAGAAAATATCTCAGCATAATCAATATCCTTCCTTTGTAAATAACATTTAACGGCTAACCTTGCATTGAAACTTTTCCTGCCATCTGCTTCAGTCTTTACCCTGAACACCCACTTGTTCTATAAAGCTCTCTTTCCTGCAGGCAGATCTATCAACACCCATGTATTGTTCTTCTCAAGCGTGCTCATCTCATCATCCATCGATTGCTCCCACTTGATCGAATCAACCATTTGCATAGCCTCATCAAAGGACTCATGCTCCCCTTCATCTGTCAACAACAAGTAATGTAGCGATTATGAGTAGCTGTATGGTTGCCTAGTGGTCCTAGATGATCTCATCAACACTTGCTCAGGTGTTACTTAGTCCACTTCTGGGTCTATCTCTGGCTCGACCTCCGGTTCTTCATCGTCAGTTTCCGGAGTTGGTTGAGTTTCTTCTGTCTCTAACTCAACCTCAACTCTCACTTTCTCTGGAGTCCCTAAGACCTTCTAATCCTTGTCTTTGTACAAACATCTTCATCAAAGGTCACATCACAGTGTCTCAAGATCTTTCTGTTCTTCTCATCCCAAAACCTGTAGCCGAACTTGTCAGAATCATAACTTGTGAAGTAGCACTTCACAGCCTTCGCATCAAGCTTGTCCCTCTTCTATAGATCAACATGAACATAAGTTGTACACTCAAAGGTTCTCAGGTGAGAATACCGGAGTTCATTTCTTGTACTTACCTCTTCAGGAATCTTAAACTCCGGAGGAACTGAAGGTCCCATGTAGATCAAGTAGGCAGTTGTGTTAAGAGCATCTACCTAAAACATCTTGGGCAATCCACAATGGATTCTCATACTTCGTGCACGCTCATCTAATGTCATGTTCATCCTCTAAGCGATGCCATTCCGTCTTACCTTGCCAGGAACTTTCCTCATCATTATGATTCCCTCGGCTGCACAGAACTTTATGAATTCTAACTTTTAATACTCTCCTCCGTTGTCGAGCCTCAAGCACTTGATCTTCAGTCCTGACCGATTCTCAACTGCAGCTTTCCACTTCTTGAAAGTAGAAAATACATCTGACTTGTGCTTCAAGTAATAGAACCATACCTTCCTACTGAAATCATCAATGAAGGTTAACCTGGATCCGCCAAGTGATGAAACTGGAGTTGGCCCTCAAACATCTGTATGGACCAATTCTAGTCGCTCCTTCTTTGGCTCCCTTGAGGTCTTCGTGAAAATAACTCGTTTCTGCTTCCCCGTGACACAGCTTTCACACAACCCCATGTCAATATGTTTCAAGCCCTCTAAAAATCCTTTCTCCATTAGCATCCATAACCCTTTAACACTCATGTGTCCAAGTCTGTTATGCCACAGACATGAACTTGATGCCATTTCCTTAACAACAGTTATGTTTATACACCATTCAGTGGTGTACAAGGTTCCATATATAAGGCCCCGTGCTACAACCAAAGCAGCCTTCTTAATCTTCCACGAACCCTTCCCAAAATTTGCTGCATAACCTGTGCTATCCTACTGGCCAACCAAGATCATATTCTTCTTGAGACTAGGAATGTATTTGACATCTTCTAATGTCCACTGATTTCCTGCTGGTGTGTGAATGTAGACATTCTCATTTCCTTCAATCTCCAAAGTCTTGTTGTCAGCAAGGTACACCTTTCCAAACTTTCCAGACTTGAAATTTCGGAGCAACTCTTTGCTTGGAGACGAATGAAATGATGCTTCAGAATCCAAAATTCAGGATTCAAGTGAGCTGTTCACACTAAGGATTAGAGCATCCCCAATGTCTTCTGCGTAGATCACAGAATCACTATCATTGCTAGATTTTTTATTCTGCTTCTTTGGCTTCGGGCAATCAGATCGAAAGTGGTCTTTTCCAACATTGTTCCAACATGATCCTTGTGGTCTTCCTGAAGATTTCACTATGTTTCTTGATTTTGAACGTCCATGCTGATTTGGACCCTTTGATTTACTCCTCCCCCTTCGGTCAACACTGAGAACACTTCAAGATGAATCAATAATTTCTTGTTTGCGAACTCTTTTGCTGAGAACCACATCTCGGATTTCATCAAATTTCAGCTTCTCAGAACCACGGGAACTACTACCTGTGGAAACAATAGTATCCCACGACTCGGGCAGAGATGACAGCAAAATCAAAGCTTTAACCTCATCCTCAAAATTAATCTCAACAGAACTCATTTGCGAAACAATCATATTCAAGCATTAACATGTTCAGCACAGAAACACCTTCAACCATCTGTAAGTTGAACAATCAACGCATCAAATATACCTTGTTCGTCGTCGATGGTTTCTCGTACATGTTCACCAACGCCTTCAACACACCCGATGTCGACGTTTCCTTGACGATGTTGAATGCAGCATTCCTGAACAGACACAATCGGATCAGCCCCAGGGCTTGTCGATCCTTGAGCTTCTACTGTTGCTCCGTCATGGATTCCGACTTCTCCCAGACAAGGGTTCAGACAAGTCTTTCTGATACAAATAATCTTCAATCCGCATCTTCCAGAAACTGAAATCGTTTCCATCGAACTTCTCTATTCCAGCCTTCGACAGCTCCATCTTTAGTGATCGTGTTAAATCTCATTAGCTCTAATACCAGTTGTTAGGATCAATTCTCTCAACACTCACAAATGGATTAAATGGAAAGCAATAGAGAACACAAGATTTAACGTGGTTATGTCAAATTCTACATACGTCCACAATTCCGGTGGCTGGCGTTTTTTATTCGATATTCACAGAGAGTTGCAATTTCGGAGAATACAATGCTATATATAATAGCGGTGGAGAAAGACTCATAAACCTTACCGGGCTGAGTTGGCCCAATATTCAGGTCGGGATAATTAGGATCCATAACTCAACAATTGCATCTCCATAAATTCCTCTTGTAAACACCTAATTTTGGACCACACGTGACGTGTAGCGCAACTAAATGAGAAAATATCTAAATATGGTAATTCGAGAAGCTTCTAGGAATGCTCCAGCGTATATTAGGACATTATATGTAATTTTTATTAAGAATAAATCAGCAGTATTTATTTCATTATTAGATTAGAATACTTAGCATTTATTAGGAGAATAAATTAGTGCAATTTATTGTTTAATTAGTTCAAGTCTATATTAGTATAAATAGGGGTACCTATTACATGTAAAAACACACAGAAAAACACCACAAGAAGCAATAATACATTATTTCTCGGGATATGTGCGATATTTGACTCTTAGTGCATAAAAGTTTTTTTTATTTTTTTTATTTTTGGCCGTTCCCGACTGCTGAGCTACCCTCCCGACGGTGACCACCTCTGGCGCCGCCTGACGCCACCCTCACCTCTCGGTCCGCCCCGTACGTTGACCGCCGCCCCCCCCCCCCTCTCTCTCTCTCTCTCTCTCTCTCTCTCTCTCTCTCTCTCTCTCTCTCTCTCTCTCTCTCTCTCTCTCTCTCTCTCTCTCTCTCTCTCTCTCTCTCTCTCTCTCTCTCTCTCTCTCTCTCTCTCTCTCTCTCTCTCTCTCTCTCTCTCTCTCTCTCTCTCTCTCTCTCTCTCTCTCTCTCAGCCATCTCCAGCTCGAAGGGACCAGCACCGGACGGCCACCGCGACGCCGCCATGCCTCGACCTCTCTGTCCGCCCCTTCGTCGAAGGCCATCGCCACCACATCCTGGCGAGTTCCCAACTGGTGCCGAGCTTTCTGCCAAACTCCGACACTTAGGCCTCTTCCGGTTTTGCTGCTACCTCGTCGGACTTCATCACGTCGGAGCTGCTGTGCCCACCGGAGTCCCAGTGTGCCATCGTCCCGGACCACCTCGCTGCCGTGCTGTCCCCGCCGGTGTCCGTCATCCCTGCTGCCTCGTAGTCCCGCGCGCGATCTTCGCCATCCCAGGTAAGCATTCTTCCGTCTGTTCATTTGTTATTTTATTTTTATTTTTATTTTTATATTTCATTATTATCTTGTTATATTAGAATTATTATATTATATTTAATTAAGTAGTTTAGATGTAATTAGTTTAATTTATTTGGGTAAATTATGTATGTATGTTAAATATATATATTAGGTTTTGTATGGATTTAAGCATGCTTGATAATTTTGATGTTTTAGAATTCATCTTTATTAGGAATTATAGATTATAATTAGTTTTTTTTAGATTTATGTCAATAGTTAACAATATATTTGTATGTGATAAATTTAATTAATTTTTGACATCGTTAGATTAATCTGATATAACATATAAAGTTGGCAAATAAGTTAATTGAGTACCGAAAGGACGTAGTTAAAAATTATATTTTTAATTCGTAATAGAAACCCCGAACTCGAATTTCTGATCGTAGACCGATCTTATACCTAGGGGTTTAATTCGTTATTCGTGTAGGTAGTTTAGGATTCTAGTTAGCTTTTTAATTAACTAGTGGCAACTCTGTTCAAAATCAATGTTTTCAAAACGTAATCGCCTTAGGTTAGATTTAGGCCTGACACCTCTGGAGGAAGATACAAGTCAATGAAGATATTAACCTCTAAAAAATTCAAGAAAAAAATAACACTTCAAAAGAGATGTTTGATCATTTAGATTTGCAAGTTTCAACCATAGAAAATAACTCTTGCCATGTAAGATTCAGTGTACTTCTTCTCCAAAAGCGTTAATTAATTGTAACATATCCCAAAGCATTTCGAAATCATCAGCTTAATTTTTTTTTTTCTATTTTCAGCCCACTCGCTAGAGCATCAGGATGGTTGGCTTAACTCGAAGACTCTGAGAGGCTACCCGAGGGCTGAGATGGGTAGAGACCAACAAGGAGTACATGTTACACAATTGATGAGCCTGAAACATAACCATTCAACTAAACTTTAGTTGAAAAAGAACTTAGTAAGGGGCGAGGGTATTCATCGTTAGTCCAGAACATGCATGTTCCTTGAGAATTTCATTGGATGGTTTGAACTTGGTTTTTTATACGTAATAATGTTATTTATACATATTATGGTTAGAGTTTGTGATCGGTGGTTGATGAAAATGTAATCTCATTATATATGGAAAATTAAATTTTATATATATATATATATATATATATATATACATCAAATAGTTGTATGTCCATAATGTAATATAAATTAAGCAAGACTGGATTTCCAATTAGATAAAATATTGGGCAACTATTTTAAAAAAATATACTTAAATAAATTCAAATATATATAACGATACAACTCACAATATAGTTTTAGATTTATGGAGTTGAGGACGGATCTTGAAAATAATGTAATTTATGTATTATGGTCTATACTAACAACTTTTATATATTTCAACTACTACAAGATCTTAGTTATAAGGCAAATCGATTAAAGAAACTGTTATAGAGGTATCTCGATACCATGTGATGACCGTTAGTGATTGTTTATTGAACTACTCAAGGTAAAATAATCTTGTGGTTCTCTTGAGCTTAACGGTAATCTTTGATGTTACATAATCTTACTTTATTATTTTTTATTTATATTTTTTAATTCAGTTATGTTAGAGCATAAAGTAAGGTGATGAAGAAATTAAGATTGAAAAATATTTACTCTCTATTGATAATTATGTCCTCTTCTATTAAAGCTCAACAAACTCATAGACGTGTACTTATTTTATATTTACTAATTAATTATGATAGTGTAATTTTAGACATATGTATATAACTTTGATATTATTGTTTATGAAATTTTATATTCGATGTAACATCAGATTTTGCAAGTTCATATATAGATTTTTTTATATGGGGTTATTACAATTAATATTCTGAGAATTATTTTCAGGTTTTATATTTGTTTTTTATTAAAAGGTTTTATATTTGTTAGTTTTTGTATACTATTTTATTAATATTGTTTATTATTTTAAATTTTATTCTTATTTTTCATGTTTTTATAGTTTTTTTTTTCGAAATAATATTTTTTTTTACTTTAGTTAGACTATTTCACCATATGCATTTAAAAAAAACATTTAAAAAACACATTTGTCCTCTCGCCCGCGCAGTGTGTGGCATATGTATGTAGTTTAACAGAACAACTAAATATCATCAGCTTATCCCGCGCCTTCGAAAAATAAGGCTTGGCCTAGTGCCACCTGTAAACAGTGTCTGTATTGTAGGCCAGCCTCAAATAACGCCCGACCGGCGCTTCAAAGCACACCACATGGCAGATGGACCGATTTTGAACTTTCTCATAACACCACCATTGATCCTAGCTATCTTAAAAACAAATAGGAAAATTCTGATTGTTGGAAAGAAATTGAAGGGAATGAGTGAGTGATGAGCCAAGAACAACCGATTAGGTATGGGGACCTCTTTGAGGTGGAGGGTGAGCTGGCGGAGAAAGCGGTGGCGCCCAAGGATGCAGCGATGATGCAAACCGCTGAGAGCATCATGCTGGGGCACGTACAGTCAGGTGGTGCGGCGGCTGCGATGCAGTCTGCAGCTAGCAAGAACGAGAGGGCGAGGTTTCTGGATCACGACGACATCACTCCGGTGGCTGCTAAGGAGGGCGTATCTGTCACCGAGAAACATCTTTTGGGCAACCGACTCATAACCGAATCTATTTGTGGTCAGGTTTGTTTTTTTCTTTCTTTCACATCCATCCATTTTAATCTAGCTAGCTAGTAATAGTATCATTCATTCACTTCATTATTAATAATACTAATAAAATTAAATTATATTATATATATATATATATATAGGTTGTACATGAATACATTGATTCTGGTCCAGCGTTGACGAAGATTGAATTTATAGAAGAAGAAGAAGAGATTGAAGAAGAGCTAATCACAATTGGGGAAGCACTTGAGGCGGCGAGTCTAACAGCAGGGCATAGAGCAGTGGATCATAGTGATGCAGCTGCTATCCAAGCTGCTGAGTTCAGAGCTACGGGCCGCAGCCACATCGTCCCCGGTGGACTTGCCGCCGCCGCTCAATCAGCTGCCACCCACAATGATAGGGTTACCGCCCACCAGGACAAGCTCAAAATCAGTGATCTTCTCGCGGTACTCTTTTCTTTTTCTTTCACACATCTATTATATTATATTATAATAATAAATAATTCCTGACCTGATATGATACTTGTTTATTAATAATAATGTATGTATTCAGGAAGCAACTGAAAAGCTACCATCTGATAGAATCGCGACACGCAAGGATGCAGAAGGAGTGGCAGCAGTGGAGCTTCGAAACAATCCCAATATGATGATCCACCCTACAGGGGTCGCGGCTTCCATGGCTGCTGCCGCTAGACTTAACAATGGCGGACATTGAACCCAATAATATCCATTCTTATTCTCATACCTCCTACTTAGAAACCAACGGTTTCTTTGGTTCTATTTTATCGTTTTTTTTTCTATTATATTATCGGAGTTGATTTAATATATACAATAAATATATTTGTATAATAGATAAATTGTCCGTGATATTTAAATGACACGTGTAGCCAATTCAAATAAGTAGATATGATATGATTAGGAGATATAATGATTAATTTCATACGAAGCTAATACTTCAAAACTTAGAAGTATTAGTTACATGGTAGAACTTTGGACATAAATGACAAAATAAAACGTAATAAACTACCGGTGAGTTGCATAAATTATATACACAGCTAGTTAAAATATAAAAAAATATGGTGTTCCAAACGTATAAAACTTAAAGCTAACAAGACATACTATCAACCTTTTATATGTAGTCGTATACTCATATTGGCTATAAAATAACTTCTAAAATTTTGTCTTTTAAGTAATTTTACTTTAGTTCCGCTAATATCTTCTAAGAAATTTCTTTTTGCTTTACTATTATTTTAAATTAAACATTTCAATAAGATGTTTCATATCTCTCGAGAAACATCATTCTTTGATTAAATTACAATTGTCAATGTCTAATATTATCGACTATTTTGAACATTACAAAAGAATCATCTAATTTTGACATTAATTATCTATAAAAAAAGAAGTCATAATCACATTCATATACTTGAACATAAATAGATGAACATTTTAATAAATTCAAGTGTGTTAGACCCCTCATTATCTCTCTGAAGTAAAAGATGAGCATAGCCAAAAGTTAAAACTCCCTACTATGCTATTTGGAAAATTTGTCATAACAACCATAAATCTCCTAAAATACAGACGGGTAATGAGCTCTGCATTCATTTTATTATCTTGAAGTCAAACTTAATAAAAATACGAATGAAAGATAATGAAGAGTTAGCCTAATTAAATGAAAAACACTTACCTCACATAGATAGGGCGTCTTCATTTTATTATACAGCCTCTTCGTAACAAGCGATATTAAGTCATCTTTCTCAAAACAGAGCATAACTATAGGGGTTTATTAAAGATGCTTCCATCACAATAAAATATAAATTAACGTATTATAAACTTACTTGGATTTCAATAATCAATCGACAATAATATATAGAGCCACCGTTCCTTCTATTTTATTCAGCTTCTTCTTATGCTGAGTACAAATTGACATGCGACAAAACGCACGTAAGATATATTTTATCCTACTAACTAAAAATATAATTACAAGACGGACATTTTATTTGATGGGTATACACATGGTTAGTTGCTCCGAGACATTAATAAAAGAGTTAATAATTCACTATTTGGGGTGGTGGGGGGACTCTAAAGACTACATTCAGTAAAGAATATGAAGACATCCTAAATATAATTTCAACTACATTTTATTCTAGAATTAATTACATCAAGAAATTTAATAAGCAAATGGACAACCATAAAAAATCAATATAGGATTATAGATGCTCACCTCAATTCAGTAAACATACCGTTCAACTTTAATCCATTAGTAATTGATGTTAGATTACGAGGTGTAATCACTACGGATATTAAATAATGGTACATGTTAGTAATCGAAATGACGCAGAGGAAGATTCGCACATACCTTTAAGACGATCTCTGGAGTGTTTGCTTAGAAAGCAAATTGGCACACCTTAGGTGACTATAGGTTCGGCTGAAATACTTAGGTGTGGGGTGGAGGGTTTTTCTCTCTAAAACACTCTTATGAGGGAATAGTGATTAACCCTAAATATCCCCTAACACCATGTATTTATAGGAGGAGCAAAGTGGACAAAAGTCCACTTTGCCCACACCATTATTTCGGCCGGCCATGCATAGGGGAGGCCCATAATTTGGGTCTCTCGTGTCAATTGGGATTTGGGTCTAGCCCAATTACCCTAATGTTACATTTACCTAATTTTCTTAGGAAAACTTTACATATTATGAGCTACCAATTACGACGCCCATCACCATATGTTTACAGCTCCCTCTCACCGGAATAGGAGGGTGCATGTTAATGTATTGTTGTCCAAATCTCCATCAACATTTCACTCATTCGATCTGCTCCTTACTTCCAAATAGTTCATACGAGGTTTGCCGTGCAACCGGCAGATACGACGGGCATCGTGCTACTCATCTGTTAGGAGTATTGTAGCGCCCGCGGAACGTTGATTCCCTTTTATCCAATATACCTTTTATAAAAATATTTATATTGTACCGTGTTGTATCCTAGGTCAACTGTTAATTCTCCTTTTGCCTAGTTTCCACATAGGAACACTTATCCAAGGCATCCGTACAAGTATTCACAACCTTCAACTAATATCCGGTTGGTGGCCACCTAATGAATACAAGAGTCGGTGAATTATAGGTGAACTTGACCATCCTCATCGCTCATATCCTTAGTCAGACCCAACCGGTTTCCAAAGACGTGGTCATTGGGCCTTTTTGTTCAGCACTACGCTCGTACGCCGGGAAGCGAGCATTGAGCATGACCTTAGACATGAGTTCTGAGTCCGTGAGGATACTTTAGGTGCCTCTTCATAATGCTCCTGGGATCAATCACACGCTCGAGGTGAAGAAGTTTGCGCCCGCCAGAATCACGAGGATTCCTTCCTAGCACAACCGAGCTCTGATCTCATGGTCGAACGTGGCACACGTAGTATGAAGCACGCGTTGATAGCATACTTGAACCTTTTGGGTTGACAGGAAAGCGATATGTCAATCATGCTATCACAGATTCTCATCTGGCCCAGAATGTGGCATGATGATGAACGAAGTTCATCACGGCGATATGCAAAAACGAAGATCACGTTGAGTTTCTTCGAAACTAGATAATCGTTTTGCTTAATAGGGTTTATCCCCCTGACTCTTAGCCAGTCTTGCTTGGTAGAGCCTCCCTCCACAGCAAGACTACCGTACCTGTGTGACTAGGTAAGGCCCACATTCGACATAGTTTTGCAGAGGATTGCGTCTTCTACGACTTAGTTTATAGACCATAAATCTAATGTAATCAAAATATTATGACGTCGATTGATCATAAACTCAGTTGCAATTCTTCCGCTTACAAAATGTAACTTTCTAATATCAAAATGTTATCACAGATACTTGCCATTTCTAAACCCTACGCTATCCAAGCAGTTTTACGTGCTTTTCGAAAATCTCCCTGCGTAGTGGTTTAGTTAATGGGTCTGCAATCATATTATCAGTGGACAAGTATTCCATAGTTATTATATTGTCTACTACCATTAAAATTTTAGCATGAAATTATTTATCATCAATGTGTTTGGTCCTACTATGGTACTTCGGATTCTTAACTGACGAAATGGCTGCTTGACTGTCAGAGAAGACCTTCACAGGTTTATTCTCAACATCACCACCAAGCAGCGCAGTTAGAAGCCTTTTTGAGCAAGACAGTTTCCTGTGCATTCTTAGAGAGAGCTACGAATTCTGATTCCATGGTGAACAGAGCGAATTAGGTTTGATTCTTGCTCGTCCATGAAATGACGACATTAGCAAGGAGGAATGCTCCTCCTGCGGTGGACTTACAATCATACGGATCGCCACCATGGTCGACGTCAATGTAATCGGTCAATTCTAACTTTCTGCCCTCATAGCATAGTTCGTAGTCGGCAGTACCTTTTCAGATAACGAGTTAATCATTTTATAGTCTTTAAATGTTGATGTCCAGGATCTGATAGGAAACATGCTACTAGGCCTACGACGTAACAAATATCCGGACGGGTGCATTGCATGGCGTACATCAAACTACCGACCATGCTCAAATACTCTGCACCCTTCATCTGTTCACGCTCTGCCAGGTTCTTGGTGCCGTCACGTTTTGACAATGCGCACCCAAACACCATCGGCGTATCCTTGGGTTTGGCATCCTTTAATCTGAATCTTTTCAACAATTTGTTGATATAAACTTCTTGAGACAGACACAATTTCCGGGTAGCCAGATCTCTAGCAATTTTAATGCCTAAGATGTACGTGGCCACTCCCATGTCCTTCATCTCAAATACAAATGCCAACGAGGACTTTAACTTATTCATAATACTCACGTTGTTTGCAGCAATAAGTATGTCGTCCATGTATAAGGTTAAGATGACATACTTAGACCCGGAGGTCTTATAATACACGCACGGATCCTTGTGAAGATTCACAAATCCGTTTCCTACGATTTCCTCGTGGAATCTGCGGTACCATTGTCGAGACGACTGTTTAAGACCGTAAGTGGAACTTTGCAGTTTAAAAACTTTACGTTCGTTACCAGGAGTAATGAAACCCTCTTGTTACTCCATGCAGCTCTCTTCCTCTAGGTTTCCGTGGAGGAATGCGGTGTTAATACTCATTTGGTGAGGTTCGTAACCGAAACCTGCGACCAGGACCATAAATGGCCCTTACCGTGGTTTTACGCACAGTTGGTGAGTATGATTCGTTAAATTCCACTCCATGAATTTAGGTACAGCCTTTCGTATTAAGTCGAGCTTTGTATTGCTCAACCTTTTCCATCAGTGGTGAACCTTATTCTAGGACTCATCGTATACCTATGCTCATGTTTGTAAGCATATGGTGATGGGCGTCGTAATTGGTAGCCCATAATATGTATAGTTTACCTAATGAACTTGGGTAAATGTCACACTAGGGTAATTGGGCTAGATCCAAATCCCAATTGAAATGAGAGGCCCAAAATTGGGCCTCCCTATGCATGTGGCCGGACGAAACCCTAGGTGTGGTTAAAGTTAACTTTTGTCCACTTTACTCTTCCTATAAATAAGAGGTGTTATGAGATTTTTAGGGTTAATCACAATTCCCTCATTAGAATGTTTTAGAGAGAAAAACCCTCCTCCCCACACTACAGTTCGGTCGCACAAAGCTAATCACCAAGGGTGTGCCAATTTGCTTTCCAAGAAAACACTCCAGATATCTGTCCCCGTGCCAAGAATCGATCAGAGGCTTTGCTGTGGAGGCTTTGATCTACGGGTCCCGACCGGAGGATCGTGAACTCCCTCCTGAGAAGATCTTGGGTCTACGGATCACCTTAAAGGTATGTGCGTAACTTACGATGCGTAATTCCAATTACTAGCATGTACCTTGTTTAAGTATCCGTAGTGATTACTCCCCGTAATCTAATAGTGGTATCAGAGCCTGTGTTAGGAGTTCATGATTTTGATTGATTGATGTTCTTGAAATTTAAGATTAAAAAACCGAAAATTTTAAGAAGAGAAATTAAAATTTTTTATTTTTAGGGTTTTTATATTCTTGATCTTCAAGAAAAGTGTAATACTTATCAAATCAAACATTTTATTGTAGATCTTATTAAAATTTGATCTTGAAATTTTAACACTTGTTCCCAAATATGTGTTTGTGCCGAAAATTTAATTAAATTACAAGGTAAAATTTTTAATTTCTTGGTCAACAAGTAAGGAATTTCAGCACAAAGGTTTTAAATTATATTGTTTACCATATTTTAATTTTAATTAAGGTAACAATATATCTATAATTGGGAACATTAGGATAGATTCACATGAATATATAGAAATATATATCACTATCAATATATCTAAAATTTAATAGGGTTAAAGATATTATTGATAGATTTTATTTCCTAAAAGATTGAGAAAATATATTTTTAGTATATTTAAGATATTGACAATAAATATATATTACTTCCTTAGTCAGACCCAACCGGTTTCCAAATTCGTGGTCACTGGGCCATTTTGTTCAGCACTACGCTCGTACGCCGGGAAGCGAGCATTGAGCATGACCTTAGATATGAGTTCTGAGTCTGTGAGGATACTTTAGGTGCCTCTTCATAATGCTCCTGGGATCAATCACACGCTCGAGGTGAAGAAGTTTGCGCCCGCCAGAATCACGAGGATTCCTTCCTAGCACAACCGAGCTCTGATCCCATGGTCGAACGTGGCACGCGTAGTATGAAGCACGCGTTGATAGCATACTTGAACCTTTTGGGTTGACAGGAAAGCGATATGTCAATCATGCTATCACAGATTCTCATCTGGCCCAGCATGTGGCATGATGATGAACGAAGTTCATCACGACGATATGCAAAAACGAAGATCACGTCGAGTTACTTCGAAACTAGATAATCGTTTTTCTTAATACGGTTTATCCCCCTGACTCTTAGCCAGTCTTGCCTGGTAGAGCCTCCCCCCACCGCAAGACTACCGTACCTGTGTGACTAGGTAAGGCCCACATTCAACATAGTTTTGCAGAGGATTGCGTCTTCTACGACTTAGTTTATAGACCATAAATCTGATGTAATCAAAATATTATGACGTCGATTGATCATAAACTCAGTTGCAATTCTTCCGCTTAAAAAATGTTTCTTTCTAATATCAAAATGTTATCACAGATCCTTGCCATTTCTAAACCCTACGCTATCCAAGCAGTTTTACGTGCTTTTCGAAAATCTCCTTGCGTAGTGGTTTAGTTAATGGGTCTGCAATCATATTATCAGTGGAAAAGTATTCCATAGTTATTATATTGTCTACTACCATTAAAATTTTAGCATGAAATTATTTCTCATCAATGTGTTTGGTCCTACTATGGTACTTCGGATTCTTAACTGACGAAATGGCTGCTTGACTGTCAGAGAAGACAATCACAGGTTTATTCTCAACATCACCACCAAGCAGCGCAGTTAGAAGCCTTTTTGAGCAAGACCGTTTCCTGTGCATTTTTAGAGAGAGCTACGAATTCTGATTCCATCGTGGACAACGTGAATTATGTTTGCTTCTTGCTCGTCCATGAAGTGACGGCATTAGCAAGGAGGAATGCTCCTCCTGTGGTGGACTTACAATCATCCGGATCGCCACCACGGTCGACGTCAATGTAATCAGTCAATTCTAACTTTTTGCCCTCATAGCACAGTTCGTAGTCGGCAGTACCTTTTCAGATAACGAGTTAATCATTTTATAGTCTTTAAATGTTGATGTCCAGGATCTGATTGGAACGTTTTACTAAGCTTACGTCGTAACAATTTTCTTATCAATTTAACGTTCCGGTCAAAGGGAATGATCCGAAACGATAATTCAAACCTACAGGTTAGAACCAAATTTTCGGCCAGGTAAAAGTGGTCGAACAAGACGAAACGATTCACATACTTTGTCATCTCATTCAGTTCAAACTGAACTGAATAAATCCATCAATCACGTAGTTCTAAAAGGGCAGACCGACTTAACTCATCTTGTTTGTTAGTACTCCATTAAATGACATATTCCGAAATAATGTGCATGTAAAACCGACTTGATTTTAAATTTGGAAACAAAACGATTTTAAAACCATGGATTAAACCTGGTATTAGGCGCCTGACGCGCATGTCAACTCGAGAGATGGGACACATCGTTTTAAAGTACGAATTTAATAATGAACTGTTTTAATGAATGAATGCTGAATTTTCGTTTGTAATTCTTTGGAAATAACTCATTGATAACTACTATAGTTAGAAGTATGCTTTGATGCTACTACGATCTAGTAGTACGTCAACTATAACTTTAAGCAAAAGCTCAAATGCATAGTCCATGAGGTGGATAAGCCTCTGGATGAGTTAACAAACGAAAGGAAGAAGTCACTAAAATGACTCTCCCACTATATGCTTGAGCGAATAGTTTGGCTAAGAATTCATGTCATTAAAGTACTTCAAGAAACATAGTTTAAAATTACATAATGATAGAGTTCAACATTAATTGTTCCTACGGGATGATATTAAGTTGACTCACATTAATGTAACACTATGTTCCAACTAAATCGGTTGACACGTTACCATATAAGCTAAGAAATGATACGGGTAAAACCTTATCATTAAGCGGCATTAGTTTGCGCATTAAACAAGTATTTAATAAGAGTACGGTCTACTCTTACAAGATACAAGTTTAAAATTAGCTTAGATTGAATGGTATTGTGGTCAAACATGACATATTATGAAGATTTGAGGATAGATTTCCAATGTTTTGCGGAACGAACATACATAGTACTGATTGAATCAATGAATGGTTAACGGAGATTATCAGGTCCCACTTACTTCGAGTGGGAGAATTGATACAATATAAGTGATTGATATGGTATATGAAGATTTAGACGTCTTCATAATCAATCTAGTGGGAGGGCTCACTCCCCCCAAACATAATCATCACTAAATGTTAATGCGAATCAAGTCTGACCTGATAATCATAATGCTGAACCATTTGATGAAAATCCAATAATCTTTGCAACTGCCCATTATTCCTAGTGGGAGGAAATGACTAACTTAATTCCAGATCCTAGTGATCAAGGAATAAATCTTGAAGGTAAAATATTGAGACCAAGAGATCATTCTAAGAACGTTGTAGACCAAAAGTTCAAGCACCGCCATTGTTCCCAGTGGGAGTAATGCTCCGAAAAGAAGCATTATTCCGAGTGGGAGTAACGATCAGACTAGAGATGGGATTAACGAGCCTAGATGTAGTCAAAGGCAACGAACTTCTCTCGAGAAGTGTCCCATCGGATGAGATGTGTTAAACATCTTGACATTCGTTCTTGAACCAGTGACGGTTCAGCAAGCAAGGGAAGGACCTTCAAAACGAGGGAATGGAGGAAAACAATGGAGGATGAAATTGCCTAAATAAGAAAAAATTCAGTTTTGGTCCTTACTTGATTAATCTGCTAACCACTAAACTAGTAAGTGAAATTTTAGAATTCACTGTTTATGGAAAGTTGAGTGGTTCAAAACTCAAATGATTGCGAAAGGATATACCCAACTTCACGGAATGGAATTTGATGAGACAAACTCACCGAATGTGCGTTACACCACAGTCAGGGCTGTCATTGCCCATGATTGCAAGCCTCGATCTTGAGCATGCATCAAATGGATATTAAGACCACACCTCTCCATGGAAACCTGGAGGGTGAGATCTATATGGAGCAACCAGAGGGTTTCTATACTCCTGGTAAAGAACGTAAAGTTTGCAAACTCCAAAGATTGGTTTACGGTCTTAAACAATCGTCTCGGCAATAGTATCGCGGACTCCACGAGGAAATCGTAGGAAACGGATTTGTGAATCTTCACAAGGATCCCTGCGTTTACATTAAGACCTCCGGGTCTAAGTATGTCATCATAACCTTACACGTAGATGACACAAACTCTTTGCTGCAGACGATGTGAGTTGCATGGACAAATCAAAGTCCTAGTTAGCATCAGCATATGAGATGAAAGACATGAGAGAGGCCACGTACATCTTAGGCATTAAGATTGCCCGAGATCGTGCCGCCCGGACATTGTGTCTGTCTCAAGAATCTTCCACCAAAATTAAGTCGAATGTGAACCGTGCCTCGTCACACAGGCACGGTCATCTTGCAAGGAGAGGCGGACTTCTACCCCAACAAGATTGGCTAAGAACCAGGGGGATAAACCTGGTTAAACGAAACGATAACCTTGTCACGCTTAATGCATGACTTAATCTTCGTTATGTACATCACCGTGTTGGACCCAGTCCATCATTAAAATCACATTCAGGGCCAGATGAAAGATTCTGCGATAGCATGATTGACATATCCTAATCCTGGCTAGTCCAGGTGTGCTATCGACGCGTGCTTCATACTGCGCGTGCCATGTTCGACCACGGGGTCATGCTCGGTTGTGCTAGCTCAAATCCTAGTGATTCAAAGGGCGCATACTTCTTCACCTTGAGCGTGTGATTGATACCGGATATCTTATGAAGAGGCATCCAAAGTATCCTCACGGACTCAGAAATTATACCTAAGGTCTAGCTCAATGTTCGCTTCCCAGCGTACGAGCATAGAGCCAAAGAAAACGGCCAAATGACCACGTCTTGGAAACCGGTTGAGTTAGACTAAGGGTATAAGCGATGGGGATGGTCAAGTTCACCTATAATTCACCGGCTCTTGTGTTTACTAGGTGGCCGCCAACCGGATATTAGTTGAAGGTTGTGAACACTTGTAACGGATGCCCTGGGGAAGTATTCCTATGTGGAAAACTGGGCAATTGGAGAATTATCAGATGATAAGGGATACAGTGCGGTACATATTTTATTTTAACATGATTGATTTACGAAAGGGAATCAATGTTCTGCGGGCGTTACAATACTCCTAACAGATGAGTAGCACGATGCCCGTCGTATCCACCGGTCGCACGGCAAACCTCGTATGAACTATTCGGAGATGGAGACAAAGACTGAAGACTGAGATGTTGATGCTATTGGATAACTATATATTAACAGGCACCCTCCCATTCCGACGATTGGGAGCTGTTAGCATATGGTGACATGGCGCCGTAATTGGTATCCCATTAATGCTATGGATATTATCTAAATTAATTAGGTAATTGTCACATTAGGGTAATTGGGCCAAACTCTAACCCTAATTGACATGGGAGGCCCAAAATTGGGCCTCCCTCTTTAATTGCATAGTTCGGCCGGATTTGTCACACATTGGTTTAGTTGGAGTGGACTTTTGTCCACTCCACCAATCCTATATATAGGGGAATCACCTAAGGGGTTTACTCATTCATTCAAAATAAGAAGTACCTCCATTGAGGAACTTGAGAGAAACCCTCTCACCCCCATAGTAGTGATTTTCGGTGCACGTCTTAGTCCGAGGTTCTGTCCCCGTTGAAGAATCGATCAGAGGCTTTGTTGTGGAGCTTACACCGCGTAGAAGTTATTCTTACGAAGAACTTGTACGTGGTTCCGACCGGAGGATCAGAACTCCCTCCACGACGTTCTTGGGCAGGAAAGCTAACATGTATGTGTACATTATTCCGCTGCGTCGTTAGATTACTTGCATGTACACGTTTAGCATTCCGTAGTATTACGTCCCCGTATTCCAACAATGTGTACATTATTCCGCTGCGTAGTTAGATTACTTGCATGTACACGTTTAGGATTCCGTAGTATTACGTCCCCGTGATCCAACAGTTACAAGAAGGACGAATCAAGTCCCCCCCGACATAGCAACAGAAGTCGCATTCTACCTACAAAAAATAAACTTAAGTCAATCAAGTTACATACAAATGGAAAACACATACCCAAGAACGTACCAGAAACACAAGATGGGACGACCGAAACTCGCACCCTCGATTCGAGGGCATGAATAGGGAGAGGGGACGACATGGAAACACTAGCATTAACCCCACCCCTGCCCACGAGCGGATTTCTTACACAGGAAGGGGTCAAAGTGTCAACACCGATGGCAGGAGATCCTTTGACAATGGAGGGTCCGGTCCCGGAATCGGACACCCTTACTCGCGGTGGTCCCTTCCCCATCAAGAACTTAGGAGATTCACCAGCTGCAGGAATACACCTTAGCTAAAAAATGAGAACGCCATACGAGAATGATAAAAATACAAAGGAAATAACTTACTCATTTTCCTTAGACAAAACGAGTGGTTAGGTAAACGCATGGGGCAGACACCCGAGAAGAAAGCCTTACCAAACTTAAGCAAAACTCATAAATATCAAAGAGACAAAAGCAATTAGATAGCAACAAAGGCTAAACACGATCCCACCACCATGAGGTCACAAGAGCAAAGGGACAAAATAACGCATGAGGTAGTCGAAGGGAACGAGGAAACCTAGGATAGACAAAAAGAAAAGAACGATGTTTTACTATAAAAACATCCTACGTACCTTGCCGTTATAAGGGAAGACACCTGCACACACCCAAAGAAGTAGAGCCAAACGAAAGGCTCGATTACCAACGCGAAAGGAATAATGACAACGAGAATGAGGTAATCGCTTATCCCCTTTTATAGTAGAGGAGATTAGGGTTTTTCAGAACCCTTGAATCTACACCGTTTAAATCTGAAATGAAAAATCCAAAGGTCAAAATTAAAGGCTAATGCCCTTATCTTTTTTCAACCATGGTAAATATAACTCTTACTCGAGTTAGCGTTTTTTAGACATGATTCAAATATTTTTTACACGTGGAACCCCTTCACACGTACACTCATGGATCACGGTATCATGAAATCGGACTGCATCAACCCATAATCATGATTGCATTGCATTCTCATATATATTAACATATTTGGAATGTATACACGAAGAGATTGAATTTTCATTACATCCATATTTTACGGACACGTGCCTATTCACGTGCACGTTTACTCAAACGTATACAATTCCTCTATTTTGAGAAACGGAGGACAAGGCACGGAAAACGCGCCTGTGGACAAGCAAAGGATTCGTCAAGAGGTAAAACCACGGCTTCAAATTGCGCGTGTCATCCCATCATAAAATAGAGTCAATCAAAGTTTAGACCGTTGGTTGACTCGGGGGCATGTGATGGATATACGCCCAATTTGAAACCGCTCTAATTCGGATTGTCTTATTTCGGCCACCCCACTTACGATTATAATTCGAAACTTTGACTCGAACACATTACCCACAGTGCGAACGGCCCAGACAAGCAAAAAATTCTCGCCCGGACCTGTCCGCTGGCCTGACCTCACACTTAGGTGAGATCGGACTAGCAGGACCGATCTCACCAAGGTAAGATCGTACCAGCTGGACCGATCCCAGGACCTAGGAGTCGGATTTTTCATCCGACCCCGAAGGTCCCGAAACCCTTCCCGGACGTCCTACCCCCCCTCCCCCCCCCCCCCCCCCCCCAAGGGCGTGTGTGACGTCCCGAACCTTGTCACACAGACCTCTTCACGCGGAGTCCCAACATCGTTTTACCCGTCCAACACTTAGTCATTTTCACGAACCTCTCCATGCTTTTAAGGGCTTAATCCCTTCGTTATATGTTAATTAAATGCACTTAAGGATTAACGGTGTCATTAAGTCATCTTAATCCCCTTGAAACCTATATATAGTGCTCAAGTTCTATTTATTTCCATCATGTTACAACTTTACTCGTTTTAGCTCTGCCTTCTCTCTAGAATACCGAACTTACTTAGGCATCGGAGAGGGCTCACCGAGCACCCCCCCCCCCCCCCCCCCCCCCCCCCCCCCCCCCGTGCTCAGTATCGCCCCTTGTGCAGGTTTGCAAGGATTCCGACGACGGATCATTGGGAGCTAACAGATCGTATTTGCAAGCTAACAGACCGCATAGGAGAACAGATTACCCGTGAGAAGTGTTATTCGGATTAAAGACCCGCAGACCTGATACACACGTCTTAACAACAGCCATCTAAACCAACCGACCGTCAGTAAACCGATGGAAGGGGGTTCGTGAAAGAGCTCACATTACCGTCGTCTTCAATTCAATAGATCAGTCTCTTAAAACGGTTTTATTCGCAGATTACCAGAACGAGAATTATAAAATAAGCATACCCGATCTTGGCTTTCCCAAGGCCCTTTTGTATTTGAAAAAATGTTCTGATGAACTTACGCATGGATATACAATTCTACTTCATAAGTAAATTATCATACCAAGCCAAATTCATCAACCAAACCACACATCATGCATACGCGTCATGTGTCTAATGTTCCTAGGAACTCATGCTAGCACATATATAATTCTACTTTCTAATTAAACTATCACATGCAGCTACATCCTCAACATTCAAGCATACGTGTCATACATGAAACTTCCACATCAAACATGCATATTTGGCGACTGGCTTTCGTTTTAAAAACATTTTAAATATTAGGGGCTGACTTGCAATTCATGCTTACAGTTAATCATGTGTGTTTCTAGACATAAATCCTAGGCGATCGCAATCATCACAACATGTATGTCCTAGTGCACATACCATATATTTAAGCAGGCTCTGCCCCCAACATCCAGCTAGCTTGACATTGTCAAGACAAGAGTTCTAATAAATATATGTGACGAAAAGTAAACAATTGCAATTCAGCCCTCTAATTAGTCCAATCCCTAAATCATGCGTTTCCGAGATCCATCCACGTAATCGAAACTAGGCATTAGGGTTTAATCAAAACATGAATGTTTTGAACCTTCGAGCATTGTGTAGACTATTTAAAGTTCGAAAACATTTGGATATTAAAACTTGACCATCTTATTTTATTAATTGACTTGAATTCAACTTTGAAAATCTGGTTCGGTTCGGTTTGGTTCAGTCGATTTCGGTCCGGTTTGGTTCGGGTCCAGTAAATCCGGTCCGGTTTTATTTTCAAAATCTGGTTCGGTCCGAACCGGTCCAATAAAATGGGGTTCAGTTCAGTTCAACACACAAAACCGGTTCGGTTAGGTCCACTTAGTTACCCCGGTTCGAACCAACCCGGCTAGGTCGAACCGATTAAGAAAATCCGGTTTGGTTTTAATCATATCCGGTTTTGCAAATTGGGCCGGCCCATTAAACCCATAGGGTTGGACCGAAATAATCTTGTGGGCTAAGTAGGGTTTTAAAGTCCACTAAAAACTTAACTTAGCCTCCAAGAAATATTAATTATGTAAATTAATTTCCAATATTGCATATATATATATAAAATTCGGCAGATAATAAATATATACATATTTATTTCTATCTTTAAGACAAGATCAATCAACAATATATATGTATATATAAATATCGGCATATATATATATATATATTTTATTTATTGTCCATATCTTTAATAGAGAAATAAATATATGACAATATATTTTCTTAATCTTTTAGGTAACTAAATCTATCAACAATATCTTTATCCCTATAAATTAGCTAGATATATTGATAGTTATATATATTTCTATATATTAATGTGAACCTATCCATATATTTCGAATTATAGATATATTGTCACCTTTAATAAAAATTAAAATATGGTAAACAATATTGCTAGTATATTCGGCCGAAACATGCTTTCTTAGGGTCTAATAAATTAAAAAAATTTACCTTGTTACCTAGGGTTCGGCCGAAATACATAATTGGAGATAAGAGGTCAAATTTCAAGATCAAATTTTAATAAGATCTACAATCCATTGTTTGATTTTGATAAAAGTCTCATTTTTCTAGAAGATCATGAATGATGGATATGTGTCCAATTCGGGTTCGTATTTATATTTCGGGCCTCGTAAACGCGTCAAAATTACATCACGGCTTGAAAAAACGTCTCCCAAGGGTCAAAACGGTCCGGAAGCGCGTTACGCGCGTCCGGATTGCTTGCAATCCGGACCTCGCCGAGTTGCCCAAATTCGACGAGGTCCGGATTGCATTACGGGTATTGCGCGATTGCCAATTACGCGATTACCGTTATGTGTAGAGAAGTCAAGTTCGCACATTGCCAATATTGATGACGGTTACCGCTTGCTTTTGAACCGTCATCAAACCGCTTTAAAACCGGGTCCGGTCCCAAGGAAGCCTATAAATAGGAGGCCTTGGCCACCCATTTTGACACATCCTCTCATTTGCCCAACTTCGGTATTTTGAGCTCTGACTTCTCTCTAGAAATACTTTCTCTCTCTAAGATTACCTTTCTAGCCCTATAGTGACTTAGGCATCAGAGAGGGCTCCACTAGCACCACCCCCCCCCCTCTCCGTGCTAGTACTGGCCCTTCGTGCAGGAACCGGCGCCCCAGACGTTCGGACTTGTGCACAGAGCATCGTTTCCCGAGACTCAGACGCCTCCTGAGACACAACCGCCTTTTGAGACTCAGACGCCTCCTGAGACACAACCGCCTTTTGAGACACAGACTTTTCCGAGACTCAGCGATAAAACCGAACACTCGTCAGTGGCACAAGGCGAAAACCTCTTTCAGACGAAGGGTGACAGCCCAAAAACCCGCTCAACCACTCAGACAGACGCGTCCCTACGACCTAGTTCATACAGGACGCAACATTGGCGTCGTCTCCGTGATTCGAACAAAAGCTACCATACCGCAAAGACATGATGAGTGATCGCAACCCTCCCGAAGAGGTTAACGCGAGAAACACAAGGAAAAGGCCTGGACGTCCTAAGAAGTCTCCGGCAAACGAAAGAGCAGGAGGTCAGAGGCCAGCTGGAAGCCAGTCGGGACTTTCCCACATACCGAGAGCTACTTCCGTAGCTTCATCCATGCCAACCGAAGATGTGCCCGACGCACAGCACAACCACCAAGAGCCAAGGGACGAGCATCGCTCACCCCCACCTGGTTTCGAGCCAGAAATGCATGATGATGATGAATCTCAAACAGAAATGCCGCAAGGCGAACAGCAAAGAATGGGAGCAAACCCGATGCCTACCGTTACTCCAGCAATGATGGCTGCACTGGAAGAGTTACTCGCATTCCGCGAGTCACTAAAAAATCAAGGATATGCGGCTCAACCACCTCCAACCGCTCAAGAGCACGCTGCGCCGACAAGAGAAATGTCGCAAGATACTACCCGCCAAGGCAATCCTTTCCAGGGCAGAAACCAACATGCAAGATATGAAGCCGCCCGTTCATACACTCCTTCCCAAGGAGCCCATCATTGGAGGAATGAAAGGAAACCCCCACACCACCGCCCACAGCAGCCAACGAGGGATGATCCCTTCCAAGCCAAAAGCAGATATCAATCCGACATCTACCATAACGCTGGTCGGCAAAACCCTTCAATGGATTATGCTGAACCTGTAAAAGGGTTTACTGCCGAGATGTTGGAAGAAATGGTTGAGAAAAAGATGAAAGAAGCAAAGATGAAGGGTATGCACGCGCTTGAAGAAAGGGCGTCGCATCCGTTCGCGGACCACCTTGTGAACAGCCGCGTCCTAGACGCACTGTACCGGATTGGAGGAGATCTCTATCGCGGAAAAGGAGATCCAGTGGAGCACGTGCAGAATCACGAGGCCTCTCTACTAGGCAGAACGAAGAACCCGCACCACTTTGCAATGACGTTTTCACAAACTTTTGCCGGGACCGCAGCACACTAGTTCTTCTCGCTGCCATGCGGAAGCATCACCTCATGGGCGAACCTGAAGGCTAAATTCATTCAACGATACATGGGCGAGCGCACATTGCTGAAGGGATCAAATGCTCTGGACGACGTCCAACAGCAAAATGAAGAATCTCTCGCTGAGTACTACGTTCGCTTCAACCAGAATATCTCTGATATTCAAGGGAACCTGACGGAAGGAGAGATAGTTCGAGCATTCATTCGAAACCTCGGACGAAGAGGCTATGCCCTAGCAGAAAAGATGGCAAAGCGCCCAGCTGAAACTATGGAAGAGTTAGCCGCAAGAGTTAAAGAATACGTGGACCTCGAAAGGTTCAGAAGCCAGAACAAGGCAAAAATCTCTGCGACAAAGGCAAAAGAAAACCCAAAGCAGAATCAAGCAAAACCACACTCAAGCGGTCAACAAGGAAGAAATTGGCAGCCTCAGCCAAAAAGGCATTTTCAAGGAGATTTCCAGAAGGCAAAAGAAGTAAACCTCGCTGACTGCATTCCTTTGAATGCCCCGCTATCCGTGATATTGAGAGAGATGAAGGATGCGAACATGTGGAAAGAGCCGAACAATTTCAGAAAAGGCCCTCTTGGGAAAGACAAAGACAAGTGGTGTGAAAACCACGAGGTCTTCGGCCATGAGACGGACAGCTGCGTCAGCCTACGTTTCCGCATTAACAACTTCGTCCTCAAGGGCGAATTGAAGCAATTCGTCGATCAAGGCGACAACCCCCCAAAGAAGGCTCAAGCAGAGTCATCAAAAAGAGGAAATAAAGGCAAAGAGAAGGTCAACGACAACCCTCCGCCAACCAAGCGGGGTGTCATCAACGTCATCCACGGAGGCCCTGCCGCCGGAGGACAAGTATCTAATGCTCGGGATATTTATGCATCCCAGGCAGCAACATTGCCGAAATACGAAAAGCGCAAGCAACCGGAACAAGAAGACGTGGTCATCCAATTTTCCAGGGAAGACTTAAAGCATATCGTTTACCCTCACGATGACGCTTTAGTCATAACTATGGACAACGACGGATATGATGTGAAAAGAATCCTCGTTGATGGTGGAAGCTCCGCTGACATTCTACATGTCAAAGTCCTAGAGCAACTGGGAAGATCAGTCAAAGACTTGACTCCGGGAACCTTCTCGCTAGTCAGCTTCGCCGGAGCAGCTACACACCCCCTGGGAACAATCACACTTCCTGTCATCCTTGGCCAAGGGTGGAAGGCATTGCACGTCAACGTCACTTTCGTCGTTGTGGAATCTCTTGGGGCCTATAATGGAATTTTCGGACGAACAACGATCAACCCTTATGTGATCGTGCCCTCTACTGTCCACCAAAAGATGAAGTTCCCTACGGACCACGGAATCGGGGAAGTACTGGGCGACCAGATAACCGCAAGACGTTGTTACGTCAACGCCCTAAGAGCAAAGCACCATTTCCATGTGGCGATGATAAATTCTTTCAAGAAGCAGAAAGTCGTTGATGATGGAAGGCAGGAACAAGCTGTTACAGTGTGGAAGCCACAAGAGTACATCCAGTATTCGCCATGGAACCAGATATGGCTCGTCAAGCAGGGTGAAGGCGAGCCAATCATGAACTACTTCATCAGATTCGCTGCCAACGCCTCTCTGGCAAAAGCAACAAGAGAGGAAGTGATAAGCGTGTTCTATGCAAACATGAACGCCAGATCCTTCCTTCTCTTCGGAAGAACTCATGGATGCCGAACAACCAAAACCATGGCCGATCTAAAAGACAAGCTCGAGACAGCAGACTTGTGCGAACAAGAACTGAGGTGGGGTACACCCCTCAGTTGGGACAAAGAAGTTCAAGCTAAAACGAACAAACAGGAGGGCGCAAGCATCAATATCGACAACATCTTCCCACCGCTAAACACGGTTGCTGAAGACATTTACGTCAACCTACTCAAAAACAAGCTCCTGAGTCCACTTGTTCTGAAGACAGCTTTCTTGGGCAACAACATTAAGGAATGGTGCAAGTACCACAAAACCTGGGGGCACACCACAAACATGTGTCTACCACTAAGATGGGAGATTGAAGAATGCATCGTGCTAGGCGCATTAAGGCGATTTGTTGCAACCGACTCCGCGACATCATCGTCAAACCAACCATAAAGAGACGGGAGAAATAACTATCTTTCCGATTACTTTGCGCATTTCTATTCTAAGTGTTTCTAGTATCATCGCATCTATATGTTTTAAGAAGGAATGATCGGTTGACGCCTTCTCGAAAAAACAATGTAAATACGCGCAAGTATCTAATAAAGTCAATCTACATTTGTAGGTACATATCTATGTCTTGCACTCTATTTTTGGATTAAACGCGAAGTAACAAAACTACGCGCTTATTATCTACATCAACAATCCAAGATATTATGCCATGTGCAAGCAAAAAATCTATTACGCGTTATGACAACGCTTATCATCAACAACAACTTACTCATATTGATGACTACATCAAAAGGCATCATCATGGAATAAAAAACTTGGAGTTAAGCCCAGAATATTTTTAAAGACAGCATGCTGCAACCACATATAACGGATGATACTTGCACGCCCACACTCAGGGAGTTTATTTCTCCATTCATAACATTGGCATCTATCTCAAGAAGGTGCCGATAACACAAAGCCATCGCGCTATGTGCACAGTCAACTTATATGTCGCAATGACAACCTGCAGATTATCTATCAAAATGACGACTTTTCCAAAGACGTCAGCTACAAGCAATACCTTGGAATAACACCAAGGTCTACAATCAAAATGACGACTTGTCCAAAGGCGTCAACTACAAGCAATATCTGAGATTAACACCAAGATTTACTATCAAGAGTAGTATGTTGAGGTATCCTCTTTATAAAGACAAACCCCATGTTTACTTCTAAAAAATGACATGTTGCGACATCTCTTGTTAGAGGCAAATCCTCATGTTCATAGCCATTCCCTGGATTCAGAACAGGATGGGCAAATACAATACGGGACTGATCACCCCATACTATAAATGGCGGAAGTTCTCTTGTTAGACAACAACCCCACTCTACAATAAGTGTGTATATCCTGTTTAGGGTTCATTCTTTATGGCAAATGTCCTCTTATTAGACGACAATCCCATACTATGAATTCCTGTGAAGGGTTCACTCTATACGGGGAACGTCCTCTTATTAGATGACAATCCCGTACTATGAATTCCTGTTCAAGGGTTCACACTTTACGGCAAAAGTCCTCTTGTTAGATGACAATTCCGTACTACAGATTTTCAAACCGTGTTGCATGATTCCTGGACGCAGAAATTATGCATCACAATACATATTTTCAAAAGTGTTACGTGGTAGCTGGACGCAGAAATCACGTATCACAAATATTTTTCAAAAAACCAAAATTTTTTTACGTATGCTTCCCCAACGCGGGTTGATACACGCTGGCAGGTGCGCACCCTGTTTAAAAACTCATAAAATTTACAAGTCGAGTCTTGTACAACGTCGCCTTAGAGTAGAACTAAGAGAAGGTATAAACTAATATCTTGCTCAGCCAAGATAACACCTTTCAAGTATACTACTTGTTAAGTCGCTATACGCGAACCACTTGACAGGTTACAACATATATAGCGGCAAGCTATTCAGAAAAGACGGGCAACATGCATAACGCATCATGCAAGCAATCTTGAATCAAAAGTGGCTATCGGCCACGACTGCAGAGTATGTCTACGTTACTAGTCATCAACATTCAATAAACACAGTAAGTGATAACGGTATGAAATATTACTAACAAGTTATCATGCAAACTGCTATGTATAAAGCAGGTTCAAACGACGTGTTCAAAGCGAACAAGTCACAAGCAACAACCAAGGAACAACTCCAACAAGTTTCTAAACATAGAAGCCGGGGGGCAAACAGACTCAGAAACGAGTTCAACATATCCAAAAGATGGTATAGATCAAAGAATGCCATCATCTCTGACAGGACTGGGCGGAACAGGCAGAAGTTTCATATTAGTGCCGCCACCGTCTTCTCCAAACAAAAATGCAAACTGAGATGTTGTAGTATCCAAACGACGGAGCTAGGCAACTTGCCCAGCAGCAAACTCCGCATACGGCCCTAACCTGTCAAAAGGAAAGCCAGGAGCAAGAATGCTCACCCTACGAACAAAGTCCTCAGCAAACTCGCTGAGCATAGGAGCGGCCTTCGTCGTAGCAGCAGCAGTAACCGCGCTGTCAAACTCAGGAGTAGAAGGGAACTTTCCAAGTCCCTCTTCAATGCCGGCCTTCATTTCCTCTTCGCGTACTTTCCGACAGGAAACTTTGTGCTTGCCCGCATTGTTAGAAATTGCCTTCTCAATGGCAGCATTCTCATATTCAAGCTGAACAAGGCCGGCATGATCAGAATCATAACGGGCATCGAAGTCCGTCATCTTCAAAGAAAGACGGCGCACTTCATCCTTAGCCTCCTTAAGCTCCTTGGACACAACGGCAGCTTTATCAGCAATAGCACGCTTCTCCTGGATAAGCTCCAACATGAAGGAGGCCATGTGCACCATATCAGAAACAACCTGAAAACAACAAGACAATAAGCATACATGTTCGAAAACAACGAGCATAGCAAAGCAAAGAAAGATACTCACTGGAGTGAATCCAGATAGCGATCTCTCAACAAAGGTTCGCGCCTCTTCGTCGCTCGAAGGCCGAACAAGTCGATCACCAGGAGGAATGGATCGATGAAGAACGCGCACACCAACTTCTGGCATGCTCAACTGGGAACTCTTGGGGAAAGTGAGATCTCCTATCACATATGGCATCCACTTATCATCCGAAATATCACCTTCCAAAGGACGAAGCAGATCCGCACGTCCAAGTGGCGGGAGAACTACATGCAAACCAACTAGAGTTATGCAAAAACAAAAAACAAAGCGCACAAAAGCACACAGACATGTGTTCAGCTTATACCAGAAGGAAGAGTACGTTCCACCTCGGACCGCTCCTTCGAGCAGGGAGCAGACAGCTTATCCTTGCAACCATCAACTTCCTTCCCTTTATGACAGGAAGGAGTAGGAACGGTCACAGTAGTCTTCGGGCACTTCGAACTGCTCGAAGAACGCGTCCCAGCAGTGGACCGTTTGGTAGAATCAGGAACGACAACAACGCGATCAGTAACAAGCGTCTTGCGGCCTGCAAATAACACACAAAGTTACAACCCAACTAAGAAAGTACACAAAGAAGATTGTTTATTCAAACCGTCTACCGATGCTCCAGGAGCAAGAGGTGGAACAATCCTTCCGCTAGAAGCAATCTTGCGAGCGGCGGCCGTCTGCAAAGACGAGCTTTTTCCGTCAAACCAACCTACAGTGCAACACGGTAAAAGTTATAAAAATGATTAACATACCGAAGCCGCAGAAGGGAGCACATGAATCCCAACATCGACCAACTCCTGATCAGATCCGCGCAGCGAACAAGTACAGCCGCGCGATCGCTGACAGTGATATATCTGCTTTATCACCTCCCTATCCAGCAAGGAGAGTTCCCGAAAAGCAGGCGCGGGATCAAATTTCCGAACATACTCGACATCCCAAGTCGTACCCGCATCGTGAGAAAAAAAGTAATGGTGCCTCCAATGGTCGGCAGACCGGTCCGCGGCAGCGACCAATCGGTAACTAGAATCCCACTTGGCTTCACCAAGACCAAGTTCCTCAAAACCATCACCTTGCAAGTTCGGCCAGCGAACTTTCACACTGCACAATCCCGCAGAGTCCGGACTCTTAAGCTGATAGAAGCAGCGAAAGAGGGCGGGAGAGTAATGCTAGGACTGCTTATGAAACAGCACTCTGAAGCAAGTCCATACCCGAATCCCGTTGGGCGCAAGATCTAAGGGGGAAATCCCATAACCGCTACAGAGCTCAATCAAGTCAGAGCAATAGGGAAACCGCAAACCCTCCCTAACGTGAGATGTATATACGACGGACAAATCTACAGGTGGAGGAGTAGCATCCCCTAAACTACTCTCACGGAGTGCGTCAAAGGGGTAAACGGCCTCTGCACAAGGGTCAAGTCCGGAAGCACTCGCGTACAGGGTAAACAAGGATCTATCCAAGCGGTTAGTGTAGTACCTAACCAACACCTCTGTCTCTCCGACAGGAGATGCCTCAACAAAAGGCTCAGTAGCTACACCCTCGTCAGTGTCCAAAACACTATCTACTGGTAAAACCAAGTCTACCTCCAAGTCGTCCTCAACGTCAGAATTAAAAGGAGTCTGCGATAGAGGAGTGGTGGACTTACTCATAGCGGCAGTTCGTTCAAAAAAGAAAGGAGTTCCGCAAGAGGTTACTACGACTTCACAATCTGCAAGAACCAAGCAAAAGTCAACGCGCATAGCAAAAGTCAACGCGCATAGCAAAGTTGATACGTGTAACAAAAGTAGCCAACATCCTAAGACAGCTATCATGCAAACGGTGAGACTAACGTGACGAACCGCGAGGAGCAAACACGACAAATCTTAGGAAAAATATTTTCTAAGGCATCAAAACAACAAACGGCTACTCCCAAAGATGTTTGGCAATTCCCGTCAACCAACGAACCCGTCAAGGGAAAAAACTACGCATACCGACCAAAAAGCCTCTACGCGAAGACATGAGGGCAATATGTCCAAATTGGAAAATTTTACCACAACTATCCACGGAAGTGAAAAATCGTCTAAGCCATGAACCAACAGCGATAGCAACGACAACCAACCAGCAATTATTCAACATACAAACACCAAAGAGCAGCTCTATACGAAAACAACGACAAATAGTTCAAACGAACAACAATACGACAACATTCAAAATCAAGTCGAAGCTGTCCTGTAAAATTGAGTTTCCATATTACCTCAAAATGTGACGAAAAGTATCCCAATGGACTCCACTCGTCGAGACGATTTCAGAAAGGTAAGGACCGCGGCGAACGGAGCACGGGGAGGCGGCGCGTGGGTTACACGCGCCGGCAAGGCAATGCTCACGCGACGGCGCGTGAGGGCGCGTCCGACGTCGTATGGTGATTCCGAAGGCGGCGCTGGAATCCTCGTGACGATCTGAGTCGATTGGTGGTGTCAATTTCTGAAAACAAGTCAAGGATCAAACACGAAACTTTCGGGATGCACCTAAGGCTTACGACGGTGAAGAAACTAAGAACACACAAATGATTTCTAGAAATGTTGAAGTAATTACCTGAAAGATGAAGGAAGAATGAATTCCCAAAGAGCTGGAAGAATGATTGGAGATTTGTGTAATTACATATCCCAAAAGATTCCTTGGTGATAAGGATTAAAGGAGTAATTCATCTACACCCACGCCTAAGTGCTTACGGTATACTCCACCCTCTTCTAAGTATTTACTTCTACATACATGATTGTTTTGGTATTACGCGTATCAAACTTGTCATTCTACACGCATGTTTTCATATCGCATGATTCATGATTTGATGATCACTAAGTCGTTTTAGAAGTATACGGATTATATTTTTAATATCACGTAATTACGTTCTTGCCATGTCCGCTACTTATGCATACATGTTGGTAAAAGCATGTCTGCATGACGTATTACTAATTTCTTATATCCCTAACGGTAATCATATTCGCACGATATACACGTGCATTCTCTATTGCACTAACCGTAATGACAGGAAACAAATTCACTCGGTTGGAAAATCCAAGGACGGACGAAATCAAGACTTCCACGTCCAACCAACAATCAAAACTGGAAGGTTAGCGTCAAGCTCAAATTGGACGCGTATCCTAACTTAAAATAGAGTCAAGAAAGGTTTTAAACCGTTACTTGACTCGGGGGCAAGTGATGGATATGTGTCCAATTCGGGTTCGTATTTATATTTCGGGCCTCGTAAACACGTCAAAATTACATCACGGCTTGAAAAAAACGTCTCCCAAGGGTCAAAACGGTCCGGAAGCGCGTTACGCGCGTCCGGACCGGACCTCCGGATTGCACAAAGCAATCTGGAGGTCCGGGTTGCGCGGCAAGCCGGACCTCGCCGAATTGCCCAAATTCGACGAGGTCCGTATTGCATTACGGGTATTGCGCGATTGCCAATTACGCGATTACCGTTACGTGTAGAGAAGTCAAGTTCGCACATTGCCAATATTGATGACGGTTACCGCTTGCTTTTGAACTGTCATCAAACCGCTTTAAAAACGGGTCCGGTCCCAGGGAAGCCTATAAATAGGAGGCCTTGGCCACCCATTTTGACACATCCTCTCATTTGCCCAACTTTGGTATATTGAGCTCTGACTTCTCTCTAGAAATACTTTCTCTCTCTAAGATTACCTTTCTAGCCCTATAGTGACTTAGGCATCGGAGAGGGCTCCACTAGCACCACCCCCCCCCCCCCTCTCCGTGCTAGTACTAGCCCTTCGTGCAGGAACCGGCGCCCCAGACGTTCGGACTTGTGCACAGACCATCGTTTCCCGAGACTCAGACGCCTCCTGAGACACAACCGCCTTTTGAGACACAGACCTTTCCGAGACTCAGCGATAAAACCGAACACTCGTCAGTGGCACAAGGCGAAAACCTCTTTCAGACGAAGGGTGACAGCCCAAAAACCCGCTCAACCACTCAGACAGACGCGTCCCTACGACCTAGTTCATCCAGGACGCAACAATGAACATCAAATTTTACTAAGAACATCATGAAAATTTTTGCACTAACAATTATAAAAATTGGAAATTTTAAATTTTCACTTTAAAAATTTCGGCCAACTATGTGAAAAATCAAGAACACAAATTTATCAAAATCAAGAACTGACACATAAAAACAGGCTCTGATATCACTGTTGGATTACTGGGCAGATTACTACGGAAACATAAACATAGGTACATGCTTGTAATCAGAATTACGCAGCGGAAGATGTGCACATACCTTAAACCTTTTTCGTAGTCCCAAGATATTACTTAGGGAGTTCTCGATCCACCGGACGGAACTCGTAGAGGTTCTTGTTAAGGAAGCCCTACCCGGTATAAGCTCCACAACAAAGCCTATGATCGATTCTTGGGACGGATCTCCGGAGTGTTTGCTCGAAGCAAATTGGCACACCTTTGGTGTCACAGGTGGGTTCGGCCGAACTTGTCTTTTTAAGGATGAGAGTTTTTCTCTCAAATCACCACTTAGAAGGGATTGTGAATTACTCTAATAAAAACCCTAACACCCCTTATTTATAGGAGGAGCAAAGTGGACAAAAGTCCACTTTGCCCCTTGTTAAGTTCGGCCGGCCTCTATGTATAAGGGGGCCCAATTTTGGGCCTTTCATGTCAATTGAGATTTGGGTCAAGCCCAATTTTCCTATTGTGATATTTACTCAACTTATTAGGTAACATATACATATTAATGGGCTTCCATTTACTAACAGGTGTGCCCACCAGACAGCAGACAGCCCCGCGTCAGTGGTGATGAACTCCCAATTGAATAGAAGAATTAATCAGATCCACTAGCAAAAGGCAGCGAAGAGAATTCAGAAACTGTGCAAGCAATAGTCCCGATGATGATCCCCTACAGAGACGTCCCGAAATCGCCCTCCGGAGAGAGAAACCCTAAATTAATCTTATCTTTTGGTTAAATTGTCATTATTTTGGATATATATACCCAATTGTCTGTATTGATTAATACAAATGACAATTTTGATGACAATTGACTTTTGAAATTATATCACATGTCGCTTGACGATTTCGTCAAAAAAAAAATACACAATAGTAAACAAAGCTATTATTTGCTCACTTAGAAAAATTTAAACTAGCTATTTGTCCGGAAAGAATCATAAGCTATCTATTTATTAGTAACGTAGGCAAGCAATTTATAATTAACCCTAAGTCTTAGTAGGGTCATGTTTTCCTTTGACCCGTTCGACCAAGGTAGAGCATAGTATTTGCACAATTAATTTCACTTAACTTAATTGGTGGTAACTCGACCTGATATTATAAATTCACAACTGTTGGATCACGGGCGAAGCTCCGTTACGTTCTTGACGGAAAGCTCGAACTCCTGGGCTCCGCGTAATCCTGCAAAAGGGGATGACCTGGGTGGTGTCCCAGAATCCCTCTCCGATGCTTAAATGAGTATGTGATCAATGGGGTGGTAAGCAATAGTCTAAGTTCATATTAGAGAATCTGTGTTTCTGAGGTAAATTCCTCCTTTATATAGGAGGGGAAGTTACTCAGTTACCTGTTATTGCGCCTGGCAGTTTTACCCACGATTCCGCATATCTCGTCATGATTCCGTATATCTCGCCACGATTCCGTATATCTCGTTTGGGATTCCATATATTTCGCCCCACGCTCCGCGTATCTTACCCATACTCCGCGTATCTCGGGCACGCCCTGCGTATCTCGGGGGAATTTATCTATATCTTTAACCGTCTCCCACTACTCTATCTAGTAGGCGGATTTCTCGGTCTTATTCTCTGATCACAAGTCTCGACTCCCGTCGGGGACTCCAGAGTTATCTCATTCTAGGTCACCACCCAGGACCCCTTGTCTCACGAGACGGGTCCAGCCTCCGCGGGGCTTTATTATCGGGGCCTTCACTAAGGCATATCGGGGCCTTTACTAAGGCATATCGGGGCCTGCTCAGAGGCTTCTCGTCGGGAGCATTCAGCTCATATATCGGGACCGCTTAGGTCGGGACCCTTCATGCTGGGCCTCTGAGCCTTCCAGGCTTTTCACGAGGCCCACTGGACCTACTCGCCGTCCATTGGCTGTTAACGGGGCTAACGATTACATCGGAACCCATCATTTGCCCCCAAGACATGGGGGACTTTTAGTTCGTCGTGTCTTCCAGTTCCAGACCTTCCGACCTCGCTGTCAAAGGCTTTTATGTCCATACCTCCGATATTGCCATCGGAGGCTTTTGTCTTCAGGCCTCTTGATATCTCAATCGGAGGCTTTTGCCTTGCGCGTAATTGTCGTATGACGGAGTTTCTCACTCATGATTACCTTGGGCCCACTGGATTCTCTGGGCAGTTGCCAAATCCGAGAAGACTCCTCGGTTACTGTAGCATTAAATGCTAGGGATTACGAAACGACGCTTAAATCGGCGTGACTGTTGCTTTCTGAAAAAGCACTTATTACGTCACCACGTCTCTTCCGTACCGTCCTCTTAATCTCGACGATCAGGATTGAATCGTTTCATCTTCTACGGTCAAGATTAAATCCTTCCAGTTGTCTTCTTGCTTATAAAAGCTAAAACCCTGGCATTATTCACTTCTTCTTCACCCTCTCAGTTTCTGGAAGTTCTGCCATTCTCGAATTCAAAGTTTTCTTCTCCAAGGTTCTTCTGCTCTTCAAGTGATCCAAGGCCTTCAATCTCCCCGATCCTTCTTCATCTTCACCAAGCATCTATCGACAATGTCTGGTAAGGTTTCCCTTCCCTGTTCTCGTGATCTGCTAATATTATCCTCTCTTCTTTTCTTGAATTTTTCTGTCTGTAACCGTTTTTAGACGAGGCTAGTTCTGAGGCTAGGACCCCTTTCACCTTTGAACTTGCTGTTAATGAGATTTATGAGACCTCGTATGAGGTTGCTCTCCGAGAGGGCTGCATTACCTCGGATTGGGAGCCTCGTTTTCCCTACGAGTCTCAGCCTGCTGTCAAGAGGAAGCATATCGTCATGCGTCCTCGAGAGGGAGAAGTGTTCATCTCCGCCGGACAGATAAGCGCGGGGATTCGATTCCCCTTCTGCGGGAACCTAGTGGAGATGTGCAACTTCTACAAGACGCACCCTTGTACCTTCTCTCCACACGCCATCCGCGTGTGGAATGCCTTCCAGCTCCTGTGGCTCCGCCAGCAGTGGACGTACAGTCTACTGCTCTTCCGCACATTCTACGGAATGAAGTGCAATAAGGCTGGTGTTTGCTCCTTCTCCCCCCGACTCCCCAAGTGGACAAAGGAGCAACTTTCACGTTTCGGCTGGGACAGCGAGACCTGGAAGTTCCACAAGGATCGGGTGTTGATTCGCGACTCGGGGTCGGATAATAGCGGGTGGAAGAAGTATTACTTCTTCGTCCAAAACAGCTCTGTCCCATGGCCCCGATGGGAGGTCGTGGCGGACCCTGCCCCCAAACTCGAGGTCTACAGCGAGGATGACCTCAACACACTTCAGCTGGTTCAGCTTTACCGTTGGGGGGACTCCTTCATACCCCTCGACGCCAACAAGCTTATGGAGAAGGACTTGATTCATATCGGAGTCCGGCTCCTCGATTCTGTCTCCAAAGATTTAGTCATCTGGGTAATTCTTCTAACCACCATATCTTTTTATTTTTGCAGCCAAGAAGGCTTCTCTGCTGACTCATCTCATGTTGAAGCAGGGCGAGACTGATGCCGTCCCAGGTGGCTCCAAGAGGAAGCGAAAATCACTGAAGTAGGGAGCTTCCTCTTCCGCCACTCCTTCTGCTGCCCCTCCGACCAAGGAGCAAATCGTGGCCAAGCGGGCCAGGAGGGAGGAGATTGACCAAGCCTTCGGGGTCACTACCGCCGAGGAAGGTAAGCGTGTCCGTCGTGCTATTAAAAGATATAAAAAGCTGGTTCCCGAGGAGTTTATCCCCGCTGATCGGGAATCGCGGGTTCGAGAAATCAAATACATCCTTCGAGGAGAAACTCCCCGCGTTCTCAAGGCGGGATACTACAACTTCTTCGGAAAGAATCAACATCTCGAGCGTCAAATCATCTGGTGCCCCCGTAACACCTCGCCTGACTTTATTCGTCCCGCAACCGCAAGTCCATCGGAGGCTGTCACTCCGAGGAAGGCTGGCACTCCAGCAAGGGCCACGACTCCGCAGGAGTTGATGCTGGAAGATGTCCCGACGGAAGCTCAGTTCCGTCAGGTGACTGATTTGGAGGCCTCTCCTTCCGCTGAGTAGCCCAATGAGGGTGGCCTGCTTCCCCGTCGTAGGCCAGGACAAAGCAGCCTGAGGCCCCCCGTGGAAGATGTGTCCCAGAGTCCTCCTCCAGAGCTCCGCACTCCGACTCCCGAACCTCCGGCCGAGGTAGCTCCTCCCTTTGAAGGTTCCAGGATCATCCCTCCTCTCCCGGTGGATGAAAATCTTTACAAGATTTTCACCCCCGATCAGGGGACGGTTCCCTGGAACCCAATTGAGTCTCTCCAAGGGGTCTCACTCCAACGGGGAGACCTTCATCCTGAATTGGCCCTGCATCTGCTGGCAGGGTCAATTCCTCCAGCCTTGAGGCGGCCAATCTCCTTGGCGCGGGAGGACATCGAGGAGGAGCTCCGCGATATGGCTATCCGCCGGATGGAGGTAAAATTTCATCTTTACTTTATTCTTCTTTATCACTCTTGTCTCCGACTTCTGAATTTTAATCCTTTTTCCCTTGTCTTAGGATACCGCGAATCAGCAGCGCTGCTTCGGCCTCATCTTGGCTCTGAAGGGTGCTTTGGAGGAGGCACAGGCCATGTCGGACCCTGACGCGTTGGCCAAGCTCCAGGTGGACCTCGACGAGGCTGTGGCGGCCAGGAATAAGATGGCCAAGGAGAAAACTCTCCTTGACGAGATGGCTTCGGGCCTGCTCAGGCAGGTTCAGGACCACGAGGCTGTCATGCGTCGGGAGCGGAAGATGGTCCAAGCGGATCAGCAGCGGAACGAGTCGGAGAAGAGGCAGCTCATCCATGAGAAGGGTGTTCTCGCGGAAGCTCTCGCGGAGGCCAAGGCGGGGCTCGAGGCCAAGCTGGCTGAGGCCAAGGCCCAGGGCCACGAGGAAGGTCGCGAAGAGGGTCGTCTACAAGGCCGCTAGGAGTATCGGAATTCTGAAGATTTCAAGGTGGATGCTGTAGGGTTCTGCAAGTCCGAGGTGGAGAACGTCTTGTTCAATGCCGTCGAAGAACTCTACACAGCCTACGAGGATTCCATCGACTTCAAGAAGTCCGAGACTCTCGCTCTTTTCGCGGAGACGTACTTCAACCTCCCAGCGGAGAGTGAAGAGACTGATGCCGTGGACCCGACTTCGCGGACTGCGGAGCCTTCTGCCCAGGCCCCTCCGAACCTTGCTCCCTCCAACGCTGCTGAGGACCCGACTTCCAACAAGGACCGAGCTTAATGCTCTATCTTTTTAGTCCTTGTAGTTTTTCTCCTTTATCTTTTTGTATCGGAACCTTTAGGCCTTCGAGCCTTTATATAAGCGGTTTTCTTTCATCTGTTTTGGTCCCGATAATCGTTTGCACTATTTAAAGCGACTTCATACATCTTTCCGATGCTTTACTCGAGACTTTACCACTTAAGGTTTCTCGTCTATCGGGACTTCACCACTTAAGGTTTCTCGTCTATCGGGACTTCACCACTTAAGGTTTCTCATCCAATCGGGACTTCACCGCTTAAGGTTTCTCGTCCAATCGGGACTTCACCGCTTAAGGTTTCTCGTCCAATCGGGACTTCACCGCTTAAGGTTTCTCATCCAATCGGGCCTTCACCACTGAAGGTTTCTCGTCCAATCGGGACTTCACCACTTAAGGTTTCTCGTCCAATCGGGACTTCACCACTTAAGGTTTCTCGTCCAATCGGGACTTCACCACTGAAGGTTTCTCGTCCAATCGGGACTTCACCACTTAAGGTTTCTCGTCCAATCGGGACTTCACCACTTAAGGCTTTTTGCCGCATCATATAGACGACTTATGCGGACCTGTTAAGGCTTTTTTCGTACCCGTTAAGGCTTTTGGCCGCATCATATAGACGACTTACGCGGACCCGTTAGGGCTTTTTCGTACCCGTTAAGGCTTTTGGCCGCATCATATAGACGACTTACGCGGACCCGTTAGGGCTTTTCCGTACCTAGGCTTTTGGTTCCATCATAAAGACGACTTACTCGTACCCCGTAGGGCTTTTGTCCGTACCTTGAAAGGCTTTTTGTCGCGCCATAAAGGCGACTTACTCGTACCTCGTGAGGCTTTTCTATCGTACCTCGGAAGGCTTTTTGTCGCGCCCCTCAGGACGTCTTACTAACAGTTAGAATAAATCTAAAAGCAATTTGATCGGAAGTAACTTCTTTTATTAATAACTCAAACTTTGCTTACATCGGATGGATAGATAACTTGCGCCATTCTCGGCGACTTAATATCAAACATGATACTTCTTCAAGTGTTCGCCACTGAAGGAATGTTTCAACGTCTTGCCATCAAGGTCCTCTAGCTTGTACGCGTTCGGGGCTGGCATCCCTACGATCTTGTAAGGTCCCTCCCATTTTGGCGATAGCTTGTTGATCCGATCTTGATGAACGAACTCGTTCCTCCGCCAGACAAGTTCTCCAACGAAGAATTGTCGGGACTTGACACGCCGATTGTAATATCGGGCTGTTGCCAGACGCATCCGAGCCTGAACTTCATCAGCCTTCCACCTTTTCTCCTCGAGCAAGTCTAAGTCTAGACGTCTCATTTCCTCGTTCGTCAGAGGTTCGTAATATCTCGCGCGATGGGACGCCACCGCTATCTCCACGGGAGCGACTGCCTCCGTGCCATAGACCAGACCAAACAGAGTCTCCCCTGTCGACTGCTTGGGTGTTGTTCTAACAGCCCACAACACATTTTCAAGTTCATCCAGCCAATGACCCTGCAGGGCGTAGACTCTCTTCTTCAGGCCATCCATCACGATCTTGTTGGCCGATTCGACTTGGCCATTAGTCTGGGCATGGTGGACGGAAGTTGTCCGATGCTCGATGTTCAATTCCTCCAGGTACTCCTTCAACTGAGCCCCATTGAACGGAGGGCCATTATCGCTGATCAACACTCGTGGGACCCCATATCGGGATATAATCTGAGTTTGAAGAAACTTGAGGATCTGCTGCCCCGTCGTCTTGGCCAACGCCTTAGCCTCTATCCATTTTGAGAAGTAATCGATGGCCACGAGTAAATACTTGCACTGACCTTTCGCTTGTGGAAGAGGTCCCACCAGGTCAATGCCCCACTGCGCGAAGGGCCAAGCACTTCTAATGGACATCAAGTCTGCGGCAGGAGCCACGATATTCGGGGCGTACCTCTGGCATGCATCGCAGGATTGGACCATCGCCGTCGCTTCTTTGTTCATCGAAGGCCAGTAGTAGCCTAGATTCAACACCTTCCTCACAATGGATCGGGCCCCTTCATGACAGGCCGCGACTCCTTCGTGCAGCTCTCTCAGGATCCGATTCGTGTCAGGCTCCGCCAAACATTTCAGGAAAGGCTTTACATGCCCCTTCTTATATAACTGGTTGTCCACCATCACGTAGTCGTTCGCGATTCGACGCAACCTGACAGCTGCCACTTCATCATCGGGGAGTGCTCCCGTAGTCAAGTATGTGACCATCGGGGTCATCCAGGTGGATTTCTCTTCTACCTCCGATCTTGCTTCAATGGCGCAAACCTCCGTCGGATCGATGGTTGAGATAATCACTCTCTCCAGAAAGTGCACCCTCCGATTCTCCTCGGGGGCCACTCCCAGAGCAAACTTGCTTAAGGCATCTGCATCCGCATTTTCTTCCCTTGGGATTGCCTCGATATCGAAGCTTTTAAAGCTTCCCTTCAAAGTCTGCACCTCGTGCAAATACTTCCTCATTGTCGGGCTCTTGGCTTCATAGTTCCCCTGGACTTGATTCACAATCAAGCTGGCATCGCACTTTACTTTCAAATGGTCGACTCCTTTACCCTTGGCGATCTTAAGGCCCGTGATGAGAGCCTCATGCTCCGCTTCGTTGTTGGTGGCCCTAAACGTCAAGGCCAAGGCATATCGCAAGGGCTCGCCTCCACCGGGCGGTATCAATACGAATCCTGCCCCCGATCCTTCTACACTTGATGAACCATCAGTGTACATCTCCCAAGTGTTCCCCTCATTCGGCTGTTCTGGCTGTTCTGTTGTCGGGACCTGTTCTTCTATCGGGACCTCCATGGTTGCCCCCTCTGCGGGACCCGTTACTTCCAGATCGGGTGCCGTAGACTCAGCTATAAAATCTGCCAATGCCTGGCCCTTAATAGCAGTTCGCGGAGCAAAGTGGATACGGAACTCTGTAAGCTCAATAGCCCATTTCACCAATCTCCCCGACGCCTCCGGTCGGTTCAAAAAGTGTTTCAAGGGCTGATTGGTTAACACCGTAACCTCCTGGGCATGGAAGTAAGGCCGTAGCTTTCGAGCAGCAACAATCAACGCAAAGAGATACTTCTCAATAGCGGGATAATTCATTTCTGATTTGGCAAATGCCTTGCTTACATAATAGACAAGCACTTGGTTGCCCTTGACAATCTTAATCAAAACAGAACTAACAACAACATCAGAAACAGCCAAATAGAGATAAAGCGGCTCGCCTGGAACCGGTTTCGCCAACGGCGGGAGTGTACGGAGGTGCTGCTTGAGTGCTTGGAATGCCTCCTCGCACTTTTCGGACCATTCAAACTTCTTGTGGGCCCTTAGCACATCAAAAAATGGCATGGCTCTGTCACTCGCCTTGGATAAGAATCGATTCATCGCGGCCAACCGGCCATTCAACACTTGAACCTCCCGATGAGTCTTCGGGGACTGCATCTCCTCGATTGCTCGCAGCTTCTCAGGATTCACCTCGATTCCTCTCTGGCTCACCATGAACCCTAGGAACTTCCCCGAGTTCACCCCGAAAGCACACTTGTCTGGGTTCAACCGAACCTGATGAAACTTCATCCGCTCAAACGCCGCCGCCAAGTTCTGGACATGGTCCCCTGCCTGTCGGGACTTCACCAGCATGTCATCCACATACGCCTCCATAGTCTTTCCCAGCATGTGCCCGAACAGCTTGTTCACCATCCGCTGGTAAGTTGCTCCGACATTGATCAATCTGAAGGGCATCACGTCGTCGTGATAGACGTCACTATCAGCATAGAAGGCCGTATGGGGGGCATCCTCCTTCGCCATCTTGATCTGGTTATACCCGGAATAAGCATTCATGAAGCTCAACAGCTCGTGTCCCGATGTGGCATCCACCAACTGATCAATCCTCGGGAGCGGGTAGCAATCCTTCGGGCAGGCTTTGTTCAAGTCGCGGAAATCGACACACATTCGCCACTTCCCGTTACTTTTTCTCACCAGGACTGGGTTAGCGACCCAAGTCTGGAATCGGAGCTCCTTGATGAATCCAGCGTCGAGCAGTCTGCCCACCTCCTGCTGGATCGCGACCCTTTTATCCGCGCCCATCAGACGCCTTCTCTGCGCGATAGGCTTGATCGCGGGATCAATCTTCAATTCGTGCACAATCACGTCAAAACTGATTCCTGGCATATCACTCGGGGACCAGGCAAACAGCTCCTTGAACTCTTTCAAAAGCTCGATCAACTCTCGGGCTCTTTCCTCCGACAAAGCAGACCCGATCTTCACCTTCCTCCGAGGTCCATCAATCTCAACCTCCTTCAAATCCTCCATGGGGGCGGGACGCCCAAACTCCTCTCGAGGATCAGCATCGGTCTGCAGGACAGCCATGGCTTCTCTTCTTCTCCTTCAAGTGGCGTTAACATAACACTTTCGCGACGCCACCTGGTCACCCTTGACCTCTCCGACTCCATTGTCAGTCGGGAACTTCATCTTTTGGTGGACAGTTGAAGCGACTGCCATGAGAGGGTTGATTGTGGTCCTCCCGATGATAGCATTGTACGTTCCCGCGGATTCTACCACGACGAAATCCACGTTCCGTCGTTCCATCTTCCAGCCACTACCGAACTCCACCGGTAAGGTAATCATCCCCAACGGATAGGAGGTCGATCCAGAGAATCCCATCATCGGGAAGTTCACCTGCGTTAGGTCCTTCTTCGTCTTTCCCATAGCCTCCAGCGCGTCCATGAAAAGAATGTCGGAGGAGCTCCCTCCGTCTATCAGGATCCGCTTCATCTCGAATCCGTCCACGTCTAGGGTCACGACCAAGGCGTCGTCGTGAGGGCTCTCCACGCCTATCAAATCCTCCGCTGAGAAAGAAATCACCATTTCTTCCTTTATAGTCCACGACCGGGACCTCTTTCCTAACACCACAGCAGCAGAGATGCGGGAAGCATAATTCTCCCGAGAAGCGGAGGTGTCACCTCCCGCTGCCATTCCTCCGTGAATGACGTTAATGGTCCCCCGCCTTTCCTTACGGACACCAGAACCAGAGGCTTCCGGCTCAACCTTCTTCTTCTTTGGAGATCGATCACGGGACTTGGAACGGGACCGTGATCGACTTTTGGAACGGGATCGGCATCGTCCCCTTCCGACGAACTCCTTTAGTTTCCCCTTCTGGATCAGCTTCTCTATCTCCTTCTTCAGCTCCCGACAGTTATCCGTATCGTGACCATTGGCTCGATGGTACCGACAGTAACGATCGGAGCGGCCTCCCAGGAACTCTCCTTCCTTCCTCGGGGGGTATCGGGCTAGACCCTGCCGATCCATCACAGCTAGCACGGAGGTCATCGAGCTGTTGATGGGAACACTACGACCTTCGGGGTTATCCTTCTTCGGAGGACGCCTATCCTCCCTTCTCTCGGGGCGACCACGGTTCCTACTCCCCTCCGACTTGTCGTTCCCTTTGCGATCATCCGACAGTTTGGACGATGTCTTTCCTCTTCCCGACTTCGGAGGATCAAGCTCTCCGGCGGCAATCTTCAACTCCTGGACGTCGATTTGCTGTTTCACCCTCGCTTGCAGGGCCTCCATGCTCCACACAGCCTTCGCGGCTACACTGTGCATCAGGTCGGAACCATACGGAGCAGTTAGGTTCCGAAGGAAAGTGCGGATGGTCTCTCCCTCCGATATTTCCTCATCGATCTCCGCGGCACTGGCAGTGAATCGTTGGTAGTAATATGCCAACGATTCGTCGGGTCTCTGCACCACCTGGGTCAGGGACCTTACACTCTTCAGGAGACGCCTCCGACCTTGATATTGCTTGATGAAACGATCGTGCATATCGGCCCAGCACGTAATACTTCCTGGCGGTAGGCTGAAAAACCAGGTCATGGCCCTTTCTCCCAGGGTGATCGGGAACAGTGAACATACGAGGTCATCATTCGAGGTCCTTCCCATGCAAGCCTGGACATGTCTCTGAACATGGCGGACCGGGTCTCCTTCACCATCGTACTCCTTGATGGTCGGAATGCCTAGCCCTGGCGGGGCGACAGTATCTAGCAGCCGCAGAACGAAAGGATGACTGGATCGATCCCTTAGCTTCGATGTCATTTGTTTTTGGTCACCCATGCAGATGCTGACGATTTTTACCACCTGATCAGGGGTTATGGGACCATTGAGGGGAATGGTCCTGTGCTGCACTGGTCCGGGACCATCAACCACGAACTTTTCCGAGTGCGCGGGCTCCTTACCCTTATTCCTGGGTTGAATCTCTTGAACCTCCTGTTCTTCTGGCACCACCCTCGGAGGGGGTGGAGGCAGCTCTTCTCGCGGGGGCAGCACCTCCGCCCTCCTGGCGGCCTCTCTCTTGTCCAACAGAGCCTCCATGGCTGCCAAGAACATAGGCATAGCATCTGCCACTGCCTTGGCCAACTCCGAGTTTGAAGAAGAGCCTACTTCTCTTCGCGGGACTTCCTCTCTGTGCCCCACCGGGTTTGGAGGAGCATCCACCTCCCTTCGCGGGATATCTTGCCTGTTCAGCGTCGTGTCTCCGACTGAGACCTCATCATCACCATGTCCCCCTGTCTGAGAAACAGCAGGGTACTCACCTTGTTCGGCAACATGTTCCAACAACGGGGAATTGACAGTTCCAGCGGGGCGAGAACTGCCGGCCTGAACTTGCTTCTTCTTGCCACCACCGGCCATTGATCTGGTAGAAACTATTTTGGCTTTTTGTTAGTTCCCACATACGGCGCCAATGTTGGATCACGGGCGAAGCTCCGTTACGTTCTTGACGGAAAGCTCGAACTCCTGGGCTCCGCGTAATCCTGCAAAAGGGGATGACCTGGGTGGTGACCCAGAATCCCTCTCCGATGCTTAAATGAGTATGTGATCAATGGGGTGGTAAGCAATAGTCTAAGTTCGTATTAGAGAATCTGTGTTTCTGAGGTAACTTCCTCCTTTATATAGGAGGGGAAGTTACTCAGTTACCTGTTACTGCGCCTGGCAGTTTTACCCACGATTCCGCATATCTCGTCATGATTCCGTATATCTCGCCACGATTCCGTATATCTCGTTCGGGATTCCATATATTTCGCCCCACGCTCCGCGTATCTTACCCATACTCCGCGTATCTCGGGCACACCCTGCGTATCTCGGGGGAATTTATCTATATCTTTAACCGTCTCCCATTACTCTATCTAGTAGGCGGATTTCTCGGTCTTATTCTCTGATCACAAGTCTCGACTCCCGTCGGGGACTCCAGAGTTATCTCATTCTAGGTCACCACCCAGGACCCCTTGTCTCACGAGACGGGTCCAGCCTCCGCGGGGCTTTATTATCGGGGCCTTCACTAAGGCATATCGGGGCCTTTACTAAGGCATATCGGGGCCTGCTCAGAGGCTTCTCGTCGGGAGCATTCAGCTCATATATCGGGACCGCTTAGGTCGGGACCCTTCATGCTGGGCCTCTGAGCCTTCCAGGCTTTTCACGAGGCCCACTGGACCTACTCGCCGTCCATTGGCTGTTAACGGGGCTAACGATTACATCGGAACCCATCAACAACGAGTCAAATCTTAAGTTGAAACTTACTCATCGGTCCAATACTGGCTTCGTTACGTGCCTGTTACATTCTGAATTTAGAATGAAAATAGCTTGTACTATTATTGATCCATTTTATAGAATGAGAATTTGAAAACTTTAATCTCATTTTAATCGGTGAAAATATAAGTTATTTTCACACTCGATATCAATTATCAAATCAATCAATCAATTCGTTAAAATCTTCAATCTCATTCCAACTGAACAGTTCCTAATAAAATACCACACTGACCTGTTAATTAATTAATTAATTATTTTGGTAAACTAATGAATTAAGTAGTGGCCAAAAATTAATTATTAAGATTTTTTTTTTGGGTGAAATATATGGGAGATGAATGATAAATAAATTGGTTTAAATAATTTCCAATCTGAGGTGTTTAAATTTACGATCATAGCCCCCGTCAACTCCAGACAAATACCGGCAAGTCATCAATTTCCATGGTCAGTCTCCTTCTCTTCGCCTGAAAGATTTCTTTTCTTATTATTCGCAAATTCAAAATCTCTCCTCTCTGAAAATGTCCAACAGCGGCGGCTTCATAGTGATTGACGGCTCAAAGATCAGGGCCATTGACCTCTCTCTCTCCGATCACAGCACCTCCACTTTTAACGGAGCTCAGGTTAGACTAACTAGAATTCTTATCGCTCCTTCAATTGGTCAACTAAGTAACTCCGTTGAAACTTGTGTTTACAGGTGATCGAGCTAGCAGAATCCAAATTTAGCGCTTCTCTATGGGGAGTCAAAATGCAGGAGCCTTTCAAGCTGTCGGCAGTAGATCGCATGGGTTATGCGGATCGCGCCAGTTTCTTTGAATCTAAATTTGACGAGGAACAAGTCTCTATCAAGCTGAAGGCCTTCTTCGATGCTGCCGCCGATCTATTAGACGGTAATTTCACTTTATTGCCCTCTTCATTGTAATCGCTGGTGAATTGGACGGTAACTTAAATGTCCAGAAGTTTTTGCACAATTTTCTAAATGTTGTTCTCTGCGGCTGCTTGATTGATGTACAGTATCCAGGAAGATCGATCTTCCATGATAAGGATTCAAGTAAATTAAAATGTTAATGCGAAACTTGTATGCTGATGTATCTGGTAGGATCAAAGCTCTTGAACTTGCAAAGAATCACTTAGCTGCCTTAGCACAACTCATAAACAACTTATTGTAGCTTGACATAGAAACCTAGGTTCAATGAGGTTCCTTCTGTCTTTCAATATGGATCGAGTTATTAATGTGCAATTCTAGTGTTAGTGGCATCACTCTGAAGCATATCCAGTCAAATAGAATAAACCAAGTAAGAAGAATTGCAAGCTCACAGTTAGGGACATTAGAGCTAGTTTCCGCTAAGTGAATCCTTTTGAGGGTAAGTGTATCTGTTAACCACACAAGGGAAACATAAGTGTCAGAGTAAGAAAAAGCTGTTGCTATCTTTAGCTCGTGGTGTGTGATAGTAGTAAAGAAAATTGAGTTGGCATTTGAATCCACGGTTTTAGTAAACTTTTACTAGTTTCTTTCTGCATCTATTTGGCTTTTCCTGTTTACTTGTTTTTGATAATTGAAGAACCTTGAGTGCCAATTATAGCTATCTGTCATACTACAATTTCTTGAGGTCACTTAAGTCTCTCATTAACCGGTTTCACATGCATATCCGTGACTCGAACAATAATGCTTTTCTGGAACAGATGAACCACTTGTCGTATCCATTCTTAACGGAAGCACAATGCATCTGTATCTAGAGGATGAGGACGATTTTGCAATGTTGGCTGAAAATATCTTCACTGACCTAGATGTTGAAGATAAAGGAAAGATCAGAAAAAGCGAAGTAGTACGCGCTCTCGAACACATGGGAGTTGACATGGGTGTTCCTCCTCCTTCAGGTTCATTAACTTTATTGTTGTTACAACCTCCAGAATGTCGACTTAGTTCATTACTCACATTTGTATCCCTCTGTTGGCAAGGTTAACAAGTAAAATCTTGACTGAAGTAGCAGTTTTTCGTCTTGTTAGGTTTAAACTAGTGGACTAATCCCATTTCATCACTTGTTGAAGAAACTACTTCAAATCTGCTGTTTTCCAGTGCTTTTCTCCATTTTATTTTCTCAGTTTTATTAATGGCAGAATGTAGTTGTGATATTCAGCCTCTTATCTGGATCTTGCTGCTCAATTCACCTTCTCTTTACTCAATTTTAAGCATTGATTATGCAGAAGATACTTTCTCTTCTTGGTTTTGAATTCAACTTGATCAAAATTGGATGAAGTTAATAAGAACTTGAAGAATTGTTTCTGACAGAATTTCCTGCACTAAACGACATCTTGCGGAAACATGGAGCAGAAGGAGATGAGGAACTGGGCCAAGCTCAATTTGCAGAAGTTCTCCAACCTGTTCTTCAAGAACTATCCGATACCCTTGCAAAGAACCATCTCATCATAACTCATAGCACCAAAGTCGCCAATGGCTGTCGAATAAAAAAGGTACTAAAATCCACACTTTTCATCTTCATGTTTATTTCTCACACCAATTTCAGTTATAGAGTAACACTACAGATTGTGGAATTTAGAGTGAAACATAGCAAGAAATGGAATATTATCCATTTGATTAAACAATCGACTGTCAGAAAGGCAACTTTTTTCACCTTCTCACTTCGTCGAACCCCAAGTTTCATACTTTGTACAATTTTCCATAGTTATAATATATATATATGGGTACGGTCGTGATGACATGAGCTGATTTTTTCTTGATTGACCTATCAATCAAAATAATGAAATAACCGACATGGGTTTGAGATAAACCTTTAACCATTGAGTGTTCAAGTGGTTGTTTAAGACTGGACACTAGCAAATGCCCATATCTAGTCAATTTAGACAAAAACCCTACAAACCTTGAAACTTAGAGCGAATCTTGGTCAGAAAATATAATCTATTCGATCTCATGAAACTGTTGACTATCATATAGGGTTTAATACCAAATGCAAGCTGAACCTGTGGCGAATGAGCTGGTTGCTAGTTGGACTTCTTTCTGAACTAATACTGAAGTGCAACTTGCTTACACAATCCATTTTTCTGTTAAACTTGGAAAAGATAATGTATATACATGGCAAGCTAACTGGAGAAAACATGCGTGCAGTTATTGATTTTCCTTCAGAGACTTAATAGAACTAGCAACTTGCACTATTATAGCTAGCAAAAAGTTGAAAAGAATGGTTCAGCTAGCAGCCGCCATTGACTAAAAGTTTAGTTTAGCTAGCAATTTGGTATACATTTTTAAATGTTGGTTTCACACTTCATAGAATTTTTCTAATTTGAATTACTGATTAACACCTTAATAAAACTGTTACAGCTGTTGATCAACGAGAAGCAGTTATTGGATGTTATCAACAAGATAAAGCAATCTAATACTGAACTCAGTGGCAGAGAAGGAGCTATGAAGTCAGTTAGAACGTATCTGGAGAATAACGGGGTCGAGCTAGGGCTGCCTCCTGTGGAAGTGGAGGAATCGCGGTGTCTTTACGAGAATGTGTTCCTTGAAGTTGCAGGTGAGAACCAGAAGAAAACTGCAGCAATGGGGAAGGATGAGTTTGCAGAACTGGTGAAAGAGACGCTTGAGAAGTTTGTCGAGCAGCTCGAGTCGAATCCCTTCTTCTACGAGCTTGAAAATTGAGGAAGGAATGAGTAATGTGTTGCGGTTATATCAGCTGAACTGTTTCATCGGGATCTTTTAATTTTACCAAACTTTACTCTACATATATATATGATAGCCCTTGAGGGATGGATGATATTCTGTATGTCTGAAAAAAATTCTATATCAGTAAGAAAAGTAGAAAGTTTCAAGGAGTAATTAGGTCAGAGAATAAATGGTTTGATATTGTTTTTTTTTTATGCTGAACTGAATTTCTGTTTAAGAATGGTAGTTTGCACTTGATGTCGCTCCCTGATATTGTGATGTAATCAATGCTGGATATATGTCAAATTATTACACTAACGACCAACTTGATAACGGAGCACTCGACTTATGCTAAACGGTATGAAAAATATAACAGAATACCCAAGTTAAGTTTACTTTTCGATGCACGCACACACCAAACACGCGCTCATGATGCACTGTGCGGGCAAAAATTGGTCTGCACAGTGAAACCGCACGGACCGCGCGAGCCTTGCGCATCTACGCGAATCTTAAGCTCGCGCGGCCCCTTGCCTTGCACAAGGCACCGTGCGGCCAAATTATTCGGTAGCACGGCACCATGCGACAAAATTATTTGGTCGCACGGCAATAGTTATGCAGATCAAATAACTTGGTCCGCGCGACGTTTGTGTGAGGCATTTTAGCACCGCCCGACTCACACTTTATGTATATCTCTTTAGTGTACTTACACCTCGTTTAGCCCCTTCGTGGAGCGCAACGTGATAACATGCATGCATCAATAAAAAATCTTCAAAGAGATCGATATGATCGCTCATTACAAACACGTAAACCCCTCATATCGCTAAAACAAGCTCAATAGCTTATTTACAAAAGGTATAGTCATAATCCCAGAATATGATACACTTATTCTGGATTAAGGCTTATCCAGGTATAAAAGGAACAAACCCCTGTAAACGCATCTACTACATCATTTGGAAGGTTGATCTCTCTCTCTCTCTCTCTCTCTCTCTCTCTTTGCACTTGAATTCTTACTTTATCTCTCTAAAATAGAGAACTGACTTGAGCGTCGGAGTGGGTTTATCGGGCTACGGCTCGTTTCGCCCCTTCTTGCAGGATGACAAATGGGCACTACAAGATGACAAGCGGGCGCTTCAAGATAACAAGCATGCGCTTCAAGGAAAACGGACGCTACGAAGTAAACATATGTTACGCAACGAACGTACGTTACGACACAGAGAGAAGGGAATCGACTAATGAAGATCAAACACATCAAAACAAGATTCAACATTGGTGCCACCTGAGTGATTCAACAAAAAGCCATAGCGTACCTTCTGGGAAAAATGGCTAGCATCAACGTAATAAATGAAGGATTTATAGCCGAAGGAGAAATAGGAAAAACAAGAAGGGTGTATCCATTGCAAATGGAGAAGAGACCAACACCAAAAGATATACTAAAAGTTAGCGAGGAGGGACGCAATCTGATTCGCAAGTTAAATCATGGAGCGTACCTACCGTAGGTGCCAACCTACTGTAGGTTCATACCTACCATACGTAGGTGCCTACCTACCATAGATGCCTAATTACCGTAGGTTCCTGATGACCTACACTGGGTTCCTGACGACCTACCGTAGCTTCATGACGACCTACTCGCTATATACCTATTACTCTTGTTCATTCCCATCGAGCGTAGATAGTAGGCTACGTGCTTCTTACTCGAATCCAGCTGACGGTACCAAATGTTTGATCACGGTTGTTGAGTTACGATTCAAGATGATATAAGATCAGCAAAATTATTAGTCAGGAACATCAAAGTCGATACCCCAAAATATGAGTCGATGACTACTTATATCCCGAATGATGAAATAAAGACAAATAGTCGATGTTGGATCGTAATTTATCAAACACGACCATGCATAGAGCATACCATTTTTTTGCGACAAAGTTCTCAGACAGTAGAGTCGCAAAGATCTCCCACCTCCCGAAAAAGAGATTTCCATCAAAATCAACAGAGGTTGCAAAGATTCCAACCCTTTGAAGAAAGTCGTCACCCTATCCCATATTGTTATTATCATCAAACGGAGGGGCACAACACTAAAGATTGCCTATTGGCAAGAAGAGAGCGAGAATTCATGCAAGAAGAAGTCCAACGACATTTTTCTCATTAACACAGAATATTGAGGACACCTTCTAATAATGGCATTAAACTCTTATCAGGAGGATTTGCTGCCAGAGGAAAATCAAGTGCCGCTTGGGACGTTTATGCCGCTCAAGATATCTCCCTACATGATACTCGAAAAAGGTAAAGAGAGTTAGAGCCAATGGCAGTTAGAGCCAATGGCAGTCACTTTCTCCATTAACAACTTAACGGGAACATCGCAGCCCCACGATGACACCCTCGTAATTACAACTTAGATAGATGGCTTTGAAGTCAAAAGGGTGTTGGTCGAAGGAGGAAGTTCAGCTGACGTAATTACCCTCGAAGTCTTCGCCACAATGGGGTATCAGAAGAAAGACCCCCAGGAAATGAATTCCCCCTGGTAGGTTTTTCAGGCATAACGACCTACCCCCTAGGGGCAATTCGACTCCTGATAATCCCGGGACAAGGATGGAAATCTCTGTGTCTAGACGTATTGTTCATAGTCGTGGGAAAAATTAACACTTATAACGCCATTTTGGGATGGAGGACTTTATCCCAACTATATCATCCCTTCTATGGCTCACCAAGTTATGAGATTTCCTACTCATCACGGGACGGGCGAGGTATGGGGTGATCAAGAAACGTTCGGACAATACTATGCCAATGCCCTTCAAAGGCATAATCTATGGGAGACCTTGTCCATAGTCACGGGCGGGGATCCTCGAGAGGAAGGCGGACGATCGGCTCCAATGGAAGAATTGATAGAAGTCTATATCGATGGCAGCCACAAGTAAGTCAAGATTGGAGCAGCCTTACCTCAAAAACTGGAGGAAAGAATAACTTCTCTCTTGAGAGAATATAAGGACTTGTTCGCCTGGAAGCCTAGCGACATGCCCGGGATAAATCCCGACATTATCTCTCATGAGCTAAAATCAACCCGGCCATAAAACCTATAGCCCAAAAAAGAAGGTCCATGGGTGCTGAGAAGAAGGCGACGATACGTCAAGAGGTGGGAAAGCTGATCGATGCCGGTTTCGTAAAAAATACGATTTCAGACATGGGTTGTCAATCCAGTCCTGGTAAAAAAATTCCAATGGGAAGTGGAGAATGTGCGTGGATTTTCGAGATCTCAACAAGGCATGTCCCAAAGACTCGTATCCACTATCATGAATCGACCAACTTGTCGACGCCACTTAAGAACATGAGCTCCTAAGCTTCATGTATGCCTATTCTGGTTATAATCAAATACAAATGCATCCTGACGACGAGGCTCACACCGCTTTCTATGTCGACAGTGATATTTATCATTACAAGGTAATGATTTTTAGATTAATAAATGCTGGGGCTACTTATCAAAGAATGGTCAATAAACTCTTCGAATCCATGTTGGGGAGAAATATGGAGGCCTATGTCGATGACATGCTGGTCAAAACCAAAAGAGGCAACAATCATGTTCAAGACTTGGAATAAGTATTCGAATGTATGCGACTACACCAAGTACGATTGAACCCGACCAAAAGCAATTTTGGTGTCCAATCAGGAAAGTTCTCGGGTTTTATGGTAAGCCAAATAGGGATTGAAGCCAACCCAGAAAAGGTGATTCCAATCGAAATAATGTCCTCACCTTCTTGTCACAAAGAAGTCTAGAGCCTCAATGGAAGATTAACGTCAGTAGGAAGGTTCTTGACACGATTTGGCGACAAGTCCATTCCATTCTTCAAGGTGTTAAGGGAAATCAAGAAGTTCGAATGGACTATCGAATGTGAAGAAGTTTTCCAACAATTGAAGAAACATCTCCATTCACTTCCCGCCTTGGCAAAACCACTACCACAAGATACGCTCTTCCTTTATCTAAGTGTAAGTTCAGTGGCAATGAGTTTTGTACTCATCAAGGAGACATTCAATATCTAGATTCCAGTTTATTATGTTAGTAAGCTCTTTGTCGTTGCCGAGGAAAACTACATGGAGACTGAGAAATATATGTATGCATTTCTGGTGGCAGCAAGAGAGATACGACCATACTTTCATGCTCACGAGATCATAGTCCTAATCAACAAGCCCCTAAAGCAGCTTTTGCACAAACCTTATATTTCGGGACGAATGGTGAAATGGGGATGGAGTTAAGTGAATTCCGTATACATTTCGAGCCACGCAAGGCCATCAAAGGACAAACACTCACCGACTTCATAACCGAAAATAAGGTGACGCCTGACGCCAAGCCAATATTCCTCCTCAGGAGAATGTGAAAAAAAAAAAACACCCGAGAGTGTGGCCAACGACACCCTAACCTTTTTTCCTATATACAGACAGCTCATCTTCAGCTCAAGGATGTGGAGCAGGGCTAGTGTTGACACCACCTGATAGAGAACCACTTCAATACGCGTTAGCACTAACCTTCTTCGCCGCCAACAATGAAGCCTAGTACGAAGCTCTGTTAACGGGCTTTAAATAGCAAAAGGTATGGGAATTAAAAATTTAAGAATTTGATGTTATTCCGAGTTAATCGTTAATCATACGAAGGGAACATACATCGCCAAGAGAGAAAACATGAAAAAAAAATATGCGGAAGAAGTTAAACGACTCGTTCAAGTTATGCCTCACTATCAAATATAAGTCATTCCTCAAGAAAGTAATCAAGAGGCTGATGCTCTTAGCAAATTTGCATTGGGAGGAGTCATCCCGACTCTCGTAAATTTCATTGAACGTTCCCTCTACTCCGCCATCGAAACAAGGGCAGATATCCTCAACATCCAAGCTCCCACCTCATGGATAACCTCTATCCAGACGTAGCTAAAATGTGGAGGTCTTCCCGAAGATTCACTAGAGGCAACAAAAATACAAAGATTTGCGGGACGATTTATAATTCTCGATGGATATCTCTATAGACGAGGATTCTCGACGCCTTATCTTCGTTGTATAGCTGCCCCTCAAACGGGAAAAATCATGGAAGATCTACACAAAGGAGACACCGTATGTCATGAAGGGGCCAGAATTCTAGTTCAACAGGCTTTACGACAATGGTTATATTGGCCTACCATGAGCAATGAGGCAATGACACTTGTAAAAGCTCTTCCCGCCTGCCAAGCCTACGCCCCAAAGATAAAAAGGATTCCAGTAGAACTCACACAGTTGATGAGTGCCTGACCGTTTTCACAATGGGGAATCGACATCATAGGACCTCTACCCAAGTCCAATGGTCAACAAACACACATCGTGGTCACCATTGACTATATTTCAAAATGCCTAGCGGCAAGAGCCTTGGAATCGACATTCCAAATGATTAAATTCATTCGTGAACAGTTCATACGCCGATATGGGGTTCCAAAAAATCCTCATCAGTAATAACGGTCCCTTATTTTCTAGAGACTGTTGGATCACGGGCGAAGCTCCGTTACGTTCTTGACGGAAAGCTTGAACTCCTGGGCTCCGCGTAATCCTGCAAAAGGGGATGACCTGGGTGGTGACCCAGAATCCCTCTCCGATGCTTAAATGAGTATATGATCAATGGGGTGGCAGCAGTAATCTAAGCTCGTATTAGAATGTGTTTTCTGAGGTAACTTCCTCCTTTATATAGGAGGGGAAGTTACTCAGTTACCTGAGACTACGCCTGGAAGTTTTACCCACGATTCCGCATATCTCGTTCGGGATTCCATATATCTCGCCCCACGCTCTGCGTATCTCGCCCACTCTCCGCGTATCTCGGGCACGCCCTGCGTATCTCGGGGGAGGATATCTATATCTCAACCGTCTCCCCACTACTCTATCTAGTAGGCGGGTTTCTCGGTCTTATCCTCTGATCACAAGTCCCAGTTTATATCGGGGACTCCAGAGTTATCTCATTCTAGGTCACCACCGAGGACCCTTTGTCTCACGAGACAGGTCCAGCCTCCTCGGGGCTTTGTTATCGGGGCCTTCTCAAAGGCATATCGGGGCCTACTCAGAGGCTTCTTTATCGGGACTGCTAAAGTCGGGACCCTTCATACTGGGCTTCTGGGCCTTCCAGGCCTTTCACGAGGCCCACTAGACTTACTCGCCGTCTATTGACTGTTAACGGGGCTAAAGATTACATCGGAACCCATCATTTGCCCCCAAGACATGGGGGACTTGCAGTCTGTCGTGTCTTCCAGTTCCGGATCTTCCTACCTCATCATCAGAGGCTTTTATCTTCAGACCTCCCGATATCACCATCGGAGGCTTTTGCCTTCGGACCTCCTGATATCACCATCGGAGGCTTTTGCCTTAGGCACAATTCTTGAATAAGAGAGCTTCTCACTCGTAATTCCTCAGACTTTAAGGACGGTTGCCAAATCCGAGGAGACTCCTCGGTTACTGCAGCATTAAATGCTAGGGATAATAAAACGACGCCTAAACCGGCGTGACTGCTGCTTTCTGAAAAAGCACTCATTACGTCACTAACGTCTCTTCCGTACCGTGCCTATAATCTCGGCGATCAAGATCGAGTCGTCTCATCTTCAACGGCTCAGATTGAATTCATCCAGCTGTCCTTTTGCCTATAAAAGCCAAAACCCTGGCACTATTCACTTCTTCTTCACCGTTTTGATTCCTGGAATTCTGCCATTTTCAGACCTCGAAGCTTCTTCTCCAAGTTTCTTTTGCTCTTCCAGTGATCCGAGGCCTTCAGCCCCCCAGCTCTTTCTTCATCTTTTCCAAGCAAGCATCAACAATGTCTGGTAAGGTTTTCCTTCTTTGCTCCTCCTATGATTTGCTGACATTACCTTCTCCTCTTTTCTTAAGCTTTCTTGTTTGTAACCGTTTTTAGACGAATCTAGTTCCGGGGCAAGGACCCCTTTTACCTTTGAGCTTGCCATTAACGAAATTTCTGAGACCTCGTACGAGGTTGCTCTCCGAGAGGGCTGCATTACTTCGGATTGGGAACCCCGCTTCCCCTACGAGTCTCACCCAACCACCAGGAGAAAGCATATCGTCACGCGTCCTCGAGAAGGAGAGGTGTTCGTCTCCACCGGGCAGATAAATGATGGGATTCGATTCCCTTTTTGTGGGAACCTGGTGGAGATGTGCAACTTCTACCAGACGCATCCCTGCACCTTCTCTCCACACGCTATCCGCGTGTGGAACGCTTTCCAAGTTCTGTGCCTCCGCCAGCAGTGGACGTACAGTTTGCTGCTCTTCCGCACCTTCTACGGAATGAAGTGTAATAAGGCTGGTGTTTGCTCCTTCACTCCCCGACTCCCCAAGTGGACAAAGGAGCAACTTTCACGTTTCGGCTGGGATAGCGAGACCTGGTAGTTCAATAAGGATCGGGTGCTCGTTCGTGACTCGGGGTCCAACAATAGTGGATGGAAGAAGTATTACTTCTTCGTCCAGAACAGCTCTATTCCATGGCCCCGATGGGAGGTTGTGGCGGACCCTGCCCCCAAGCTCGGAGTCTCTGGAAGATAAGCGCGTTCGCCTCGCTATTAAGAAATATAGGAGGCTGGTTCCCAAGGAGTTTATCCCCGCTGATCGGGAGTCGCGGGTCCGAGAAATTAAGTATATACTTCGAGGAGAAACCCCCCGCGTCCTCAAGGAGGGATACTACAACTTCTTTGGAGAGGACCAATATCTCGCGCGCCAAATCATCTGGTGCCCCCATAATACTCTGCCTGATTTCATTCGTCCTGCCACCGCAGGTCCATCGGAGGCTGCTACTCCAGCGGGGGCCGCGACTTCACAGGAGCCGATGCTGGAGGATGCCCCGACGGAAGCTCAGTTCCGTCAGGTTACTAATTTGGAGGCTTCCCCCTCCTCCGAGGAGTTAAATGAAGGCGGCCTGCTTCCCCGCCAAAGGCCATGTCGAAGCACCCTGAGGCCAGTTGTGGAGGATGTGTCCCGGAGTCCTCCCCCGGAGTTCCGCTCTCCGACTCCCGAGCCTCCGCCTGAGGTGGCTCCTCCGACCGAGGCTTCCAGGGTCATCCCTCCTCTCCCCGTGGATGAGAATATTTACAAGGTTTTCACCCCCGACCAGGAGACGGTTCCCTGGAACCCGATCGAGTCTCTCCAGGGGGTCTCACTCCATCGGGGAGACCTTCAGCCTGAATTGGCCCTGCATCTGCTGGCAGGGTCAATTCCACCAGCCTTGAGGCGCCCAATCTCCTTGGCGCGGGAGGACCTCGAAGAAGAGCTCCGCAACATGGCTATCCGTCGGATGGAGGTAAAACTTTACTCTCGCTTTTATTCTTCATTGTTCTTGCCTTCGATTATCGGATTTTAATCCCTTTTTCCATTTTGTCTTAGGAAACCGCGGACTAGCAGCGCTGCTTCGGCTTCATCCTGGCTCTGAAGGGTGCTTTGGAGGAGGCACAAGCCAAGTCGGACCCCGACGCGTTGGCCAAGCTCCAAGCGGACCTCGACGAGGCTGTAGCGGCCAGGAATAAGATAGCCAAGGAACATGCTCTCCTTGGTGAGAAGGCTCTGGGCCTGCACAAGCAGGTCCAGGATTATGAGGTCGTGCTGCGTCGGGAGCGGAAGATGCTCCAGGAGGAACAGCGGCGGCACGAGGTGGAGAAGGGGCAGCTCATCTGTGAGAAGGACATTCTCACAGAAGCTCTTGCGGAAGCCAAGGCGGGACTTGAGGCCAAGTTGGCTGAGGCAAAGGCTCAAGGCCACGAGGAGGGTCGCCAACAGGGTCACGAGGAGGGCCGCCTACAGGGTCGTGAGGAGGGCCGCGAGGAGTATCGGAACTTTGAAGATTTCCAGGCGGATGCCGTGGGGTTCTGCAAAGCCGAGGTGGAGAACGTTCTGTTCAATGCTGTCGAGGAGCTCTACACGGCATACGAGGATTCTATCGACTTCAAGAATTCCGAGACCCTCGCCCCTTTCGCGGAGAAATACTTCAACCTCCCCGCGGAGAGCGATGAGGCCGATCCCCCTGCAGGTGCCACAGACCCGACTCCACAGGCTGTGTAGCCTTCTGCCCAAGACCCCTCGATTCCTGCTCCCTCCGAAGCTGCTGAGGACCCAACTCCCAACAAGGACCAAGCTTAATGCTCTATTCTTTAAGTCCTTGTAATTTTCCTCCTTGTATCCTCCTTATCTTTTGTATCGGAATCTTTAGGCCTTTGAGCCCTTATAAGAAATTCCTTCCATCTTTTTTGGTCTCGATAATCATTGCACTATTTAAAGCGACTTTAGAACCGTTACTTAAAACGTTCTGATGCATTACTTAAGATGACTTCATACATCCTTCCGACGCTTTACTCAGGACTTCACCACTTAAGGTTTCTCATCCATATCACTTAGTGTGATTTCGTATGTCCTTCGCGACATTTTCCTTGGGACTTTACCACTTAAGGTTTCTCATCCCTGCCATTCAAGGCAATTTCACACATCACTTAAGGTGATTTTTCGCACCCTTTAAGGCTTTTATCGCGCCATTCTAGACGACTTAATCGTACCCCTTAGGGCTTTTACCGCGTCATTCTAGACGATTTAATCGTACCCTTTAAGGCTTTTTGCTGCATCATATAGACGACTTATGCGGACCCGTTTAGGGCTTTTTCGTACCCTTTAAGGCTTTTTGCCGCATCATATAGACAACTTACGCGGACCCGTTTAGGGCTTTTTCGTACCCTTTAAGGCTTTTTGCCGCATCATATAGACGACTTACGCATACCCCGTAGGGCTTTTGTCCGTACCTCGAAAGGCTTTTTATCGCGCCATAAAGGCGACTTACTCGTACCTCGTAAGGCTTTTAATCGTACCTCGGAAGGCTTTTTCATCGTACCTCGGAAGGCTTTTGTCGCGTCCTTCAGGACGTCTTACTAACAGTTAGAATAAATCTAAAAGCAATTTGATCGGAAGCAACTTCTTTTATTCATTAACAACTCAAAGCTGGCTTACAACGGATCTTTATTGATAGACAATTTGCGCCATTCGCGGCGACTTAATATCAAACATGATACTTCTTCAAGTGTGCGCCACTGAAGGAATGTTTCAACGTCTTGCCATCAAGGTCTTCTAGCTTGTACGCATTCGGGGCTGGCATCCCTACGATCTTGTAAGGTCCCTCCCATTTCGGCGATAGCTTGTTGATCCGATCTTGATGGACGAACTCGTTCCTCCGTCAGACAAGTTCTCCCACGAAGAATTGTCGGGACTTGACACACCGATTATAATATCGGGCTGTTGCCAAACGCATCTGAGCCTGAACTTCGTCAGCCTTCCACCTTTTCTCTTCGAGCAAGTCTAAATCTAGACGTCTCATTTCCTCGTTTGTTAGAGGCTCATAATACCTCCTGCGATTGGACGCCACCGCTATCTCCACGGGAGCAACTGCCTCCGTGCCATAGACAAGGCCAAACGGAGTCTCCCCGGTCGATTGCTTGGGTGTTGTTCTAACAGCCCATAGCACGTTTTCAAGCTCATCAAGCCAATGGCCCTGCAAGGCATAGACTCTCTTCTTCAAGCCATCCATCACGATCTTGTTGGCTGATTCGACTTGGCCATTAGTCTGAGCATGGTGGACGGAAGCTGTCCGATGCTCGATGTTCAATTCCTCCAGGTACTCCTTCAACTGAGCCCCATTGAACGGAGGGCCATTACCGCTGATCAATACTCGAGGAACCCCGTACCGGGATATGATCTGAGTTTGAAGGAACTTGAGGATCTGCTGCCCCGTCGTCTTGGCCAACGCCTTAGCCTCTATCCACTTCGAGAAGTAATTGATGGCTACGAGTAAATATTTGCACTGACCTTTTGCCTGTGGAAGGGGTCCCACCAAGTCAATGCCCCACTGCGCGAAGGGCCAAGCACTTCTGATGGACGTCAAGTCCGCGGCAGGAGCCACGATATTTGGAGCGTACCTCTGGCATGCATCACAGGATTGGACCATCGCTGTCGCTTCCTTGTTCATCGAGGGCCAATAGTAGCCTTGATTCAACGCTTTCCTCACAATGGATCGGGCCCCTTCATGACAGGCCGCGACTCCCTCGTGTAGCTCTCTCAGGATCCGATTCGTATCAGGCTCCGCCACACATTTCAGAAAAGGCTTCACATGCCCCCTCTTGTATAACTGGTTGTCCACCATCACGTAGTTGCTCACGATCCGACGCAACCTAACAGCTGCCACTTCATCATCAGGGAGTGCCCCCGTAGTCAGGTATGTGACTATCGGGGTCATCTAGGTGGGTTTTTCTTCCTCCTCCGATCCTGCCTCAATAGCGCAAACCTCCGACGGATCGATGGTTGAGATAATTACTCTCTCCAGAAAGTGCACCTTCCGATTCTCCTCGGGGGCCACTCCCAGGGCAAACTTGCTTAAGGCGTCTGCCTCCGCATTTTCTTCTCTCGGGATTGCCTCAATGTCGAAGCTTTTGAAGCTTCCCTTCAAAGTCTGCACCTCGTGCAAATACTTTCTCATAGTCGGGCTCTTGGCTTTATAGTTCCCCTGGACTTGATTCACGATCAAGCTGGCATCACACTTCACTTTTAAATGATCGACTCCTGTTCCTTTGGCAATTTTAAGGCCCGTGATGAGAGCCTAATACTCAGCTTCATTGTTGGTGGACCTAAACGTCAAGGCCAAGGCATATCGCAGGGGCTCGCCTCCACCGGGCGGTATCAACATGAATCCTGCCCCCGATCCTTCTACACTTGATGAATCATCAGTGTACATCTCCCAGGTGTTCTCCTCATTTGGATGTTCTGGCTGTTCTGCTATCGGGACCTCCATGGTTGCCCCCTCTACAGGACCTGCTTCTGCTAGATCGGGTGCTGTAGACTCAGCTATAAAATCCGCCAATGCCTGGCCCTTAATAGCTGTCCTCGGAGCAAAATGAATACGGAACTCCGTAAGCTCGATGGCCCATTTCACCAATCTCCCCGACACCTCCGGTCGGTTCAAGAAGTGCTTCAAGGGCTGATTAGTTAACACCGTAACCTCGTGGGCATGGAAGTAAGGTCGTAGCTTTCGAGCAACAACAATCAACGCAAAGAGATACTTCTCAATAGCGGGATAATTCATTTCAGATTTGGCAAACGCCTTGCTTACATAATAGACAGGCACTTGGTTGCCCTTGACAATCTTTATTAAAACGGAACTAACAGCAACTTCAGAAACAGCCAAATAGAGATAAAGCGGCTCGTCTGGAACCGGTTTCGCCAACGGCGGGAGGGTACGGAGGTGTTGCTTGAATGCTTGGAACGCCTCCTCGCACTTGTCGGACCATTCAAACTTCTTGTGGGCCCTTAGCACATCAAAAAATGGCATGGCTCGGTCACTCGCCTTGGATAAGAAACGATTCATCGCGGCCAATCGTCCATTCAGCACCTGGACCTCCCGATGGGTTTTCGGAGACTGCATCTCCTCGATTGCTCTCAGCTTCTCAGGATTCACTTCGATTCCTCGTTGGCTCACCATAAATCCGAGGAATTTCCCCGAGTTCACTCCGAAGGCGCACTTTTCCGGGTTCAAACGAACCTGATGAAACTTCATCCGCTCAAATGCCGCCGCCAAATTCTGGACATGGTCCCCTGCCTGTCGGGACTTCACCAACATGTCATCCACATAAGCCTCCATGGTCTTTCCCAACATGTCCCCGAACAACTTGTTCACCATCCTCTGGTAAGTTGCTCCAGCATTGATCAATCCGAAGGGCATAACGTCGTAGTGATAGATGTCACTATCGGCATAGAAGGCTGTATGGGGGGCATCCTCCTTCGCCATCTTGATCTGGTTGTAACCAGAGTAAGCGTCCATGAAGCTCAACAGCTCGTGTCCCGATGTGGCATCCACCAACTGATCAATCCTCGGGAGCGGATAACAATCCTTCGGGCAGGCTTTGTTCAAGTCGCGGAAATCGACACACATCCGCCACTTCTCATTACTCTTCCTCACCAGGACTGGGTTAGCGACCCAAGTCTGAAATCGGAGCTCCTTAATGAATCCAGCGTCGAGCAATCTGCCCACCTCCTGCTGGATCGCGATCCTCCTATCCGCGCCCATCAGACGCCTCTTCTGGGCGATAGGCTTGATCGCAGGATCGATCTTTAGCTCGTGCACTATCACGTCGGGGCTGATTCCTGGCATATCGCTCGGGGACCAGGCAAACAGCTCCTTAAACTCCTTCAAGAGCTCAATCAACTCTCGGGCTATCTCCTCCGACAGAGCAGATCCGATCTTCACTTTCCTTTTAGGGCCATCAATCTCAACCTCTTTTAGGTCCTCCATGGGGGCGGGACGCCCAAACTCCTCTCGAGGATCGGCATCAGTCTGAAGGACAGCCATGGCTTCCCTCCTTCTCCTTCGAGTGGCGTTTACATAACACCTTCTGGACGCCACCTGGTCACCCTTGACCTCCCCGACTCCATTATCCGTCGGGAACTTCATCTTCTGGTGGACGGTCGAGGCGACTGCCATGAGAGGATTGATGGTGGTCCTCCCGATGATAGCATTGTACGTACCAGCAGACTCCACCACGAAATCCACGTTCCGCCTTTCCATTTTCCAGCCACTACCGAATTCCACTGGTAAGGTGATCATTCCCAGCGGATAGGAAGTAGAACCAGAGAATCCCACCATCGGGAAGTTCACCTGCGTCAGGTCCTTCTTCGTCTTTCCCATGGCTTCCAGGGCATCCATGAACAAAATGTCGGAAGAGCTCCCTCCATCTATCAGGATCCGCTTCATCTCGAATCCATCCACATCTAGGGTCACGACCAAGGCGTCGTCGTGGGGGCTCTCCACGCCTATCAAATCCTCCGCCGAGAAAGAAATCGCCATTTCTTCCTTTACAGTCCACGACCGGGATCTCTTGCCTAACACCACAGCAGCAGAGATGCGGGAAGCATAATTCTCCCGAGAAGCGGAGGTGTCACCTCCCGCTGCCATTCCTCCGTGAATGAAATTAATGGTTCCCCGCCTCTCCTTACGAGCACCGGAACCAGAGGATTCCGGCTCAACCTTCTTCTTCTTCGGAGATCGATCACGGGACTTGGAACGAGACCGCGACCGAGTTTTGGAACGGGATCGGCACCGTCCCCTTCCGACGAACTCCTTCAGCTTCCCCTTCTGGATCAGCTTCTCTACCTCCTTCTTCAGCTCCCGACAGTTATCGGTGTCGTGACCATTGGCTCGATGGTACCGACAATAACGGTCAGAGCGACCTCCCAAGAATTCACCTTCCTTCCTCGGAGGGTATCGGGCGAGACCCTGCCGATCCATCACTGCTAGCACGGAGGTCATCGAACTGTTGAGGGGCACGTTACGACCCTCGCGGTTATCCTTTCTCGGGGGACGCTTGTCCTCCCTTCTATCGGGGCGACCACGGCTCCTACTTCCCTCCGACTTGTCGCTCCCCTTGCGATCATCCGACAACTTGGACGATGGCTTTCCTCTTCCTGACTTCGGAGGATCAAGCTCTCCGGCAGCAATCTTCGACTCCTGCACGTCGATTTGCTGCTTCACCCTCGTTTGCAGGGCCTCCATGCTCCACACAGCCTTCGCGGCTACACTGTGCATCAGATCGGACCCATACGGAGCAGTCAGGTTCCGAAGGAAGGTTCGGATGGTCTCTCCCTCCGATATCTCCTCATCGATCTCCGCAGCACTAGCAGTGAACCGTTGGTAGTAATATGCCAACGACTCGTCGGATCTTTGCACCACCTGGGTCAAAGACCTCACGCTCTTTAGAAGACGCCTACGACCTTGATATTGCTTGATGAAGCGGTCGTGCATATCAGCCCAGCAAGTAATGCTTCCCGGCGGTAGGCTGAAGAACCATGTCATGGCCCTTTCTCCCAAGGTGATCGGGAACAATGAACACACGAGGTCATCATTCGAGGTCCTACCCATACAGGCCTGGACATGCCTCTGAACATGGCGGACCGGGTCTCCTTCACCATCGTACTCCTTGATGGTCGGGATGCCTAGCCCTGGCGGGGCGACAGTATCTAGCAGCCGTGGAACGAAAGGATGACTGGATCGATCCCTCAGCTCCGATGTCATTTGTTTCTGGTCGCCCATGCAGATGTTGACAATTTTCACCACCTGATCGGGGGTGATGGGGCCATTCAGGGGAATGGTCCTGTGTTAAACTGGTCCGGGACCATCAACCACGAACTTCTCCGGGTGCGCGGGTTCCTTACCCTTACTCCTGGGCTGAACCTCCTGAACCTCCTGTTCTGCTTGAACCTCCCTTGGGGGAGGTGGAGGCAACTCCTCCCGTGGAGGCAACTCCTCTGCCCTCCTGGCAGCCTCTCTCTTGTCCAGTAGAGCCTCCATGGCCGCCAAGAACATGGGCATAGCATCTGCTACTGCCTTGGCCAACTCCGAGTTTGAGGAAGCACCTACCTCCCTCCGAGGGATTTCTTCTCTGTGCACCACCGGATGTGGAGGAGCATCCACCTCCCTTCGCGGGATATCTTGCATGTTCACCGCCGTGTCTCGGACTGAGACCTCATACTCTTCACCATGCCCCCCTGTCTGGGAAACAGCAGGGTGCTCACCTTGTTCAGCAGCATGCTCCATCAACGGGGAATTCACAGTTCCAGCAGGGCGAGAACTGCCGGCCTGAACTTGCTTCTTCTTGCCACCACCAGCCATCGATCTAGTAGAAACTATTTTGGCTTTTCGTAAGTTTCCCACAGACGGCGCCAATGTAGGATCACGGGCGAAGCTCCGTTACGTTCTTGACGGAAAGCTTGAACTCCTGGGCTCCGCGTAATCCTGCAAAAGGGGATGACCTGGGTGGTGACCCAGAATCCCTCTCCGATGCTTAAATGAGTATATGATCAATGGGGTGGCAGCAGTAATCTAAGCTCGTATTAGAATGTGTTTTCTGAGGTAACTTCCTCCTTTATATAGGAGGCGAAGTTACTCAGTTACCTGAGACTGCGCCTGGCAGTTTTACCCACGATTCCGCATATCTCGTTCGGGATTCCATATATCTCGCCCCACGCTCCGCGTATCTCGCCCACTCTCCGCGTATCTCGGGCACGCCCTGCGTATCTCGGGGGAGGATATCTATATCTCAACCGTCTCCCCACTACTCTATCTAGTAGGCGGGTTTCTCGGTCTTATCCTCTGATCACAAGTCCCAGTTTATATCGGGGACTCCAGAGTTATCTCATTCTAGGTCACCACCCAGGTCCCTTTGTCTCACGAGACAGGTCCAGCCTCCTCGGGGCTTTGTTATCGGGGCCTTCTCAAAGGCATATCGGGGCCTACTCAGAGGCTTCTTTATCGGGACTGCTAAAGTCGGGACCCTTCATACTGGGCTTCTGGGCCTTCCAGGCCTTTCACGAGGCCCACTAGACTTACTCGCCGTCTATTGACTGTTAACGGGGCTAACGATTACATCGGAACCCATCAGAGACGAGCTCGCCGACTTTTGTGATAATATGCTTATTAAGCATCACTTTGGTTGCGTCCATCATGCGCAAACTAATGGACAAGTGGAGGCAGCCAATAAAATGATCATCAATGGACTGAAGAAGAGGGTGGCGACTCTAAAAGGAAATTGGGTAGAAGAGTTAGATCAAGTGCTTTCAGCTCTCAGAACGTCCCCCAAAAGGGCCACGGGTGAAACCCCCTTTAGCATGGTCTATGGGTCGAAAGTCTTGTCACTTATAGAGGTGGCGAATATCTCTTAAAGAGTCGCCACTTATGAGATCGACCAAAATGAGAAACAGAAGAAGATCGACTTGGACCTCGTCGATGAAAAAAAATGGGCTTTGGAAGAAACCTAAGGAATAATGAAGCTCGCTACTGTTAGATATTTTAATAAAAAAAGTAGGGAGACGACAATTCTTTCTGGGTGAAAAAGGTACTTCGAAGAAACGAGTTTGTGTCAGTCGACCAAAGAGGGAAGATGGTGTTGGATTATGGTGATTAATCATGCAAGAAGAAACCCTAGGTACGTGCTAGGTAACTAGTTACGCAGCGGAGATAGTGCACATACATTAAACCTTTCTTGCAGCCCAAGATCTTCGAGGGGAGTTCTCGATCCACCGACCGGTACCCCGTAGAGGTTCCTGTTAGAGAAGCCCTACGCGGAGTGATCTTCACAGCAAAGCCTCCTTCGATTCTTGTGGGATGGATCTACTTGGAGTAAATTGCTCGTCGCAATTTAGGCACCTCCTTGGTGTGAGGTTCAGCCGGCTTAGGTTAGGGACTAGGGGGAAGGGTTTTAATCTCAACACTTAGGAGGAGAAATTAGCAGTTAAGAAATCACCCCAAGGTCCCTATATATAGGAGTGGAGGTGGGAAAATCCCACCTGCCACCTCCTTACTCCTCTAGGTCGGCGTCGAACCCATGTATGTGGGAGGCCCAATTTTGGGCCTCCCATGTCACATGGGATTTTAGACCTAGCCCAAAATCCCTAATGTGACCCATTCCAAATTTCTTAGGTTAATGACCTTTAAATAATGGGCTACCAATTACGGCGTCCCATAACCCCAAATGCTAACAGCTCCCACTCGCCGGAATAGGAGGGTACCTATTAATGTGTTGTCGACCAACACATCCACATTTGGTCTTCGATCCAATCCCTTGTCGTTAGAGGCTAATAATGGGAGTACCTCGAGTGGAATTTTTTTTCCCAATCGGGGTGTTTTCGGCCTATGTATTTGGGCCTCGAGCGAGCCTTTCGGTCGCGCCTTGGGTCTCGGGGTGTCCGATTTCAATGTTTCGGTTTACAATCGACTATGGCTCGATACGGTCTCAATGACGATAGTTTGGGCGTATATCCAACATTGACCAACTTCTTTAAATGTATCAACATTTCACCTATTTAAAAAAAAATCACCCTATGCGTACTAGAATATAATAATTAACCAAATTGGAGCAAAATGAATTGATGCAGTGTGATGGATATGTGTCCAATTCGAGTTCGTATTTACGTTTCGGGCCTCGCAAACATGCCGAAAATCACATCACAACTTGGAAAACGTCTCCCAAGGGGTAAAACGGTCCGGAGGTGCATTTACGCACATCCGGACCGGACCTCCGGGTTGCTTGCAATCCGGACCTCCGGGTTGCTTGCAATCCGGACCTCGCCGAATTGCCCGAATTCGACGAGGTCCGAATTGCACTACGGGCATTGTGCGACTACCGTTTACGCGATTACCGTTACATGAAGAGAAGTCAAGTTCGCATATTACCAATGATGATAACGGTTACCGCTTGCTTTTAGACCGTCATCAAACCGCTTTAAAACCGGGTCCGGTCTCAAGGAAGCCTATAAATAGGAGACCTTGGCCACCCATTTTCACACATCCTCTCATTTGCCCAACTTTGGTATTTTGAGCTCTGACTTCTCTCTAGAAATATTTTCTCTCTCTAGAATTACTCTTTTAGCCCTATAGTGACTTAAGCTTCGGAGAGGGCTTCGCTAGCACCACCCCCCCTCTCCGTGCTAGCACCGGTCCTTTGTGTAGGAATCGTCGCCCAGACATCCAGATTTGTGCACAGACCACCGCCTTCTGAGACTCAGACATCCCCCTGAGACACAACCGCGCTTTGAGACACAGAACTTTCCGGGAATCAACCGAACACTCGTCAGTGGCACAAACCTCTTTCAGACGAAGGGTTACAGCCCGAAAATCCGCACAACCATACGAACAGACGCGTCCCCACGACCCAGTTCATCCCGGACGCAACATTGGTGCCGTCTACGTGATTCGAACAAGAAGCTACCATACCGCAAAATCATGACAAGTGATCGCAAACCTCCCGAAGAGGTGAACACAAGAAACATAAGGAAAAGGCCCGGATGTCCCAAAAAGTCCCCGGCAAACAAAAGAACAGAAGGCCAAATGCCAGCTGGAAGTCAGTCGGGACCCTCCCACATTCCAAGAGCTACTTCCGTAGCTTCATCCTTGCATACTGACAATGTGCCTGACGCACAACACAAAGAGCCAAGGAACGAGCATCACTCACCTCCACCTGGTTTCGAGCCAGAGGTGAATGAAGAGGAATCTCAGACGGAAATGCCGCAAGGCGAAGAAAGAACGGAAGCAAACCCAATGCCCACCGTTACTCCAACGATGATGGCTGCATTGGAAGAGTTACTCGCATTCCGCGAGTCTCTAAAAAACCAGGGATATGCTGCTCAACCACCTCCAACTAACCAAGAGCACGCCGCGCCAGCAAGAGAGGTGTCGCAAGACACTACTCGCCACGGAAATCCTTTCCAGGGCAGAAACCAACACGCAAGATATGAAGCTGCACGGTCATACACTCCTTCCCAAGGAGCCCGTCATTGGAGGAATGAAAGGTAGCCCCCGTTCTACCACCCTCAGCACCCAACAAGGGATGATCCCTTCCAGGCCACAAGCAGAGATCAATCTGACATCTACCACAACAATGGCCGGCAAAATCCTTCAACAGGTTACGCTGAACCTGCAAAAGGGTTTACCGCCGAAATGTTAGAAGAAATGGTGGAAAAGAAGATGAAGGAAGCAAAAATGAAGGGTATGCACGCACTTGAAGAAAGGGCGTCACATCCGTTCGCAGACCACCTTGTAAACAATCGCGTCCCAGACGCACTGTACCGGATTGGAGGAGACCTCTATCGCGGAAAAGGAGATCCAGTGGAACACGTGCAAAAGCACGAGGCCTCTCTGCTAGGCAGAACAAAGAACCCACATCACTTCGCAATGACGTTTTCACAAACTCTTGCCGGGACCGCAGCACACTTGTTCTTCTCGCTGCCATGCGGAAGCATCACTTCATGGGCGGATCTGAAGGCTAAATTCATTCAACGATATATGGGCGAGCGCACATTGCTAAAGGGGTCAGGTGCTCTGGACGACGTCCAACAACAAAACGAAGAATCTCTCGCCAACTACTACGTCCGTTTCAATCAGAATATCTCTGATATTCAGGGGAACCTTACGGAAGGAGAGATTGTCCGAGAATTCATTCGAAACCTCGGACGAAGAGGCTATGCCCTAGCAGAAAAAATGGCAAAGCTCCCAGCCGAAACCATGGAGGAGTTAGCTGCAAGAGTTAAGGAATACGTGGACCTCGAAAGGTACAGAAGCCAGAACAAGGCAAAAATCTCTGCGGCAAAGGCAAAAGAAAATCCAAAACAGAACCAACCAAAACCACACTCAAGTGGTCAACAAGGAAGACATTGGCAACCTCAGCCGAAAAGACCTTTTCAAGGAGATTTTCAGAAGCCAAAAAAGTAAATCTTGCCGACTGCATTCCTTTGAATGCCCCGCTGTCCGTGATATTGAGAGAGATGAAGGACGCGAATATGTGGAAAGAGCCGAACAATTTCAGGAAAGGTCCGCTGGGGAGAGACAAGGACAAGTGGTGTGAAAACCACGAGGTCTTCGGCCACGATACGGACAACTGTGTCAGCCTACGCTTCCGCATTAACAACTTCGTCCTCAAAGGCGAATTGAAGCAATTTGTCGATCAAGGCGACAACCCCTCGAAAAAGGCTCAAGCAGGGTCATCAAAAAGAGGAAACAAGAGAAAAGAGAAGGTCAATGACAACCCTCCGCCAGCTAAGCGAGGCGTAATCAACGTCATACACGGAGGACCTGCCGCCGGAGGACAAGTGTCTGATGCTCGGGACATTTATGCATCCCAAGCAGCAACATTGCCGAAATACGGAAAGCGCAAGCAACCGGAGCAAGAAGACGCGGTCATCCAATTTTCCAGGGAAGACTTAAAGCATATCGTTTACCCTCACGATGACACTTTAGTCATAACCATGGACATTGACGGATACGATGTGAAAAGAATCCTCGTCGATGGTGGAAGCTCCGCTGACATTCTACATGTCAAAGTCCTAGAGCAACTGGAAAGATCTGTCAAAGACTTGACTCCGGGAACCTTCTCGCTAGTCAGCTTCGCCGGAGCAGCTACACAACCCCTGGGTACAATCACGCTTCCTGTCATCCTTGGCCAAGGGTGGAGAGCATTGCATGTCAACGTCACCTTCGTCGTTGTAGAATCCCTTGGGGCCTATAAAGGAATTTTGGGACGAACAACGATCAACCCGTACGTGATCGTACCCTCCACTGTACACCAAAAGATGAAGTTCCCTACGGACCATGGGATTGGGGAAGTGCTAGGCGACCAGATAACTGCAAGACGTTGTTACGTCAATGCCTTGAGAGCAAAGCACCAATTTCATGTGGCAATGATAAATTCTTTCAAAAGGCAGAAAGTTGTTGATGAAAGAAAGGAGAAAGTGGCGGAACAAGCTGTTACACTTTGGAAGCCACAAGAATACATCCAGTATTCGCCATGGCACTAGATATGGCTCGTCAAACAGGGAGAAGGCGAGCCAATCATGGACTACTTCATCAGATTCGCTTCTAACGCCTCCTCGGCGAAAGCAACAAGAGAAGAAGTGATAAGCGTGTTCTATGCAAACATGAACGCCAGATCTTTCCTTCTCTTCGGACGAACTCATGGATGGCGAACAACAAAAACCATGGCAGATCTAAAGGATAATCTTGTGCGAGCAAGAACTGAGGTGGGGTAAACCCCTCAGTTGGGACAAAAGAGTTCGAGCAAAAACGAACAAACAGGAAGGCGCAAGCATCGATATCGACAACATCTTCACACCGCTAAACACGGTTGCAGATGAAATTTACGTCAACCTACTTGAAAACAAGCCCCCAAGTCCACTTGTTCCCAGGACAGCTTTCTTGGGCAACAACATCAAAGAATGGTGCAAGTACCACAAAACTTGGGGGCACAACACAAACATGTGTCTACCACTAAGGGGGGAGATTGAAGAATGCATCGCGCTAGGTGCATTAAGGCGATTTGTTGCAACTGACTCCGCGACATCGTCATCAAACCAGCCATAATGAAACAGGAGAAATAACTATCTTTCAGATTACTTTGCGCATTTCCATTCCAAGTGTTTCTAAGTATAATCGCATTTACATGTTTAAGAAGGAATGATCGGTTGACACCTTCTCGAAAAAACAATGTAAATACGCGCAAGTATCTAATAAAGTCAATCTATGTTTGTAGGTACATATCTATGTCTTGCACGCTATTTTTGGATTAAACGCGAAGTAACAAAACTACGCGCTTATTATCTACATCAACAATCCAAGATATTATGCTATCAACAAGCAAAAAATCTATTACGCGTTATGACGACGCTTATCATCAACAACAATATACTCATATTAATGACTACATCAAAAGGCGTCATCATAGAATCAAAAACTTGGAGTTAAACCCAAGATATTTTCATAGACAGCATGCTGCAACTACATATAGCGGATGATACCTGCATCTCTACACCAACAAAGAGTTTATTTCTCCATTCATGAATGGGCATCTATCTCAAGAAGGTGCCAACAACGCAAAGCCATCGCGTTATAAACACAGTCAACTTACATGACGCAATGACAACTTGCGGATTATCTATCAAAAAAGGAACCTATAGGAATTCTCTACTCAAAATGACGACCTTTCAAGTGGCATCATCTACAAACAATATCTTGGATTAACACCAAGTCCTACTATCAAAAGTGGCATGTTGAGGTACCCTCTTTATAAAGACAAACCCCATGTTCTCTTCTAGAAAATGACATGCTGTGACATCTCTGGTTAGAGGCAGATCCTCATGTTCATAGCCATTCCCTGGGTCCAGAACAGGATGGGCAAATACAATACGGGATTGATCACCCCATAAATGGCGGAAGTTCCCTTGATAGGCAATGATCCCACACTACAACAAGTGTGAATTCCTGGTTAAGGTTCACTCTTCATGGCGAATGTCCTCTTTTTAGACGACAATCCCATATTCCGAATTCCTGGTTAGGGTTCACTCTTCATGGCGAAGGTCCTCTTTTTAGACGACAATCCCATATTGCGAATTCCTGGTTAGGGTTCACTCTTCATGGCGAAGGTCCTCTTTTTAGACGACAATCCCATATTCCGAATTCCTGGTTAGGGTTCACTCTTCATGGCAAAGGTCCTCTTTTTAGACGACAATCCCATATTCCGAATTCCTGGTTAGGGTTCACTCTTCATGGCGAAGGTCCTCTTTTTAGACGACAATCCCATATTCTGAATTCCTAGTTAGGGTTCACTCTATACGGCAGAAGTCCTCTTATTAGATGACAATTCCGTACTACAGATTTTTAAACCGTGTTGCATGGTTCCTGGACGCAGAAAACATGCATCACAATTCATACTCACAAAAGTGTTACATGGTCCTTGGACGCAGGAATCATGTATCACAAATATTTTATCAAATATTTTATCAAATATTTTGTCAAATATTTTATGTATCAAACACCTTTCCAAATATTTTATCAACAAAATTTTTAGAGTTCACAAAATACTCCTTTAAAAAACCAAAATGTTCTTACGTATGCTTCCCCAACGCGGGTTGATACACGCTGGCAGGTGCGCACCCTGTTTAAAACTCATAAAATTTATAAGTCGAGTCTTGTACAACGTCGCCTTAGAGTGGAACTAAGAGACGGTATAAACTAGTATCTTGCCCAAGCCAAGATAACACATTTCAAACATACCACTTGTTAAGTCGTTATACGCGAATCACTTGACAGTTTTCAACATATATAGTGACATGCTATGCAGGGAAGACAAGCAACATGCATAACAAATCATGCAAACAATCTTGAATCAAAAGTGGCTATCGGTCACGATTGCGGGGACTACGTCTACGTTACTAGTCATCCACGTTCAATAAACACAGTAAGCGATAACGGTATGAAATATTACTAACAAGGTATCATGCAAACTGCTATGTATAAAGCAGGTTCAAACGACGTAGTTCAAAGCGAACAAGTCACAAGCAACAATCAAAGAACGACTCCAACAAGTTTCTAAACATAGAAGCCGGGGGGGCAAGCGGACTCATAAACGAGTTCAACATATCAAAAAGATGGCACAGATCAAAGAATGCCATCATCCCTGACTGGACTGGGCGGAACAGGCAGAAGTTGCACATTAGTGCCGCCACCGTCTTCTCCAAACAAAAATGCAAACTGAGATGTTGCAGCATCCAAACGACGAAGCTCGGCATCTTGCCCAACAGAAAACTCCGCATACGGCCCTAACTTGTCAAAAGGAAAGCCAGGAGCAAGAATGCTCACCCTACGAACAAAATCCTCAGCAAACTCGCTGAGCATAGGAGCGGCCTTCGCCGTAGCAGCAGCAGTAACCACGCTGTCAAATCCAGGAGTAGAAGGGAACTTGCTAAGTCCCTCTTCAATACCAGCCTTCATCTCTTCTTCGCGCACCTTCCGACAGGCAACTCTGTGCTTGCCCGCATTGTCAGAAATGACCTTCTCAATGGCAGCGTTCTCAGATTCGAGCTGAACAAGGCTGGCATGATCAGCATCATAAAGAGCATCAAAATCCGTCTTCTTCAACGAAAGACGGCGCACTTCGTCCTTAGCTTCCTCAAGCTCCTTGGACAAAGTGGCAGCTTTATCAGCAATCGCACGCCTCTCCTGGACAAGCTCCAACATGAAGGAGGCCATGTGCACCATATCAGAAACAACCTGAAAGCAAAGAAACAATAAGCATACATGTTCGAGAACAACGAACATAACAAAGTAAAAAAGTATACTCACTGGGGTGAATCCAGATAGCGATCTCTCAACGAAAGTTCGTGCCTCCTCGTCACTCGAGGGCCGGACAACTCGATCACCAGGAGGAATAGATCGATGAAGAACGCGCACGCCAACTTCCGGCATGCTCAGCTGGGAGTCCTTGGGAAAAGTAAGATCTCCTGCCACATATGGCATCCACTTACCATCTGAGATATCACCTTCCAAAGGACGAAGCAAATCCGCACGTCCAAGTGGCGGGATATCTACATGAAAACCAAGCAGGGTTATGCAAAAGCTAAAAACAAAGCGCACAAAAGCACACAGTCAAGTGTTCAACTTATACCAGAAGGAAGAGAACGTTCCACCTCGGACCGCTCCTTCGAGCGGGGGGCAGACAACGCATCCTCGCAACCGTCAACTCCCTTCCCTTTATGGACGGAAGGAGTAGGAATGGTCACAGTAGTCTTCGGACGCTTTCAAACTGCTCGAAGAACGCGCACCAGTGGTGGACCGTTTGGAAGAATCAGGAACGGCAACAACGCGATCAGTAACAAGCGTCGTGCGACCTGCAAGTAACACGCGAAGTTACAACCCAACCAAGAAAATACATAAGGAAGATTGTTTTTTCAAAACCATCTATCTTTTCCACGTCCAGAAGTCGCCGATGCTCCAGAAGCAAGAAGTGGAACAATCCTTCCGCTAGAGGCAATCTTGCGAGCAGCTGCCGTTTGCAAAGACAAGCTTTTTCCATCAAACCAACCTACAGCACAACACGGTAAAAGTTATAAAAATGATTAACATACCGAAGCTGCAGAAGGGAGCACATGAATCCCAGCATCAACCAATTCCTGATCGGATGCACGCAGCGAGCAAGTAAAGTCGCGCGATTGTTGACAGTGGTATATCTGCTTTAACATCTCCCTATCCGACAAGGAAAGTTCCCGAAAGGCTGGCGCGGGATCAGACTTCCGAACATACTCGACATCCCAAGTCGTTCCCGCATCATGAACAAAAAAGTAATGATGTCTCCAATAATCGGTAACTAGAATCCCACTTGGCTTCTCCAAGACCGAGCTCCTCAAAACCATCGCTTTGCAAATTCGGCCAACGAACTTTTACACTGCACAATCCTGCAGAGTCTGGACTCTTAAGCTGGTAGAAGCAGCGAAAGAGGGTGCGAGAGTAACGCCAAGATTGCTGGTGAAGCAACACTCTAAAACAAGTCCATACTCGAATCCCGTTGGGCGCAAGATCTAAAGGAGAAATCCCGTAACCGTTACAGAGCTCAATCAAGTCAGAGCAGTATGGAAACCGCAGACCCTCCCTAACGTGAGACGTGTACACAACGGATAAATCTACGGGCGGAGGAGTAGCATCTCCTAAACTACTATCATGGAGTATGTCAAAGGGGTAAACAGCCTCGGTACAAGCGTCGAGTCCGGAAGCACTCGCATACAAGGTGAACAGGGATCTATCCAAGCGGTTAGTGTAGTACCTAACCAACACCTCAGTCTCTCCAGCAGGAGACGCCCCAACAAAAGGACCAGCAGCTACACCCTCGTCGGTGTCTAAAACACTATCTACTGGTAAAACCGGGTCTACTTCCAAGTCATCCTCTATATCAGAATTAAAGGGAGTCTGCGATAGAGGAGGGATAGACTTACTCATTGCAACAACTTGATCAAAAGGAAGGAAGCTCCGCAAGAGGTTACCACGACTCCACAATCTGCAAAAACCAAGCAGAAGTCAACGCGCATAGCAAAAGTGAACGCGCGTAGCAAAAGTCTACGCGCATAGCGAAGGTCAACGCGCGTAGCAAAAGTCAACGCACGTAGCAAAAGTCAACGCGCATAGCAAAAGTCAACGCGCGTAGCAAAAGTCAACGCGCATAACAAAGTTGGTACATACGGTAAAAGGGATTAACGTCTTAAGAGGCTATCATGCAAACGGTGAATCTAACGGGACAAACCACAAGGATCAAATACGACGAAACTTAAGGAAAATATTTTCCTAAGGCTTCAAAGGCAACAAAAGGCTACTCCTAAAGACATTTGGCAATTCCCATCAACCAACGAACACATCAAGGGGAAAAATTATGCATACCGGCCAAAAAGCTTCTACACAAAGACACGGGGGCAATATGTCCAATCTGGGAATTCTACTTCAACTATCCCCGGAAGCGAAAAAACGCCTAAGGTATGAACTAACGGCAATAGTAACGACAACCAATCAGCAATTATTCGATATTCAAACACCAATAAGCAGTCCCATACGACAACAACGACAAATAGCTCAAACGAACAACAATACGGCGACATTCGAAACCAAGTCGAAGCTGTCCTGTAAAATCGAATTTCCAGATTACCTCAAAACGTGACGAAAAGTATCACAATGGATTCCCCTCGTCGATACGATTTCAGAAAGGTAAGGACCGCGACGAACGGAGCACGGGAAGGCGGCGCGTGGGCTACACACGCCGGCAAGGCAAATCTCACGCGGCGGCGCGTGAGGGCGCGTCCGGCGTCTCCTGGCGATTCCGAAGGCGGCGCTGGAATCCTCGTGACAATCTGAGTCGATTGGTGGTGTCAATTTCTAAAAACAAGTCAAGGATCAAGCACGAAACTTTCGGGATATGTCTAAGCTTTACGACGGTGAAGAAACTATGAACACACAAACAATTTCTAGAAATGATGAAAGGATTACCTGCAAAGAAGAAGGAATAATGAATTCCCAAAGTGCTGGAGGAATGATTGGGGATTTGTGTAGTTACATATCCCAAAAGATGCTTTGGTGATAAGGATTAAAGGAGTAACTTATCTACACTCACGCCTAAGCACTTATGGTACACTCCACCCTCTCTTTTAAATATCTATTCCTACGTACGTGATTATTTGGATGTTGCACGTATCAAACCCATCGTTCTAAGCGTATGTTTTCATATCGCATGATGCATGATTTGATAGTTGCTAAGTCGTTTTAGAAATTTACGGATTATGTTTCTTGCATCGCGTAATTACGATCTTGCCATAACCGTTACTTGTGCATGCATGTTGATAAAAGCATGTTCGCATGGTGTATTGCTAATTGTTTATATCCCTAACGGTAACCATACTCGCACGCTACGTATATACGTTCTCTATTACACTAACCGTGATGACAGGAAAGAAAGTCATTCGGTCGGAAAGTCAAAGGACGGACAAAATCAAGATGTCTACGTCCAACCAACGACTAAAACCGAAAGGTTAGCGTCAAGCTCAAATTGGATACGTATCCTAACTTAAAAATAGAGTCAAGAAAGGTTTTAAACCGTTACTTGACTCGGGGGCAAGTGATGGATATGTGTCCAATTTGAGTTCGTATTTACGTTTCGGGTCTCGCAAACATGCCGAAAATCACATCACAACTTGGAAAACGTCTCCCAAGGGGTAAAAACGGTCCGGAGGTGCATTTACGCGCATCCGGACCGGACCTCTGGATTGCGTAAAGCAATCCGGACCTCCGGGTTGCTCGCAATCCGGAGGTCCGGATTGCACTACGGGCATTGCGCGACTACCGTTTACGCGATTACCGTTACATTAAGAGAAGTCAAGTTCGCATATTACCAATGATGATAACGGTTACCGCTTGCTTTTAGACCGTCATCAAACCGCTTTAAAACCGGGTCCGGTCTCAAGGAAGCCTATAAATAGGAGACCTTGGCCACCCATTTTCACACATCCTCTCATTTGCCCAACTTTGGTATTTTGAGCTCTGACTTCTCTCTAGAAATATTTTCTCTCTCTAGAATTACTCTTTTAGCCCTATAGTGACTTAAGCTTCGGAGAGGGCTCCGCTAGCACCACCCCTCCCCCCCCCCCCCCTCTCCGTGCTAGCACCGGTCCTTTGTGTAGGAATCGTCGCCCAGACATCCAGATTTGTGCACAGACCACCGCCTTCTGAGACTCAGACATCCCCCTGAGACACAACCGCGCTTTGAGACACAGACCTTTCCGGGAATCAACCGAACACTCGTCAGTGGCACAAACCTCTTTCAGACGAAGGGTTACAGCCCGAAAATCCTCACAACCATACGAACAGACGCGTCCCCACGACCCAGTTCATCCCGGACGCAACACAGTGTGATGGGGGATAGACGCGCAGAAATCGAAAGTTCAGGGAATATCGAAATCAGATGCAGGGTTTGAGGAAAAACCTCGATTTTTCATGTATCATAAACTTAATGCAAACGACGGCTACTACTGTCTTAGGTACTGTAAACGGAAATCCTAATCCTAGAAAATAACCCAAAAATAACAACCAAGTCCAAATATACCAAAAATTACAAAAACAACCCGAAAAATCATTAAAAGGCGATTTTAACCCTCAAAACGATGGAATTTGGCTGAAAAGCAGCGCAACTCATGGCGTAACAGTGACTTTTGATCTAGACGTCGTTTCCGCATGAAAAGCACTATTCACGCATCAAAATCCGACCCTTAAAATCTGAGACTAAAAATCACAAAATTCTCGAAATTGCGGAATTAATCAGTTCCGCCCGCATCAGAATTCCAATAGAAATGGGGTAATAAGACAATAATTAACATTGTTTATGGTTTTGGTTTTTCTACTTTTGGATATTTTTGGATATATAAATTAAGGGATTTCTGATATGCTTCAATTATATTTGTGTTTTTTTTTTTATTATTATGAAAAATTTAACTGTAATATAGATAAAACTTAAAAGTATGAATTTTTTTAACTACACTTAGAATTTATATCACATCATTATCTACTATATTATAATAATTCGGCATCGGAAGCCCTCTGGCTGACACGTGGATAGTTTGCCCTGTCACCGTTTCCTAATTTAATCAGGATTTAATAGGGGTTCTCTAAATTTAGATACATAATATTGATTGATTGAAATTTAAGAAGTATTTTTATCTCCTATTTTGGTCTTTACGCAATTTAAAGAAACAAATTAATTAAAAGTTTCCATTTAAATTAATTATCTATACAGTTTGGTTCCGGAAGACCATAGGCCGCCACGTAGGCGTTCTATTTCTAATTATTAAATTATTAAATAATGGCAAGTCTCAATATACAAAAATAAAAAAAATAAAGGCTATCAAAGTATAAAATAACATAATAAAGGCATGTATATATAATATATTACTTAGAAATTTATGTTGCTATATTGTATAAAAAGTACCCTCGAACTTAAATAGTGAATAACTTAACAAGATTTTTACCAAAAAAATAACTTAACAATATCAACTAATTAAATAAAGTAAATGGTATAGTTGGCCAAAAAAAAAAGTAAAAGGTATATATATATCATAATCGATAGTTTATATTCAATCAAAAAATTAACAATAATTTATTATGAAAAAAAGAGTCATATAATAAATAAATAAATAATACATAACTACATAAAACATATAATTAAAAACTTCACGGTACATAATTTATTTTATTTTTTGGCCAACCACGGTACGTAATTTAGGAAACGGTAATTTAGGAAGAAACATGAGTTATTGCTAGCTATACATTCTAAATATTTCTTGCCAATTTATACATGTTAATATATCCCGTGTAATATATATAAACTATAATAATGTACTATATATATATATGCATGCATTCTGAAAACCCTAAAAAAATTATAGGGCTATGTCGATTAGATCATATGTAAATTAATGTTTTATCTCTTTTGTGATTGATACAAATTGTCTTTTTTATTATCAGAAAATTTGATGAAGATGTCAGTTGAGTAAACTGAGAATCAAATAACTGACGAGGAAGAGATTTTCAAAACGATCGATTGCGAGAGGGTTAAGAAAGACGATACAACAATTTCTTACATTATCGCATGGTGCCTCCGAGAGTCCATACGCGTCAAAGCAAGGAATTACGAATGTGATTATGTATTTAATTTCATTTATATATATAGAAGAAACAAATCGTTATTTGTATTTGTTTGTCAGTTTATTTCTCAAATTGCAGATATTGATAAGGATAGCCGACCAAACGAAGTATTTAATATCACTAATATATATGAAAAAAATTGGTGTTTGTTTGTCAATTTATCCTTTAAATTGCAGATGATGAGCAGGAGGATAGCCGGCCAAACAAAGTGCAGGTATGAATAAAAATTATGAGACTTCTCTTGATTTTAAAGATATGATTTTGAATATTATGTATGTTCCGATTTGTGTGTAATATATATTTCTTTTTATGTGTATAGTATTCCTCTAAAGTTTGTATTATTCATCTTTCCATCTATGCTTCAAACGTTTTGGTTCATGATGGTTTCGCGCTTTGTAGCTGAAGCCTAAATTAATATTTCTTTGTTGCCATTGTAATTAATTGGTTGTATTGCATGTTTACCAAAAAAAAAAAAACTTAATCATTCATGTAAGATGGTTTGTGGAATTATTTCCTGATGGGTTCCGATGTAATCGTTAGCCCCGTTAACAGTCAATAAACAGCGGGTAAGCCTAGTGGGCCTCGCGAAAGGTCTGGAAGGCCCAGAAGCCCAGTATGAAGGGTCCCGACGAGATCGGTCCCGATATATGAATGGAATGCTCCCCGACAGGAAGCCTCTGAGTAGGCTCCGATATGCCTTTGAGAAGGCCCCGATAATAAAGCCCCGAGAAGGCTGACCCTGTCCCGTGGGACGAGGGGTCCTGGGTGGTGACTTAGAATGAGATAACTCTGGAGTCTCCGATAGGGATCGGGACTTGTGATCAGAGGATAAGACCAAGAAACCCGCCTACTAGATAGAGTAGTGGGGAAACGGTTAAGATACGGATAAACTCCCCCGAGATACGCAGGGCGTGCCCGAGATACGCGGAGCGTGGGCGAGATACGCGGAGCGTGGGGCGAGATACACGGAATCTTGAACGAGATATACGGAACGTGGGTTAACCGCCAGGCGCAGTTACAGGTAACTGAGGTAACTTCCCCTCCTATATAAAGGAGGAAGTTACCTCAGAACACACATTGGCTAAGACGAACTTATACTTTCGCTATCCACCCCATCGTTCAAACTCTCATTTAAGCATCGGAGAGGGATTCTGGGTCACCACCCGGATCATCCCTTTTTGCAGGATTACGCGGAGCCAAGGAGTTCAAGTTTTCCATCAAGAACTTACCGGAGCTTCGACCGTGATCCAACATTGGCGCCTTCTGTGGGAACGAACAAAAAGTCACAATAGTTTCTACTAGATCAATGGCTGGTGGTGGCAAGCAGAAGAAAAGTCCCGGCGAGCAGTTCTCGCCCTGCTGGAACCGTGAATTCCGCGTTGCCGGAACGTGCTGCTGAACAAGATGATCACCCTGGTGTTTCTCATACAGGGGGGGCATGGTGAAGATCATGAGGTCTCAGTCCGAGACACGGCGGTGAACAGGGAGGATATCCCGAGAAGGGAGGTGGATGCTCCTCCGAATCCGGTGGTGCACAGGGAGGAAATCCCGCGGAGGGAAGTAGGTGCCACCTCTAACCCGGAGTTGGCTAAGGCAGTAGCAGATGTTATGCCCATGTTCCTGGAGGCCATGGAGGCTCTTCTAGACAGAAGAGAGGCTGCCAGAAGAAGGGAGGAGTTACCTCCACTCCCTCCGAGGGAGGTTCAAGAGGAACAGGAGGTTCAGTCCAGGAATAGGGGTAAGGAACCCGCGCAATCGGAGAGGTTCGTGGTCGACGGTCTCGGACCAGTGCAACACAGGACCATTCCCCTGAATGGCCTCATCACCCCCGACCAGTTGGTAAAGATTGTCAACATCTGCATGGGTGACCAGAAACATATGACATCGGAGCTGAGGGATCGCTCTACTCATCCTTTTGTTCCACGGCTGATAGATACTGTCGCCCCGTCAGGGCTAGGTATTCCGACCATCAAGGAGTACGATGGTGAAGGGGACCTAGTCCGCCATGTTCAGAGGCATGTCCAGGCCTGTATGGGTAGAGCCTCGAACGATGACATCGTGTGTGCGCTGTTCCCGATCACATTGGGAGAAAGGGCCTTGACGTGGTTTTTCAGCCTACCGCCAGGATGTATTACTTGCTGGGCTGATATGTGATGGGTTCGACTACAGCCGTTAGGCCCTATTAACGGTGAGGAAACGGCAAATAGGCCCGGTGGGCCCTAAACGAAGGCCAAGATGGCCCAGGCTAAGGATCCCGACGAAGGAAGTCCGAGGATGAGAGGTCCCGACAGAGTCGGACCTGACAGGCGAGCTGAACGCTCCCGACGAGATGCCTCTGAGTAGGCCCCGATGACGAATCCCTGAGAACAATAGGCCCTGTCACGATGACGAGGGGCCCCGGGCGGTGACACAACGAGATAACTCTGGAGTCCCCGATGTTAGTCGGGACTCGTTATCAGAGGATAAGGCCGAGATACGCGGGGCGTGGCCGAGATACGCGGAACGTGGTTAAGATACACGGAGCGTGGCCTAGATACGCGGGGCGTGGCCGAGATAAGCGAGATCATGTCCTAGATAGGCGGGATCACACCCGAGATACGCGGGATACGGGCTAACCACCCCCAACGGTTCACCAGGTAACTGAGGTATCTCTTCGCCTATAAAAGGGCAGGAGGTCACCTCAGATCACTTACGTTGAAAATACTTACTTGAGTTTACTACTTGCCAGTCCGTACTAGACATTCATTTAAGCATCGGAGAGGGATTCTGGGTCACCGCCCGGTCTATCCCCTCTTGCAGGATTGCGTGGAGCGAAGGAGCTAGGATCGCCGTCAAAGTCCGTGCCGGAGTTCCACCGTGATCCAACATTGGCGCCGTCTGTGGGAAACAAATAAAAAGCTGATATGCCTTCTACTCGATCAATGGCGGCTGGCAAGCAAAGAAGACAGGGACAATCTGGTGGTTCCCGTCACCCCGCTGCAACAACTTTGAATTCGCTACCAGAACAGGAGGAAAACCAGAACCATCCCGCTGCTGAGCTCTCCCAGACAGGGGGGCACAATGAAGGTCCTGAAGAGATTGCCGCCCAGCACCAGGGCAATAGAGGGCAGGAGGCTCCCCCAGCTACGGACCTGGCAAGAGCCGTGGCAGAAGCCATGCCCATGTTTTTAGCAGCTGTGGAGGCCCTCTTGGATCGGAGAGAGGCTGCGAAGAGGCAGGAGGAGATGCCCCCATTGGAAGAAGCACCCCCACCAGCAGAGGTTCGGAACGTACAAGAGGCTCCGCCCCGGGGCCAGGACAGAAGTAGGGTGTCCGTTCAGCTAGAGAGGTTCGTGGTTGATGGGCCAGGGCCAGTACAGCACAGGACCATTCCTCTGAATGGTCCCATCACCCCCGATCAGGTGGTGAAGATCGTGAACATCTACATGGGAGAGCAGAAGCCGCTGGTATCGGAGCTGAGGGATCGATCTACTCATCCCTTCGTCCCTCGACTCATAGACACCCTAGCCCCGCCAGGGCTGGGTATCCCCAAGATAAAGGAGTACGATGGTGAAGGAGATCCGGTTCGTCATGTCCAGAAGCACCTCATGACGTGTCTGGGAAGAGCCCCGAATGAAGATATAGTGTGTACGCTATTCCCGAACACACTTGGAGAAAGGGCCCTGACCTGGTTCTTTAGTCTGCCCCCAGGCTGCATCACTTGCTGGGCAGATATGCACGACCGGTTCATTCAGCAGTACCAGGGTCGTAGACGTTTGCTGAAGAGTGTGAGGTCCCTGACCCAGGTGGTACAAAGGCCCGACGAATCACTGGCACACTATTACCAGCGGTACACTGCCAGTGTGGCGGAGATTGACGAGGAAATCTCGGAGGGTGAAACCATCCGTACGTTCATTCGGAACCTAACGGCTCCCTACGGTTCCGACCTAATGCACAGCGTAGCTGAAAAAGCTGTGTGGAATATGGAGGCATTACAGAAGAGGGTGAAACGGCAAATCGATATCCAGGAGTCAAAGATAGCCGTGGGAGAGTTGGAGCCCCCAAAGTCGAATAAAGGGAAGCAGTCGGTTAAACTTCTCGACGATCGTAAGTCAAAGGGTAACCCCGAAAGTAGTCGGAATCGAGGCCGCCCTGATCGGAGGGACGATAGGCGTTCTTCAAGGAAGGATAAGCGGGAGGATCTCGACATTCCTCTCAACTGCTCCATGGCGGAGGTACTGACGGTCACGGAACGACAAGGTATCTCCAGGTACCCCCCAAAGAAGGATGGGGAATTCTTAGGATCCCGTACGGATCGCTACTGCCGATTTCACCGCGCAAATGGCCACGATACCAACCATTGTCGGGAGCTGAAGAAGGAGATTGAGAAACTGATCCAGAAGGGGAAGCTCAAGGAGTTTGTCGGGGATAAACGGTGTCGATCCCGCTCTCGGTCCCGATCGCGGTCCCGTTCTCGGTCCCGATCGCGGTCCCGTTCTCGATCCCGCGATCGGTCCCCAAAGAAGAAGAGGTCTGATCCAGAGCCGTCCGGTGCTCGCAAGGAACGACGGGGCACCATTAATGTGATCCACGGAGGGTTTGCTGCTGGAGGTGATATCTCGTCCTCCCGGGAGGTCTACGCCTCTAGAATTCCTACGGCTGTGGTGCTGGGTAAGAGGTCCCGATCCTGAACCCTGAAAGAAGAGATGGTGATCTCCTTTTCGTCGGAGGATCTCATAGGCGTGGAGACTCCGCACGATGACGCCTTGGTGGTAACCTTGGATGTAGACGGATACGAGATGAAGCGAATTCTGATCGACGGAGGAAGCTCCTCCGATATTCTATTTATGGATGCACTGGAGGCTATGGGAAAAACGAAGAAAGATTTGAAGGAGGCGAACTTCCCGATGGTCGTGTTCTCTGGTTCAACCTCCTATCCGCTAGGAGTAATCACCTTACCAGTGGAGTTTGGTAGTGGGTGGAAATCAGAAAGGAGGAACGTGGAGTTCGTGGTAGTTGATTCCGCGGGGACTTACAACGCGATTATCGGGAGAACCACCATTAACCCCCTGATGGCAGTTGCCTCGACAGTGCACCAGAAGATGAAGTTCCCGACCGACCACGGAGTCGGAGAAGTCAAGGGTGACCAGGTAGCTTCCCGAAAATGCTATGTTAACGCCACCCGGAGGAGGAGACGAGAGGCCATGACTGTCCTCCAGACAGATACAGATCCTAGAGAGGAGTTTGGGCGTCCCGCCCCCATAGAAGATCTAAAAGAAGTTGAGATCGACGGACCCCAGAGGAAGGTGAAAATCGGGTCTGCTCTGACTGAGGAGACAGCCCAAAATTGATTGAGTTGTTAAGGGAGTTTAAGGAGCTGTTTGCCTGGTCCCCGAGCGATATGCCGGGAATCAGCCCCGATGTGATCGTACACGAGCTGAAGATAGATCCCGCGATCAAACCTATCACGCAGAAAAGGCGTCCGATGGGCACGGACAAGAAGATCGCGATCCAGCAGGAGGTGGGCAGGTTGCTCGATGCTGGGTTTATTAAAGAACTCCGATTCCAGACTTGGGTCGCTAATCCAGTGCTGGTGAAGAAGACTAATGGGAAATGGCGGATGTGTGTGGATTTCCGCGACCTGAATAAGGCTTGCCCGAAGGACTGTTACCCACTCCCGAGAATCGACCAGCTGGTAGATGCCACGTCGGGACATGAGCTGTTGAGCTTCATGGATGCATATTCGGGCTATAACCAGATCAAGATGGCTAAGGAAGATGCTCCTCACACAGCATTCTATGCAGACAGTGACATCTATCACTACGATGTCATGCCTTTCAGATTGATCAATGCCGGGGCAACCTACCAGCGGATGGTGAATAAGCTGTTCGGAGATATGCTTGGGGAGACCATGGAGGCTTACGTGGATGACATGCTGGTGAAATCCCGACAAGCTGAAGATCACGTGCACAACCTAGCCATGACGTTTGAGCGGATGAGGCTTCATCAAGTTCGCTTAAACCCGACGAAATGCGCCTTCGGAGTCCACTCAGGGAAGTTTTTGGGCTTTATGGTGAGCCAGAGAGGAATTGAGGTGAATCCCGAGAAGCTGAGAGCGATTGAGGAGATGCAGTCTCCGATAAACCATCGGGAGGTACAAGTGCTGAATGGCCGACTAGCTGCAATGAATCGCTTCCTGTCCAAAGCTAGCGACCGATCAATGCCATTTTTTGAAGTCCTGAGGGACAACAAGAAGTTTGAGTGGACCGACAAGTGCGAAGAAGCGTTCCAAGCACTCAAGCAGCACCTTCGCACCCTCCCGCCGTTGGCGAAACCGGTTCCAGGCGAGCCGCTCTATCTTTACTTGGCTGTTTCTGAATTTGCCATTAGCTCTGTATTAGTGAAGGTTGTCGAGGGTAATCAAGTCCCCGTCTATTATGTAAGCAAGGCGTTTGCCAAGTCTGAATTAAATTATCCTGCCGTGGAGAAGTATCTCTTTGCGTTGATTACAAATGCTCAGAAGCTAAGGCCTTATTTCCACGCTCACGAGATTACTGTGCTGACGAACCAGCCTTTGAAGCATTTTCTGAATCGACCGGATGCGTCGGGGAGATTAGTGAAATGGGCGGTAGAGCTTAGTGAGTTGCACATACACTTTGCTCCGAGAACGGCTATTAAAGGTCAGGCGTTGGCGGATTTTATAGCAGAATCTACAGCCCCCGGTCTAGAAGAAGCGGGCCCTGTAGAGGGGGCAACCATGGAGGTCCCGACAGAAGAACAACCAGAGAGGGCAGAGCAATCAGAACAGCCAAACCGGGAAAATACCTGGGAAATGTACACGGACGGCTCCTCGAGTTCAGACGGATCAGGAGCAGGCCTTTTGTTGATACCACCAGGTGAAGGTGAACCGCTCCGATACGCCTTGGCTTTAACATTCAAGGCCACAAACAACGAAGCGGAGTATGAAGCTCTTATCACGGGCCTAAAAATTACTAAAGGCACTGGAGTTGATCATCTGAGAGTGAAGTGTGACGCAGCTTTAATCGTGAACCAGGTCCAAGGGCGATACGAAGCGAGAAGTCCGATAATGAAGAAATACCTACGCGAGGTACAAGCCCTGAAGGAGAGCTTTAAAAGCTTCGATATCGAGGCAGTCCCGAGGGAGGAAAACGTAGAGGCAGACGCCTTGAGCAAATTTGCCTTGGGGGCACCCTTGGAAGAAAATCGGAAGGTGCACTTCTTGGAGAAGGTGATCTTATCGACCATCGACCTGACACAGGTGTGTGCCATTGAGGCAAAACCGGAGGAGGAGTCCACTTGGATGACCCCGATAGTCGCGTACCTGACTACGGGGGCGGTCCCCAATGACAAAGTAGCAGCCGACAGGATACGTCGGATTGCGGCTAATTACGTGATGCTGGACAATCAGCTATACAAGAAGGGTTGGTTCTCGACTCCGTACTTGAAGTGTGTGGCAGAGCCCGACACAAATCGAATCCTGAAGGAGGTACATGAAGGGGTCGCGGCTTGTCATGAAGGGGCCCGATCCATTATGAGGAAAGTGCTGAACTTGGGCTATTATTGGCCTACGATGAGCAAGGAAGCAACGATGTTGGTGCGATCCTGTGACGCATGCCAGAGGTACGCCCCGAGTATCGTGGCTCCGGCTGCTAATCTGACATCCATCAAGAGCGCGTGGCCTTTCGCGCAATGGGGCATCGACTTGGTGGGACCTCTTCCACAAGCACAAGGTCAATGTAAGTATTTACTTGTAGCAATCGATTATTTTTCGAAATGGATAGAGGCAAAGGCGTTGGCCAGAACGACGGGGAACCATATCATCAAGTTCCTCCAGACCCATATTGTGTCCAGATACGGGATTCCTAAGGTGGTGATCAGCGACAATGGTCCACCGTTTAACGGCTCTCAAGTGAGAGAGTATCTGGAGGAGTTGAACATTGAGCATCGGACAGCTTCTGTACGCCATGCTCAAACTAACGGTCAGGTGGAATCAGCCAACAAAATCGTGATGGATGGCCTGAAGAAGAGGGTCTATGCCTTGAAGGGCAAATGGCTGAACGAACTGGAAAACGTGCTTTGGGCTGTTAGAACGACACCCAAACGATCAACGGGGGAGACTCCGTTTGGCCTTGTTTATGGCACGGAGGCTGTCGCCCCCGTGGAGGTAGCTGTGGCGTCCCATCGGATGAGATATTACGAGCCTCTGACGAATGATGAAATGAGACGTCTGGACTTGGACTTACTCGAAGAGAAAAGGCGGGAAGCCGATGAAGTCCAAGCTCGAATGCGTTTGGCGACGGCCAGGTACTACAATCGGCGAGTGAAGTCCCGACAGTTCTTCGTCGGGGAGCTGGTTTGGCGTCGCAACGAGTTCACCCTTTTGGATCGAATCAACAAGATGTCACCAAAATGGGAAGGACCTTATAAGGTCGTGGGGATGCCAGCTCCAAATGCGTACAAGTTGGAAGACCTCGATGGCAGAACGTTAAAGCATTCTTTTAGTGGCGAACACTTGAAGAAACATCATGCTTGAAGAAAGTCGCCTTAAGTGGTGCCCGATAAAGTCGCCTTAAGTGGTGCCCGATGTAAAATCACCTTAAGTGGTGTATGTTGTGTATCGTTTAATTCGATGTAAGCCAATTTTGTGCCATCAATAAATAAAGAGGTTGCTTCCAATCAGAATCGTTCTTAGATTTACTCTAAGCATTATAAAGTCGCCTTGAGTGGTGCACGAGAAAAGTCGCCTTGAGTGGTGCATGATTCTTAGATTTATTCTGAGTATTGAAAAGTCGCCTTGAGTGGTGCACGAGAAAATTCGCCTTGAGTGGTGCACGAGAAAAGTCGCCTTCAGTGGTGCACGATATTAAGTCGCCTTAAGTGGCGCAAGTTGAAAAGTCGCCTTAAGTGGTGCATGATGTAAAATCGCCTTCAGTGGTGCACGATATTAAGTCGCCTTAAGTGGCGCAAGTTGAAAAGTCGCCTTGAGTGGTGCACGAGAAAAGTCGCCTTCAGTGGTGCACGATATTAAGTCGCCTTAAGTGGCGCAAGTTGAAAAGTCGCCTTAAGTGGTGCACGATGTAAAGTCGCCTTCAGTGGTGCACGATATTAAGTCGCCTTAAGTGGCGCAAGTTGAAAAGTCGCCTTAAGTGGTGCACGATGTAAAGTCGCCTTCAGTGGTGCACGATATTAAGTCGCCTTAAGTGGCGCAAGTTGAAAAGTCGCCTTGAGTGGTGCACGAGAAAAGTCGCCTTCAGTGGTGCACGATATTAAGTCACCTTAAGTGGTGCACGATGTAAAGTCGCCTTCAGTGGTGCACGATATTAAGTCGCCTTAAGTGGCGCAAGTTGAAAAGTCGCCTTAAGTGGTGCACGATGTAAAGTCGCCTTCAGTGGTGCACGATATTAAGTCGCCTTAAGTGGCGCAAGTTGAAAAGTCGCCTTAAGTGGTGCACGATGTAAAGTCGCCTTCAGTGGTGCACGATATTAAGTCGCCTTAAGTGGCGCAAGTTGGAAAGTCGCCTTAAGTGGTGCACGATGTAAAGTCACCTTCAGTGGTGCACGATATTAAGTCGCCTTAAGTGGCGCAAGTTGAAAAGACGCCTTAAGTGGTGCACGATGTAAAGTCACCTTCAGTGGTGCACGATATTAAGTCGCCTTAAGTGGTGCAAGTTGAAAAGTCGCCTTAAGTGGTACACGATGTAAAGTCGCCTTCAGTGGTGCACGATATTAAGTCGCCTTAGGTAGCGCAAGCTGAAAAAGTCGTCTTAAGTGATGCGCGACTCTTGGATTTATTCTAAGTATTGAAAATTCGCCTTAAGTGGTGCATGATGGTAAGTCACCTTAAGTGGTGCAAGTTAGTAAATCGTCTTAAGTGATGTATGAGAATATCTTAAGTATCGAGGTTTCGACTTGAGAAAGTATAATAAAGCCAGTGGGAGAGGTGTAATGAAAGAATCAGAACTGGAAAGTCTGATACTAATAGGGCTCGAAGGCCCGATGATTACAAAAGGAGGAGAATACAAAGATTCTAGCGATAAGCAGTTAGGCCTAATCCTTGTTAGCAGCATCAACGGGAACAGGGTCCGCAAGGTCTAGGGCAGAAGGCTCCACAGGGTCAGCCGTTGGAGGATTGGCTATCGGGGTCATGGGATCGAGGAGTTTCCGATGAAGAAGTAGCTCCTCTTCACTCTGAACTTGTGGTATGCATTTCCGGCCTTGAGCATCGGCTTCTCTGGTGGAAATGATACATCCTTCCCGGAGAGCTGCATCATAAGCAGTGCTGAAAATTTCTTTCAGAACATAGTCGAAGTTGAAAGGCTTCCTTCCCTCGAAACCAGATCCACTGTCTGAAATCAGCCATTGAAAGGGACGTTAGGTTTTTCCGGAAAACTAAGCAAAGATGAAGGCGAACAATAGAGAGGAAACCCTTACCTGACATGATAATTGGAGGCTGGAAGAATGAACCTGACATTGCCAGAAAAATGGCCGAAGAAACACTAAGGTCTCAAGAGTTGCAGTAAGCTTTCGAAAATTTGTAGATGATAAGAGGAAACTGTACCCTGGGTGAAGTTTTTATAGGCGAAGAGGACAGTCGAAGGGGCGCTTTAATCTGAACCGTTGAAGTTGAAGCGTTCTAATCTGGACCGTTGAGATGACACGTGCGGGATGGTAGCAGGTGCAATGATGAGATAGCCTGAAAAGCACTTTTCAGAAAAAGCAGACACAGAGAATCAGGCACGGGTACTGATGACGTCACTTCATTATCTACTGCATTGGATGACTGGGGAACCGAGGAGTCCTCTCGGATTTGGCAGTTATCCACAAGGCATCGAGGAAACGTGAAGGAGAAGACTAGTATTAAGTGACTATGCCAAGGGAAAGATCCCCGATTCCAATGTCGGGAGGTCGGGAGTTGAAAGATACGACGAACTAAAAAGTCCCTCATGTGTTGGGGGCAAATGATGGGTTCGACTACAGCCGTTAGGCCCTATTAACGGTGAGGAAACGGAAAATAGGCCCGGTGGGCCCTAAACGAAGGCCAAGATGGCCCAGGCTAAGGATCCCGACGAAGGAAGTCCGAGGATGAGAGGTCCCGACAGAGTCGGACCTGACAGGCGAGCTGAACGCTCCCGACGAGATGCCTCTGAGTAGGCCCCGATGACGAATCCCTGAGAACAATAGGCCCTGTCACGATGACGAGGGGCCTCGAGCGGTGACACAACGAGATAACTCTGGAGTCCCCGATGTTAGTCGGGACTCGTTATCAGAGGATAAGGCCGAGATACGCGGGGCGTGGCCGAGATACGCGGAACGTGGTTAAGATACACGGAGCGTGGCCTAGATACGCGGGGCGTGGCCGAGATAAGCGAGATCATGTCCTAGATAGGCGGGATCACACCCGAGATACGCGGGATACGGGCTAACCACCCCCAACGGTTCACCAGGTAACTGAGGTATCTCTTCGCCTATAAAAGGGCAGGAGGTCACCTCAGATCACTTACGTTGAAAATACTTACTTGAGTTTACTGCTTGCCAGTCCGAACTAGACACTCATTTAAGCATCGGAGAGGGATTCTGGGTCACCGCCCGGTCTATCCCCTCTTGCAGGATTGCGTGGAGCGAAGGAGCTAGGATCGCCGTCAAAGTCCGTGCCGGAGTTCCACCATGATCTAACAATATGCATGAGCGCTTCATCAAGCATTATCAGGGTCGTAGGCGCCTCTTGAAGAGCGTGAGGTCTCTGACCCAGGTGGTGCAGAGGTCCGACGAATCGTTGGCGTATTACTACCAGCGGTTCACTGCTAGTGCCGCGCAGATCGACGAGGAAATATCGGAGGGAGAGACCATCCGCACCTTCCTTCGGAACCTAACTGCCCCATATGGTTCCGATCTAATGCATAGTGTGGCCGTGAAGGCTGTGTGGAGTATGGAAGCTTTGCAAGCGAGGGTGAAGCAGCAAATCGACGTCCAGGAGTCGAAGATTGCTGCCGGAGAGCTTGATCCTCCGAAGTCAGGAAGAGGAAAGCAATCGTCCAAGCTGTCGGACGATCGTAAAGGGAACGACAAATCGGAGGGAAGTAGGAGTCGTGGTCGCCCCGATAGAAGGGAGGACAAGCGTCCTCCGAGGAAGGATACCCGAGAGGGTCGTCGTGTTCCCCTCAACAGTTCGATGACCACCGTGCTAGCGGTGATGGATCGGCAGGGTCTCGCCCGATACCCCCCGAGGAAAGAAGGTGAATTCTTGGGAGGTCGCTCTGATCGTTACTGTCGGTACCACCGAGCCAATGGTCACGACACAGATAACTGTCGGGAGCTGAAGAAGGAGATAGAGAAACTGATCCAGAAAGGGAAGCTTAAGGAATTTGTTGGTAGGGGACGGTGCCGATCCCGTTCCAAAACTCGATCGCGGTCTCGCTCCAAGTCCCACGACCGATCTCCGAAGAAGAAGAAGGTTGATCCGGAATCTTCCGGTGCCCGTAAGGAGAGGCGGGGAACCATCAATGTCATTCATGGAGGAATGGCGGCGGGAGGTGATACCTCTGCTTCTCGGGAGAATTACGCTTCCCGAATTTCTGCTGCCGTGGTGTTAGGAAAGAGGTCTCGATCGTGGACTAAGAAGGAAGAAATGGTGATTTCTTTCTCGGCAGAGGATCTGATAGGCGTGGAGAGCCCCCACGATGACGCCTTGGTCGTGACCTTGGATGTGGATGGATTCGAGATGAAGCGGATTCTGATAGATGGAGGGAGCTCCTCCGACATTCTCTTCATGGACACCTTGGAAGCCATGGGAAAGACGAAGAAGGACCTGACGCAGGTGAACTTCCCGATGGTGGGATTCTCTGGTTCTACTTCCTATCCGCTGGGAATGATCACCTTACCGGTGGAATTCGGTAGTGGGTGGAAAGCGGAAAGGCGGAACGTGGATTTCGTCGTGGTAGAGTCTGCGGGGACGTACAATGCTATCATCGGGAGGACCACCATCAATCCTCTCATGGCAGTCGCCTCGACCGTCCACCAGAAGATGAAGTTCCCGACTGATAATTGAGTCGGGGAGGTCAGGGGTGACCAGGTGGCATCCAGAAAGTGTTATGTTAACGCCACCCGAAGGAGAAGGAGGGACGCTATGGCTATCCTTCAGACTGATGCCGATCCTCGAGAGGAGTTTGGGCGTCCCGCCCCCATGGAGGATCTAAAAGAGGTCGAGATTGACGGACCTCAAAGAAAAGTGAAGATCGGGTCTGCTTTGTCGGAGGAAAGAGCCCGAGAATTGATCGAGCTCCTGAAGGAGTTCAAGGAGCTGTTTGCATGGTCCCCGAGCGATATGCCAGGAATCAGCCCCGACGTGATAGTGCACGAGCTAAAGATTGATCCCGCGATCAAGCCTATCATGCAGAAGAGGCGCCCGATGGGCGCATATAAAAGGATCGCGATCCAGCAGGAAGTGGGTAGGTTGCTCGACGCTGGATTCATCAAGGAGCTCCAATTCCAGACTTGGGTCACTAACCCGGTCCTGGTGAGGAAGAGTAACGGGAAGTGGCGGATGTGTGTCGACTTTCGCGACTTGAACAAAGCTTGCACAAAAGATTGCTACCCGCTCCCGAGAATCGACCAGTTGGTGGATGCCACGTCAGGACATGAGCTGCTGAGCTTCATGGATGCTTATTCTTGTAATAACGAGATCAAGATGGCGAAGGAGGATGCCCCCCACACAGCCTTCTATGCTGATAGTGATGTCTATCACTACGACGTTATGCCCTTTGGGCTGGTCAATGCTGGAGCGACTTACCAGAGGATGGTGAACAAATTATTCGGGGACATGCTGGGAAAGACCATGGAGGCTTATGTGGATGACATGTTGGTGAAGTCCCGACAGGCGGGAGACCATGTCCGCAATTTGGCGGTGGCGTTTGAGCGGATGAGGTTTCATCAGGTTCGGTTGAATCCGGACAAGTGCGCTTTCGGAGTGAACTCGGGGAAGTTCCTGGGTTTTATGGTGAGCCAAAGAGGAATCGAGGTGAATCCTGAGAAGCTGAGAGCAATTGAGGAGATGCAGTCTCCGAAAACCCATCGGGAGGTCCAGGTACTGAATGGCCGATTAGCCGCGATGAATCGTTTCTTATCCAAGGCGAGTGACCGAGCCATGCCATTTTTTGATGTGCTAAGGGCCCATAAGAAGTTTGAATGGTCCGACAAGTGTGAGGAGGCATTTCAGGCGCTCAAGCAACACCTCCGTACCCTCCCGCCGTTGGCGAAACCGGTTCCAGGCGAGCCGCTTTATCTCTATTTGGCTGTTTCAGAGGTGGCTGTTAGTTCTGTATTAATAAAGATTGTCAAGGGCAACCAAGTTCCTGTTTATTTTGTAAGCAAGGCGTTTGCCAAATCTGAAATGAATTATCCCGCTATTGAGAAGTATCTCTTTGCGTTGATTATTGCTGCTCGAAAGCTGAGGCCTTACTTCCATGCCCACGAGATTACGGTGTTAACTAATCAGCCCTTGAAGCACTTTTTGAACCGACCGGAGGCGTCGGGGAGATTGGTGAAATGGGCAGTCGAGCTTACGGAGTTCCGTATTCACTTTGCCCCGAGAACAGCTATTAAGGGCCAGGCATTGGCGGACTTCATAGCAGAGTCTACAGCACCCGATCTAGAAGAAGCAGGTCCTGTAGAGGGGGCAACCATGGAGGTCCTGATAGCAGAACAGTCAGAACAGCCAAATGAGGAGAACACCTGGGAGATGTACACTGATGGTTCTTCAAGTGTAGAAGGATCGGGGGCAGGATTTGTACTGATACCGCCCGGTAGAGGCGAGCCCCTGCGATATGCCTTGGCCTTGACGTTTAGGGCCACTAACAATGAAGCTGAGTATGAGGCTCTCATCACGGGCCTTAAAATCGCCAAAGGTACGGGAGTTGATCATTTAAAGGTGAAGTGTGATGCTAACCTGATCGTGAATCAAGTCCAGGGGAATTACGAGGCGAAGAACCCGACAATGAGGAAGTATTTGCACGAGGTGCAGACTTTGAAGGGAAGCTTCAAAAGCTTCGACATTGAGGCAATCCCGAGGGAGGAAAACGCGGAGGAAAACGCGGAGGCAGACGCCTTAAGCAAGTTTGCCCTGGGTGTAACCCCCGAGGAGAATCGGAAAGTGCACTTTTTGGAGAGGGTAATTATCTCAACCATCGATCCATCGGAGGTATGTGCTATTGAAGCAGGATCGGAGGAAGAAGAGAAACCAACCTGGATGACCCCGATAGTCACATACTTGACTACGGGGGCACTCCCCGACGATGAAGTGGCAGCTGTTAGGTTGCGTCGAATCGTGAGAAACTATGTGTTGGTGGACAACCAGTTATATAAGAAGGGGCCTGTAAAGCCTTTTCTGAAATGTGTGGCGGAGCCTGATACGAATCGGATCCTGAGAGAGTTGCACGAAGGAGTCGCGACCTGTCATGAAGGGGCCCGATCCATTGTGAGGAAAGCGCTGAATTTAGGCTACTATTGGCCTTCGATGAACAAGGAAGCGATAGCGATGGTCCAATCTTGTGATGCGTGCCAGAGGTACGCTCCGAATATCGTGGCTCCTGCCGCGGATTTGATGTCCACCAGGAGTGCTTGGCCCTTCGCGCAGTGGGGCATTGACTTGGTGGGACCCCTTCCACAAGCAAAAGGTCAGTGCAAGTACTTACTTGTAGCCATTGATTACTTTTCGAAGTGGATAGAGGCTAAGGCGTTGGCCAAGACGACGAGGCAGCAGATCCTCAAGTTTCTCCAGACTCAAATCGTATCCCGGTACGGGGTTCCTCGAGTGTTGATCAGCGATAATGGCCCTCCGTTCAATGGGTCTCAGTTGAAGGAGTATCTGGAGGAATTGAACATCGAGCATCGGACAGCCTCTGTCCACCATGCTCAGACTAATGGCCAAGTCGAATCAGCCAACAAGATCGTCATGGATGGTTTGAAGAAGAGGGTCAATGCCTTGCAGGGTCATTGGCTAGATGAGCTTGAAAACGTGTTATGGGCTGTTAGAACAACACCCAGCAATCGACGGGGGAGACTCCGTTTGGCCTCGTTTATGGCACGGAGGCAGTGGCTCCCGTGGAGATAGCGGTGGCGTCCCATCGCAGGAGGTATTATGAGCCTCTGACGAACGAAGAAATAAGACGTCTGGATTTGGACTTGCTCGAAGAGAAAAGGTGGAAGGCTGATGAAGTTCAGGCTCGGATGCGTCTGGCAACATCCAGGTACTATAATCGGCGGGTCAAGTCCCGACAATTCTTCGTTGGAGAACTTGTCTGGCGGAGGAATGAGTCCGTCCATCAAGATCAGATCAACAAGCTGTCACCGAAATGGGAGGGACCTTACAAGATCGTAGGGATACCAGCCCCGAATGCGTACAAGTTAGAAGACCTTGATGGCAAGACGTTGAAACATTCTTTCAGTGGCGCACACTTGAAGAAATGTCATGTTTGATCCTAGGTCGCCTTAAGTGGTGCGTGATGTTAAGTCGCCGCGAATGGCGCAAGTTATCTATCGATTGATCCGATGACGCGATTAAAGCCTTCCGAGGTACGATTAAAAAGCCTTCCGAGGTACGAGTAAGTCGTCTTAAAGGACGCGATAAAAGCCTTCCGAGGTACGATTAAAAAGCCTTCCGAGGTACGAGTAAGTCGTCTTAAAGGACGCGATAAAAGCCTTCCGAGGTACGAGTAAGTCGTCTTAAAGGACGCGATAAAAGCCTTCCGAGGTACGATTAAAAAGCCTTACGAGGTATGATTAAGTCGTCTTTGTGGCGCGATAAAAAGCCTTCCGAGGTAAGAACAAAAGCCTTACGAGGTATGATTAAGTCGTCTTTATGATGCAACAAAAAGCCTAGGTATGTCCGAGTAAGTCGTCTTTATGATGCAGCAAAAAGCCTTAAGGGGTATGATTAAGTCGTCTAGAATGACGCGATAAAAAGCCTTAAATGGTACGATAAAATCATCTTAAGTGATGTGCGAAATTGCCTTGAACGGCATGGACGAGAAACCTTAAGTGGTGAGGTCCAGAGAAAGCAGCAGTCACGCCTACTTAGGCGTCGTTTCATCATCCTTTGCATTTAATGGTGGAGTAACCGAGGAGTCTCCTCGGATTTGGCAACTGTCCTTGGAGCCTCGAGGAATCGTGAGTGAGGAGCTTTGTGATTAAAGGGTTGCACCCAAGGTAAAAGCCTCCGATGGTAATATCGGGAGGTCTGAAGATAAAAGCCTCCGATGGTAATATCGGGAGGTCTGAAGACGAAAGCCTTCGATGATGATGTCGGAAGGTTCGGAATTGGAAGACACGACAGACTATAAGTCCCTCATGTCTTGGGGGCAAATGATGGGTTCCGATGTAATCGTTAGCCCCGTTAACAGTCAATAAACGGCGGGTAAGACTAGTGGGCCTCGTGAAAGGCCTGGAAGGCCCAGAAGCCCAGTATGAAGGGTCCCGACGAGATCGGTCCCGATATATGAATGGAATGCTCCCCGACGGGAAGCCTCTGAGTAGGCTCCGATATGCCTTTGAGAAGGCCCCGATAATAAAGCCCCGAGAAGGCTGACCCTGTCCCGTGGGACGAGGGGTCCTGGGTGGTGACTTAGAATGAGATAACTCTGGAGTCCCCGATAGGGATCGGGACTTGTGATCAGAGGATAAGACCAAGAAACCCGCCTACTAGATAGAGTAGTGGGGAAACGGTTAAGATACGGATAAACTCCCCCGAGATACGCAGGGCGTGCCCGAGATACGCGGAGCGTGCCCGAGATACGCGGAGCGTGGGCGAGATACGCGGAGCGTGGGGCGAGATACACGGAATCTTGAACGAGATATACGGAACGTGGGTTAACCGCCAGGCGCAGTTACAGGTAACTGAGGTAACTTCCCCTCCTATATAAAGGAGGAAGTTACCTCAGAACACACATTGGCTAAGACGAACTTATACTTTTGCTATCCACCCCATCGTTCAAACTCTCATTTAAACATCGGAGAGGGATTCTGGGTCGCCACCCGGATCATCCCTTTTTGCAGGATTACGCGGAGCCAAGGAGTTCAGGTTTTCCGTCAAGAACTTACCGGAGCTTCGACTGTGATCCAACATTTCCCATGTAAAATTTTAATCTTCATGGCATTTTCGGTGGTATTAAAATGTTCTACAATCAATATTATTTACACAATGATATTTACAATATATATATATATATTCCTATTAAAAGTTTCTAAAAAAATGAGTAGTAACATCATAAATTTACAGAATCTCTTAAATAAATAAAGAAAATATATTGTTTTTATTTTTATAAATTTTCTCTATTAGATATACATATAATTTTTTATGGAATCAAATATCTTCTTTAAAAGGAATTATAATTATGTATATGTTAGCATTTAAAAGTAAATATTACATATTATATATATTTTTATAAATATTTTAAAGTTTGAAAGAGTAATTTCTGATTATATAAATTTATTGATAGATATAAATAGAAATTTATTAAAAATTATAATTCGATACTATATATATTTACTAAAATGTATATTAAGATCTATATATTTTTATATATTAATAAAATTTATATTTTTCTTTCATTTTTTTTTCACCAGATTTTCCTTTCCTTTACTCCATTAAAGTTAAGGATATAATGTTAATATATTATTTACTAATTTATTAATGTATATTTTTAACTTTTTTAAGGTAAGGTGTGAAAACTTTTTTTATTTAAAAGAATTGTTTCTCATTGTTCAATATGCACGCGGTTTCATATTAATGTGATGAATTAATATTTTACAACTATATATAGGGGTGAGCAAATATCCCGAGAGGCTCAAAATCCCACCCGTCCTGCCCTATCCCGTCCCAAAAAGCCCGTCCCAAAAATGTGCCCAAGCCCTAATGGGCGGGACTTTTCTTCTCAACTAGGGCTCGGGCTAGGGCTAGGGCTTTTTTACGAAGTCCCAAAAGACCTGTCCCGTCCCTTTTTGCTGACTTATCAGCTATAAATTATAGTTAGTTAAGTTAACTTTAGTGATGGCTCGGGTTGAAGTTCGATTTGATCTGGATTTGTATTTATAACTTGTTATATCTGAATTGTTGGTGACTTTGTGTTAGAGTCTTGGTAAAACTTAGTTTTGGAGTCATTGGTGAACTATTTTGGAGAACCAAGTTATGTGTTGAACTTGGTGTTCTTACAAGTGACAAAATGTTGAGTGATTTTGGTGTTTTATGGTGAACTTTGTGGTGAACTTTGTGGTGAACTTTGTTGCTGTTCTGTGTTTGGTTATGGTTTAAGTAAATTGAGTATGGTTTTTTTTTTTTTTTTTTGAACTTGGATGGGAATTTGGGTTTGTCCCATTTGTCCCTAGTCCCTGTAGGCCCGTGGCGGGCGTGCCTTTTCCTACTAGCTAGGGCTCGGGATAGGGCTTGGGACAGCCATTAAGCGGCCCTAGTTTTAGGGCTTGGGCCATTTTTTAGAAAAAGCCCGCCCATCCGTCCCATGCTCAGCCCTATATATATATATATATATATATATATATATATATATATATATATATATATATATATATATATATATATATATATAATAGTAATATTATATTCTATAAATACCATCCTTATCGATATCGAAAAATAACACAAAAAAAAATCTAGGTTTTCGGTTTGAGCTGATTTTTTTTCCCTTTAAAAACCAATAATAATAATAATATATAGAATATACTAAAAACAATTATAATAAAAAATTTGAGTTGCATCTATTTTTTCCAAGAAAAAACTGCACGTATAAAAGTAAAATATCTAAAATTTTATAATTAAATCATTCACTCATGTAAAACATGTTTTTCTGGCCATTCCATGTAAAATATTTTAAATAATTAAGATATGTATATTAACTAATCTAAATAAGAACAATTTAAAATTATTCAACTAATATCAACAAACAAAATGAGTAGATGTTAAAATTGCAAGTATTATATAATTGTCAGTTAAATGCCTATAAACGTTAATTATTTCACTACGATGAAATATTTTAAATAATAATTAGTATTAAATACTTTAATTAAATGAATGTATTATTATTAATTATTTTTAAAAAATTTCAAATAACTATTGATATATAGTTGCATATTTAATAAATTAAGATAACTTAATTTTTATTTGAATTTTTCTCCCGGACGGTGCAAGATTAGTGGCTAGTTATTATCAATTTCTTTATAAAATTCACAAACGATTAAAAAAAATCACAAACATATATTGGTTATTATAAAGGATGATAGCATCCCATAAATTAATAAGTCGGTTGGTGAATTAATAGTCGAAAATGCAATTTGGCGCGTTAAGTAACCGACACGCGAAGAAGAAAACCGGAAGGAGAGAAAAGTGTACAGAGGACTACTATTCAGCCAAAAAAAAAAAAAAAGTGTACGAGGACTGGCAGGTCCCAGGAAGGTGTCGATACTTGATAGATAGAGGGAGGCATCGTCTTCATCTTCATCATCAACATTGAGAATTTGCTAAACCCCAAACTAATCATTGCCTTCATCATTCCAGTTGCGGATTATTTGTATGGGAGAATCACGCTAGATAGATACATAAGGTTAGGACACCTCCCACAGATCTGGCCAATATAATACAAGGACTGAGGCCTCGCCTGCCGATGAAGCATTCCTCACCTACCTCCACCGACGACGACGACGAGGATTCCCTCCCCTGGCGCCGCCGTATCTGGATGGCTCTCTCCCTCTCCGGGGGCTCTGCTCTCAGGATAGCTCTCCTGCTCTCTCTGGTCGTTTCTGTTACCGTTGCCTGCTTCACTCTCCCCGTTGAACAGGTCCGGTATCCATTTCTTCTATAGATTGCACCATCTGCTGCTGCCCTGTTTTGATTTCAATGGAAAATGAAATTTGGTAACAATTGGCTTATCAGTGTGTCTCCGTACACTCATTCGCAATGTAAACGCTCTTCCAGTTCCAATGAATTGGCATTTTTCGTGGAATTGACTTTTAATTACAGCTTGTTTGGATCTCAAAGCAGTTCGAGCAGTTTCAGCTGTCAGTTTGATTGAAAGTTAAACCTAATCTTCCAGAACTCCTCAACATTATTATTCTTCCATTTTTTAACATTAACATTCTTATTTTATGATGTCTGAATATGGTCGAATTGGTGTAATTACTTTGTTTTTTTTGTTTTTTTTTTTTTTTTTTGCCTTCTTGCTGTAGCTGCTGAGGGACTTGAATTCTCTGCTTGATTTAGTTCAAATATGAATACATTAGTACTTGCTGCTCTTTCTGATGCCTTCTGGCGATAGATTTTTCTGAAACTCTTGACTGTGATCGTCCAATGTTGGAATGATCTTTTCCTTCGAGTTTGTGATTCTAGCAAGGATGCTTGGTAGGGCAGATTGTCAGAGCAAGTTAACATAATTTTGTGGGTGCAATTCATGATACTAGTTGAATTCCATAAACAACATTTGAGGAATATGGGGTTTAGTTAGTCATGTTGCTTGCAGTACTTGAGTGGGATTACATTCATTTAGTATAATTACCTAACAGGGATATGCCAATGAATCAAACTCTAGGCACCCGTATCTGATATGCAGTATTCTCTTTTAATTCTATGATAAATTCTGTAACTCTTTATTCTTAAGGGTCACATTTATGGGCATTAGTTTGTTGGTTGATACAAGAAATCTTCCTTGCAGATATTGAAGGATTTTCTGTTATGGGTCCACAAGGACTTGGGTCCCTGGGGTCCGCTCATGCTGTAAGTTGAACTGCAGAAACCTGATATTGCTGATGATTCCTTACGCTGTATTCATTTAAAGCTTGAATGGAATTTTTTTATCGGGTTTTTTATTCTGGTGATGGTGATGTACTTATATTCACTAAGTGCTGCTACTTCCATGATGGATCAAGAATCTTCCGATCTGTTGAGAAACTTTTACACGTGTCATCATTTCCCATACTTCTTGGTGAAATTCACTCCAATTTTTTCCTCATACTTCAGTGCTGATCTGCAGGGCAGTTGCATACATCCCTTTGACGATCTTGGCAGTGCCAGCATCAATACTAACTGTAAGAACCAAAATCCACCAAGTTTTATGGGACTAGTTAGGATGATTGTATAAAAATTTTGACTAGAGTGTTTGGTATATAATCCTTTGCAACCGTAATTTTATACTTGGTAAATTTTTCAGCTTTTGGGATGGAATATATTTCTTAATAAATTGAACAACTGACCAATGGAAGCATAGTTTCTCCGTGACAATTTAGTTTCAGTAGAGTACAGCCACTAAAATAATTCTGTGCAGTTAATTGTGTCTGAAAAAGCAACTCTTTTTTTTTTCACTGTTGTCTTCTTTTCTCCCTCGAGATACCTCCTATCTTTTTATTCAGTTATTATTACTATACTGTGAAGTTTTTCCACTGCAAAGAGATTGCTACCAACTAGAATGAGATGGAAATTTCCAAGTCCACAAATTTGGCTAGCGTAGATTATGTTAATATTATACTTAAGCGCTGTTTGTATCCATACATACGCCAGTCTTTTCTCACTAAAGAGCAAGTATGTTGCCCTACATTGAGATGTTGTGTATCTACTATTCATTCTTATTATACAGTTGTTTCTTTCTTAGTGGCTGATGTATTAGACATGTTTTCTTAGCTCGGTGGCGGTTACTTATTTGGACTACCAGTGGGCTTTCTTGCTGATTCTATTGGTGCTACCGTAGGTGCTGGGGCTGCATTTCTTCTTGGTAGAACCGTAAGTTTGCAGCATCATATCTTCCCATTTGGAGTTATTTCAGTAATGTAATGCCGTGGTTACAGGATCATATCAGATGACAGAAGCCATTTCAAGGATTTTTTGTATGCTATCCTTAATTTTTTAAAGTAACCCTAATCTGAGCCCATATCTTGTGTTAATAGATTGGAAGATCCTTTGTAGTTTCCAAGCTGAAGGATTATCCACAGTTCCGCTCTGTTGCACTTGCAATTCACAGATCAGGGTTTAAGGTTTGTTAAGTCTATTCCTGTTTGGTGGTTCCTGCTTTGTAGAACATACAGTGAGTGATCTGCAAATAGGCGGCAAGAGTGAAAACGTACACTGTAGTTATATAGGTTTCTAGTTTTAAGTTGCAATTTTCATTGGTTTTGCAGATCGTTTTACTACTACGGCTTGTTCCTCTACTTCCATTCAACATGTTGAATTACATTCTATCGGTGACTCCTGTTCCACTTGGGCATTACATGCTCGCATCTTGGATAGGCATGATGGTACGTCACTCTGTAAAGCTTCTGTTTTTATTTTATTTTTCAAATTTAGCTGTTGCTTATGGATTTCTTGGTTTTGTGCAGCCTATAACACTTGGTTTAGTATATGTTGGAACAACACTGAAGGATCTCTCTGATGTAACACATGGATGGAGTGAGTTCTCAACAAAACGTTGGGTAAGTGTTGGTATGGGAAATGCCTTGACTTTGCAATGGTCCAAATATGCCATTAAATATTGAGAACAAATATGAAATTTCAAGACTCAGTTCCTGCCCTTTCAGTTTTTGTTGTATCCTTAACTTATCCTGTACCTCCTTTGCACCTTACAGGTATTGCTCATAATGGGTTTTATGGTTTCTGGTAAGTTGTCTAATCTAAATTGGTTTGTTTGGTTCTTTTTTTTTTTTATTCTGGAAAATGATATGAAAAACCAAAGCACAAGGACCAAAACTGCATATGTGAGTGTCTTGGAAAATACAATTCAGGCTTTTCAATAAAAAAAAAAGATCTATATCTGAAAGGAAATTCTGTGTATAGAAATTTTATATGTATATATAATAATTAATAATAAAAAGGCATATTTAGATGTTGTTAATCTTATGAATTGCAGGAGTGCTAATTTTCTGTGTAATGAGAGTGGCCAAGGCAGCATTAATGAAGGCATTAGCAGAGAACGAAGAGGATATCGAAGGTGGATTTGGGTCGCCGGATATTCGTATGGTTGCTGGAGATTCCTCTGATCTCGATCTCAGACAGCCACTTGTAGTAGTCAAGTTTGATGATTCTTCTTCTCAAGAGGTCAAAGAAAGTTAAAAAGGTGAAATCACTACACAAAGCTCACATGTACAGTCTTTCATGTTTGTTATGTTTGCTAAATCTCTCTCTATAAAATGATGGGCATGGATTAACAACTAGGCTGGCGATGGTGAGGGTATGGTGCGAATAGCACTAATACCATAACCATACCATATTTTTTTCATTCATACCATAACCATAACACTGTGGTTACTTTTCTTCATACCATAACCATGGTTTTTAACCACGATTAAACTATTTAACCACAATCATTCAAACTAATACAACATCATTGTTTCATACAAGAAAAGTAAACATACATTGTTTCATACACGAAATCCAAATTAAACATAACTTCATTGTTTCACTTAATTAAAAAAAAAAGACATCTTCAATCACCTATCACTTGCGATCTTCGATCCTCATTCACCATCGCTTCCAATCGTGCTTACCTAATAATACGAAACATAGACAAAAAAATGGTGGGTGGGAAAATGAACGAAATAAGAATTATAATATTTGACTAATAATTAAAGTATAATAATAATGTATATATATAACAATGTAAGTATTAGTAATATATGTATTAACATTATATATATAGAGGTGATGGTTATAACCGCGGTTATGGATTGAATACCATAGCCATAACCATTGCGGTTACAAGATTCATCGCCATAACCGCCCCTCACCATAATGGTGCGATTAATCATTGCGGTAAATAGTTCGAATAACATGGTTATTTGATTTTTACCGCACAATTGACGGCCCTATTATCAACCCTTTATTCGATCGAAGATGGGCCATATCTAATGCAAAGAGTTTATGAAAAATTATAATAATAATAACAGATGAGAAGGAAAGAATAGTAGGGCCTTAATTTTTGGGCCGGAAAAAATGTTCCAGTGAATTTTGAGTAATTGATAACCGGACCGAAACTAGTATTCCGAAAAACGCTAACAATAAAATAAGAGGGAAATTTCGGAAATAATTAAGAGTCCGAAGTGTTCCGACTGTGAGGCATAAAGATGATGAAATTACGATTCATATCATCTGGATGGATACATCCAACCGATGTGTGTCGGCCGGCCATCTAACTTACCCGTTTTGATAGAAGCACGTCCACCATCAATGGTCAGTTACATTTATACTTGGATTTGCTTGAATTGTACACCAAATAATTGCATGTGGCGTGCCCCATTCCACATGATAATGCATCTCTCATCATCATCATGGTTGTGGTTAATGTGGTTTACGTCAGTGCCAGTGATATATATATATATATAGAACTCATCGATTTAAATTTGTTCCTAAAAAGGAAAGTCGTTGAAGTATACACAATTGCATATAACGTATGTTGGTATAGGTCAGTTCTTAGTAATTGTGACTCACTTTATGTGCCTAAATCTTTTGTATAGATATATGTTATATTCACTAAATAGAGGGAAAATTGTGCGTTTGGGGTCATGTAAGTAAATACACTACATTCGGAGAGAAACGCATTTATGCAGGTTTGCGGGTGAGGCTAGAAACCTAATTGCCACCGCTAATTTCTTCATCCGCTTTTGGTCTACCAAAGCCAAGCCTATCTCCGTCGTGGCGGTCATGTACGAGACCACCAACATGTGCTCCAACATCTTCGCATGATCAATTTCGGCACCTAATAGACAAGGATAATGGGTCTTCGCCGGAATTCATGGTCACCGTCCTTGATCATCCGAAGTTCGACCGTACCGATATTGGAACATGAAGTTGCTTCTTCTCTATTCCTCGTAATTGTGCTCATAGCTTCAAACTTAAATTTTAGTTTTTCTTTTGGGACACCATCATCAACCACCTACCTACCTTTATAAGTCAAAGTTAACGTTTGGCAGTTACACTGTTATATCTTTCAATAATAAAAAACTACATGTTTTGCAGACTCTACATGTGTTGACTGGACGCAGTTTTTTTAAATGTTCTTTCCTTATAAAATTCTTCTCTCAAAGAAACGGAGATTTCATTTGGCACCTCCTTTTAGAATGTTACTCGAATTGGGTTGTTTTGGTAGAAAGGCTTTTGGTCATGCCTACCTTTGAGGAATACCCACCTATTTCACCTTCCGCCATGTGGTGTTGTTTTATTGTTACATGAACCGTGGGTGTTGTTGTTTAATGGTTACCCCTTCTATTTTCCTTCACGTTTTTTCTTTCTACTGAAGACCGGCTTCCCTCTACATACACGCTTCTAATGCTTGTGTTTTTAGCGGTTTTGGTCACGGTGGATCCTTGTGTTTCACTTGCAAATAAACTTGTTGTATCAGATGCTTCAACTATCTTGTAATATTTTCTTTGTACTTTTGTTTGTAATGTTTTAATAATATAATATCATCATATTAACAAACAAACAAAAAAATACACTACATCCCTCTCAAAGTTAATGTCTTCACTTTATAAGAAGCAATATTTCAACAACCTTTTTAGTGTGTATTTTGTATTTTAAAAAAAAATCAATTATTGTTGGTGAACAGTATTAGCTAGCTCAAAGTAACTCCATCAAGGAGGGATGTGTTCCTCTTGAGAGGTATTAATATCACATTATTGTTCCACACTACATCATATTACGATGTTTGACAAACTAAAAAATATAGTGTGTATTGCAATGTGAAGTTTATTGTAAAATGAAATTACGTCCAAACTCCTTTCACTGTAATGCGATATTATATCCAAAAACGGAAGTAATGTGAGATTGCATCCAAAATTACAGAGTATTCATTATTTTATTATCATTGAAACTCACTAATTGCTTCAAATCGGGGTCAATTTGTGGTAATCTCAGATCCACAACTAAATGGACTCAAACTGTCCCTTGTTTGTCATGTTAATGGTTGTTGATTTCAACGATCAGTTTGTAAGAGTTTAATTCCTCTCTTTTTTATATAGTTGACTGGCTTCTACATTGTTCAAAATAGTTTGGGGGAGATATAATCAATTGTAGATATTACCCCCCCCTCTCCTCCACCTTATGTGAGCATCCCTAAGGTGAACACGAGTTGAAGATGGACAAATAAACAAGACAAGAAGATCAAACATACTCTCCAAGACTTACGTTATTTCTATTCGGTGTCTTTAGTTGTTGAAGTGTTTTTCAACAGTTAATTAGCTGAACTTAGGTGCTAGGCGTTTAGCCAATGGGTCTATTATTTGAGTTAGCTTTATTAGGTCATGTAAGGGTCTAATGGGCTGAAAAACACCAAGCCTTATTAGTTAAGTCCATTAGGGTTTCTTTTAGTGCATTTTATGTGTCATTAGGGTTACTTTCCAGCCTTAATATAACCACCTTAAGAGTTGGCTGAATAATCAAGTTTGAATTTAGTTTTTGTGACGAAATTTTCTTCTCTTGGTTCTTTGAGAACTCTAAAACTTATCAGATTGTTCTGTGGAGTTCGATTCCGACTTATCAATAAAGTCTACCATCCTTGATTGTGGCGTTATCACCATACCAAGGTTCTTGCTTCCACAAGTGACGATTCAAGGAAATCCACATATACCTGAAGTAGAAACGGTCCAACGACATCAGCTTGTTAGGGTTTTCGTCTCACTTCGGCGAGAATCATATCAACTGGTATCAGAGCTTAGCTTCTAGCGTCAGGTTTCCTATCCTATTTAGTTCTTTGTTATTTGTAGCATCTGCAATTCAGATGAAAAGGAAAAAAAAATGAAAAACTAAAAAAAAGAAAGAAAAAAAAAAACAAGTATGGTTGACAGTTCCAACTACGACCTATCTTCTAGGGAGTTTCAATCTTATGCGCAAACACTTCTTGTACAGATTCACGACTTCACCAATGAATTAATATAATAAAATTATGAGAAGTTTGATTGTGAGAATAGTATGAGAAGTTTGTAGATGAGAATTCCATCATTCCATGGAAAAAGTGATCCGGAAGCATATCTTGAATGGGAAAAGAAAGTGGATCTAGTGTTCGATTGTTATAATTTCTTTGAGCATAATAAGGTAAGACTGGCTGTCATTGAATTGTATGAATATACTAGTACTTGATGGAAACAAATATGCATAGATAGGAGGCGAAATCGAGAATGTCTAACTGCAGCATGGGCTGATTTAAAATGGTGATGAGGCGACGATTTTTACCGAGTCACTACTACCGCAATCTATACTTGCAAGGGTTTCAAAAAGAAGGCGATTCAATTATTGCTCCCAAGGCCAAACTGGAGGCTAAGACAACCACCACTATTAAGGCTTCCCAAGGCAACTCATATACTTGTTCAACTCCTAGTGAAGTTAAGTTTGTTGAAAGAGTTAAGCAAGTAGATGTGATATGTTCCGAAACATAACCTAATAAAGAAGAAGAGATCAATGATACAATTCATTTTCTATGTGACAATATTGAAGATCAGACCAAAGATGCAAACCATGATGACTCTATTCAAGATGCAGAACATGCTTTAGTAAAGCATGACATTGAGTGTACAAATGAATACATGATCTACTATAATGTTAGAGCAATATTCATAGTTGATTTTCATGGAAGACTCAAATAAGTGGAGATCTTCAGATTAACAACCATAATGATATGCTGCCATTAGTACATGAATATGCCAATGAAGAACCAAACCCTTCTTTAAAAATGCTCCCAAGTGACCAGCTTTACTTCGATGCATTGATTATCAAGGCGATATTGTTTTTTATTCTAAAGATTGGCCACTTCTACTTATGAAGATTGCGGATTTTCCTATTCCCCAAAAGGCAAGATTCGGGATGAATCTTCTTGAAGAAGGGGATAATGATGTGAGCAGCCCCTAGGGGAACATGAGTTGAAGAGGGACGAAAAAACAAGACATGAAGATCAAACACACCCTCCAAAACTTATGTTATTTCTATCAGTGTCTTTAGTTTGTTGAAGTGTTTTTCAACAGTTAATTAACAGAACTTTTGTGCTGGGCGTTTTGCCCACGGGTCTATTATTTGAGTTAGCTTAATTAAGTCATTTAAGGGTTTAAATGGCTAAAAAACTCCAAGCCTTATTAGATAAGTCCATTTGAGTTTCTTTTAGTCCATTCTAGGGGTCATTAGGATCAGCCTTTAAATCGCCACCTTAAGAGTTGACAGAATAATCAAGTTTGAATTCAGTTTTTGTGACGAAATTTTCTTCTCTTGGTTCTTTGAGAACTCTCAAAGTTATCAAATAGTTTTGTGGCGTTCGACTCCGACTTATCAATCAAGTATTCCATTCTTGATTGTGGCGTCATCACCATACCAAGGTTCTTGCTTCCACAATAAACGATTCAAGGTCACCCACTGATATCAGAAGTAGAAACAGTCCAACGACATCATCTTGCTAGGGTTTTCCTCTCACTTCGGCGAGAATCATATCAGTTGGTATAAGAGCTTAACTTCTAGCTTCAGGTTTCCTATTCTATTTAGTTCTTTGTTATTTGTAGCATCTGTAATTTAGCTGAAAAAGGGAAAAAAAGAGAAAATAGAAATAAAGAAAGAAAAAAACAAGTATGTTTAACAGTTCCAACTACGACCTATCTTCTATAGAGTTTCAATCTTCTACGGAAACACTTCTTGTACAGATTCACAACTTCACCAATGAATTAATAGAACCGAATTATGAGAAGTTTGATTGTTAGAATGGTATGAGAAGTGTGCAGATGAGAATTCCATCATTCCATGGAAAAGTGATCCGGAAGCATATCGTGAATGGGAGAAGAAGGCGGATCTAGTGTTCGATTGTTATAATTTCTTTGAGCACAAGTGTTGGATTCTAGGGGAGAATTAATACAGATTAAACCTTAGGTATATGCTAGGTAACTAATTACGCAGCAGAAGGGTGCAGATACTTATTTCGCGATCCGTAGCCCAAGGACGTCAATGGGGAGTTCACAGAATGCCGGACAGTGTCCTACGGGAACTCTTGTTAAGGAGAAATCTGCAAGCTATGGTATCCAAAGCAAAGCTTCTTCAATCCGATCGTTGGATAGATCTCTGGGGTGAATTACTTGGTGTAATTCGACACCTACTTTGGGTTGTGATATGTTCGGCTAATCCCTATATGTTTTGGGAGAGGGGATTTCTTATCTGACAACTAAAAAGGAGAGAGTGACCAACGCCGACAAATTCCTAACACCTCCTATTTATAAGAGGAGGTGAGTAAAACCCTTGGTGGGCATTTGCTTGTTTCAGCGGAACCATTAGTCTAATAGGGCCGGCCCATATGGGCCGCGTATGGCCCATGGGGATTTCGGCCTGACCCGAAATTCCCTATGTGCCATACCCCAAATTAGACTTAGTATGTTGGACTTATATTAATGAGCTCCTATTACGACGACCTATTTACTCAAAATGCCAACAGCTCCCACTGGCCGGAATGAGAGGGTGCCTATTAATATGTTTTTGTCCAACACATCAATATTTATTCATTGATCCAATCCAGTTCCCGTATTGTTCATAGGAGGTTTGCTGTGCGACCGGCAGATACAACGGACTTCGTGCTACTCATTGGTTAAGAGTGTTGTAGAGTCCGCGGAACGTTGATTCCCAACATGTTAGTTCTCTGTGCCACCCTGTACCCCTCGTCAACTGTTATTCTACAATGGCCTAGTTTACCTTAAGGAATACTTCTCCAAGGCATCCGTACAATTATTCACAACCTTCAACTAATATTCGGCTGGTGGCCACCTAACGAATACAAGAGTCGGAGGATTACAGATGTGCATGACCATCCTCATTTCTCTTATCCTCAGTAAAACTGAACCGGATCCCAAAACGTGGTCAATTGGTATTTTTGTTCGGGCACTGCGCTCGTACACCTAGGAGCGAACATTGAGCCCAACCTTGTTTATGAGATCCGAGTGTAAGCATATGGTGATGGACGTCGTAAATGAAAGCCCATTATATGCATACGTTACCTAAGACAATTAGGTAAATGTCACATTAGGACATTGTGCTAGACCCAAATCCCAATTGACATGAGAAGCCCAAAATATGTGCGTCCTTTATGCATAGGCCGGCCGAACTTATTAGTGGGGTAAAGTGGACTTTTGTCCACTTTAGTCCCCCCCCTATAAATAAGAGGTGTTAGGGGTTTTATTAGGTTAATCCTTAATCCCTCCTTGGAGTGTTTTAAAGAGAAAAACTCTCCTCCCCATAACACCACACATCGGTCGAACCTCACCTTCACTAAAGGGTGTGCCAATTTGCTTTCGAGCAAACACTCCGGAGATCCGTCCCTGTCAAGAATCGATCTGAAGCTTTTCTGTGGAGAATATACCGCGTAGGGCTTCCTTAACAAGAACCTCAAAGGGTGCCGACCGGAGGACCGTGAACTCCCTGCTGCAGGATCTTGGGACTACGGATTACGTCTGAGGTATGTGGGAATCTTCCGCTGCGTAATATCGATTACTAGCATGTACCATGTTTATAGTATCCGTAATGATTACTCCCTATAATCTAACAGTGGTATCAGAGCCTGTGTTAGGAGTTCATGATTTTGATAAATTGGTATTCTTGAAAGTTTTAAAATTTGGACCGAAAATTTTAAGATAAGAAAATTAAAATTTTCGAATTTTAAGTTGTTAAGTGGTCCGAAATTTTCATGATGTTCTTAGAAAATTTGATGTTTATGATATTCAAGAAAAACATGATTTTTATCAAAATCGAACATTGGATTGTAGATCTTATTAAAATTTGATCTTGAAATTTGGCCACTTGTTTCCAGTTTGGTGTTTTTGGCCGAACCCTAAGCTAAATTACAAGGTAAAATTTTTATTTTCTTAGGCACCAAGTAATAAAATTCGGCCGAAATTTTAAGGTATATTGTTATCATATTTTAATTTTATTCTAGGTAACAATATATCTAAAATTGAAAACATAAGGATAGATTCACCTTAATATATAGAAATATATATAACTATCAATATATCTAAATATTTAATAGGGTTAAAGATATTATTGATAGATTTAGTTACCTAAAAGATTGAGAAAATATATTGTCAGTATATGTGTTACCCTATTTAAGATATTGACAATAAATAAAATATATATGTGTATATTATGTGCCGAATTATATGTATATATATATTGTTGATTGATTTTGTCTTAAAGATAGAATCTTGGCAATAAATATATATATATATATATGTTTAGTTTTGGCCTAAATATATATATATAGCAATATTGGAAATTATTTTATAATTAATGTTGGAAATTAATTAGTTTTTGGCCGAAATATATATATATATATATAGCAATATTGGCTAAGTTAAATTTTTTAGTAGATTTCAAAACTCTACTTAGCCCACAAGTAAACATTTCAGCCCAAACAGTTTTGATTTAATTATTGGGCCGGTCCAATATATCAAACCGGGATGCATTGAATCGAACCAGGTTTTTTAATCGGTTCGATCTAGTCGGGTCGGGTCAGACCGGGGTAACTAAGTGGATCTAACCGAACTGGTTTTGAGTGTTGAACCGAACCAAACCCTATTTTATTGGACTGGTTCGGACCGAACCAGATCTTGAAAATAAAACCGGACCAAACCGAACCGGATTTTACTGAAACGAACTTTTATGGACCGAACCAAACCAAACCGGAACGAAATTGACTGAACCGAACCGAATTTTCAAAACCGAATTAAAGGCAATTAAAACCGGGTGATCAAGTTTTAAATCCAAATGTTTTGAACCTTAAATGGCCTACACAGTGCTCAAAGGTTTTATTATTATTTACATAACGATTAAACCTTTATGCATTGTTTCGATTATGGGGATGGATCTCGGAGATACATGTTTTTGGGACTGGATTAATTAGAGGGCTGAATTGCAATTGTGTATTATTCGATATATATATTTATGCATGATTAGAACTGTCGTCTTGACTGAGTCAAGCTAGCTGGATAATGCATGTTGGGGGCGGAGCCCTAGTTAAATATATAATATGCGCACTAGGATAGACATGTTGTGATGTTTGAAATTGCCTAGGATTCATGCCTAGAATGATGTGTAATTGAATATAAGCATGAATTGCAAATCAACCCCTAATGTTTAAAATATTTTTAAAATCTAAAATCAGTCGCCAAATGTGTATGATTGATGTGGAAGTTTCATGTTTGACACGTATGCTAGAATGTTGAGGATGTAGACGCATTTAATAATTTACTTAGGAGTAGAATTATGTATGCTAGCATGAGTTCCTCAGAACATTAGACGCATGACGCGTAAGCATGAGTTTGGTTTGTGAGATGAATGTTACTTGCGTATGATGATTTACATGGATAGTAGAATTATATATGCATTAGTAAGTTCATCGGAATATTTTTTCCAAATATAAAAAGGGCCTTGGGAAAGCCAAGATCGGGTATGCTTGTTTTAAAATTCCCGTTCCTGTAATTTGCGATTAAAATCATTTTAAAAGACTGATATATTGGATTGAAGACGACAGTAATGTGAACTTTTTCATTGGTTTACAGGTGGTCGGTTGGTTTAGATGACTGAGGAATTGTTGCTTGTCGTATTCTATCTTAATAGATATTTTATGTATGCAATTCTTTATCAAAATGACATTGTCTCTGATTTTGCATAATCATTAACATGTGTAGTAACGAATTTCAACATAGATGACATCATCTTGTGCTAATGAGCTTTTGATTGAGACAAACTACGACTCGTGGAATAAACGCGTCAATGCACTGTTGGAGGATCATGGCCTTGTAGGTCACATTCAGAAGTCCATGAGCTGCCCAGATGTTGGTCTAACCAAAGACCTAGCATTTGCCCATTTCCAATGGAAGCAAGATGACAAGAAAGCAAATGAGATATTGCTGTATGAGATGTCTCAGAACTTCCATGATGAATATAAGGATGTTCCGATTACAAAGGAAATTTGGGATGCTCTCTTCCTGAAATATGGAAATGGCATGGCAGCAATCTTGAATCCACTTATACCAGTTATGGAAGAAAGCTTAAACAGCTACAGCAAAGTGTACTTGAAAAGGTATTTGATCTCCTTGGCATGCTGGAACCACTGGAAGAAGAAGGTTAGGTGGGTGAATGGGATAAAATTCAAGCCATCATCGGGGTTCTCCCGAAGTCTTGGAGAGCAGCCAAGGCTTTACTGATGGCCAGTGGTTCCGTGCTAGATCTTGCATCTGTCCTGAAATTCATCGAGATGGAACAAACTCGTCTGAAATCAATACCGGGACAAGATGGGCAAGGAAAGAGAAAGAGGATGAACAACGCCTAAACCAGGCAATCTCCGAGTTAAATCAGAGATAGTCAGCGGGAACTCCAGTCCACGCCGAATAGGTGAAGGTACAGGGTCCAGCAAATTGCATCCTGAAAAGGCATGTGATGTTGGTTATGTTATGGAAGCTCTAGTTTTCTCCACTGTCATGTTAACTGACTCAAATCCTTCTTGGATTCTTGACTCAGGTGCGACGGACCACATAGCCAACGACAAATGACTATTCGCCAAGTTTAGACGATTGCCAAAGGATTCTAAGAGGATATACATTGGTGACAACTCACAAGTTGAAGTCATAGGAGTGGGGAACTGCAAGTTATCTATGAACAATGGCAGGACCATACTACTTGAAAATGTCCTTTATGCTCCAAGAATCCACAGAAATGTTGTTTCTGTTTCTGCTCTTATGAAAAATAATTACATTTTATCATTTGAGAAGAACTTTGTTCGCATAAATAAATGAAATGTCTTCTTTGGGCATGCTTATTCCTCTTATGGTATCTTTATCATGGATTTGAATGGAATTATAGATTCGAATAGAATGTATGCCTTATCCTCCAGGGAAGCAGAAACTGACGCAGCCAGATGGCATGCAAGGCTGGGACATATAAGATACATATGGTCCATTCATTAGCCCGAAGAGAGCTTCTTCCTAGTACCAGCAATGTGGTTAAACAAGCTTGCCACGATTGTCTAGCAGGAAAGTCCACTCGCAAACCATTCGGAGAAGCTCAACGAGCCGAGTATCCATTGCAGCTAATTCACTCCGACGTCTGTGGACCAATGAGTGTAACCGCTAGGAGTGGAAAATGATACTTCGTAACTTTCATTGACGACTTTACCCGTTATGGGTTTACTCATTTGATTACTCGTAAATCCGAGGTAATAGATTGCTTTAGAAACTTTCTAAACCTCGTAGAGAATCAGCAGGAGCGAAAGGTGAAAACCCTACGCACTGATAGAGGTGGAGAATATCTCTCTAATGAGTTTGACAAGTTGTGCAAAGAAAGAGTAATAAACCGTCAAACGACAATCCCCAACACACCACAGCAAAATGGTTTGGCTGAATGTCGTAAAAGAACACTTCTAGACATGGTCAGAACCATGATATCGCATGCACAATTACCAATCTTCTATTGGAGTGATGCATTATTTGCTTGCCACTCATGTAGTAAACTTTGTCCCAACAACGGCGGTAGACACAACGCCATATGAGCTGTGGCATGGTAGAGAGTTGGATCTCACCAGATTGCGACCTTGGGGTTGCGCAGCCTATACACAGTCAACTGATAGCCATTTCGGCAAGTTGGGACCCAGAGGACTAAATAGTATCTTTATCAGGTATTCAGAGAACTCTAAGGGTTACGTATTCGTGTCAGCTCAAGAAAATGGTTGGGTGGTCGAACATGATTCGAGAGACGTTACTTTCCTTGAGGACGAATTTCCGAAACTTGGTGAGATTAAAACAAATGAGGTATTGATCGAACTAGAGCAGGACAACATTGATGATCAGGTCCCACTTACTTCGAGTGGGAGATTTGAACCAACAACTCAAGTGAATGACACGGTAGATGATAATGGAAACATTTTCATAAATCCAGTGGGGGGGGGGACCAAACCCAACCACACAAATCACTGTTGCTAGAGGGACGAATCAAGTTGAACATGATAATCATGTAGCCGGACTGCTGGATGAAAATCCAATAATGCCACAACCACCATTACCTCCCATTGTTCCCAGTGGGAGTAGATCAACCAACTTGGTTCCAGGTCCTAGTGATCAAGGAATTAATCGCGGAGATAAAATCCCGAGACCAAGAGGTTGTCCAAGGAAAGTTGTAGGTGAAGGTTCATGCACTGATCTTATTCCCTGTGGGAGTGATTCTCCGATAAGAAGCACTATTCCGAGTGGGAGATTCGTTCAGAGTCAAGATGGGATAAACGAGCCTAGACGTAGTCAAAGGCAACGAACTTCTCCTAATATATCCCATCGAGAGGGGTGAAATCCTCACTGTAACATCTGTTGACGAACCGGTAACGGTTCAACAAGCGTTGGAAGGACCTCAAGCAAAGGAATGGAGGAAGGCAATGAAGGAAGAGATCACCTCAATTAAAGCCAATTCGGTATGGTCTTTGGTTGATTCACCTGCTAAATGCAGGGCCATAGGAGCAAAGTGGGTTCTCAAACTGAAACTCACTGTTGATGGAAAGGTCGAGCGATATAAAGCAAGACTAGTTGCGAAAGGATATACCCAACTTCATGGAGTGCACTTTGACGAAACATACTCACCAACTGTGCGTTACACCACAGTCCAAGCCATTCTGGCCTTGGTTGCAAGTCTCGATCTCGAGCTGCACCAAATGGATGTTAAGACCGCGTTCCCCCACGGAAACCTGGAGGAAGAGATCTACATAGTCGTCTTGGGTTTCCACGAGGAAATCGTAGGAAACGGATTCGTGAATATTCACGAGGATCCGTGCGTGTATTATAAGACCTCCGGGTCTAAGTATGCCATCTTAACCTTATACGTGGACGACATACTCATTGCCGCAAACAACGTGAGTTTTATGAATAAGTCAAAGCCCTGGTTTGAATCTGTATTTGAGATGAAAGACATTGGAGAAGCCACATACATCTTAGGCATTAAAATTGCTAGAGGTCGCGCTACCCGAAAATTATGTCTATCTCAAGAAGCTTATATCAACAAACTGTTGAAAAGATTCAGATTACAAGATGCCGAACCCGTGGATACGCCGGTGGTGTTTGGGTGCGCATTGTCAAAACGTGACGGCCCCAAGTACCTGGTGTTAGATATCTGTCCAATTCGGGTTCGTGTTTACATTTCGGGCCTCGCAAAATACTCTAAAACCCGTAAAAAGAACTCTTCCGCGAACACCCAAGTCTAAAACGGTTCGGAATACGCGCAATACCCGGACCGGAGGACTTCCGGATTTCTAAACAATCCGGGTGGGTCCGGATTACCGATGTTCTCCGCGCTCTCATCCCGATTATTTTGCCAAGTGCGAGAAGTCGGTGCACGCATAGTCCACCTTGATGATGGTATACGTTTTCCTTCATACCGACATCAAGTCGTTCAAAACTGGGCATGATCCTTAGGTTCCCTATAAATAGGTGCCTAGGTCTCCCATTTTAAACAACTCCCTCATTTTGGATATTGGATGCTCTGACTTCTCTCTAAAAGGCTTTCTCTCTCTAGAAGATTTTTTACTTGAGCGTCGGAGAGGGCCCAACCAGCATCCCCCCTCTCCCCCGCTGGTTACTCCCCCTTGTGCAGGATCCGGATTTCAAGAGATCAAATCCGGGAAAGTTGAAGACTAAGTTCGAGGATCGTGTTACAAGGATCGCGGCGTACCCGTCCTTGTACACACATTCGGAGCCCATTCGTGGAAAAGAAGCCCGAAGCTGCCCAAGTGGAAGCAGACTTAACATTTGGCGCCGTTTGTGGGAATGCAATGTCGTCATCCGCACAAAAGACACGGCAAGGATGGTCGCTTTAACTTCAATACGACATAACTCTTCAACATTGGCGCGACAATCAGCAATACGTGCATCAAAATTAGCCGTCTTCAAGATCAAGTTTCAAGTGTGAAGAAGTAAACAACGCTTACATCAATGGGAGGAACACTCCTCCTTGGGCCGGTCCCTTGTCCGGGGGGCAGAAGGCAATACCGCACGACCCTCAACTCTATTCCCTTTATCGCAAGAAGGAGTTACACGGTCGTACTCGGCATAAAGAACTTAGAATCGCTCGAGGAACGCGCCCCTGCGTCGGATCTTTTGAGAATTGTGCTAAGGCCAGGAACTGCAATCACGCGTTCAGCAACATGAAAGCAACAACCTCGAAAATTTACAAGTTCAAAGAAGATACAAGGAGGTGCCATACTCACAAGTCCTTTACCGCGACCATGTCCGGAGACTCCAGAGTAGCGGGGGCAATTGTACAGACATTCCTTCCGACAAGCGGATTACTGTATACATCAGCTATCTGCAAAGACGATCTTTTTCCATCAGTCCGACCTACATTACAACATGATACAAGTCATAAAGATCATCAACATAGCAAATCTTCAGAAGGACGTATATGTGTACTGACATCAATTAATCAAGCAAGGACATCAACATCTACACTTGGTGTATTATTTAGCTGCTCAACCATGTCGACATCCGAAGACAGAGTTACTCGCAGAATGGAAATAGTAGACTTACTCATGATAACAGCCGTGGGAAGATTAATTCCGACAAGAAGATAACAAGATTTGACATCCTGAAAAATGCAACCAACAATCCAATCAGTGCGTAAACACGCATCAACACTTATGCAAACATTTATGCAATGGACGCTCCATGTAAGATAACTATGTATGTACATGATTCGTTAGTCTTCGCGCAACAAGTAACAAGCATCATGCAAGGGGGCAACTTCTTCAACACATCAACCTTACATGTCGACAACGAGCTCATACTCGCATCATACATGATTACAAGGGCGAAATATTTTCTAAGTGTTTTGCTCAGGATGACGGTCATCATATTACCAAGTGTTTGCATACAACAAGGTGTTGGCATACAACCTGTGTTTACATCAAGCATATGGATACAATGTACATATCAAGGGATAGAGAAAAGATTCTAAGTGTGGGGGCAAGTGCGCACATACAAGCACGTACATACATGTCGACAAGGATGCATGTCGACAAGTGAAGAATATTTTCTAAGTGTTTCCATGTACGTACATTCATGTCGACAAGTGAAGAATATTTTCTAAGTGTTTCCATGTACGTACATACATGTCAACAATGATGCACGTCGACAAGGGGATAATATTTTCTAAGTGTTTCCATGTACGTACGTACATGTCAACAATGATGGATTGCATGCATCAAGTAGCTATTATCAACTTCTACACAATGCCTCCTAAGCATTCCTACGACGCTTATCGACAAAGTTCATACGACGACATCTATGGTAACAAGCATTAGATATTGTTAAAATATTTTCTAAGTGTTTTAGCATGTTTGCAGACAATGACCGACAGTCTATACATGATGCTCAACGTACATTGCCTAAGCTATCATTACCAACATACAACCATTGACGACCATGTACGTACAACTACCGATCATCAATATCGAGCATACTAAAAAAACGGCTAAGGAATGGAACAACATGTCGGCAATGAACACTATACATAAGGGAAGTATAATGATTCATCTGCACTCTTCTAAAATTTTCAGCACTTAGAAAATTTTTGGCCGATTTGAGGTTAAGAATTCTAATGCATTTTATCAAACACCTTGTATGCATGTTAAGGTAAACTAGGCACATGATGATTTCAAAGATCAAATTAAGGCCAAACGAAGTCACAAAATGTCCAGCTATGTACGGAATTGAACTCACCAACACGAAGCGAGTCTGAATTGACACGTGCCACACCGGAATCCAATTGATATCAACTATGGTGTGTCTACTCCAAATCTATGATCTCAAAAGCTTCATCTTCATCAAAGAGTAGAGAGTTTCTTGGAGATTTATCTATGAAGGATGTAAGATAATGAGTATTCTCTCTCCTAATTTTCACTAATAGTGCCTACACCATGTGCTAAGGACTGAACTTTCATGTATTTTCATATAAGTCCTTAGCAACCTTTACAAGCATCTTTGCATCTCTCCTATGTTCATATTGCATACATACTACACAATGCTTCATGACACACTACACGTAATTATTATTACTCATTACGTACGTAGAATTTATCATGCACGTTTCTTATTTATGATCGTTACATGATTATTTTTACAATCTAAGTATGAATTGAATGCTTGCATCATTTTCCATGCTTACATCATACTACATGTTTGCATCATTTTCCATGCTTACATCATACTACATGCTTGCCTCATTTTCTATGTTTACACCATGCTTCAAGATTACGTACATGCTCTCCAATTTTATATTGTTCTAAGTGTTTTGCATATTGCATGATTACGTCATCCGATTACTATGTCGTCATCTACATGTGGGCAACATGTTATATGCTTAAATCATGTACCATGATATTATTACGTTGTATAAATCTTTATTTCACTCATTACATGATATTGCGAATATAACTGCATGTTGTTATACGCATATTGTCCGCTACGCTAACCCTATAAACAGATTACGTACATAAGGCGGAAAATTGAAGTTGGTCAAATTTATGATCCCTACACTTGAATTGACAAACAGGCCACCCCTGAGGTCAGTACCGAACCTAAATTGGACGAATATCTTATCTTAAAAAGAGTCAAGCTCGGGTTTTAAACCACTACTTGACTCGGGGGAAAGTGTTAGATATCTGTCCAATTCAGGTTCGTGTTTACATTTCGGGCCTCGCAAAATACTCTAAAACCCGTAAAAAGAACTCTTCCGCGGACACCCAAGTCTAAAACGGTCCAGAATACGCGCAGTACCCGGACCGGAGGACTTCCGGATTGCCCTGAGGCAAACGCATTGATTGCCTAAGACAATCCGGACGTCCGGATTGCTAAACAATCCGGGTGGGTCCGGATTACCGATGTTCTCCGCGCTCTCATCCCGATTATTTTGCCAAGTGCGAGAAGTCGGTGCACGCATAGTCCACCTTGATGACGGTATACATTTTCCTTCATACCGACATCAAGTCGTTCAAAACTGGGCATGATCCTTAGGTTCCCTATAAATAGGGGCCTAGGTCTCCCATTTTAAACAACTCCCTCATTTTGGACATTGGATGCTCTGACTTCTCTCTAAAAGGCTTTCTCTCTCTAGAAGATTTTTGACTTGAGCGTCGGAGAGTGCCCAACCAGCATCCCCCACTCTCCCCCGCTGGTTACTGCCCCTTGTGCAGGATCCGGATTTCAAGAGATCAAATCCGGGAAAGTTGAAGACTAAGTTCGAGGATCGTGTTTCAAGGATCGCGGTGTACCCGTCCTTGTACACACATTCAGAGCCCGTTTGTGGAAAAGAAGTCCGAAGCTGCCCAAGTGGAAGTAGACTTAACACTTGGCAGAGCGAGACCATATGAAGGGTGCAGAGTATTTAAGCATGGTCGGTAGTCTCATGTACGCCATGCAATGCACCCGTCCGGACATATGTTACGTCGTGGGCTTAGTAGCACGATTCCAATCAGATTCTGGCTATCAACAATTAAAGGCTGTAAAACGAATTGTTCGTTATCTGAAAGTTACTGCCGACTACGCATTGTGCTATGAGGGTGGGAAGTTAGAATTGACCGGTTACAATGACGCCGACCACGGTGGCGATCCGGATGATCATAAATTTACCATCAGAGGAGTCTTTTCCTGGCTAAAGCCGCCATTTCATGGACGAGCAAGAAGCAAACTTGTGTCGTGCTGTCTACGATGGAATCAGAATTCGTAGCCCTCTCAAAAAATGCACATGAAGCGGTCTGGCTGAAAAGGCTTTGTACTGCGCTGCTTGATGGCGATGTCAGGAGTAAACCTGTGAATGTGTTCTCTGACAGTCAGGCAACCATTGCGGCAGTAAAGAATCCAAAGTACCACAGTAGGACTAAACACAATGATGTGAAATATTTTTATGCTAAATCTTTGGTAGAAGGCAATACTATCACTTTGGAATACTTGTCAACTGATAACATGGTTGCAGACCCAATAACTAAACCACTACGCATGGAGATATTCGAAAAGCACGTAGAAATTCTTGGATTCCGTAGGGTTTAAAAGTGGCATGTATCTGTGATAACATTTTGATAATTTAAAGTTACGTTTTTAATAAACGAGAGAATTGCAATCGAGTTTATGATCAATCGACGTCATAATGTTTGAATACATTTGATTTTCGGTCTATAAACTAAGTCGTAGGAGGACGCAATCCTCCGCCAAACTATGTCGAATGTGGGCCTTACCTAGTCACACGGGTACGGTCGTCTTGCGGTGGAGGGAGGCCTTTACCAAGCAAGACTGGCTAAGAATCAGGAGGATAAACCTGATAACGCAAGACGACTATCTTGTTTCGAAGTAACTCGACGTGATATTCGTTTTGCAAATCATCGTGATGAAATCTGTTTGTCATTAAACCACATTCCGGGCCAGATGAAAATCTGCGATAGCATGATTGACTTATCCCATTCCTGTCAACTTAAATGTTCGGCTATTCTATCGACGCGTGCTTCATACTACGTATGCCATGTTCGACCACGGGGTCACAGCTCGGTTGTGCTAGATAAGAATCCTTGTGATTCTAACGGGCGCAAACTTCTTCACCTCGAGCGTGTGATTGATCCCGGGAGCCTTATAAAGAGGCACCCAACGTAACCTCACGGACTCGGAACTCATATCTAAGGTCAGGCTCAATGTCCGCTTCCCGCCGTACGAGCATAGTGCTGAAAAAAAAGGCCCAGTGACCACGTCTTTGGAAACTGGTAGGGTTTAAGTAAGGATATGAGCGATGGGGATGATCAAGTTCACCTGTAATTCACCGAATCTTGTATTCACTAGGTGGCCACCAGCCGGATATTAGTTAAAGGTTGTGAATACTTGTACGGATGCCTTGGAGAAGTATTCCTATGAGGAAACTAGGCAAATGGAGAATTATCAGTTGACCTAGGATACAACGCGACACTATATTGTTTATAACAGGTTGATTGAAGAAAAAGGAATCAACGTTCCACGGGCGCTACAACACTCCTAACAGATGAGTAGCACGATGCCCATCGTGTTCGCCGGTCGCACAACAAACCTCATATAAACTATTCGGAAGCAAGTGCGAGATCGAAGGAGTGAAATGTTGATGCAGATTTGGACGACAATACATTAACATGCACCCTCCCATTTCGGCGAGTAGGAAAAGTAATCATATGGTGATAGGCGCTGTAAATGGAAGCTCATTATAAGTATACGTTACCTAAGACAATTGGGTAAATGTCACATTAGGACATTGGGCTAGACCCAAATCCCAAATGACACGAGTGGCCCAAAATATGGGCCTCCCTTATGCATAGGTCGGAGGAACTTATTAGTGGGGGTAAAGTGGACAAGTCCACTTTACTCCCCCTATAAATAAGAGGTGTTAGAGGTTTTATTAGGTTAATCCTTAATCCCTCCTTGGATCGTTTTAGAGAGAAAAACCCTCATCCCCATAACACCACACATCGGCCGAACCTCATCTTCACCAAAGGGTGTGCTAATTTTCTTTCGAGCAAACACTCCGGAGATCCGTCCCTGTCAAGAATCGATCTGAGGCTTGGCTGTGGAGAATATACCGCGTAGGGCTTCCTTGACAAGAACCTCTACGGGTGCCGACCGGAGGACCGTGAACTCCCTGCTACAGGATCTCGGGACTACGGATTACGTCTGAGGTATGGGCGAATCTTCTGATGCATAATATCGATTACTACCGTGTACCATGTTTATAGTATCCGTAGTGATTAATCGTTGTAATCTAACACCGAGTGGTAAGGGTACTTCAGGTGCTGCTTCATTCAGCACCCGGAATCAGTCACACGCTCAAGGTGAAGAAGTTTGTGTCCTTTCGAATCTTGGAAGATTTCGTCTATCAACACCGAGCCTGACCCCATGGTCGACTATGGCACGTGCAGTATGAAGTGCGCATCGATAGCATAACCTGAATTTATTTTATATCAGGAGTGCGAATGTCATATACTATCGTAGATTCTTCTCTAGCCCAGAATGTGGTGGTAGACGAATGGAGTTCGTCACGACGATCTGCAAAACTTTGATCATATCGTTACCCCGAAACCAAATGATCGTTTTGCATAAAAAAGTTTCTCTTTCGAAATACCATGGCTCTTAGCCGGTCTATATATGGCTGACGTTTCCCTTCCATCAAGACGACCGTGCCCGTATGACATTGCAGGGTCCACATTCGACATATTTTATTAGGAGGTTTTACACTCCAGCGACTAGTTTATAGGTCGTACATCCAATGTAACATTGTCATTATGATGCCGTAAATATCATAAAATCAAATAGCAATATTTTATATTCAAATATTACTTCAAATCCAAAATGTTACTGCCACATTACAAGCATTCTATATCCTACGCAATCCAAGCATCCTTGCGTAAGGGTTTAGTCAATGGATCCACAACCATATTTTATTTCAATGTGTTTTGTCCTACTATGGTACTTCAGATTCTTGACTGCCCCTATCGCAGCTTGACTATTAGAGTAAATGCACAAAGGCTTACTCCCCTTGACGTCAAGCAGGGCGGCCAAGAAAATCTTTAGCCAGACCGCCTCCTGTTTGTTCTTTGAGAGAGATACGAATTCGGATTCCATAAAGGACAACGCGGCACAGGATTGCTTCTTGCTCATCCAATAGATGGCTGCATTAGCAAGGAGAAACGCTCCTCCTGAGGTGGACTTACGATCATCTAGACCACCACCATAGTCAGCTTCACAATATCCTATCAATTTTTAGTTTACTTCCCTCATAGAACAGTCCGTAGACTGCCGTACCCATCCTATATCTCATTATTTGTTTGATGGCTCGTAAATGTTGATAACCGGCGCTCGACTGGAAACGCGCTACTAGTCCCAAAGCGTAACAGATGTTTAGACGAGTGCATTGCATCGCGTACATCAAACTTCATACCATACTGAGGTACTCTGCACTTTTAATTTGTTCACCCTCTACTAGGTTCTTTGGGCCATCACGCTTTGACAGCGCACTCCCATATACAACTGGTGTCTCCATGGGTTTTGCATCATAGAGATTGAACCTTCTCAACAATTTGTTGATATAGGCTTGCTGAGAAAGATATAATCTACGAGCACCAAGATCTCTAGCAATCTTAATGCTTAAGATGTAAGTTGCCTCTCCCATGTCCTTCATCTAAAATACAGATGCTAACCAGGACTTTGACTAATTTAAATAACTCACATCGTTCGCGGAAAGAAGGATGTCATTGACGTATAACATCAAGATGGCATACTTTGAACCTGAGGTCTTAGTGTACACGCAGGGATCCTCATGAAGATTCACGAATTGGTTGCCCACAATTTCCTCGTGTAACATGCTGTACCATTGTCAGGACGATTGTTTAAGACCATAAATCGATCTTTGGAGCCTACAAACATTACGTTCGCTTCCAGGGGATGAGAAACCCTCTGGTTTCTCCATGTAGATATCTTCCTCCAAGTTTCAATGAAGGAAGGCAGTCTTAACTGTAAGCATATGGTAATGGGCGCCGTAATTGGTAGCCCATAATATGTATAGTTTACCTAATGAACTTGGGTAAATGTCACATTAGGGTAATTGGGCTAGATCCAAACCCCAATTGACATGGGAGGTCCAAAATTGGGCCTCCTCAAATACATAGGCCGGCCGAAACCCTATGTGGGGTAAAGTGGAATTTTGTCCACTTTACTTCTCCTATAAATAAGAGGTGTTAGGGGATTTTTAGGGTTAATCACAATTCCCTCACAAGAGTGTTTTAGAGAGAAAACCCTCAACCCCACACGATGATAGTTTCGGTCGAACCATATCCCTAACCAAGGGTGTTTAAAATTGCTTTCGAGCAAACTCTCCAGAGATATGTCCCCGTGCCAATAATCGATCAGAGGCTTTGCTGTAGAGCTTCCACCATGTATGGCTTCTCTACAAGAATCTCTACGGGTCCCGACCGGAGGATCGTGAACTCCCTCATGAGAAGATCTTGGGTCTACGGATCACCTTAAATGTATGTGTGAAACTTCCGCTGCGTAATTCCAATTACTAGCATGTACCTTGTTTAAGTATCCGTAGTGATTACTCCCCATAGTCTAATATTGGTATCAGAGCCAGGTTAGAAGTTGATGATTTTGATAAATTGATGTTCTTGAAATTTAAGATTAAAAACCGAAAATTTTAAGAAGAGAAATTTAAATTTTTGATCTTTAGGATTTTGGTGAAACCAAAATTTTCATGATGTCCTTGGTTAATTTGATGTTCAAGATCTTAAAGAAAAGTGTAATATTTATCAAAATCAAACATTTGATTGTAGATCTTATTAAAATTTGATCTTGAAATTTGACACTTATTCCCAAATATGTGATTGTGCCGAAACTTTTAATTAAATTACAAGGTAAAATTATTAATTTCTTGGTCAACAAGTAAGAAATTTCGGCACAAAGGTTTTAAATTATATTGTTTACCATATATTAATTAAGGTAACAATATATCTATAATTGGGAACATTATGATAGATTTACATTAATATATAGAAATATATATCACTATCAATATATATCTAAATATTTAATAGGGTTAAAGATATTATTGATATATTTTACTGCTTAAAAGATTGAGAAAATATATTGTTAGTATATTTGTTACCCTATTTAAGATATTGACAATAAATAAATAAATATATATCTTATATTCTGCCGATTTTTACACACACACACACACACACACACACACATATATATATATATATATATATATATATATATATATTGTTGATTGATTTAATCTTAGCAATAAATATATATATGTTTTAATTTGGCCGAAATTTATATATATATTGGAAATTATTTTATATAATTAATGTTACTTGGTGGCTAAGTTAAATATTTTTGGACTTTAAAACCATACTTGGGCCACAAGTAAACATTTCGGCCCAACCTTTGAAATTTTCATTATTGGGCCAGTCCAATATGTTGAATCGGGGCAGATTTAAATCGAACCGGGTTTTCTCAATCGGTTCGACCTAGTCGGGTCGGGTCGAACCGAGGTAATTAAGTGGATCTAACCAAACCGGTTTTGTGTGTTGAACCGAACCAAACCCTATTTTATTGGACCGGTTCGGACCGAACCATATTTAAAAATTAAAACTGAACCAAACCAGATTTTAAACCGGACCGAACCGAACCTGATTTATCCGTACAAGATTTTTCAGACCAGACCAAACCGGACTGAAATTGGCTGAACAGAAAAGATTTTTCAAAACCGAATTAAAGTCAATTAAATAAAATAGGGTGGTCAAGTTTTAAAATCCAAATGTTTATGAACCTCTAAATGGACTACACAGTGCTCATAGGGTTGCTAACCTTTATGCCTTGTTTCGATTATGGGGATGGATCTCGGAGATACATGTTTTTGGGACTGGATTAATTAGAGGGCTGAATTGAATTTTTTTATTATTCTATATATATCAATGCATGATTAGAAATGTTGTCTTGACATAGTCAAGCTAGCTGGACATTACATGTTGTGGGCGGAGCCCTAGTTAAATATATGGAATGCGCACTAGGATAGACATGCTGTGATGGTTGTAAATTTCTAGGATTTATGTCTAGAAAGTTGTGTAATTGAATATAAGCATGAATTTCTAATCATCCCCTAATGTTTAAAATTATTTTAAAACCGAAAATCAAGTGCCAAATATGTATGATTGTTGTGGAATTTTCATGTTTGACACGTATGCTAGAATGTTGAGGATGTAATTGCATTTGATAATTTACTTGTAAGTAGAATTATGTATGCAATCGTGAGTTCCTCGGAACATTAGACGCATGACGCGTAAGCATGAGCGTGATTTGTTTGATGAATGTTACTTGTGTATGATAATTTACATGGTTAGTTGAATTATATATGCATGAGTAATTCATCGGAATATTTTCCAAAATACAAAGGGCCTTGGGAAAGCCAAGATCAGGTATGCTTGTTTTAAAATTATTGTTCCGGTAATTTGCGATTAAAACCGTTTTAAAAGACTAATCTATTGGATTGAAAACGACGGTAATGTGAACTCTTTCATAGCCATCTTCCATTGGTTTACTGGTGGTCGGTTGATTTAGATGACTGAGGAATCATTATTTGTCGGATTCAATCTTAATAGATATCTGATGTATGCAATTCTTTCTCAAAATGTTATTGTCTACCTGATTTTTGCATAATCAACGATGTCTTAGTTTAAATAGTTTGAATTAGTGCGAATCGATATTCCACACAATCTTGATGGTATGTATCATGATGAATAAAAGGAGTACGTGTTGAACTTTCTAAGATTTCGAAAAGTGGAGAGGATAACTTCAGATGAATATGGTAGTCTGTATGATTTTGACAATGCGAAACAAATGTAACAATTTGTTTCACCAAGAATAGGAGTAGGCTCTTTGATGATCTCAACGCGTATGTGGTGATACATTCAACCTTGGTAAAGGGGGTTGAAGAAGACTTCAATTACAACCAGGCAATGTTGCAGCTTAGTTTCCCTTTGCTTCCGCCTCGGTGGAAGCAATGATACAAAAGCTAAACGTTTCGGTTAAACGTGATGGTCTTCTCTCTTTTTCATGGATGTTGGCGTAAAACCCGCATCGGATCTTCAGAATGAAAGGTCAACATGGAAAAGATGTATATGGTTGTTTGATATTGACAGGACTCAATGACCTCGAGCCTAATCAAGTACAGTAACCAAAGCAGTAAAGGGAAACCTTCTCTACTCACCATACTGGGTTCGAAAGAAATCAATCATGATCCGCATATTATAGAGAGAACTGGACCATAAAGGTCTTATACGATAATCCGTTGGGTTAAACCATGTTGATAAAGTGCGTCTCTGGTACGCCACGCAGGTCATGTGTATGAAGCTGTAAAACGTTTTATACAGACACATATCATTTGATGTAATTCACTCGTTAATTGCTCTGATGTGATATTCAACATGACTTAAAGTTCTCGACTATCTATGCAACAATCATGGATCGAATACGATCTTCAGATCAATTCAGATCAAGAACCCTATCATTGTCATTTATCATTCGTTTGAGTTACTAAATTTTTTGTTATTTCGAGATTCAGATTTATTGAATAAAGTATTTTCCGTTCGATTCGAAATGTGATATACTTGTCAAAATTAATCGACCCGGTTATGAGGGATCGATCCAAAACGAAATTTCGGCCAGGTAAAAGTGGTCGAATGAAACGAAACGATTCACGTACTCCGTCATCTCAGTCAGCACGACCAAGCTGAACTGTATAAACCCATTGATTGCGTAGCTTGATCGAATAATGTAACTCTTTCTTTATTATTAGTATTCCATTGAATGAAATAAAATGTAATGATGATCATGTGCGAATTAGGATGGCAATCGCATCATGTGCAATTATTCGCTTTTACGAGCCTCGCAATCTGGATGGCGTGGATTAGGATGCATGGAGTAAATATGTGAGAGAACTCATTTTTCGCTGAAAGTATACACAAGTGTATTGATGTGAATAAGGCAGAACATGGGTGAATGAGCAAGGCGTCCTAACATATCCTAATAAGTTAAGGAGCTTTACCGATCGGAGAGCTTGTAAGGTGATACTGGCAACCTTAGACAGAGAGGTTGCAGAGGACTTCAAACTCAACTTAGGTGCTCTTCAACTTTGGTGGGCAAATAGACTCCGCTTCGGTAAAGGAAGGGCAGCCGAAGCCAGAGGAGTACTATTTGAGTATGTTGCCCTTATTTCCCAAGATGCAGGTGTAAAACCCACATCAGATGTTACGAACGAGAGATCGAATTGGAGAAAGATACTCAGTATTGCACAGAGGTGCCCTTTATCATGGTTGGCCGAAGAAAACAGACTTGGTTACTCTATTGAATCAATTAAGTTTATCACAGTCTTGTTTATTGAAAGCAAACAAAAGGAACCGAGGGGTCCTTCTGTGCTTCACCACAAGAGGTCAAGGGAAGATGCAGAGGAAACAGGATCATCATTTTGGTCCTCAAACGAACATCCGGTGTGATGAATGCCAGTGATAAAGTACAATAAATGTCTCGTTTATATCCTCCCAACACTCTACCTTTTATCTCTTGAAGCTTCGTGGATGATCTGGAATTTATGCCATTGTGGTTATTTCTCTTACTATTCAATTTTGTTTGAATTCTGGTTATTATTGTTTCAGAATTATTGAATAAAGTAGTTACCATCCGATTCGAAATGAGTTCTACTTATCAAAATTAATCGACTCGGCTAGAAACGAGATCGATCCGAAATGTGATCAAACCGAAACAATAAAGCTATTAGAAATAGCTAAATCAAACAACTCCATACATTTTATCATACATCTAATTTTTTGAGTAAAATCAAAATGCCATTAAAATCCATTGGTTGCGTAGTTCTAGGAACGAACCGGTTATAAATCTTATTTTCTTATTAGTACTCCATTGAATGAAATAAACTGTAATGATGATCATGTTTGAAACCGAATGGATTAAATTAAATTATATTCAGAAATGAAACGATCTAACCAAGGGTTAAAACTAGAGTAAACTGCGCCTCGCGCAAGTGGACCTCGAAAGACTGAACGCATCGTTTCAATATACGAATTTAATGATGAAGTGTTTGAATAATGAATTGCTGAATTTTCGTTTGCATTCCTTTTGAAATAACTTATTGATAAAATTTACAATGGTACGAAGTAGGCTTGGAAAGCCACCACGACCTTGTAAAAAGTATCAACTGACGCATAAGGTGAAAACCTAAGATGCTCAGTTTAGAGATGGGATAAAACCTCTGAGATAAGTTTGCAAACGAAGAAGGATGAAGTCGGTTAAACGATTTTCCTTCCAGACGCCTTGAACGATAAGTCAGGCTAGGCATTCAAATTAAATGACACACTTCAAGTAGCAAAGTTTATATACATACTGTTGGAGTCACTCTATCAGGCGTTCCCTATGGGATGATGAAAGATGATTCACATACATGTAAAACTGTGTTCCAATGAAATCGGTAAGATACGCTACCATAATAGCTGAAAAATGATAATGAGTTAAATCATATCACCATGCGACATTAATATGCGCATTAAACACGTATTTAGGACAAGAGTACGTTAATTACTCTTAAAAAATAAATAAATGGTGTCGTGGTCGAACATGAGACATTACATACTTGAGGATGAATTTTCCGTTGCATGAACAGTTTCAAAATAACGTAGTCTTGATCAAAACGAAGCAGGATATCACTGACAATCAAGTCCCACTTAATTCGAGTGGGAGAGATTTGAACCAGCAACTCAAGTGAATGACATGGTAAATGAGAATGGGAACATTTTCATAATAAAGCCAGTGGGAGGAACAAACCCTACCACACGTAATCACTGTTACTGTTGAGACGAATCAAGTTGAACCTGATGGTCAAATTGCTGAACCATGAATGACGCAACTACCTAAACTACCCATTGTTTCCAGTGGGAGTGAACCGACCAAACTTGGTTCCAGATCCTAGCGATCAAGGAATTCACCTCAAAAGTGAAACCCCGAGACCCAGAGGTTGTCAAAGGAATGTTGCAGGTCAAGGTTCTAGCACTGCTCTTTTTCCCAATAGAAACGATGCTCTGATAAGAAGCATTGTTCTGAGTGGGAGAATAGTTCCCAATGGAAGTGATGCTCCGATAACAGGCATTATTCCAAGTGGGAGAACGTTCAGACTCAAGATGGGATAAATAATCCTAGACGAAAGTCAAAGGCATCGAACTTCTCTAAGAAGTATCCCATCGAGTAGGGTAAAAACTAACTCGAATAAACTGTTGAAAATCATTGGAAAGACCTCAAGTGGAGAAATGGAGGAAAATAATAAAAGAGAGAGATCACCTTAAATTAAAGCCATTATACTCTATAGTTGATTTACCTGCTAACCACAGGGGCACAAGGATAAGGTGAGCCCTGAAAGAAGGCTCACCACTGATGGAAAAGGTCGGATAAACCGAATTATTGCGAAAGGACTTACCCAATTTCACGGAGTGGACTTTGACAAGACAAACTCACTGACTGTGCGTAAACCACGGTTAAGGCCATTTTTGGTCCTGGTCGCTAGTCTCGATCTCGAGCTGCACCAAATAGTTGTTAAGACCACATTCCTCCACGGAAACCTGGAGGAAGAGATATACATGGAGCAAATGGAGGGTTTCTTTACTCCTGGTAGCGAACGTAACGTTTGTAAACTCTAAAGGTCCATTTACGGTCTTAAACAGTCGTCACGGCAATGGTACCGCAGATTCCACGAGGAAATCGTAGGAAACGGATTCGTGAATCTTCACTAGGATCTGTGCATGTATTATAAGACCTCCAGGTCTAAGTATATCATCTTAACCTTATACGTGGACGACATACTCATTGCTGCAAACGACACGAGTTTCATGAATAAGTCAAAATGCTGGTTAGCATCTTTATTTGAGATGAAAGACATGGGAGATGCCACGTACATCTTAGGGATTAAGATTGCTAGAGATCGGGCTACCCGGAAATTGTGTCTTTCTCAAGAAGCCTATATCAACAAGCTATTGAAAATGTTCAGATTACAGGATGCCAAACCCGTGGATACGCCGGTGGTGTTTGGGTGCGCACTGTCAAAACGTGACGGACCCAAGAACCTGGCATAGCGTGAACAGATGAAGGGTGCAGAGTATTTAAGCATGGTTGGTAGTTTGATACACCCCATGCAATGCACCCGTCCGGATATTTGTTACGTTGTGGGTCTAGTAGCACGTTTCCTCAGATCCTGGCTATCAACATTTAAAGGCTGTAAAACGAATACTTCGTTATCTGAATGGTAATGCCGACTATGCGCTGTGCTATGAGGGCATGAAGTTAGAATTGACCGGTTACAGTGACGCCGACAATGGTGGCGATCCGGATGATCGTAAGTCCACCACAGGATGAGAGTTTCTCCTTGCTAATGCCGCCATTTCATGGACGAGCGAAGCAAACCTGTGTCGCACTGTCAACGATGGAATCAGAATTCGTAGCTCTCTCTAAGAACGCACAGGAAGCGGTCTGGCTGAAAAGGCTTCTTACTGCGCTTAGGGATGGCAACGGGTATCGGGGCCCCGCTGACCCGCGGAGCCCCGACCCGGTTTTGACCCGCCGACCAACGGGTCACGGGACGGGTTCGGGGCGGGGCAGGCCCGGGTCAGGGCGGGTCCGGGTCTAGGGCCGCGGGGCCCCGTTGACCCGCCCCGAAATTTTTAATATATATATATTTTATGTTAATATAATGTAGCATTTACTAAACAATATGGTTAATATAGTACATATATAAATAGCATGGACAAAATTATAAATAGATGTATATTTAGATTATTAGGATTAGTTAATTTGGATTTGGTGTTTGGATTTGAATTTGTATTTTGTGATGAATTTGATGTGTTTGTTGTTTGTATTTGATTGGTGTTAGATTTATGGTTTGAATTTATATTTAATGTAATATTTTGGCAAAAAAATTGTATTTAATATTGATAAATGAAAAAAAAAAAATTATTCACACGGCGGGGCGGGTCGGGGCCCTGCGGGTCGACCCGCGGAATTTTTGCCCCCGCCCCGGGAGGAACAATTTCCCGGGTCCGGGTCAGCCAGACCGACCCGCGGGGCGGTTCTGGGGCTGCTGAAACCCGCCCCTACCTGCCCCGTTGCCATCCCTAACTGCCCTGCTAGATGGTGACGTCGGGAGTAAACCTGTGAAGGTGTTTTCTGACAGTCAAGCAGCCATTGCGGCAGTGAAGAATCTGAAGTACCATAGTAGGACCAAACACATTGATGTAAAATACTTATATGCTAAATCTATGGTAGAAGTCAACATAATCACTATGGAATACTTGTCCACTGATAATATGATTGCGGGCCCATTAACTAAACCACTACTCAGGGAGATATTTGAAAAGCATGTAAAACTGCTTGGATTGCGTAGGTTTTAGAAGTGGCATGTATCTGTGGTAACATTTTGATATTAGAAAGTTACATTTTGTAAGCGAAAGAATTGCAACTGAGTTTATGATCAATCGACGTCATAATGTTTTGATTACATCAAATTTTCGGTCTATAAACTAAGTTGTATGAGGACGCAATCCTCTGCCGAAACTATGTCGAATGTGGGCCTTACCTTGTCACACGGGTACGGTCGTCTTGCGGTGGAGGTAGGCTTCTACTAAGCAAGGTTGGCTAATAATCAGGGGGATAAACCTGATTATGCAAAACGATCATCTAGTGTCGCAGTAACTCGATATGATCTTCATTTTGCAGATCGCCGTGATGAACTTCGTTCGTCATTAATGCACATTCTGGGCCAGATGAGAATCTGCGATAGCATGATTTGACATATCCCATTCCTTTGAACTTAAAAGTTCAGGTATGCTATCGACGCGTGTTTCATACTACGAGTGCCACGTTCGACCACGGGGTCACAACTTGGTTGTGCTAGGAAAGAATCCTCGTGATTCTGGCGGGCGCAAACTTCTTCACCTCAAGCCTGTGATTGATCTCGGGATCCTATTGAAGAAGCACCTGAAGTATCCTCATGGACTCAGAACTCATACCTAAGGTCAGGCTCAATGCTCGCTTTCCGGCGTACGAGCGTAGTGCTGAACAAAAAGGCTCAGTGACCACTTCTTTGGAAACCAGTTGGGTTTGACTAAGGGTATTTGTGATGGGTATGTACAAGTTCACCTGTAATTCACCGACTCTTGTATTCACTAAGGTGGCCACTAACCGAATATTAGTTGAAGGTTGTGAATACTTGTACGGATGCCTTGGAGAAGTGTTCCTAAGTGGAAACTAGGCAACTGGAGAATTATCAGTTGACCTAGGATACAGCGTGACACTATATTAATGTTGTTTACAACATGTTGATTGGAGAAAAGGGAATCAACGTTCCGCGGGCGCTACAACACTCCTAACAGATGAGTAGCACGATGCCCATCATGTCCGCCGGTCGCACGGCAAACATCGTATGAACTATTTGGAAGCAAAGGACGAGATCAAAGGAGTGATATGTTGATGCAGATTTGGACGACAATACATTAACAGGCACCCTCTCATTCCGACGAGTGGGAGCTGTAAGCAGATGGTGATGGGCGCCGTAAATGGTAGCCCATTATATGTATTGGTTACCTAAGGAAACTGGGTATATGTCACATTAGGACATTGGGCCAAATCCAAATCCCAAATGACAGGACAGGCCTAAAATTGGTCCTCCCTATACATCATGACCGGATGAATTTAAGGAGGGGGTCAAGTGGACTTTTTTCCACTTTACTCCTCCTATATATATGGGGAGTTAGGGGTTTTATCAGGTTAATCACAATTCCCTTTAAGTGGTGTTTTGAGAGAAAACCCTTCCCCCAGAAACACCTACATCGGCCGAACCACATAATCACCAAGGGTGTGCCAATTTGCTTTCTAGCAAACACTCCAGAGATCTGTCCCTTGCCAAGAATCGACCAGAGGCTTTGCTGTGGAGAATATACCACGTAGGGCTTCCTTCACAAGAATCCCTACGGGTGCCGACCGGAGGATCGTGAACTCCCTCCTGCAAGGATCTTGGGTCTACGGACAACTGTAGAGGTATGTGCGAATCTTCCGTTGCGTAATTTCGATTACTAGCATGTACCATGATTTAGTGTTCGTAGTGATTACTCCCCGTAATCTAACATGGAGAACATCTCTCTAATTAGTTTAACAAGTTATGCAATGAAAGAGGCATTGTACATCAAACTAGAATTCCTTACACCCCACAGCAAAATGGTGTGGCTCAGCGACGTAATCGTACACTCCTTAACATTGTTAGAACCATGATGTCGCAGGGTCAATATCCAATCTCCTACTAGGGTGAAACATTGTTATTTGCAACACATGTAGTGAACCTTTTTCCTACAAAGTCGGTGGACACGACACCATATGAGCTATGGATTGGTAAATAGATGGATCTTACCAGGCTGCGACCTTGGGGCAGTGCAGCATACACGCATCAAACCAACAGCCGTTTTGGCAAGTTGGGACCTAGAGGATTGAAAAGTATCTTTATAAGGTACTATGAAAACTCTAAGGGATACGTGTTCGTAGTAGCTCAGGAGAATGGTGGTGTGGTCGAACATGAGTCCAGACACGTTACATTCCTTGAGGACGAATTTCCTACGCTTGGAAACATCAAAACGAACGAAGTCTTGATTGAACTAGAGCACGATGATGATGATCAGGTCCCACTTACTTCGAGTGGGAGATTTGAGGCAGCAACGCAAGTGAACGACATGGTAAATGAGAATGGAGACATTTTCATAATAAATCCAGTGGGATGAGTCAATCCAAATCTCAAATCACTATTGCTGCAGGTGCGGATCAAGTCGAACCTGATAATCACATTACTGAACCGATGGATGAAAATACAATAATACCTCAACTACCTACTGGTAACAGTGGGACTGATACTACCAACTTGGTTCCTGGTCCTAGTGACCGTGGAATTCATCTCGGAGGTGGAATCTCGAGACCAAGAGGTCGTCCAAGAAAAGTTGTTGGTAGAGGTTCAAGCAACGCTCTTGTTCCCAGTTGGAGTATTGCCACGATAACGAGCATTATTCCTAGTGGGAGCGTTGTTCAAGTTCAAGATGGGATTAACGAGCCTAGATTTAGTCAAAGGCATTGAATTTCTCCCAAGAAGTATCCCATCGAAATAGGTGAATTATTCACTCTGACTTCGGTTGATGAACCGGTAACGGTTAAGCAAGTTATGGATGGACCTAAAGCGAAGGAATGGAGGAAAGCAATGGAGGATTAGATCGCCTCTATGAAAGCTAATTCAGTGTGGTCTTTAGTTGATTTACCTACTGACTGCCGAGCAATAGGGGCAAAGTGGGTTCTGAAATTGGAACTCACTGTTGATGGAGCCGTCGAGCGGTATAAAGCTCGAGTCTTTTGCAAAAGAATATACTCAACTTCACGGAGTGGAATATGATAAAACATACTCACCGACTGTGCGTTACACCACAGTCAGGGCCATTTTGGCTTTGGTTGCAAACAACGATTTAGAGCTGCACCAAATGGATGTTAAGACCGCATTCCTCCACGGAAACCTGGAGGAAGAGACCTATATGGAGCAACCGAAGGGTTTCATTACTCCTGGTAACGAACATAACGTTTGTAAACTCCAAAGATCGATTTACGGTCTTAAACAATCGTCTCGGCAATGGTACCGCAGGTTCCACGAGGAAATCGTTTTAAACGGATTCGTGAATCTTCACAAGGATCCATGCGTGTACACTAAGACCTCTAAGTCCAAGTACATCATCCTGACATTATATGTGGATTCCATATTGATTTTCGCGAACGATGTGAGTTACATGAACGAATCAAAGTTTTGGTTGGTATCTGTATTCGAGATGATAGACATGGGAGAAGCCACGTACATCCTATGCATTAAGATTGCTAGGGATCGAGCTGCTCGCAAGCTATGTCTCTCTCAAGAATCCTGTATCAAAAAACTGTTGAAATAGTTCAGATTGCAAGATGCCAAACCTGTGGATACTCCGGTTGTGTTTGGGTGCGCGTTGTCGAAACAAGATGGCCCGAAAGACCTGGCAGAGCGTGAACAGATGAAAAGTGCATAATGTCTTAGTATGGTTGGCAGCTTTATGTATGCCATGCAATGCACTCGTCCAGACATCTGTTATGATGTGGGCCTAGTAGCACGATTCTAATCAGACCCCTAACATCAACGTCTAAAGGCCGTGAAACGAATTATTCGATACCTTAAAGGTACTGCCGACTACAGACTATGCTATGACGGTGGAAAAATAGAATCGACAGTATTCAGTGAAGCTGACCACGGTGGTGATCCGGATGATCGTAAGTCCACCTCGGGAGGAGTATTTCTCCTTGCTAATATTGCCATTTCATGGCTGAGCAAGAAGCAATCCTATGTTGCGGTGTCTATGATGGAATCCGAATTCGTGACCCTCTCTAAGAACTCACAGGAAGCAGTCTGGCTGAAAAGGCTCTTAACTGCATTTCTTGGCGTTGAGGACGGGAGTAAGCCTGTAAAGGTATACTCTAACTGTCAAGCAGCAATTGCAGTAGTTAAGAATCCTACGAGCCCTGATGGGTTTCGCTATGGCCGTTAGGCCCTTTAACGGTGAGGAAATGGTGAATAGGCCCACTTGGCCCTAAAAGGAGGTCAAGAAGACCAAGGCGAAGGGTCCCGACAGAGGGAGTCCCGATGGTGAAAGGTCCCGACAGAGTCGGACCCGATAGACGAGCTGGGCGCTCCCGATGAGATGCCTTTAAGTAGGCCCCGATGATGAATCCCTGAGAATGTTTGGCCCTATCACGATGACGAGGGGCCCCGAGCGGTGACACAATGAGATAAATCTGGAGTCCCCGAGATACGCGGGGCATGGCCGAGATACACGGAGCGTGGCCGAGATACGCGGGGCGTGGCCGAGATAAGCGAGATCATGGCCTAGATAGGCGGGATCGTGCCCGAGATACGCGGAATATGGGCTAACCACCCCAACGCTTCACCAGGTAACTGAGGTTACCTCTCCGCCTATAAAAGGGCAGAGGTTACCTCAGATCACATTACGTTTTGATATACACTCTTTGAGATTGCTGCTTGCCAGTTCATACGAGATACTCATTTAAGCATCGGAGAGGGATTCTGGATCACCGCCCGGTCTATCCCCTCTTGCAGGATTACGTGGAGCAAAGGAGCTCGGATCGCCGTCAAGACCGTACCGAAGTTCCACCGTGATCCAACATTGGCGCCGTCTGTGGGAACGTGACAAAAAGCTAATATGCCTTCTACTCGTTCAATGGCGGCTGGCAAGCAAAGAAGACAAGGACAATCTGGTGGTTCCCGTCATCCTGCTGGGACGACTCTGAATTCACCACCGGAGCATGCTGAGGACCAGAATCTCCCCGCTGAGGTCTCCCGGACAGGGGGGCACAACGAAGTCCCTGAAGATGCTGCTCAGCACCAAGAGAATAGGGAGCAGGAGGCTCCTCCAAATGCGGATCTGACGAAGGCTGTGGAGGATGCCATGCCGCTGTTTTTGGCGGCCGTGGAGGCTCTTTTAGATCGAAGAGAGGCTGCGAGGAGGCAAGAGGAGGTGCCCCCACCAAGGGAGGAAGTGCCCCCGCCGGCAGAGGTTCAGAATGTGCAGGAGGCCCAACCCCGGAGCCAGGACAAGGGTAAGGAGCCCGCTCAGACAGAGCGATTCGTGGTCGATGGGCCAGGACCCGTACAGCATAGGATCATTCCCCTTAATGGTCCTATTACCCCCGATTAGGTGGTGAAGATCGTGAACATCTGGATGGGAGAGCAGAAGCCGCTGCTGTCGGAACTCAGGGATCGATCCAGCCATCCCTTTGTTCCCCGACTAATAGACACCCTCGCCCCGCCAGGGCTGGGTATCCCCACAATTAAGGAGTATGATGGCGAGGGAGATCCGGTTCGTCATGTCCAGAAGCACCTCATGGCGTGTCTAGGCAGAGCCCCGAATGAAGATATCGTGTGTACACTGTTCCCGAACACACTTGGTGAGAGAGCCCTGACCTGGTTCTTCAGTCTGCCCCCAGGGTGTATCACATGCTGGGCTGATATGCACGACCACTTTATTCAGCAGTACTAGGGTCGCCGACGTCTGTTGAAGATTGTGAGGTCTCTGACCCAGGTGGTGCAGGGGCCCGATGAGTCGCTGGCACACTATTACAGCGGTACACTGCCAGCGTGGCGAATATTGACGAGGAGATTTCGGAGGGTGAGACCATCCGTACCTTCATTCGGAACCTAACAGCCCCCTATGGTTCCGACTTGATGCACAGTGTGGCTGAGAAGAAGGATAAATCCGAGAGCAGTCGGAGTCGAGGTCGCTCTGATCGAAGGGATGATAGGTGTTCTTCGAGGAAGGACAAGCGGGAGGATCATAGCATTCCTCTCAACAGCTCTATGGCGGAGGTGTTAACGGTCATGGAACGACAGGGTATCTCCAGGTACCCCCCGAAGAAAGAAGGAGAATTTTTGGGATCCCGCACCGATCGTTACTGTCGATTTCACCGCGCAAATGGTCACGACACTAATCATTGTCAGGAGCTAAAGAAGGAGATCGAAAAGCTAATCCAGAAGGGGAAGCTTAAGGAGTTTGTCGGGGAGAAGCGGTGTCGATCCCGTTATCGATCCCAATCGCGGTCCCGTTCCCGATCCCGTGATCGGTCCCCAAAGAAGAAGAGGTCTGAGCCGGAGTCTTCTGGTGCCCGTAAGGAGAAACGGGGCACTATCAATGTGATTCATGGAGGATTTTCCGCGGGAGGTGACACCACAGCCTCTCGGGAGGTCTATGCCTCTAGAATTTCTGCTGCTGTGGTGCTAGGCAAGAGGTCCCGATCCTGGACCCTGAAGGAAGAGATGGTGATTTCCTTTTCATCGAAGGACCTGATAGGAGTAGAGACTCCACATGATGATGCTCTGGTCGTGACCCTTGACGTGGATGGGTACGAGATGAAGCGGATTTTGATCGACGGAGGGAGCTCCTCCGGTATTCTGGTTTTGGATGCACTGGAAGCCATGGGGAAAACAAAGAAAGATCTCAAGGAGGTGAACTTCCCGATGGTCGGGTTCTCTGGTATTACCTCCTATCCGCTGGGAATTATCACCTTACCAGTGGAGTTTAGTAGTGGGTGGAAGGCGGAGAGGAGAAATGTGAACTTTGTGGTGGTTGAGTCCGCGGGGACGTATAACGCAATTATCGGGAGAACCACCATCAACCCCCTGATGGCAGTTGCCTCGACTGTGCACCAGAAGATGAAGTTCCCGACTGACCACGGAGTCGGGGAGGTCAAGGGCGACCAGGTGGCTTCCAGGAGGTGCTATGTTAATGCCACCAGACGGAAGAGACGGGAGGCCATGGCTATCCTCCAGACCGATGCCGATCCTAGAGAGGAATTTGGGCGTCCCGCCCCCATAGAGGATTTGAAGGAGGTCGAGATTGACGGACCTCAGAGAAAGGTGAAAATCGGGTCTGCCCTGTCTGACGAGAGGGCCCGAGAACTGATTGAGCTACTGAAAGAGTTCAAGGAGCTATTTGCCTGGTCCCCGAGTGACATGCCAGGAATTAGCCCCGATGTGATCGTGCACGAGTTGAAGATTGATCCCGCGGTCAAGCCTATCGCGCAGAAGAGACGTCCGATGGGAGCAGACAAGAGGATCGTGATCCAGCAGGAAGTGGGCAGGTTGCTCAATGCTGGGTTTATCAAGGAGCTCCGATTCCAGACTTGGGTCGCTAACCCGGTGCTGGTGAAGAAGAGCAATGGGAAGTGGCGGATGTGTGTTGATTTCCGCGATCTGAATAAGGCTTGCCCGAAGGACTGTTACCCGCTCCCGAGAATCAACCAGTTGGTGGATGCCACGTCGGGACATGAGTTGTTGAGCTTCATGGACGCGTATTCGGGTTATAATCAGATCAAGATGGCTAAGGAGGATGCCCCTCACACTGCCTTTTATGCCGACAGTGACATTTATCATTATGATGTCATGCCTTTCGGATTGATCAATGCCGGGGCAACTTACCAGCGGATGGTGAACAAGCTGTTCGGAGATATGCTGGGGAAAACCATGGAGGCTTACGTGGACGATATGCTGGTGAAGTCCCAACAAGCTGAGGATCATGTGCACAACCTAGCTACGGCGTTTGAGCGGATGAGGCTCCATCAGGTTCGCTTGAACCCGACCAAGTGCGCCTTTGGAGTTCACTCGGGGAAGTTTCTGGGATTTATGGTGAGTCAAAGAGGAATTGAGGTGAACCCCGAGAAGCTGAGGGCGATCGAGGAGATGCAGTCTCCAGTAAATCATCGGGAGGTGCAAGTGCTGAATGGCCGACTGGCTGCAATGAATCGCTTCTTGTCTTAGGCAAGTGACCGATCCATGCCGTTTTTTGAAGTGTTGAGGGCCAACAAGAAGTTTGAGTGGACTGCCAAGTGTGAAGAGGCGTTCCAGGCACTCAAGCAGCACCTTCGCACCCTCCCGCCGTTGGCGAAACCGGTCCCAGGCGAGCCGCTCTATCTATATTTGGCTGTTTCTGAATTTGCCATTAGCTCTGTGTTAGTGAAGGTTGTTGAGGGTAATCAAGTCCCCGTTTATTATGTAAGCAAGGCGTTTGCCGAGGGAAGATAAAGTGGAAGCGGATGCTTTGAGAAAATTTGCCTTGGGGGCACCCTTGGAGGAAAATCGGAAGGTGCACTTCTTGGAGAAGGTGATCTTGTCGACCACCGACCCGACGCAGGTGTGTGCTATTGAAACAGGATCGGAGGAGGAGCCCACTTGGATGACCCCGATAGTCGCGTATCTGACTACGGGGGCAGTCCCCGATAATGAGGTGGTAGCTGACAGGATACGTCGAATCGCGGTTAACTACGTGATGCTGGAAAATCAGCTATACAAGAAGGGCCGGTTCTTGACTCCGTACTTGAAATGTGTGGCTGAGCCCGACACAAGTCGAATCCTGTGGGAGGCGCATGAAGGGGTCGCGGCTTGTCATGAAGGGGCCCGATCCATTATGAGGAAAGCTTAAATCTGGGCTATTATTGGCCTACGATGAGCAAGGAGGCGACGACGTTGGTCCGATCCTGTGATGCGTGCCAGAGGTACGCCCCGAATATCGTGGCTCCGGCCGCTAATCTGACGTCCATCAAGAGTGCTTGGCCCTTCGCGCAGTGGGGCATCGACTTGGTGGGACCTCTCCCGCAAGCACAAGGTTAGTGTAAGTATTTGCTTGTGGCTATCGATTATTTTTCGAAATGGATAGAAGCTAAGGCGTTGGCCAAGACGACGGGGAACCAGATCGTCAAGTTTCTCCAGACTCATATTGTATCCAGATACGGGATTCCTAAGGTGGTGATCAACGACAATGGTCCACCGTTTAACGGGGCTCAGGTGAAGGAGTATCTGGAGGAGTTGAATATCGAGCATCGGATAGCCTCTGTCCACCATGCTCAGACTAATGGTCAGGTGGAATCGGCCAACAAAATCGTGATGGATGGCCTGAAGAAGAGGGTCTATGCCTTGAAGGGCAAATGGCTGAACGAGCTAGAAAACGTGCTTTGGGCTATTAGAACGACACCCAAACGATCAACTGGGGAGACTCCGTTTGGCCTTGTTTATGGCACGGAGCTGTTGCTCTCGTGGAGGTAGCTGTGGCGTCCCATCGGGTGAGATATTACGAGCCTTTGACGAATGATGAGATGAGACATCTGGATTTGGACTTGCTCGAAGAGAAGAGGCGGGAAGCCGATGAAGTCCAGGCTCGAATGCGTTTGGCGACGGCCAGGTATTACAATCGGCGAGTTAATTCCCGACAATTCTTCGTCGGGGAGCTGGTTTGGCGTCGCAACGAGTTTACCCTTTTGGATCGAATCAACAAGATGTCACCAAAATGGGAAGGACCTTACAAGGTCGTGGGGATGCCAGCTCCGAATGCGTACAAGTTGGAAGACCTCGATGGCAGAGTATTGAAGCATTCTTTTAGTGGCGAACACTTGAAGAAATGTCATGCTTTATGAAAAGTCGCCTTAAGTGGTGCCAAATGAAAAGTCGCCTTAAGTGGTGCACGATGAAAAGTCGCCTTAAGTGGTGCCCGATGTAAAATCGCCTTAAGTGGTGTATGTTATTTATCGTTTGATTCGATGTAAGCAAGTTTTGTGCCATCAATGAGGTTGCTTCCGATCAGATTATTCTTAGATTTATTCTAAGTGTTGTTTAAAAAGTCGCCTTAAGTGGTGCACGAGAAAAGTCGCCGTAAGTGGTGCACGAGAAAAGTCGCCTTAAGTGGTGCACGAGAAAAGCCGCCTTAAGTGGTGCACGAGAAAAGTCGTCTTAAGTGATGCATGATTCTTGGATTTATTCTAAGTATTGGAAAGTTGCCTTAAGTGGTGCGTGATGTTAAGTCACCTTAAGTGGTGCAAGTTGTTAAATCGTCTTAAGTGATGTGTGAAAATATCTTAAGTGTCGAGGTTTCGCCTTAAGTAAGTAAAGTCGCTTGGAGAAGTGCAATGGAAAATCGGAACTAAGAAAGTCTGATATTCATGAGGGCTCAAAGGCCCGAGGATTACAAAAATGAAGAAAATACAAGGACTTTAAAGATAAGCATTTAGGCTTGGTCCTTGTCGGCGGCATCAGCGGGAGCAGGGTCCACAAGGTCTGTTGCAGAAGGCTCCACAGGTTCAGCCGCTGGAGGGTTGATTATCGGGACGTCAGCACTTGGAGGCTCCGCTGTGTCTTCAACAATCGCGGGAGTGCTCCCCTCATCACTCTCCTCCGAGAGAGCAAAGTACTTCTTCGCGAAGGGAGCGAGAGATGGAGACTTGTCGAAGTTCATGGCGTCGCCATACTCCAGGTGGAGTTCCTCGACTGCGTTGAAGAGGGTGTTCTCCACCTCCGCGCTGCAGAACTTCACTGCATCAGCCTGGAAGTCTTCGGACCTCCGATAATCCTCCCGGCCCTTGGTCTCGGCCGCGACCAGCTGCGCGGGAACCTCAGCAACTTGCTCCTCCAGAGCCTTCTTTTCAAGGACCAGCTTGTCCTCAGCAACCCGCCGCTCCTGCCGTTCCCGCTTCAGGAGCCCCTCGAAGTCACGAACCTGCTTTTGGAGGTCCCGAGTCTTTCGGTCGAGGATGGCCTGCTCCTTGGCCAGTTTTCCCCGCGAAGACTCGGAGGCCGCGAGATCCTCCTCAAGCTTGGCTATGACAGGAGCCCCCTTAGCCCGCTCCTGCTCCAGGGCCTCTTCGAAGGCGAAGATGTACCCCAGGAAACGGTTGATGTCCCCCATCTCCTGCAAAGAAAAGGAAAGAAGTGTTAGAAGATGAGCAACCGGTCTTATTGATGAAGGAGAGAAATGAAAGTCTTACCTCTATCTGACGCATGGACATCTCTTGAACATCCCGGCGGATGTCCTCCCGATCCAAGGAGATCGGATACCTCATGGTGGGCAGGATAGAGCCTGCTAGCAGATGCGTAGCCAGCTCGGGGTACGTGTCCCCCTGTCGAAGCTGGATCCCTTGCAGCGTTTGGATCGGGGTCCAGGAAGCATCCTTCTGTGCGGGGTCCAAGACCTTGTAAAAACTCCCGTCGAGGGGGAGAGGAGAAGGGCCGACTTGAGTCGTGGAGGGGTATGCCTCCTACTCGCCTCGGGCTGGGGAAGGAGTGAAGTTGTGGATGGGCGACGGGTGTCGCTGTTGTGAAGAAGGCGAGGGGGGCAGCCCCTTGGAGGTTGGTTTCAGCGGGGACTGCCCCGTCCTCCGACGATGACGAAGGGAGCCGGCCTCATCAGTCTCCTCGGAGGAGTCCAGGTTCTCCACCCGACAAAATTGATCGCCAGTCGGGGTCTCTCCACCAGAGAAAAGTGGTGCCCCTGCAGAAGGAGGCGCCCCTGCTGAAGGTGGTGCACCTGCTGAAGCTCCAGCACCCGACGGAGCTTCCGAGTGACCTGCACCTAGAGGACGAGAGGAGGCTTCAGAAACATAATCAGGAAGTTCGTTAGGGCCCTTACACCAAACGATGTGCCGAGAAACATATTGGTCCTTCCCGCGGTAGTTGTAGTAGCCTGCCTTCAGGACACGAGGAGTTTCCCCTCGGAGAACACGTTTGACATCGGCAATGCGGGCCTTCATGGTCGAAGGGATCAATTCCTTCGGAACTAGCTTCCTGTACGATTTAATAGCGAGGCGGAGCTTTTTACCTTCTTCAGCGTTTTGGAAATCAAAGAGTTTGTCCACCTCCACGCGGCTCCGCTTTGGCCTCTCCGTGGAAGGAGATCCCGACGGAGCAGCAGCCTTCTTGGCTGACTTCCTCTTCCGCGTAGGGCGGACATCATCGGTCTCCCCCTGCTTAAGGATCAAATTGGTCAGCACGGATACCTTCTTAGCTGCAAACAGTAAAAAACAAAGGTTAGAGACGTTACCCAAGAAACCATATTGGAGGGGCCGTCGAAGAGCTGACCCCCGGAGACTATGTCGAGGAGTCGGATCCCGGCATTCACCAGGTCCCGCTCCACGAGAGAATTGGCATCAAGGGGAGTATAGGACACCCCCCATCGGTAGAGCTGGATGAGATGAAGGGTCTGGAAGTCTTCATCAGAATAGGTGTGGTAAGCGGGAGGAGAGTCCGCTTCCACCTCCCATCGGGGCCAAGGGATCGAGGAGTTCTGGATGAAGAAGTAGCTGCTCTTCCACCCACTATTGTCGGACCCTGTGTCGACCAGGAGTCCCCGACCCTTGACCACCTTCCAGGTGTCATTGGTCCAGTTGCACAACCCGACTTGCGTCTTGTTCCACTTCGGCATACGGGGGTAGAAGGCACAGACCCCCGCCTCGTTGCACTTCATCCCGTAGAAGGTCCTGAAGAGCTTGAGGTTGTAAACCCACTTCTGTCGGAACAGAGGACTTGGAAGGCGTTCCACAGGCGTATGGCATGGGGAGAGAAGGTGGTTGGATGCGTCTTGTAGTGTTGGCACATCTCAACCAAAGTGCCGCAGAAGGGGAATCGAATCCCCGCTGATATTTGCCCCGTAGAGACAAATACCTCCCCTTTCCGTGGACGAGTAACCTCAAGGTTACTCGAGAGGCGAGGCCAAGGATACGGGAAGCGAGGTTCCCAGGTAGAGGTGATGCATCCCTCCCGGAGAGCTGCATCGTAAGCAGTGCTGGAAATCTCGTTGAGAGCATAGTCGAAATTGAAGGGCTTTCTCCCCTCGGAACTTGATCCACTGTCTGAAATCAGCCATGGCAAGGAAAGGCACATTGGGTTTTTTGGAAAATTGCGAACGAATTAAGCAAAGATGAAGGAAAAGATATACGAGCAACGAGGAAGAAATCCTTACCAGACATGATGATTCGAGAGTGAAAAGGATGAACTTGATGTTGCCGGAAAGTTGTTCGGAGAACAGGAGGCCGGAGAAGCACTTGAGTCTTCAAAATTGCAGAGCTTGAGTTCTCAGAAGTTGCAGAGAGCTTTTGAAATTTCGGAGACGGTAAAAGGGAAACTGTGCCCAGGGTTAGGGTTTTATAGGAGAAGAGGACAGCCGAAAGGACATTCTGATCTGAATCGTCGAAGTCGAAGCGTTTTAATCTGAGCCGTTGAGATGAAACGCACGGAATGGCAATGGGCGTAATGATGAAACGGCCTGAAAAGCACTTTTTCAGAAAAAGCAGGCGCGAAAAATCAGGCACGGGTGCCAAAGATGTCGCTTCGTTATCTGCTGCATTTAATGGTTGGGGAACCGAGGAGTCTTCTTGGATTTGGTGGTTATCCTCAAGGTATCGAGGAAACGTGAACGAGAAGATTTGTATCGAGTGACTGTATCAAGGGAAAGACCCCCGACTCCGATGTCGGGAGGTCGGGAGTTGAAAGACACGACGAACTGAAAGTCCCTCATGTCTTGGGGGCAAATGATGGGTTTCGCTATGGCCGTTAGGCCCTTTAACGGTGAGGAAATGGTGAATAGGCCCACTGGGCCCTAAAAGGAGGTCAAGAAGACCAAGGCGAAGGGTCCCGACAGAGGGAGTCCCGATGGTGAAAGGTCCCGAGAGAATCGGACCCGATAGACGAGCTGGGCGCTCCCGATGAGATGCCTTTAAGTAGGCCCCGATGATGAATCCCTGAGAATGATTGGCCCTGTCACGATGACGAGGGGCCCCGAGCGGTGACACAATGAGATAACTCTGGAGTCCCCGATATTAGTCGGGACTTGCTATTAGAGGTTGAGGCCGAGATACGCGGGGCGTGGCCGAGATACGCGGAGCGTGGCTGAGATACGCGGAGCGTGGCCGAGATACGCGGGGCGTGGCCGAGATAAGAGAGATCATGGCCTAGATAGGCGGGATCGTGCCCGAGATACGCGGAATATGGGCTAACCACCCCAACGGTTCACCAGGTAACTGAGGTACCTCTCCGCCTATAAAAGGGCAGAGGTTACCTCAGATCACATTACGTTTTGATATACACTCTTTGAGATTGCTGCTTGCCAGTTCATACGAGATACTCATTTAAGCATCGGAGAGGGATTCTGGGTCACCGCCCGGTCTATCCCCTCTTGCAGGATTACGTGGAGCAAAGGAGCTCGGATCGCCGTCAAGACCATACCGGAGTTCCACCGTGATCCAACAAACCCTAACAGGACGAAGCACATTGATATAAAATACAATTATGCTAAGAGTATGGTTGAGGACAAATTAATCACATTGGAATACTTGTCCACTGAGGGTATGATGGCGGATCCATTAACCAAACATTTACGCAGGGATGTTTTCGAAAAGCATGTTAAGATGCTGGGACTGCGTAGGGTTTAAGTGGCTTGTATTATGATGATAACATTTTGAGATTTAAAGTAATATTTGAATGAAATGAAATGCAATTTGAGTTTATGATTTTACGACATCATAATGTTTGAATTACATTGGATTTTTACGATCTATAAACTAGTCGTAGGAGGGACAACCTCCCAATTAGAATAATCTCGAATGTGGACCAAGCCTCAACACACAGGCTCGGTCGTCTTGAATGAGATGGGGACCTCTACCATATCAAGAACGGTTAAGAACCACGGTGGCAAACCTTGTTAAGCAAAACGATTATTTGGTTTATGGGTAACACGACCTGATCTATGTTTTGCAAATCCCCGTGGCGAACTTTGTTCGTCAGATAACCACATTCTGGGCCAGATGAAAAATCTGCGATAGCATATGACATTTCCCACTCCTGATTAAATTCAGGTTATGCTATCGACGCGCGCTTCATACTGAGCATGCCATGTTCGACCACGGGGTTAGGCTCGGTTGTGCTAGAAAGAATCCATGAGATTCAAATGGCCACAAATTTCTTCACCTTGAGCGTGTGACTGATCCCGGATGCTATATTAAGAAGCATCCAAATTATCCTCACGGACTAAGAACTCATACCTAAGGTCAAGCTCAATGTTTGCTTCCCAGCGTACGAGCGTAGTGCCGAACAAAAAAGGCCAATGACCATGTCTTTGGAAACCGTATAAGTTTGACTAAGGGTATGAGCGATGGGGATGGTCAAGTACACCTGTAATTCTCCGTCTCTTGCATTCACTAGGTGGCCACTAGCCTGATATTAGTTGAAGGTTGTGAATACTTGTACAGATGCCCTGAAGGAGTATTCCTATGTGGAAACTATGCAATTGGAGAATGACAGTTGACCTAGGATACAACGCAGTACAATATTGTTTTAACATGTTGATTAATGATGGGAATCAACGTTCCGCGGGCGCTACAACACTTCTAAGAAGATGAGTAGCACGATGCCCGTCGTATCCGCCGGTCACACAGCAAACCTCGTATGATCTATTTCGAAGCAGGGCTGGATCGAAGACAAATGTTGATGTGTTGGTCGACAACATATTAATAGGCACCCTCCCATTCCAGCGAGTGGGAGCTGTTGGCATATGGAGATTGGGCCGTCGTAATTAAGAGCCCATTAATATAAGCCAGTAACCTAAGACAATTAGTTTATGTCACATTAGGAATTTTGGGCTAGGCCTAAAATCCCAATTGACATGAGAGGCCCAAAATTGGGCCTCCCTAGCTTAATGTGGCCGGCCGAATTATAGGAGGGCAAAGTGGACTTTTATTCACTTTGCTCCTCTTATAAATACGAAGTGCTATGAGATTTATTAAAAGTTGATTATCTATTCATTTGTGGTGAGATTAAAAGAAATCCCTCATCCATATATACTAAGTGATTCGGCCGAAACCCTTATCTCCCTAGGAGGTGCCAAATTGTGTCAAGAAATTTACTCTGGCGATCCATCTCGCTGAAGAATCGACAGAGGCTTTGCTTGGGAGCATAATCCGCGTAGGGTTTCTATAACCATAACCTCTACGGGAACCATCCAGCGGATTGAGAACTCCCCTCAGTGATCTTGGGACTATAGGAAACATTGTAGGTATGTGCACTAACTTCCGATGCGAATTAGTTACCATGCACGTATCTACGTTTTTATTTTCGTAGTATTAAACCTCGTAATCCAACACGTTGCACCTGATTCAAGAATCCATGAAGGATTTGAATCAGATAGCATGACACTAGAAGAAACAAAAGTTTCAATTACATATCCAATGTTGCATACCTTGGTATGCAGGATTCTAGAACTCCCGCCCTGACTTGAGTGGCGAGAACTAGAGTTCTTGCCAGATTTCTCCGATTTTAAAAGGATATTGCCTTGTTTAGACTTGGTCGACGTTTTACGGTCAACAACCTGTTGTTTCATACTCCTGTTATTCCACTTTCTTTTTTGTCCAACGGCTAGTCCTGCCAATTTAGCCACAGGTGTAGCAATTTCTAATCCATTTTCTTCCATCTCAATTATTTTCAGGACTGACGCAAGGTTCATCAGTGAAACGCTAACAGTCAGTAGAGTCCTGGTTGCTCTCCTGGACTTTGGGAGTACCCCGATTATGGCCGACATTTTATCCCATTATGCCAGTTGACCATCAGCCTCACGAGGTTTAACCATGCTGAGGAGGTGATATACTTTCTCAAGTACACTTATGCTATCGTTCTTTAGACTTTCATCTAAAGATGCTATCAGTGAGTGCAGCTGAGCTGCAATGCAGTTTCCGTATTTCAGGAATAAAGCATCCCAGACATCCTTTGTTACCATAATATCTTTGTATTGATCTTTAATGTCCAATAATGAGTGCATGCTAGCCCTCTAGTCATGCCTGCATCTGGATAGCTAATTGTTTTTCGAATGTGTTCAATCAATCGATTAACATCTAGCAGGACAATGATGAGTTTGCACCACGAGTCATAGTTCATCTCATTCAAAAGATCTTTGGCACTAGATGAAACCATCGATGCCATTTGAAACTATTACGCATTTACAAACAATTGCAAAAATTAGGATGACAATTTAAACATTTTGAAAAGAATTCCTTACATCGGATATCTATGTGATAGGAGGCGGAAAACAATGATTCCTCAGTCATTTAGCCTAACCGACCACCAGTAACCAATGGAAGGGGCCGTGTAAAGAGTTCAAACTACCGACATATCCTTTCTAATAGATTAGTCTCTTTGCAAAACATTTTAATTGCTTTAACCGGAACGGGTAGTTTTTACATACGACCAATATTGGCTTTCCCAATTATTTTTTTAAAATATTTCGAGGATTTCTCATGCAAGCATATATAATTCTACTACACTAACAAATTATATCATGCGTCCATATCCTGAAACTATCATGCATACACATCATGTGTAGTCACTCCATATCAAACATGCATATTTGGCGACTGAATATCGTTTTAAAAATATTTAGGGCTGACTTGCAATTCATGCTTATAAATTCATCCGTACTTCTAGATATGGATCCTATTAAGATCACTCAGCATAGCATGTCTATCCTACTACGCAACTCATTAATTGACAACAGGGCTCTGCCCCCAAGCATCCAATATCCAGCTAGCATGATATAGTCAATAATCAATTCTAACATGAAATTCAGCCCACTAAATGGTTCAGTCCCAAAATCATGCAATTTCCGAGATCCATCCCCATAATCGAAAATAGGCATCACGTTTGATTAAAACTTGTAAATATCAAACCAATTCGCATTGTGTAGGTAGTTTTAAAGTTAAAAAATATTTGGATTTTAAATTTGACCCGACCTAATATCATTCAACCTGAACCGGTCAGTTCAAACAGTCTGGTTCATTCAACCCAATCATGTTAGGTTTGTTCGATTCAGTTTTACTCGACCCGGGTCGGTTTGACCCGACCATTAGCCCACCTGGTCTGACCTGACCTGATCCTTGTTGGACCGATGGAGAAATCCGGGCCGGTCGACTAGACTTATTTGAACTGGTGGAACCCGACACGAACCGAACCGGTTCGGATCCTTCTGGTTATACCGGTCAGTCGACCCGATCCGGTTGCGCTTTTGGATTTGGTCCTAATCCCTAAGGATCGGCCGAACCATATTACTTGGTGGCTAAATAGGTTTTTAAAATCCACGAAAAACTTAATTTAGCTATCAAGTAAAATTAATTATAATAGATATTACACTATATATAAATAATTAATGCGCAATATATATCTATAACTGATTTGATTTTATATTGAAGATAAAATCTATCAGTAAATATATTTTCTTAATCTTTTAAGGTAATTAATTATCTCCAAATATTCCAATATCCATAAAAATATGAAAATAATATATCAGTAAATTAATGTCGGATTTGACCTCGCGACACTTAATAATGTCGGATCCCACTGGTTATCTGGTTCGAATTTGACCCCACTGGTGGCACGACCTTGACCGCCACGGCTAGCAACATCCAAGCAACGGATCGCGCCGTGGCTTGGGCTAGGCTATTCGCGACTATGTCACGACCCTTAGGTTCGATGGGTAATTTTCTAGATCAAATTTTACCTAGATGAAAAATCCAAAGTTCAATTCTGATAAAAATTACGCTTTTTTTTTATTAAAAAACATGATCACCCTACACAAGCTCTGATACCACTGTTGGATTCTAGGGGAGAATTAATACAAATTAAACCTTAGGTACATGCTAGGTAACTAATTACGCAGTCTAAAGATGCTATCAGTGGGTGCAGCTGAGCTGCAATGCAGTTTCCGTATTTCGGGAATAAAGCATCCCATATATCCTTTGTTACCATAATATCTTTGTATTGATCTTTAGTGTCCAATAATATCCGAGATATCATGCTCCCACTTGAAGTGAGTGTATGCTAGCCCTTTGGTCAGGCCTGCATCTGGATAGCTCATTGTTTTTCGAATGTGTTAAATCAATCGATTAACATCTAGCAGGACATTGATGAGTTGCACCACGAGTCATAGTTCATCTCATTCAAAAGCTCTTTGGCACTAGATGAAACCATCGATGCCATTTGAAACTATTACGCATTTACAAACAATTACAAAAATTAGGATGACAATTTAAAACATTTTGAAAAGAATTCCTTACATCAGATATCTATGAGATAGGAGGCGGAAAACAATGATTCCTCAGTCATTTAGCCTAACCGACCACCAGTAACCAATGGAAGGGGCCGTGTAAAGAGTTCAGACTGCCGACATATCCTTTCTAATAGATCAGTCTCTTCGCAAAACAGTTTAATTGCTTTAACCGGAATGGGTGGTTTTTACACACGACCGATCTTGGCTTTCCCAATTATTTTTTTAAAATATTTCAAGGATTTTTCATGTAAGCATACATAATTCTACTACACTAACAAATAGTCCCATGCGTCCATATCCTGAAACTATCATGCATACGCATCATGCGTAGTCACTACATATCAAACATACATATTTGGCGACTGAATATCGTTTTAAAAATATTTAGGGTTGACTTGCAATTCATGCTTATAAAATCATCCGTACTTTTAGATATGGATTCTATTAAGATCACTCAGCATAGCATGTCTATCCTACTGCGCAACTCATTAATTGACAACAGGGCTCTGCTCCCAAGCATGCAATATCCAGCTAGCTTGATATAGTCAATAATCAATTCTAACCTGAAATTCAGCCCAGTAAATGGTTCAGTCCCAAAATCATGGAATTTCCGAGATCCATCCCCCTAATAGAAACTAGGCATCAGGTTTGATTAAAACTTGTAATCAAACCAATTCGCACTGTGTAGGTAGTTTTAAAGTTCAAAAAAATTTGGATTTTAAATTTGACCCGACCTAATATCATGCAACCCGAACCGGTCCGGTCAAACCAGTCTGATTCAGTCAACCCGGTCAGGTCAGGTTAGGTTTGTTCGATTTGGTTTTACTCGACCCGGGTCTGTTTGACCCGGCCATTAGCCCACATGGTCCGACCCGACCTGATCCTTGTCGGACCGATGGAGAAATTCGGGCCGGTCGATTAGACCCATTTGAACTGGTGGAACCCGACCCGAACCGAACCGGTTCGGATCTTTCTGGTTATCCTGGTCGGTCGACCCGATCCGGTTGCGCTTTTGGATTAGGTCCTAAACCCTAAGGTTATGCCGAACCATATTACTTGGTGGCTAAATAGGTTTTGAAAATCCACGAAAAACTTAATTTAGCTATCAAGTAAAATTAATTATAATAGATATTAACCTATATATAAATAATTAATACACAATATATATCTATAACTGATTTGATTTTATATTAAAGATAAAATCTATCAGTAAATATATTTTCTCAATCTTTTAAGGTAATTAATTATCTCCAAATATTCCAATATCCATAAAATATGGAAATAATATATCAGTAAATTAATGTCGGATTTGACCTCGTGACACTTAATAATGTCGGATCTCACTGGTTATCCGGGTCGAATTTGACCCCACCGGTGGCACGGCCGTGACTGCCACGGCTAGCAACGGCTCGCGCCGTGGCTTGGGCTAGACTACTCGCGGCTATGTCATGACCCTTAGGGCACGTTTGATTGACGGTATTGCGATATCCTAATACCGGTATTAGCTAATACATGCTTAGCTAATACATGCTTAGCTAATACAATGTTTGATTGAGCCATGTATTAGGATATCCTATACAATGTTTGAATGAACTTTGTATTAGGATATCCTAATACAATGACTAAAAGACCTAAATACCCTTACTTGCATTTTCAATGAAGATATATTTTACATATGATTGATTTAACAAAGATAAAATTTAACAAAAAAAAAAGTAACTTCAATTATTTAAAATAATATTTTTCATAAAAAAAAAAATCAAATTTATGTATAAATAGTAAAAAATATTTTTGCTAATGTATAAATATGTATATATTTAAAGAAAATAGTACAAAACAATTGAAAAAAGTGATTAGCCCGACCCGACCCGGCCCGTTCTAGCCGGGCCTAGCCCGAACTAAACCAAAGCAACATAAAGCAACCCGACCCGAACAGCCCGAATTGCTCAGCCCGGCCCGAACTGACCAGCCCGGCCCGAACCGCCCAGCCCGGCCCGAACCGCCCAGCCCGGCCCGAACCGCCCAGCCCGGCCCGAACCGCCCAGCCCGGCCCGAACATGACTCGGCCCGACCCGTGTCCGAAGTTTCGATGTAAACGGGGTCCGGCTCGAAGCTACGATGTAAACAGTGAGAGTTTTCCATATATTACAAGGGTAAATTGGTAATTAGGAGATTGGTATTAGCTAATGCTTTACTCTTAGATGGTATTAATTAATACCAAATTCCTTCTATAATTGAGTATTAGCTAATACCAAGTATTAGCTAATACCAATACCAAGTTGACACAAACACGGTATTAGCTAATACCGGTATTAGGATATCGCAATACCGGCAATCAAACGTGCCCTTAGGTTCGGTGGGTAATTTTCTAGATCAAATTTTTCCTCGATGAAAAATTCAAAGTCCAATTCTGATAAAAATTACGCATTTTTTATTAAAAATCATGAACACCTTACACAAGCTCTGATACAACTGTTGGATTCTAGGGGAGAATTAATACGAATTAAACCTTAGGTACATACTAGGTAACTAACTACGCAGCGGAAGGGTGCACATACCTATTTCGCGATCCGTAGTCCAAGGAAGTCAACAGGGAGTTCAAGGAATGTCGGATGGTGTCCTACGAGAACTCTTATTAAGGAGCAATCCGCAGGCTATGGTCTCTGATGGGTTTCGATATAGCCGTTAGGCCCATTAACAACGAATAAACGGTGAGTAGGCCCACTGGTCTCCAAAAGAGGCCTAGAGGACCAATATGAGGGGTCCCGACAAGGTCGGTCCCGATATATGAGCTGGACACTCCTGATGGAATGCCTTTGAGTAGGCCCCGATGTTGAATCCCTGAGGATGTTGGCCCTGTCCCGATGACGAGGGGCCTCGAGCGGTGACCAAATGAGATAACTCTGGAGTCCCCGATATCCGTCGGGACTTGCCACCAGAGGATGATGCCGAGAAACACGCCCACTATCAGCTTAGTGGGGAAGTAGCCTGAAAAGACGGAACGTGGGCTAACTGCCCCTGGCAGTTATCTCAACAGGTAACTGGGGTAACTCCTCCCCTATATAAAGGAAGGAATTACCTCAGGAATCGTACTCTCATACATACTTTCCTACATCGAGATACTCATTTAAGCATCAGAGAGGGATTCTGGGTCACCGCCCGGTCTATCCCTTTTTGCAGGATTACTTGGAGCAAAGGAGTTCAGACTTCCGTCAAGAACGTGCCGGAGTTCCAACCGTGATCCAACATTGGCGCCGTCTGTGGGAACGTAACAAAAAGCAAAGATAGCTTCTACCCGATTGATGGCTGGCAAGCAGAAGAAGAAGCAAGGGCAATCCGGCGGTTCCCGCCATCCTGCTGGAACTCTGAATTCGGGGCTGCCGGAGCGCTGTGTTGATCGGAATGATCCTCCCCCTGCTGGTTCCCAAACAGGGGGGCATCATGACGATCACGAGGATTCCGTTCGAGACTCGTTGGAGGACAGAGAGGAGATCCCGAGGAGGGACCAGGATGCTCCTTTAAAGGTGGACTTGGCGAAGGCTGTGATGGATGCCATGCCGACATTCCTGGAGACTATGGAGGCTCTCCTGGACCGAAGGGAGGCTGCCAAGAAGAAGGCGGAAGAGTTGCCTCCGCCTCCGCCGAAGGAGAATCGGAACGGGCAGGAGGCCCAATCCGAGCACCAGGACAAGGGCAAGGAGCCCGCTCAGTCGGAGCAGTTCGTGATTGATGGGCCTGGACCGGTGCAGCATAGGACCATCCCTCTTAATGGTCCTATCACCCCCGACCAGGTGGTGAAGATAGTGAACATCTGTATGGGGGTCCAGAAGAAGATGGTGTCGGAGCTGAGGGATCGATCTACTCATCCCTTTGTTCCCCGATTGCTGAACACCATTGTCCCGCCAGGACTTGGTATCCAGACGATCAAGGAGTATGACGGTGAAGGAGATCCAGTTCGCCATGTCCAGAAGCATGTTATGGCTTGTCTAGGCAGAGCCAAGGATGATGATATAGTGTGCGTTTTGTTCCCGGCCACACTTGGTGAGAGGGCCCTGACGTGGTTCTTCAGCCTTCCTCCAAGATGCATCTCTACCTAGACCCAGATGCATGACCGTTTCATCCAGCAGTACCAGGGCCGTCGGCGTCTCCTGAAAAGCGCGAGGTCCCTGGCTGAGGTGGTACAGAGGCCCGATGAGTCGCTGGCGCATTATTATCAGAGGTACACCGCCAGCGTGGCCGAGATTGATGAGGAGATGTCGGAGGGAGAGACCATCCCCACCTTCATTCGGAACCTGACAGCACCATATGGTTCCGACCTGATGCACAGCGTGGCTGAGAAGGCTGTGTGGAACATGGAGGCGCTGCCGAAGAGGGTGAAGCAGCAAATCGACGTGCAGGAGTCGAAGATAGCTGCCGGAGAGCTCGATCCTCCGAAATCGAACAAGGGGAAGCAGTCATCCAGGCCATCGGACGATTGCAAGAGGAAGGATAAACCCGAGAGCAGTCGGGGTCGAGGCCGCTCTGATCGGAGGGAAGACAAGCGTCCCTCGAAGTCGGATAAGCGGGAGGACCGTTACACTCCTCTCATTTGCTCCATGGGTGCTGTGTTGGCGGTGATGGATCGGCAGGGTATCGCCAGGTACCCCCCGAAGAAGGATGGAGAGTTCATGGGAGCCCGCACTGATCGTTATTGTCGTTTCCACCGCGCCAGCGGTCACGACACTAACCACTGTCGGGAGTTGAAGAAGGAGATTGAGAAGCTGATCCAGAAGGGGAAGCTCATGGAATTTGTGGCTGGGCAACGGAGCCGATCCCGTTCCCTGTCCCCGCGATCGGTCCCCGAAGAAGAAGAAGTCCGAGTCTTCCGATACCCGCAATGAGAAGCGGGGGACCATTAATATGATCCATGGGGGATTTGCTGCAGGAGGTGATACCACGGCATCTCGAGAGGTCTATGCTTCTCGAATTCCTGTTGTTGTGGTGCTGGGCAAGAGGGCTCGATCTTGGACCCCGAAGGAAGAGTTGGTGATTTTCTTCTCAGCAGAGGACCTGATAGGTGTGGAGACCCCGCACGATGATGCTTTACTCGTGACCTGAACGTGGATGGGTACGAGATGAAGCGAATCTTGATTGATGGAGGGAGCTCCTCCGACATTTTGTTCATGGATGCGCTGGAGGCCATGGGAAAAACCAAGAAAGATCTGAAGCATGTGGACTTCCCGATGGTCGGATTTTCTGGCTCTACCTCTTACCCGGTGGGGATGATTACCTTACCGGTTGAGTTCGGTAGTGGTTGGAAGTCGGAGAAGAGGGACGTGGAGTTCGTGGTGGTCGAGTCTGCGGGGACTTACAATGCAATTATCGGGAGGACCACCATCAACCCGATGGGGGCAATTGCCTCAAATGTCCATCAGAAGATGAAGTTTCCGACCGACCACGGAGTCGGGGAGGTCAAGGGCGATCAGGTGGCCTCCAGGAAGTGCTATGTCAATGCCACTCAAAGGAAGAATCGGGAGGCTATGACTATTTTCCAGACTGATGCTTATCCCAGAGAGGAGTTTGGGCGTCCCGCCCCGATGGAGGATTTGAAGGAGGTCGAGATCGATGGACCTTAGAGGAAGGTGAAAATCGGGTCCGCTCTGTCTAAAGAGAGGGCCCAAGAGCTGATTGATTTGTTGAAGGAGTTCAAGGAGCTGTTTGCCTGGTCCCTGAGTGACATGCCAGGAATCAGCCCCGATGTGATCACTCATGAGCTGAAGATTGATCCCGCGATCAAGCCGATTGCACAGAGAAGGCGCCCGATGGGTGCAGACAAGAAAATCGTGATCCAGCAAGAGGTGGGCAGGTTGCTCGATGCTGGATTTATTAAGGTGCTCCGATTCCAGACCTGGGTCGCCAACCCAGTCCTGGTGAAGAAGAGCAATGGCAAGTGGCGGATGTGTGTTGATTTCCACGACCTGAACAAAGCATGCCCGAAGGATTGCTATCCGTTCCCGAGGATCGACCAGCTGGTGGATGCCACATCGGGACATGAGTTGCTAAGCTTTATGGATGCCTACTCCGGCTACAATCAGATCAAGATGTCCAAGGAGGATGCCCCCCACACCGCTTTTTATGCTGATAGTGACATCTATCACTATGATGTCATGCTCTTGGGACTGATCAATTCCGGTGCAACTTATCAGAGGATGGTGAACAAGCTGTTCGGGGATATGCTAGGGAAGACGATGAAGACCTATGTAGACGATATGCTGGTGAAGTCCCGACAGGCCGAGGATCATGTTCACAACTTGGCCACGGCGTTTGAGCGGATGAGGCTTCATCAAGTTCGCTTGAACCCGACCAAGTGTGCCTTCGGAGTGCACTCGGGGAAAATTTTGGGCTTCATGGTGAGCCATAGGGGAATCGAGGTGAACCCTGAGAAGCTGAAGGCGATCGAGGAGATGAAGTCCTCGACGAACCATCGGGAGGTGCAGGTGCTGAATGGCCGATTGGCCGCGATGAATCGCTTCCTGTCCAAGGCAAGCGACCAATCCATGCCGTTCTTTGAAGTGCCGAGGGCCAACAAGAAGTTTGAGTGGACTTCCAAGTGCGAAGAGGCGTTCCAGGCACTCAAGCAGCACCTCCGCACCCTTCCGCCGCTGGCGAAGCCCATTCCAGGCGAGCCACTCTATCTGTATTTGGCTGTTTCTGAATTTGTTGTTAGCTCTATCTTAGTGAAGGTCGTAGAGGGTAACCAAGTCCCCGTCTATTATGTAAGCAAGACATTTGCCAAGTCTGAAATGAATTATCCCGCCGTTGAGAAGTATCTTTATGCGTTGATTGTTACTGCTCGGAAGCTGAGACCTTACTTCCATGCGCATGAGATTACTGTTTTGACGAATCAGCCATTGAAACATTTTTTGAACCGACCTGATGCGTCAAGGAGATTAGTGAAATGGGCAGTCGAGCTTAGTGAGTTCCGCATTCACTTTGCTCCGAGAACGGCTATTAAGGGCCAGGCATTGGCGGATTTCATAGCAGAGTCTACAGCCCCCGATCTAGAAGAAGAGGGCCCTGTAGAGGGGGCAACCATGGAGGTCCCGATGGCAGAACAGTCAGAACAGCCCGATGATGAAGACACTTGGGAGATGTATACCGATGGCTCCTCAAGTTCAGAAGGATCGGGAGCAGGGTTCGTACTGATACCGCCAGGTGGAGGCGAGCCCCTTCGATATGCCCTGGCCTTGACGTTTAGGGCCACCAACAATGAAGCTGAATATGAGGCTCTCATCACCGGCCGCAAGATTGCTAAAGGAACGGGAGTTGGTCACTTAAAGGTGAAGTGTGATGCTAGCCTGATTGTGAACCAAGTCCAGGGGCGATACGAAGCAAAGAGCCCGATGATGAAAAAGTACCTTCGTGAGGTGCAAACCTTGAAGGAGAGTTTCAAGAGCTTCGATATTGAGGCGATCCCGAGGGAGGATAATGTGGAAGCAGATGCCTTGAGCAAGTTCGCCTTGGGGGAACCCCTCGATGAAAGTCGGAAGGTGCACTTCTTGGAGAAGGCGATCCTGTCAACCACCGATCAATCAGAGGTATGTGCCATCGAGACCGGATCGGAGGAGCCCACTTGGATGACCCCTAGCCGCGTACCTGACTACGGGGGCAGTCCCTGATGATGAAGTAGCAGCTAGCAAATTACGCCGAATCGCGGTCAATTATGTGATGGTGGACAATCAGCTGTATAAAAAGGGGTATTCAACTCCTTACTTGAAATGTGTGGCTGAGCCCGATACAGATTGGATCCTTAGGGAGGTGCACGAAGGATACTCAGCTTGTCATGAAGGTGCCCGATCCATCGTGAGGAAAGTGCTGAACCTGGGCTATTACTGGCCCTCGATGAACAAGGAGGCAACGATGCTAGTCCGATCCTGTGACGCTTGCCAGAGGTATGCCCCGAATATCGTGGCTCCAGCTGCCGATCTGACGTACATCAAGAGTGCTTGTCCATTCGCGCAATGGGGAATCGCTTTGGTGGGACCCCTTCCAATTGCAAAAGGTCAGTGCCGATATTTGCTTGTGGCTATTGATTATTTCTCGAAGTGGATAGAAGCTAAGGCATTGGCCAAGTCAACGGGGAATCATATCCTCAAATTCCTCCAGACCCGTATTATATCCAGATACGGGATCCCTAAGGTGTTGATCAGTGATAACGGCCCTCCGTTTAACGGGGTCCAGTGGAAGGAGTCCTTGGAGGAACTGAAAATTGAGCATCGGATAGCCTCTGTCCATCATGCTCAAACCAATGGACAGGTGGAGTCAGCCAACAAGATCGTGATGGATGGCCTGAAGAAGAGGGTTTATGCCTTGAAGGGCAAATGGCTGGACGAGCTGGAAAATGTGCTTTGGGCTGTTAGAACAACACCCAAACGATCGACTGGGGAGACTTCGTTTGGCCTTGTTTATGGCACGGAAGCAGTCGCTCCCGTTGAAATAGCTGTGGCATCCCATCGGACGAGGTATTATGAACCTCTGTCGAATGATGAAATGAGGCGTCTGGACTTGGACTTGGTCGAAGAGAAGAGGCGTATACGCTTGGCAATGGCCATATATTACAATCGGCGAGTCAAGTCTCGACAGTTCTTTGTCGGGGAACTGGTCTGGCGTCGGAACGAATTTACCCTTTTGGATCGGATCAACAAGATGTCACCAAAATGGGAAGGACCTTATAAGGTCGTGGGGATGCCAGCTCGAAATACGTATAAGTTGGAAGACCTCGATGGCAATGTGTTGAAGCATTCTTTTAGTGGTGAACACTTGAAGAAATGTCATGCCTGATATTAGTCACCTTTAGTGGTCAAGTTGTTTATCGTTTTGATTCGATATAAACAGGTTTTGAGCCATCAATGAATAAAGAGGTTGCTTCCGATCAGACTGTTCTTAGATTTATTATTCTAAGTGTTGTTAAATCGCCTTAAGTGGTGTGGTTAAATCGCCTTAAGTGGTGTGGTTAAATTGCCTCAAGTGGTGTGGTTAAATCACCTTAAGTGGTGTGGTTAAATCACCTTAAGTGGTGTGGTTAAATCGCCTTAAGTGGCATGGCTAAATCGCCTTAAGTGGTGTGGTTAAATCGCCTTAAGTGGCGTAGTTAAATCGCCTTAAGTGGTCTGCTTAAAACGTCTTAAGTGACGTGTTGAATCACTCTAAGTGGTATGGTCAAATCGCCTTAAGTGGCGTGGTTAATTCACCTTAAGTGGTGCAATGATAATCGGAACCAAGATAAATTGATATTATAAAGGCCTGAAGGTTCATGACAGGAGAAGGAAATTACAAGGATTCCAAAAATAAAGCGTTAAGCTTGGTCTTTGGCAGCATCGAGGGGAGCAGAGTCCACAAGATCCGTGGCAGAAGGCTCCGCGATCGGAGGATCGGACCCTTGGAGGTCAGCCAGTGAAGGTTCAGCTGCCGAAGGGTCGATTGTCGGGGGATCAGCTGTCGGGAGGTCTGTACTTGGAGGCTCCACCGTGCCTTCGGCACCCGCAATTCCCTCGGGGGTGTTGGCCTCATCGCTCTCCTATGAAAGGTTGAAATACCTCTCCGCGAAGGGGGCGAGAGTCTGAGACTTGGTGAAGTCAATGGCATTGCCATACTCCAGATGGAGTTCCTCAACAGCATTGAACAAGATGGTCTCCATTTCCGCGTTGCAGAACCTCACCGTGTCCACCTTGAAATCCTCGGAGCCCCGGTAATCTTCCCGACCCTTGGCCTCAGCCTCAGCCAGCTTGGTGGGAAACTCAGCGATTTCCCGCTCCATCTGTTGGGACCGATTGGTCAGAAGGACCTTCTCAGCCTCCAGCCCCGCCTTGACGTCCTCGAGAGCCTTCTTTTCGAGGACGAGCCTGTCCCGATCCTCCGCGTGCCTTTGCTGCTCTTCCTTGAGCTTTTGCTGCTCCTGCTTCAGCAATCGCTCGAAGTCGTGGACCCGCTTCAGGAGGTCCCGAGTCTTCTGGCTAAGGAGGGCCTGCTCCTTAACCAGTTTCCTCCTCGGGCTTGGCCAAGACCTCGGGGGCCGCCTTGGCTCGCTCCCGCTCAAGGGCCTCCTCAAGGGCTAGGATGTACCCGAAACAGCGGTGTTGGTCCGCCATTTCCTGTGAAAAAGAAAGGAAGAGGTTAGTACATGAGAATATTTTGCCTTATATACTAAGTGTAAAAACAGGAAACCTTACCTCCACGCGGCGAATGGCCATTTCGCGAATGTCCGTGTGGATGTCCGCCCGAGCCAAGGAGAGCGGAATCTTTAGAGATGGCGGAATCGAACCTGCCAGCAAGTGCAGACCCAGTTCCGGTGGTGCATCGCCCCGACGGAGCGGGACCCCTTGCAGTGACTCGATCGGGGTCCAGGGAGCCGCCGCTTGGTCGAGGGTGTAGAGCTGATAGAAACTCCCGTCTTAGGGGAGAGGGGGAAGGACGACCTGAGTATCGGAGGTGCGTGCCTCCGAGCCGCCGTGAGACCCAGTCGTCCCTTCAGGAGTTAGGCTCAAAACCGGCGAATGCTGTTGTGTTGGGGAAGATGGAAGCAGCCCCTCGGGAGTTGGCTCCAACGGGGTCTGCCTCACCCCCCGATGACGAATCAGGGCTTGACCTTCGCTCACCTCCTCGGAAGAGTGAGAAATGTCCAGGTCAACCACCCGACGGAACTGGCCGTCCGTCGGGGCATCTTCAATCCCCGATCCTCTGGGGGCAGGAAGTGGAAGGAGGGGCTCTCTGACATGAGCGTCGGAGGGTGGCACCCTCGCCGGAGCTCTAGCTCCAGATTGACCTGCAGCTGGAGGATGAGAAGCTTTAGAAAGATAATAAGGGAGTTGATCGGGATCCTTACACCAAACGACGCGACGGGAGAGATACTGGTCTTTCCCGTAGTAGTTGTAATAACCCGCTTTAAGGATGCGGGGAGTTTCTCCTTGCAGGATGTAGTTGATCCCTTCGATTCTGGTTTTCTTATCGGAGGGGATTAACTCCTTGGGAATACGCTTTTTGTATAATTGGATGGCTAATCGGAGCTGCTTACCTTCTTCGGGAGTCTGGGTGTTGAAGATCATCTCCATCTTGTCCACCCGGGCCCGCTTGGCCTCCTCCGCAGATGGAGGTAACGATGAGGAGGCGGCCTTCTTCGAGGACTTCCTCTTCCGCGCGGACGTTGGACGGCATCGGTCTCCGCCTGCTTAAGCATGATATTGGTCAGCATTGATACCTTCTTAGCTGCAAAGACGAAAACAAAGGTATAATTAGAATATTACCCAAGGAACGACATTGGAGGGGCCGTCGTAGAGTTGACCCCCGGAGGCAGCCTCGAGGAGACGGATCCCGGCCAGAACCAGATCCCGCTCCACGATGGAGTTAGCATCGAGGGGAGCGAAGGAATCCCCCCAACGATAGAGTTGGATGCAGTGGAGAATTTGAAAATCCTCCGCTGAGTAGGTGTGATAAGCGGGAGAAGGGTCTGCTTCAACCTCCCATCGGGGCCATGGGATGGAACTGTTCCGGATGAAGAAGTAATTCTTCTTCCAGCTGCTGTTGTCAGGCCCCGAGTCAATGATGAGCCCCCGACCTTTGGCGACCTTCCAGGTGTCACCGTTCCAGCTATATTGGGAGAGCTGCGTCTTGCTCCATTTGGGCATCCGTGGGTAGAAGGCACAGACCCCGACATCGTTGCACTTCATCCCGTAGAATGTCCGGAAAAGTCGGAGGCTATAGGTCCACTTCTGGCGGAGGCGTTCCACACACGGATGGCGTGGGGGGAAAACGTAGTCGGATGTGTTTTGTAATAATCACACATCTCGGGGACGAGTGGCCACAGGTTCGCCCGGGATGCGAGGGCGAGGATAGGGGTAGCGAGGCTCCCAGGTGGAAGTGATACATCCTTGAAGGGTTTTCCGAGATTTCATTATAAATGTAATCAAACTTGAAGGGTTTTCTCCCCCCAGAACTGGATTCACCGTCTGGAAATTAACCATGGCAAGAAAAGGCATGGTTGGTTTTCGGAAAAGTACCGGTAAGCTGATTGAGATAAAAGAAAAACTATGCTAACAGTTTTTTCGGAATCGGAGGAGGAAATCTTACCAGACATGCTGAATTAGGGAAGAAAAGATGATCCTGACGGTCGGAGATCCTGGTTGCCGGAGCGCTGATCAGAAATCAAGAAGGAGAGCTTGAGCTTTTGAAATTGCAAAGGATGAAGCGGTGGAGGAGAAGTGAATAGTGCCAAGATTTGGGGGTTTTATAGGAGAGAAGATAGCCGAAGAGACGTTTCAATCCGGACCGTTGAAGATGAAACGTTTCAACCTGGGTCGTTGAGACGCTAACGACAAAACGGCTAAAAAGTGCTTTTTCAGAAAAGCAGACACGGGTACCCAAGCCGTCGCTTCATCACCCACGACATTTAATAGTTGAGTAACCGAGAAATCTTTTCGGATTTGGTGGTTATCCTCGAAATATCGGGGAATCGTGGATGAGAAGTTCCGCGTCAGAAGATTTTTTGTAAAGTTAAAAGCCTCTGAGGCCATTATCGGGAGGTCCGGAGTTGGAAGACACGACGAACTGTAAGTCTCTCATGTCTTGGGGGCAAATGATGGGTTTCAATATAGCCGTTAGGCCCATTAACAACGAATAAACGGTGAGTAGGCCCACTGGGCTCCAAAAGAGGCCTAGAGGACCAATATGAGGGGTCCCGACAAGGTCGGTCCCGATATATGAGCTGGACGCTCCCGATGGAATGCCTTTGAGTAGGCCCCGATGTTGAATCCCTGAGGATGTTGGCCCTGTCCAGATGACGAGGGGCCCCGAGCGGTGACCAAAGGAGATAACTCTGGAGTCCCCGATATCCGTCGGGACTTGCCACCAGAGGATGAGGCCAAGAAACACGCCCACTATCAGCGTAGTGGGGAAGTGGCCTGAAAAGACGGAACGTGGGCTAACTGCCCCTGGCAGTTATCTCAACAGGTAACTGGGGTAACTCCTCCCCTATATAAAGGAAGGAATTACCTCAGGACTCATACTCTCATACATACTTGCCTACATCGAGATACTCATTTAAGCATCGGAGAGGGATTCTGGGTCACTGCCCGGTCTATCCCTCTTTGCAGGATTACTTGGAGCAAAGGAGTTCAGACTTCCGTCAAGAACGTGCCGGAGTTCCAACCGTGATCCAACAGTCTCCACATCAAAGCCACTTCAATCTGGTCGCTGGATAGATCTCCGGGGTGAAATACTTGATGTAATTCGGCACCTACTTTGGGTAGTGGTAGGTACGGCCAAACCCTATGTGTTTTAGGATAGAGGATTTATTTTATGACAACTAAAAGGGAGTGAGTGACCAACTCTAGGAAATCTTTAACACCTCCTATTTAAAAGAGGAGGTGAGCAGAACCCTTGGTGGGCATTTGCTTGTTTCAGCCGAACCATTAGTCTAATATGGCCGACCCACATGGGCCGCGGATGGCCCATGGATATTTCAGCCTGCCCAAAAATCCCCTATGTGCCATACCCCCAAATTAGACTTAGCATGTTGGGCTTATATTAATAGGCTCCTATTGCGGCGTCCCGTTTACTCAAAATGCAACCAACAAGAAGGTAAGACAAGCTGTCATTGAATACTATGATTATGCTAGTACTTGGTGGTAACAGCTATGCATAGATAGGAGGCGGAATGGAGAATTTCCAATTGTAGCATGGGCTGAGATGAAAATGGTGATGATGCGAGGATTCGTGCCAAGTCATTACTACCACAATCTATACTTGCAAGGGTTTCTTAAAGAAGGCGATTTAATTATTGCTCCCAAGGCCAAATCGGAGGCTAAGAGAACCACCACTATAAATGATTCCCAAGGCAACTCATACACTTGTTCAACACCTAGTGAAGTTAAGTTTGCTGAAAGAGTTGAGCAAGTAGAGGTGATATGTTTCGAAACTAAACCTAATGAAGAAGAGATCAATGATACAATCTCTCCAAGACTTATGTTATTTCTATCAGTGTCTGTAGTTTTTTTTGAAGTATTTTTCAACATTTAATTAGTTGAACTTATGTGCTGGGCATTTTTGCCCATGGGTCTATTATTTAAGTTAGCTTAATTAGGTCATTTAAGGGTCTATGGGCTGAAAAACACCACGCCTTACTAGATAAGTCCATTAGGGTTTCTTTTAAACAAGTCTCGGTGTCATTATGGTTAATTTGCAACATTTAAATAACCACCTTAAGAGTTAGCCGGATAATGATGTTTGAATTCAGTTTTTGTGAGGAAATTTTATTCTCTTTGTTCTTTGAGAACTTTCGAACTTATCAGATTGTTATGTGGCATTTGACTCAGAATTATCAGTTAAGTTTTCCATCCTTGATTGTGATGTCATAACCGTACCAAGGTTCTTGCTTCCACAAGCAACAACTCAAGGTCATCCACCCATACCTGAATTAGACACGGTCCAACGATATCAACTAGCAAAGGTTTTCGTCTCACATCAGCGAGAATCATATCTATCGGTATAAGAGCTTAGCTTCTAGGTTCAAGTTTCCTATCCTATTTAGTTCTTTGTTATTTGTATCATCTGCAATTCGGCTGTAAAAGAAAGAAAAAACCAGAGAAAAAAAAGAAAATAAAAAACAAGTATTGTTTTCCAATTACAACCTATCTTCTAGAGAGTTTCAATCTTCTGCGCAAACACTTCTTTAGAGATTCGCAACTTCACCAACGAATTAATAGAACCGAATTAAGAGAAGTTTGATTGTGAGAATGGTATGAGAAGTGTGCAGATGAGAATTCATCATTGCATGGAAAAAGTGATCCGGAAGCACATCTTGAATGGGAGAAGAAGGCGGATCTAGTGTTCGATTGTTATAATTTCTTAGAGCTCAAGAAGGTAAGACATGCTACCATTAAACTCTATGATTATGCTAGTACTTGGTGGGAACAGCTATGCATACATACGAGGCGGAATGGAGAATTTCCAACTGAAGCATGGGCTGAGATGAAAATGGATGAGACGACGATTCGTGACGAGTCATTACTAACGCAATCTATACTTGCAAGGGTTTCATAAGAAGGTGATTCAATTATTCCCCCCAAGGCCAAACTGGAGGCTAAGATAACCACCACTATCAAGGCTTCCCAAGGTAACTCATATACTTGTTCAACTCCTAGTGAAGTTAAGTTTGCCGAAAGAGTTGAGCAAGTAGCTATGTTCCGAAAATGAACCTAATGAAGAAGAAGAGATCAATGATACAATTCTTTCTCTATGCGATAATATTGGGGATCAGACTGAAGATGCAAACCACGATGACTCTGTTCAAGATGTAGAACATGCTTTAGTAGATTGCATGACATTGAGTGTACAAATGAATACATGGAGTTGTTTTGCTAACTAAGCATATTTTAATTGGTAAATATAAAAATAGGCACAAAAATTTGAAATTGTCAAATTCGAGCAAACTCTCGAATGGGATTCGAGGGTTTGACCAAAAACTTTGGTCAAATCCTCCAATCCCATTCAAGGGTTTGACCGAAGTTTTTAGTCAAACCCTAGACTCCCATTCAAGATTTTGACCGAAGACACCAGTCAAATCCTTGACTGGGAGTCGAGGGTTTGACCTAAATTTGAAATTAAAAAAATCAGCATTAATAACAACTATTTAAAAAAAAAACATCCAACATTAAAATTGATACTATGCATCTACAGTCTCAGCTCACTCAGGAGTCAACCGAAACTTCTAGGCCATCAAGTATATGAATTGTGAGAGGTTTAGATAGATGACTTTGGGGTGGGAGACCGACCAATCGGGATAGGCAAGGTGGGCGACTAAGGAGACCTTGATTTTCTATTATATATTTTGTGTGTAGTATTGAATAATGGATTTTTGTATTTGAAGAACAAGATTCTTTGGTTTGTATTTTATATAGATTTAAATGTTGGATGTTTTTTTAAATGGTTTTTTTTTATTAATACTGAAATTTAATTTTTTTAAAACCATAGACTTCCAGTCAAGGGTTTGACCGGAGTGTTCGGTCTAACCCTTGAATGGGAGTCTAGGGTTTGACTGAAAACTCAAGTCAAACCCTCGAATGGGATTCAAGGGTTTGACCAATATTTTGGTCAAACTCCTCGAATGGGATTTAAGGGTTTGACCAATATTTTGGTCAAACCCTCGAATGGGAATCGAGGGTATGCTTATTTGTGTTATTTTTAATTTTATGTGCTTAATTGTGTATTTTTGTATTATAATTTTCTTATTTTGGTATTTTTCTCGAATACATTATCTACTATAATGTTAGAGCAACATTCATGGATGATTTGCATGGAACACCTTAATGAGTATGGAGATCTTCAAATTAACAACTAGAATGATATGCTGCCATTACTACATGAAGATGTCAATGAAGAGCCATTATTTGAAAATTCTCCCAAGGCATCAACTTTACTTCGAAGCATTGCTTATCAAGGCGAGTGTGATTTTTATCCTAGAGACTGTCCACATCTACTTACGAAGATTGCGGATTTTCCTATTCACCAGATGGGAAGATTAGATTCTTGAGGCAAGATTCAGGAAGAATCTACTTGAAGAATGGAAGAATGATGTGAGAAAAGGGGGAACATGAGTTGAAGATGGACAAATAAACAAGACATGAAGATCAAATACACTCTCCAAGACTTATGTGCTGGGCGTTTTGCCCATGGGTCTATCATTTGAGTTAGCTTAATTAGGTCATTTAATGGTCTTATGGGCTGAAAAAACCACGCAATATCAGATAAGTTCATTAGAGTTTCTTTTAGTCAATTCTAAGTGTCATTATGGTTAGTTTGCAGTCTTTAAATAGCCAGATTAAGAGTTAGCCGAATAATCAAGTTTGAATTTGATATTTTTGAGGAAATTTTATTCTTTGTTCTTTGAGAAATCTCGAACTTATCAGATTGTTCTATGGCATTCGACTCCGACTTATCAATCAAGTCTTCCATCCTTGATTGTGGCGTCATCACCGTACCAAGGTTCTTGCTTCAACAAGCAACGATTCAAGGTCATCCACCCATACCAAAATTAGAAATGGTCCAACGACATTAGCTAGCAAGGGTTTTCGTCTCACATCGGCAAGAATCATATCAATTGGTCTCAGAGCTTAACTTCTAGCTTCAGGTTTCCTTTCCTACTTAGATCTTTGTTATTTGTAGCATCTGCAATTCGGCTGTAGAAGAAAGAAAAAAACGGAAAAATAGAGAGAAAAAAAGGGCATTTTTGGCAGTTCCAACTATGAGCTATCCTCCAAAGAGTTTCAATCTTCTGCGCAAACACCTCTAGTACATATTCGCAAATTCACCATTGGAATTAATAGAAACGAATTATGAGAAGTTTGATTTTGAGAATGGTATGAGAAGTGTGCGGATGAGAATTCTATCATTCCTTGGAAAAATTGATCGAGAAGAATATCCTGAATAGGAGAAGAAGGCGGGATCTAGTGTTCGATTGTTATACTTTCTTTGAGCACAAGAAGGTAAGACATGTTGCCATTGAATTTTATGATTATGGTAGTATTTGGTGGGAACAACTATGCATAGATAGGAGGCGGAATGGAGAATTTCCAACTGCAGCACAGGTTTGGATGAAAATGGTGATGAGGCGATGATTCGTGCCGAGTCATTACTACCGCAATCTATACTTGCAAGGGTTTCATAAAGAAGGCTATTCAATTATTGCTCCCAAGGCCAAAATGAAGGCTAAGACAACCACCACTATCAAGGCATCCCAAGGCAACTCATATACTTGTTCAACTCCTAGTGAATTAAATGCAACGAATATTCGGCTGGAAGTGTGTTGCCGAACGGTTTGCGGGCGGATTTCCAGCTATACAGTTCTCACAAGTGGTTTTCATCACATGTGTTGCACCAGGCAAAAGACCTCTCTGTGCTAGTGTCTGAACCTTTCATAGCCTATATGTCCCAACCAGGCACGCCATCTGGCCGCATCAGCCTCTACTTCCTTAGATGATAGTGAAAATATTATGTTTGAGTTTTCGCTTTCACTTAAATCCATAACAATGAGGCCATGGGAAGAATTAGCATATCCGTAATAGAAGCTGCCTTTATTGATTTTAACCAAGGAGTTCTCAAAAGATAAATTGAAACCAATATTTATAAGAGAAGTAACAGAAACAACATTTCTACGAATTCTAGGTGCAAAAAGGACATTTTCGAGAAGTAAGGTCTTGTCGTTGCACATGGGCAACCTGCAGTTCCCTATTCGCTCGACTTCAACTTGGGAGTTGTCGCCTATATATATCCTCTCTAAACACTTCGGCATACGTCTGAACATGGAAAATAACCCTCTACCATTGGTTATGTGGTCTGTTGCACTTGAATCAAGAATCCATGAAAGATTTGAATCAGCTAACATGACACTAGAAGAAAAAAAAGTTTCAATTACATATCCAATGTTGCATACCTTGGTACGCGGGTAGCTAGAACTCCTGCCCTCACCTGAGTGGCGAGTACTAGAGTTCTTGCCAGCTTTCTCCGATTTTACAGGGAGATTTCCTTGTTTAGACTTGGTCGACGTTTTACGGTCAACGGCCTATTGTTTCTTACTCCTGTTCTTCCACTTCATTTTCTGCCCAGTAGGTTGTCCTGCTAATTTAGCCACAGGCGTAGAAATTTCTAATCGAGCTTATTTCATCCCAATTATTTTCAGGACTGACGCAAGATCCAGTAGGGAAATATTGACAGTCAATAATGTCCTGGTTGTTCTCCAGGACTTCGGGAGAACCCCAATTATAGACATAATTTTATCTCATTCTGCCAGCTGACCATCAACCTCAATATGTTTAACCATGTTGAGGAGGTTGTATGCTTTCTCAAGTACACTTATGTTATCGCTCTTTAGACTTTCATCCACAGATGCTATCAGTGGGTGTAGTTGAGCTGCAATGCAACTTCTATATTTCATAAAGCATCCCATAAACGTTTATTGATCTTCAATGTCCTTGGACATTTCAGATAGAAAAAATTATCTTGCTCTTTTGTCATCTTGCTCAGGGACGAAGCCAGGAATTTTACTCAGAGGGGGCAAGAATTGTTGTAAAAAAAATTCAGGAGCAAATGTAAGATTTTAAAATGTCAATTTGAAAAAAAAATTACAATTTTAAGAACAAAATTACATATAATCAAAAATTGAGGGGACAATTTCCTCATCATTCCTACATAGCTCCGACCATGCCCGTAAGGAGAGACGAAGACATGAATATTTTCCAGATGGCAAAATTATAGTCGTTATTAAACAAAACATTGGTTTTACAAATTCGAACATGAAAAGTTAATAAACTTGTGAATATGAAATGTAATTACTGGCCAATAAAATAATAAAATGTAATTTAAATAACTATATTCTTCTAAAGAAAATCTTTAATTCTAAGTAATTGTACACCAATATCTTAAATGAATCTAAAAGTACATACTAGTTTATTAAAAAAAAATTATCTTATATATTTTTATATCCACACCATATTTATAGCTAATCTATATACCAATATATTGTTTGTGTTGGGTCCTCACCTCCAATAGACATCTTTTGAACATTTTCATTTTATTAATAAAAAATATATTATATTTGGTTCCTATATTTTATAAAATTAATAATTTAGTCATTACTATATTTGAGAAACATTTATTTATCTTTAATACTATTACTAAATCATTATTTAAATTTTATTATTTTTTTAAGGTCGCTTAGTCGGCATGTCATAATAATTATAATTAACTTACAATCCAACATTCATATCAATTTAAGTCAGTCCTATCATACTCATTCCGTTCAAATTTCGGATACATGTACATTTTTTTTATTCAACGAATTATATAGATCGGGTGATATATGTTCCGCCCGTTGAGATTTTTCTATCACATAGATCAGCCACTAACCAAATTATATATATAACAAGTCAAAATATGGGTGAAATGTGGTTCTTGAAGTTTGACCTCGTACATATAACATTTTACTCATCTTCCAATATTTATGGACTCAAATTATTAATTTAGTTCTTCTATTCGTTAATCCAATCACATTGTGTACAACCTAATTAATGTTAAATAAATATTTTTTGTAATTTCAAGTCTAAACTTTATATTTTTGTGATTTAATTTTATCTTTATTGTTAAATCAAATTTTGTTGGTATTGTGATATTGTATATAATTACGTTTGTATAGGTCAAATTTGTCCATTGATGACTCTAAGTGGTTAAGAACAAGTTAACATTCTTGACACCTTAAGTTGATGAGTTAGATACAATTGAGCTGTTAATGACCAACGTAATGCTCGACCCAACTCATTTATATATCTAACTATAAGGCTAACTTAGTACCGTAACTGAATACATTAGTTAATTTTTTACTTAATTATCCTCTTCTCTTTCTCATGTTTTGAATTACGTTATGTCGCTCTTCTCTATCACATAGATTCGTTTCTCACAACGAATCAACTTGCTCATATTTTACTTTGATTAATTATAAATATTAGTAAACTTAAGATAGATTATATATCTTGAAATTTAAATGATCGATGCGCGTGCAACGCGCGCGTTAATAACTAGTAGTATATGATTAACATAAATTCATTTTTAGGGACATATTAAAAGAAACAATTTTCAGAACAACGTAAACTTACTTTTTTGCAAAAAAAAAAAAAAAAGAATAAACTAATTATACATTTGATCTTATTTTACATTATTATATTTATATTAACACTTAATATTTTAACTGTAGGTAAATTTAATTAACTTCAAATTATAGAAAATAAGAAAATGATTTAAATTTAGTTATGAAAATCATAAAATAACCCATTTTCCTAGTATAATAAACTATAAAGTATAAACTATATCCTCTCTCTCCATATATAAATATATAATAAAGTGAAATGAATATATAAATATATAATAAAGTGAAATGAATAGTGCTTGTCACTTCTAAAGACAAATGTACTTTTTACTTTATTAATATTTAATCTATTTACTGATTATCTTCTTCTTCTTACTTATTCTTCCATAACCAATTCTCTGCAACTTTTTTTCACGTAACTTTTGCTTCTTCTCCTTTTATTCTAATTCTTTCAAATGAAAACATGAAGTGAGCTTCAGATTCGAAGGAAAACAATTACCATGCCAACTTTTTAACATTTTCAGAGGGGCAAAATACGAAAATCCTAATTTTTTACTAAGGGCTCATGGAGTTCAGCAGGGGCAACTGCCGCCTCTGAACCCTATGTAGCTTCGTCCCTGAACTTGCTCCCACTTGAAGTGAGAGTATGCTAGCCCTTTGGTTAGGCATGCATCTGGACTACTCATTGTTTTTCGAATGTGTTCAATCAATCCCTTATCATCTAGCAGGACATAGATTCGTTTGCACCATGAATCATAGTTTGTCTCATTCATAATCTCTTTGGAACTTGATGAGTCCATCGATGCCATTTGAAACAAAACGCATTTACAAACAATTGCGAAAATCAGGGTGACAATTTAAAACATTTTGAAAAGAATTGCTTACATCGGATATCTATGAGATATGAGGCGACAAACAATGATTCATTAGTCATCTAGCCTAACCGACCACTAGTAAACCAATGGAAGCGGACCGTGTAATGAGTTTACATTACCGACGTCTCCTTTCTAATAGATCAGTCTCTTTGAAAACGGTTTAATCGCTACTTTAACCGGAATGGGTAGTTTATACATACACCCGATCTTGGCTTTCCCAAGGCCCATTTAAAATTTTCAAGGATTTCTCATCCAAGCATACATAATTCTACTTCACTAGAAAATTATCGCATGCAATCATATCCTGAAACTATCATGCATACGCATCATGCGTAGTCACTCCACTTCAAACATGCATATTTGGCGATTGAGTATCGTTTTAAATTATTTTGGGCTGATTTGCAATTCATGCGTACAAAATAATGAGTACTTCTAGACATGGATCTTATCAAGATCACTCAACATAGTATGTCTATCAAATGCGCAACTCATTAGTTGACAACGGGGCTCTGCTATGCAATATCCAACTAGTTTCACATAGTCAAGAAACATTTCTAACATGCATTCATATCAATATATAAAAATTGCAATTCAGCCCAAAAAATGATTCAGTCCCATAAATCATGGATTTTCCGAGATTCTTCCTCATAACCGAAATAGGCATCATGTTTGATTAAAACGTGTAAATATCAAACCAATTTGCACTGTGTAAATATTATGTTTGATTCTTCCCCATACTGTTTGGTCAGTACTAGTTGTTGATGTTTTAGCTGGTATGATTCCTTTAAACGGGTGAGAAGACTAATTTGTATGGTTAATAAGTAGTTGAACTTTATGTGCTATGTATTTATGTTGAACTTGTTGGTTATTATATAATTTACATATGTATTAACTATAAATATTAGTTTCAGTTATCACATATGTCAACAGAATTAAACAACTCAATAAACCTACAAGCAGTGACGAGGCCACATGACGACGAGAAGGGGCAATTGCCCCATTTCAACTTTTTGCTATGAGTACTTTTGACCCTAAAAAATATAATTATATTTTATTTAAATCTTTAAAATATTACATTTGCCCCCTCTAATTTGTTTTACTTTGGTTATTTACCTCTCAAGAAAAGTCGCCTGTCACAAGAAACTATATATGTCGGCGGCAACTATTACTCATGTCGACACAACTTATAGATCTCACCAATACACACATGTTGATAAAGTTTTTCGTCCATGTTAACATGAATGACACAAGTAACCCAAATCATGACCTAAACCACAAAACTTGCAGATTTCGTATCATGGTTGAGCACATTTTTTGTTTGTATAGTTTAGCAAACTTATATATCTAATCGCATACTATCATGGTTGATGTGGTGTCTTCTCTATGTGTTTTGCATCTCTTATAGAAAGTGAAATATATTATTTTTCATTCAAATTATAAATCCAAATTCATAAAAATTACCTAAACTATAAGACCAAAAAACAAAATCATATTCATCAATACTAAAAATGTCTTGTTTTTTGAATTACCATTAAAAGTCATAAGGGCAGTTTAATAGACAAGCAAGAAATAACCGAATAAAATAAGTCATCAAATTCATAAAGTTTGCAGTTTATAAAGCTGTATGCCATACCTGAACTAATTCACAAGGGAACCATATCAGTCGACGTTACATACCATACCTGAATGTCATACCTAAATATGAATCGCAAGAGAACCATATCCGGCGACATTACGTACCATACTTGAACATGATTCGCGGAACCATATAAGTCAAACTTGTATGTCATACCTGAACAAGCCCTGCATGTTCATGGGATACCTAAACATTCCATACATGTTGGCAATTGGATTACTTGGCCGCCCTACATGGTTGCTCATTAACCAAGCCTGATTGAGTGTAAATTATTTAGAAGCAACTACTAACCCATAGTAATAATGCTACTAGAGGGGCCATACTGGGCTAGCTAATTATTATAATGATTTAGGTCCATTAATGACCCATAAGAGTACATGATTCGGTCGACCCCTTTGTTTCTTAGCGATTAAGAAATAATATCCTCAATATTAGGGAAATAAATATAATGTATCTATAAAGATATATGCTAATTATGTTTATATATATATATATATGTATATCCCTAAGAGAATATATATTGTACATTAACTCTTGGTAGATATATAACTTGGAAAACAAGTCACTCATACCCCATAATGAGTTTCGGCCGAACCTTGAAGAGCTAGTGATCATAACCCTTTATACCACAAACAGTGAGAAGAGAGCTGCCGCAATCTAGTAATCCTCTAATTTTTTCCTTCCAAATCGTGTAATTCGTGGAGACTTGCGCATATTTTTACCTAAAAATTATTGATTGAAGGACCGCCGATTAGCGGGCCACAATATATTGAAGAAACCTGAAAGCACAAGGACTCGAAGAATTAAGTGTAGAGTGAACTACAAGGAAGGCCCAATTTTTCGAACTGAAAACCTGTGAGAATTTATCTCACCACTAAAAGTTAGGAATTTCAGTTTTACCTATCAACATGTTCGTTATTTATCATATTATTTGCTTCAAACTGAACATGCCATACCATTTACGCGTCTGACATTCCGGACAGATGCTAAAGTGGACTTAACAAGGTTAAGTTTTCCTATGTATCTGCCAAAATAAAATAAACTAAATCTTGTTTTGCTGCTGAGAGGTGGGGAAGTGAATTTAATTAATTTCCCCACCTGTTAGGCACGAAATTTTCCTAATCCTACTAGGTAATTTCGTATCAGCTAAAACTTTAACTCAAATTTCTGACAATCTTAAAAAAAAATTATAACAATGACTATATGTAAATAATTTTTATTACTATTCTAACGGTCCAAGTAGTGCCAATTTTAACTTATAAGCCATATTTTTCGGTCAAAAACTTCGACCGTTTGATACTAACTTTTACATGTTCTTGTGATCACTTAATAAGTTTAAACTCTGTCGAAAAAATTGGTACACTCTTACTCACGTGGTTTTAGGGCAATTAACACATTACCCACAAACTAACACAAATATTCGACAATTTCTAAAAAGATTTATAAAAAATTACTATCCGTGAATAATTTTATCATGATTCTAAATGTACAAGTCTTACCAACTTTGAATTCTAGGTAACTACATTTTTTAGTCAAATTTTAAATTTGATGGTTTAACCGTAACTTTAAAATGTTCTTATGATCACTCAATAAGTTGAAACTCTTATGAACACATGGAAAAAATAAGTCGAAACTGTTGGTTAGGTGGACTATAGAGTTTTGCATCATTGAGTGATCATAAGAGCAGTCAAAGTTACGATCAAACCGTCGAAATACAAATTTGACCGAAATATGCGGCTTACCTAGAAGTCAAAATTTAGTATTATTTGGGTCGTTAGAATCGTGATAAAAAAAATTTACATATGGTAAATTTTAAATTTTTTTATATATATCGTCTAAAATTTGAGTTACTTTGTGTGTAATGTGTTCATCCCCATAAAACCAATTGGGTAAAAGTTGACCTATTTTTTCGACAGTTTAAGAAAAAATGAAAACCAAACTAAAAAGTAGTCATATATTAAAAGATGGAAAATGATGCTGATTCCGAAATATAGGTTCCGATGTATTCCGAATGTGTGTGGTAATAAGATTGCCCCAAAAGTTGACAAAAATTTCAATCACCGGCACTGTGTCTTGGTCGGATGATGTCGGAACACTGAAGTCGGACTCTATATCAGTCCTCTTAAAAGATATGTCAACACACGGCAAACAACATAGAGTTTCTGACTTATTGAGTGACCATAAAACATGTCAAAGTTATAACCAAACCATCGAAATAATCTCCGACAGAAAAACGCGACTTACCTAGAAGTCTAAATTTGGTAAGACTTGGAATGTTAGAATCGCGATACAATTATTTACATAAGATAATTTTTATAATTTTTTTGAGAGTGTCGAGATTTCGTGTTATGGTTTACGCTGGCGCGGAAGTGTCTAGTCGGGTTTAGGCAAAATTTGCGTGTGAGAGGTGGGGAAGTAAATTAAATTCACTGTCTTAACTGTCAGCAGCGAAAGTGTAGGATTATAGGGGATAAATACTACGAAAACACTCAAGGTACATGCTATGTAAACAAATTACGCATCGGAATAAAAGACACATACCTACAATGCTTTCCGTAAACCCAAGATCTTCTAAGGGAGTTCTTGATCTGCAGGACAGTTCCTGTAAGGATTCTAGTTAAGGAATACGTACACGGATTGGTCTCCACAGCAAAGACTCTTGTCGATTCTTTAGCAGGGTTGGATCTCCTGAGTAATTGCTTGAAGCAAATTGGCACCTCCTATGGTGAAGGAAGGGTTCGGCCGAAACACTTGTTATTAGGGAGGAGAGATTTCTTTTTGTCTCACCACAAAGGAAGAAAGTGATTACCCTAATTAATTCCTGACACTTCCTATTTATAAGAGAGGGTGGGCAAAACTCACCTCACACTAAACACAAGTTTCGGCCGGCCATATAAGAGAGGGAGGCCCAATTTTGGGCCTCTCATGTCAATTGGGATTTTAGGTCTAGCCCAAAATCCCTAATGTGACATTACCTAATTGACTTAGATAACAGTCTCATATTAACGAGCTCCTAATTACGACGACCAAATATCCAAATGCCAACAGCTCCCACTCACCGGAATGAGAGGGTGCCTATTAATATGTTATCGACCAACACATCAACATTTGTTCTTCGATACAGCCATACTTCAGAATTGTTCATATAAGGTTCGCTGTGCGACAGGCGGACACGACGGGCATTGTGCTAATCATCTGTTGGGAATGTTGTAGCAACTGCGGAACGTTGATTCCCTATCTTTAATCAACCTGTAACAATTATGTGTCGCGTTGTATCATTGGTCAACCGTCATTCTCTAATTGCCTAGTTTCCACATAGGAACATTTCTCTAAGGCATCCGTACACATCCTTCAACTAATATCATGCTGGTGGCCACCTAGTGAATACAAGAGTCGAAGAATTACATGTGTACTTAACCATCACTATCGCTCATAGCCTTAGTCGAACTCAACCGGATTCCAAAGACGTGGTCAATGGGCCTTTTTGTTCAGCACTGCGTTCGTACGCCGGGAAGCGAACATTGAGCTTGACCTTAGATATGAGTTCTGAGTCCGTAAGGATACTTCGGATGCTTCTTCATATAGCATCCGGGATCAATCACATGCTTAATGTGAAGAAGTTTGTCCCCATCTGAATCTCGTGGATTCTACCTAGCACAACCGAGTCTGACCCCGTGGTCGAACATGGCATGCGCAGTATGAAGCTCGCGTCGATAGCATAACTTGAACTTACATATTGTCAGGAGTGGGAAATGTCATATGCTATCGCAAACTTGTCATCTAGCCCAGAATGTGGTTCTTGACGAACAAAGTTCGTCACGGCGATATGCAAAACTTAGATCATGTCTTGTTACCCTGAAACCAAGTGATCGTTTTGCTTAACCAGGTTTATCTTTTGAAATCACCATGGTTCTTAGCCAGTCTTGACATGGTAGAGGTCCCCCTCTCCGCCAAGACGAGCGAGCCTGTGTGACGAGGCTTGGCCCACATTCGACGTGTTTTATTAGGGAGGATTGCCCCTCCTACGACTAGTTTATAGACCGTAATCTGATGTAATTCAAACATTATGACGTCGTAAGATCATAAATTCAAATTTCAATTATTTTTATTCAAATATTACTTTAAATCTCAAAATGTTATCATCACAACACAAGCCTCTTAAACCCTACGCAGTCCAAGCATTTTAACGTGCTTTTCGAAAACATCCCTGCGTAAAGGTTTAGTCAATGGGTCTGCCACTTTACTCTCAGAGGACAAGTATTCTAACGTGATTAGTTTGTCTTCGATCATAATTTTAGCATAAATATATTTCACTTCAATGTGTTTCGTCCAACTATGGTACTTAGGATTATTAATTGCTGCTATCCCTGCTTGATTGTTAGAGTATACCTTCACAAGCTTACTCCCATCCGTGACGTCAAGCAATGCAGTTAAGAGTCTTTTAAGCCAAGATGCTTCCTGTGCATTCTTATAGAGGGCTACGAAGTCGGATTCCTTCGGAGAGAGCGTGACACAAGATTATTTCTTGCTCATCCAAGAAATAGCGACATTTGCAAGGAGAAATACTCCTCCTGAAGTGGACATACGATCATCCGGGTCGCCAATGTGGTCGGCGTCACTAAACCCAGTCAATTCTAGTTTTCCGCCCTCATAGCACAGTCCGTAGTTGGCAGTACCTTTCAGGTATCGAATAATTCGTTTTACGGCCTTTAAATGTTGATTACCAGGGTCTGACTGGACTCGTATAACTAAGCCCACATCGTAATAGATGTCTGGACGAGTGCATTACATGGCGTACATAAGACTGCCAACCATACTTAGGTACTCTACACTTTTCATCTGTTCACGCTCAGCCTGGTCTTTTGGGCCCTCACGCTTTGACAACGCGCACCCAAATACAACCGGCGTATCCACGGGTTTGGCATCTTGTAGTCTGAACCTTTTCAACAGTTTGTTGATATACGATTTTTGAGAGAGACATAGTTTACGAGCAGCCCAATCCCTAGCAATATTAATGCCTAGGAAGTACGTGGCTTCTCCCATGTCCTTCATCTCGAATACAGATACCAGCAAATACTTTGATTCGTTCATGTAACTCATATCGTTCGCAGCAATTAGTATGTCATCCACATATAATGAAAAGATAACGTAGTTTGACTCAAAGGTCTTAGTGTACACGCAAGGATCATCGTGAAGATTCACGAATCCGTTTCCAACGATTTTCTTGTGGAACCTGCGGTAACATTGTCTGGACGATTGTTTAAGACCATAGACCGATCTTTGGAGATTAAAAACTTTACGTTCGTTTCCAGGGATTATGAAACCCTCTGGTTGCTCCATATATATCTCTTTCTTCAGGTTTCCGTGGAGGAATGCAGTCTTAACATCCATTTGGTGCAGCTCTAGATCAAGGCATGCGACTAGGGCCAGAATGGACAGGACTATGGTGTAATGCACAGTTGGTGAGTATGTCTCATCAAAGTACACTCCGTGAAGTTGTGTATATCCTTTCTCAAAGAGTAGAGCTTTGTGCCGCTCGACATTTCCATCAGCAGTGAGTTTCAGTTTCAGAACCCATTTTGCCCCTATGGCTCTGCGGTTAGCAGGTAAATCAACCACAGACCATACCGAATTAGCTTTCATTGAGGAGATCCTTCCAAAGCTTAATTAACCGTTACCGGTTCATAAGCCGAAGTTAGAGTGAACAACTCACCATTTTCGATGGGATACTTCTTGGGAAAAGTTCAATGCATTTGACTACGTCTAGGCTCATTAGTCCCATCTTGAACTTGAACAACGCTCCCACTAGGAATAATGATCCTTATTGGAACAACACTCCCACTGGGAACAAGAGCATTACTTGAACCTTCACCGACAACTTTTCTTAGACGACCTCTTGGTCTTGGGATTCTACCTTTGAGATGAATTCCATGGTTACTAGGACCAGGAACCAAGTTGGTAGTGGCACTCCCACTGTCATCAGTAGGTATTTGAGGAATTATAGGATTTTCATCCAACGTTTCGGCAACATGATTATCAGGTTCGACTTGATTCGCACCTGCAGCAACAGTGATCTGTGTGGTTCGATTGACTCCTCCCACTGGATTTATTATGGAAATGTCTCCATTTTCAGTTACCATGTCATTCACTTGCGTTGTTGCCTCAAATCTCCCACTCGAAGTAAGTGGGACCTAATCATCATCATTCTGCTCTAGTTCAATCAAGACTTCATTTATGTTGATGCTAAAATCGTAGTAATTTGTCCTCAAGGAACGTAACGTTTCATGTTCGACCACCCCAACCTCCTGAGCTACCAGAAACATGTATGCCATAGAGTATTCAGAGTTCCTTATAAAGATACTTTTCAGTACTTTCGGTTCAAACTTTGCCTTAATAGTTTTCGGTACAATATATGTTTGCTTTGCAACCGTAAGGTTGCATTTTGGTAAGATCCGTTTCAGTACCAGTTTCCAGCTCATATGGTGTCATGTCAACCGATATTATAGGAACAAATTTCTACATGAGTGGAAGTCAACATCATATCATCCTTGAAGGAGATCGGAAATTAAATTTTCAACACCATGTTTCAAACTATGTCCTTGAAGTGTATGATTAAAAATAAATGCTCCGCCAATCTTATCGTTAGAGGCGTATAATAGGTTAATCGTTTGACAGACAATATCCTTTTTCATTGCATACACATTTTCAGAGGTTTCATCCATTTTTGGATTCTGCATTAGGGTTTTCACCTTTTGCATTAGTTGATTCTTTTCGAGATCATGGTAGCTTGTGAAGCATACCTCTTCTCGATTTATGAGAAATCAATGAGTAAAGCCTGAAATGGGTTTTAAATGCAAATGAAATTTATGTCAATCAATAAATCATAAACACATCATATTAAATTTGTACTTTGAATCGATGTGTCCCATCTATCGTGGAACTTGTGCGTGGTGCGCATATCACCAGCTCTCACCCATTGTGAAATCGTTTCGTTTCCAAAACATAAGTTAATCGGTGTCGCACATGTTCATCCTTACGATTTAATTATTTTTTATGGAGTACTAACAAATAAGGATGATTTAAATTCATTCGTTGAACGCAATCGATGGACTTTAGACGAATTGGAATGTGTGTGTGGATTTATCATTTCATTCGTCAAGTTGACCTATCTGAAACTTTAGGTGTTTATTTTCATTATCGGATTTTAATCAAATCGATCCCATCACTATGGTCGATTAATTGATAAGTGATTTGTATTCTGAATTGGATGGAAAGCGACGATAATGTCAATTAGGAATTGGGTCGAGCCCAATTAACCTAATGTGACATTTACCTAATTGTCTTAGGTAATATCCTTAATATTAACGGGCTACCATTTAAGGCGCCACGTCACCATATGCTAACACACTAGACCTGAAATGAATTCACAAGTGAATCACATCAGACGATTTGTGTTGTATAAAATATTGTTTGTTTTATGTACATGGAAAAACGAGGCGTACCTTAGACACGCTTGAATGGACAGTGACTTGTCCCACCGGATTTTTGTTTAAGTAACTTATTGCTTGATTCTAGCAGTATCCACATGCGAGTGAATTACGTCATCCAACTAGTACATTTCCTTAGCATTCCGTCCTTTGAAAAGTCTCATAGTCGTCTTGATCGATCTGATTAGACGTTTGAGACCTCTTTCATTGGCAAACCAAGACAAAGGACACTTTTTCATTATAGGATAAATCATTTTCCACGCATCCCCTTCATTATCGAAGACATGATCTGTCAATATGCCGGCATCCATGCATAGAAGATCCCCATACTCCAAGATGAGTAATCTAGCATCGATTGCATATCTATCGCCTTAGCGAAGGTGTAAGGAACCCCATAGGTGCAATGCACTGACATTCATGAACCGTTGAGAAATCTCTGTTGTTAAGGTTGAACATATCAACCCTGCTGCTTTCTAATCCTTGCGTGTCATTTCGTCGTCCATGGAGCGCGGACTACCATTTTCATCAGTCATCATCCTCTCTCCATTTTGGTTCAAACAATCCTCAAGATCCACAGCAGAGGGCATATTCCACACATAATCTGTCAATTCTTCTTATCTTGTTCCATTAAGATCACGAGTAACATAGAATTGCACTCTATTGTCCATAAGCAGGGAGACAGTAAAATTTTGGAAAAAGAATTGCATACATCGGATATCTATGAGATAAAAGGCGACAAATATTGATTGCTCATACATCTAACCAAACTGACCGCCAGTAAACCGAGGGAAGGGGGTCGTGAAAGAGTTAATAACCAGTCTGTTAAAACAATTTAATAGCTTTTACTGGAACGGGGAGTTTTAACATACACTCACATCCAAGAAACAAATAATTCATCATTCATGCGCATCATGCGTCTAATGTTCCGAGGAACTCATGCTTGCATATATAATTCTACTACTTATGTAAATTATCACATGCGGCTACATCGTCAACATTTATGCATACGCATCATGTGTGATCACACCACATCAAACATGCATATTTGGCGACTGTTTTTCAATTTTAAAACATTTGGGCTGACTTACAAATTCATTCTATCAATCAAACACGCGTAACTCTAGACATGGATATTACGCATTAGCAACCATCACATCGTGTCTATCCTAGTGCGCAACTCATTAATTGATATCCAGGGCTCTGCCCCCAACATTTAATATCCAGCTAGCTTGACATAATCTAGACGACATATCTAATCATGCAATAATATCAATTAAATAGAAATTGCAATTCAGCCCATTAAATGACTCAGACCCAAAATCATGCATTTTCGAGATCCATCCCCATAATAGTAACTAGGCATTAAGTTTAATTAAAATGTTAAAATATTAAACCAATGAGCACTGTGTAGGTAATTTTAAAGTTCGAAAATATTTGGATTTTAAAATTTAACCATGCTATTTTCACTTGACTCGGGTCAGTCCGGTTTAAAGGTCCAGTTCAATCAAATCCGGTCCGGTTAAACCGGTTCGGTTGCCGGTCTGGTCCGGTCCAGTTCGGTTGCTCGGTATGGTCCGGTCCAGTTCGGTTCAGTTTTAAATAGGAATTCGGTGTAAGCATATGGTGATGAGCGTCGTAAATGGAAGCCCATTATATGTATATGTTACCTAAGTTAATTGGGTACATGTCACATTAGGACATTGGGCAAGACCCAAATCCCTATTGACATGAGAGGCCCAAAATTGGGCCTCCCTATGCATAGTGGCCGGCCTAATTATGTAGGTGGGTAAAGTGGACTTTTGTCCACTTTACTCCTCCTATATATATGAAGAGTTAGGGTTTTTATTAGGGTTAATCACAATTCCCTTCAAGTGGTGATTTGAGAGAAAAACCTCCCCCCAAATACACCATAGTTCGGCCGAACCTACTACCTCACCAAAGGTGTGCCAATTTGCTTTCGAGCAAACACTCCGGAGATCCCTTCTCTTGCCAATAATCGACCAGAGGCTTTGCTGTGAAGAATATACCACGTAGGGCTGTTGGATTACGGGGACGTAATACTACGGAATGCTAAACGTGTACTAGCAAGAAATCTAATCTACGCAGCGGAATTAGTACACATGCCTTTTAGCTTTCCTGGTCAAGAATGATGTAGAGGGAGTTCTGATCCTCCGGTCGGAACCACGTGCAAGTTCTTCGTTAGAAGAAGTCCCACGCGATGTAGCTCCACAACAAGACCTCTGATCGAATCTTCAACGGAGATGGAACTTCAGACCAGATGTGATGGTGCCGAAATTTAACTAAGGGAAACAAGTGTTCTCAATGGAGATCCTTGTTATTATGAACGAGTGAATAAACCCTTAGCAGACACCCCTATATATAGTATTGGTGGAGTTGCCAAAAGGCAACTCCAACCAATGTGGTATAGGGTGGCCGGCCGAATTGCATGTATAAGGGGGAGGCCCAATTTTGGGCCTCCCTTGTCAATTACTAATTGGATTTGGCCCAATTAGCCCGGATTGACAATTACCCAATTAACTTAGGTAATTCCCTTAATTAACGGGCTCCTATTACGGCGCCACGTCACCATATGCTAACAGCTCCCACTCGCCGGAATGGGAGGGTGCTCGTTAATCCATACGGTTACGCAATAGTATCAACATCTCATTCTTCAGTCTTCGTCTTCGTCTTCGTCTCCGTCTCCGAATAGTTCATACGAGGCTTGCCGTGCGTCCGGCGGATACGACGGGCATCGTGCTACTCATCTGTTAGGAGTATTGTAGCGCCCGCAGAACGTTGATTCCCTTTCATGAACCAAATCTGTTTGAAATAAAACTATGTATCGCACTGTATCCTTGGTCAACTGTTAATTCTCCAATTGCCCAGTTTTCCACAAAGGAATACTTCTCCAGGGCAACCATACAAGTGTTCACAACCTTCAACTAATATCCGGTTGGTGGCCACCTAGTGAACACGAGAGTCGGTGAATTAAAGGTGAACTTGACCATCCCCATCGCTTTAACCCTTAGTCTGACTCAACCGGTTTCCAAGACGTAGTCACTTGGCTGTTTTCTTTGGCACTACGCTCGTACGCCGGGAAGCGAGCATTGAGACAGACCTTATGTATAAGTTCTGAGTCCGTGAGGATAAAAGGCATCCGGGATCAATCACACGCTCAAGGTGAAGAAGTATGCCTTTTTTGAAATCACAAGGATTCTAGCTAGCACAACCGAGCATGACCCCGTGGTCGTACGTGGCACGCGCAGTATGAAGCACGCGTCGATAGCACACCTGGTAAAGCCAAGGATGGGATATGTCAATAATGCTATCGCAGAAGTCCAACTCGGCGATTTACAAAACGAAGATTAAGTCATGCTGTTAAGCGTGACAGTGTTATCGTTTTGTTTAATCAGGTTTATCCCCCTCATTCTTAGCCAATATTGTTATGGTAGAGGTCCCTCTCTCCTTACAAGATGACCGTGCCTGTGTGACGAGGCAAGGTTCACATTCGACATAATTTTGGTGGAAGAATTTTACTTCTTCCTACGACTTAGTTTATAGACCGTAAAATCCGATGTTGTTAATCATTATGACGTCAATAAATCATAAACTAAAATTGCAATTCTTTTATTCAATTGAAATATCATTTCAAATGTCAAAACGTTATCACTTTTTACATGCCACACATTTTAAGCCCTACGTAATCCAAGCAGTTTTACGTGCTTTTCAAAAATCTCCCTACGTAACGGCTTAGTTAAAGGGTCTGCGACCATATTGTCTGTAGGAAAGTATTCTAAAGCGATTATGTTGTCGTCCAGAACAGATTTAGCATAATTGTATTTCACATCAAGGTATTTTGTCCTACTATGATACTTTGGATTCTTAACTGCCGCAATGGCCGCCTGACTGTCGGAGTACACCTTCACAGGTTTACTCTTCTTGTTGGTGCCAATTAATGCATTATGAAGCCTCTTCAGCCAGACCGCTTCTTGTGCGTTTTTAGAGAGGGCAACGAATTCCGATTCCATAGTGGAAAGCGCGACACACGATTGCTTCTTACTTACCCATGATATGACAGCATTAGCAAGGAGGAAAACTCCTCCTGTGGTGGACTTACGATCATCCGGATCGCCACCGTGGTCGGCGTCACTATAACCGGTCAATTTGAGCCGATCGCCCTCATAGCACAGAACGTAGTCTGCAGTACCTTTATGATATCTGATAATTCGTTTTACGGCCTTTATATGTTGATAACTAGGATCTTATTGGAATCTTGCTACTAGACCCACAGCGTAACAGATGTCTGGCCGAGTACAGAGCATGGCGTACATTAGACTCCCTACCATGCTCAGATACTCTGCATTCTTCATCTGTTCACGCTCCTGCTGGTTTTTCGGGCCACCACGCTTTGATAGCGTGCACCCGAACACAACCGGCGTATCCACGGGTTTAGCATCCAGCATTCTGAATCTTTTCAACAGTTTGTTGATATATGATTCCCGAGATAGACATAATTTCCGGGCACTTTTTATGCCCAAGTTGTACGTGGCCTCTCCCATGTCTTTCATCTCGAATGCTGATGCTAACCAGGACTTTGATTTATTCATGAAACTCATATCATTCGCAGCAATGAGTATATCATCCACGTATAGTGTTATGATGACATACTTAGACCTGGAGGTCTTAGTGTATACGCAGGGATCCTTGTGAAGATTCACGAATCCGTTTCCAACGATTTCCTCGTGGATTCTGGATACCATTGCCGAGACGATTGTTTAAGACCGTATATAGATCTTTGGAGTTCGCAAACTTTGCGTTCTTTGCCAGGAGTAATGAAACTCTCCGGCTGCTCCATATAGATCTCTTTTTCCAATTTTACTTGGAGAGGATTGGTCTTAATGTCAATTTGATGCATGCTCGAGTTCGAGACTTGCAGTCATAGGCAAGGACGGCCCAGACTATGGTTAAAGGCATAGTCGGTGAGTCCGTCTTTATCAAAGTTTACTCTGTGAATTTGGGTATATACTTTCGCAATTATTCGAGTTTTGCACCACTCGAAATTTATCAGAAGTGAATTCTAAGATTTCACTTTCTAGTTATGTGGTTAACAGAAAATCAACTAAAGACTAAAAACGAATTAGTTCTTACTTAGGCAATTTCATCCTCCATTCCCTCGTTTTGAGGTCCTTCCTTTGCTTGATGAACCGTTACTGGTTCAAGAACGAATACCAAGATGTGTAACACGTCTTATTTGATGGGACACTTCTCGAGAGAAGTTCTTTGCCTTTGACTATGTCTAGGCACGTTAATCCCATGTTTTAGTCTGATCGTTACTCCCACTTGGAATAATGCTTCTTATCGGGGCATTACTCCCACTGGGAACAATGGTGGTGGTTGAACTTACTTGGAATATCCTCTCGGTCTCGGGTTTTTACCTCCGAGATGTATTCCTCGGTCACTTGGATCATGAACCAAGTTGGTTATTCCACTCCTACTAGGAAAAATGGGTAGTCGAAATAGTTCATTATCATGTTTATCAGGTCCGACTTGATTCGCATTTCGAAATTTAGTGATGATTATGTGTGAGGGGGAGTGAGCCCTCTCACTGGATTTATTATGAAGACGTTTCCATTATCATTTACCAAATCAATCACTTATGCTATATCAATTCTCCCACTCGAAGTAAGTGGGACCTGAGAATATCCATCAACCATCTGTTAACTCAATCAGTACTAGCTTGTTTCGTTCTGCAAAGCGTTGGAAATTCATCCTCAAACCTTTAAAATGTGTCATGTTTATCCACGAAACCATTGTTCCAAGCTAATTTTAAAACTCGTATTATTCGCGAGTAGTGCGTACTCTTAATGAATACTCGTTTTAATGCGCAAATTAATGTGTCTTTGTGATAAGGTTTTACCCGAATCATTCATTAGCTTTTATGGTAACGTGTTAACCGATTTTGTCAGAACATAGTGTTTTACATTAATGTGAGTTAAATTAATCTCATCCCACAGGAACAATTAATGTGTAACTCTAACATTATGTAATTCTAAGCTATGTTTATTGAAGTGTTTTAATGAATGCCTTTTAGCCAAACTCTTCGTTCAAGGCTAAGGGTGCGAGATTCGTTTTACCGACTACTTCTTTTCGTTTATTTAACTCATCCATAGATTTATCTATCTTATGGATCATGCATTTAAGCTGTCGCTTTTAATGCCATGGTTGATATTCTAATTAGATTGTAGTAGCTGGAAGGCTTACATAAAATCTAAGTAGTTATCAATGAGTTATATCTGAAGAATTACAAAGAAAAATTCCGCATTCATAAAAATATTTGATTATTAAATTCGTATTCTAAAACGATGTGTCCCGTCTTTCGAGGTGACATGCGCCACGCGCATACCCGGTTAAAAACCTTGGTTTTTAGAATCGTTTTAGTCTCCAAATTTAAAAGCAAATCGGTTTTAACATGTATATTATTTTGGGATATAATTTATAATGGAGTATTTTAACAAATAAAAATTAATATCGATCGGTTCGTTTTAGGTTTGTTATGCGATTTATGGATGTGTTTAAAATGATTATATGAGTTCGGATAAATTTTTAATCCAATCATTCTACTGATGGAATTTTAGTTACTTGTTCCGGATCGATCCCGTTTAACCGGGCCGATTAATTTCGAAAGGCAGACCATTTAAAAAAAATGAATGGTTACTACCTCATTCAATAATTCCGAATTACGTTCAACAAATAGACGAGAAATAAGGATCGCAACAAAAACAACGATAGAATTCACGGATCAATAATTACAACTAAGCAAAGAAAGTCACTTATATATATGGTAGGAAGTCTTCACCACTTTGAGCAGTCCACCTGAAAATTAATTCAAGAATTGAATTATGTCAGATGTTTATGCATCAATTAAAACGTGTAACCGTCTTATCTATTGTGGTAAACTAGGCATACCTTTTACGACACATGAATCAACAGTGGTTGTCGCACTGGATCATCGTTTAGACCTTTTGTTGGGTTTAGCCAAACAATTCCAAAGTCAAGCAAATCTGGTCACCGACACATCGGGAAGTTTGGAGTTATTTCTATCTTTATGGTCGGCATCATACAAGTTTATTGCCGTTTTAATTGCTATGATCAGACGTCTAAGTCCGCTATCATCAGCAAATCATGAAAGAGGAAACATGTCCATCACCTTCCGAATTTCTGCCCATTCATCCGCGGAGTCCAGAACGGTTTCTATCACATTCTCCTTGCATAGAATTTCATGGTACGAGGCCATTAATTCTCTTGCTTCAGCCGCCTTTCTCATACCGTAGCGAAGATGTAAGGTGCACCAAATATGCAATGCGCACCTTTTGACGATGCTTTCTTCCGTTTCAGTTGTAATATGCGAGCAAATAATCTCGCGTGCTTTTTGATCCCTCCACAACATTTTGACAGAATTGCAAACATCGGATTATCTATTATGATGAAATACGACGAATAGTGATTCTTCAGTCACTAAACCAAACCAGCATTCAGTAAACCGAGGAAGGGGGTGTCATGAAAGAATTCACACTATTGTCGTTTTCAATCTAATAGACCAGTCTTTTGAAAACGGTTATTCCATTGCAAATTACCGGAACGGGAATTTTCAAAATAAGCATACCCGATCTTGGCTTATTCGATAATTTACGCATGCATATTTATAATTATACTACATCTAGCAAATCATCATACCATGCCATAAATATCGAACACAACATGCTTACGCGTCATGCGTCTAATGTTCCTAGCATACATAATTGTACGTAAAGTAAATTATCACATGCGTTCTATTGCGAACATCCTAGCATGCGCGTCAAAACATGCAATATCCGCACACATCATGCATAATTGGCGTCTGGAATTTTCGGTTTCATAAAACGCTTTGAAAATATTAGGGGTTGTTTTGCAATTCATGCTTACAATTAATCATGCGAATTTCTAGACATGGATTCTAGGAACTTTCAATCAGCATAACATGTCTATCCTATTGTGCAAACCATATATTTAAATCCCAGAGCTCAATGCTCGCAATATAATATCCAGCTAGCTTGACTAAGTCAAGACGACAGTTCTAATTATATCAAAATATATGATGCAGATGTTGGATTACGGAGACGTAATATTACGGAATGCTAAACGTGTACTAGCAAGAAATCTAATCTACGCAGCGGAATTAGTACACATACCTTTTAGCTTTCCTGACCAAGAACGATGTGGAGGGAGTTCTGATCCTCCGGCCGGAACCACGTGCAAGTTCTTCGTTAGAATAAGTCCCACGCGATGTAGCTCCACAACAAGACCTCTGATCGATTCTTCAACGGAGATGGAACCTCAGACTTGATGTTGAAAGTGCCGAAATATTAAACTAGGGTGACAAGTTTTCTCAATGGAGATCCTTGTTCTTAATTGTGTGTTTAAACCCTTAGGAGTCACCCCTATATATAGTATTGGGTGGAGTTGCAAAAAGGCAACTCCACCCTATGTGGTACTAGAGTTTCGGCAGAACCATGCAAAAAGGAGGGAGGCCCATTTTGGGTCTCCCTTGTCAATTACTAATTGGATTCGGCCCAATTAGCCCAGATTGACAATTACCTAATTAACTTAGGCAATTCCCTTAATTAACATGCTCCTATTACGGCGTCACGTCACCATATGCTAACAACTCCCACTCGCCGGAATGGGAGGGTGCTCGTTAATCTATACGATTACGCTATAGTATCAACATCTCAGTCTTCAGTCTTCGTCTCCGAATAGTTCATACGAGACTTGACGTGCGACCGGAAAATACGACGGGCATCGTGCTACTCATCTGTTAGGAGTATTGTAGCGCCCGCAGAACGTTGATTCCCTTTTCATGAACCAAACCTGTTAGAAATAAAATATTTACCGCACTGCATCCTTGGTCAACTGTTAATTCTCCAATTGCCCAGTTTTCCACAAAGGAATACTTCTCCAGGGCATCCGTACAAGTGTTCACAACCTTCAACTAATATCCGGTTGGCGGCCACCTTGTGAACACGAGAGTTGGTGAATTAAAGGTGAACTTGACCATCCCAATCGCTTATACCCTTAGTCTGACTCAACCGGTTTCCAAGACGTGGTCACTTGGCTCTTTTCTTTGGCACTACGCTCGTACGCCGGGAAACGAGCATTAAGCCAGACCTTAGGTACAAGTTCTGAGTCCGTGAGGATACTTTGGATGCCTCTTCATAAGACATCTGGGATCAATCACAAGCTCAAGGTGAAGAAGTATGCGCCCTTTGAATCACAAGGATTCTAGCTAGCACAACCGAGCATGACCCCGTGGTCGTATATGGCACGCGCAGTATGAAGCACGCGTCGATAGTACATCTGGTAAAGCCAGGGATGGGATATGTCAATAATGCTATCGCAGAATCTCTCATCTGGCCTTGAATGCGATATATAGTGATGGACAAAGTCCAACTCGGCGATTTACAAAACAAAGACTAAGTCATGTTGTTAAGCGTGACAATGTTATCATTTTGTTTAATCAGGTTTATTCCCTCTGATTCTTAACCAATCTTGTTATGGTAGAGGTCCCTCTCTCCTTACAAGATGACCGTGCCTGTGTGACAAGGCATGGTTCACATTCGGCATAATCATTATGACGTCGATGAATCATAAACTCAAATTGCAATTCTTTCATTCAGTTGAAATATAATTTCAAATGTCAAAATGTTATCACTTTTACAAGCCACACAGTTTAAGCCCTACGTAATCCAAGCATTTTTACGTGCTTTTCAAAAATCTCCCTACGTAACGGCTTAGTTAAAGGGTCTGCGACCATATTGTGTGTAGGCGAGTATTCTAAAGCGATTAAGTTGTCTTCCAGAACCAACCTAGCATAATTGTATTTTACATCAATGTGTTTAGTCCTACTATGGTACTTTGGATTCTTAACTGTCGCAATGGCCGCCTGACTGTCGGAGTGCACCTTCACAGGTTTACTCTTTTTGTCGGTGCCAATTAATGCAGTAAGAAGCCTTTTTAACCAGACCGCTTCTTGTGCGTTTTTTGAGAGGGCAACGAATTCTGATTCCATAGTGGAAAGCGCGACACAAGTTTGCTTCTTGATTACCCATGATATGGCAGCATTAGCAAGGAGGAAAACTCCTCCTGTGGTGGACTTACGATCATCCGGATCGCCACCGTGGTCGGCGTCACTATAACCGGTCAATTCGAGCTGATTGCCCTCATAGCACAAAACATAGTCGGTAGTACCTTTAAGATATCTGTTAATTCGTTTTACGGCCTTTAGATGTTGATAACTAGAATCTGATTGGAATCTTGCTACTAGGCCCACAGCGTAACAGATGTCTGGCCGAGTACAGAGCATGGTGTACATTAGACTCCCTACCATGCTCAGATACTATGCATTCTTCATCTGTTCACGCTCCTGCTTGTTTTTCGGGCCATCACGCTTCGATAGCGCGCACCCGAACACAACCGGCGTATCCACGGGTTTAGCATCCAGCATGCTGAATCTTTTCAACAGTTTGTTGATATATGATTCCTGAGATAGACACAATTTTCGGGTGGCACGATCTCGAGCAGTTTTGATGCCTAAGATGTACGTAGCCTCTCCCATGTCTTTCATCTCGAATGCTGATGCTAACCAGGACTTTGATTTATTCATAAAACTCACGTCGTTCGTAGCAATGAGTACGTCATCCATGTATAGTGTTATGATGATATACTTAGACCCGGAGGTCTTAGTTTATACGCAGGGATCCTCGTGAAGATTCACGAATCCGTATCCAACGATTTCCTCGTGGAATATGCGATACCATTGCCGAGACGATTGTTTCAGACCGTATATAGATCTTTGGAGTTTGCAAACTTTACGTTCTTTGCCAGGAGTAATGAACTCCTTCAGCTGCTCCATATAGATTTCTTCCTCCAGTTTTACTTGGAGAGGTTTGGTCTTAATGTCCATTTGACGCATGCTCGAGTTCGAGACTTGCAGTCATGGGCAAGGACGACCCTGACTATGGTGTAACGTATAGTCGGTTGGTCTGTCTTTATCAAAGTTCACTCCGTGAATTTGCGTATACCCTTTCGCAATTATTCGATTTTTGCACCACTCGAAATTTCCACTCGAAGTGAATTCTAAGATTTCACTTTCTAGTTATGTGGTTTACAAACAAATCAACTAAAGACTAAAAACGGGTTAGTTATTATTTAGGCAATTTAAACTCCATTGTTTTCCTCCATTCCCTCGTTTTGAGGTCCGTCCTTTGCTTGATGAACCGTCACTGGTTCAAGAACGAACATCAAGATGTTTAACACATCTCGTTTGATGGGATACTTCTCGAGAGAAGTTTGTTGCCTTTGACTATGTCTGGGCACGTTAATCCCATGTTTTAGTCTGATCGTTACTCCCACTTGGAATAATGCTTCTTATCGGGGCATTACTCCCACTGGGAACAATGGTGGTGCTTGAACTTACTTAGAATAACCTCTCGGTCTCGGGATCCTACCTTCGAGATGTATTCCTCGATCACTAGGATCTGGAACCAATTTGGTTGTTCCACTTCCACTAGGAAAAATGGGTAGTTGAAATAGTTTATTATCATGATTATCGGGCACGACTTGATTCACATTCTGAAATTTAGTGATGATTATGTGTGAGGGGGAGTGAGCCCTCTCACTGGATTTATTATGAAGACGTTTCCATCATCATTTACCAAATCAATCACTTATGCTATATCAATTCTCCCACTCGAAGTAAGTGGGACCTGAGAATCTCCATCATCCATCTGTTAACTTTAATCAGTACTAGCTCGTTCGTTCTGCAAAGTGTTGGAAATCCATCCTCAAACCTTTATAATGTGTCATGTTTATCCACGAAACCATTGTTCCAAGCTAATTTTAAAAACCGTATTCTTCGCGAGTAGTGCGTACTCTTAATGAATACTCATCTTAATGCGCAAATTAATGCGTCTTTGTGATAAGATTTTACCCTGAATCATTCATTAGCTTTTATCGTAACATGTTAACCGATTTTGTCAGAACATGGTGTTTTACATTAATGTGAGTTAAATTAATCTCATCCCCCAGGAACAATTAATGTGTAACTCTAACATTATGTAATTCTGAACTACGTTTCTTGAAGTGTTTAATGAATAATTTTAGCCAAACTCTTCGTTCAAGGCTAATGGTGGGAGATTCGTTTTACCGACTACTTCTTTTCGTTTATTTAACTCATCCATAGATTTGTCTATCTTATGGACCATGCATTTAAGCTGTTGCTTTTAATTCCATGGTTTATATTCTAATTAGATTGTAGTAGCTGGAAGGCTTACATAAAATCTAAGTAGATATCAATGAGTTATATCTGAAGAATACAAACGAAAATTCCGCATTCATAAAAATACTTAAATTCGTATTCTAAAACGATGTGTCCCGTCTTTCGAGGTGACATGCGCCACGCGGATACCCGGTTAAAAACCGTAGTTTTGAGAATCGTTTTAGTCTCTAAATTTAAAAGCATGATCGGTTTTAAACATGCACATTATTTGGGATACACTATAATGGAGTACTTTAACAAATAAGGATGCTTGAGCAATGTGTTGAATAGCGTGAATAGGATAAAAACGAACGATGATAAATTTAATACTCAAATCAAGTATTAGTAAATACTCGGAAAATAATGTGTTCCACCAAGAAACTTATTTAAGAGTATTTTTAAATAGAAAAAAAAGTAGAAATTTTAGCAAATCTAAAGAATCTCTCATTCCTTCTTTATACTTCTGGGGCATCCTCGATAAAGTCGTTGCTTCTGTTTCTCGGTTCCGTAATTCAAAAGAAAAGAATTACTCTTGAGTGATTAGAAGCATAGAGAATGAATGATTTTCATCATCTTTTCTCTTTACGTACCTTAGGAGGATTAGCGCAGGCATTAGCCAGGTGTCCTTTCACGCCACACCTGAAACACGTTCGAGTTTCCTCTTTACGTGTCTGCTTTGCTTGCTTTTTCTTATCACCAGATTGTTTGCGTTTAAACTTATTCTGGGATTTGTTCGCCACAAACTTCTTAGTTTTGTTCTGAGAGCTTTTTCCCTTTCTCTTGCGCTTCCCCTTTTGTTCGGTTGGAGCGGAGGATGCATTATGCATTTCAGATCTAGACTTTTCAGCCTTGAGTCTATCTTCCTCCAGCTCAAGATGAACTTGTACCTTCTCAAGAGTGTCGAGATGGGTAACATGGGTAAGGCTCATTTTCATGATATTCCAAGAGTGGGGTAAATAGCGGATCATGTAGTTGATTTGTTGTTCCTCAGACAGGTTTTCACCTGCTTCCTTGAGCTGAGCGATCAAGTTACATATATGCATAATATGATCTTTTATCGTATGCTTGGGATTCTTCTTATAGGTGTCAAGAGCAATGTTTAACGCTCTCTTTTGGGCATTGGTGTAGACACCAAATGTTGCCTTAAGACCATCCCATAGGTCCTTGGCAGTCCCCAAATGGTCAAACCTATAGAGAATCTCGTCTTCCAGCATAGAGAGTAAGGCGGAACGTACATCATGATCATTGACGTCCCATTCATCATAGAACGTATTTTGCTCATCTGTGAGGTCTCCCTCAGGCCTAGTTCATTTTGTGGTCAAATGCTCCATACCTCTTATTTCAGAGATTATCATCTTTACTCGTTTATTCCATATTTTATAATTACCACTATTCAATCTTATTCCCTTATTCAATTGGGAAATGACATTGCTAGTTGCAGCTATCTATATTAACACATTGACAATCATGCAAAGTTTAGGAAGAGAACCATCATTTTGACAGAAATGCAAACATCGGATTATCTATTATGATGGAACACGACGAATAGTGATTCTCTAGTCACTAAACCAAACCAACCTTCAGTAAACCGAGGAAGGGGGTGTCGTGAAAGAATTCACACTATTGTCATTTTCAATCTAATAGATTAGTCTTTTTGAAAACGGTTATTCTATTGCAAATTACTGGAACGGGAATTTTCAAATAAGCATACCTGATCTTGGCTTTCCCAAGGCCCTTATGATTTTGTAAAATTATCCGATAGTTTACGCATGCATATTTATAATTATACTACATCTAGCAAATCATCATATCATGCCATAAATATCGAACACAACATGCTTACGCGTCATGCGTCTAGTGTTCCTAGCATATATAATTCTACGTAAAGTAAATTATCACATGCGTTCTATCATGAACATCCTAGCATACGCGTCAAAACATGCAACATCCGCACACATCATGCATAATTGGCGACTGAAATTTTCGGTTTTATAAAACGCTTTGAAAAATTAGGGGTTGTTTTGCAATTCTTGCTTACAATCAATCATACGAATTTCTAGACATGGATTCTAGGCACTTTCAATCAGCATAACATGTCTATCCTATTGCGCAAACCATATATTTAAATCCCAGAGCTCAATGCTCGCAAATAAATATCTAGCTAGCTTGACTAAGTCAAGACGACAGTTCTAATTATATCAAAATATATGATGCAGAAAGTAAACAATTGCAAATCAGTCCACTAATTTAATCCAGTCCAAAAAACATGCAAGTTCGAGATCCATCCCCATAATCGAAACCAGGCATTAGGGTTTTGACTAAAACCGTGTATTAAAACACAAACCCTAAGAGCACTGTTTAGGCTAATTTTAAAGTTCGACAACATTTTGGATATAAAATTTGACATCCTATTTTATTGAACAATTTAAAATTTCCGAAAATTTTAAAAATGGTTCAGTTCAAATTTTAAAATCCGGTTAACCTCGGTCTGATTTTAAAAAATTCCGGTTTGGTCCGAAATGGTTCAATAAAATAAGATAGTGGTTCGGTTTATCACTCAAAACCGGTTAGGTTAGGTTAGGTTCAATTTAGTTACTACGGTCCGACCCGACCCAACTAGGTCTACCCGATTAAGAAAACCCGGATTAGTTTTATCCGTTCCGGTTTAGCAATTGGACCGGCCCATAAACCCTAGGGTTCGGCCGAAATATGTCTTGTGGGCTAAGTAGGGTTTTAAAGTCCACTAAAAACTTAACTTAGCTACCAAGAAATATTAATTATTTAAAATAATTTCCAATATTGCTAATATATATATATATATATATATATATATATATATATATATATATATTCGGCTAAACACACACACACACACATATATATATATATATATATATATATATATATATATATATATATATATATATATATATTGTCAATATTTTATCACTAAGATGTAAATCAATTAATAATATATATATATATAATTCGGCCACATCACTATATATATATAAATATTGTCAAAAATATATTTAGGGATAAAATATATAGACAATATATTTTCTTAATCTTTTTAAGTAACTAAATCCTATCAATATATCTTTATCCCTATCTTTTAGCTATATTATTGATGGTTAATATCTTTTACAATATTATATTATAAACCTATCCATATTTTCCAATTATAGATATATAGTTACCTATTAATAAAATTTAAAAATGGCAACATATATATTTTATATTAGTGCCGAAATTTTAAAGTCTTGGTGACTAAGAAAATTAAATTTTTTACCTAAACTACCCCTAGGGTTTTCGGCACAAACATGCAAAGTTGGAAAAGTTGTCAAATTTTAAGATCAAACCCTAACTTGATCATGAATCCAAAAGATGTTCTTGATAAAACTCATGGTGTTCTTGAAGATTATGAACATCAAACTCATATTTAAACCCAAATGTTCGGCAATGATCTATAAAAACATGTAAAATTTGAAAATTTAAAATTTTTAAAGATCAAACACATAAAAATAGCTAAAAATTTCGGATTTTTCATAACATCAAGAACATCAAAATTTAAGAACTCCTAACCAGGCTCTGATACCACTGTTGGATTACGGGGACGTAATACTACGGAATGCTAAACGTGTACTAGCAAGAAAACTAATCTACGCAGCGGAAATAGTACACATACCTTTTAGCTTTCCTGTCCAATAACGATGTGGAGGGAGTTCTGATCCTCCGGTCGGAACCACATGCAAGTTCTTCGTTAGAAGAAGTCCCACACGATGTAGCTCCACAACAAGACCTCTGATCGATTCTTCAACGGAGATGGAACCTCGGACTTGATGTTGAAGGTGTCGAAATATTAGACAAGGGTGACAAGTTTTCTCAATGGAGATCCTTGTTCTTAATTGTGTGTTTAAACCCTTAGGAGTCACACATATATATATTATTGGGTGGATTTGCCAAAAGGCAACCCCACCCTATGTGGAACTAGGGTTTCGGCCGAACCATGCAAAAAGGGGGGAGGCCAATTTTGGGCCTCCCTTGTCAATTACTAATTGGATTTGGCCCAATTAGCCCAGATTGAATATTACCTAATTACTTAGGTAATTCCCTTAGTTAACGGGCTCCTATTACGGCGCCACGTCACCAAATGCTAACTGCAGAAAGTTAACAATTGCAAATCAGCCCACTAATTTAATCCAGTCCCAAAAACATGCAAGTCCGAGATCCATCCCCATAATCGAAAGCAGGCATTAGAATTTTGATTGAAACCGTGTATTAAAACACAAGCCCTAAGAGCACTGTTTAGGCTAATTTTAAAGTGCGAAAACATTTTGGATTTAAAATTTGACATCCTATTTTATTGAACAATTTAAAATTTCCGAAAATTTTAAAGAGCTTCGGTCCAAATTTTAAAATCCGGTTCAACTCGGTCTGTTTTTTAAAAATTCTGGTTTGGTCCGAAACGATTCAATAAAATAAGATAGTGGTTCGTTTTATCACTCAAAACCAGTTAGGTTAGGTTCAATTTAGTTACTATGGTCCGACCCGACCCGATTAAGAAAACCCGGATAGGTTTTATCCCGATCCGGTTTAGCAATTGGACCGGCCCATGAACCCTAGGGTTCGGCCGAAATAATTCTATAGGCTAAGTAGGGTTTTAAAATCCACTATAAAACTTAACATAGCCATCAATAATTATTAATTATATAAAATAATTTCCAATAATGCTTATATATATAAAAAAAAATTGGCATATGTATGTATATTTATATAAATATTGTCAAGATTCTATCTTTGAGATGTAAATAAATCAACAATATAAATATATACCGTTTTTACCTCGTACGCTCACCCCGATTAAATTGCCAAGTGCGGGAAGTCGGTGCATACATAGTCCGCCTTGATGACGGTATACGTCTTCCTTAAATACCGACATCAGGTAATTCCAAACTGGGCATGATCCTTAGGTTCCCTATAAATAGGGGGCCTAGGTCTCCCATTTGGGATAATTCCCTCACTTTTGGACTTGAAATGCTCTGACTTCTCTCTAAGGCTTTATCTCTCTAAAAGTGCTAACTTGAGCGTCGGAGTGGGCCCAACCAGCATCTCCCCCCCCCCCCCCCACGCTGGTTACTGCCCTTCGTGCAGGACCCGAAGATCGAGAGTCCAAGGTTGAGGATCGAAGTCCAACTCGGTGATTGTGTATTAAGGATTGCGGCGTTCCCGTCCTTATAGATATATCTCGAGCCCGATCGTGAAGGAAGAAGCCTGTTCGTGAAAAGCAAAAGCCCGAAGCAGCCAAAGTGGTGAAGCGAACCCAACACCCTTAGTCTAACTCAACTGGTTTCCAAGACGTGGTGACTTGGCCGTTTTCTTTGGCTCTACGCTCGTACGCCGGGAAGCGAACATTGAGCTAGACCTTTGGATGCCTCTTCATAAGAAATCCGGGATTAATCACACACTTAAGGTGAAGAAGTATGCGCCCTTTGAATCACTAGAATTCTAGCAAGCACAACCGAGCATGACCCCGTGGTCGAACATAGCACGCGTCGATAGCACACCTAGAGTAGCCAGGATTGGATATGTCAATCATGCTATCGCAGAATCTTTCATCTGACCCTGAATGTGATTTTAATGATGGACAGGGTCCAACACGGCGATGCAGAATACGAGGATTAAGTCATGCATTAAGCGTGACAAGGTTATCGTTTTGTGTAACCAGGTTTATCCCCTGGTTCTTAGCCAATCTTGTTGTGGTAGAGGTCCCCCTCTCCATACAAGATGACCGTGCATGTGTGACGAGGCATGGTTCACATTCGACATAATTTTGGTGGAAGAGTTTTACCTCTTCCTACGACGTAGTTTATAGACCGTAAAATCCGATTTTATATTTCATTATGACGTCGATAGATCATATACTCAGTTTGCAATTCTTTTATTCAATCAAAATAGTATTATTTCAAATGTAAAAATTTTATCGCTTATACAAGTCACTTATTTAAGCCCTACCTAATCCAAGCAGTTTTACGTGCTTTTTGAAAATCTATCTACGTAATGGCTTAGTTAATGGATCTGCAACCATTTTATTCGTGGAAAAGTATTCTAAAGTGATTATGTTGTCTTCCAGAACAGATTTAGCATAATTGTATTTCTCATCAACGTGTTTGGTCCTACTATGGTACTTTGGAATCTTAACTGCTGTAATGGCTGCCTGACTGTCGGAGTATACCTTGACGAGATTACTCTCTTTGCCAGTGCCAATCAATGCAGTAAGAAGTCTTTTCAGTCAGACTGCTTCATGTGCGTTTTTAGAAAGGGCAACGAATTCTGATATCATAGTGGAAAGCGCGACACATGATTGCTTCTTGCTTACCCATGATATGGCAGCATCAGCAAGGAGGAAAACTCTCCCTGTGGTGGACTTACGATCATCCGGATCGCCACCGTGGTCGGCGTTACTATAACCAGTCAACTCGATTTGCCTGCCCATAGCACAGAACATAGTCGGCAGTACCTTTCAGATACCTTATAATTAGTTTTACGGCCTTTAGATGTTGATAACTGGGATCTGATTGGAATCATGCTACTAGGCCCACAACGTAACAGATATCTGGCCAAGTACATAGCATGACGTACATAAGACTCCCTACCAGGCAAACGAGGCGTACCTTTTACGGTACGAAATCAGTAGCATTTGTCATACTACGGATCTCGTTTGAGGACCAAGTTGATCCTGTTTCCTCTGCCATTTCCTTTTTCCTCTTGCGATAGTGCACCGGGGAATATGTCAGTCTCTTTTGGTTGCTTTCCGTGAATAAGTACATAGAGTACTTAATTGACGTTATTAAGTATTCTAGTCCAAAATCATCAGCAAACCATGACATAGGATACCCCTGTGCGATATTGATTATCTTTCTCCAATTGGACCTTTCGATCCTCTTGTTAGACACCGGTTTTACGCTAGTGTCGTTTGAAAGTAAGTCATCATACTCCATTATTACCTGTCTTGCTTCGGCTGCCTTTCCACTTCTGAAACGGAGTTTAAGGGCAGCCAAAGCTGAGCAGCTGAATAATTGAGTGTGAAGTCCGCCGCAACCTCTTTATCCAAGGCTGCCAATATCATCTCGCATTCTTTCTTATCTCCCAAACCTATATTCCCAATTCTGGGAATTAGGTTGCTGTCCGGCGGTACCAACATCTTATTTCTTATAGGCATGATACACATATGTGTGTCACATGCTATAAGACGTTCTCTCACCATCTCACTCCATGCCTCGTAATCCATACCATCCTGATTGAACGGTTTATAAAAGCGTACCGACCCATCCATCAAAACTAACACATATGTTTTATGCAAGTTAGGAAGCAACAACATTTTAACAGAATTGCAAACATCGGATTATCTATTAGGATGGAATACGAAAAATAGTGATCCTTAAGTTACTAAACCAAACCGACCGTCAGTAAACCGAGGGAAGGGGTCTCGTGAAAGGATTCACACTATCGTCGTCTTCAATCCAATAGATCAGTCTTTTGAAAACGGTTATTATGTTGCAAATTACCGAAACGGGAATTTTCAAACAAGCATACCCTATATTGGCTTTCCCAAGGCCCTTATAATTTTAAAAGGAATTATTCGATAATTTACGCATGCATAATACAGTATTATGCCATAAAATCGAACAAACCAAAACATGCTTACGCGTCATGCGTCTTAATGTTCCTAGCATATATAATTCTACGTAAAGTAAATTATCACATGCTTTCTATCATTGAACATCCTAGTATACGTGTCAAAAATGCAACATCCGCACAAATCATGCATAATTGGCGACTAGAATTTTCAGTTTTAAAAACGTTTTGAAAATATTAGGGGTTGTTTTGCAATTCATGCTTACAATCAATCATGCGACATTTCTAGACATGGATTCTAGGAACTTTCAATCAGCATAGCATGTCTATCCTATTGCGCAATACATATATTTAAATCCCAGAGCTCAATGCTCGCAATTAATATCCAGCTAGCTTGACTGAGTCAAGACAACAGTTCTAATATATATGTAGCAGAAAGTAAACAATTGCAATCCAGCCCACTAATTTAATCCATTCCCAAAAACATGCATATCCGAGTTCCATCCTCATAATCGAAACTACGTATTAGGGTTTTAACTGAAAAACGTGTTAAGACGCAAACCCTAAGAGCACTGTTTAGGCTAAATTTAAAGTTCGAAAACATTTTGGATTTAAAATTTGACATCATATTTTATTGAACATTTTAAAATTTACGAGAAATTTAAAATTTTTGGTCCGGTCCAATTTAAAATCTGGTTCAAGTCGGTCCGATTTGAAAAATCCGGTTTGGTCCATAACGGTTCAATAAAATAAGATTGTGGTTCGTTTTTTTCACTCAAAACCAGTTAGGTTAGGTTCATTTTAGTTACCTTGGCCCGACCCGACCCGAGTAGGTCGACCAGATTAAGAAAACCTGAATTGGTTTTAATCTCTTCCGGTTTAGCAATTGAACTGGCCCAAGAACCCTAGGGTTCAGCCGAATTATTCCTAGTGGGCTAAGTAGTGTTTTAAAATCCACTAAAAACTCAACTTAACCTCCAAGAAATAATAATCGTTATAAAAATAATTTCCAATATTGTTAATATATATATAATATATATATATATATAATTTCGGCACAAATTTAAATATATATATAAATATTGTCAAGATTTTTTCTATAAAATGTAAATCAATCAACAATATATACACATATATAAAAATTTCGGCCACTATATATATATATATAATTACTGTCAAATATATCTTTAGGGATGAAAAATATATAGACAATATATATTCTTAATTTTTTGAATATCAATATATTATCCCTATCTTTATATATATATATATTGATAGTTAATATCTTTTACAATATTATATTATGAACCTATCCTTATTTCTTACTTATAGATATATAGTTACCTATTAAAAAAATTTAAAAATGGCAACATATATCTTTTAATATTTGTGCCGAATTTTTCATTAGTTGGTGTCTGTTCAGGTCGTTTCCACCTGGGACACCTCGAGTTTTTCTCTTCGGGCGGATTGGATGTGCACACAGGTACGGAATCCTATCAGCACGTCACAATCGTCTGTCCTCAGATCCGGCTCCGGCTCTGGTCTCAACTTCTCATGCATCGGGTTCTGCAAAATGGGCAATAACCAGCATGGAGAGGGGTGGTGGTGCTGGTTAAGCCCTCTCTGATGCTTAAGTCACAATCTAGAGAGAGAAAGTATGTAGAGAGAGGTCAGAGCCCAAAAAGCCAAATTGAGAGAGTTGTCCAAAATGTGAGGCCTAGGTCCCTATTTATAGGAAACCAAAGAACCGTGCCCGGTTTTATACGGTTCGATGCCAGTTTAAAGGAAAACACGTATCATCGTCAAGGTTGGCTATGTGCGCACTGACTTCTCCTACTTAGCAAAAATAGGGGTAGGCGCGCAGTGCTAGTCGGTACTCCGGACCAGGTCAACATCCGACATGGTCCGGATTGCCTTGGACAATCTGGAAATCCGGTCCGGGCGCAGCGCGCATCCGGACCGTTTTGACCCGGGGATGTTCCGCAATGAAATCCATTTGTGGTTCTGACGTTTTTGCGAAGTCCGAAACGTAAATACGAACCTGTATTAGACAGATATCCATCACTTGCCCCCGAGTCAAGTAGCGGTTCAAAATCCATGCTTGACTCTATTTAAGATCAGATATTCGTCCAATTTAGGTTCGGCACTGACCTCAGGGGTGGCCTGTTTGTCAATCGAGTGCGCGGGACACAAATTCGTCCATCTTTAATTTTCCGACGGATGTGTGTAATCTGTTCACGGGGTTAGTGTAACAGACGATATATGTAACTAACGACATGCAATTAATGACGTACTCGTAATGACATGCAATAAGCAAAATACTTGTAGTAATAAATAATCATGCAACATGATGTTATCATGGTACATGATGTAAACGTGTAACATGATGTTAACATGGAAATGACGGCATATCATATGGATGACGTAATCGCGCAGTGAATAAAACACTTATAGCAATATACAATTGGCAAGCATGTTTGTCAACATGAAACAGGATGTTAACGTGAAGCATGCAATAAGCAAAATACTTATGATAATATGCAATCCTGAAGTATGACGTCATCATGGGATATGATGACGACATGGTATATAGATGGTGTAAACATGCAATAAGTAAAACACTTATAATAAAATGCAAGGAACAATGTCTTATAACAACATGCAATAAGCAAAATACTTGTAATAATATCATGAAGCATGATGCAAACATGAAGCATGATGTAAACAAGGGGCATGATGTAAACATGAAGCATGATGTAAACATGGGGCATGATGTAAACATGAAGCTCATACTTAATTATAAAAATAATCATGTGATGATCATAAATAGGAATTATGTACTTAGAAGATAATTGGCTGCTGACATAGTGGAACACTTAGAAGATATCCTTGATAGTCAACATCTTGCTTTATGCTGACAGCTGTATGTGCGTGCTTGTAAGTACGCGCTTGCACCTCATACATAGAATTTTTTCTCTATCCATTGTTATGTATGTTGTATCCCCAGGCTTGATGTGAACATAGGGTGTATGATGTCACATGTTGCTGACATAGAAACACTTAGAAAATATTTTGTAGTAGTTGATGTTTGCTACTTGATGCATGCTATCCACAATTATGCTAGAATACTTGGAGAATGCTCCCTGATAGTTGATTCCATGCCGTTTGTTGATTGCTGATATAAGTAAAATACTCAGACAATATTTTCTGATGATTGATCTCTTGTCGCGTATAGTCCAATGTCGCAAGTGAAATACTTAGAAGATATTTCAGCAACATTTTGTTGTATGCCGACACCTTGTTGTGTGTTGACACTTGGTAATATGCTGACAGCTTGTAGTATGTTGACTGTCATCTTCAGCAAAACACTTAGAAAATATTTCGCCCTTATTATCACGTATGCAACGAGTATGAGCTCGATGTCTTCGTGGAGGTCGATGTGTTGAGAGGGTTGCCCCCCTTGCATGATGCTTGTTACTTGTTGCACGAAGACTATTAAGTCGATGCGTACATAGTTATCTAACATGGAGCGTCCATTGCATAGATGTTTGCATAAGTGTTGATGCATGCTTGCGCACTGATTGGATTGATGGTTGCACTTTTCAGGATATCAGATCTCGCTATCTTCTTGTCGGAATTAATCTTTCCACGGCTGTTATCATGAGTAAGTCCACTATTCCCATTCTGCGAGTAACTCTATGTTTGGATGTCGACATGGTTGAGAAGCTAAATAATATACCAAGTATAGATGTTGACTTCCTTGCTTGATTAATTGATGTCGGTATACATATACTTCCTTCTGAAGATTTGGTATGTTGATGATCTTTATGACTTGTATCATGTTTCAATGTAGGTCAGACTGATGGAAAAAGATCGGCTTTGCAGATAGCCGATGTACACGGTAATCCGCTTGTTGGAAAGAATGTCCGCACCATTGCCCCCGCTATTCTAGAGTCTCCAGACATGGTCGTGGTAAAGGACTTGTGAGTAAGGCACCTCCTTGTATCTTCTTTTAACTTGTTAATTTTCCAAGTTGTTGCTTTCATGTTGCTTTTGTTTGCAAGTTGCTCCATACATATGTCTGAACGCGTTGTTGCAGTTCCTGGCTTTAGCACAATTCTCAAAAGATCCGTCGTAGGGGCGCGTTCCTCGAGCGATTCTAAGTTCTCTATGCCGAGTGCGACCGTGCCAAAGCCTTCTTGCGATAAAGGGAATAAAGTTGAGGGTCATGCGGTGGCGATTTCTGCCCCCCGGTCGAGGGACTGGCCCAAGGAGGAGCATTCCTCCCATTGAGGTAAGCGTTGTTTACTTCTTCACACTTGAAGCTTGAACTTGAAGATGGCTGATTTTGATGCATGCATTTCTGCTTGTCGCGCCTGTTGGATCACGGTTGGAACTCCGGCACGTTCTTGACGGAAGTCCGAACTCCTTTGCTCCAAGTAATCCTGCAAGAAGGGGATAGACCGGGTGGTGACCCAGAATCCCTCTCCGATGCTTAAATGAGTATCTCGATGTAGGCAAGCAAGTATGAAAGTATGAGTATGTGAATGTCAATCTCCGAATCCTGAGGTAATTCCTTCATTTATATAGGGGAGGAGTTACCCCAGTTACCTGTTGCGATAACTGCCGGGGGCAGTTAGCCCACGTTCCATTTATCTCAGCCACTTGCCCACGTTCCGTCTTTTCAGGCCACTTCCCCACTATACTGATAGTGGGCGTGTTTCTCGGCCTCATCCTCTGGTGGCAAGTCCCGAAGGATGTCGGGGACTCCAGAGTTATCTCCTTTGGTCATCGCTCGGGGCCCCTCGTCATCGGGACAGGGCCAATATCCTCAGGGATTCAATATCGGGGCCTACTCAAAGGCATATCATCGGGGCCTACTCAAAGGCATATCATCGGGGCCTACAGCTCATATGTCGGGACCGACCTTGTCGGGACCCCTCACATTGGCCTTTTAGGCCTCTTTTGGAGCCCAGTGGGCCTACTTCACCGTTTACTCGTCGTTAATGGGCCTAACGGCTATATCGAAACCCATCATTTTCCCCCAAGACATGAGGGACTTACAGTTCGTCGTGTCTTCCAACTCAGGACCTTCCGATGTTGGCATCGGAGGCTTTTGACTTTACGAAAAATCTTCTGAAGCGGATCTCCTCCTCCAAGATTCCCCGATATTCCGAGGATAACCGCCGAATCCGAAAAGATTTCTCGGTTACTCAACTATTAAATGCAGCGGGTGATGAAGCGACGGCTTGGGTACCCGTGCCTATTTTTTTTGAAAAAGCACTTTCTAGCCGTTTTGTCGCTAGCGTCTCAACAACTCAGTTTGAGGTGTTTCATCTTCAACGGTCCGGATTGCAACGTCTCTTTGGCTGTCTTCTCTCCTATAAAACCCTAAATCTTGGCACTATTCAGTTCTCCTCCACCGCTTCATTCTCTGTGTTTTCAAAAGCTCAAGCTCTCCTTTCTGATTTCTGATCAGCACTCCGGCAACCAGGATCTCCGACCATCAGGATCATCTTTTCCTCCCCAATTCAGCATGTCTGGTAAGATTTCTTCCTCTGATTCCGAAAAAACTATTAGCGTAGTTTTTCTTTTATCTCAATCAGTATTACCCGGACTTTTCCAAAATCAACTGTGCCTTTTCTTGCAATGATCATTTTCCAGACGGTGAATCAAGTTCTGGGGGGAGAAAGCCCTTCAAGTTTGATTATGGTTGTAATGAGATATCGGAAACCGCCTACGATGCAGCTCTCCGGGAAGGATGTATCACTTCTACCTGGGAGCCTCGCTATCCCTATCCTCGCCCTCGCATCCCGGGCGACCCTGTGGTCACTCGTCCCCGGGAAGGGGAGGTATTTGTCTCCGCCGGGCAAGTATCGGCGGGGATCCGATTCCCTTTCTGTGGGAATCTAGTCGAGATATGTGAATATTACAAAACACATCCGACTACTTTTTCCCCCCACGCCATCCGTGTGTGGAATGTCTTCCATGTCCTTTGCCTCCGCCAACAGTGGACCTATAGCCTCCGACTTTTCCGGACCTTCTACGGAATGAAGTGCAATGATGTCGGGGTCTGTGCCTTCTACCCGTGGATGCCTAAATGGAGCAAGGCGCGGCTCTCCCGATACAGCTGGAATGGTGACACCTGGAAGGTCGCCAAAGGTCGGGGGCTCATCACTGACTCGGGGCCTGACAACAGCTGTTGGAAGAAGAATTACTTCTTCATCCGGAACAGCTCCATCCCGTGGCCCCGATGGGAGGTTGAGGCAGACCCTCCTCCCACTTATCACACTTACTCCGAGGAGGATTTTCAGATTCTCCACTGCATCCAACTCTATCGTTGGGGGGATTCCTTCGCTCCCCTCGATGCCAACTCCATCGTGGAGCGGGATCTGGTTCTGGCCGGGATCCGTCTCCTCGATGTTGCCTCCGGGGGTCAACTCGACGACGGCCCCTCCAATGTCGTTCCTTGGGTAATATTCTAATTGCACCTTCGTTTTCGTCTTTGCAGCTAAGAAGGTATCATTGCTGACCAATATCATGCTTAAGCAGGCGGAGACCGATGCCGTCCAACGCTCCGCAAGGAAGAGGAAGTCCTCGAAGAGGGCCGCCTCCTCATCGGCACCTCCAACCGCGGAGGAGGTTAAGCGGGCCCGGGTGGACAAAATGGAGAGGATCTTCAACACCCAGACTCCCGAAGAAGGTAAGCGACTCCGATTAGCCATCCGATTATACAGAAAGCGTATTCCCGAGGAGTTAATCCCCTCCGATAAGAAAGCCAGGATCGAAGGGATCAATCGCATCCTGCAAGGAGAAACTCCCCGCATCCTCAAAGCGGGTTATTACAACTATTACGGGAAAGACCAGTATCTCTCACATCGCGTCATTTGGTGTAAGGATCCCGATCAACTTCCTGATTATCTTTCTGAAGCTTCTCGTCCTCCAACTGCAGGTCAATCGGGAGCTGGAGCTTCAGCGGGGGTGCCACCCTCCGACGCCTGGGTCGGAGAGCCCCTCCTTTCACTTCCTGCCCCGAGAGGATCGGGGACTGAAGATGCCCCGACAGATGGTCAGTTCCGTCGGGTGGTTGACCTGGACGTTTCTCACTCTTCTGGGGAGGCGAGCGAGGGTCAAGCCCTGATTCGTCGTCGGGGGTGAGGCAGAGCCCGTTCGAGCCGACTCCCGAAGGGCTGCCTCCATCTTCTCCGACACAACAGCATTCGCCGGTCTTGAGCCTGACTCCTGAAGGGACGACTAGGTCTCACGGCGGGTCGGAGGCACGCACCTCCGACGTTCAAGTCTTCCTTCCCCCTCTCCCCTTAGACGGGAGTTTCTATCAGCTTTACACCCCCGACCATGCGGTGGCTCCCTGGACCCCGATCGAGTCATTGCAAGGGGTTCCGCTCCGTCGGGGCGATGCACCACCGGAACTGGGTCTGCACCTGCTGGCAGGTTCAGTTCCGCCATCTTTAAAGCTTCCGCTTTCCTTGGCCCGGGAAGACATCCACACGGACATTCGCGAAATGACCGTTCGTCGCGTGGAGGTAAGGCTTCTTGTTTTTACACTTAGTATATAAGGTAAAATATTCTCATGTACTAACCTCTTCCTTTCTTTTTCACAGGAAATGGCGGACCAACACCGCTGTTTCGGGTACATCCTGGCCCTGGAGGAGGCCCTAGAGCAGGAGCGAGCCAAGGCGGCCCCCGAGGTCTTGGCCAAGCTCGAGGAGGATTTGGCTGCCTCCGAATCGACGAGCGGCAAGCTAGTTAAGGAGCAGGCCCTCCTTAACCATAAGACTCGGGACATCCTGAGGCAGGTCCACGACTTCGAGCGGTTACTGAAACAGGAGCGACAAAAGCTCAAGGAAGAGCAGCAGGGGCGCGCGGAGGATCGGGACAGGCTCGTCCTCGAGAAGAAGGCCCTTGAGGACGTCAAGGCGGGACTGGAGGCTGAGAAGGTCCTTCTCACCAATCGGTCCCAACAGATGGAGCGGGAAATTGCTGAGTTCCCCCTCAAGCTGGCTGCGGCTGAGGCCAAGGGTCGGGAAGATTATCAGGGCTCCGATGATTTCAAAGTGGACGCGGTGAGGTTCTGTAACGCGGAGATGGAGACCACCTTGCTCAATGCTGTCGAGGAGCTCCATCTGGAGTATGGCAGTGCCATTGACTTCACCAAGTCTCAGACTCTCGCCCCCTTCGCGGAGAGGTACTTCAGCCTTTCAGAGGAGAGCGACGGGGCCAACACCCCCGAGGGGACTGCGGGTGCTGAAGGCACGGTGGAGCCTCCAAGTACAGACCTCCCGACAACTGATCCCCTGACAATAGATCCTTCATTGGGTGACCTCCAAGGATCCGATCCTGCCGCGGCCAATCTTCCAGGATCCGATCCTCCGATCGCGGAGCCTTTTGCCACGGACCTCGTGGACTCTGCTCCCCTCGATACTGCCAAGGATCAAGCTTAACGCTTTATTTTAGAATCCTTAATTTCCTTCTCTTGTTGTGAACCTTCAGGCATTTATAATACCCATCTATTTTGGTTCCGATTATCGCTGCACCACTTAAGGTTAATTAACCACGCCACTTAAGGCGTTTTGATCATACACTTAGGGTGATTCGATACGTCACTTAAGAAATTTTACTCACGCCACTTAAGGCGATTTAGCCACACCACTTAAGGCGATTTATCCACGCCACTTAAGGAGAAACCACGCCACTTAAGGCGATTTAACCACACAACTTAAGGCGATTTAGCCACACCACTTAAGGAGAAACCACGCCACTTAAGGCGATTTAACCACACCACTTAAGGCTATTTATCCACGCCACTTAAGGCGAAACCACGCCACTTAAGGCGATTTAACCACACCACTTAAGGCGATTTATCCACGCCACTTAAGGCGAAACCACGCCACTTAAGGCGATTTAACCACACTACTTAAGGCGATTTATCCACGCCACTTAAGGCGAAACCACGCCACTTAAGGCGATTTAACTACACCACTTAAGGCGATTTAGCCACACCACTTGCAATTTTATCGGAAGCAACCTCTTTATTCATTGATGGCTCAAAACCTGTTTATATCAAATCAAAACAATAAAAAACTTGCACCACTATAGGCGACTAATATCAGACATGACGTTTCTTCAAGTGTTCACCACTGAAAGAATGCCTCAACACATTGCCATCGAGGTCTTCCAACTTATACGCATTTCGAGCTGGCATCCCCACGACCTTATAAGGTCCTTCCCATTTTGGTGACATCTTGTTGATCCGATCCAAAAGGGTAAATTCGTTCCGACGCCAGACCAGTTCCCCGACAAAGAACTGTCGAGACTTGACTCGCCGATTGTAATATCGGGTTGTTGCCAAGCGCATCCGAGCTTGGGCCTCCTCGGCATTCCGCCTCTTCTCTTCGAGCAAGTCCAAGTCCAGACGCCTCATTTCATCATTCGACAGAGGTTCATAATACCTCGTCTGATGGGATGCCACAGCTATTTCAACGGGAGCAACTGCTTCCGTGCCATAAACAAGGCCAAACGGAGTCTCCCCAGTCGATCGTTTGGGTGTTGTTCTAACAGCCCAAAGCACATTTTCCAGCTCGTCCAGCCATTTGCCCTTCAAGGCGTGGACCCTCTTCTTCAGGCCATCCATCAAGATCTTGTTGGCTGACTCCACCTGTCCATTGGTTTGAGCATGATGGACAGAGGCTGTCCGATTCTCAATTTTCAGTTCCTCCAGGTACTCCTTCCACTGGGCCCCGTTAAACGGAGGGCCATTATCACTGATCAACACCTTAGGGATCCCGTATCGGGATATAATATGGGTCTTTTGCAACTGGAAGGGGTCCCACCAAATCGATTCCCCATTGCGCGAAGGGCCAAGCACTCTTGATGGACGTCAGATCGGCAGCGGGAGCCACGATATTCGGGGCGTACCTCTGGCAAGCGTCACAGGATCGGACTAGCATCATTGCCTCCTTGTTCATCGAGGGCCAGTAATAGCCCATGTTCAGCACTTTCCTCACGACGAATCGGGCACCTTCATGAAAAGCCGAGTATCCTTCATGCACCTTCTTAAGGATCCGATCTGTATCGGGCTCAGCCACACATACAGTTGGTCGTCCATCATCACATAATTGACCGCGATTCGGCGTAATTTGCCGGCTGCTACTTCATCATCGGGGACTACCCCCGTAGTCAGATACGTAGCTATCGAGGTCATCCAAGTGGGCTCCTTCGATCCGGGCTCGATGACACATACCTCCGATTAATCGGTGACTGACAGGATCACCTTCTCCAAGAATTGCACCTTCTGACTTTCATCGAGGGGTGCCCCCAAGGCGAACTTGCTCAAGGCATCTGCTTCCACATTATCCTCCCTCGGGATCGCCTCAATATCGAAGCTCTTGAAACCCTCCTTCAAGGTTTGCACCTCACGAAGTACTTTTTCATCATCGGGCTCTTTGCTTCGTATCGCCCCTAGACTTGGTTCACAATCAAGCTAGCATCACACTTCACCTTTAAGTGACCAACTCCCGTTCCTTTAGCAATCTTGAGGCCGGTGATGAGAGCCTCATATTCAGCTTCATTGTTGGTGGCCCTAAACGTCAAGGCCAAGGCATATCGAAGGGGCTCGCCTCCTCCTGGCGGTATCAGTACGAACCCTGCTCCCGATCCTTCTGAATTTGAGGAGCCATCGGTATACATCTCCCAAGTGTCTTCATCATCGGGCTGTTCTGACTGCTCTGCCATCGGGACCTCCATGGTTGCCCCCTCTACAGGGCCCGCTTCTTCTAGATCGAGGGCTGTAGACTCTGCTATGAAATCCGCCAACGCCTGGCCCTTAATAGCCGTTCTCGGAGCAAAGTGAATGCGGAACTCACTAAGCTCGACTACCCATTTCACTAATCTCCCCGACGCATCAGTTCGGTTCAGAAAATGTTTCAAGGGCTGATTCGTCAGAACCGTAATCTCATGCGCATGGAAGTAAGGTCTCAGCTTCCGAGCAGTAACAATCAACGCATAGAGGTACTTCTCAACGGCGGGATAATTTATTTCAGACTTGGCGAGTGCCTTGCTTACATAATAGACGGGGGCTTGGTTACCCTCGACGGCTTTCACTAAGACAGAGCTAACAGCAAATTCAGAAACAGCAAAATACAGATAGACTGGCTCGCCTGGGATGGGCTTCGCCAACGGCTGGAGGGTGCGGAGGTGTTGCTTGAGTGCCTGGAACGCCTCTTTGCACTTGGTGGTCCACTCAAACTTCTTATTGGCCCTCAGCACTTCAAAGAACGGCATGGATCGGTCGCTTGCCTTGGACAGGAAGCGATTCATCGCGGCCAATCGGCCATTCAGCACCTGCACCTCCCGATGGTTCGTCATGGACTTCGTCTCCTCGATCGCCTTCAGCTTCTCAGGGTTCACCTCGATTCCCCTCCGGCTCACCATGAAGCCCAGAAACTTCCCTGAGTGCACTCCGAAGGCACACTTGGTCGGGTTCAAGCGAACTTGATGAAGCCTCATCCGCTCAAACGCCATGGCCAAGTTGTGAGCATGATCCTCGGCCTATCGGGACTTCACCAGCATATCGTCCACATAGGCCTCCATCGTTTTCCCCAGCATATCCCCGAACAGCTTGTTCACCATCCTCTGATAAGTTGCACCTGCATTGATCAATCCAAAAGGCATGACATCATAGTGATAGATGTCGCTATCAGCATAAAAGGCGGTGTGGGGGGCATCCTCCTTGGACATCTTGATCTGATTGTAGCCGGAGTAGGCATCCATAAAGCTCAGCAACTCATGTCCCGATGTGGCATCCACCAGCTGGTCGATCCTCGGGAGCGGATAGCAATCCTTCGGGCATGCTTTGTTCAGGTCGCGGAAATCAACACACATCCGCCACTTGCCATTGATCTTCTTTACCAGGACTGGGTTGGCGACCCAGGTCTGGAATCGGAGCTCCTTAATAAATCCAGCATCGAGCAACCTGCCCACCTCTTCCTGGATCGCGATCTTCTTGTCCGCACCCATCGGGCGCCTTCTCTGTGTAATCGGCTTGATCGCGGGGTCAATCTTCAGCTCATGAGTAATCACATCGGGGCTGATTCCTGGCATGTCACTCGGGGACCAGGCAAACAGCTCCTTGAACTCCTTCAACAAATCAATCAGTTCTTGGGCTGTCTCCTCAGTCAGAGCGGACCCGATTTTCACCTTCCTCTGAGGTCCATCAATCTCGACCTCCTTCAAATCCTCCATCGGGGCGGGACGCCCAAACTCCTCTCGGGGATCAGCATCAGTCTGGAAAATAGTCATAGCCTCCCGATTCCTCCTTCGAGTGGCATTGACATAGCACTTCCTGGAGGCCACCTGATCGCCCTGGACCTCCCCGACTCCGTGGTCGGTCGGAAACTTCATCTTCTGATGGACAGTTGAGGCAATTGCCCCCAACGGGTTGATGGTGGTCCTCCCAATAATTGCATTGTAGGTCCCCGCTGACTCGACCACCACGAACTCCACGTCCCTCTTCTCCGACTTCCAGCCACTACCGAACTCAAACGGTAAGGTAATAATCCCCACCGGGTAAGAGGTAGACCTAGAAAATCCGACCATCGGGAAGTCCGCACGCTTCAAGTCCTTCTTGGTTTTTCCCATGGCCTCCAACGCATCCATGAACAAAATATCGGAGGAGCTCCCTCCATCAATCAAGATTCGCTTCATCTCGTACCCATCCACGTTCAGGGTCACGACCAAAGCATCATCGTGCAGGGTCTCCACACCTATCAGGTCCTCTGCTGAGAAGGGAATCACCATTTCTTCTTTCGGGGTCCAAGATCGGGCCCTCTTGCCCAGCACCACAGCAACAGGAATTCGAGAAGCATAAACCTCTCGAGACGCCGTGGTATCACCTCCTGCAGCAAATCCCCCATGAATCACATTAATGGTTCCCCGCTTCTCCTTACGAGCATTGGAAGACTCGGGCTTCTCCTTCTTCGGGGACCGATCGCGGGATCGGGAACGGGACCGCGATCGGGACCGGGAACGGGATCGGCTCCGTCGCCCAGCCACAAATTCCTTGAGCTTCCCCTTCTGGATCAGCTTCTCAATCTCCTTGTTCAACTCCCGACAGCGGTTAGTGTCGTTACCGCTGGCACGATGAAAACGACAATAACGATCGGTGCGGGCTCCCATGAACTCTCCATCCTTCTTCGAGGGGTACCTGGTGATACCCTGTCGATCCATCGCCGCCAACACAGCACCCATGGAGCAAATGAGAGGAGTGTAACGGTCCTCCCGCTTGTCCGACTTCGAGGGACGTTTGTCTTCCCTCCGATAGGAGCGGCCTCGACAGCGACTGCTCTCGGGTTTATCTTTCCTCCTACGATCGTCTGAGGGCTTGAACGACTGCTTCCCCTTGTTCGATTTCGGAGGATCGAGGTCACCGGCATCTATCTTCGACTCTTGTACGTCGATTTGTTGCTTCACCCTCTTCTGCAGGGCCTCCATGTTCCACACAGCCTTCTCAGCCACGCTGTGCATCAGGTCGGAACCATACGGTGCAGTCAGGTTCCGAATGAAGGTACGGATGGTTTCTCCCTCCGACATCTCCTCATCAATTTCGGCCACGCTGGCAGTGTACCTCTGGTAATAATGCGCCAGCGACTCATCGGGCCTCTGTACCACCTCAGCCAGGGACCTCGCGCTTTTCAGGAGACGCTGGCGGCCCTGGTATTGCTGGATGAAACGATCATGCATCTGGGTCCAGGTAGAGATGCATCCTGGAGGAAGGCTAAAGAACCACGTTAGGGCCCTCTCACCAAGTGTGCCCGGGAACAGAACGCACACTATATCGTCATTCGGGGCTCTGCCTAGACAAGCCATGACATGCTTCTGGACATGGCAAACTGGATCTCCCTCGCCATCATACTCCTTGATTGTCGGGATACCAAGTCCTGGCGGGGCAGTGGTGTTCACCAATCGGGGGACAAAGGGATGAGTGCATCGATCTCTCAGCTCCGACATCATCTTCTTCAGGTCTCCCATACAAATGTTCACAATCTTCACCACATGGTCGGGGGTGATAGGACCATTAAGAGGGATGGTCCTATGCTGCACCGGTCCAGGCCCATCAATCACGAACTGCTCTGACTGAGCGGGCTCCTTGCCCTTGTCCTGGTGTTCGGGTTGGGCCTCCTGCCCGTCCCGATTATCCCTCGGCGGAGGCGGAGGCAACTCCTCCTCCTTCTTCTTGGCAGCCTCCCTTCGGTCCAGGAGAGCCTCCATAGTCTCCAGGAATATTGGCATGGCATCCATCACAGCCTTTGCCAAGTCCGCCTTTGTAAGAGCATCCTGGTCCTTCCTCGGGATCTCTTCCCTGTCCTCCAATGAGTTTCGAACGGAATCCTCGTGATCGTCATGATGCCCCCCTGTTTGGGAACCGGCAGGGGGAGGATCATCCCGATCAACACTGCGCTCCGGCAGCCCTGAATTCAGAGTTCCAGCAGGGTAGCGGGAACCGCCGGATTGCCCTTGTTTCTTCTTTTGCTTGCCAGCCATCGATCGGGTAGAAGCTATTTTTTCTTTTTGTTACGTTTCCCACAGACGGCGCCAATGTTGGATCACGGTTGGAACTCCGGCACGTTCTTGACGGAAGTTCAAACTCCTTTGTTCCAAGTAATCCTGCAAGAAGGGGATAGACCGGGCGGTGACCCAGAATCCCACTCCGATGCTTAAATGAGTATCTCGATGTAGGCAATCAAGTATGAAAGTATGAGTATGTGAATGTCAATATCCGAATCCTGAGGTAATTCCTTCATTTATATAGGGGAGGAGTTACCCCAGTTACCTGTTGCGATAACTGCCGGGGGCAGTTAGCCCACGTTCCATTTATCTCGGCTACTTGCCCACGTTCCGTCTTTTCAGGCCACTTCCCCACTATGCTGATAGTGGGCGTGTTTCTCGGCTTCATCCTCTGGTGGCAAGTCCCGACGGATGTCGGGGACTCCAGAGTTATCTCCTTTGGTCACCGCTCGGGGCCCCTCGTCATCGGGACAGGGCCAATATCCTCAGGGATTCAATATCGGGGCCTACTCAAAGGCATATCATCGGTGCCTACTCAAAGGCATATCATCAGGGCCTACAGCTCATATGTCGGGACCGACCTTGTCGGGACCCCTCACATTGGCCCTTTAGGCCTCTTTTGGAGCCAAGTGGGCCTACTTCACCGTTTACTCGTCGTTAATGGACCTAACGGCTATATCGAAACCCATCAGCGCCCATGTTGAAATGTTATGTCGCATTGATATTGAAGCGGCCTCCTATACGGACCAGTCCGGACTGCCTAGGGCAATCTGGAAATCCGGTCCGGGCGCAGCACGCATCCGGACCGTTTTGACCCGGGGATGTCAATGAAATCCATTTGTGGTTCTGACGTGTTTGCGAAGTCCGAAACGTAAATACGAACCCGAATTGGACAGATATCCATCAGTGTCCAAGAAAATTAAAATTTTACCTAAATTACCCCTAGTAATTTTTGGCACAAACATGTAAGTTTGGAAAAGTTGTCAAATTTTAAGATCAAATCCTAACTTGATGATTAATCCAAAATATGTTCTTGATAAAACTCATGGTGTTCTTGAAGATCATGAACAACAAACTTAAATTTGAACATGACAATTCGGTTTTGATCTATAAAAACATGTAAATTTCGAAAATTTTAAGTTTTTAAAGATCAAACACATGAAATTAACTTAAAAATTTCGGATTACTCATGGTGTTCATGAACATGAAAATTTCGGATTTTTCAAAAACTCAAGAACATCAGTTTATCAAAATTTTAAGAACTCCTAACCTCGCTCTGATACCACTGTTGGATTACGGGGACGTAATACTACGGAATGCTAAATGTGTACATGCAAGTAATCTAACTACGCAGCGGAATAGTGTACACATATCTTTTAGCTTTCCTGCCCAAGAACGTCGTGGAGGGATTTCTGATCCTCCGGTCGGAACCACGTACAAGTTCTTCGTGAGAAGAAGTCCTACGCGGTGTAAGCTCCACAACAAAGCCTCTGATCGATTCTTCAACGGGGACAGAACCTCGGACTAGGATGTGCCGAAAATATCAACTAAGGGGGTGAGAGGATTTCTCTTAAGTTCTTCAATGGAGGTACTTCTTATTATGAATGATGTATAAACCCCTTAGGTGAGTCCCCTATATATAGGATTGGTGACAAAAGTCCACTCCAACCAATGTGGGACTATTTTCGGCCGAACCTATGCTATTAAGGGGGAGACCTAATTTTGGGCCTCCCATGTCAATTAGGGATTGGGTTTGGCCCAATTAGCCTAATGTGACAATTACCTAATTAACTTAGGTGATTTCCTTAGCATTAACGGGCTACCAATTACGGCGCCACGTCACCATATGCTAACAGATACCCCCTGCCTCCTTGGTAATGTAACTCTTTTCCTACATTTGTTTGTGTGTATTCCTTCCACTTGAGTAATATAAGGTCGCATCCTTGCAAGGCGGACTAGGTGGACGTGTATCTTCCGTGCACGCTATGTGTGATCTCACCCCGCTGCGTCTGTCCATGAGACTCCCCGTTGTAGTGGTGATGTAGTAACATAGTGTGGTACTCTATGAGTCCCATGTTCAAATCCTTATCTTTCCGACTACTCCTCTATCCGTGGGAGAGGTGTACCGAGGGTTGTCTTGCACGAGGGGTTGGAACCTATCGCGTTGTATCATGAGTAGGCGGTTTCCTTGTCTAATTGTCAGGACGATGTCCCTCATTTTGATCTCTTCTTGGAATGTCCCTTGGTGGGGCTTCATCAGTCGGAGCCACAGGTGGTAGTCTGTATCTTCTAGCTCTCCTTGCCTCCTAGTATACTAGCAATTCGTCTATGGCTGACATGATTCCTTCTTTGATTTTCACGATGCCCTATTGGAGGGCGTAAGTGTTGTTCTTTCTCTGGAAACTGCTCTGCTTGTTGGTACTGCACTACCTGCGGATGTTGCTCCACTTGCGGGTATTGCCTTCCTTGCCTGTTCCTCAAACTTTTGTATAGGCTAATAATTCTTCTAAGGTATTCATGAACCCTAGATTTACTGTTTGTGCTCCTTGTGAATATATAAGCCTTGGGTTGGTAGTATGAGCACGGTTGTTGTTTCCTTGTGTTGTTATTCCATATGGATACCCCTGAGGATGTGTTTCATAGTTGTACCCCTGTGGAGGTGCCGTGTATTGGTATCCCTGGGATGGCACTCTCTGTTGCCCTCTTGCCCCTGTGGTCTCCGAGCTATGGGGGTCGTGGCAGTGGATGACTCAGCCCCAGCTGGGTGTGATGGTCCTCCCTGGTTGTTTGCCTGAGGTGCTCGTGGGGTTGTCTGTCGTGCAGGGGGTACATGTTACTCCTGTTGGGTATGTTGTCCTGTCGGGGGTACAGGCTGTCTTGGTGGACGGTTAGGTTGCGCTGCTTGATTGTTCGGTTGCCTATTGTCCCCCGGTGGACGGTTGTCCCTAAATGGTATGCTATTCTTCATAGATCTCGTGATAGCTAGGCTTTTTGTTCAAAACCCACGGACGGCGCCAAGTGTTAGATCGCGTACCTCGGGTCGTCGGGTCTCTGATCCGAGTGGCACTTCTCACGGGTTATTTGCTATCTTTCTTGATCCGTATAGCTTGTAAGTCTGATCTGTTCCTTCGCTTCCTTTTGACCTGCACAAGGGGCAGTAATGAGCACGGAGAGGGGGGGGTGGTGCTCGGTGAACCCTCTCTGATGCTTAAGTAAGTCTGAGTTCTATAGAGAGATAAAATCCTAGAGAGAAGGCAGAGCTAGGTATGCAAAGATGTAAACTTGTTGGAATGAATGGAACTTGTGGAGTATATATAGGCAACGGTGTCATTAAGGTGGCTTAATGACACTGTTAATCCCTAAATGTGCTCAGTTAACACATAATAACATGATTAAACACTTAAAGCGTGGAGAGGTGGGCAAAATTGGCTAAGTGTAGGCCGGGTGAAAGGGAGGTCGAGGCCCTTGGGGCCGGGTGGAAAATCCGACCCCCAAGGCCGAAAATCGGGTTAGCTTGCCTAACCCCTCCTAGGAGAGGTTGGGCGAGCCAACCCGGTCTCCCGTAGAAGAGGTCGGGTCAGCACACCCGATCTCACCTAGGTGAGTTCGAAGGATGGGTTCGGGCGAGTATTTTGGCCCGTCCGGACCGTTAGCGTTGCGGGTGAAGTGTTCGGGTCAAAGTTTCGATTTGCAATCCGAAGGGAGACGGGTTCAAGTTGGGCGTATATCCATCAATCACAGTTGCTTTTTGGACGAATCAAGTAGAACCTGATTATCGTAATGCTAAACCGAGGATACCACAACTACCTATACTACCCATTGTTCCCAGTGGGAGTGATCCGACAAACTTGGTTTCAGATCCTAGTGATCAAGGAATTCATCATGGAAGTAAAATTCTAAGACCAAGAAGTCGTACAAGGAAAGTTGCCGCTTATGGTTAGAGCACTCCTCTTGTACCCAATAGAAGTGATGTTCCGATGAGAAGCATCATCTCGAGTGGGAAAATTGATCCCAATTGGAAGAAATGCTCCGATAAGAGGCATTATTCCGAGTGGGAGAGACGTTAAGACTCAAAGACGGGATAAACAAGCCTAGACGAAATTCAAAGGCATCGAGCTTCTCCAAAGATGTATCCCACCTGGAAGAGTGATAACCTCACTCTATCGACAGTCGACATGCATTGGAAAGATCTCAAGTAGAGAAATGGAAGAAAATAATAAATGAGAGGGATCGCCTGAATGAAAGCCATTAAAGTCAATAGTTAATTTACCTACTAACCACAGGGGCATAAGGATACGGTGAGTCCTGAAAGAAGGCTCACCACTGATGGAAAATGCCGAACGATAGAAAGCTCGACTTATTGCGAAAGGCTGTACCCAACTTCACTAAATGGACTTTGACAAAACATACTCACCAACTGTGCGTAAAACCACGGTAAGGGCCATTTATGGTCCTGGTCGCAGGTATCGATTTCGAACATCACCAAATGAGTATTAAGACCGCATTCCTCCTCGGAAACCTGGAGGAAGAGATCTACATGGAGCAACCAGAGAGTTTCATTACTCCTTGTAACGAATGTAAAGTTTGTAAACTCCAAAGGTCCATTTACGGTCTTAAACAGTCGTCTCGACAATGGTAGCGCAGATTCCACGAGGAAATCATAGGAAACGGATTTGTGAATCTTCATGAAGATCCATGCGTGTATTATAAGACCTCCGGGTAACCTTATACGTGGACGACATACTCATTGCTGCAAACGACGTGAGTTTTATGAACAAGTCAAAGTCATGGTTGGCATCTGTATTTGAGATTAAAGACATGGGAAAGGCCACGTACATCTTGGGCATTAAAATTGCTAGAGATCGGGCTACCCGGAAATTGTGTCTGTCTCAAGAAGCCTATATCGACAAATTGTTGAAAAGGATTCAGATTACAGGATGCCAAAATCCATGGAGACGCCATATTATTTGGGTGCACACTGTCAGAACGTGACGTCCCCAAGAACCTGGCATAGCGTAAACAGATAAAGGGTGCCGGATATTTTAGCATGTTCGGTAGTTTGTCCTACGCTATGCAATGCACCCGTCCAGGTATCTGTTACGCCGTGAGCCTAGTAGCACGGTTCCTATCAGATCATGGCCATCAATATTTAAAGACTAAAAAACGAATAACTCGTTATCTGAAAAGGTATTTCCGACTACAAACTGTGCTATGAGGGCAGAAAGTTAGAATTGACCGATTACATTAACGCCGACCGTGGTGGGGATCCAGATGATCGTAAGCCCACCACATGGGGAGTGATCCTTGATGGGTCCGACTATAGCCGTTAGGCCCTTTAACGGTGAGGAAACGGCAAGTAAGACCGGTGGGCCCTAAACGAAGGCCAAGATGGCCCAGGCATAGGATCCCGACGAAGGGAGCCCGAGGATAAGAGGTCCCGACAGAGTCGGACCTGACAAGCAAGCTGAACGCTCCCGACGAGATACCTCTGAGTAGGCCTCGATGATGAATCCCTGAGAATAATAGGCCCTGTCACGATGACGAGGGGCCCCGAGCGGTGACACAACGAGATAACTCTGGAGTCCCCGACGTTAGTCGGGACTCGTTATCAGAGGATAAGGCCGAGATACGCGGGGCGTGGCCGAGATACGCGGAACGCGGTTAAGATACACAGAGCGTGGCCGAGATACGCGGGGCGTGGCCGAGATAAGCGAGATCACACCCGAGATACGCGGGATACGGGCTAACCACCCCCAACGGTTCACCAGGTAACTGAGGTACCTCTTCGCCTATAAAAGGGCAGAGGTCACCTCAGATCGATTACGTTGAAATACATTACTTGAGATTACTGCTTGCCAGTCCGTACGAGATACTCATTTAAGCATCGGAGAGGGATTCTGGGTCACCGCCCGGTCTATCCCCTCTTGCAGGATTGCGTGGAGCGAAGGAGCCAGGATCGCCGTCAAAGATCGTACCGGAGTTCCACCGTGATCCAACATCGGCGCCGTCTGTGGGAATCTAACAAAAAGCTGATATGCCTTCTACTCGTTCAATGGCGGCTGGCAAGCAAAGAAGGCATGGACAATCTGGTGGTTCCCGTCATCCCGCTGCGACGACTCTGAACTCACTACCAGAACAGGAGGAAAACCAGAACCATCCCGCTGCTGAGCTCTCCCAGACAGGGGGGCATAATGAAGGTCCCGAAGATGTTGCTGCTCAGCACCAGGGGAATAGGGAGCAGGAGGCTCCCCCAGCTGCGGACCTGACGAGGGCTGTGGCAGAAGTCATGCCGATGTTTTTGGCAGCCGTGGAGGCTCTCTTGGATCGACGAGAAGCTGCGAGGAGGCAAGAGGAGATGCCCCCGTTAGAAGAAGCGCCCCCACCAGCAGAGGTTCGGAACGTACGGGAGGCTCAGCCCCGAGGCCAGAGCAGGAATAGAGAGTCCGTTCAGCCAGAGAGATTCGTGGTTGATGGGCCAGGACCAATACAGCACAGGACCATTCCCCTTAATGGTCCCATCACCCCCGATCAGGTGGTAAAGATCGTGAACATCTGCATGGGAGAGCAGAAGCCGCTGGTGTCGGAGCTGAGGGATCGATCTACTCATCCCTTCGTCCCTCGACTCATAGACACCCTAGCCCCGCCAGGATTAGGTATCCCCACAATAAAGGAATACGATGGTGAAGGAAATCTGGTTCGTCATGTCCAGAAGCACCTCATGGCGTGTCTGGAAAGAGCCCCGAATGAAGATATAGTGTGTACGCTGTTCCCGAACACACTTGGGGAAAGAGCCCTGACCTGGTTCTTTAGCCTGCCCCCAGGCTGCATTACATGCTGGGCAGATATGCACGACCGGTTCATTCAGCAGTACCAGGGTCGTAGACGTTTGCTGAAGAGTGTGAGGTCCCTGACCCAGGTGGTACAAAGGCCCGACGAATCGCTGGCGCACTATTACCAGCGGTACACTGCCAGTGTGGCGGAGATTGATGAGGAGATCTCGGAGGGTGAGACCATCCGTACCTTCATTCGGAACCTAACGGCCCCCTACGGTTCCGATCTAATGCACAGCGTGGCTGAGAAGGCTGTGTGGAATATGGAAGCACTACAGAAGAGGGTGAAACGACAAATCGATGTCCAGGAATCGAAGATAGCCGCTGGAGAACTGGAGCCCCCGAAGTCGAATAAAGGGAAACAGTCGGTTAAACCTTCCGACGATCGTAAGTCAAAGGGTAAACCTGAGAGCAGTCGGAATCGAGGCCGCTCTGATCGGAGAGATGATAGGCGTTCCTCAAGGAAGGACAAGCGGGAGGATCTCGACATTCCTCTAAACTGCTCCATGGCGGAGGTACTAACGGTCATGGAACGACAGGGTATCTCCAGTTATCCCCCAAAGAAGGATGGAGAATTCTTGGGATCCCGCACGGATCGCTACTGCCGATTTCACCGCGCAAATGGTCACGAAACCAACCATTTTCGGGAGCTGAAGAAGGAGATTGAAAAACTGATCCAGAAGGGGAAGCTCAAGGAGTTCGTCGGGGATAAGCGGTGTCGATCCCGCTCTCGGTCCCGATCGCGGTCCCATTCTCGATCCCGCGTTCGGTCCCCAAAGAAGAAGAGGTCCGACCCGGAGCCGTCCGGTGCCCGCAAAGAACGACGGGGCACCATCAACGTGATTCACGGAGGATTTGCTGCTGGAGGTGATACCTCGTCCTCTCGAGAGGTTTACGCCTCTAGAATTCCTACGGCTGTAGTGCTGGGTAAGAGGTCCCGATCCTGGACCCTGAAAGAAGAGATGGTGATCTCCTTTTCGTCAGAGGATCTCATAGGCGTGGAGACTCCGCACGATGACGCCTTGGTTGTGACCTTGGATGTAGACGGGTACGAGATGAAGCGAATTCTGATCGACGGAGGGAGCTCCTCCGATATTCTATTCATGGACGCGCTGGAGGCTATGGGAAAAACGAAGAAAGACCTGAAGGAGGCGAATTTCCCGATGGTCGGCTTCTCTGGCTCCACCTCCTATCCGCTAGGGGTGATCACCTTACCAGTGGAGTTTGGCAGCGGGTGGAAATCAGAAAGAAGGAACGTCGAGTTTGTGGTAGTTGATTCCGCAGGGACTTACAACGCAATCATCGGGAGAACTACCATCAACCCCCTGATGGCAGTTGCCTCGACTGTTCACCAAAAAATGAAGTTCCTGACCGACCACGGAGTCGGAGAGGTCAAGGGCGACCAGGTGGCTTCCCGAAAATGTTATGTTAACGTCACCCGAAGGAGGAGGCGAGAGGCCATGACTGTCCTCCAGACAGATACAGATCCTAGAGAGGAGTTTGGGCGTCCCGCCCCCATAGAAGATCTAAAAGAAGTTGAGATCGACGGACCCCAGAGGAAGGTGAAAATCGGGTCTTCTTTGACCGAAGAGACAGCCCGAGAGTTGATCGACCTGCTGAAAAAGTTCAAGGAGCTGTTTGCCTGGTCCCCGAGCGATATGCCAGGAATCAGCCCCGATGTGATCGTACACGAGCTGAAGATAGATCCCGCGATCAAACCTATTACGCAGAAAAGGCGTCCGATGGGCACAGACAAGAAGATCACGATCCAACAGGAGGTGGGCAGGTTGCTCGATGCTGGGTTTTTTAAAGAGCTCCGATTCCAAACTTGGGTCGCTAATCCGGTACTGGTGAAGAAGACTAATGGTAAATGGCGGATGTGTGTAGATTTCCGCGACCTGAATAAGGCTTGCCCGAAGGACTGTTACCCGCTCCCGAGAATCGACCAGCTGGTGGATGCCACATCGGGACATGAGCTTTTGAGCTTCATGGATGCGTATTCGGGCTACAACCAGATCAAGATGGCTAAGGAGGACGCTCCTCAAACAGCGTTTTATGCAGACAGTGACATCTATCACTACGATGTCATGCCTTTCGGGTTGATCAATGCCGGGGCGACCTATCAGCGGATGGTGAATAAGCTGTTCGGAGATATGCTGGGGGAGACCATGGAGGCTTACGTGGATGATATCCTGGTGAAGTCCCGACAAGCTGAGGATCATGTGCACAACCTAGCCATGGCGTTTGAGCGGATGAGACTTCATCAAGTTCGCTTAAACCCAACGAAATGCGCCTTCGGAGTCCACTCAGGGAAATTTTTGGGCTTTATGGTGAGCCAGAGAGGAATTGAGGTGAATCCCGAGAAGCTGAGGGCGATTGAGGAGATGCAGTCTCCGATAAACCATCGGGAGGTGCAAATGCTGAATGGCCGACTGGCTGCAATGAATCGCTTCCTGTCCAAAGCCAGCGACCGATCAATGCCATTTTTTGAAGTCCTGAGGGCCAACAAGAAGTTTGAGTGGACCGCCAAGTGTGAAGAAGCGTTCCAAGCACTCAAGCAGCACCTTCGCACCCTCCCGCCATTGGCGAAACCGGTTCCAGGCGAGCCGCTCTATCTTTACTTGGCTGTTTCTGAATTTGCCATTAGCTCTGTGTTAGTGAAGGTTGTCGAGGGTAATCAAGTCCCCGTATATTATGTAAGCAAGGCGTTTGCCAAGTCTGAATTGAATTATCCTGCCGTTGAGAAGTATCTCTTTGCGTTGATTATTACTGCTCGGAAGCTAAGGCCTTATTTCCATGCACACGAGATTACTGTGTTGACGAACCAGCCTTTGAAGCATTTTTTGAACCGACCGGATGCGTCGGGAAGATTAGTGAAGTGGGCAGTAGAGCTTAGTGAGTTTCGCATACACTTTGCTCCAAGAACGGCCATTAAGGGCCAGGCATTGGCGGATTTGATAGCAGAATCTACAGCCCCCGACCTAGAAGAAACGGGCCCTGTAGAGGGGGCAACCATGGAGGTCCCGACGGAAGAACAACCAGAGAGGACAGAGCAATCAGAACAACCAAATGAGGAAAATACCTGGGAAATGTACACGGATGGCTCCTCGAGTTCGGACGGATCAGGAGCAGGCTTTTTGTTGATACCACCGGGTTGAGGTGAGCCGCTTCGATATGCCTTGGCTTTAACGTTTAAGGCCACGAACAACGAAGCGGAATACGAGGCTCTTATCACGGGCCTGAAAATCGCTAAAGGCACTGGAGTCGATCACTTGAGAGTGAAGTGTGACGCAGCTTTAATCGTAAACCAGGTTCAAGGGCGATACGAAGCGAGGAGCCCGATAATGAAGAAGTATCTACACGAGGTACAAACCTTGAAGGAGAGCTTTAAAAGCTTCGACATCGAGGCAATCCCGAGAGAGGAAAACGTAGAGGCAGACGCTTTGAGCAAATTTGCCCTGGGGGCACCCTTGGAAGAAAATCGGAAGGTGCACTTCTTGGAGAAGGTGATCTTATCGACCATCGACTCGACACAGGTGTGTGCCATGGAGGCAAGATCGGAGGAGGAGCCCACTTGGATGACCCCTATAGTCGCATACCTGACTACGGGGACAGTCCCCGATGATAAAGTAGTAGCCGATAGGATACGTCGGATCGCGGCTAACTACGTGATGCTGGACAATCAGCTATACAAGAAGGGCTGGTTCTCGACTCCGTACTTGAAGTGTGTGGCAGAGCCCGACACAAATCGAATCCTGAAGGAGGTGCATGAAGGGGTCGCGGCTTGTCATGAAGGGGCCCGATCCATTATGAAGAAAGTGCTGAACTTGGGCTATTATTGGCCTACGATGAGCAAGGAAGCGACGGCGTTGGTTCAATCCTGTGACGCGTGCCAGAGGTACGCCCCGAGCATCATGGCTCCGGCCGCCAATCTGACATCCATCAAGAGCGCTTGGCCCTTCGCGCAATGGGGCATCGACTTGGTGGGACCTCTTCCACAAGCACAAGGTCAATGTAAGTATTTACTTGTAGCTATCGATTATTTTTCGAAATGGATAGAGGCAAAGGCGTTGGCCAAAACGACGGGGAACCAGATCGTCAAGTTCCTCCAGACCCATATTGTGTCCAGATACGGGATTCCTAAGGTGGTGATCAGCGACAATGGTCCACCGTTTAACGGCTCTCAGGTGAGGGAGTATCTGGAGGAGTTGAACATCGAGCATCGGACAGCTTCCATGCGCGATGCTCAGACTAATGGCCAGGTGGAATCAACCAACAAAATCGTGATGGATGGCCTGAAGAAGAGGGTCTATTCCTTGAAGGGCAAGTGGCTGAACGAACTGGAAAACGTGCTTTGGGCTGTTAGAACGACACCCAAACGATCAACGGGGGAGACTCCGTTTGGCCTCGTTTATGGCACGGAGGCTGTCGCCCCCGTGGAGGTAGCTGTGGCGTCCCATCGGATGAGATATTACGAGCCTCTGACGAACGATGAGGTGAGACGGCTGGACTTGGATTTGCTCGAAGAGAAGAGGCGGGAAGCCGATGAAGTCCAAGCTCGAATGCGTTTGGCGACGGCCAGGTATTACAATCGGCGAGTTAAGTCCCAACAATTCTTCGTCGGGGAGCTGGTTTGGCGTCGCAACGAGTTTACCCTTTTGGATCGAATAAACAAGATGTCACCAAAATGGGAAGGACCTTATAAGGTCGTGGGGATGCCAGCTCCAAATGCGTACAAATTGGAAGACCTCGATGGCAGAGTATTGAAGCATTCTTTTAGTGGCGAACACTTGAAGAAACACCATGCTTGATGAAAGTCGCCTTAAGTGGTGCCCGATGAAAATCGCCTTAAGTGGTGTATGCTGTTTATCGTTTAATTCGATGTAAGCCAATTTTGTGCCATCAATAAATAAAGAGGTTGCTTCCGATCATAATTGTTCTTAAGATTTACCCTAAGCATTATAAAGTCGCCTTGAGTGGTGCACGAGAAAAGTCGCCTTGAGTGGTGCACGAGAAAAGTCGCCTTGAGTGGTGCACGAGAGAAGTCGCCTTAAGTGGTGCACGATTCTTAGATTTATTTCTAAGTACTGAAAAGTCGCCTTAGATGGTGCACGATACCAAGTCGCCTTGAGTGGTGCATAAGAATTAAGTCGTCTTAAGTGATGCACGAAAAAGTCGTCTTAAGTGATGCCCGATGAAAGTCGCCTTAAGTGGTGCTCGACGAAAGTCGCCTTCAGTGGTGCACGATATTAAGTCGCCTTAAGTGGCGCAGGTTGAAAAGTCGCCTTAAGTGGTGCACGATATTAAGTCGCCTTAAGTGGCGCAGGTTGAAAAGTCGCCTTAAGTGGTGCACGATATTAAGTCGCCTTAAGTGGCGCAGGTTGAAAAGTCGCCTAAAGTGGTGCACGATATTAAGTCGCCTTAAGTGGCGCAGGTTGAAAAGTCGCCTTAAGTGGTGCACGATATTAAGTCGCCTTAAGTGGCGCAGGTTGAAAAGTCGCCTTAAGTGGTGCACGATATTAAGTCGCCTTAAGTGGCGCAGGTTGAAAAGTCGCCTTAAGTGGTACACGATATTAAGTCGCCTTAAGTGGCACAGGTTGAAAAGTCGCCTTAAGTGGTGCACGATATTAAGTCGCCTTAAGTGGCGCAGGTTGAAAAGTCGCCTTAAGTGGTGCACGATATTAAGTCGTCTTAAGTGATGCGTGAGTCTTAGATTTACTCTAAGTATTGTCAAAGTCGTCTTAAGTGATGCACGGGATTAAGTTGTCTTAAGTGATGCACGGGATTAAGTCGTCTTAAGTGATGAAAAGTCGTCTTAAGTGATGCGCGAGATTAAGTCGTCTTAAGCGATGCACGAGATTAAGCCATCTTAAGTGGCGCGTGATTCTGAGATTTATTCTGAGTATTGAAAAGACGCCTTAAGTGGTGCATGATGGTAAGTCACCTTAAGTGGTGCAAGTTATTAAATCGTCTTAAATGATGTATGAGAATATCTTAAGTATCGAGGTTTCGACTTGAGAAAGTATAATAAAGCCACTGGGAGAAGTGCAATGAAAGAATCAGAACTAAGAAAGTCTGATATTAATAGGGCTCGAAGGCCCGATGATTACAAAAGGAGGAGAATACAAAGATTCTAGCGATAAGCAGTTAGGCCTAATCCTTGTTAGCGGCATCAATGGGAACAGGGTCCGCAAGATCTAGGGCAGAAGGCTCCACAGGGTCAGCCGTTGGAGGATTGGCTATCAGGGTCATGGGATCGAGGAGTTTCCGATGAAGAAGTAGCTCCTCTTCACTCTGAACTTGTGGTATGCATTTCCGGCCTTGAGCATCGGCTTCTCTGCTGGAAATGATACATCCTTCCCGGAGAGCTGCATCATAAGCAGTGCTGAAAATTTCGTTCAGAACATAGTTGAAGTTGAAAGGCTTCCTTCCCTCGAAACCAGATCCACCGTCTGAAATCAGCCATTGAAAGGGACGTTAGGTTTTTCCGGAAAATTACAATCAAACTATGCAAAGACAAAGGCGAACAATAGAGAAGAAACCCTTACCTGACATGATAATTGGAGGCTGGAAGAACGAACCTGACATTGCCGAAAAGATGGCCGAAGAAACACTAAGGTCTCAAGAGTTGCAGTAAGCTTTCGAAAATTTCTAGATGATAAGAGGAAACTGTACCCTGGGTGAGGTTTTTATAGGCGAAGAGGACAGTCGAAGGGGCGCTTTAATCTGAACCGTCGAAGTTGAAGCGTTCTAATCTGGACCGTTGAGATGAAACGTGCGGGATGGTAGCAGGTGCAATGATGAAATAGCCTGAAAAGCACTTTTCAGAAAAAGCAGACACAGAGAATCAGGCACGGGTACTGATGACGTCACTTCATTATCTACTGCATTGGATGACTGGGGAACCGAGGAGTCCTCTTGGATTTGGCAGATATCCACAAGGCATTGAGGAAACATGAACGAGAAGACTCACACTGGATGACTATGACAAGGGAAAGATCCCCGACTTCGACGTCGGAGGGTCGGAGGGTCGGAAGCTGAAAGACACGACGAACTAAAAGTCCCTCATGTCTTGGGGGCAAATGATGGGTCCGACTATAGCCGTTAGGCCCTTTAACGGTGAGGAAACGGCAAGTAAGCCCGGTGGGCCCTAAACGAAGGCCAAGATGGCCCAGGCAAAGGATCCCGACGGAGGGAGCCCGAGGATAAGAGGTCCCGACAGAGTCGGACCTGACAAGCGAGCTGAACGCTCCCGACGAGATACCTCTGAGTAGGCCACGATGATGAATCCCTGAGAACAATAGGCCCTGTCACGATGACGAGGGGCCCCGAGCGGTGACACAACGAGATAACTCTGGAGTCCCCGACGTTAGTCGGGACTCGTTATCAGAGGATAAGGCCGAGATACGCGGGGCGTGGCCGAGATACGCGGAACGCGGTTAAGATACACAGAGTGTGGCCGAGATACGCGGGGCGTGGCCGAGATAAGCGAGATCACACCCGAGATACGCGGGATACGGGCTAACCACCCCCAACGGTTCACCAGGTAACTGAGGTACCTCTTCGCCTATAAAAGGGCAGAGGTCACCTCAGATCGATTACGTTGAAATACATTACTTGAGATTACTGCTTGCCAGTCCGTACGAGATACTCATTTAAGCATCGGAGAGGGATTCTGGGTCACCGCCCGGTCTATCCCCTCTTGCAGGATTGCGTGGAGCGAAGGAGCCAGGATCGCCGTCAAAGATCGTACCGGAGTTCCACCGTGATCCAACAATCCTCCATGCTAATTCCTCCATTTAATGGACTAGCAAGAAGCAAACTTGAGTCGTGCTGTCCACGATGGAATCGGAATTCGTACCTCTCTCTAAGAATGCACAGGAAGCGGTCTGGCTCAAAAGGCTTCTAATTGCGCTGCTTGGTGGCGATGTTGAGAATAAACATGTGAATGTCTTCTTTAACAGTCAAGCAGCCATTGCGGCAGTTAAGAATCTGAAGTACCATAGTAGGACCAAACTCATTGATGTGAAATAATTTCATGCTAAAATTTAATAGTAGTAGACAATTAATCACCATGGAATACTTGTCCATCAATAACTTGGTAACGGACCCATTAACTAAACCACTACGCAGGGACATATTCTAAAAGCATGTAAAACTGCTTGGATTGCGTAGGGTCTAGAAATGGAATGTATCAGTGATAGCAATTTGATATTAGAAAGTTACATTTTGTAAGCGAAAGAATTGCAACTGAGTTTATGATCAATCGACGTCATAATGTTTTGATTACATCAGATTTACGGTCTATAAACTAAGTCGTAGGAGGACGCAATCCTCTGCCAAACTATGTCGAATGTGGGCCTTACCTACTCACACAGGTACGGTCGTCTTGCGGTGGAGGGAGTCCTCCACCAAACAAGACTGGTTAAGAGTCAGGGGGATAAACCTGATTAAGCAAGACGGTTATCTAGTTTCGAAGTAACTCGACGTGATCTTCATTTTGCATATCGCCGTGATGAACTTTGTTCGTCATTTAACCACATTCTGGGCCAGATGAGAATCTGTGATAGCATGATTGACATATCCCTTTCCTGTCAACCCAAAAGGTTCAGGTATGCTGTCAACGCGTGCTTTATACTACGCATGCCACGTTCCACCACGGGGTCACAGCTCGGTTGTGCTAGGAAGGAATCCTCGTGATTCTTGCGGGCGCAAACTTCTTCACCTCGAGCGTGTGATTGATCCCAGAAGCCTTACGAAGAGGCACCAAAAGTATCCTCACGGACTCATAACTCATATCTAAGGTCAGGCTCAATGCTCGCTTCCCGGCGTACAAGCGTAGTGCTGAACAAAAAGGTCATATGACCACGTCTTTGGAAACTGGTTGGGTCTGTCTAAGGATATGAGCAATGGGGGTGGTTAAGTTCACCTGTAATTCACCGACTCTTGTATTCACTAGGTGGCCACCAACCAGATATTAGTTGAAGGTTGTGAATACTTGTACGGATGCCTTAGATAAGTGTTCCTATGTGGAAACTAGGAAAATGGAGAATTAACAGTTGACCTAGGATACAACGCGGTACAATATATAAATGTTGTTTATAATAGGTTGATTGGAGAAAAGGGAATCAACGTTCCGCGGGCGCTACAATACTCGTAACAGATGAGTAGAACGATGCTTATCCGTCAGTCGCACGGCAAACCTCGATGAACTATTCGGAAGCAAGGAGCATATCAAAGGAGAGAAATTTTGATGCATATTTCGACGAAAATACATTAACAGGCACCCTCCCATTCTGGCGAGTGGGAGCTGTAAGAATTTGGTACTGGGCGCCGTAAATGGTAGCCCATAATATGTATAGTTTACCTAATGAACTTGGGTAAATGTCACATTAGGGTAATTGGGCTATACCCAAATCCCAATTGACATGGGAGGCAAAAAATTGGGCCTCCCCAAATACATAGGCCGCCCGAAACCCTAGGTCGGGTAAAGTAGACTTTTGTCCACTTTACTCCTCCTATAAATAGGAGGTGTTAGGGGATTTTTAGGGTTAATCACAATTCCCTCATTAGAGTGCTTTAGAGAGAAAAACTCCCCCCCCCCATAAACCCTAGTTCGGCCGAACCATAACCCTTCACCAAGGGTGTGCCAAATTTCTTTCGAGCAAACTCTCCGGAGATCTTTTCCCGTGCCAAGAATCGATCAGAGGCTTTGCTGTGGAGCTTGCACCACGTAGGGCTTCTCTAACAAGAACCTCTACGGGTCCCGATCGGAGGATCGTGAACTCCCTCCTGAGAAGATCTTGCTTCTACGGATCACCTTAAAGGTATGTGTGAAACTTCTGCTGCGTAATTCTAATTACTAGCATGTACGTTGTTTAAGTATCCGTAGTGATTACACCGCATAATCCAACAATTAAATCTATCAATAATATCTTTAACCCTATTAAATATTTAGATATATTGATAGTGAAATATATTTCTATATATTTATGTGAATCTATCCTAATGTTCCCAATTATAGATACATTGTTACCTTAATTAAAAATTAAAATATGGTAAACAATATAATTTTAAAATAGTGTGCCGAAATTCTGTCCCTTGTTGCTTAAAAAATTTAAAATTTTACCTTGTAATTTACCTAGGGTTTCGGCTAAAACACTAAAATTGGGAACAAGTGGTCAAATTTTAATAAGATCTACAATCCAATGTTCGATTTTGATAATATCACCTTTTTCTTGAAGATCATGAACATCAAATTAACCAAGAACATCATGAAAATTTCGGTTTCACCAACAACTCTAAAAATCGAAAAATTTAAAATTTTCTTTTAAAATTTTCGGTTTTCAAATTTAAACTTCAAGAACATAAATTTATCAAAATCATGAACTCCTAACACAGGCTCTGATACCACTGATAGATTACGGGGAGTAATCACTAGGAATACTTAAACAAGGTACATGCTAGTAATTATAATTACGTAGCGGAAGTTTCGCACATACCTTTAAGATGATCCGTAGACCCAAGATCTTCTCAGAAGGGAGTTCACGATCCTCCGGTCGGGACCCGTAGAGGTTCTTGTTAGAGAAGCCCTACGTGGTGCAAGCTCCACAACAAAAGCCTCTGATCGATTCTTGACACGGGGACAGATCTCTAGAGTGTTTGCTTGGAAAGCAAATTGGCACACCCTTGGTGTATGTGGTTCGACCGGCTCTTATGTGTTATAGGGAGAGGGTTTTCTCTTAAATCACCACAAGGGAGAAATTATGATTAACCCTAATAAAACCCCTAACACCCCATATATATATGAGGAGTAAAGTGGACACAAGTCCACTTTAACCCCTCCTAGGGTTTCGGCCGGCCACATGCATAGGGAGGCCCAATTTTGGGCCTCTCATGTCAATTGGGATTTGGGTCTAGCCAAATTACCCTAATGTGACATGTACCTAATTTCCTTAGGTAAACTATACATATTATGGGCTACCAATTACGGTACCCATCATCATATGCTTACACCACGGTGGCGATCCGGATGATCGTAAGTCCACCTCAGGAGGAGTATTTCTTCTTGATAATGTCGTCATTTCATGGATGAGCAAGAAGCAATCCCGTGTCACGCTGTCTACGATGGAATCCGAATTCGTAGCCCTCTCCAAGAATGCACAGGAAGCAGCTTGGCTTAAAATTCTCTTAACTGCATTGCTTGACGTCGAGGACGTGAGTAAGCCTGTGAAGGAATACTCTGACAGTCAAGCACTGATTGCAGCAGTTAAGAATCCTAAGTATCATAGTAGGACGAAACACATTGATGTAAAATATAATTATGCTAAAATTATTGTCGAAGAAAAATTAATCTCATTAGAATACTCGTCCTCTAAGAGTATTGTGGCGGACCTATTGACCAAACCTTTACGCGGGGATGTTTTCAAAAAGCACGTTAAAATTTTTGGACTGCGTAGGGTTTGAAAGGCTTGTGTTGTGATGATAACATTTTGAAGTAATATTTGAATAAAATGAATTGCGATTTGAGTTTATGATCTTACGAGTTACGACGTCATAATGTTTGAATTACTTTGGATTTTACGGTCTATAAACTTATCGTAGGAGAGGCAATCCTTCTAAATAAAACATGTCGAATGTGGGCCAAGCCTAGTCACACAGGTTCGGTCGTCTTGACGGGGAGGGGGACCTCTACCATGTCAAGACCGGCTAAAAACCATGGTGTTTTCGAAAGATAAACCTGGTTAAGCAAAAACGATCATTTGTTTCGGGTATCACGACATGATCTAAGTTTTGCGTATCGCTGTGACGAACTTCGTTTGTCAACAACCACATTCTGGGCCAGATGACAAGTCTGCGATAGCACATGAAATTTCCTACTCCTGAAAACATGTAAGTTCAGGTTATTCTATCGATGCACGCTTCATACTGCGCGTGCCAATGTTCGACCATGGGGTCAAGCTCGTTTGTGCTAGGTAGAATCCACGAGATTCGGATGGGCACAAACTTCTTCACCTTGAGCGTGTGACTGATCCTGGGTGCTTTATGAAGAAGTATCCAAAGTATTCTCACGGACTCAAAACTCATACCTAAGGTCAAGCTCAAGTTCGCTTCCCGGCGCAGTGCTGAACAAAAAGGCCCAGTTAACACGTCTTTGGAAACCGGTTGAGTTTGCTAAGGGCATGAGCGATGGGGATGGTCAAGTACACCTGTAATTCTCCAACTCTTGTATTCATTAGGTGGCCACCAACCTGATATTAGTTAAATGGTTATGAATACTTGTACGGATGCCTTGGAGAAGTGTTCCTATGTGGAAACTAAGCAATTGGAGAATGAAAGTTGACAAAGGACACAACACGGCACAATATTATTATTTTCACAGGTTGATTGTACATGGGGATTCAACATCCTGCGGGCGCTACAACACTCCTAACAGATGAGTAGCACGATGTCCGTCGTGTCCGTCGGTCGCACGACAAACCTCATATGAACTATTCTGAAGTAGGGCTGGATCGAAGAACAAATGTTGATGTGTTGGTCGACAACATATTAACAGGCACCCTCCCATTCCGGCGAGTGGGGCCTGTTGGCATTTGGATATTAGGCTGCCGTAAAAAAGAGCTCATTAATATGAGACTGTTATCTAAGTCAATTAGGTAATGTCACATTAGAGATTTTGGGCTAGGCCTAAAATCCCAATTGTCATGAGATGCCCAAAATTGGGCCTCCCTTTTCTCACATGTGGCCGGCCGAACTACTAAGAGTGGTGAGGTGGGTTTTTCCCACCTCCTCTTATAAATAGGGAGTGTCAGGGTTTAATTTGGGGTTAGTCAATTTCTTCCTTTGTGGTGAGATAAAAAAAAATCCCTCCTCTCTATACACAAGGGTTGTGGAGACAAATCCGCGTAGGGCTTCTATAACCAGAACCTTTACGGTAACCGTCTGGCGGATCGAGAACTCCCCTAGAAGATTTTGGGTCTACGGAAAGCATTGTAGCTATGTGCGCCCTATTCCGCTGCGTAATCTATTTACATAGCATGTACCTTGTTTTGTTTCCGTAGTATTTATCCCCGGTAATTCCTACACATTGTTGTTGTATGTCTTCTCGTATTCCTTCTCAAGCTCCTCTTGAGAACCAGCAAGAGGGGTAAGCCGGGGTGTGCCCGGCGAACCCCTTCCGATGCTTTAGTAAGTCCAGAGTGCTAGAGAGAGAAAGTAATATTATTTTTAGAGAGAGGTCAGAGCTCAATGTTAAGTTTCCATTTACCAATTACCTTGTAGTGAATGGCCTTGTCACGAGCATTAATCCGGCTAGGGATTGTACTAACCGGGGATAGTGCTTTATCCGCGGATATAACAGGTTTATCTCATGTTTGGCATCAGAGGGGTTCACAGTGTTTGGTAGGGGTCCGCGTATTTGTGTGCCGGTATTGGTGTTTCGAAGCAGCCTCTAAGGGCGCGGCCCGGGTGAAGATCACTCGAGCGTCGAGGGTCCGAACACGGGCGGGGGACGCCCACGTGGACGACTCAGGGCGGAAGGTTGTCCGCTTGGACTAGTCGGACGTAGGACGTACTAGCCGGACTAGTCCGGTTGGAACTTAATCCATTCGGATTAGTCTGAGGTCCGGATGAGTTTTTTTTCGTCCGGACCTCTTTTTACCCGATGTGTGGGTTTTTCGGTCCGTTTTCTTAATCCTAGATCGATCGGTGTCAATGTTATGATTTTTAAGTGTGCATAGGATCGATGTAGCGACTAATTTAAGCCTAATAATGAGTTTATATCTATTACTAACGGAACATGTCATGTAACACATTCATGTAACACGGTAAGCTAACACAATAATGTAGTCCCAGAAATGTGTACAAAATAGTGTAAATACATTTTAAAACACGGCAGGGATATACAAAAATACAAATGGTTACGGGGTAATATAAAGAAAAGCCATCTCTCTCTTCTGACCATACGTAAGGTGAGAAGAATAATGAAGCAGCAGAAGAGCAACAGAACTCCATTAATACTTCACCCACTGCTTGAGCTTTGCTCTTCTTTCTTATTAAGTTCTGAATTTCAGCTTCACTTACCAAAAAAAAAAAAGAGTTTCTACTTAGCATATCTCTCTCTCTCCCTTATAAATAAACAAATAAACACACACACACAGGAGAAGAAGGAAGAAGCTAGTACTTTCCTCCATTAAATACTTGCACTATTTGCTTTCCACCACAAGCTACCAAGCTAGCTCCTCTTTTCTCCAGCCATGAACAGCAAGGAAGAGATTCTCAAGATCCAGGTTATTATAACTCCTTCTTCTTCTCCACACTCAACCCCCCTCTCTCTTTCTTTACTTTTAACAATACAATTTCACTTTCTATTTTTACTAAATGGTCACTGTAATGAACACTGCTTTGCTTTTTGCAGACATGTGTGCTCAAAGTGAATATACACTGTGATGGATGCAAGCACAAGGTCAAGAAAATCTTGCAGAAAATTGATGGTACTTATTTCCATCTCACTCACTACTCTAATTTTTAACAATTGTTTAATGAAAAGATTCCTTTTTTTATGACTTGACTTGATTGATGGGGGTGCTGAGAGTTATTGAAAACTGTTAAAATAATTATTAATTGAATGTGTAGGGGTTTTCACCATCAAGATTGAGTCAGAGCAAAGCAAAGTGACAGTTTCTGGGACTGTCCATCCATCTGTGATCATCAAGAAGCTCACCAAATCAGGCAAGCATGCGGAGCTTTGGCCCTCTCCTCAGAAACCCCCTCTTAATCAATTCAACAACTTGCAACTTCATGACAATATCAAACCCCATAACCAAAAGGGTGGTGCCGGTGCCGGAAATATTCCTTCCAGCAAGGGCGGCGGAGGAGGAGGTGGTACTGGAGGAGGACTGAATGCTCAGCAACTTAAAGGATTTCAAGATCTGAAGCTTCTGCCACCACAGTTCAAGAATATGGGGCAGAATCAGCCGCCGAAGGCGGTGGCAGCTATGGCCACTCCGGCAGGGAAGAAGTTAAGCTTTCCTGAGGAGAAGGATGATGAGTTCAGCGATGAAGATGAATTTGATGATGAAGATGAGTTTTCCGACGACGAAGATGAGTTTTCCGGTGAGGAGGATGAGTTTTCCGCTGAAGATATGGATGATGAAGAGGATGACGATTTGAAGCCTTCAAGTAAAATGAAACCCATTATGGGTAACTACATCGGAGGTGGAGGTGGAGGTGGAGGAATGGATAATAAGATGATGATGATGAATGCTATGATGAAAGCGGCGGCGGACGGTGCTGGTGGGAAAACTGGCAACAACAATGGTGGGGCCAAAAATGGAAATAACCAAAAAGGAGGTGCTGATGGACAAAGTGGTGGCAAGAAAGGCAGCGGTGGTGGTAGTGGCGGCGGAGGTGGTGACGGCGGTGGTGGCGGTGGTATCGGAGGACTTCCACAGATGATGAACAAGGGTTTCCCTATTGGAGGGGGGCAAAACGGTCATAACATCCATATAGGGCAGCCCGCAGCCGGTGCTGGGCACGGGCCTAACTTCTTTCAGAGCCGGGTCGGGCCACCGGACAGCCCGTACCTTCAGCAGCAACAGCTACCAGCGATGATGAATCAACAGGCTGCCATGGCGGGCGGGTCGGGTAGTGATCCGAGGTTCCAGCACATGATGTACGCTAGGCCCGAAGCTCCAGTCAACTACATGCCTGCTTATCCTTATCCATACCCGTACCCGCACCCGCACCCGCACATGCATCCGGCTCAGCCCGACTCCTACACCGACATGTTTAATGATGACAACTCTGCTTCAAGCTGCAGTGTTATGTAAAGAAGTCCAATTTGAAGGCTTCTTTCTTTGGTTTGTATTTTTTTGGTGATTTTTTTTATTTGATTACCTTAATTGGTGATTTTCTTCTGAAATTAAGTATTTCAGTAAAGATTAGAGAAGCATAGTATAATTATCTTATGTTTTTTTAGGTAAACCTAAGTTTGTAATTAGCGGGGGTTAGCAGTGCCCCTCTTTTTTCCATTTTATCATTATTATATATATAATACAATAATATATAAATAAAACATAATAAATTTTAAGATATATATTGTTCCACATCATTTTTAAGATAAGATTCATTATTGTTTTTGTTGGGGTTTTATTAGAAATCATCACATGTAATGTTTTATTTTTAAAAACCTTGGTTTATTAATACTAAATAATAATAATGTTGTAATGTGATTGAATAATGGATTTTGTGTCGAGGGACCCTCTAGTGATTCAAAATTTTATATCCACATAGTAAGTATTAGCACACATAATCATTTTATTGATTTTCTACTTATATTATTATGATCTACATTATTATAAATAAATAAATAAATATAAAAAAGAAAATGGTATCAAGTTAGTTTAATTTTTTAAATGAAATTATAAATAATTTTAAGTACATTAAAAAGGTACAGAATCTATTCTGTATATATATAAAATAAATAAATCTACACTACATTAGCAAAACGTCATTGAAGTGAAGTTAGCTTTGAAGTAGATAAATAACCGAAATTTTTTTTAGGGTAGATAAAACTGATACAGATCTTCTCCCTATTTTTTCATATCTCCTAGCCTACTTTTTTTTCTCAGATTGGCTCTCATTATTAAAATCTTAATACGCGTTCTGATTATAATTATTTTTTTAGTTTTTTTTTTCTAAAAATCTATTAAAATTGATGAACTCTAGAATAAAAATATTAAATCTAAATATATGTGTTAAAATCTTAACGGCGAGACACGATCTGGGGCACGAAGGGTGGTGTAGGAGATCTGAATCCAAATAAAACTTTATATGTAAATATTATAAACCTAAAATTTAGAGTCCGACGAAAGTTGATAAGCTAACTACTCCAAATAAATATATATGTAAAAAATTGCTACATCTGAAGTTTAAAACTTTGATTAAAAAAAGTTTAAAATTAAAATTAATTATAGAATTTTTCGGCTAAATTTTTAAAAAAAAAAAACATAATTATGCTTGATATTGCTTGACTAAATTTAAAGTTAACATTGATTAAAACGGAGAATTTAAGGCACAAAAATATGGCTCGTCAGCAAGTTTACTAAATTTAATGACAATATCAGTTAATTTAATGTTTAATACCCAAGAATGTACACATACCTTTCACTTTATTAAGTAATATATTATAATTTAATTTCTATAAAAATATATTCGTTTCACATGAAAGTTTAGATAAAAACCTTTTAAATTTGCTTAGTAATACATATGACACAATTTATTTTTAATTTACGTACACCACTTGTAACAAGTTAATCCACAATAAAACAAATATTTTCTTTTAATATATTGATTTAAATAACTGAGTTTGCGAGTCAATATCATTATAATTTATGTTTTCATATTATAAAATCTTACACAGAGTGCGGATCAATGACTAGTTTCTTGATATTATGTCATATAGCACAACAAACGATTTTAACTGCATGTTTGGTCCGTGGAATAAGAATATGAATATGGAATGATGAATTAATCTAATGATGTTGATTACTTAAGTGTGTGGAATAAGGATTCTTAAATCCTAATTTTGAGGGAATAACCAATCTTGCCTAACTCGAAGAATGACTATTCCAATTTATGTAAGAATTCAGAATAAAAATTAAAAGACAATTTTAAACTAGCACTTTAACTGAAATTACAATCTTGACCCGCCACCGTCGCCGCTTGCATGCCGCCGTCGCTCGGCCGTCGCCTCCACCCGCCACCGGCGCCTCTCGTTCCGACTTATCATGTTTAATATTTTTAATTTGGTTAATATAAATAGAAAAATGGTATAAATGTCAGTTTGGACTTATTTAATTCATTTATAACATTATATTAACCAATCATTGGATTTGAAATTCTCATTTCATATCCTCATGTCAATCAAACAACATCATATTAATATTATATATTTCATATTCCCTATTTCATGAATCTAATATTATATATTTCATCAACTTAACATGTCATAAATTTTAAAGCGTATCAGAAAGTGTCATATCATTAATTATCGATTTAGTATTTAATTGATTGTTATATTTTTTTAACGTTATATTATATATTGTAATTGAATAATTATAATATATTTTACTATAATAGTAAAAATAAATATACATCTACTCTTTAATTATTAATATTTATCTACTCTAAAAATATTATTATGTACGAGGTTTATCGACTCGACTAACCGTTTTTATGAAGTGAAGTAAACTATAAACAATTTGGCTAAGCAACAGCCGACCGCAACATCAATTGTAATTAGCTTAGAGCACTTCCAATAGGAAAGTGCCTAGTGCCTCCACATCAGTAGCCACGTCACTGCCAACTCATCAAAGTGGCACTGCTACAGTATTTGCTACAGTAAATGGCACTGTAAAATTGGCACTCTCTCCAGTAGTAGAGGCCAAGTTCCACTTCTACATTGGGACCCACATAATTTCATAATTCAAATATAATTTTTGCATTATATATAAATTATATATCATTATATATAAATTATATATTCATATTTTTTTTACAAATACGGACATGAATAAATAATGAGATTCAAGTATTAGATGTTTTAATTAAAAAAATAGGGAAAAATATATACAAAATTATAAAAATGTAATTTAATTTTTTTAATAAAAATTTACATTCTATAGGGATAAGAAAATAACCGGTCCGGTCGGTTCGGAACTGGTATAGACTGGACCGGTTCCAAACAGACCAATTATGCGAGAGGAGAACCAGACCAAAAACCAGTAATATACTTCTCAAAAAATTGATTTTTGACTGGACCAGACTGTTTTGAACTGGATCAGTTTTGTCGAAGGATCGATTTTTCGTTTTTTTTTTTTAATTAGGGTAAATTTGTATAGGAAAATGGGTCGGACCAGTTTTGAACTGAACCAGACTTCTTTTACAGTTCCAGTCCAAAATCGGTCCAGAATTTTTAGTGCTAATTTCAAATTCAGTCCAGACCGGACCATACTGTTTTAATTAGTACCAATCCAGTTCGGAATATATTCGGGCCCGACCGGTTCGTGCATATCCATAGTTCTCTATTGTCAATTCATTGCAATAATTATACGTTACTTGACCAAGGTAAAATTACTATTAGGTGCAGTCCCCATGCGACATGCAAAATGATTGATAAGTATAATTGTTGATATAATAACATTGATCAATCAAATTCATTTAATCTATTATTTCACCATATTCAGTGTATATCTGTTATACGTTGATTGACATATATTAATTCAACATATTCACGTTTATGTACATCCATGTATATTAGTAAATTGATTATTGCATTAATCATGTGTTTTTATATATGATTTTCAATATATGGAAATTAGAAATATATTATATATACATCATTCTAAAAGTATAATTTTTTATAATAATTTATCGTAAAAGATATATTTCTTTCATATAATAATATAATATAATACGTAAAATATATAAAAATATATATGCATTAAAATAATATAATATTTTGTAGTAATTATTTTCCATATTTAATAATTTGAAATGTTATACTATTTCAAAATTTAGAATTAACGGTTATTCAACATGGTAACATATAAACAAATTAGATATGGAAATTTCGAAATTGATTCAAAGTTAAAAAGTAGTAATTTTGGTTCGTGTCGTTATTTATGTTACATAATATTCAAAATGACTGATTACGGCTCTTGTCTATCTGACTTAGCGTAACCGAATATATATACAATCAAAGAGATGAGCAACACAATCGAATAAAATAATATTAAAAAGTTGGCACCGACATGAACAGTAACTTGGGAGTTCCTACTAGTAGGCACTGTCCCACTTCACTATTCACTCAATAATGGCAAAACAGTAATATTAGTAATCCTAGTCACGCCTAGTGGCGCCTAGTCAGCGTCCAGTGGCAACAATTGGAACTAGGCACTCCCATTTTGGAACAAGGCACTCCTATTGAAAATGCAAGTGCCTATTTAATCATTACCAGTAGGGACCAACAGTAAATGGCACTAGGCACTCTCTACAATAATAAATTTACAACATGGAACTAGGAACTAGGCACTAGGCACTAATATTGGAAGTGCTCTTAAGGACCAAAAATACTATTAGGAATTTTTTAAAATGCGGTTGACTTCAAATACAATTAAATATATAGTAATTAGATTAAGAAATAAAATGAATATGATTTTATAAGAGATAAATTTAATTATAATATATCAACGGTTTCACAATATATGGATATAAATGATCCATGTGTTGTAAATTTGAGTGCAAATGCAGTCGGCTGTATTTTAGTCCAACCGATTTTATTAATAAGACATGGTTTAAAAACTCCAGCAATAATTTTTTAAGTATAAATCTGAGCCTCTAGATGATCTAACACTATGAATAACAACACTGGATTGTTAATTTTTTTTTTTCATTAATAATAATTCAAAAGAGATAAGTTAGTAGTGATAACTCTAGGTCCATCTCGTTAGGTAACTTTTAGGCTCTCATTCTTATGGTCTTCGATTTTATCCAACCATGACATTTATTTTATGACGAACTATATCCTAATCATGATGTCCACAACAAAATTAATTTCCAGATAAATGTGTTAAGCTTGTATCTACTAAAGATAAGTAACATATTCATAAGTTTGAAATAATATACATAAATTTCAAATTAAAATCAACATTGTTATAAATAAGTTGCTGAACAATCTCATCAGTTTTGAATACAAAAGATTTGATCTCCTAAGAGTGAGTAAGGGAAATGTTATTATGAATGGAGATTTTTTTTTTAAATGAGAAGATTATTAGAAATCTCAAAATTACGAGAAAAATTTGAGACCTGATTTCTATTATTATATCGAGAATGACACCGACATTGTTGGATTTTGACCTTCTCGAGAAGGACATGAACTCAACCATCAGTTCGTCGGCTCGCCCATTCGTCCGTTCTTGATATCTTGAAGTGAAATTGAGCTCTACCCCCAGCACCTAATACCTGCACAAAGGGATGAGCCGGGGGTGGCCCCGACGATCCCTCTCCGATGCTTAAGTCAGTTTTCAGAAAATGATATCTAAGATTGAAGTATGTAGAGAGTAATCTCAGAGCATGTAAAAATAAGAAGATATGTGTAGTACTATTTATAGGGAGTGACGAGTATGGTAACCGGCTTATGCATTGATGGTGCATCGGCTCTCCAAGTATGGAAACTTATATATCAATTCTTACATTTTGGGGAGAGATCACTAATTTTAGACGAAGCCATTAAATGCTTCGTCATTTCAAGGAATAATGGAGGAGTACAAATCACCCCCTTACTAAGGAATAATAGGCCGAGCCCTTCTCAAAGGGAAATAAGTCGATACCTGTTAAGTCATTTGTATCGGATTGGTGGGTCTCCAACCCGAATTACACTTCTCACGGGTAGATTGCTTTCTTCGATGATCCGTTAGCTCGTAAATGTAATCCGTCGGCTCAACGTGGTCCGTCGTCTCGCTCCTTGCCTACCTGCACAAGGGGCAATATCGAGCACAGAGAGTGGGGGGGAGGGGGTGGTGCTCAATGAGCCCTCTCCGATGCCTAAGTCAGCCCGAGATTCTAGAGAGATAAAGTAGAGAGAAGGCAGAGCTAAAAATGTGTAAAGATGCAACATGATGGAAATGAACTAAACTTGAGCATTATATATAGGTTTCGGGGGGATTAATGTGTCTTAATGACACCGTTAATCCCTAAGCGTACTTAATTAACACATAACGATAGGATTAAAAGGTAAAATTGGTTAAGTGTTGGACAGGTAAAAAGGGTGGCGGGACGCTGTGAGGGACGGTCCTCAAGGAAAGGTTCGAGATGTCGCACACACCCCGGGGAGGGGGGAGTGGCGTCTGGGCAGGGTCCCGGGACCTTCAGGGTCGGATGGAAAATCCGACCCCCTAGGGTCCTGGGATCGGTCCAGCCGGACCGGCCTCTCTTAAGTGAGGTCGGGCCAGCGGACTGGTCCGGGCGAGTATTTTTTGCTCGCCCGGGCCGTTCGCGCTGCTAGTAAAGTGTTCGGGTCCAAGTTTCGATTTGAAATCGTAAGTGGGGTGACCAAAATAAGATAGTCTGAAATAAAACGGGTTCAAATTGGGCGTATATCCATCACATGCCCCGAGTCAACCAATGGCTTAACCCTTGATTGACTCTATTTTATGATGGGATGACACGCACAATTTGAAACCGTGATTTTACCTCTTGACGAGACCCTCGCTTGTCTGTAGGCGCGTTTTCCGTGCCTTGTGCCCCGTCTCTCACAATAGAGGAAATGTAAATGTTAGAGTAAACGTGCACGTGCTTAGAGACGTGTCCGCGAAATGTGGATATAATAAAAAATCCAGACTTACCATACATGCATTTTAAAAATACATACATGCATGAGGATGCAATGCAATCATGAATATGGACTAATGTAATCTAATTCCATGTTATCATAATAAGCGTAGGCACATGCGGGGGTGGGCCCTGTCTGTGAAAAAAAACTTAGACCGGGTCCAAAAGATTTCTAAGTATGGGAACGTGTAATATATGCATATAAAATGCTAACTTTAGTAATGATGGATGTACCATGAACATGAAGGTGTGTACTAGCATACATGCAAGTAAAAACACAAGTATGGAAGTGGGTGTGGACATGCTGCAATCGTGGACATGAATGTATACAGGAATATATGGCAACCATGTACATGGGTGTCTAAGTGTTTGGACACATGAGAGTGTGTATGTGGGCATGCACGTGAGCGTAAGCATAAACATGTATGTATGCATGGACGGGTCGTGAGCATAAGCGTGAGTGATGGCATTGGTGCACTTGTAGATGTAAATCATAAATATGAACGTAAGTGTAAGAGTGAGAGTATAGGCCCCCCTTTTACCCGAGGGAGCGAGCTCTTTCTCTCGATGGGACACAACGTTCTTCCTCCCTTGTACTAGCGCGAGCATTGTCTTTTAAACTCGGCTTTTGACAGGTGTGACATTTTCCCTCATTTTCTGGAGCGTGTGTATGGCTCTTGACCCTTGCCTTGCAATTCATTTTACATAAAAGTGGGGGTGAAAATGCTTACAAGCTTTCTTCTTACCCGCCGCGTGCGAGGGGGGGGGGGGTTTATCGACATATGTTAAGGGTTGCCCATTCCTTTGGATGTGTCGGAACGTCGTTTCTTTTGGTGGAAGCTAAAAGTTTGCCCTCTTTGTAGCGCTTGGGTTTTATTCCCTTTGACGGTGTACCTCGCACTTTGATGGTCGGATCTCTTGGGTGACGGTTTTTCCCCCGTAGCTTGATGTTGAGGTTGCCCCCGTAATAGGCGTATCTCGCCCCTCCATGAGTAAGGGTCGACATATGCGTCAGTCGCTCGGATGGCTTGCCCACTTTTGGGGAGTTTTCTACTTCGGAACAAGGAGACCATGAAGATCATTTATCAAAGCAATCAGACTACATCTCATTGTCCTGTGTCTTGGTTATCTGAGGTGGACTTGTATGAGGCGGGGATTCGCTTGACCCCTCCTTCCGTGAGTTTGGTATGTCATTAATCCTCTTGTTTTCATTCATCTTTTGTTTTCTCCTTGTAGGTTGGTTTCATGGAAAAACTTATAATGTGCAGGCGGAGCGTTCTGAATACACCGTTGTTGTGAACAAGAAAAAGGAATCCTTTTGCTCGGCTCGTAAGGCCAAGAAATCTTTTAAGTCTGGAAAAGCTGCAGAGACTTCCAGTATGTTCTTTTTCCATTATCTTTTCTTAATGATATACTTATGACTGTTCTCATGTTGCTTTCTTCTTGTTGCTAGAGCGTTCGCCCCTGGTTACCGAGCGGGTTCTTGTGGTGGGCAAGAGTTCAAGTCAATCCAAATCCAAGACCTGGAAGCCTGATTCTGAGGTCAGACCCTCGACTGTCAAGAAGAAGAAAGCCGCGATACACTCTCCTTCAAGTGCCTGCTTGCCGACTCCCTTCTCGTGATAAAGAGATAGTGGTCGAAGAGGCGTCCTCTTTGCTTGACAAAGGGAAGTAATCTGTGGATGGCGATGGGACGCCCATAGATCTTGATGCCTCTCCTTCATCCTCTGTCCCCCAGTCGAGGGGCCGAGTCTCAGGCTTTTTACTATTTCCCAACTTGTAAATGTATTGTTACTTGTTGTTTTTGATGATTTACTAATTTGCCCAGACAGTCCGACTCCCTGCCTTGAGTCGCAAAGACTTGGTTCGCCTTACTGATGAGGACATTATTGGGGATGTGTGAACTTCCTTTGCTGGATTGAAGGAGTATCACTTCGATAGCCATTCTTCATTGCATACTCCTGAGGTTGGGGTTCGCGTCTTGCGTAGTGCTGTTGCTCCTGGAGATCGCATCTTCTATCCCAAGTCTCCTAAGGAAACCAGGAGTTTCATTCAGGGAGTCTTATCTCGTTATGCCCCGGTATGTGATCTCTTTCTTTTCTTTTCCGTTCTATGTAGTTGTTTGTTATGTAACTTGATGTTTGCTCATTGTCTCAGGGTATAGCTGATATCATTAATCTCTCTTCTGTTGTACTTGAGTTATCTGAAGAGAAGGTGGTACTTGAGGATAGTCAAGTATCCTTGAAGACTGAGCTTAGCAGTGCTGCAGAGAAGACTCGCCTTTCTGACTTGATGCAAGAGCTTCGGGATCAGGTAGCCTCAACTGAGACTACTATTGCTGATTTGCGCCGAAAGGCTGATATTGATTCATCACTCCATGCTGCGGAGTTGAAGAATATTGAGGATAAGTGTCGCATGGAGGAGAGGGTTACTGTAGTGGCTGAGTATAAGTCTTCCCCTGCCTATGCTGCTGATTTCAAGGCTCGGTGCTCCAAGGAGATGAACCAGTTTGGAGAGTATCTTATGGACCAGATATTCAGGATTGATCCTCAGTTTCCGTTTGATGATTTGGGTTATTTCGGTCCTTATGCCAGTGGTTATGTTGCTGTGCTTAGGGGGCAGGCTGCGGTTGCTAAGAACGTAGCTGGTGCCCCTTTGCAGGAGGATACTACTCCTATTGATGTCATTTATTCGGGTTCCTCTTCATCTTCTTCAAGTTCTATTAGTAGTTCTTCTTCAGAGCATCAAGACCGCGATGACTCCCCAGTGCCATCAGGTTGATTATCTGACATCCCTATCCTTGTACATATTTCTTTGCTTTTACTCCCCTTCTTGGGTTGAATGGTTTCCCCCCGTGTTGTGTTGAGTTTGTTTTAGCGATATCATACTTAGGCGTTTTATAGCCTTGCTACTTGACTTGGTTGTGTTGGTTCTCTTTAAGATGTCTGCTTTATCTTGGACGGTGTGATGACTTGTTACTTGGTTATGATAGCCTCTTGTGGTTGTTTGTGTGGTTCATTCTTTGCGGGCTCCTTTCTTGTGCATGCAGTTACTTACTTGATGTCTTTTTAGCATTCTCATGTATCATGATACATGTAATGTCACCATGAACAAACTTTCATGTTTCTCATATCATATATTCTTGCTTTGTAAAAGAGAAGGGTTCTTCAAGATACGTTCTTGTGGTCATTGTAAAAAAATTTCACGAGGCAGGCTCTCGGAGGGCGCAGAATATGTTCGCGAGATAGGCTCTCGAAGGGCGCGAGATATGTTCGCGAGGTAGGCTCTCGGAGGGCGCATAGTATTTTCACGAGACAGGCTCTCGGAGGGCACATAATTTTTTCACGAGACAGGCTCTCGGAGAGCACGAAATTTTTTCACGACACAGGCTCTTGGAGGGCGCGGAATATGTTCGCGAGATAGGCTCTCGGAGGGTGCGGAATATGTTCGCGAGATAGGCTCTCGGAGGGCGCGGAATATGTTCGCGAGATAGGCTCTCGGAGGGCGCGGAATATGTTTGCGAGATAGGCTCTCGGAGGGCAAGAGTATTTTCACGAGACAGGCTCTCGGAGGGCACATAATTTTTTCATGAGACAGGCTCTCGGAGGGCACATAATTTTTTCACGAGACAGGCTCTTGGAGGGCACATAATTTTGTTTTCACGAGACAGGATCTCGGAGGGCATAGAATTTTTTCACGAGACAGGTTATCGAAGGGCACAAAATGTGTTCGCGAGACAGACTCTCGGAGGGCGCGGAATATGTTCGCGAGATAGGCTCTCGGAGGGCGCAGAGTTTGGTCACTCTCAAGATACGCTCTTGGGGGTGTCAAAAATATTCACGGGACAGGCTCCCGGAGGGCGCAGAATTTTTCGTAGTTTAAAACTACTCTCAAGATACGCTCTTGGGGGGCGTTGAAACTGTTCACGGGACTGGCTCTCGGAGGGCTCAGAATATTACTTTACCTTGTGTCATTTCCCAGGTAGGGTGCGTCTTTGATAAGCCTTTTTGAGTCTTTACATGAGTTTTCTTTCTTCTATATTGCTTGTACCCAGTCTCTTCTTGAGTGTAGGAAATTTTTTTTGATGACGATGCTTGCTGTCGTCAACTTACGACGAATCCGTACAGGGGGTTGAGGTTTCTTTCTTCTTTTTCGACTTCTCTAGGAGAAGTGGTATCGTGTGTTCTTGTTGTATTTTATTTCTAGTCTCCACTTCTATGTTTAGGTGGAGTACCAAGCACTTGTTCGTTTGGTGCCCCCCAAGTTTTTTGGTGGTCACATCGTCTTTCATGTTTGTTGTTGAAGGCCCTTGTTCATTTTCTTGGTTAGGTGCCTCTTACGCTTGGGGTTCCCTAATCTTGTGTTGTATTCAATATGTCTGCTTGTTCTAGCGCGATGGGTATCCCTTGCAGGACTTACTCTTTCTCATGCTTATTTGCGTCAATCATAACCATGGTTTGGGCAATACATTTGCCGCATGTATCTCTAAGAGTTGAGAGGGAGTGTTTTCTTTGGGTGGGGGTGATTTCTGTTCTCTTGGAAACTAGGATGTGGTAGTTTCTGTATCCTATTGAGGCTTGTAAATTCTCTCCCCTCATTTCTTGTGTTTTTGAGAAAAACGCTTTTGCGGTGATGATCGAGTAGGAGTAACGTATCTTGGAAGGGGTTGCATTTGGGCTGAAGAGCTTTCCCATAGCATGGTTCTCGAGTTGTTTATCTTGAAGCTGTGTTTCAGACTAGTGAGTATGATCTATGCCCCTTGCTCGGGCATGGGGGGTCCGATCGGGCTGTAATAATCTTCTTGAAGCGCTGTGGTACTTAGTGTGCTTCGCCTTTGCCTTTACATTGGAGTATTTTTCAATGCTTTTAGGGAGTGTCACATTGGTCATGTACCTCCCACCTCCAATCTTTATTATAGGCTCCCCTTGAGTTAGGACTTGAACTTAAAAAGGATATTTTCTTTTGGGTTTGCAGGTGACGTCCCTCGATTTTCCATGGGTTTGCTCCCGTATTGGCTATGCCTTGTTGGATAACTTCATGAGAAGTTGCGTTTGTTTTGCGTACGTATACATGTTTGGGGGTTGTTGACCTGACAAGCTCCTTTTCTTTCTCTTTGCTGTAACCTTCACTCACTAAGTGTTTGGCTTATAACCTTAAAGGCGGGATCTTCCCCTAGTGCCCCCTCTATCGAGGTTTTCCTCTTGATGGGATGTCAGAGGCAGATGTCTTACCATTCACAGACAAGGTGCTTGATCAGAATGTGCGTCTAGTGTAAGGGTCGATCTCGAAATCTTACTTCCCAAGCTTTTGAGTTATGGATTTGTTTACCTTAGATCTGAGCCTGAATTCGGTGTTGATTCCTTGCTCAAATAATGACGTTGATGATTCTGAAGTGGGAGTTACCCCTTCCTTGGTTGAGCTTGGAGAACTATTATGATGCCATAAGGCCCTTGATGGGATATGTATCCCCATTTTCATATTCTGGCTGTTGCACCCTCTCTTTTGCAAATCTTGCATCTTTAGAGTTTCTCGCTTGTGATGAGAAATGCCTCTTCTTCCTTCTAACGTTTGTGTGAGATCACATAGGTCGGGTAGTGTTCCACTATGGATTGCATAGTAGGTGAGGCGTTTGACGCTAATATGCTTCTCGCCTTGTTTTGTTTCTTCGTCACTTTGGTAGGTGGAGTTTAAGTTTCCCCCGCCTTTGTTAATAGCTAGTTTGTACGCTCCGCGGTTGTACGCTCCGCGGTGGTTGTGGGTTGCCATAATGGTGCCCCCATTTTCTCATTACTTCTTAGGATTTCTCCAATGGGATGTCAATCACATTTTGCTTGTCACTCAGGAATTGAGCTCTAACCTTGAACATCTTTTTTCGAGTTGTTGAACCTGAATAAACTTCTTGGATGTGTATGTTTATATTTTTGAGATCTTTTCTGAGGGAGATTAGATCAAAATAGTGGTCCTATTCAAACACTATGGACCGAGTTGTTGAGTCGGGTCAGCAGATCCAAGTAGTGGGGTCGTGCATCGGATGGGGGCGTCCGATTAGGACAACTGCTGTGAGACGGACTCGGAGGTCCGCACTGTCAGTTTGTATATCTTGGGATGTTTATCTCCATACGTTCTCGGGGTTTCCGGCATCTCTATTGTTTATTATATCCGCCGTAAGTCTCTTTGATTTCTCTTGGCCTCTAGGCGTGAGATATTGTCATAACGTCTTCTTGCTAGCGCATAGTTTTTATTTTTGCTCATCTCTAGTTCTGAACGCCTTTTGGTGTGTAATCTAGGAGGGCGACAATGTTGACAACATGTCCAGTGTTACCCGTTATGCGAGTGTCTCTCGCTTGTAGGTAGTTGCTCTTTCGAAACCATTATCTTTTTAATGTTGAAACTTTTGGTGACCCTTGTGATGACTGGGGGATCATTCTTTGTATCTTGGCCTGGGAGTTAGAATGTATCTCCCCCCTCTAGTGTTGAGTGTACCCTTCATTGTCGAGTAATCAATCACCTCTTATAGGAGGTGTTTCAGTTTCATCCATTGCTTGTGCGTAACCCTGATTTGAACTCTTTAACATCTTTGATTTGGGTGAGTTTTGTAGGCGCGGTTGCTTTGAGGGTACACGCGCTTCGAAAGTGTACATACTTGGTAGGTTGTAGTTGGCAATGAGATTAATTTCTTAATGCGGCCAGTTTGATAGAACACGATGATGTTGATCAGTTCAGTGACTGGTTATAGCTCTGTGGAGCGTGATGGCTTAGCAGAATGAGGCGATAAGCTCGGGTGATCGACGATGGCGATTCAGACAAATCAATTCAAGTATCTGAATCGAAACGGGTGTCTCTCCAGATGTTCAATCCTTCCCTATTTGTATTTGTTTTCATCTCCTGTTTTTCCCTGTCATAAGATAGAAGTTTGCAATGCATAGTTATGTCAAGGTATTTATATCATTGAATGTAAAGTGAAAGATTACTCTCTGTATCGATCGATGGAGTTTCCCAGTTGGAAGCTTCGCTTATCCTGACTTGAAAATATTATTATTTCTTTTTTGAAACCAACTCTTGTATCGATTGCCCTCTTGTACGACGGGCGCTATGTCTCACTGCCTTTCCTCTTGTATCGCTTCTACATCCTCTTGAGTTAGCACCACCGGTGCCGGAATGTAGTTTCTTTGGGGTCCGTCATAGCTGACGACTGGGCTTGCAGGGATTCCGTGTCGTGATAATACGGGTTGTATGTGTATCGCGGGTATCCCTGTGGGGGTGGATGCTGAAACTCTTGTCTCCTTGGTGACTGGGGATGTGTGTGTTTTCCCTCAACGGAGTGTATGTCCATGCACCTTGTGGTGCTTAGTGTTGTATTGGAGGCACCGATTGTTGCCTTCCCATTGGGGGTGGGGGGGGGGGGGGGATCGACCCCTTCATTCTGAGAGGGAGGACGGCCCCCGTTCTCTCTGAGAAGGGGAAACGACCCCCCTTCCCTATAAGAAAGGGGTCGACCCCCTCTCTTTGAGAGAGAGGGGTTGACCTTCTATTCATATGTAGAGGGTCGACGATCCCCTCCCCTTAAGGGCAGGAATCGTCGACTTACCTTTTTTGGAAGGGTTTGCCAACCGTTTTAATATAAAGTGAATTTTGAAGATCCGTGTGTCCGTCATGAACTAAATGAAGGGACGGTTCACATTATCCTTAGAAAAATATTCATCATTTGCCCCCGAGGCTAATGTAAGCCTACATTAGGCTCTAACATGTTAAGAAAGTTGATATTAATTAAGTATCTTAAATAACCTCATAGTAAATATTAAATCTTTCCCAATATGCATATGTATAGATACATACAAGATTATTAACGATCCCGGAGAGGCCTTTTTGGCAGAGCGATCGTCGACCTTCGTCTTTTTTACGGAGGGATCGTCGACATTTATCTTTTTGACAGAGGGGTCGTCCACCTCCGTCTTTTTTACGAAGAGGTTGTCAACCTTTGTCTTTTTGACGAAGGGGTCGTCAACCCCTCCTTTATAGCTATTGAAAAGATAATAACTTAACCTTTTTCATACGATTTTAGATGTAACCTTTTTGAAAGAGTTACATAACCGTCTAATGACAAGTGAGTGCAAATATTTGCACCGTGTTTACATCAATATCCACCATTTTCCCTCGAGGTTGATGTAGGCTTTGCCTTGATAACTAATAGTAATTTTCTTGATAGAATCGAGTCAATGAAGCAAAGAGCCTTTAAGGCGAAGAGAAAATGTGACGATGAGCCTTTGAGGCGAAATGAGCAGTTGAGGCGATGAGCCTTCAAATATGAGAAATGTGGTACTTGTTGGTATTAAAATGACGTGGCCTGGAGCTCCTGGTAGTGGACTTAGAGGTCTCAAGAGTTTACCTTATTCATACCTCGAATTTTGAGTTTCAAGAGTAAGGAGTATTTATGGCTGCCAATTCGTCTTCAGGTATTTGAGATTACTTCTTTTGAGTTTTACTTCTCAGGTCCAATCAACCTTTGGCGATATTTGTTTATAACGAAAATTCTTTTAAGAATTTATCAAGATGATATTTCAAACCCATCGTCGAGCCATGGCTGGGTCTTCCTCCTCTGTTGCCCCGTCTAACGAGGTTAAAGATAGAGCGGCCATTCAACCTCCAATTGATGTCGAGGCCATGCCTTCTGTCGAAGAGTTACCTACCGAGCCTTTGAGAGATAAGGGTAAAGCTAAATTCGCGTCCAATAGCTACCCTACAAAGCTTGGGAGTATTGCCTCCTCTGGCTCTTTGACGAAAATAAAAAGGAGCGAGGATTCCTCCTCATCATCCTCGGATCATATATCTCAATCTTCTTTTGAGGTTCCTTCGAGTATCACTCTGGAATACGAAGGCCCGCCTTTTGAGTGGGAGATGCTTCTAGAATACCTGGCACTTCATTTGTTAAACGCTTCGGTCCCACCTCAAGCTCGTCGCCGTCTTGGAGTGGAGAGTGGTGAGGTGAAAAAGGCCACGCGTCTTTTTCTTTTGAGTCAGGGTAAGGTATGTATCGCTCCCCCCCTTGATTTCTTATGTTAATCTTTTTGTCTTTTTAATCTTATCCTTCCTTTTTTTTTGGTATGATTCTCAGGATTCCCTCCGATCTCTCAATTGATGATCGATCTTTATGGAGAGCTTCATTCGACTAAGGAGAAGCTTCAAAAAATTTCAACGAAAGGTGATACGGAAGAGGTTCGACGCCTTCAAGAAGAAAATGCCCAGCTGAAAGAAGACTTAGCACGGATGACAGAGGCTTCTGACGACATGAAGCGAGATTACCACCGGTGTGGCGAATCTCTCAAGGCCTCATTTTCTCTGGTCAAAGAATTTCGTACTTTGTCGGAGAAGATAAGGGAGGAGAACAATACCCTTTTACCTGAAGGAGTTACTCTCCGAGAGAAAGTTAAGGCTTTGCAGGTTGAGGTGAAGGGTTCGAAAGGCGCTGCGGCTAAAGCCGTCGATGACTATAAGGCGAGTCCCGCCTATCAAGATGATATCGCCGTGGCCGCCTCTGATTTTCTTTTCATCTCTTTAACGGAGATTGTGGCGAATTTAAAGGCGTATCAGCCCGACTTCCCTGTTTCTCAAGTTCCTCTCCTTCATCAATATTTAGATATTCCTGCTGGAAAGGGTGAGGATCCTGCCAAATCTACTACAAAGAAAGATGGGAATCCTTCCAAATTTTCTTAGATAATGAAGTATCTTTTTGTAATTCACTATCCTTTTAATGAAAGAAATATTTAAGTTGTTATTTCTATGTTTTAGGGTGTTATTCATGTACTTCGCATAAGGTCAGAGCCTCTATTCATTTCTCTTATCAATTTCGTCGACGAGCCTAGGCTCTATGGCCGTTTTAGGGTCCTTTTATGCCGAATATTGATTTTGTTTAGAATAAACACCTTTATTCAATTGGTTTTAACAGAAACGCCTTCTTTTCCCTTTCTATTCTGATTGTTGACCAAACAAAGTGATATGACTAATATTAGATTTCTAACTGTCAACTATCGAATAAGAAAAGAAGTTTTGTTTTGCCGCTTAACCTTTTAATTGGGCATCTTGTGCCAATGATCGAGATTGTAGATGTCGATCCTCCATCGAATTGTCGACGTACCTGGGCTTTGTTGCCATCTTGGGCACATAATGTCGACAATCGAGATTGTAGATGCTAATCTTCTATCGAATTGTCGACGTACCTAGGCTTTGTTGCCATCTTGGGCACATAATGTCGACAATCGAGATTGTAGACGTCGATCTTCAATCGATTTATCGACATACCTAGGCTTTGTTGCCATCTTGGGCACATAATGTCGACAATCGAGATTGTAGACACCGATCTTCTATCGAATTGTCGAGTAGCTAGGATTTGTTGCCATCTTGGGCACATAATGTCGAAATTCAAGATTGTAGATGCCGATTTTCTATCGAATTATCGATGTACCTAGGATTTGTTGCCATCTTGGGCACATAATGTCGACAATCGAGATTGTAGACGCCGATATTCTATCGAATTGTCGACGTACCTAGGCTTTGTTTCCATCTTGTGCACAAAATGTCGACAATCAAGATTGTAGACGCCGATCTTCTATCGAATTGTCGACGTACCTAGGCTTTTTTGCCATCTTGAGAACATAATGTCGACAGTCGAGATTGTAGATGCCGATCTTCTATCGAATTGTCGACATACCTAGGCTTTGTTGCCATCTTGGGCACATAATGTCGACAATCGAGATTGTAGACGCCGATCTTCTATCGAATTGTCGACGTACCTAGGCTTTGTTGCCATCTTGGGCACATAATGTCGACAATCGAGGTTGTATATGCCGATCTTCTATCGAATTGTCGACGTACCTAGGCTTTGTTACCATCTTGGGCACATAATATCGACAATCGAGATTGTAGACGCCGATCTTCTATCGAATTGTCGACGTACCTAGGCTTTGTTGCCATCTTGGGTACATAATGTCAACAATCGAGTTTGTAAACACCGATCTTCTATCGAATTGTCGACGTACATAGGCTTTGTTGCGATCGTGGGTACATAATGTCGAAAATCGAGATTGAAGACGCTGATTTTCTATCGAATTGTCGACGTACCTAGGCTTTGTTGCCATCTTAGGCACATAATGTCGACAATCGAGATTGTAGAGGTCGATATTCTATCGAATTTTCGACGTACCTAGGCTTTGTTGCCATCTTGGGCATATACCGTAGACAATCGAGATTGTAGACGCCGAATTTTGATGCCTTAATCGATAATAAGCCCGGATGATTTCGTGAAAAAGAGCCTCAAGGGGCTATATTAATTCATCGTTCCTTAGTATTACACCAAAAAAAAAAAAGAAGGCTTCGAAACATTAGTTTTACGAGAAATATAAGAATATCTAGATATGAGCTTTTATAATATCTCTTTCGTCTTGACGTCGTGTCATTGTGTAATAGCAACGTCGTGACATGGTTTGATATCCCTTAACCTCCCCTATCCCTCCTGGTGTCGGAAATCTCATAACTTGATGAGCAGTTGAGAGGATAATATGATTGGGGTTGAGGGTAGTTCTTGCGATGATGCCATTGTAGGCAGAAGCGGCGTTGACACCTACGAAGAGTATGTCGATTTTCAGAATTCTCTCTTCTTCCTAAGGTTACCGGTAACCGGATGACACCCATAGGATATGTAGTTCCTCTTGCAAAGCTATTAATGGGAAATCGACTTGTCTCAAGTCTTTTTTGGTGAATCCTAGCTTTAAGAAGGCTTCATAGAAAAGGATATATGTTGAGCTTCCACCGTCGACAAGGATTCTCTTGACCTCGTACTCTTCCATAACGATAGTGATTACTAAGGTGTCTTCATGAGGCTGAGTTACCTTTACGAGATCCTCCATTATAAAACTGAAGGTGTCCATGTCAGAATTTCGAGGTATTTTTCCCATTACAGCTGTTGTAGAGATTTGGGTAGCATATACCTCACGGGCTGAGCTGGTCTCGCCTCCTGATGCAAATCCGCCCGCGATAACATGAACAATTTCCCTTTGAATAGGGGTGGGATTGTTGTGTGGGGGAGAGTGAGAACCTTTCCGTTGGCTTCCGCTTCGCTTTTTCGAGGTTTTGAGGGGCTTTTCGATGAACTTTAGCAGCTTACCCCTTTGAATAAGGATTTCGATATCTTGTTTCAAAACCATGCAATTATTTGTATCGTGCCCCTTAGTGCGGTGATATTGGCAATAGTCGTTTATATGGTGACCCATCAGATTTTTTCTAATCGGTGGCAGGTCGTCTAACTTGAGTTTTTCCATCTCTTGAAGCACTACAGAGATGTTGTGTGTGAGTGGAGTGTACCTTGTCAACTAAGGATTGACCTCTCTTGTATGGCCTTGGCGATTTCCTTGACATAAGCATCCATATCGTTTCTCCTCTTTTTTCTGAGGTGGAGAGACAGATGGCTCCTCTCTAGCTGGGGTGATTTGCTTCCTAAGTTCTGCTAGCGCTTTTTCGTGCGATCTCTCCTGGTCGATATATTTTTTGACTTTGGCAGCATGAGCATCGATCCTTCGAACTGGCTTCATCACCATACTGTCCTTCAAGGCTTGGCACTGCACTCTTTGTTAGCATATGGTGACGTGGCGCCGTAATAGGAGCCCGTTAATTAAGGGAATTACCTAAGTTTAAATAGGTAATTGCCAATTAAGGCTAATTGGGCCAAATCTATTTAGTAATTGACAAAGGAGGCCCAAAATGGGCCTCCCCCCTTATTATGCATAGTTCGGCCGAATGTGGTGTACCACATTGGTTGGAGTTGCCTTTTGGCAACTCCACCAATACTATATATAGGGGTGACTCCTAAGGGTTAACACACTCATAAATAAGAACAAGGATCTCCATTGAGAAAACTTGTTCTCCCCTAGTTTATATTTTCGGCACCATCATCATCAAGTCCGAGGTTCTATCTCCGTTGAAGAATCGATCAGAGGTCTTGTTATGGAGCTACATTGCCTGGGACTTCTTCTAACGAAGAAATTGCACGTGGTTCCGACCGGAGGATCAGAACTCCCTCCACTTCGTTCTTGGGTAGGAAAGCTAAAATGTATGTGTACTAATTCCCCGTAATCCAACAGTGGTATCAGAGCGAGGTTTGGAGTTCTTGAAATTTTGATAAACTAATGTTCTTGAAATTTACATAAAAACCAATATTTATATATATTATGAACACCATGAGTAATTTGAAATTTTTAAATAAATCTCACATGTTTGATCTTTGAAAACTTTAAATTTTCAAAATTTACATGTTTTTATGGATCAAAACTGAAATTCGTGTTTGAATTTGAGTTTGATGTTCATAATCTTCAAGAACACGATGAGTTTTATCAAGAAGAATTTTTGGATTCATGATCATAGTAGTATTTGATCTTAAAATTTGACAATTTTTTTTCCAATTTTTGGTGTTATTGCCGAAAACCCTAGTAAATTATTAGGTAAATTTTTTAATTTCTTAGGGTCCAAGTAAGATAATTTCGGCCGACCCTAGTAGATATATATGTTACCATATTTTAATTTTATTAAAAGGAGACAATATATCTATAAATTGGAAAGTTAGGGTAAGATTCACATTATATAGTAGAATATATAAACTATCAATATATTTAGCTAAAATATAGGGATAAAGATATATTTATAGGATTTAGTTACTTAAAAAGATTAACAAGATATATTGTCTATATATATTTTATCCCTAAATATATCTTTGACAATATTTATATATGAGAGTTGGCCGAAAAATTATATATATATATATATTTATATTGTTAATTGATTTACATCTTATAGATAGAATCTTGACAATATTTATATATATTAATAATATATGTGTCGAATTTTTATATATATTAGCAATATTGGAAATTATTTAATATAATTAATATTTCTTTTGGGCTAAGTTAAGTTTTTTAGTGGACTTTAAAACTCTATTTAGCCCAAAAGAGGTGTTTTGGCCGAACCCACTAGGGTTTATGGGCCAGTCCAAATTGTATTAACGGAACAGGGTTAAACAAATCTGGATCTTCTTAATCGGATCAACCTAGTTGGGTAGGGTTGAACCAAGGTAACTAAAATGAATCTAAACCTAACCGGTTTTGAGTGATAAACCGAACCACTATCTTATTTTATTGAACCGTTTCGGACCAAACCGGAATTTTTAAAAACATACCGAGTTGAACCGGATTTTAAAATTTGGACCGAACCTCTTTCAGAAATTTTAAATTGTTCAATAAAATAGGATGTCAAATTTTAAATCCAAAATATTTTCGAACTTTAAAATTAGCCTAAACCGTGCTCTTAGGGTTTGTGTTTTAATACACGGTTTCAATCAAAACCCTAATGTCTGGTTTCGCTTATGGGGATGGATCTCGGACTTGCATGTTTTTGGGACTGGATTAAATTAGTGAGCTGATTTGCAATTGTTTACTTTCTGCATCATATATTTTGATGTAATTAGAACTGTCGTCTCGACTTAGTCAAGCTAGCTGGATATTATGTTGCGAGCATTGAGCTCTGGGATTTAAATATATGGTTTGCGCAATAGGATAGACATGCTATGCTGATTGAAAGTGCCTTGAATCCATGTCTAGAAATTCGCATGATTAATTGTAAGCATGAATTGCAAAACAACCCCAAATATTTTCAAAGCGTTTTATAAAACCGAAAATTCCAGTCGCCAATTATGCATGATGTGTCCGGATGTTGCATGTTTTGACGCGTATGATAGGATGTTCATGATAGAACGCATGTGATAATTTACTTTACGTAGAATTATATATGATAGGAACATTAGACGCATGACGTGTAAGCATGTTGTGTTCGATATTTATGGCATGGTATGATGATTTGCTAAATGTAGTAGAATTACAAATATGCATTCGTAAATTATCGGATAATTTACAAAATTATAAGGGCCTTGGGAAAGACAAGATCGGGTATGCTTATTTGAAAATTCCCGTTCCGGTAATTTACAATAAAATAACCGTTTTCAAAAGACTGATCTATTAGATTGAAAACGACAATAGTGTGAATTCTTTCACGACACCCCCTTCCTCGGTTTATTGAAGGTTGGTTTGGTTTAGTGACTGAAGAATCACTATTCGTCGTATTCCATCTTAATAGATAATCCGATATTTGCAATTCTGTCAAAATGTTGTTGTCTTCCTGAATTAGCATAATTATCAATGTATTAGTTTTCGTGGCTAAGTCGGTACGCTTCTATGAACCTTGCAGTCTTGATGGTATAAATTATGATGAACATAAGGAATATGTATTGGACTCATCTCTGCTACAATTCCGAAAAGCGGAGAGGACAACTACGAATGAATATGGTAGTTCGTATGATTTTGACAATGAGAGATGAACGTGATAGTTTATTTCCCAAGAATTGGAGTAGGTTCTTTGATAATGAATGCATATGTGGTGATACATTCAACCCTGATTTAAGGGGGTTGAAGAAGACTTCAATTGCAAACAGACAATGATAAAGCTTGGTGTTCCTTTGCATCTGCCTCGGTAGAAGCAAGGATGCTGAAGCTAGAAATATTTCGGTTGAATGTGATGTTCTTTTCTTTGTCCATGGATGCCGGTGAAAAATTATTTCAAGGCCTTCGCAATGAAAGGTCAACATGGAAAAGATGTATAAGGTTGCCTTACATTGACATGATTCAATAACCTTGAGTCTAGTTAAGCAAAGGAACCAAGGCAGTGAAGCGACAACCTTCTCAGCTCACCACAAGAGATCATCTGAAGTCAATTGTGATCCATATATCATGAAGTGAACTAGACCGTAAAAGGTTTTATACGATAATCCGGTGGGTCAAACCCCGTTATTAATGTGCTTCTAAAACACGCCTCGTATGACATGTATATAAAGCCGTGAAACGCTTTATTTGAACACAAAATATTTGATATGATTCACTAGTGAATTTAATCAGATGTGATGTTCAACATGACTTAAAGTTCAGATATGTATGGATCGAACATGAGACTTTCAGATCAAGAACCCTACCATTTTCATTTATCATTCGTTGTTCGTCTAAATTACTAAAATTTTTGGTTATTTTGAAATTTGGAGATATTGAATAAATAAATTGTTGCTCGATTTGAAGCACAATTTTCTTATCAATTTAACGTTCCGGTCAAAGGGAATCATCCGAAACGATAATTCAAACCTACGGATTAGAACCAAAATTTCGGCCAGGTAAAAGTGGTCGAATAAGACGAAACGATTCACATACTCTGTCATCTCAGTCAGGTCAAACTGAACTGAATAAATCCATCGATCGCGTAGTTCTAAAAGGGTAGACCGACTTAACTCATCTTGTTTGTTAGTACTCTATTAAATGACATATTCCGAATTAATGTGCATGTAAAACCGATTTGATTTTAAATTTGGAAACGAAACGATTTAAACCACGGGATAAACTGGTTTTAGGCGCCACACGCTCGGAACACATTGTTTCAAACTACAAATTTAATAATGAAGTGTTTTAATAAATGAATGCTGAGTTTTCGTTTGTAATTCTTTGGAAATAACTCAATGATGACTACTGTGGTTAGAGATATGCTTCAAAGCTGCTACAATCTAGTAAGAACATCAACTATGGCATTAAAGCGAACGCTTAAATCCATAGCCCTTGAGATGAATAAGTCTCTGGGTGAGGTAAATAAACGAAAAGAAGTAGTCGGTAAAACGAATCTCCCACCATTAGCCTTGAACGAAGAGTTTGGCTAAAAGCATTCATTGAACACTTCAAGAAACATAGTTCAGAATTACGTAATGTTAGAGTTACACATTAATTTTTCATGCGGGATGAGATTAATTTAACTCACATTAATATAAAACACTATGTTATGACAAAATCGGTTAACACGTTACCATAAAAGCTAATGAATGATTCTGGTAAAACCTTATCACAAAGACGCATTAATTTGCGCATTAAAACGAGTATTCATTAAGAGTACGCACTAGCGAAGAATACGAGTTTTAAAATTAGCTTGGAACAATGGTTTCGTGGATAAACATGACACATTATAAAGGTTTAAGGATGAATTTCCAACGCTTTGCAGAACGAAACAAGCTAGTACTGATTGAGTTAACAGATGGTTGATGGAGATTCTCAGGTCCCACTTACTTCGAGTGGGAGAATTGATATAGCATAAGTGATTGATTTGGTAAATGATGATGGAAACGTCTTCATAATAAATCCAGTGAGAGGGCTCACTCCCCCTCAATCATAATCATCACTAAATTTCAAAATGCGAATCAAGTCGGACCTGATAATCATGATAATGAACTATTTCAACTACCCATTTTTCCTAGTGGGAGTGGAACAACCAACTTGGTTCCAGATCCTAGTGATCGAGGAATACATCTCAGAGGTAGAATCCCGAGACCGAGATGATATTCCAAGTAAGTTCAACCACCACCATTGTTCCCAGTGGGAGTAATGCCCCAATAAGAAGCATTATTCCGAGTGGGAGTAACGATCAGACTAAAACATGGGATTAACGTGCCTAGACATAGTCAAAGGCAACAAACTTCTTTCGAGAAGTATCCCATCAAACGAGATGTGTTAAACATCTTGATGTTCGTTCTTGAACCAATGATGGTTCAGCAAGCAAAGGAAAGACCTCAAAACGAGGGAATAGAGGAAAAAAATGGAGGATGAAATCGACTAAATAAGAACTAATTCGTTTTTAGTCTTTAGGTAATTTATCTGTTAACCACAGAACTAGAAAGTGAAATCTTAGAATTCACTTCTGGTGGAAATTTCGAGTGGTGCAAAACTCGAATAATTGCGAAAGGATATACCCAAATCCACGGAGTGGACTTTGATGAAACATACTCACCAACTGTGCGTTACACCACAGTAAGGGCCATCCTTGCCCTAGTTGCTAGTCTTGATCTAGAGCTACATCAAATGGATATTAAGACCGCATTCCTCCATGGAAAACTGGAGGAAGAGATCTATATGGAGCAGCCGGAGGGTTTCATTACTCATGGCAAAGAACGTAAAGTTTGCAAACTTCAAAGATCTATATACAGCCTTAAACAATCGTCTCGGCAATGGTATCGCAGATTCCACGAGGAAATCGTTGGAAACGGATTCGTGAATCTTCACAAGGATCCCTGCGTATACACTAAGACCTCTGGGTCTAAGTATGTCATCATAATACTATACGTGGATGATATACTCATTGCTGCGAACGATATGAGTTTTATGAATAAATCAAAGTCCTGGTTAGCATCAGCATTCGAGATGAAAGACATGTGAGAGGCCACGTACATCTTAGGCATCAAAATTGCCCGAGATCGTGCCACCCGGAGATTATGTCTATCTCAGGAATCATATATCAACAAACTGTTGAAAAGATTCAGAAAACAGGATGCTAAACCCGTGGATACGCCGGTTGTGTTCGGGTGCGCTATCGAAAGCGTGATGGCCCGAAAAACCAGCAGGAGCGTTAACAGATGAAGAATGCAGAGTATCTGAGCATGGTAGGGAGTCTAATGTACGCCATGCTCTGTACTCGGCCAGACATCTGTTACGCTGTGGGCCTAGTAGTAAGATTCCAATCAGATCCTAGTTATCAACATCCAAAGGTCGTAAAACAAATTATCAGATATCTGAAAGGTACTGCCGACTACGTGCTATGAGGGCAATCGGCTCGAATTGACCGGTTATAGTGACGCCGACCGTGGTGGCGATCCGGATGATCGTAAGTCCACCACAGGAGGAGTTTCCTCCTTGCTAATGCTGCCATATCATGGGTAAGCAAGAAGCAATCGTATGTCGCGCTTTCCACTATGGAATCAGAATTCGTTGCCCTCTCCAAAAACGCACAAGAAACGGTCTGGCTGAAAAGGCTTCTTACTGCATTAATTGGCACCGACAAGAAGAGTAAACCTGTGAAGGTGTACTCTGACAGTCAGGCGGCCATTGCGGCAGTTAAGAATCCAAAGTACCAGAATAGAACAAAGCACATTGATGTGAAATACAATTATGCTAAATCTGTTCTGGAAGACAACATAATCTCTTTAGAATACTTTCCTATAGACAATATGGTCGTAGACCCTTTAACTAAGCCGTTACGTAGGGAGATTTTTGAAAAGCATGTAAAACTGCTTAAATTACGTAGGGCTTAAATTGTGTGGCTTGTAAAAGGTGATAACGTTTTGACATTTGAAATGATATTTCAATTGAATAAAAGAATTACAATTTGAGTTTATGATTATCGACGTCATAATGATTAACAACATCGGATTTTACGGTCTATAAACTAAGTCATAGGAAGAAGTAAAATTCTTCCACCAAAATTATGTCGAATGTGAACCTTGCCTCGTCAAACAGGCACGGTCATCTTGTAAGGAGAGAGGGACCTCTACCATAACAAGTTTGTCTATGAATCAGGGGGATAAACCTGATTAAACAAAACGATAACATTGTCACGCTTAACAGCATGACTTAATCTTCGTTTTGTAAATCGCCGAGTTGGACTTTGTCCATCACTATATATCACATTCAAGGCCAGATGAGAGATTCTGCGATAGCATTATTGACATATCCCATCCCTGGCTTTACCAGGTGTGCTATCAACGCGTGCTTCATACTGCGCGTGCCACGTACGACCACGGGGTCATGCTCGGTTGTGCTAGCTAGAATCCTTGTGATTCAAAGGGCGCATACTTCTTCACCTTGAGCGTGTGATTGATCCCGGATGCCTTATGAAGAGGCATCCAAAGTATCCTCACGGACTCAGAACTTATACCTAAGGTCTGGCTCAATGCTCGCTTCCCGACGTACGAGCGTAGTGCCAAAGAAAACAGCCAAGTGACCACGTCTTGGAAACCGGTCGAGTCAGACTAAGGGTATAAGCGACGGGGATGGTCAAGTTCACCTTTAATTCACCGACTCTCGTGTTCACTAGGTGGCCGCCAACCAGATATTAGTTGAAGGTTGTGAACACTTGTACGGATGCCCTGGAGAAGTATTCCTTTGTGGAAAATTGGGCAATTGGAGAATTAACAGTTGACCAAGGATACAGTGCGGTACATAGTTTTATTTCAAACAGGTTTGGTTCATGAAAGGGAATCAACGTTCTGCGGGCGCTACAATACTCCTAACAGATGAGTAGCACAATGCCCGTCGTATCCGCCGGTCGCACGGCAAACCTCGTATGAACTATTCGGAGACAGAGACGAAGACTGAAGACTGAGATGTTGATACTATTGCGTAACCGTATAGATTAACGAGCACCCTCCTATTCTGGCGAGTGGGAGCTGTTAGCATATGGTGATGTGGCGCCGTAATAGGAGCCCGTTAATTAAGGGAATTACCTAAGTTTAAATAGGTAATTGTCAATTAAGGCTAATTGGGACAAATCCAATTAGTAATTGACAAGGGAGGCCCAAAATGGGCCTCCCCCCTTATTATGCATAGTTCGGCCGAATGTGGTGTACCACATTGGTTGGAGTTGCCTTTTGGCAACTCCACCAATACTATATATAGGGGTGACTCCTAAGGGCTAACACACTCATAAATAAGAACAAGGATCTTCATTGAGAAAACCTGTTCTCCCCTAGTTTATATTTTCGGCACCATCGTCATCAAGTCCGAGGTTCCATCTCTGTTGAAGAATCGATCAGAGGTCTTGTTGTGGAGCTACATCGCGTGGGACTTCTTCTAACGAATAACTTGCACGTGGTTCCGACCAGAGGATCAGAACTCCCTCCACTTCGTTCTTGGGTAGGAAAGCTAAAAGGTATGTGTACTAATTCTGTTGCGTAGATTAGATTTCTTGCTAGTACACGTTTAGCATTCCGTAGTATTAGGTCCTCGTAATCCAACACTCTTAACCCTCTCCAGAAGGTCCTTATGAGCTCGCCATCATTGGCATCTTCATTTAACTGCTGGAGTATTTTCTGGTATCTAGTATAATAATTGGCCAAGGTTTCGTTGGGACCTTGCTCAATATTATCTAGAAAATTCATACTCTTGAGGCGTTGTCTTTGGCCTATATGCCCCTCTATGAACTTGGCCTCTCTTCCCATGAATATATCGAGTTGTCGGGAAGGGCATAGAACCAGGTGGAGGCTTCTTCTTTGAGGGTAGTGGGTAAGAGAGCTGCGTAATGATCCGGTGTCACCCCTCTTCCTAAAAGTGAAGAGTTAGGGGCGTTGATGTGACGAACATGATCTCCTTCTCCGGTATAGACGTCGATTTTCCTTGCAATGACTTGTGGGGGAACTCGAGTGTCGAGGAGCCTCCTGGAAAAGGGGTGAGAAGTGTGGTCACGAACTATAAGCATGTCGCTTGCCCCTCTTCTTTTCTTTTCCAACATCTCTTCCACCTGTCCTATGGTGTATAAGACAGGTTCCTTGGCAGGAGTTGTAGGATTTAGGGGATTAATGATACGGAAACAAAACTCTAGATACGTGCATGATAACTAATACACAGCGGAAGAAGGTGCACATACCTATATTATTTCCTGTAGTCCAGGACCTTTGAGGGGAGTTCTCGATCCGCCTGACGGTTCCTCGTAGATTAGCATTGCATTGGTTCGTAACTATAAGATCCAGTGGCTCAAGATGAATAATGTATATATATATATATGTATATACTCATTTCAAGCATTCATTATATGCCCAAATTCAGGGTTCCTATTTATCATAAGGAACTCTGTAATCCAAGAGTATTTATTACTGAAGGAGAAATAAAAAGAAGGAAAGGTTTCAGCAAATCAAGGATGGTTTTGTCATCCAATCCTTATTCATGTTGGGTTCTTTCCTCCAATTGTACGCTCATTCCTCTTCTCGGTCCTGTAATCCAAAAACGGGGATTTGAATTACTCTTGAGAAGTTGGAATTTGATGAGAATATATGATTTTCTTCATTGTTTCTCTGAATGTACCTTTGGAGGATTGGTACAGGCAGCAGCCAAGTGCCCTTTTACTCCACACCTGAAGCACGTTCGAGATTCCTCTCGACGTGCGCGCTTTTTCTGCCTGTTCTTACCACCAATTTGCTTAGATTTGAACCTTTTATGTGGGTTTGGATCTAATGAATTGTTAGCCTTCTTATGAAGGTCTTTACCCTTTCTCTTGTGCTTACCCTTTTGCATAGCTGGAGAGGATGATGCAATGTGCATCTCAGCTCTAGGCTTTTCAGCCTTGAGTCGATCCTTTTCCAGCCCGAGATGAGCTCGCACCTTCTCGAGGGTGTCGATATGGGTTGCATGGGTAATGTGCATTTTCATGGTACTCCAAGAGTCTTGTAAAGAGCGGATGACACATTGGACCTTCTGTTCCTCAGATAGGATTTCTCCTGCTTCCTTGAGTTCAGCAAGCATGTTAGACATTTGTCTAATGTGCTCCTGCATCGTATGCTTTGGATTCATTCTGTACGAGTCTAAAACGATGTTTAACAATCGCTTTTGAGTCGTGGTGTAAACACCAAACGTCGTTTTGAGACTGTCCCAGAGGTCCTTAGCAGACTCAGTGTGATCATACTTGTAGAGTATGTAATCTTCCAACACCGACAACAAGGAGGAACGAACTTCCAGGTCATTGGCATTCCATTGATAATAGAATGCCTTCTATTCATCACTGAGGTCTCCCTCTGGCCTAACTTCCTTAGTAGTTAAATGGTCCAATCCCTTCATTTCAGTAATTACCATCTTTGCACGCTTATTACAGATCTTATAGTTCTTACCATTCAGTCTTAATCCCTTATTTAATTGGGAGATAACATTGCCAATCTCAGCCATTGAGACTAGCATATTGACAATCATGCATAAGTGGGAAGACAATTGCCCTTTTTTGAAAAAGAATTGCGTCCATGGATATCTATAAGATAGGAGATGACTAATAATGATTACTTAAACATCTAACTCAACCGAACGACAGTACGCAGAGGGAAGGGGGGTCGTGAAAGAGTTCACATTACCGTCGTCTTCTTTCTAATAGATCAGTCTTTTAAAAACGGTTTAATCGCTATAACCGGAACGGGAGGTTTTTAAAACACCCGATCTTGGCTTTCGCAAGGCACTTTTTGAAAATGTTTTTAGGAACTCAAGTTCGCACATATAATTCTACTTCACAAGTAAATCATCATGCGCATTTCTCATCCAAGAAACCAAACACACCTCATGCATACGCGTCATGCGTCTAATGTTCCGAGGAACTCATGTTCAACATATATAATTCTACTGCTTAGGTAAATTATCATACGCTAACCCATCCTCAACATTCATGCATACGCATCATGCGTGATCACACCATACATACATGCATATTTGGCGACTGATTTACCTTTTAAAAACATTTGGGGCTGATTTGCAATTCATGCTATAAATAAATCATACGTACTTCTAGACATGAATTCTAGGCAATTTCAACCATCACAGCATGTCTATCCTAGTGCGCAACTCATTAATTGAAAAACAGGGCTCTGCCCACAATATGCATAATCTAGCTAGCTTGACTTAGTCAAGACGACAGTTCTAATCATGCAATTAAATAGCAATTGCAATTCAACCCACTAAATGAACCAGTCCCAAAATCATGCATTTCCGAGATACATCCCCATAATCGAAACTAGGTATCAGGTTTAAAATTAAAACGTGAATAATTTAAACCTTTAAACACTGTGTAGGTTATTTAAAGATCGAAAAATATTTGGATTTAAAAATTTGACCATCCTATTTTGATTAATTAATTCGGTTCGTATCAATTCTGGTTCGGTTCAGACCGGTTCGGTAAAATGGTTCGGCCCGACCGGTTCGGTTTAAAATAGGATTCATTTTGGTTTGTCACTCAAACCGGGTCGGTTCGACCCATATTAGTTTCACTGGCCCGACCCAACCCGAATGGGTCGTACCGATTGAGAAAACCCGGTGTTTGACCCGCTCCGGCCTGTTCAACCCGTGTTATCCGAACCCGGTTCGGTTCGGCAAGACCGGTTCGGTTCACATGGTGTTCCGGGTTGATTGACCCGACCTGGATGTGCTAAAATTGGACCGGTCCATAACCTATAGGGTTCGGGCCGAATTATTACTTGTGAGCCAAGTAGGGTTTTAAAGTCTACTAAAATCTTAACTTGGCCTCCAAGTAACAATTAATTCTTAAATAATGTCCAATTTTATGCACATTTATATATATATATATATATATATATATATATATATATATATATATTTCGGCACAATAGTATATATATATTTATTGTCAAGATTCTATATTTAGAGATATATAATCAATCAACAATATATATATATATATATATATATATATATATATATATATATTCATATATATAATTGGCAACGCAATATATATTTTTTAGAAAATATATTATTGTCAATATTGAATATTTAGGGATATATATAATTCATCAATAATATATATTTTCTCAATCTTTTAAGCAACTATATTATCAATATTATCTACTTCCCTAATATTGTGCTAGATTTATTGATAGTTAATATACACAATTATCTTGTGAATATTGTCCTATTTTGGTATCATCTTTAACATTAAAATTTCGGCCGAAATAATATGCAAAAATATCTTAAATATTTCGGTCGCTATAGGGTTACTTGTGGACTATGAAATGAAAAAATTTCACATTGAACACCAATAGGTATGGTTCGGACGAAATAACACCAAAATTAGGGTTTGTGGTCAAATTTCAAAATCAAATCTTTCATAGATCAAGAATCCAAAGTTTAAATTTGATAAAAGTCTTGTTTTTCTTTAAGATCATGAACATCAAACTTCACTATGAACATCATGAAAAACCACGGCCAGTCCGATTTCAACCAAAAAAATTCAAAATTTTAAAAAGCAAAATACTTTAAAATTTTGGCCACTCTTAACAAAACCAAGAACATCAATATTATCAAAAACACGAACTCCCTAACACAGGCTTTGATACGTGCATGGTAACTAATACGCAGCGGAAGAAGGTGCACATACCTATATTGTTTCCTATAGCCCAGGACCTTTGAGGGGAGTTCTCGATCCGCTGGACGATTCCTCGTAGAGGTTCATGTTAGAGAAGCCCTACGCGGATTATGTCTCACAGAATAGCCTCTGTCGATTCTTCGTAGGATGGATCTACTCAGAGTTAATTGCTTGACACAATTTGTCACCTCCTTGTTGGTGTGGTAGGTTTGGCCGAACTAGAGGATTCTAGGGAGGAGGGTTTTCTTTTAGTCTCACAGCTTACGAAGAGAGAATAGCTCATGTTAAAACCCTCTCTTAGGTCTCGATTTATTAAAAGAGGTGGGATAAATCCCACCTCCTTAATGACTAATATTTGGCCGGCCATGTAAGGGAGGGAGGCCCAATTTGGGCCTCCCATGTCAATTGGGATTTTAGGCCTAGCCCAAAATTCTTAATGTGACCCTCCCATGTAATGGACTCCCAATTACGGCGGCCCATAGTCCAAATGCTAATAGAAGCGTCGACCGCGGGGGCCTTTGGAGATTCCTTAGTTCTTGGGAGGTTTGCCTCGATGGTCTTCACGCTGGAGGCCACCTCGTCGTTTTGGGAGACCTCGTGAGCTAGCTCCTTGGTGTTTAGGACTGTTCCCGCCTGAGCCTGATTCCAGAAGGCTATGAATACAGTCATCACCTCTTGTGGGACGGCTGGGGGGACTACCCTCACCTCTTTTTGGTTTGGTGGTGGCTTAGAGTGAGGGAAGGATTCCTCACCATTGACACCATTGCTTTGGGGAGGAAGATCTTCCTCGTTTATTTGCTTAGAGGTGGTAGGATCTGTTTGAGATTTTGCCATCTCCTCAACCACGGCTGTTACCTTTCTTGAGTTCTTGTTGGGGGGCCATGAACATTTTGATCGCCTTCCCACAGATGACGCCAAATATTGGAATCAAAATGACGTGGCCTGGATCTCCTGGTAGTGGACTTCGAGGTCTTGCCCTTGATTGACTCTTCTAGGTATCTTTGTCGACCTTGCCGAGTACTTAGTTTCCTTTTGAGTATTTGATGGGCGAGAACCTGAAACGGGGGTGGGGATTTGCCCCTGATTCCACTCCGAAGCTTAAGTCAGTAATGAAATATGAGAGAATACTTTAAGAAGTATGTGATAGAATATATTAAGTAATAAAAGTGTTCCCCTATTTATAAGGAGTAAATGGTAGCTACCCTCTTGAGAGGGTTTCTGTCTGGAGTCGGCATAAGAAGGTGACAAGTAGGTCACCACCTCACCATTCCTTAGCTAGGAAGGTTTTCTGGTGGTCGAAGCAGGTCGCCACCTCACCATTCCTTTAGAGGAAGGTTTCTTCATGGCGGCTAGAGCAGGTCGCCACCTGTCCTTTCCTTAGGAGGAAGGTTTCTTCACAAAGGTCGGCTTAAGCAGGCGACGAGTAGGTCGCCACCTGTCTCTTTCTTAAGAGAAAGGGCTTCCTCGTAGTGCTAGGCTGCCGACTCGACTCATAGCTTAAGAGGGAGAGTTTTTGAGTGGCCTTGTCGTCGCCTTTCAGATGTTCATTTTGGTGGTCGACATCCCATTTTTTATCTGTGCCGACCATTCGTATTTGCCTTCTCGTTCTGAACGTAAGTAGTCTTCGACCATTCTTGAGGTATCTCGACTCAGACATTCTCGACTTCCGGTTAGCTTATCCCCAACAATCGTAGCCCAACAGTACCTTAGACTTTTTAAGTAAAAGGTTTTCATGTTTTATGTCAATTTACATGAAGGCCTTCCTTTGGTGAAATGCCGCGCCCTTCTCATGCTAAGTGGTTTCCCACTTCATGGCATTCTTGGAACGATGTCCAATATTTGTCTCTAGTGTTTGTCGACTGGGGTTCGTCGACTGGGCGTTTGTCAACCTAGAGTCTGTCGGCTGGGAGTTCGTCGACTGGGAGTATGTCGATAGGGAATTCGTCGACTGGTGAAGTGATTACCTTTTTGGGGGTGTAATAATTTTAATGATTCCTCATCTTGATTTTACTTACCATAGTTGATAAATCTATAATTTTTTGAAGCACTATTTTAATGCCTTGGTTTTCAACCATATTTGAATTGTGCAATTGTCTTGATAAGTTGAAATTATATCATCCTTGTTAGTGACCATCCCAACGACATTGTTGAAAGAGGTCCTCTATGATAAATGTTTGCATGTAGTTCATCATTCCTATGTTATTAGTGAGAACGTGTGGTTATATCATTTGAATTAAATACGTGTTGGATGATATGGTCTTTGAATTTAATTTTCTAAGAAGAAGGTGATGATCTTCCCTTATGTGATGTGGGTGCCCTAGTGTTGATATTAGAGTCATTTTGTACAATGGGTTGTGATTCTCCCCTTAATATGCATTTCGTTGATTCCTTATTTAGGCGAACGCTTTATGCTACCCTCTTTGGGTAGGTAGATGGTAGTCAAACGGTTTAATCTACCCCATTCGAGTAGAATCGTAGGCGAACATCTTACGCTACCCTCTTCGGGTAGGTAGATGGTGAATCATCCCTTCGGGTAATAACATTGAGTTTAGAAAGGTGGTGGACCCCCCCCCCCCCCCCCCCCACCCCTTTTGTATTTTTACAATACTTCTTCAGGTACGTGGATGGTGATCCCGTATTCGGGTGAACACATTTATATGTTACTCTCTTTAAGTAATTTATGGGCGATCCCTTTTTTCGGGCTAACACCTTTACAAGGTGGTGGTTCCTCCACCTACCTTTTCATGTGAGATGTCACTATTTTGGAGTAATTTATCGGTGATCCCCTCTTCAAGCGAACATCTTTATATGAATGGTGGTTCGCCCACCTACTCTTTCATGTGATATGTTACTCTTTTAGAGTAATTTATGGGTGATCCACTCTTCGGGAGAACACTTTTACATGAAGGGTGGTTTGTCCGCCTTCCCTTTCATGTAGGCCTGTCAACGGGTTGTTGGATCACGGTGGAACTCCGGTACGGACTTTGACGGCAATCCTAACTCCTTTGCTCCACGCAATCCTGCAAGAGGGGATAGACCGGGCGGTGACCCAGAATCCCTCTCCGATGCTTAAATGAGTGCCCAATACGAACTGGCAAGCAAGTAATCTCAAAGGGTATGTAATTCAACGTAAGTGTTCTGAGGTGATCTCTTGCCCTTTTATAGGCGAAGAGATGCCTCAGGTACCTGGTGAACCGTTGGGGGTGGTTAGCCCGTATCCCGCATATCTCGGATGTGATCCCGCCTATCTAGGCCATGATCTCGTGTATCTCGGCCACGCCCCGCGTATCTCGGCCACGCTCCGTGTATCTTAACCACGTTCTGCGTATCTTGGCCACGCCCCGCGTATCCTGGCCTTATCCTCTGGTAACGAGTCCCGACTCCCGTCGGAGACTCCAGAGTTATCTCGTTGTGTCACCGCTCGGGGCCCCTCGTCATCGTGACAGGGCCAATCATTCTTAGGGATTCGTCATCGGGGCCTACTTAAAGGCTTCTCATCGGGAGCTTCCAGCTCATCTGTCGGAACCGACTCTGTCGGGACCTTTCATCATCGGGACTCCCTTCGTCGGGACCCTTCTCCTAGGTCATCTTGACCTTCGTTCGGGGCCTGGTGGGCCTGTTTTCCATTTCCTCACCGTTAAAGGGCCTGACGGCTATAGTCGAACCCATCATTTGCCCCCAAGACATGAGGGACTTTTAGTTCGTCGTGTCTTCCAACTCCCGACCTCCCGATATTGAAATCGGGGATCTTTCCCTTGGCCTGGTCATTCAATACTAATCTTTTCCTTCGCGTTTCCTCAGTGTTCTGTAGATAACTGCCAAATCCCAGGGGTCTCCTCGGTTCCCCAGTTATTAAATGCAGCAGAGCTTCCGAGTGCTGATGCTCCGATAGTCGATCCTCCCGTGGCTAACCCTGTGGAGCCTTCCGCCGCTGACCTCGTGGACCCAACTCCTGTAGATGCCGCTGACAAGGACCAAGCCTAACTGCTTATCTTTAAAATCCTTGTATCTTCCTCGCTTTTGTAATCGTCGGGCCTTTGAGCCCCTATCAGTTATCGAACTTTCTTAGTTCCGATTTTTTCGATGCACTTTTTCGAGTGGCTTTACTATACTTGCCTAGGTCGATACTTCGACACTTAAGACATTCTCGTACATCCCTCAAGACGATTTACTAACTTGCACCACCTAAGGTGACTTTTCAATACTTAGAATAAATCCAAAAAACATGCATCACTTAAGACGACTTAATCTCGTGCATCACTTAAGACGACTTTTCAATACTTAGAATAAGATCAAGAATAACGCATCACTCAAGACGGCTTAATATCGTGCACCACTGAAGGCGACTTTACATCGTGCACCACTTAAGGCGACTTGTCAACTTGCGCCACTTAAGGCGACTTAATATCGTGCACCACTAAAGGCGACTTTACATCGTGCACCACTTAAGGCGACTTTTCAACTTGCGCCACTTAAGGCGACTTAATATCGTGCACCTCTTAAGGCGACTTGTCAGTACTTAGAATAAATCTAAGAATGGTGCACCACTTAAGGCGACTTTTCTCGTGCACCACTCAAGGCGACTTTTCAACTTGCGCCACTTAAGGCGACTTAATATCGTGCACCACTGAAGGCGACTTTACATCGTGCACCACTTAAGGCGACTTTTCAACTTGCGCCACTTAAGGCGACTTAATATCGTGCACCACTTAAGGCGACTTGTCAGTACTTAGAATAAATCTAAGAATGGTGCACCACTTAAGGCGACTTTTCTCGTGCACCACTCAAGGCGACTTTTCAACTTGCGCCACTTAAGGCGACTTAACATCGTGCACCACTGAAGGCGACTTTACATCGTGCACCACTTAAGGCGACTTTTCAACTTGCGCCACTTAAGGCGACTTAATATCGTGCACCACTTAAGGCGACTTGTCAGTACTTAGAATAAATCTAAGAATGGTGCACCACTTAAGGCGACTTTTCTCGTGCACCACTCAAGGCGACTTTTCAACTTGCGCCACTTAAGGCGACATAATATCGTGCACCACTGAAGGCGACTTTACATCGTGCACCACTTAAGGCGACTTTTCAACTTGCGCCACTTAAGGCGACTTAATATCGTGCACCACTTAAGGCGACTTGTCAGTACTTAGAATAAATCTAAGAATGGTGCACCACTTAAGGCGACTTTTCTCGTGCACCACTCAAGGCGACTTTTCAACTTGCGCCACTTAAGGCGACATAATATCGTGCACCACTGAAGGCGACTTTACATCGTGCACCACTTAAGGCGACTTTTCAACTTGCGCCACTTAAGGCGACTTAATATCGTGCACCACTTAAGGCGACTTGTCAGTACTTAGAATAAATCTAAGAATGGTGCACCACTTAAGGCGACTTTTCTCGTGCACCACTCAAGGCGACTTTTCAACTTGCGCCACTTAAGGCGACTTAATATTGTGCACCACTGAAGGCGACTTTACATCGTGCACCACTTAAGGCGACTTTTCAACTTGCGCCACTTAAGGCGACTTTTATCGTGCACCATTTTAGGTGAATTTACATCGTGCACCACTTAAGGCGACTTTACATCGTGCACCACTTAAGGCGACTTAATCTCGTGCACCACTTAAGGCGACTTAACATCGTGCACCACTTAAGGCGACTTTCCGTGCACCACTTAAGGCGACTTAATCTTCGTGCACCACTTAAGGCGACTTAACATCGTGCACCACTTAAGGCGACTTTCATCGGGCACCACTTAAGGCGACTTTTCTTCAGGCATGGTGTTTCTTCAAGTGTTCGCCACTAAAAGAATGCTTTAACGTTCTGCTTTAACGCATTTGGAGCTAGCATCCCCACGACCTTATAAGGTCCTTCCCATTTTGGTGACATCGTGTTGATTTCGATCCAAAAGGGTGAACTCGTTGCGACGCCAAACCAGCTCCCCGACGAAGAACTGTCGGGACTTCACTCGCCGATTGTAGTACCTGGCCGTCGCCAAACGCATTCGAGCTTAGACTTCATCGGCTTCCCGCCTTTTCTCTTCGAGTAAGTCCAAGTCCAGACATCTCATTTCATCATTCGTCAGAGGTTCGTAATATCTCATCCGATGGGACGCCACAGCTACCTCGACGGGGGCGACAGCTTCCGAGCCATAAACGAGGCCAAACGGAGTCTCCCCCGTTGATCGTTTGGGTGTCGTTCTAACAGCCCAAAGCACGTTTTCCAGTTCCTTCAGCCACTTGCCCTTCAAGGCATAGACCCTCTTCTTCAGGCCTTCCATCACGATTTTGTTGGCTGATTCCACCTGGCCATTAGTCTGAGCATGGCGCACAGAAGCTGTCCGATGCTCGATGTTCAACTCCTCCAAATACTCCCTCACCTGAGAGCCGTTAAACGGTGGACCATTGTCGATGATCACCACCTTAGGAATCCCGTATCTGGACACGATGTGGGTCTGGAGGAACTTGACGATCTGGTTCCCCGTTGTTCTGGCCAACGCTTTTGCCTCTATCCATTTCGAAAAATAATCGATAGCTACAAGTAAATACTTACATTGACCTTGTGCTTGTGGAAGAGGTCCCACCAAGTCGATGCCCCACTGCGCGAAGGGCCACGCGCTCTTGATGGATGTCAGATTAGCGGCCGGAGCCACGATACTCGGGGCGTACCTCTGGCACGCGTCGCAGGATCGGACCATCGCCGTCGCTTCTTTGTTCATCGTGGGCCAATAATAGCCCAAATTCAGCACTTTCCTCATGATGGATCGGGCCCCTTCATGGCAAGCCGCGACCCCTTCGTGCACCTCCTTCAGAATCCGATTGGTGTCGGGTTCTGCCACACACTTCAAGTACGGAGTCGAGAACCAGCCCTTCTTGTATAGCTGATTGTCCAGCATTACATAATTGGCCGCGATCCGACGTATCCTGTCCGCTGCCACTTGATCATCGGGGACTGCCCCCGTAGTCAGGTACGCGACTATCAGGGTCATCCAAGTTGGCTCCTCCTCTGATCTCGCTTCAATGGCGCACACCTGTGTTGGGTCGATGTTTGATAAGATCACCTTTTCTAAGAAGTGTACCTTCCGACTTTCTTCCAAGGGTGCCCCCAAGGCAAATTTGCTCAAGGCGTCTGCCTCTACGTTTTCCTCCCTCGGGATTGCCTCGATGTCGAAGCTTTTAAAGCTCTCCTTCAAGGTTTGTACCTCTCGTAGATACTTCTTCATTATCGGACTCCTTGCTTCGTATCGCCCTAGAACCTGGTTTACGATTAAAGCTGCGTCACACTTCACTCTTAAGTGATCGACTCCCGTGCCTCTAGCAATTTTCAGGCCCGTGATGAGAGCCTCATACTCCGCTTCGTTGTTTGTGGCCTTGAATGTTAAAGCCAAGGCGTATCGGAGCGGTTCACCTTCACCCGGTGGTATCAGCAAAAAGCCCGCTCCTGATCCGTCCGAACTCGCGGAGCCATCCGTGTACATCTCCCAGATATTTTCCTTGTTTGGCTGTTCTGATTGCTCTGCCCTCTCTGGTTGTTCTTTTATCGGGACCTCCATGGTTGCCCCCTCTATAGGGCCCGCTTCTTCCAGATTGGGGGCTGTAGATTCTGCTATAAAATCCGCCAATGCCTGGCCCTTGATGGCCGTTCTTGGAGCAAAGTGTATTCGAAACTCACTAAGCTCTACTGCCCACTTCACTAATCTTCCCGACGCATCCGGTCGGTTCAAAAAATGTTTCAAAGGCTGGTTCGTCAGCACAGTAATCTCGTGTGCGTGGAAATAAGGCCTTAGCTTCCGAGCAGTAATAATCAACGCAAAGAGGTACTTCTCAACGGCGGGATAGTTTAATTCAGACTTGGCAAACGCCTTGCTTACATAATAAACAAGGACTTGATTACCCTCGACAATCTTTACTAACACAGAGCTAATGGCGAATTCAGAAACAGCCAAATAAAGGTAGAGCGGCTCGCCTGGAACCGGTTTCGCCAACGGCGGGAGGGTGCGAAGGTGCTGCTTGAGTGCTTGGAACGCCTCTTCACACTTGGCGGTCCATTCAAATTTCTTGTTGGCCCTAAGGACTTCAAAAAACGGCATTGATCGGTCGCTGGCTTTGGACAAGAAGCGATTCATTGCAGCTAGTCGGCCATTCAGCACTTGTACCTCCCGATGGTTTATCGGAGACTGCATCTCCTCGATTGCCCTCAGCTTCTCAGGATTCACTTCAATTCCTCTTTGGCTCACCATGAAGCCCAAAAACTTCCCTGAGTGGACTCCGAAGGCGCATTTCGTCGGGTTCAAGCGAACTTGATGGAGCCTCATCCGCTCAAATGCCTTGGTAAGGTTGTGCACATGATCCTCGGCTTGTCGGGACTTCACCAGCATATCATCCACATAAGCTTCCATGGTTTCTCCCAGCATATCTCCAAACAGCTTGTTCACCATCCGTTAGTAGGTGGCCCCCGCATTGATAAAGGCATGACATCGTAGTGATAGATGACACTGTCCGCATAGAACGCTGTATGGGGAGCGTCTTCCTTGGCCATCTTGATCTGGTTGTAGCCTGAGTACGCATCCATGAAACTCAACAGCTCATGTCCCGACGTGGCATCCACCAACTGGTCGATTCTCGGGAGTGGGTAACAGTCCTTTGGGCAAGCTTTGTTCAGGTCGCGGAAATCCACGCACATTCGCCATTTCCCGTTAGTCTTCTTCACCAGCACCGGATTAGCGACCCAGGTTTGGAATCGGAGCTCTTTAATAAACCCAGCATCGAGAAATCTGCCCACCTCTTGCTGGATCGCGATCTTCTTGTCCGTGCCCATCGGGCGCCTTTTCTGCGTGATAGGCTTGATCGCGGGATCTATCTTCAGCTCGTGTACGATTACATCGGGGCTGATTCCTGGCATATCGCTGGGGGACCAGGCAAACAGCTCCTTGAACTCCTTCAATAATTCAATTAATTTCTGGGCTGTCTCTTCAGTCAGGGCAGACCCGATTTTCACCTTCCTCTGGGGTCCGTCGATCTCGACTTCTTTCAGATCTTCTACGGGGGCGGGACGCCCAAACTCTTCTCTAGGATCTGTATCTGTCTGGAGGACAGTCATGGCTTCTCGTCTCCTCCTTCGGGTGGCGTTAACATAACATTTTCGAGAAGCCACCTGGTTGCCTTTAACCTCTCCGACTCCATGGTCGGTCGGGAACTTCATCTTCTGATGCACTGTCGAGGCGACCGCCATCAGGGGGTTAATGGTAGTTCTTCCGATTATCGCGTTGTAGGTCCCCGCGGAATCGACTACCACGAACTCTACGTTCCTCCTTTCTGATTTCCATCCGCTACCAAACTCCACTGGTAAGGTGATTACTCCTAGCGGATAGGAGGTTGAGCCGGAGAATCCGACCATCGGGAAGTTTGCCTCCTTTAGATCTTTCTTCGTCTTCCCCATAGCCTCCAGCGCGTCCATGAATAGGATGTCGGAGGAGCTTCCTCCGTCGATTAGAATTCTCTTCATTTCGAAACCGTCTACATCCAAGGTTACCACCAAGGCATCGTCGTGTGGGGTTTCCACGCCTATGAGGTCTTCCGACGAAAAGGAGATTACCATCTCTTCTTTCAAGGTCCAGGATCGGGACCTCTTACCCAACACCACTGCTGTAGGGATTCTAGAGGCATAGACCTCTCGGGCGGATGAGGTATCACCTCCAGCAGCAAACCCTCCATGAATCACGTTGATAGTGCCCCGTCTCTCCTTGCGAGCACCGGATGACTCCGGATCGGTTCTCTTCTTTTTTGGGGACCGATCACGGGATCGGGAACGGGACCGCGATCGGGACCGAGAGTGGGATCGACACCGCTTATCCCCGACGAATTCCTTGAGCTTCCCCTTATGGATCAACTTTTCGATCTCCTTCTTCAGCTCTCGACAGTGGTTGGTGTCGTGACCATTTGCGCGGTGAAATCGGCAGTAGCGATCCGTGCGAGATCCTAAGAATTCTCCATCCTTCTTTGGGGGGTACCTGGAGATACCTTGTCGTTCCATGACTGTCAGCACTTCCGCCATGGAGCAGTTGAGAGGAATGTCGAGATCCTCCCGCTTATCCTTCCTTGAAGAACGTCTATCGTCCCTTCGATCAGGTCGGCCTCGGTTCCGACTACTCTCGGGTTTGCCCTTTGTCTTGCGATCGTCAAAGGGTTTAACCGACTGGTTTCCTTTGTTCGACTTCGGGGGCTCCAACTCTCCTGCGGCTATCTTCGACTCCTGGACATCGATTTGCCGTTTCACCCTCTTTTGCAGTGCCTCCATATTCCACACAGCTTTCTCCGCCACACTGTGCATCAGGTCGGAACCATAGGGGGCCGTTAAGTTCCGAATGAAGGTACGGATGGTCTCACCTTCCGAGATTTCTTCGTCGATCTCTGCCACACTGGCCGTGTACCGTTGGTAATAATGAGCCAGTGATTCGTCGGGCCTCTGCACCACCTGAGTCAGGGACCTCACGCTCTTCAATAAACGTCTTCGACCCTGGTACTGCTGAATGAATCGATCATGCATATCTGCCCAGCAAGTGATGCAGCCTGGGGGCAGACTAAAGAACCAGGTCGGGGCTCTTTCTCCCAGTGTGTTCGGGAACAGCGTACACACTATGTCTTCATTCGGGGCTCTTCCCAGACACGCCATGAGGTGTTTCTGGACATGGCGAACTGGATCTCCTTCGCCATCATACTCCTTTATCGTGGGGATGCCTAGCCCAGGCGGGGCTAGGGTGTCGATGAGTCGGGGGACGAAGGGATGAGTGGATCGATCCCTTAACTCCGACACCAGCGGCTTCTGCTCTCCCATGCAGATGTTCACGATCTTTACCACCTGGTCGGGAGTGATGGGACCATTAAGGGGAATGGTCCTGTGCTGTACTGGTCCTGGTCCATCAACCACGAACCTCTCCGGCTGACCGGATGCTCTACCTCTGTCTTGGCCTCGGGGCGGGGCTTCCTGTGCGTTCCGACCCTCTGTTGGCAGGGCCACTTCCTCCAACGGGGGCATCTCCTCCTGCCTCCTCGCGGCCTCTCTCCGATCCAAGAGAGCCTCCACGGCTGCCAGAAACATGGGCATGGCTTCCGCCACGGCCCTGGTCAAGTCTGTAACTGGGGGAGCCTCCTGCCCCCTATTGCCCTGGTGTTGAGGAGCAATATCTTCGGGATCTCCATTGTGCCCCCCGGTCTGGGAGAGTTCAGCCGGGGGATGGTTCTGGTTTTCTTCCTGTTCTGGTACTGAATCCAGATTTGTTGCAGCAGGGTGACGGGAACCATCGGATTGTCCCTGTCTTCTGTGCTTGCCAGCCGCCATTGATCGAGTAGAAGGCATATCAGCTTTTTGTTTGATTCCCACAGACGGCGCCAATGTTGGATCACGGTGGAACTCCGGTACGGACTTTGACGGCAATCCTAGCTCCTTTGCTCCACGCAATCCTGCAAGAGGGGATAGACCGGGCGGTGACCCAGAATCCCTCTCGGATGCTTAAATGAGTGCCCAATACGAACTGGCAAGCAAGTAATCTCAAAGGGTATGTAATTCAACGTAAGTGTTCTGAGGTGATCTCTTGCCCTTTTATAGGCGAAGAGATGCCTCAGGTACCTGGTGAACCGTTGGGGGTGGTTAGCCCGTATCCCGCATATCTCGGATGTGATCCCGCCTATCTAGGCCATGATCTCGTGTATCTCGGCCACGCCCCGCGTATCTCGGCCACGCTCCGTGTATCTTAACCACGTTCAGCGTATCTTGGCCACGCCCCGCGTATCCTGGCCTTATCCTCTGGTAACGAGTCCCGACTCCCGTCGGAGACTCCAGAGTTATCTCGTTGTGTCACCGCTCGGGGCCCCTCGTCATCGTGACAGGGCCAATCATTCTTAGGGATTCGTCATTGGGGCCTACTTAAAGGCTTCTCATCGGGAGCTTCCAGCTCATCTGTCGGAACCGACTCTGTCGGGACCTTTCATCATCGGGACTCCCTTCGTCGGGACCCTTCTCCTAGGTCATCTTGACCTTCGTTCGGGGCCTGGTGGGCCTGTTTGCCGTTTCCTCACCGTTAAAGGGCCTGACGGCTATAGTCGAACCCATCACGGGTCACAACCCGTGACCCGTGACCCGTGACCTGCGGATCACCGACCATCCGACCCGTGATTGACCCGGGGGTCACCACGGGTCAGGGGTCGCAGACCCGTACCCGGGGTCACGGGTCACGGGTTGACCCGGGTCTGACCCGTGACCCGGGTCAAACATGCAGCAAAGCTGCAAAATGGTGCCCCCGTTACATGTCTAGTAGTTAATGTTGCAAAACATGTGTGCGTGTCATTTTATGTTAATAAATTTTGGCGTTAAAATTATCAAATACCAATATATATAATAGTTTTATCATGTTATTATGTTTACAAAAATAAATACGATATATAATAATGGCTTAAAAATACGATATGTAAAGTTTTACGTGTTTATTTTGTACTATTATTATATTGTGTTGAGTTATTTACTTTTATATTTACATAAGAGATCAAATAAAGTCGAGACACGTTATTAGAGAGTGAACAAATTGCATACTACTTAGCAAAGAAAGACAAACAAAATTTTATTTTATTTTTACTTTGCATAATCTCCTAAGAAGATTATAATCTTACACTATATATGTATGTTTAGGTTTACCCCAAAATCTGGTTGTATCTTGCTCATGCAACTTTTTAGTTTTTTTAATTTTTTAGCTATTATTTAGGGAAACGAAAAAAAAAAACTGATTTAAACGGGTCACGGGCCGGGTACGGGTCCTAATCCCAAACCCGTACCCGGCTCGCTCTCAACGGGTCATTTACGGGTCAACCCGTAAATGACCCGTTAGCATACTTAGGGTCACCCGTACCCGACCCGAGAGCGGGTCATTTGCGGGTCACCTGCGGGTCACGGGTAAAATTGACAGACCTACTTTCATGTGATATATTACTCTTTTGGAGTAATTTATGGGTGACCCCGTCTTCGGGCGAACACCTTACATGAAGGGTGGTTCGTCCACCTATCTTTTCATGGATATGTTACTCTTTTGGAGTAATTTATGGGTAATCCCCTCTTCGGGTGAATACTTTTACATGAAGGGTGGTTCATCCACCTACCCTTTCATTTGATATGTTACTCTTTTGGAGTAATTTATGGGTGATCTACTCTTCGGGCGAACACCTTTACATGAAGGGTGGTTCGTCCCGTTACCCTCTCATATGATATGTCACTTTTTTGGAGTAATTTATGGGTGATCATCTCTTCGGGTGAACACCTTCACATGAATGATGGTTCGTCCACCTACCATTTTCTGTGATATGTTACTCTTTTGGAGTAGTTTATGGGCGATCCCTTCTTTGGGCGAACACCTTTACATGAAGGGTGGTTTGTCCACCTATCCTCATATGTTTACCCCACAATCTTCAGGTAGGTATAAGCTGATCCCCTCTTCAGATGATCACTTAATTTAGAAGGGTTGTAGTATATCCTACCCTTTCTAATATATTGACACCACCATCTTCAGGTAGGTAAAAAGTGATCGCCTCTTCAGGTGATCACTTGATTTAGAAATGTAGCAGTATCTCCTACCCTTTCTAATATATTGACTCCACCCCCTTTAGGTAGGTAGAAGGTGATCCCCTCTTCAGGTGATCACTTGATTTAGAAGGGTGTTAATATCCCCTACTCATCCTAATATATTGACACTACCCTATTTAGGCAGTGTCTTAGTCCTTTTCTTGACGCAAGAGCCATTTTAATGATATGATGTCCGTTTGGAGGTATGTTGGCTCGAAGACCTTTTGGTAATATGTGGACCTTATTTCCACTTAGAGACGGGTGATCCTAAAGATCCCTTCTATATATGTGAGCATAATAGCTACTTGGAGATTCCTGAAAATGATAGCAATTTTGAGATTTGTAGACATGATAGCCACTAGAAGACAAGTGGACATGATAGCCACTTTGAGGATGAATGAAAATTTGCTAAGAGCATTCAATTATTAGTTGTATTATCAATTTCATTTCGACCACCAGCTGGATGTCATATATATACATTGCAATTATGGTCGACCCATTTGCCTTGTATTTAGTCTCATTGTTAGTGATGAAAGACTCCAAATGCATAAACATATCACAAAGGGATGCCCTTTTGAGGAAATAAAGATGAGGTTTGTCTGCGAGCCTTTTACATTAGATGATTCATTTGTATAAATATTCTCAAAAAGAGTTGTACTCTCAGAGCTCTTTACTCATAGTAGCCTAATAATTATTGTCCTCGTCTGCAGGCGACATTACTTTAGTAGCGGGGCTTGTAGACGTAGTGATGGAGTCATCCAAATGCAAAATTTTCTAAATCAGACTACCCCTAGGATCATTGACCCATATAGGTCCAGTTGTTTATTAAAGATATTCGCAGGAAGGAATGCAGTTGATGGTGGAGAAGTGCGAAGGCGATATACTCTAGGAACTATGAGATAGATTCAGTCAATGAACCGACGATCGTATATCGACCACTATCGGGATTACGTGGTACTTAACTCAATAAGGCGACAAGGTATTGACCGTTGTCGTGCCGTCTGCATATGGCATGGTGACATAACATTGGTCGTTAAATCATCGACATTGGAGTGATAGCAATAGACTTGGTTGCAGTCGACGAGAACGTAGTCAACTATTTCGTGACCAGCTCAGGACCATCATTTTCTTTGTCGAAGAAGCCACCCTATGTCAAGTTGGATGTAGGGGCTATGCTGTTTAATATAAATATATATATATATAGTAGGTCGGATCGCTAGGTCCTTTGAATCAAACATTATCTTTCAGATTATTTAGAGATGGATCATGCCAAACACTAAATTGTTGAGGCGAGATATCGTTATTCCAATTTTCCAAACCATGTGCGGTGGCTGAAGTGGATGGCTGTTAGTGAATTTCCAACACTGCACCATTTTGGTAGTGGATATACATATATATTTTATATGGAGTTTGGGCACCAAAGCAACTGCGGAGGTATATGCTCTCATGTTTTTCTGTATCATCTATCCGAAATGGCAAAAATGATTGGAATGGCCCTACGGTGCATATCGTAGTTGTTGGTTTTAAGGACAAGTAATACGGATCAAAACAAGGTATATGCTAGGTAATTAATACGCAGAGGAAGGGAGTTCACGGACTGTCAGACGGTGTCCTATGGTAACTCTTGTTAAGGAGCAATCCGCAGGCGATGGTCTCCACAACAAAGCCTCTTTCAATTCAGTCGATGGGTGGATCTCCGGGGTTAATTACATGATATAATACATGACCTACTTTATGGAGGTATACGTTCGGGCGAACCCTATGGTAAAAAGTGAGAGAGGATTTATTTTCTGACAACTAAAAGGGAGAGAGTGACCAACCCCAAGAAATCCCTAACACCTCTTATTTATATGAGAAGGTATGAAAAACCCTAGTGCTCACCTATTTAGGCCGAACCATTAGTCTAACATGGCCGGCACACATGGGCCGCGCATGGCCCATGAGGTTTTAGGCCTGACCCGAAATCCCCTATGTGCCATACCCAAAATTAGACTTAGCATGTTGGGCTTATATTAGTGATATCCTATTACATCGGCCCATTACTCCAAATGCCAACAACTCCCACTCGACGGAATGGGAGGATGCCTATTAATAAGTTGTTGTCTAACACATCAACATTTATTCATTGATCCAATCCAGTTTCTGTATTGTTCATACGAGGTTTTTCGTGCGACCGGCAGACACAACAGACTTCACGCTACTCATTGGTTAAGAGTATTGTAGCATCCACGGAACTTTGATTCCCAACCTGTTTCTTCTCTGTGCTGCGAGGTACCCCTAGTCAACTGTTATTATCAAATTACCTAGTTTCCTTCTGGAATACTTCTCCAAGGCATTCGTACAAGTATTCACAACTTTCAACTAATATCTGGTTGGTGGCCACCTAGTGAATACAAGATTCAGAAAATTACAAATGTGCATGACCATCCTCATTGTTCATATCCTTAGTCAAACTCAACTGGATCCCAAAATGTGGTCACTTGTCCTTTTTGTTCGGGCACTGCGCTTGTACGCCCGGGAGCGAACATTGAGCCCAACCTTGAATATGAGCTCCGAGTGGTAAGGGTAATTCGGGTGCTACTTTATTCAGAACCTGGGATCAGTCACACGCTCAAGGTGAAGAAGTTTGTGTCCTTCAGAATCTTGGAATATTCTGTCTAACACAACCGAGCCTGACCCCGTGGTAGAACATGGCACGCGCAGTATGAAGTGCGCGTCGATAGCATATCCTGAATTTATTTTATATCAAGAGTGGGAATTTCATATGCTATCGTAGATTCTCATCTTGCCCAGAATGTGGTTGTACACGAACGGAGTTTGTTACGGCGATCTGCAAAACTTTGATCATATCGTGTACCCCGAAACCAAATGATCATTTTGCATAACCAGGTTTCTCTTTCGAAATACCATGGCTCTTAGCCGGTCATGATATGGTTGAGGTTTCCCTCCATCAAGACGACCGTGCACGTGTGACATGGCGGGGTCCACATTCGACATATTTTATTCGGAGGTTTTAAGCTCCAAAAACTAGTGTATAGACCGTACATCCGATGTAATATTGTCATTATGACGTCGTAAATATCATAAATTCAAATATAAATTCTTTTTGTAAACGTAAATATTGTCAACAAACTCCGATGTACTATTGTCATTATGACGTCGTAAATATCATAAACTTCAAATCCAAAATGTTACTGTCACGTTACAAGCCTTCTAAATTCTTCTCAATCCGAGCAGTTTTACGTGCTTTTCGAAAACATCCTTGCATAAGGTTTTAGTCAATGGATTCGCAACCATATTTTCTGAAGAAAGAATACGACTGTGATCAGCTTGTCTTCTACCACACTCTTCGCATAGTTGTATTTTCTATCAATGTGTTTTGTCCTACTATGGTACTTTAGATTCTTGTCTGCCCCTATCGCAACTTGACTATCAGAGTAAATGCATAAAAGCTTACCCCCATCCTCGACATCAAGAAGGGCGGCCAAGAGTCTCTTTAGCGAGACAGCCTCCTGTGCGTTCTTTGAGAGAGCTACGAATTCGGATTCCATAGTGGACAGCGCGACACAAGATTTCTGCTTGCTCATCCAAGAGATGGCGACATTAGCAAGGAGAAACACTCCTCCTGAGGTGGACTTACGATCATCTAGATCACCACTATGGTCGGCGTTACTATATCCTTTCAATTCTAGCTTACTTCCCACATAACATAGTATGTAGTATACCGTACGTTTCAGATATCTCATTATTCGTTTCACAGCTCGTGAATGTTGATAACCGGGGTTCGACTAGAAACGCGCTACTAGTCCCACAGCGTAACAGATATCTGAACGATTGCATTGCATCGCGTACATTAGACTTCCTACCATACTGAGGTACTCCACACTTTTCATCAGTTCACGCTCTACCAGGTTCTTTGGGCCATCACGCTTTGACATCACACTCCCATATACAACTGGTGTCTCCACGGGTTTAGTATCATAGAGATTGAACCTTCTCAACAATTTGTTGATATAGGATTCTTGAGAAAGACATAATCTACGAGCACCACGATCTCTAGCAATCTTAATGCCTAAGATGTAAGTGGCCTCTCCCATGTCCTTCATCTCAATGCAGATGCTAACCAAGACTTTGATTTATTCAAATAACTAATATCGTTCGTGGCAAGAAGAATGTCATCGACGTATAACTTCAAGATTACATACTTGGACCCTGAGGTTTTAGTGTACACGCAGGGATCCTCGTGAAGATTCATGAATCTGTTGCCCACGATTTCCTCGTGAAACCTGCTGTACCTTTGCCAAGACGATTTTTTACGAATTTTATGTTCGTTCCCAGGGGATGAGAAACCCTCTGGTTGCTCCATGTAAATCTCTTCCTCCAAGTTCCCATTATTGAAGGCAGTCTTAACATCCATTTGGTGTAGCTCGAGATAGAGGCTAGCAACCATGGCCAAAATGGCCCGGACAGTGGTGTAACGCACAGTCGGTGAGTAAGCTTCATCAAAGTCCACTCCGTGGATTTGGGTATAACCTTTCGTGACAAGCCGAGCGTTGTACTGCTAAACATTTAAATCAGCAGTGAGTTTCAATTTCAGAACCCACTTTGTCACGATCGCTCTGCGATTAGGAAAATCAACTTACGTCCAAACCAAATTGGCTTCCATTGAGGAAAACTGTTCCTCCATTCCTTCGCTTGAGGACCATCCATAGCTTTTTTAACCGTTAGCGGTTCATCAACTAAAGTCATGGTGAATAACTCACTATTTTCTACGGGAAACTTCTTGAGAGAAGTTCTCTGCCTTTGAATGCGTCTAGGCTTGTTATTCCAATCTTGAACTACGCTCCCACTTGGAACAATGCTACCACTAAGAACAATGCTCCCACTAGGAACCAGGGCGTTACTGGACCCTTCCCCTGCAACCTTTCTTGGACGACCCCTTGGTCTCAGGTTTCTACCCCCGAGATGAATTTCGTGGTCACTTGGACCAGGAACCAAGTTTGTTGTCCCACTCCCACTGTTTCCAGCAGGTAGTTGAGGAATTATAGGATTGTCATCCAACGGGTCAGCAACTGTATTATCAAGTCCCACTTGATTCGCATCAGGAGCAACTGTGAACTCTGCGGGTGGAATGACTCCTCCCACTGAATTTATTATGAAAATGTTCCAATTCTTATTTACCATTTCATTCACAATGGTTGTCCCCTCAGTTCTCCCACTCGAAATAAGTGGGACCTGATTATCCTCGTCATGTTCAAGTTCTTTTAAGACTTGATATCACGAAGCTTAGGAAATTCATCCTATAAAAACGCAACGTCCCTGGACTCATGTTCGACCACACCACTATTTCTTGAGCCGCCACAAACATGTATCCCTTAGAGTTCTCCGAGTATATTATAAAGATACTTGTCAATCCTCTAGGTCCTTACTTGCCATATCAGTCGTCATTCTGACGCGTGTATGTTGCGCAACCCCAAGGTCGCAGCCTGGTAAGATCCACATCTTTACTAGTCCTCAACTCATATGGTGTCGTGTCTGATGGGTTTCGATATAGCCGTTAGGCCCATTAACGACGAGTAAACGGTGAAGTAGGCCCACTGGGCTCCAAAAGAGGCCTAGAGGGCCAATATAAGGGGTCCCGACAAGGTCGGTCCCGACATATGAGCTGGACGCTCGCGATGAAATGCCTTTAAGTAGGCCCCGATGAAATGCCTTTGAGTAGGCCCCGATGAAATGCCTTTGAGTAGGCCCCGATGTTGAATCCCTGAGGAGGTTGGCCCTGTCCCGATGACGAGGGGCCCCGAGCGGTGACCAAAGGAGATAACTCTGGAGTCCCCGACATCCGTCGGGACTTGCCACCAGAGGATGAGGCCGAGAAACACGCCCACTATCAGCGTAGTGGGGAGGTGGCCTGAAAAGACGGAACGTGGGCAAGTGGCCGAGATAAAGAGAGCATGGGCTAAATCCCAACAGGTAACTGGGGTAACTCCTCCCCTATATAAAGGAAGGAATTACCTCAGGATCGATACATTGATACATTCATATACGCTGATACTTGCCTACATCGAGATACTCATTTAAGCATCGGAGAGGGATTCTGGGTCACCGCCCTGTCTATCCCTTTTTGCAGGATTACTTGGAGCAAAGGAGATCGGACTTCCGTCAAGAACGTACCGGAGTTCCAACAGTGATCCAACATTGGCGCCGTCTGTGGGAATCGTGACAAAAAGAAAAGATAGCTTCTACCCGATCGATGGCTGGCAAGCAAAAGAAGAAACAAGGGCAATCCGGCGGTTCCCGCCATCCTGCTGGATCTCTGAATTCAGGACTGCCGGAACGCAGTGTTGATCGGAATGATCCTCCCCCTGTTGTTTCCCAAACAGGGGGGCATCATGACGATCACGAGGATTCCATTCGAAACTCGTCGGAGGGCAGAGAAGAGATCCCGATGAGGGATCAGGATGCTCCGACCAAGGTGGACTTGGCGAAAGCTGTGATGGATGCCATGCCGATATTCCTGGAGACTATGGAGGCTCTCCTGGACCGAAGGGAGGTTTCCAAGAAGAAGGAGGAAGAGTTGCCTCCGCCTCCGCCGAGGGAGAATCGGGACGGGTAGGAGGCCCAACCCGAGCACCAGGACAAGGGCAAGGAGCCCGCTCAGTCGGAGCAGTTCGTGATTGATGGGCCTGGAGCGGTGCAGCATAGGACCATCCCCCTTAATGGTCCTATCACCCCCGACCAGGTGGTGAAGATCGTGAACATCTGTATTGGGGACCAGAAGAAGATGATGTCGGAGCTGAGGGATCGATCCACTCATCCCTTTGTCCCCCGATTGGTGAGCACCACTACCCCGCCAGGACTTGGTATCCCGACAATCAAGGAGTATGATGGCGAGGGAGATCCAGTTCGCCATGTCCAGAAGCATGTTATGGCTTGTCTAGGCAGAGCCCCGGATGACGATATAGTGTGCGTTCTGTTCCCGGCCACACTTGGTGAGAGGGCCCTGACGTGGTTCTTCAGCCTTCATCCAGGGTGCATCTCTACCTGGACCCAAATGCATGATCGTTTCATCCAGCAGTATCAGGGCCGTCAGCGTCTCTTGAAAAGCGCGAGGTCCCTGGCTGAGGTGGTATAGAGGCCCGATGAGTCGCTGGCGCATTATTACCAGAGGTACACCGCCAGCGTGGCCGAGATTGATGAGGAGATGTCAGAGGGAGAGACCATCCGCACCTTCATTCGGAACCTGACAGCACCATATGGTTCCAACCTGATGCACAGCGTGGCTGAGAAGGCTGTGTGGAACATGGAGGCGCTGCAGAAGAGGATGAAGCAGCAAATCGATGTACAGGAATCAAAGATAGCTGCTGGAGAGCTCGATCCTCCGAAATCGAACAAAGGGAAGCAGTCGTTCAAGCCCTCGGACGATCGCAGGAGGAAAGATAAACCCGAGAGCAGTCAGGGTCGAGGCCGCTCCGATGGAGGGAGGACAAGCGTCCCTCGAAGTCGGACAAGCGGGAGGATCGTTACACTCCTCTCATTTGCTCCATGGGTGCTGTGTTGGCGGTGATGGATCGACAGGGTATCACCAGGTACCCCCCGAAGAAGGATGGAGAGTTCATGGGAGCCCGCACCGATCGTTATTGTCGTTTCCATCGCGCCAGCGGTCACGACACTAACCACTGTCGGGAGTTGAAGAAGGAGATTGAGAAGCTGATCCAGAAGGGGAAGCTCAAGGAATTTGTGGCTGGTCAACGGAGCCGATCCCGTTCCCGGTCCCGATCGCGGTCCCGTTCCCGATCCCGCGGTCGGTCCCCGAAGAAGGAGAAGCTCGAGTCTTCCAATGCCCGCAAGGAGAAGCGGGGGACCATTATTGTGATCCATGGGGGATTTGCTGCAGGAGGTGATACCACGGCATCTCGAGAGGTCTATGCTTCTCGAATTCCTATTGCTGTGGTGCTGGGCAAGAGGGCCCGATCTTGGACTCCGAAGGAAGAAATGGTGATTCCCTTCTCGGCGGAGGACCTGATAGGATTGGAGACCCCGCACGATGATGCTTTGGTCGTGACCCTGAACGTGGATGGGTACGAGATGAAGCGAATCTTGATAGATGGAAGGAGCTCCTCCGACATTTTGTTCATGGATGCGCTGGAGGCCATGGGAAAAACCAAGAAGGATCTGAAGCATGCGGACTTCCCGATGGTCGGATTTTCCGGCTCTACCTCTTACCCGGTGGGGATGATTACCTTACCAGTCGAGTTCGGTAGTGGTTGGAAGTCGGAGAAGAGGAACGTGGAGTTCGTGGTGGTCGAGTCTGCGGGGACTTACAACGCAATTATCGGGAGGACCACCATCAACCCGATGGGGGCAATTGCCTCAACTGTCCATCAGAAGATGAAGTTTCCGACCGACCACGGAGTCGGGGAGGTCCAGGGCGATCAGGTGGCCTCCATGAAGTGCTATGTCAATGCCACTCGAAGGAGGAATCGGGAGGCTATGACTATTTTCCAGACTGATGCTGATCCCCGAGAGGAGTTTGGGCGTCCCGCCCCGATGGAGGATTTGAAGGAGGTCGAGATCGATGGACCTCAGAGGAAGGTGAAAATCGGGTCCGCTCTGTCTGAGGAGAAGGCCCAAGAACAGATTGATTTGTTGAAGGAGTTCAAGGAGCTGTTTGCCTGGTCCCCGAGTGACATGCCAGGAATCAGCCCCGATGTGATTACTCATGAGCTGAAGATTGACCCCGCTATCAAGCCGATTGCACAGAGAAGGCGCCCGATGGGTGCCGACAAGAAGATCGCGATCCAGCAAGAGGTGGGCAGGTTGCTCGATGCTTGATTTATTAAGGAACTCCGATTCCAGATCTGGGTCGCCAACCTAGTCCTGGTGAAGAAGAGATATGGCAAGTGGCGGATGTGTGTTGATTTCCGCGACCTGAATAAAGCATGCCCGAAGGATTGCTATCCGCTCCCGAGGATCGATCAGCTGGTGGATGCCACATCGGGACATGAGTTGCTGAGCTTTATTGATGCCTACTCCGGCTACAATCAGATCAAGATGTCCAAGGAGGATGCCCCCATACCGCTTTTTATGCTGATAGTGACATCTATCACTATGATGTCATGCCTTTTGGACTGATCAATGCAGGTGCAACTTATCAGAGGATGGTGAACAAGCTGTTCGGGGATATGCTAGGAAAAACGATGGAGGCCTATGTGGACGATGTGCTGGTGAAGTCCCGACAAGCCGAGGATCATGTTGGCCACAGCGTTTGAGCGGATGAGGCTTCATCAAGTTTGCTTGAACCCGACCAAGTGTGCCTTCGGAGTGCACTCAGGGAAGTTTCTGGGCTTCATGGTGAGCCAGAGGGGAATCGAGGTGAACCCTGAGAAGCTGAAGGCGATCGAGGAGATGATGTCCCCGACGAACCATCGGGAGGCGCAGGTGCTGAATGGCCGATTGGCCGCGATGAATCGCTTCCTGTCCAATGCAAGCGACTGATCCAAGCCGTTCTTTGAGGTGCTGAGGCCAACAAGAAGTTTGAATGGACTGCCAAGTGCGAGGAGGTGTTCCAGGCACTCAAGCAGCACCTCCGCACCCTCCCGCCGTTGGCGAAGCCCATTCCAGGCGAGCCACTCTATCTGTATTTGGCTGTTTCTGAATTTGCTGTTAGCTCTGTCTTAGTGAAAGTCGTAGAGGGTAACCAAGTCCCCGTCTATTATGTAAGCAAGGTACTCGCCAAGTCTGAAATGAATTATCCCACCGTTGAGAAGTATCTTTATGCGTTGATTGTTACTGTTCGGAAGCTGAGACCTTATTTCCATGAGCATGAGATTACTGTTTTGACGAATCAGCCCTTGAAACATTTTTTGAACCGACCTGACGCGTCGGGGAGATTAGTGAAATGGGCAGTCGAGCTTAGTGAGTTCCGCATTCACTTTGCTCCGAGAACGGCTATTAAGGGCCAGGCGTTGGCGGATTTCATAGCAGAGTCTACAGCCCCCGATCTAGAAGAAGCGGGCCCTGTAGAGGGGGCAACCATGGAAGTCCAGATGGCAGAGCAGTCAGAACAGCCCGATGACGAAGACACTTGGGAGATGTATACCGATGGCTCCTCAAGTTTAGAAGGATCGGGAGCAGGGTTCGTACTGATACCGCCAGGTGGAGGTGAGCCCCTTCGATATGCCTTGGCCTTGACGTATAGGGCCACCAACAATGAAGCTGAATATGAGGCTCTCATCACCGGCCTCAAGATTGCCAAAGGAACGGGAGTTGGTCACTTAAAGGTGAATTGTGATGCTAGCCTGATTGTGAACCAAGTCCAGGGACGATACGAAGCAAAGAGCCCGATGATGAAAAAGTATCTTCGTGAGGTGCAAACCTTGAAGGAGAGTTTTAAGAGCTTCGATATTGAGGCGATCCCGAGGGAGGATAATGTGGAAGCAGATGCCTTGAGCAAGTTCGCCTTGGGGGCACCCCTCGACGAAAGTCGGAAGGTGCACTTTTTGGAGAAGGTGATCCTGTCAGCCGCCGATCAATCGGAGGTATGTGCCATCGAGACCGGATCGGAGGAGCCCACTTGGATGACCCCGATAATCGCGTACCTGACTACGGGGGTAGTCCCCGATGATGAAGTAGCAGCAGGCAAATTACGCCGAATCGCGGTCAATTATGTGATGGTGGGCAATCAGCTGTATAAAAAGGGGTATTCAACTCCTTCAACTCCTTACTTGAAATGTGTGGCTGAGCCCGATACGGATCGGATCCTTAGGGAAGTGCACGAAGGATACTCGGCTTGTCATGAAGGTGCCCGATCCCTCGTGAGGAAAGTGCTGAACCTGGGCTATTACTGGCCCTCGATGAACAAGGAGGCAACGATGCTAGTCCGATCCTGTGACGCTTGCCAGAGGTACGCCCCGAATATCGTGGCTTCGGCTGCCGATCTGACGTCCATCAAGAGTGCTTGGCCCTTCGCGCAATGGGGAATTGATTTGGTGGGACACCTTCCAGTTGCAAAAGACCCATATTATATCCAGATACGGGATCCCTAAGGTGTTGATCAGTGATAACGGCCCTCCGTTTAACGGGGTCCAGTGGAAGGAGTACCTGGAGGAACTGAAAATTGAGCATCGGACAGCCTCTGTCCATCATGCTCAAACCAATGGACAGGTGGAGTCAGCCAACAAGATCGCGATGGATGGCCTGAAGAAGAGGGTCCATGCCTTGAAGGGAAAATGGCTGGACAAGCTGGAAAATGTGCTTTGGGCTGTTAGAACAACACCCAAACGATCGACTGGGGAGACTCTGTTTGGCCTTGTTTATGGCATGGAAGCAGTTGCTCCCGTTGAAATAGCTGTGGCATCCCATCGGATGAGGTACTATGAACCTCTGTCGAATAATGAAATGAGGCGTCTGGACTTGGACTTGGTCGAAGAGAAGAGGCGGAATGCCGAGGAGACCAGGCTCGGATGCGCTTGGCAACGGCCCGATATTACAATCGGCGAGTCAAGTCTCGACAGTTCTTTGTCGGGGAACTGGTCTAGCGTCGGAACGAATTTACCCTTTTGGATCGGATCAACAAGATGTCACCAAAATGGGAAGGACCTTATAAGGTCTTGGGGATGCCAGCTCGAAATGCGTATAAGTTGGAAGACCTCGATGGCAATGTGTTGAAGCATTCTTTTAGTGGTGAACACTTGAAGAAATGTCATGCCTGATATTAGTCGCATTTAGTGGTGCAAGTTGTTTATCGTTTTGATTTGATATAAACAGGTTTTGAGCCATCAATGAATAATGAGGTTGCTTCCGATTAAATCACCTTAAGTGGTGTGGTTAAATCGCCTTAAGTGGTGTGGTTAAATCGCCTTAAGTGGTGTGGTTAAATTGCCTTAAGTGGCACGGTTAAATCACCTTAAGTGGTGTGGTTAAAATGTCTTAAGTGACGTGTTGAATCACTCTAAGTGGTATGATCAAATCGCCTTAAGTGGCGTGGTTAATTCACCTTAAGTGGTGCAACGATAATTGGAACCAAAATAGATTGATATTATAAAGGCCTGAAGGTTCGCGACAAGAGAAGGAAATTACAAGGATTCTAAAATAAAGCGTTAAGTTTGGTCCTTGGCAGCATCGGGGGGAGCAGAGTCCACGAGGTCCGTGGCAGAAGGCTCCGCGATCGGAGGATCGGATCCCAGAAGATTGGCCGAGGGAGGATCGGACCCTTGGAGGTCAACCAGTGAAGGGTCGATTATCGGGGAATCTTGGATGAGGAGATCCGCTTCAGAAGATTGTTTGTAAAGTTAAAAGCCTCTGATGCCAATATCGGGAGGTCCAGAGTCAGAAGACACGACGAACTGTAAGTCCCTCATGTCTTGGGGGCAAGTGATGGGTTTCGATATAGCCGTTAGGCCCATTAACGACGAGTAAATGGTGAAGTAGGCCCACTGGGCTCCAAAAGAGGCCTAGAGGGCCAATATAAGGGGTCCTGACAAGGTCGGTCCCGACATATGAGCTGGACGCTCGCGATGAAATGCCTTTAAGTAGGCCCCGATGAAATGCCTTTGAGTAGGCCCCGATGAAATGCCTTTGAGTAGGCCCCGATGTTCAATCCCTGAGGAGGTTGGCCCTGTCCCGATGACGAGGGGCCCCGAGCGGTGACCAAAGGAGATAACTCTGGAGTCCCCGACATCCGTCGGGACTTGCCACCAGAGGACGAGGCCGAGAAACACGCCCACTATCAGCGTAGTGGGGAGGTGGCCTGAAAAGACGGAACGTGGGCAAGTGGCCGAGATAAAGGGAGCGTGGGCTAACTGCCCCTGGCAGTTATCCCAACAGGGGGTAACTCCTCCCCTATATAAAGGAAGGAATTACCTCAGGATCGATACATTGATACATTCATATACACTGATACTTGCCTACATCGAGATACTCATTTAAGCCTCGGAGAGGGATTCTGGGTCACCGCCCGGTCTATCCCTTTTTGCCGGATTACTTGGAGCAAAGGAGTTCGGACTTCCGTCAAGAACGTACTGGAGTTCCAACCGTGATCCAACAGTGTCCACCGATTTTATAGACACACGGTTTACTACAAGAGTAGCAGTCAACAACGCATCACCCTATAAGAAGATTGAAAGTTGAGCTTGCGACATCATGGTTATTACCATGTCCAATCGTGTACGATTACGTCGCTCCGCCACACCGTTCTGTTGTGGCGTATAAGGGATCGTCGTTTGACGGACAGTACCCCTTTCATTGCATAAATTATATAACTCATTTGAGAGGTATTTACCTACTCTGTCAGTTTGTAAGGTTTTCACCTGACGCTCCAGCTGATTCTACACGGGATCGAGTTAGCTCTTAAAGCATTCAATGACCTCGGATTTACGAGTAATCAAATGAGTAAACCCTTAACGGGCAAGGTTATCAATGAAAGTTACTTTGAGCTTCATAATTATACATCTTTCCATAAATTTGTACTTCAAATCGACGTGTTCCGATTTTACAAGGAATTCATGTGATGTACGCGCCACACACGGGTGTTACCCCAGGTGAAATCTTTTCGTTTCCACAATTTAATCATCGGTGTCATACATGTCCGTCATTACGATATCAATTATATTTATGGAGTACTAACAAATAAGAAAATTAAATCGTTCGATCTAGTTATGCAATCGATGGGCTACTAATGATGATAAAGTGTGTTAATTGTTTCTTTCATTTGACCTCTTTGACCTGGCCGAAATTTTGGTTTCCAATTCCTATTACCAGATTTCATTTGGATCGACCCCTTTGAATGGGTCTAAAGATTTATAAGTAAATTATACTTTGAATAGAATCGCATTCAATCTCAATAACAATTACTTTATTCAATAATCCGAAACGAAAACAACCAAAATCATCAATTCAAATTAACAATGAAAGATGAAACGACAATGATAAGGTTCTTGATCATAATGCAGCAATAAGGAGAAAAGATAGCCGAGAACTCCGAGCCATGTCGAACATCACATCTGGAAAAATTCACAAGGAATCACATCAGATGATTTGTATTAGAATAAAATCCTTTACAGCTTTATGTACATGGAAAATGAGGCGTACCAAAGACGCACTTCATCAACGGTGCTGTGACCTTCCGAATTTTCGTTTAGACCTTTTGTTGCTCGACTCTTTCAACATCATGTGTATATGAGAGAAGTTGTCCTTCGACTCACGGGATTCATCTGAAATGGAAGTTTCTCTGTCGTAGCCACGGGATTAATCGATTTGATCAGACGTTTGAGTCCATTGTCGTCAGCTAACCATGAGAGGGAGGGAACCTTTCATTATGAGATGAATCATATGCCACGCATCCCCTTCATCATCAGGGTCATGATCGGATTTTACACCGGCATCCATGCGGAGAATACCATCATATTTAACCGTGAGGTTTCTAACTTCAGCAGCCTTTCCTTCGGCGAAATGAAGGTGTAAGGCACACCAAAGGTGTAATGCACTGATGTTCATGAACTACTCCTCAATTTCAGCTATCAAGGTTGAATAAATCAAACCTCTCGTAGTATGATCTTTGCGCGGCCTTTCATCGTTAAAGTAGTATGAACTACCACATCATCCGTAGGTGTCCTCTCCGCTTTCGGATTTATGCAATCGTCAACATCCGCAGCAGAGAGGAGGTTCAACACACATGCCTTCCATTAATCATAATTAAAACCATCGAGATTTCGAGGAGTATAGAATTGCACTCTATCAGCCATCGAAACTAACACATTTACAAACAATTGCGAAAATCAGGGTGACAATTTAAAACATTTTGAAAAGAATTGTTTATATTGGATATCTATGAGATAGGAAGCGACAAACAATGATTCTTCAGTCATATAGCCTAACCGACCACCAGTACACTAATGGAAGGGGGCCATGTAATGAGTTCACACTGTCGACGTCAACTTTCTAATAGACCAGTCTCTTTGAAAACGGTTATATCGCTAATTTAACTAGAACTGAGAGTTTTTACATACACCCGTTCTTGGCTTTCCCAAGAACCTCTTAAAATGTTTCGAGGACTTCTCATGCAAGCATACATAATTCTACTTCACTAGAAAATTATCGCATGCAGCCATATCCTGAAACTATCATTCATACGCATCATGCGTAGTCATTTCACATCAAGCATGCATATTTGGCGACTGAATATCATTTTAAAATATTTTGGGTTTACATGCATTTCATGCTTTCAAAATCATGCGTACTTCTATACATGGATCCTATCAAGATCACTCAGCATAGCATGTCTATCCTAGTGTGCAACTCACTAATTGACAACAGGGCTTTGCCCCCGAGCATGCAATATCCAGCTAGATTGACATAGTCAAGACTCAATTCTATCATGCATTCATATCAATATATAACAATTGCAATCCAGCCCACAAAATGATTCAGTCCCATAATCATGCAATTTCCGTGATACATCTGCATAACCGAAACTAGGCATCAGGTTTGATTAAAACGTGTAGGTATCAAACCAATTTGCACTTTGTAGGTAATTTTAAAGTTAAAAAACATTTGGATTTAAAATTTGACCCAACCTAAATTTAGTCAACCTGAACCGGTCCGGTTAAACCAGTCCGGTTCAGTCAACCGAGTCTCAACAATTGGTCTGGTCAACCCGGTTTGACTGGTCCGGTTCAATTAGGTTTTTTTGGTTCAGTTTTTACTCGAACCATGTCGGTTTTACTCGAACCGGGTCGGTTTAACCCGACCCATTAGCCCACCTGGTCCGACCCGATCCGATCTGATCCTGGTCGGACTGATTGAGAAATCCGGGTCGGGTTGGCCAGACCCGTTTGACCCGGTGGGACCTGAACCGAAGCGAACCGGTTCGGATCCTACTTCGGTTCTCTGGGTCGTTCGACCCGACCCGGTCCGGAATCCTAATTACTCGGTTTCTAAGTAGAGTTTTATATCCGCCGAAAACCTAACTTATCCATCAACTAATATTAATTATAATAGATATTACCCTACATATAATTGCGCAATATATCTTTAACTGAGTTGATTCTCCATTAATGAAAAAATCTACCAGTAAATGTATTTTCTAAATATTTTAAGGAAACTAAATTATCATTAAATATTGTAATATGCCTCAAAATATGCCCATAATACATTGTTAATTAATGCCGCGATTTGACCTCGCGACGACGCAACCCTAGCCGACCCAAACTCGCTGTCGCCGTGGGAGGCCACCGCCGCCAGTGGCACGTCCGTTTGCGCCACGACTAGCCACGGGCAAGCCACGACTCGCGTCGTGGCTTAAGCTAGGCTAGGCGCAACCCTTAGGGTTTGGTGGGCAATTTATAGATCAAATTTTACCTCGATAAAAAATCCAAAGTCCAATTATGATGAAAAAACATGTTTTTATTAAAATCATGAATACCCTACAAAGTCTCTAATACCACTGTTGGTTTTAGGGGCAAGTAATAAGGATCAAAACAAGGTATATTCTAGGTAACTAATACGCAGCTGAAGGGTGCACTGGGACGGTGTAGCCCAAGATGTCAACTGGGAGTTCACAAATTGCCGGACGGTGTCATACGGTAAATCTTATTAAGGAGCAATCCACATGCGATGGTCTCCACAGCAAAGCCTCTTTCAATCTGGTCGCTGGATGGATCTCTGGGCCGAATTACTTGATGTAATTTGGGACCTACTTTATGGTGTTATAGGTTCGGCCGAATCCAATGGTAAAAGGGAGAGGGGATTTCTTTTCTGAAAACTAAAAGGGAGAGAGTCACTAAACCCAATATATCCCTAACACCTCTTATTTATAAGAGGAGGTGAGCAAAACCCTAGGTGGGTTGCTCACCTATTTCAGCCAAACCATTAGTCTAATAGGGCTGGCCCACATGGGCCGTGCATGGCAATGGGGATTTCGGACTGTCCCGGAATCCCCTATGTGCCATACCCCAAATTAGGCTTAGCATGATGGGCTTATATTAATGGGCTCCTATTACGGCAGCCCATTTACTCAAAATGCCAACAGTAGTTTCACAAGCGGTTGTGAATCGTTAATATCATCGATTTTCCGAGCACATCTTTCCTCCAAAAGTTCGTCGAACTCCATTGGAGGTTCATTCATCAGGTTTTCTTCTCTTTTCCTTTGTAAGGAACGATTCAAGTCTCATGGTGAAATCAGGCTATATTAACAGGAGTTGATGGACACAGGCTCCTAAGAAGATGATGCTTCGAGGAGTGTATGCCTCATCTTTGAAGAGGGAGTCGACGCCTTAACTTTGGAGGGGTCGACGCCTGTTCTTCGAGAGGAGGACTCGTCGACCCATGTACTTTGAGGAAAGTAGTTGACATATAAACCTTGGAGGGGGTCGACCCAGTTTATTTGAGGGGGGGGGGGGGAGGAGGGGACCCCTTGCAAATGTGCGGCGTGGTGTCAAGGTTGGAAGACAACTGGGAAGTATCGCATCATCACTTATTTGGACTTAGTTTTTTTTGTGCTATATATGGTGCTATTTTAGGACGATTACATTGAACCATTGTTGATAAATGACTTGATGTCATATATGAGAATTAATATCGCCAACGAAGTTAGTCACGTTTCTAACAACTTCATCTTTTGGGAACAGCTTAACACTTTATTTCTCATACATCGAAGGACGCATCATACCCGAATATACATTTTCCACACTCTAGATAAGATACTACTGACACATTCGACCTAACTAGAAAATGATAGGAGATATTTCCCTTAGTGGCCATAGCCAAATTGAGCGAATCTGACCGCCTGGGTGGTCCTCCTGTTTGCCACAAAAAATTTAAGAGAGCCCCTCTGAATTAATATCTCGGTCTATATCCTAAGGTCTTTGCATTTATTTGTATCATGTCCCTTGGCCTTGTGGTAATCATACTATTGGTGGATGTTCTTCCCTACAACGATATTTTTTCTTACCAAATAGATGGTAAAACGTTGTATAACATTTCTTGGTATATAACAAAAGGTTCAAAAATCAGGGGTGTGAAATTTGACCCAACGCCTAGCCTGGAATCAATGGATGAGGCAGAGGTGTATGTAATGGTTGTGTCCATCTCTCCGACTAGAAGGGTATGGTGGTCGGGCATGACCGCCTCTTCAATGCTGATGAGTATGGTGGTTGGGCTTGACAACCTCTAAGGTAGAGACAAAGGGATTGGTCTTCCCCTAGTGGGGGGAAGGACTGCTTCTTTGTTAACATGCTAGAAGGAGAAGATGTGCAGCCACTCTTCCAAGGAAGGAGAGGTGGTGTCTCCCTCCTTCGTTCTATAAGAGAGGGGGGGGGGGTGCGTGACATAACTTGGTGTGTGAGAGTTGCTTCCAAAGCCCCCGTCGTCTTTCGTCTCGTAGTATGAGGGCTGATGTTCAGGTAGCAACCGATGCTAATGTTGTTGCGGATGGACATCCATTCCATGGTCATGGCCAAAAGTGGTAACATTAGCGGCATAGGGAAGATAAGAGTTCCCTTTCATAGAAATGGGAGTATATTTCCCTTGAGAGTACAATGCCTTCTTATATTCTGAGAGAGCATCTGTTGCTTCGAGTAGTTCTTGGGTCACATGGACCCTTTGGTGACAAAGCTAACGAGATAACTCTTTAGGAAGAGGTTGTTCGGATGCAAGTGGAGGATGAGAGTTGTTGGAATAATCGCCTTTTAGGATAAATGGGAATAGTGATTCAACCAAATCCATTTTTCTAGTGATCTTAGAATAAGAGTGGTACGCCATGACTTTTTGTAGCGTTCCCCACAGACGGCGCCAATGTTGGATTTTGACCTTCTTGAGAAAGACTTGAAATCGACTGTCAATTCTTCGGTTCTCCTGTTCGTCCTTTATTGATATCTTGAAGTGAAATTGAGTTGTACTATTTATAGGGAGTAACAAGTATGGTAACTGACTTATGCATTGTTGGTGCACCAACTCTCCAAGTATGGAAACTTATTTATCATTACTTACCTTTCTGAGAGGGATCACTATTTAAAAAAAAATCATTAAATGCTTCGTCATTTCAAGGGAATAATGGAGTACGAATAGACACCCTTATTAAGGAAAAGGGTTCAGGTCCTTCTAGAGGGGAAATAAGTCGATTCCATACCTCTTTTAGGAGAGGGGGGGAGGGTCGACCCCATCTATTTGAGAGGGGGGTCGACCTCCTTTATTTGAGGGAGGGGGGGGGGGGGGGACGACCCCCTTCTCTTTGAGAAAGGGGTCAACCCCCTCTCTTTGAGAGAGAGAGAGTTTGACCTTCTATTCTTATGTAGAGGGTTGACGATCATGACATGAGGCAAAGCCCCGAAAGTCGACGAATCCTTCTACAAAGGAAACCATTCCTCTTAAGGCAAGGTGAGGTGACGACCTGCCTGTCACCAGCTGATGGAAACCCTTCCTCTGAAAGCAATGTGAGGTGGCGACCTGCTTTTCACCAGCTGAATGAAACCCTTCCTCTTAAGGCAAGGTTAGGTGGCTACATACGTGTCACCATCTGACTTGCCACCGATGTCCTCCTCCAATCCCAAATTGCAGCCACCACCTTAAAATAACCAATCTCAGAAAAAAAACAGTCGCCACATAAGTGGGTTCACCTAATATCTATAAATAGCAAGATGTTTATCATTGTTACATATGTTTTTGTCAACAACTGGTATCCAAGTACTTACTAATGCTTCGGAGTGGAATCAGGGACACAATCCCCACCTCTATCTCAGGTCCTCTCCAAATACTCACGACCAGGAGGAACTAGCGGCATCCTAAGTCCAAAAGACCCGAAGGCGTGAAGACGAAGGCCAAGAGAAGTCCACAAAGGATGGAGGAGCTCAATTTGGCAAGAGTTAGTCGACCTCCTAGGGGATTTTACCAACCCCGAAGGACACAGTATTGAAGACTTTCTTTACCTAAGCAGGGAACTGGAATTTCTATTGGAAGAAATCCAGAGACATCATCGCCACGTCTCTCACCAATCTAGGAGATGGGTGACACCAAGAAATGATGACATTAACGTTCTATCAGGAGGTTTTGCTTCAGTCGGGGAATCCAGTTCTGCCAGAGAAGTTTATGCCTCCATGAAAATGACCCCGGGTAATAACAGAAAGAGAGTTAGAGAATTAGAGTCGGTCGCCATCACATTCTCTACGGACGATTTGAGGATGATGATCCATCCCCAAGAAGGCCCCATAGTGATCACGATTTGGATAGATGGATTTGAAGTAAAGAGGGTATTAATTGATGGAGGAAGCTTGACTGACGTACTGGCTTTTGAGGTCATCGCCCAATTTGGGTACTAGAAAAAAGACCTGCTCGAGATGAACTCTCCTCTAGTAGGTTTTGTCTGAAGAATAACCTACCCGTTAGATGCAATCCGACTCCCCCTAAATTTGGGACAAGGTTGGAAGACCCTCTGCATAGAGGTCATGTTTGTAGTGGTCGTTGATATGAGTACGTACATCACTATATTGGGAAGAACCACTCTCAACACCCATTATATTTTTCCGTCCACTTCTCATCAAGTTATGTGATTTCCTACCCCTTATGAGGTGGGAGAACTCAAGGGGAATCAGGATATATCTCGACGATTTTCTGTTAATACCCTCCGGCGACGTAACCAACGAGAAACCTTGTCCATCGTTACTGATGACCATCCTCGAGACGAAGATGGACGACCGGCTCCAATGGAGGAATTGATAGAGGTCGAGATTGATGGGTATGAGAAGAAGGTTAGGATTGGGTCGGCGCTACCTCCAGAACTAGTTAAAAGCAAGACTCTACTATTGAGAGAGTATACAGAGCTGTTCGCTTGAAAACCAAGCGAATGTCTGGTATCAGTCCCGGCATCATCTCCCATGAATTAAGGATCGATCCAGTGGTAAATCCCATAGCTCGAAGGAGAAAGTCGATGGGCGCAGACAAAAAAATGACAATACAACAAGTGGTTGGAAAATTGGTCGACTCTGGTTTCGTGAAATAAATCTGTTTCCAAACATGGGTCGCCAACCCCGTACCGGTGAAGATTGTTAGGTTCTAAGTTTCAGGTCAACGGGCGGTCGACCTAAGCCTTATTCCTCGCTGGAGAAATTGCGGGTTCGGTGCTCTTGAGTCTTGTCCTCCTAATCCGTATCTTTCTGTCCTTCGCCTTCTCTTCTCCTCTCGTCCTGCAAGAGGGGAAATACCAAGCACGGAGGGGGGGGGGGGTGGTGCTTGATGTACCTTCTCCGATGCCTAAGTCAGTACGGTACTTCTAGAGAGATAAAGCTAGAGAGATGTCAGAGCTAAATTGTACACTTAACCAAGATGATCAAATGAATGGTGGAAAGGTTGTATTTATAGGCAACGGTGTCATTAAGGTGGCTTAATGACATCGTTAACCTTTAAACACAATTAGTTAGCCCTTAATCTCGTAATTAAGACCTTAAAACACGGAGAGGTTGACTGAAATAAACTGAGTATCGGAGTCGGGAAATGGTGCCGGGGCCCTTGAGGGGGAGAAAATTCGACCCCCAAGGGTAGGGGTTGGGTGTGGCCACCCAACCCCTTCCTAGGGGAGATCGGGTTGGTCCACCCGACCTCACCTAGGTGAGTTTGCCTCGGTCCGGACGAGTATTTTGGCCTCGTCCGGACCGTTGGCGTTTTCGCGGGGTGTTTGGGTTGAAGTTTCGATTTACAATCATTGACGTGGTGATCAAAATAAAACGATTCGGAAGTCAACGGGTTCAAATTGGGCGTATATCCATCACATGCCCCCGAGTCAACCAATGGCCTGACCCTTGATTGACTCTATTTTAGGATGGTATGACACGCGCAATTTGAAGCCGGTATTTTACCTTTTGTCGGAATCCTTACTTACCCATGGATGTGTGTCTCTGACTCTGCCCCCTGTCTCATTCTCGTTGTCCTTTTCTCTTTTCCTTTTCTTTTAGGCAGTTATGGTCCTTGGTTGGATTCGCTTCTTAGGACGCGTGTCGTATTGAGGTACGTGCCTTTTGCTTTGTGTAAGTGTTGCTTTTGGGAGACGTAATCCCGCCTCCCCTTTAATTGTTTATTTACTTGTCTCGTTTCTTGATTTGTGGGTCCTCATGGTGATATAGTCCTGTTTGTTTCATCCTCCTTTCATCCTCTTGCCCCCGTGTTTCTGCTTACTGGCGTGTGGGGTCTTCTACACTGGGGTTATGACTATCTCCCCTTGCCCCCTGCCTCTGCTTGTTGGCCAGTGGGGTCTCTCTATATTGGGGGTTATAACTATTTCCCTTTGCCCCCCTGCCTCTGCTTATTGGCCTGTGGGGTCTTCCCATATCATCTTTCTATTCTTACCTTTTGACTTTGTATTCGTCGTTTTAGGAAAATGAGTTTCATCTTGTCTCTACTGTCCGTTTTCTGTTTTTCTTGGGCTAAGCTTGCGTTTTTTCGATCAGCAGATCTTCCCGGTGATTGATGAGGAGTAAGAGGCAAGTACGGGTGGGAGTAGTTAACTCCGGGACCGGACCTTCGATTGCAAAAAGATCGGTTTTTTATGGTGCGGGGAGGTGTTCTCTAATTGGAGGTAAGGGCGGTGGTGATGTTAGGGTACCATCTTCTTTCTATATTGATGCCCCCCAATCGAGGGTCCGGGAGCCATCTTTTCCTTCTCCCTTGTTTGGTAAGTCCTGGAATGTCTGAGTTTCCTTAGTGTATATTGGTGTTTACTCTGTATCTTGTTGTAGGTAGACTTCGTCTTCCGCGTCTGAGTCGAAGGGAGCTGTCTCGTCCTCCTGTTGATGGAATTGTTGGGTCTGAGTGGGCGCCTTATTATGGGCGTGGAGCTCGTTTTGACAATCAATCTTCTTTACAAACTCCTGAGGTTGGAGTTCGTGTTCTGCAGTCTGCTATTCCTCCTGCAGATCGTGTGTCCCCTTCTAAAGGGTCGGAGGCAGCTTATGAACTGGCTCATGATGTGTTGGCTCGCTATGCTTCTGTAACTTTTCTTAACCGTGTTATTCTTTAGAACATTTCTGTTTCATGCTTTATCTGTCTCACCCTTTGTTTTTGTCGTAGGGTATTGCCGACCTTTTTAATTTGTCCGCCCTTGTTATTGATCTTGCTGAGGAGAAGAAGTTGCACGAGGACACTTGTGTCTCCCTTAGTTCTGAGCTTGTTAGTTGTTTGGAGCGTAGTCGTATCACGGATTTGCAGCGCCAAGATTTGGAGAGTCGTATTGCCCTTCTTAAAGAAGAGATTGAAGCCTTAAGACAAAAGTCTTATCGCGATGAAGTACTTCGGGCTGCTGAGTTGGTGTCCCTTGAGGAGATGTTTCGTGTGGAGGAGAAAGGGTGTGCTATCGCTGAGTATAAGTCTTCCTCCTCTTATCAGGCTGCTATCGATGTTCGCTGCTCTGTGGCTAGGCGTATTTCTTTAAAGGCGATTCTTGAGCGTATGTACATGATTGCTCCCGACTTTCCTTTTTCTCAGCTTGGTGATTTGTCTGACTTCGCTGTTAGACATGTTGCCAAGCTGAGGAAGTAGTACACCTGTCTCTTGTGGTGGTTTCACGAGTTTGTGGCTTGAGGTTCTTCTTAATTTGGGTCATACTTCTCCTTTTTGCCTTCTAGCTTCTTTATGCTTGTCTTTATCGGTTGTGTCGTTACTTTGCTTCTCATTAATGTTGCTTGGCTGAAGTGTCTATGAGGTAGTCTTGAACTTGTTATTCATCTTTCTTTATTGAGTTTATCAAGGGCTCCTTCTTGTGTTGTCTTCCTACTACTCTTCCTGTTGGTGAGTTGCACTTGTCTTTAGAGTTTGAAACTCCACATTTCCTAGTTTTGCCATCTTTGTTTGACACTTGTGTCTTTACTTATGGCATGCATGGCGGGGTGTTTATATCCCCTTTTCATGATAACCTCTTGTGCCTTTATGTGTAGCTCTTTGGTTATGGATCCTTCCCTTTCTGGTGCTTCATTTTCTTTGCGTTTCTTTGGTGTTTTCCTTCATCCTCGTACCTGCTATTTCATCAAGAAAAAACATTATGTGTTCTTCTTAGAATCTTTGCGTTGCAATTATTTTATCGTGGAATCCTTCTTAGCATGGTGCGACGATCCCTTCTGTTACCCTTTGAATGATGTGTATGATATTGTTAGACCAAAGATACACTCTTGATGGGCGTCGAATCTATTCACGAGACAGGCTCTCGGAGGGCACCAGTAGTTAGACCAACGATACGCTCCTGGTGGGCGTCGAAAACTGTTCACGAGACAGGCTCTCGGAGGGCACCAGTAGTTAGACCAAAGATACGCCCCTGGTTGGCTCGAAAACTGTTCACGAGACAGGCTCTCGGAGGGCACCAGTAGTTAGACCAAAGATACGCTCCTGGTTGGCGTCGAAAACTGTTCACGAGACAGGCTCTCGGAGGGCACTAGTAGTTAGACCAAAGATACGCTCCTGGTTGGCGTCGAAAACTGTTCATGAGACAGGCTCTCGGAGGGCACCAGTAGTTAGACCAAAGATACGCTCCTGGTGGGCGTCGAATCTGGTAGTTTGAAATCTACCTCAAGATACGCTCTTGGGGGCGTCGAATCTGGTAGTTTGAAATCTACCTCAAGATACGCTCCTGGGGGCGTCGAAGGTCGTAGTTTTTAGAAACTACTCTCAAGATACGCTCTTGGGGGCGTCGAAATTCGTAGTTTTTTGAAACCACTCTCAAGATACGCTCTTGGGGGCGTCGAAATTCGTAGTTTTTGGAAACCACTCTCAAGATACGCTCTTGGGTGCGTCGAATGTCGTAGTATGAACACTACTCTCAAGATACGCTCTTGGGGGCGTCGAAGGTCGTAGTGTTAAAACTACTCTCAAGATACGCTCTTGGGGGCGTCGAAGTTCGTAGTGTTAAAACTACTCTCAAGATACGCTCTTGGGGGCGTCGAAGTTCGTAGTATGAAAACTACTCTCAAGATACGCTCTTGGGGGCATTGAAGGTCGTGTTGACTTGGAAGTCATATCTGTGTAAGGATAACATAATGATTGTATCACCATCTTCTTTGAAAGATACTTTGAGTAACTTCTACTTCATTAGGAGCATTCAAGCCTATATGTACACATGGGATGCCTTGGGTGGATCAAGACATCCTTTGGAGGAAATCAAAACTAGTTGTAGAGTCGGAGTAACTTCTTGAGTTTTCCTTCTCAAAAGTTGTTTTTGGAAAACTTAAATGATTATGTGTAATGACTAGAGATAACTCCAAGGATATGGTCTTTTGCTTGTGCTGTCTTCTTAGACGTAGTACTTCTTTAGGTGTTCTCCACTGAAGGTGTTTGTGGAGATATACCCTTCCCCATCCTCTAGGCGGTAAGCATTTGCGTATGGAACTGATGCTATCTTATACGGCCCTTCCCACTTTGGAGATAATTTTCTGACTTGGTCTAAGTGTGAGAACTCGTTTTTTCTGAGTACTAGTTCTCCTATGTGGAATTACCTCTCCTTGACTTGGCGGTTGTAATATCTTGCGGATACAAGGCGCATTCGTGCCTGTGCTTCCTCTGAGTTCCATCTTTTATCATCCACGAGGTCTAAGTCTAAGAGCCTTGCTTTGTTGTTCTCATGCTCTTCAAAGTACGTGGTTCTTAGTGATGATACAGCCATTTCTGCTGGTGCCACCGCTTCGGTCCCGTACACTAGGCCAAATGGTGTTTCTCCTGTGGCTATCTTTGGTGTTGTCCGCACTGCCCATAGGACATTTTCCAGCTCATCTACCCAACTTCCCTTGGTAGCATGGAGTCGTTTCTTTAGACCGTCTAGCACTATTTTATTTGCCGACTCTACTTGCCCGTTTGTCTGAGGGTGTTTTACTGATGCGAAGCGGTGCTCTATATTCAGCCTTTCGCAATACCATTGCAGTTTCTTGCTCTTGAATTGTGGGCCATTATCACTTATTATTGCTTTTGGGACTCCGTATCTCGAGACAATGTGAGATTGAATGAAGTTAATGATTTGCTCGTCTGTTGTCTTTCCCATTGCCTTTGCTTCTATCCACTTGGAGAAGTAGTCTATTGCTACTATTATGCAAGTTTTCTGCCATTTTGTTCTTCGTAGGGGGCCTATCAGATCAATCCCCCACTGTGCGAATGGCCAGGCTCCTGAGATAGAACTTAGCTTTGCTGTTGGGGCTGTTATATTTCTGGAGTACCTTTGGCAGTGATCACATTTTTTTACCAAGTCTGCTGCTTCTTTGCTCATTGGCGGCCAATAGTATCCTAGGTTGTAGACCTTTCGGATTATTGATCGTGCTCTTTCATGGCACCCCGCATCTCCTTCATGGAGTTCTCCAAGTATTCTCTCTGTTTCTGGGTATGTTATGCATTTGAGGAAGGGTGTGGAGTACCCTTTTTTGTAGAGTTCATTATCCATCACTGCATAATTTCTAGCCATCCTTTCAATCTTGACTGCCTCTACCTTATCCTTTGGGAGTTTTCCTTCCATGATGTACTGACGCATTGGGGTCATCCAGGCTTCTCCTTCATCTATTACTAGAGCCTCCATTTGTTCTATCGGTGACTGCATTCTTTGCTCTACAAAGTGAACCTCTTTGCCTGCTTCTGCCCCTAGGGCTAGTTTGCTTAAGGCGTCCGCCTCTTGGTTTTGTTCACTTGGGACTGACTCAATGTCGAAGCTTTGGAAGCTCTTTATTAGGTCCCTGGCTTGCTGTAAGTACTTTTGCATGTTTTCAGACTTTGCAGTGTAGATTCCTTTCACTTGGTTAACAACTAGTTGAGAATCACACTTGACTCTTAGGTGCTTTGCCCCTACTCCTTTGGCTATTCTCAGGCCTGTTATCAATGCTTCGTATTCAGCCTCATTGTTCGTTGCCTTAAAGGTAAGTGCCATGGCATAACGCAGAGGTGTATCCCTACTTGGTGGGTATAATAGGAGGCCTGCACCTGAACCTCCCCCGTTGGACGACCCATCGGTATGCATCTCCCATAACTCTTCTGGTTGTTTCTCCTGACTACTACTCGCCTCGCTTGTAGTTTTGATTTCTCCCAAGTCTTCATCTGGATTAATTCCGGTGAATTCGGCAATAAAATCTGCTAGAGCTTGTCCCTTTATAGCTGTTCTAGGGGCAAAGTGAATACGAAACTCACTTAGCTCAATTGCCCATTTGGTCAGTCTTCCGTGTCTGGTCTTTGGAGGAAGTGTTTCAATGGTTGGTCTGTGAGGACTGTTACCTCGTGCCCATGAAAGTAAGGTCTCAACTTCCTTGCTGATATAATCAGTGCATAGAGGTACTTTTCTATTGGCAAGTAGTTGATCTCATACTTTGCCAATGTTTTACTTACGAAGTACACTGGCAATTGTGCAGAGTTTTCTTCTTTTATTAGTACCGAGCTTACTGCCACGTTACTCACGGAGATGTAGAGGTAGAGGGGCTCCCCTGGTGTAGGCTTTGCTAGGGGTGGTAGTGTCTTTAGATGTTGTTTGAGTTGTTGGAAGGCTTCTTCGCATCTTGGTGTCCATTCGAACTTCTTGTTTGCCCTTAGTACCTCAAAGAAGGGTAATGCTTTGTCTCCTATTTTGGACAGGAATCTGTTAAGAGCTGCCAACCTCCCATTCAGTCGTTGAACCTCTTTGTGCTTCGTAGGTGACTGCATTTCTTCAATTGCTTGTAGTTTCTCGGGGTTTACCTCTATGCCTCGTGACTTACCATGAAGCCTAAAAACTTCCCTCATTGTACCCCAAATGCACATTTTTTCGGGTTTAGGCGGACTTGGTATTGCTTCATTCTCTCAAACGTTGAGCGAAGGTTTTCCACATGGTCTTTCTTCTCTTTGGATTTGACGATCATGTCGTCCACGTATGCCTCCATTGTCTTTCCTATCATGTTCCCGAAGATTTTGTTGACCATTCTTTGGTATGTCGCTCCAGCATTTATGAGTCCGAACGGCACCACCAAGGGGGAGTGAACCTGTTTTATGCTACTTGGCCTTACTCCCAGTATGTTGAGGACCTTCTTGCTAATGATGTTAGGAGAGCTTCCACTGTCTACCAGGATTCTTCCAATGTCCATATCAGTGATCTTCATTGTTATGACTAGGGCATCATTGTTGTCTGGCAACACATGCTCCATGTCTCTTCTTGAAAATTGTATTACATCTTCTTTCTTTCATTCTACTTGCTCTTCTTTTGGTTTACGGTCGTCTAACTGTGCCATATACGCTTCTCTGGCATTTGCTGACTCTCCTCCAGCTCCATAGCCTCCATGAATGACATATACGCTTGCCATCTGGTCGGTGATAATTAGGCTTTCTATTCGAAACCCACGGACGGCGCCAAGTGTTAGGTTCTAAGTTTCAGGTCAACGGGCGGTCGACCTAAGCCTTATTCCTCACTGGAGAAATTGCGGGTTCGGTGCTCTTGAGTCTTGTCGTCCTAATCCGTATCTTTCTGTCATTCGCCTTCTCTTCTCCTCTCGCCCTGCAAGAGGGGCAATACCAAGCACGGAGGGGGGGGGGGGTGGTGCTTGATGTACCCTCTCCGATGCCTAAGTCAGTACGGTACTTCTAGAGAGATAAAGCTACAGAGATGTCAGAGCTAAATTGTACACTTAACCAAGATGATCAAATGAATGGTGGAAAGGTTGTATTTATAGGCAACGGTGTCATTAAGGTGGCTTAATGACATCGTTAACCTCTAAACACAATTAATTAGCCATTAATCTCGTAATTAAGACCTTAAAACACGGAGAGGTTGGCGGAAATAAACTGAGTAACGGAGTCGGGAAATGGTGCCGGGGCCCTTGAGGGGGAGAAAATTCGACCCCCAAGGGTAGGGGTTGGGTGTGGCCACCCAACCCCTCCCTAGGGGAGGTCGGGTTGGCCCACCCGATCTCCCCTAGGGGAGGTCGGGTGTGGCCACCCGACCTCACCTAGGTGATTTTGCCTCGGTCCGGACGAGAATTTTGGCCTCGTCCGGACCGTTGGCGTTTTCGCGGGGTGTTTGGGTTGAAGTTTGAGTTACAATCATTGACGGGGTGATCAAAATAAAACGATTCGGAAGTCAACGGGTTCAAATTGGGCGTATATCCATCAAAGATGTCTGATGAAAATGGCTGATATGTGTAGATTTATGTGATCTCAATAAGGCATGTCCAAAAGATTCTTACCCATTACGAATGATTGATCAATAAGTCAATGCCTCATCAGGGCACGAGCTTTAAAGCTTCATAGATGCCTACTCTGGTTACAATCAAATAAAGATGCATATAAGGACGATGCACACATTGCATTTTATGCCGAAAACGAAATTTACCATTATAAGTTAATGCCTTTTGGACTCATCAATGCGAGGGCGGCATATCAAAGAATGGTCAAGAAACTCTTCGAACCCATGTTGGGAAGAAATATGGAGGCTTATATCGACAATATGCTCGTCAAATCTAAAAAGGGTCATGACCATGTCAAAGACCTAAATGAGGCTTTTACATGTATGCGACTACACAATGTGCGGTTCAACTCGACTAAATACGAGCCTTTGGCGTTTGGTCGGAAAAATTCATAAGCTTCATGGTGAGTGAAAGAGGGATAGTGGCAAACCTAGAAAAGTTGGCGGAAATCGAAGGAATGACAACTCCCACCTGCCATAAAGATGTTCAATGCCTAAATGACCGATCGGGAGATAGGTGTTTATCTTTCTTCAAAGTAATAAGGGCAAACAAGAAGTTCGACTGGACTCTAGTATGCGAGGAAGCCTTCCAACAGTTAAACAATCATATCCACTCACTCCTGGTGTTGGCAAAACCAATTTTAGAAGAACCACTCATCCTCTACCTGAGCGTGAGTACAACAGCTATTAGTTCTTTCCTTATTAAAGAAGTTGGCATCGTTCAAATTCCTGTGGATTACGTTAGCAAACTCTTTGGTGTTGTCAAGATAAACTATATGGATTTTCAAAAATACTTCCACGCTCACGAAATCACGGTCCTAACCAACCAACCCTTGAAGAAGCTACTACAAAAAACCAGACGTCTAAGGAAGAATGGTAAAATTGGTTGTAGAGTTGAGCAAGCTCGATAAACATTTCGAGCCTCGAAAGTGCAAAAAAGGACAGACGCTCGCCGACTTCATCACCAAAAATATAATCACTCAAGATGCCAAGACTATTGTCATCCAAACTGAAGAACACGAAAGGAAACTCCAGAAAGCATTGCCAACGACACCCTCGCCTGGCTTTTATATACATATGGGTCTTCCTCAGCACAAGGATGTAGGGCAGGACTAGTGTTGGCGCCATCAGAAGGATAACTACTCTGATATGCGTTAACAGTAACCTTCATAGCCACCAACAATGAAGCTAAACATGAAACCTTGCTTACGGGTCTCAAAATAGCCAAAGACATGGGTATCACCAATCTAAGAGTACGATGTGATTCTGAACTAATCGTCAATCAAACAAGGAGAGTATATGTGGCAAAGACAGAAAACATGAAGAAGTACTAGGGGGAAGTACAACGACTCATTCGAGACATGCAAACCTTTCAAATAGAGGCTATCCCCCGGGAAAGCAATCAAGAGGCTGACGCCTTATGCAAATTCGCCCTGGGAGGAGTCATCCCCACCCCAATACGGTTCATCAAAAACTTCCTCTATTCAGTGTTCTTGGGATCCGTCCAGAAATTTATTTTCCAAAACGAAGAGCAGAGAAAGGTCAACTTGGATCTAGTAAACGAAAAAATATGTATCTCTGAAAAACCCAAGGAATAATGAAATTGGCAACCGCCAGGTACTTCAATCGAAAAGTGGGTCGACAACAATTCTTCTTAGGTGAGAAGGTCCTCCGAAGAAATGAGTTCATAGCGTCCGTCCATAGAGGGAAAATGATACCCAAATGGGAAGGGCTTTACCTCATCGTCGATGTTCCATACCCAAATACCTACAAATTGGAAGATCCTCAAGGGCAACGCCTCTATAGGACCTTCAACATCGAACATATGAAGAAGTTCTACGTATAAAAGTTATGCAATATCTGTAATGCTTTCAATAAAACGATGAATAAAGATGCAGGTTTCTATCGACACTGAGAGTCGCCGACATCTACAAAGGAGTCTAGACCTTGCAATAACTCCTCGACTCGTCATAGTTACCGACATCTACAAAGGAGTTTAGTCCTCGCACTAACTCCTCGACTCGTGATAATCGTCGACATCTACAAATGAGTTTAGTCCTTGCTATAACTTCTCGACTCGTGATAGTCGCCGATATCTACAAAGGAGTTTAGTCCTCGCACTAACTCCTCGACTCCTAATATTCACCGACATCTACAAAGGAGTTTATTCCTCACACTAACTCCTCGATTCGTGATAGTCAGCGACATCTACAAAGGAGTTTAGTCCTCGCACTAACTCCTCGACTCGTGATAGCGCTGACATCTACAAAAGAGATTAGTTATCGCACTAACTCCTCCACATGCGGTAGTTGTCGACATCTACAAATGAGTTTAGTCCTCGCACTAACTTCTCGACTCGTGATAGTCCCGGAATCTAGAAAGGAGTTTAGTCCTCCACTAACTCCTCAACTTGTGATAGTTGCCGACATCTACAAAGGAGTTTAGTCCTCGCACTAATTCCTCGACTCGTTATAGTCGCCAACATCTACAAAGGATTTTAGTCCTCGCACTAACTCCTCGACTCAGAACTGTATGAAAATTCCTATCTTCTTCAAAAGAAACAACTCGACACTGGTCGTCCTCCCCTTCACGGAAAAAGCTGAATTACCAATGTCTCGGTGGCAAGTATTAGGCTTTACTTTAAATAAGATTCCAAGTCGGCCAACATAGATTCGGGGGACAAAAACTCGGTGAAATGAAAGAACCTTCGTAATAAGCCAAGGATGAAAGGTCGGCAATGACGTGACAAGAGGCGACGCTTCGAAAGTCGATGACTCCTTCTACAAAGGAAACCTTTCCTCTTAAGGCAAGGTGATGTGGCGACTGTTGGGTTATGAGTTGGATTCTTGATCCAACAACGACTTGACTGTCACCAGCTGAAGGAAACCCTTCCTTTTAAGGCAAGTTGAGGTGGCTACCTGCTTGTCACCAGCAGACTTGCCACCGATGTCCTCCTTCAATAAAAAATGGCGGCCACCGTCCTAAAATAACAACCAATAAGAGAAAATAGCAACCGCCACATAAGTCGATTAACCAAATATCTATAAATAGCAACGTGTTTATCATTATTACATACGATTTTCTCCATAATTGTTATCCATATATTGTCTTAAGCTTCGGAGTGGAATCATGGGCATAATCCTAAACCATTTTCTCAGGTCCTCACCAAATACTCACGACCAGAAGGAACTAGCGGCTTCCAAACTCCAAAAGACCCGAAGGCATGAAGACGAAGGCCAAGAGAAGTCCACACTAAGTTTAGTCAGACGATCGTAATCCAACACCCCTATTGGAAGAATTTGCCAACCGTTTTAATATAAAGTGACATTTTGAAGATCTTGTGTCTGTCTTCAGCTAAATGAAGGTGACGGTTTGCATTATCCTTAGACTAATATCCATCGACTCTCATATCCTCCTGAAAACATTTATTTGCAAAAAAAGAAAAAATAAATATATAATTAGTAGCCAGAGTTAAAAAAAAAAAAAAAAAAAAAAGTTGAAGAGTCTTTTGGTATCATGTGTTTGACCAAAGTTGATTTTTATTGACTTATCTTTTTGTTGTTTTTGACTTTTGATGCATCCATAAACTGACCAAACTAACGAATGCACCAAAAGTTTACAAAACGCAACATATGACACCAAAAGTCTAAAAAAATATGGTACTGAAAACCAATTTTAATCAATTTTAATATGGAACATGGGACTAGTTGAAGTAATGAGCCTTCTGATATTGGGTGGCTTATTACTTTAACTGGTATAATCGAAAATCATTTCGTCTTTTTAGTTTGAATTTTAGGCGGTTCTCAAAAAATAAGACCGAAAAACATTTATAAAAAAATTCAAAATCAAAATCGTTTCCACTATTCTAGATATTCGAAAGATATTTTAACAGAAAGAGAGTTCCCTAATCCGCACATGAACATCGTACAAACGTGTTCTTGAGGGTTGAAAGTTTTTTTTCTCATCTTATTTAGGGTTTGAAGCTAATATGCATAGGCCGCTCAAAAAAGTGTATGCCTCAAATAGGTACTATTTAAAGAGGCACGAGTCTTATTTTGGAATATATATCTAGACTTTTCTTTTGAGTGGATTGAGATGGCAAATTCGTATTTTAATATGTAATGTAATGATGATAACATATATATATAATAGTATATAACAGTGACGATCATATATATATATAATGGGGCTGTGACTGAAGCATGAAATTAACGTTTTGATGGCTATTGGTGCGTCTAGCTTGCATCCATCCATTCATGATATCTTGTAGTAGTGCATGTGAGAGGTGGTCCTACCGTCTCCTAAGGTTGGCTGGATCCTACCGTCCGATGTGCACCTTAACTTTTGATGAATGCTACGAAATGTCCTAATATTTGTTTTTTAATAACTAAAAAACTGTCCAAGGTTTACCCTATGTTAAAATTAGGTGTCTGAAGTTTGAAATTTTAAAATGGACTGTCCCAAGTTTCATTTTTGTTGAAATTTGGTGTCTCTGTGCGTCTTTTCATCTCCATTAAATCATTTTCATCAACCCACCAACCCACTCATAATCCATCACTCTTTACTTTTCACAAAATCGTCAAATTTCACCTAAAAATTGAACATTAAAAAAAAAGTTTCTAGAAGAGTGGTGTGGAGCCACTTTCCAAGGATAATAGAGCAAGATTTACTTGCCCGGATGTTACCAACTTTTTAGGTGACGGTCCCGGCAAGATGACGAGAAGGGAGTGTGTATGAGAGCTCGAATTTGACATACGGTTTCGTCGGAATTGACTTCTCTAAAGTAATCACACCGAGAAACCAAATTTCAACAAAAATGAAAATTGAGACATTCCATTTTAACATTTCAAACTTCAGACACCTAATTTTAACATAGGGTAAACCTTGGACAGTTTTTTAGTTATTAACCCTTTTTTTTAATCTAATCTTAAAAGCCAATATTTATTATAATAAAAGTAAGGGTTAATGGTTTACTTCATATCACATGTCTGCATAAAATTCATTGTTCATGCCTAATATTTTTTTGTACCAATTTTGTATCAAACGTTTCCATTTTGTACCATTTTTATACATCTGTTAGTGTTCCGCCAAATTTCACAGTTAAAAGTGACGTGTCGTGCACGTGAGTGGCCTAAACTTTTGATTTTGTTCAATTTACTCCCTCTAATACATTCCTAACTATTAATTTGTTCAATTTAGTCCTAAAATTTCAATATCAAACCCTTGACCCAAAGTGACCTAGCCAGACCTAGCCCAAATTGGGTACAATTTAACCCAATTGAGGCTAGGTCCCAATTGACCAAGGGTCGGACCTAGCCCAAGGCTAGGTCAATTTGGGTCAAGGGTTCGATATTGAAATTTTAGGACTAAATTGAACAAATTAAAAGTTATGAATGCATTAGAGAGCCTAAATTGAACAAAAATCGAAAGTTTAGGGTGACTCACGTGCACGACACGTGACTTTTAATGGTGAAATTTGACGGAACACCAACAGATGTATAAAAAACGGTACAAAATGGAAACGTTTGGTGCCAAATTGGTACAACAACAAAAAACATCTGGTATGAACAATGAATTTCGTGCTAACATGTGGTAAGAAGTGGACCCTTAACCCTAAAAGTAAGTACGGTTGCCTAGAATTCCTGCATTAATTGGGAAAAACTCGGGGCAATTCAGTATCCGATTACATTAGTGGTTGTCGTACGACAATCAAACTTATGAGCAATAACAACAGAAGATCTAGGAACTGCAATATTAGAAACATATAACAAGTTATTAAGGTATCTAATATCGTGAATAACCCCAAAAAAGGAAGAGTTGCAGCTTGTTGAAGAGGACTCGATCTGGTTCATTAAGACGGTCAAATTAGTAACAAGACTTGTGAATCTTGTATTTGCGACCTTGCTAACAGAAACCTGATCTACAAGCCAGTCCTTCCTCCAAAGTGGGTCATCACCAGAAGCCGAGATAACGGAGCGTGCAACGATTCTGCCTAAATCATTCATCAAACCGACGCCTCCAAAAATAGTATAGTTCTGGGCCTGAACTGCCCCATAACAAACTATCGTGGGCCTAATGTGTGATGGTTCTGCCTCCTATGGATCAAGGGTCTGTCAGTGCTCCTGGGGCATGGTGGGCCTGCATCACATATAAACACATTAGTATTATCAATCGAGACATTCAATATACAACCTAGTGTCGAGACAACACTCGGAATTCTAACGCGAAATATAACAACATTCCTCTCTAACCAAATGCCCCACATGACTAGATACTTATTAACTAGGATCTCTCTTATCGTGACGGGGGCACGGGATGGGACGTGAGTATCAAAAAATCATTTGATTACTGTTGAGAACAATGTTTTGGAAGGGTGTGTACCAAAGTTCGAACCAAATCAAATTCTCTGATTGAAAGGGAAAGTCCACATGAGATGATCTCAAGTCTCGTTTGCTCGGAAGCAAAGATAACACCTGGGATAAAATGAGGAGATTCCCCTGTGTAGGTTTTTCCCTAACGACAGACCGTTGTTACAACCTTTCTAGATGAACATTCGGATTTTTGGAATAAGCTTGGCTTCCCAAAGCGACTTCCATATGGACGAACTAGCGATCCTGAAAGTTGTCGCAGAATACCCCTGCTGCACTGAGATGAGCAACGCGTTTATAAAATGATAACAAGAATAAAATGAGTAGATTCCGGTATCATTTTGGAGCAATAGGAACATATCGTTTGTTTCAAAGAGAGAAAGGGTGATCTGAATTATTGCACTATTGATGATTGGAGGGAGTGATTGGGGGAGAGAGTCAATTCTCCAGACCCCATTGTTCAAGAAATGATGAACTCTGGTGTCTTAAATTTGGGAGTCTGGCGGTATCCAATCCTTTAAGAGCCAAAGTTCGTGACATTGGGATCCGTCCAGAAATTTATTTTCCTTCCGTTGTCGACATGCCATCTTCTTCATCGCAGGAGGAATCATTGGAGTTTGACCATAGTTCTCTATACCGGAGAGTGGTATGGGTATGCTTTTGTTAGCATTCAAATAATGGGCCGCCGTAATTAGGAACTCATTAATATAAGCTAGTTACCTAAGTAATTAGGTAATGTCACATTAGGGATTTTGCGATAGGCCTAAAATCCCAATTGACATGAGAGGCCCAAAATTGGGCCGTCCTAGTACATGGCCGGCCGAATTATGAGGTGATGCTTTTTTCCACTTTGCTCCTCTTATAAATAGGGAGGGGTTAGAGATTTATAATAAGCTAATGCTCTCCTCCTTTATGGTGAGATTAAAAGAAAACCCTCATCCCTATTACTCTCCTAGTTCGGCCGAACCACCCCTATACCTAAGAGGTGCCAAGCGAAAGAATAGACCTCAAGCGAAAGAATGGAGTAAAGAAATAGAGGATGAGATCGCCTCTATGAAAGCTAATTCAGTTTTGTCCTTGGTTGATTTACCTGCTAACCGTAGAACCATAGGTGCTAAGTGGGTTCTAAAATTGAAACTAACTGTTGATGGAGCCGTGGAGCGATTCGAAGCTCGACTCGTTGCGAAAGGATATACCCAACTTCACGGAGTGGACTTTGATGAGCATACTCACCGAATGTGCGTTACACCACGGTCCGGGCCATTTTGACTTTGGTTGTCAGCCTCGATCTAGAGCTGCACTAAATGGATGTTAAGAATGCACTCCTCCACGGAAACCTGGAACAAGAGATCTATATGGAGCAACCAGAGGGTTTCATTTCTTCTGGTAACGAACGTAAAGTTTGTAAGCTCCAAAGATCTATCTACGGCCTTAAACAACCGTCCCGTCAATGGTACTGTAGATTTCACGAGGAAATCGTCGGAAACGGATTCATGAATCTTCACGGGGATCCATGCGTGTACACTAGTACCTCTGGGTTAAAGTACGTTATTTTGACATTATATGTAGATGATATACTTATTGCCGCGAACGATGTGAGTTACATGAATGAATCAAATTCCGGGCTAACATCTGTATTTGAGATGAAGGAGATGGGAGAAGCCACGTACATCCTAGGCATTAAGATTTCTAGGAATCGGGCTACTCGGAAGCTATGTCTCTCTCAAGAATCCAACATTAACAAATTATTGAAAAGGTTCAGATTACAAAATGCCAAACCCGTGGATACGCTGCTTGTGTTTGGGTGCGCGTTGTCGAAACGTGACGGCCCAAAAGACCTGACTGAGAGTGAACAGATGAAAAATGCAGAATAATTTAGTATAGTTGGCAGCTGGAATTGACTGGGTTCAGTGACGCCGACCACGATGGCGATCCGGATGATCGTAAGTCCACCTCAGTAGGAATATTCCTCCTTGCTAATGCCGTCATTTCATGGTTTAGGAAGAAGCAATCATGTGTCGCGCTGTGTACGATGGAATCCAAATTCGTGGCCCTTTCTAAAAACGCACAGAAAGCTGTCTGGCTTAATAGGCTCTTAACTGCATTGCTTGGTGTCTATAATGGGAGTAAGCCTGTAAAGGTGTACTCTGACAGTCAAGCAGCAATTGCAGCAGTTAAAAACCCTAAGTACCGTAGCAGGACGAAACACATTGATGTGAAATATAATTATGCTACGATTATGGTTGAGGAAAAATTAACCACTGTAGAATACTTGTCAACTGAAAGTATGATGGTGGATCCATTAACTAAACCTTTACGCAAGGATGTTTTCGTAAAGCATGTTAAAATGCTGGGACTGCGTAGGGTTTAAGTAGCTTATATCATGATGATAAAATTTTGAGATTTGAAGAAATATTTGAATATAATGAATTGCAATTTGAGTTTAAGATACTAACGACGTCATAATGTATAAAATACATAGGATTTTTACTGTCTATAAACTAGTCGTAGGAGGGTCAACCTCTGAAATGAAATAATGTTGAATGTGGGCCAAGCCTCGTCACACAGGCTCGGCCGTCTTGACGGAGAGGGGGGCCATTAATATAAGCTAGTTACCTAAGTAATTAGGTAATGTCACATTCGGGATTTTGGGCTAGGCCTAAAATCCCAATTGACATGAGAGGCCCAGAATTGGGCCTCTCCTAATACATGGCCTTCCGAATTATGAGGTGAGGGAAAATTGGACTTCTGTCCACTTTGCTCCTCTTATAAATAGGGAGGGGTTAGGGATTTATAATAAGTTAATGCTCTCCTCATTTGTGGTGAGATTAAAAGAAAACCCTCCTCCCTATTACTCTCCTAGTTCGGCCGAACCACCCCTATACCTAGGAGGTGCCAAATTGTGTTAACCAAATTACTCCGGAGATCCATCCCGAGAAGAATCGACTGAGGCTTTGTTGTGAGGCATAATCCGCGTAGGGCTTCTCTAACAGGAACCTCTATGGGAACCGTCCGACGGATCGAGAACTCACTTTCAAGCGATCTAAGGTACAAAGAAGAAAAGTAGGTATGTGCACTATCTTCCGTTGCGTATTAGTTACCTAACACATATCTTCATATTTTTTTCTGTTGTATCTACCCCCGTATTCTTTCAGCTTTTGTCGTGAATAAGGTCTTCTGTCTAAGGTACTTATTCCGGATGCAATGAACAAATCGTGAATCATGGTTTGTGACTATTCGAACGGCTTGCTTTGTGAGGAGAGCTAGGTTAAAGGCGTTCACTTTGTGTATGATGGAAATTAGGTGATAGTTACTACGGAATAAAACACGTGTACATGCCAGTTAAACTAATTACGCAGCGGAAAGGGGCACATACCAATTTCAAGCTTTACGTAGACCTAATAACTTGACGGGAGTTCGCGGTCCACCGGACGGCTCATTTAAGGATTCTGGTTAAGGAATCACCTACACGGAATGGTCTCCACAGCAAAGCCTCTTTTCAATTCGTCAGCAGGATGGATCTCTGCGGTAATTGCTTGAAGCAATTTGGCACCTCCTTGCTTGTATAGGTTCGGCCGACACTATGGTGTTAGGGAGGAGGGATTTATTTTGTCTCAACACTTAGGATGAAGAATGATTAACCTTAAATAAATCTTTGACACTCTTTATTTATAGAGGAGGTGGACAAAACCTACCTAGGGTTAATACCCTAGTTTGTCCGGCCCCATGTGTTTAAAGGAAGGCCCAATATTGGGCCTCTCACATTATTGGGATTTAGGCCCAGCCCAAAATCCCTAATGTGACATTACCCAATTACTTATGTGTTGGGCTTATATTAAAGTGCTCATATTACGGTGACCCATTCACAAAATGCCAACAGTTCCATTCGCCGGAATGGGAGGGTGCTTGTTAATATTTTGTCGACCAACACATCAACACTTATTCTTCGATCTATTCTAGCTTTTGAATCTTTCATACAAGGTTTTCCATGCGATCGGCAGACACAATGGACATCGTGCTACTCATCGGTTAAGAGTGTTTTAGCATCCGCGGAACGTTGATTCCCAACCTGTTATCAACCTGTTAGTTTTCTCTGCTGCGTTGTATCCCTTGTCAACTGTTATTCTCCAATTGCCTAGTTTCCACACATGAACACTTCTCCAAAGCATCCGTACAAGTATTCAAACCCTTCAACTAATATCCGGTTGTTGGCCACCTAGTGAATACAAGAGTCGGTGAATTACAGGTGTACATGACCATCCCCATTGTTCATACCCTTAGTAAAACTCAACCGGTTTCTAGTACGTGGTCACTGGGCTTTCTTGTTCAGCACTGCGTTCGTACGCCTAGAAGCAATCATTGAGCCCAACCTTAGATTTGAGTTATGAGTGGTACGGATACTTCGGGTACTCCTTCAGTAAGAACCTGGGATCAGTCACACACTCAAGGTGAAGAATTCCGCGCCCATCAGAATATCAAAAGATTCTACCTAACACAACCGACTATGATCCCGTGGTCGAACGTGGCACGCGCAGTATGTAGTGCGCGTTGATAGCATAACCTGAACTTACATATTTACAGGAGTGGGAAATCATACACTATCATAGATTTTCATATGGACCAGAATGTGGTTTCCAACGAACAGAGTTCATAACGGCGATCCGTAAAACAATGATCCTGACGTGTTACCCCGAAACTGAATGATCTTTTTTCTTAACCAGGTTTATCTTTCGAAATATCATGGTTCTTAGTCGGTCTTGACATGTTAGAGGTTCCCCCTCCATCAAGACGACCGTGCTTCTGTGACGTGGCAAGGCCCACATTCGACATATTTTATTGGGAGGTCTTACACTCCAACGAGTAGTTTATAGAACGTAAATCTGATGTAATTCAGCCATTATGACATCATAAAATCACAAACTCAAATTGCAATTATTTTTATTAAAATCTCATAATGTTATTGACACAATACAAGCCTCCTAAACCCTACGCAGTCCCAGCATTTTGACATGTTTTTTGAAAACTTCCCTACTTAAAGGTTTCGTCAATGGGTCTGCCACCATACTCTCAGAGGACAAGTATTCCAATGTGATCAGTTTGTCTTTGACCAAACTTTTCGCATAATTATATTTAACATAAATGTGTTTCGTCCTACTATGGTACTTTGGATTCTTGATTGCCGCTATCGCTGCTTGACCGTCATAGTAAATCCTCACAAGTTTACTCCCGTTCTCGACATCAAGCAGAGCAGTCAAGAGTCTCTTTAGCCAGACAGCCTCTTGTGCATTCTTAGAGAGGACTACCAATTCGGATTCCATCGTAGACAGCGCGACACAGGATTGCTTCTTGCTCACCCATGAAATAATGGCTTTAGCAGGGAGAAATACTCCTCCTGAGGTGGACTTACGATCATCTGGATCGCCACCATGGTCGGCGTCACTGAACCCAGTCAATTCAAGCTTACTACCCTCATAGCACAGACCGTAGTCGGCGGTACCTTTCTGATATCGAATAATTCGTTTCAGGACTCGTAAATGTTGACATCCGGGGTATCCACAGCGTAACAAACATCCCGACGAGTGCATTGCTTAGCGTGCATCAGACTGTCAAACTACTGAGGTAATCTGCAATTTTCATCTATTCACGCTCCGCCTAGTCTTTTGGGCCCTCACGTGTTAACAACGCGTACTCAAACACTACCGGCATATCCCCAGGTGTGGCATCTTGGAGATTCAACCTTCTCAATAATTTGTTGATATAGGCTTCTTAAGAAAGACATAGTTTACGAGCAGCCCAATCCCTATTAATCTAAATGCCTAGGATGTACATGGCCACTCCCATGACCTTCATCTCGAACACAGATGCCATCCAGGACATTGATTCATTCAAATAACTCACGTCATTCACGATAATCAGTATGTCATCGAAGTATAACGTCAAGATAACATACTTCGGCTAAGATGTCTTTGTGTACATGTAGGGATCCTCGTGAAGATTCACGAACTTGTTGCCAACTATTTCCTCGTGGAACCTGCAATACCCTTGCTAAGACGATTGCTTAAGACCATAGATTGATCTTTGGAGCTTACAAACTTTATGTTCGTTCCTTGGGGGTTACAAACCCTCTGGTTGCTCCACGAAGATCTCTTCCTCCAAGTTACCATGAAGGAATGCAGTCTTAACATCCATTTGGTGCAGCTCGAAATCGAGACTAGCAACCAGGGCCAGGATGGCCAGGACTGTGGTGTAACGCACAGTCGCTTAGTATGTCTCATCAAAGTCCACTCCATGTATTTGGGTATATTCTTTCGCAACCAATCGAGCTTTGTATCGCTCATCGTTTCCATCAGAAGTGATTTTCAGTTTCAGAACCCACTTTACCCCTATAGCTCTACGGTTAGCAGGCAAATAAATTAACGGCCATACCGAATTATCTTTCGTAGAGGCAATCTCTTACTCCAATGCTTTCCTCCATTCCTTCGCTTGAGGTCCTTCCAGAGCTTGTTTAACCGTTACCGGTTCATCAACCGAAGTCAGGGTAAAAAATTCACTCTTCTCGATGGGATACTTCTTTGGAGAAATTCGGTGCCTTAGACTACGTCTAGGCTCAACATTCCCATCTTGATATTGAACTATACTCCCACTAGGAACAATGCTCCAACTGGGAATAACACTCCCACTGGGAACAAGGGCGTTACTTGAACCTTCACCTACAACTTTTCTTGGACGACCTCTTAGTCTCGGGATTTTACCTCCGAGATGAATTCCACGGTCACTTAGACTAGGAACCAAGTTGGTTTTCCAACTCCCACTATTACCAGTAGGTAGTTGAGGAATTATAGGATTCTCATCCAACGGTTCAGCAAAATGATGATCAGGTTCCACTTGATTCGCACCCGTAGCAACAGTGATCTGTGTGGTTGCATTGACTTCTCCCATTGGATTTATTATGTAAATGTTTCCATTCTAATTTACCATGTCGTTCACTGATGTTGCTGCCTCAAATATCCCACTCGAAGTAAGTGGGACCTGACTATCATTATCATGCTCTAGTTCAATTAAGACTTCATTTGTTTTGATGTTACCAAGCTTAGGAAATTCGTCCTCAAGGAACATAATGTCTCTGGACTCATGCTCGACCACGCCACCATTCTCCTGAGCCGCCACAAACACGTATCCCCTAGAGTTCTCAGAGTACATTATAGAGACACTTTTTGGACCTCTAGGTCCCAACTTGCCGAATCGGCTGTCAGTTTGATACGTGTATGCTGCACAACCCCAAGGTCGCAGCCTGGTAAGATCCATATCTTTACCATTTAACAGCTCATGTGGTGTCGTGTCCACCTATTTTGAAGGAACAAAGTTTTTTACACGAGTGGCAGTCAAAAACGCATCATCCCAGAAAGAGATCAGAAGTTCAACTTGCGACTTCATAGTTCTGACCATGTCCGTGAAGTGTGTGATTAAGATGCTCCGCCAATCTGATTCGTTAAAGGCGTATTAGAAAACATCGTTTAACGGATAATTCCCTTTTCATTGCATACTCATATTTGAGGTCTTGTCCGCCTCTGTTCGTGCATTAGGTTCCCACTTTTTGCTCGATTATAACTCTCAACGATAACTTACATTAGTAAGACCCAAAATGGGTATTATGCAAATCAAAATTTATTTCGATCATCGAATTAAACACTTCACATTATATTTGTACTTTGAATCGATGTGTTCTATCTATCGAAGGACATGCGCGATACGCGCGTGACGCAAGGTGTTACCCATGGTGTAATCGTTTCGTTTCCAAAATTTAATTTATTCGGTTTTGCACATGTTCGTCGTTACGATTTATTCATTTTATGGAGTACTAATAAATAAGAAATTTTAATTGTCCGCACTCATTTTAGCAATGTATATGATGGTTATCATAAGATTAAGCAGCGCAAGGTGAACTGTTCGATACTTGTTTTAAGCATTCAACACATGCTCAAAAAGATCCCAATTCTCACAAAGAAACTTATAACCAAAGAGTACTCAATACAGATAGAAATAGAAAAGTTCAAGCAAGCAAGGAAAGGTCGATCATCCAATCCTTTTATTGTGGGGTATTATCCTCCAGTTTTACGCTCCTTCCCCTCCTCGATTCTGTTATTCATAACTGGGATTGAATTACTCACGAGGTAGGAATTAAAGAGAATGTATGACTTTCGTCATTATTTTTCGGAACGTACCTTGGGAGGACTGGTACACGCAGCTGCCAGGTGACCATTTACAACACACCTAAAGCACGTTCGAGATTCCTCTCTACTTTCTCTTTGCTTCTGCCCGTTCTTACCACCAGCTTGCTTCGGTTTGAACTTTCTTTATTTATTCGGACCAGGTGACTTGTCAGCCTTCTTTGGAAGGTCTTTGCCCTTTCTCTTGCGCTTGCCCTTTTGCTGTGTTGGGGAGGATGATGCAATGTGCATATCAGCTCTTGGCTTTTCATCCTTGAATCTATCCTCTTCCAACTCGAGATGAACTCGTATTGACTCGAGTGAATCGAGATGCGTAGCATGGGCAAGGTGCATTTTCATGCTATTCAAAGAGTCGGTTAAAGAGTGAATTACGCATTGGACCTTATGTTCCTCAGACAAGGTTTCCCCTACCTCCTTGAGTTCAGCAAGCATGTTAGACATGTATCTAATGTGCTACTTAATAGTATGCTGAGGATTCATTTTATATGAGTCTAAAGTGATGTTTAACGATCGTTTCTGGGCTGTTTTGTAAACACCAAACCCTTCTTTGAGATCATCCCACAGGTCTTTAGCAGGCTCAAGATATTCATACCCATAGAGTATGTTATCCTCTAGCATAGTCATCAAGGCGGAACGAACTTCAAGGTCCTTGGCATCCCACTCGACATGTGATTCCCTTTGCTCATCAGTGAGGTCACCCTCATGCCTAACTTTCTTAGTAGTCAAATGATCCAAACCTTTCATTTCAGTAACCACCATATTTGCGCGCTTTTTCTCAAATCTTATAATTGTCACCATTCAATATGATCCCTTTATTCATTTGGGAGATCACATTGCTAATTGCAGCCATCGATATTAACACACATTTAAAATCATGCGACAATCAGGGAGACAATAACATTTTGAAAAAGAATTGCATACATCAGATATCTATGAGATGGAAGGCGAACGACAATGATTCCTCAGCCATCTAGCCAACCCGACCACCAGTAAAGCAATAGAAGGAGGCCGTAAAAGAGTTCACACTGCCAGCATCTCCTTTCTAATATATCAGTTTTTAAGACAGCTTAATCGCTTTCACAAGAAATGGGAGTTTTAACATACACCTTATCTTGGCTTTCCCAAGGCTATTTTTAAAACGTTTAGAGGAATTCATGCAAGCATACAAACTACTACAAAATTAAATCCTCATTTTCAGCCACAAGCTCAAACAATCATACATACACGTCATGCGTCTAATGTTCCGAGGAACTCATGCAAGCATATTTAATTCTACTGCGGCTACATCCTCAACATTCATGCATACGCATCATGCGCAATCACATCACTTCAAACATGCAAACATTTGGGGCTAACTTGCAATTAATGCTAACAATCAATCATGCAAACTTCTAGACATGGATTCTTGGCAATAACAACCATCACAGCATGTCTATCCTAGTGCGCAACTCATTAATTGAAATCCAGGGCTCCGCCCATAACATGCATTATCTAGCTAGCTTGACATAATCAAGACGCAATTCTAATCATGCAATAGTATCAATTAATATAGCAGTTGCAATTCAACCCACTAAATGATTTAGTCCCATAATCATGCATTTCCGAGATCCATCCCCATAATCCAAATTAGCCATCAAGTTTAATTAAAACGTGAAAATTTCAAATCTATTAGCGTTGTGTAGGTAATTTTAAAGTTCGAAAACATTTGGATTTTAAATTTTGACCATCCAATTTTCAGTTGACTCGGGTCGGTCCGACCAAAACGGTTCGGTACATGTCGATTCGGGCCGAACAGTCTGGTTCGGTTCGGTTCGGTTTAAGTAGGAATTCAGTTCGCTTTGACGGACAATATCCCTTTCATTTCATATCTTATCAAACTCATTCGAGAGGTATTCACCTCTTCTGTCAGTTCGTAAGGTTTTCACCTTACGTTCCTGCTGATTCTCCACGAGATTGAGATAGCTTTTATAGCACTTAATGACCCCGGATTTATGAGTAATCAAATGGGTGAACCCGTAACGAATAAATTCTTCAATGAAAGTTACCAAGTAACGTTTACCGCCCCTAGCGGTGACATTCATGTGTCCAAATACGTCGAAATGTAGTAAATGCAAAGGATATTCCCCTCTCTGAGCTATTGTCTAAACTCTGTCATAGCCTATATGTCCCAACCGGGCATGTCATTCGGCCGCACCAGTCTCTGAATCCATAACAATGAGTCCATGTGAAGAATTTCAATATCCATATAAGACATTTTCTTTATTGATCTTAACCAACAAGTTCTCAAATGATAAATCGAAACCAATATTCATAAGAGAAAGTAACAGAAATAACATTTCTACGAATTCTAGGTGCAAAGAGGACATTTCCAGAAGTAAGGTCCTGCCGTTGCGAATTGGCAACTTGCAATTCCCTATTCCCACGACTTCAACTTTTGAGTTGTCGCCTACATATATTCACTTAGAACCCTTCAGCATACGTCTGAACATGGCATATAACCCTCTATCATTGGTTATGTGGTCTGTTGCACCTGAGTCAAGAATCCATGAAGAATTTGAATCAGCTAACGTGACACTAGAAGAAATAAAAGTTTCAATAACATATCCAATGTCGTATACCTTGGTATGCGGGTTGCTAGAACTTCCGCCCTCACCTGAGTGGCGATGACTATAGTTCAGGATTGTTTCTTACTCCTATTCTTCCACTTCCTTTTCTATCAAGGAGATGGTCATGCCAATTAAGCCACAGGCGCAGCAATTTCTAATCGAGTTTCTTCCATCTCAATTATTTTCAGGACTGACGCAAGGTCCAACAGAGAAATACTGACAGTCAGCAGAGTCCTAGTTGCTCACCAAGACTTCGGGAGAACCCTGCTTATGGCCAGAATTTTATCCCATTCTGCTAGCTGACCTTTAGTCTCAAGAGTTTAAACCATTTTGAGCAGGCAATATACTTTCTCATCAAAAGAATTTCATCCAAAGATTCTATTAATGGGTGCTGCTGATCTACAATGCAGTTTCCATATTTCAGGAATAAAGCTTTCCATATATGCTTTGTTACTAGAATTTCCTTGTAATGATCTTTAAATGTCCTTGGACATTTCAGATAGCAAAATTTCTCTTGTTGTTTTGTCATCCTGCTCCCACTTGAAGTGAGTGTATGTCATTCATTTGGTCGGGCCTGCATCTAGACAGCTCATTATTTTTCGAATGTGTTCAATCAATCCCTTATCATATAGCAAGACATTGATGCATTTTCACCAGGAGTCATAGTTCGTCTCATTCAAAATCTATTTGGCACTAGATGAGTTCATCGACGCCATTTGAAACTAACACATTTACAAACAATTGCAAAAATCAGGGTGACAATTCAAAACATTATGAAAAGAATTGCTTACATCGGATATATATGAGATAGGAAGCGACAGACAATGATTTTTCAGTCATCTAGCCTAACCGACCACTAGTAAACCAATGGAAGGGGGCCGTGTAAAGAGTTCATACTGGCGGCGTCTAATTTCTAATAGATCATTCTCTTATGAAAACGGTTTAGTCGCTATTTTAACCGGAACATGGAAATTTTACATCAACCCGATCTTGGCTTCCCCAAGCCCCTTTTAAAATGTTTCGAGGATTTCTCATGCAAGCATACATAATCCTACTTCACTAGTAAATTATCGCATGCAGCCATATCCTGAAACAATCATGCATACGCATCATGCTTGGTCATTCCACATCAAACATGCAAATTTGGACTGAATATCGTTTTAAAATATTTGGGGCTGACTTGCAATTCATGCTTTCAAAATCATGTGTTAATCTGGACATGGATCCTATCAAGATCACTCAGCATAGCACGTCTATCCTAGTGTGCAACTCATGAATTGACAACAGGGCTCTACCCCATGCAATATTCGCCTAGCTTGACATAGTCAACGTTCAATTCTAACATGCATTTATACCAATATATAAATATTCCAATTCAACCCACTAAATGATTCAGTCCCATAATCTTGCAGTTTTCGAGATTCATACCCATAACCGAAATTAGGGATCATGTTTGATTAAAACGTGTAAATATCAAACCAATTTGCACTGTGTAGGTAACTTTAAAGTTAAAAAAACATTTGGATTTTAAAATTTGACCCGACCAAAATTCAGTCGACCCGAACCGGTTCGGTTCAGTCAATCCGGTCCGACCGGTTGGACCCGATCCGGTTAGGTTTGGTTCAATTCGGTTTTACTCGAACCGGGTCGGGTTTGACTTGACCCATTAGCCCACCTGGTCCGACACGACCCGACCCGGGTCGGACCGATTGAGAATTTCGGGTCGGGTTGGCCCGACCCTTTTGACCCAGTTCGACCCGACCCGAATCGAATCGTTTTGGATCCCAATTTCGTTATCCCGATTGTCGGACCCTAAAAATCCGACCTAAGGCGATTAACGTTTAGAAAAACGTGCAGTTTTGAAAAGAGTCGCCACTAGTTAATAAAGGCTAACTAGAATCCTAAATTACCTAAGCGAATAACGAATTCAGCACCTAGGTATTAAATCGGTCTACGATCAGAAATTCGAGTTCGGGGGTTCTGTTACGATTTAAAAAATATTTTCTAATTACGCCCTTCCAGTACTTGATTAACCTATTTGCTGATTTTAAACCTCAAACATATTTTTACGACGGATAATCTAACGATAAAAAAAAAAAAAAACTAAATTCGTGCGACATTATTATTCTAAACCTAAAAAAACTATTAAGCACCTAAACTCCTAATTAAGATGAAATCTAAATTAAACTTAACATGCCAAAAATCATGATACAAACTAATAATTACATGTCATACACATATACAAAAAAAAAAACACGTTATTTAATAAATCTACATCTAAGCTAATTAATTAGCATGGTATAGCAATAATAATAATAACAGAAACTCAGATAATAATATTAGTAAATAATTATATTAAAATGAAAAAAATATTAAAAAAAACTGTACGTGACTACCTGCAGGACGAAGGGAAGGCAGCAGTGGGAGTTCCGGTGACTGCTGCTCAGGCTCCGGCGATGGGATCCAGCGGCACAACAGAAGAAAACGTCGACGGGACTCCGGCAGGGCGTGCTCTGGCGACAGCAAGCAAGCTCGGCGGCAGCAGCGGGGCAACCAGAGATCCGATGCGTCAGGGCCGGCGAACTGATGGGCAACCAGAGTTCGCAGTAACAGTCGCAGGCGACTGGCGGTGGCGTAGAGGCTGGGCAGCGTCAGGACTCCGATGGCTGAAGCAACAGGGACAACGCCGGGACTGGAGGATGGCCGGAATTCTTCTCGCCGGGGGGAGAGAAAGAGATGGGAAAGGAAAAAAAATTGGCTGCACGGAAATCGATGTAAAATAGTATTATATTATGTTATTTTTTCATGACCTGATTTTATGTGTGTTTTACACTGATACTAGGTACCCTTTTATAGCTAAATTAGGTCTCAATATTAGGAAAACACCTCTACCTAAATATACACATTAATTATTCCGAAAATTACATATATATTTATGAAAATTGTCATAAATATATAATATATATTTTCTGAATATTACATGATATTTAATGCATATATACTATCTTAATTTAAGCTAAACCTATTTTTAGCAACCCTGTGATCTTCTATGTTTAAATATTTCATTTTTTAAACGCGTTACAAATAACATTTTTGAACGTGTTATATTCGTGTCGCGCGTACCAAAATTAGGTGTTTATAGCTTGCCCCTCTTTGGACGGACTCCCGTAGAATGCATTCGAGGGGGTTTGTCCAAAGACGAGTAAACACTAATTTTGGCTAGGAAGTATATCTTCTTCCGGGTCTTCAAGTCTCCAAGGTGGCCTCTGGCTTTATTGACGATGCGAAAAAAAAGTTAAAATTCTATCATCGGTGCCCCTGTTGACAGTGCCTCCATTGGTAGCGCAGAAAAGTAAAGCCTTGGTCGGCGGTGCCCCTGTTGGCGGTGCCTCCGTTGGCGTGCGGAAAATAGAACCTCCGTCGGCGGTGCCCCTGTTGGCGTTGCCTCCATTGGTAGTCAGAAAGTAAAGCCTCCAGTGGCGTGCGAAAAAGTAAAGCCTCCAGTGGCGTGCAGAAAAGTAAAGCCTCCAGTGGCATGCGGAAAAGTAAAGCCTCCAGTGACGTGCGGAAAGAGTAAAGCCTCCAGTGGCGTGTAGTAAAATAAAATCTTGATCGACGATGCCTTCAGTGGCGAGCGACAAGAAAAAGCCTCCAGCGGCGTGCAATAAAGTAAAACCTTTAATCGATGACACCTCTAGTGGCGAGCGATAAGGAAAAGCCTCCAGTGGCGTGTATCGGAGAAGAGCCTCTAGTGGCGTCCGTTGGAGAAGTGCCTCTAGTGGCGTGACTTGCGAAGGCTGAATACTAAGGCTTCGTTCGTCGGGGGTGACTCTCAGAAAGCTGGAAAACTTCAGATCCTGACTGTCGGTTGTGACTTGTAGGAACAGACTGTAACAGCCCTACTCATCATTGAATGGTGACTCGCAAGAACAGACTGTAAACGTCCCGTTTTCCGTGAATTTGACTCGTAGGAACAGACTGTAACAGTCCTACTCATCCTTGGAATGCGACCTGCGAGAGCAGACTGTAACCGTCTCGCTTGCCGTGAAGTTGACTTGGAAAACGCTGTATCGTAGATAATACCGAGGCGCACGAATGTTTGTCCCTAATTTTTGCCTAAATTGCGCATGGTGCGACAACTTAGCGAGATCTTTTTTTTTTTTTTTGAGAATTTCTCTTTTTTCTCTCCTTTTGCCACGGCCGATTGAGAGATTTCCGACCGTGCCCCTCGGTTTTTTATTTTCTCTCCTTTTGCCATGATTGCAATTCCTGAACTTGCAACAATGCCTCTCATTTCCTGATTTTGCCTAGGTCGCCCTTTCGGGTTTTCAACCTAGCGGAAGCACTCTTTATATGGTAGCCGATTAAACGGTGGCTGTGACTCGTACTTTATTTTCCGCCTCGATGCGGGAGTAGCCATTCGGAGGGTGACTGTGACCCATTTCTCACCGTCTTTAATGTTGCGGGAGCTCTTTTAATTGTAGCCATTTGGAGGGTGGCTGTGGCCCTTTATTCCTTGTCTCTGATCCGGGAAACACTCTTTGTATGTAACCATTTTGAGGGTGGTTGTGGCCCTTTCACTTAATACCCGCCGTTGATGCTCCTGGATCGCTCTTTTGATCGTAGCCGTTTAGAGGGACCACTGTGACCCTTTCTTTTATTTTCCGCCCTCACAGGGTTCGTGAGGTCACTCTTTTATTTGTAGCCGTTTGGAGGGTGGCTGTGGCCCTTTCACTTATTTCCCGCTTTGATGTTGCGAGAGCTCTCTTTATCTGTAGCCGATTAAAGGGCGGCTGTGACCCTAAAGAAAATGGTTTTTTTCGCTTTTTTTTTTGAAAAAGAAAATTTAACGAAAATAATCAACAATAATTATGTACATGCCCATAGTGGCAAATTGAAAAAAATTTAATTCAAAACATCTTCTTGAGAAGGACTCAGGTGATTGAGTCAAAATATACTGGTTGTGTCGACGCCCTGGATTAACCCTACGACAATGGATGTCATAGGCAATGATTTCTTCTATCGGCTTCTCAAGTGCCCCGACTATTGCTCAATCTTATATGGGGATGCCCCACGGTTAGCACTGACCAGTTTGGACGTCACCATGAAATTAATGTATGGCTTGGTTCGGGAAAACGCATGTATTCCCTGTATAGAGATTTTGATCACTGGCTGATTTGAATCCTGCATCGGCCGTCTTGATGGGCTTGGTAGTCCATGACTTTATTTTTTTGAGTGCTTTGTTAGGAACATCGACTCAAGAAAAGACTGAATTGTCAATCGACTTGCATCATTCCTAAAAAAAAAAAGAAAATCAATTAAACAAACTCAAATATAGGGATTTATTTATATTGATTAGATCATGAAAATATCCCTCTTTCCTATGCGGGGCTCATGATCTTGCCGCGCAAGGAGTACATAACTGAAAAGTTTATTCATTGCTAAAAAAAACGGATGTAGCGCTAAGAGGTTTTTCGAGAGAAATCATGTGGACGAGGCCGAAGGGGTGTTGGCGTCAGCCGACGGAACTGCGTTAAGAATCAAAAGCTTATGGTGAATGAGATGCTGGATCCTATGCCTCAGAAGCGAGTAATCCTCAGTTGAGTGACCAAATATCCATATGTGAAACTCACACTTCGAGTTTGGATCTTTGTTGGGTATCCTTGAAGTAGTCTTCTAAACCTAAGGACCAATGAGACCCTGAGCATGTGCTTCGGCGGCCGATACTAGTAAAGGTGTGAATTTCCTAGACTCCCGCATCTTGTTCATAGTCCGGTTTTCAAGTCCACTCACAACGGGGGTTTGCGGAGCTTGGGTCTAGTAGACTGCACCTACCATTGCGTCTTTGGATGACCAGTTCTTGGAGCCTCCCTTTTTGGTTCTATCCTCTTGTTGACTCCTGGAGGGGTCTTCAAGTTTTCCAGTTCGAATGCCATGCTCTACCATTTCTCCGGATTTCACCAAATCAGCGAAGTTGGCTGAAACATGCCCTAACAAATGGGAGTAATATGCCCCTTTAAGAGTGCCGATGAACATGGACACCGCTTCTGCGTCTTCCAGTGGTGGTCGGACTCCAACGGCTTTCTCTCTCCAAGCCTGCATATAGCTTCTAAATGATTGCCCCCTTCCATCTCCATGCTTTGGAGGTCTATGCGGGTCGGAGCTGTGTCCAAGTTGAACTTATACTGGCGAACGAAAGCGTTAGCCATCTCTTCCCACGTAGAAATGTCACCGGCTTTCAAGTTGACGAACCAAACCAAAGCCGCTCCCTTCAAGCTTTCCTGGAATGTCTGGATTAAGAATTTCTCATACTTTCGGCAAGGGGTCATCTTTGTGAGGTAAATCTGCAAGTGGACAATGGGATTACCAGTGCCATCATACTTCTCAAAGTCGGGGACTTTGAACTTCTCCGGTCTTGACATGTCGGGGAAAAGGCATAGGTCGAAGTAACCAATGCCTCCATACTGCTCAAGTCCGGACAAAACCTTCATCTTTTCCTCCATTTTCTTCAAGCGGCGATCCTGTTCGGATTCGATGACAGGTGATGATGTGACTGTATTTGTGCCGATTGCACCTCCTTGGTTAACATGCCCATACATTAACGTCAGTTTCGGAAGGACATGCGGCTTTGATGCAGATTGATCAGAAATGACCAAAACAGGGGGTTGGTCATGAGGAGGTTCTACCGTGGCGTCGGGAAGCACGGTTGCAGCCGGCATTGGAGGTCCAGTATTCGCCACATGTGTTGTGGAGGATTCTGGACTCGAGGTCGCTGTCAGCAAGGCCGATTTTAGAGCATTGTTGGTTGATCGAGCCTCGAGGAGTTCCATGATGCGCTTCATGTTTGCCGACATGGATGCCAATATCCTGATGCATTTTAGCATTAGCCGTCTCGATCTCGGCTATTCGTTCCTCTTGTTGCTGGATCTTCTGAGCGTCCTCCATGTTAGTGGTTTGTCGCGTGATGGTCAGTAATACCTACAGCGGAAAATGTGATATTCAGAATATGGAACACAAGATATCATGCATGATTGTTTTGAAAGTAATATGTCATTCAACTCATCATCTTTTGAAAAAAAATGTTTTGTAACTAAAATATGTTTCTAAGACTCTTTACACAACTGCGAAACTTGGTCAAAACGTGTCGAGTGCTTGCCCCAAAATCCGAGCGAAGGTAATGCAATAAGGTTTTTCAAAATGGATTCACTTTTTACTGCTTTTTCGGGCTTTGGAGCCAGCACTTAACTCTGGCGTTTCTATCTGTCACATTTCCAATGCAAAATATTTGTAGCACTCCACTCTACGCAGGCTTTCTCTAATGGTCTTGTTTTGTCTTTATCGTGCTAGTCCGGATCTGGCCAACGTTAGCATTTGAAAATGGAAGAGCCGTGATACGAGGGAAATTGTGCAGTATCCCCATTCTTACCGAAAATGGGGTGTAAAGCGTTTTAGAAACGATGATTTGAATGACACATTTTTTGGAAAAATATGATGCATGCTTGAAACATAAATTCTATTAATATGCATTTGTACAATTACATATGGTACAAAAATAAAGATTACATTGAGACCCATATCCTATACATGAAAAAAAAATCTAGGGGTCGAGAACAATTATGAAAAGAACACACGCAAGTGCGCATAGCGGCAGGATCGAGGCTTCAGGTGTGTGTTTATGCTTTGTTCTACAAGGTAGGTTCCACTGATAGGTTCCCGACAAGGTAGTTTCCTCCCCCTAAAAAGGGATCTCAGGACCTACACAAGCGAGTGAGTTTTTCCGAGTTGTACCGGCGGAACTACCGCTCCGGTCGTACCGTACTAAACCCTTGGGGTTCCTAGTCGCCCTGGGTTTTAGGCGTTTTGGATATTTATTCTAAAGTGATGTGTGTGCAGATTGAACAAAGAAACATGAGTTAGTAAAATAAAAAGTTCCGCACCTATCACATAAAAACCCAAAGTTAGAATAACATAGTTATACACAAATAAAACTAAAAAATGACAAGTAAGCAAATATATAAAGCCCGAACCATCTAAATCGTCCCCAGCAGAGTCGCCAAATTGTCGGACCCTAAAAATCCGACCTAAGGCGATTAACGTTTTGAAAAACGTGCAGTTTTGAAAAGAGTCGCCACTAGTTAATAAAGGCTAACTAGAATCCTAAATTACCTAAGCGAATAACGAATTAAACACCTAGGTATTAAATCGGTCTACGATCAGAAATTCGAGTTCGGGGGTTCTGTTACGAATTAAAAAAATATTTTCTAATTACGCCCTTTCAGTACTTGATTAACCTATTTGTCGATTTTAAACCTCAAACATAATTTTACAACGAATAATCTAACGATAAAAAAACTAATTTCGTGCGACATTATTATTCTTAACCTAAAAAATTATTAAGCACGTAAACTCCTAAATAAGATGAAATCTAAATTAAACTAAACATGCCTAAAATCATGATACAAACTAATAATTACATGTCATACACATATACAAAAAAAAAAACACGTTATTTAATTAATCTACATCTAAACTAATTAATTAGCATGGTATAGCAATAATAATAATAACAGAAACTCAAATAATAATATTAGTAAATAATTATATTAAAATTAATAAAAAAAACTGTACGTGACTACCTGCAGGACGAAGGGAAGGCAGCAGTGGGAGTTCCGGTGACTGCTGCTCAGGCTCCGGCGATGGGATCCAGCGGCGCAGCAGAAGAAAACGTCGACGGGACTCCGGCAGGGTGTGCTTTGGCGACAGCAAGCAAGCTCGGCGGCAGCAGCGGGGCGACCAGAAATCCTATGCGTCAGGGCCGGCGAACTGATGGACAACCAGAGCTCGCAGTAACAGTCGCAGGCGACTGGCGGTGGCGCAGAGGCTGGGCAGCGACAGGACTCCGATGGCTGAAGCAACAGGGCCAACGCCGGGACTGGAGGATGGCCGAAATTCTTCTCGCCGGGGGGAGAGAAAAAGCTGGGAAAGGAAAAAAAATTGGCTGCACGGAAATCGATGTAAAATAGTATATTATTATGTTATTTTTTTCATGACATGATTTTCTGTGTGTTTTATATTAATACTAGGTACCCTTTTATAGCTAAATTAGGTCTCAATATTAGGAAAACACATTTACCTAAATATACACATTAATTATTCCGAAAATTACATATATATATTTATGAAAATTGTCATAAATATATAATATATATTTTCTGAATATTACATGATATTTAATGCATATATACTATCATAATTTAAGCTAAACCTATTTTTTGCAACCCTGCGACCTTCTATATTTAAATATTTCCTTTTTTATACGCGTTACACATAACATTTTTGAACGTGTTATATTCGTGTCGCGCGTACCAAAATTAGGTGTTTACACCGATCAAGCGAAGCGACCCGTTTGCACATTTGAGTTCCGGCCCAAACTGACCCGGTCCGAAACTTTAATTACTTGGCGGCTAAGTAGGGTTTTATATCCGCCGAAAACTTAACTTTGCCGCCAAGAAACAATAATTGTAATAGATATTATTCTATAGATAATTAGGGCACGTTTAATTGTCGGTATTGCGATATCATAATACCGGTATTAGCTAATACATGCTTAGCTAATACAATGTTTGATTGAGCCATGTATTAGGATATCCTAATACAATATTTGAATGAACTTTGTATTAGGATATCCTAATACAATGACTAAAAGACCTAAATACCCTTACTTGCATTTTCAATGAAGATATATTTTACATGTGATTAATTTAACAAAGATAAATTTAACAAAAAAAAGTAACTTCAATTATTTAAAATAATATTTTTCATAAAAAAAAAATCAAATTTATTTATAAATAGTAAAAATTATTTTTGCTAATGTATAAATATGTATATATATAAAGAAAATAGTACAAAACAATTGAAAAAAGTGATTAGCCCGACCCAGCCCGTTCTAGCCCGAACTAACCAAAGCAACCCGACCCGAACAGCCCGAATTGCTCAGCTCGGCCCGAAGCGCACAGCCCGACCCGAATTGACCTGCCTGGCCCGAACCACCCAGACCGGCCCAAACTGACCAGCCCAGCCCGAATCACCCAGCCCGGCCCGAACGGCCCGAATTGCCCAGCCCGGCCTGAACATGACTC